>CM077029.1:17171516-18504016 GCA_039090855.1 Macrothele yani
TGTACGATAAACAGTGTATGCAGAGATTATTTTGAGCTTTCACAAAATGTGGCAGGACTCCGTCAAATTGTCACCCCCATTTCTCTAGTTGTTTAAGAGGAGAACCTGTTTTTTTTTTTTTTTTTTTTTTTTTTTTTTTTTTCATCATTACAAGACCTAATCTTTTTCTCAAGCAGAAATCCAATGATGAAGTTATTTTGATCTCACAAGACACTTGAAAGAAATAGGTTGACTTAATTTCTGTTATCCTTAAAAGTTAATTCAACAAAAGACACAATATTAAAAACATTTATTATTTTTTTCCTCACATCTTACAAAAATTGTTACAAACTACAGTTGCTGAAACAGTAAATGATCCATAACATATTTTTTTCTTTTTGTATGAAAGAGCTACACATGAATTGCTGAAACAGTCCCTAGACGATTCAGGTCCCTAGACGCTTCAGGTGACTTCCCTAGAGGATTCAGGTCCCTAGACGATTCAGGTCCCTAGACGATAAGGTCCCTAGACGATTCAGGTCCCTAGACGATAAGGTCCCTAGACGATTCAGGTCCCTAGACGATAAGGTCCCTAGACGATAAGGATTCATCACGTTAAACAGCTGAAAATGGAGAGGAAACAAAAATATATATAATTAAATATCGAGGCATCTGCGTAAACTTATTATAGGTGAAAATTAGACCAATGTCTATAACATACACACACACTAAATACAAGATACTTTTCACTTTTTCTTGGCCTGTACACTCCAATAATGAAGCTATTTTTAATCTCACAAGATACTTTTTGTACTCTTCCAACAGATATGAGCAGCTGTAATAAAGTTTTCTCATCTCAACATTCAGTATCTCACACACAAGACTTTTTATACTTTATAGCTCCTCCTTAAAAGATGATGATATGAGCAGCTGTAATAAAGTTTTCTCATCTCAACATTCAGTATCTCACACACAAGACTTTTTATACTTTATAGCTCCTCCTTAAAAGATAATGAAATGAACAGCTGTAATAAAGTTTTCTCATCTCAACATTCAGTATCTCATACACAAGACTTTTTGCACTTTATAGCTCCTCCTTCACAGATAATGATATGAACAGCTGTAATAAAGTTTTCTCATCTCAACATTCAGTATCTCATACACAAGACTTTTTATACTTTATAGCCTCCCTTTTTAAAAATAATGATATGAACAGCTGTAATAAAGTTTTCTCATCTCAATATTCAGTTTAGGTTACCAACACACACAAGACTTTTTATACTTTATAGCCTCCCTTTTTAAAAATAATGATATGAACAGCTGTAATAAAGTTTTCTCATCTCAATATTCAGTTTAGGTTACCAACACACACAAGACTTTTTATACTTTATAGCCTCCCTTTTTAAAAATAATGATATGAACAGCTGTAATAAAGTTTTCTCATCTCAATATTCAGTTTAGGTTACCAACACACAAGACTTTTTATACTTTATAGCCTCCCTTTTTAAAAATAATGATATGAACAGCTGTAATAAAGTTTTCTCATCTCAATATTTAGTTTAGGTTACCAACACACACACACACACACACAAGACTTTTTATACTTTATAGCCTCCCTTTTTAAAAGATAATGACATGAGCAGCTGTATTAAAGTTTTCTCATCTCAAATATTTAGTTCAAGTTATCTCACACACAAGACTTTGTAAGCCCCCCCTCCTTTAAAAGATAATGACATGAGCAGCTGTATTAAAGTTTTCTCATCTCAAATATTCAGTTCAAGTTATCTCACACACAAGACTTTGTAAGCCCCTCCTTTAAAAGATAATGACATGAGCAGCTGTATTAAAGTTTTCTCATCTCAAATATTTAGTTCAAGTTATCTCACACACAAGACTTTGTAAGCCCCCTCCTTTAAAAGATAATGACATGAGCAGCTGTATTAAAGTTTTCTCATCTCAAATATTTAGTTCAAGTTATCTCACACACAAGACTTTGTAAGCCCCCTCCTTTAAAAGATAATGACATGAGCAGCTGTATTAAAGTTTTCTCATCTCAAATATTTAGTTCAAGTTATCTCACACACAAGACTTTGTAAGCCCCCCTCCTTTAAAAGATAATGACATGAGCAGCTGTATTAAAGTTTTCTCATCTCAAATATTTAGTTCAAGTTATCTCACACACAAGACTTTGTAAGCCCCCTCCTTTAAAAGATAATAACATGAACAGCTGTATTAAAGTTTTCTCATCTCAAATATTCAGTTCAAGTTATCTCACACACAAGACTTTGTAAGCCCCCTCCTTTAAAAGATAATAACATGAACAGCTGTATTAAAGTTTTCTCATCTCAAATATTCAGTTCAAGTTATCTCACACACAAGACTTTGTAAGCCCCCTCCTTTAAAAGATAATAACATGAGCAGCTGTATTAAAGTTTTCTCATCTCAACACACACAAGACTTTTGTAATTTATAGTCCCCAACAGATAATGACATGAGCAGCTGTATTAAAGTTTTCTCATCTCAACACACACAAGACTTTTGTAATTTATAGTCCCCAACAGATAATGACATGAGCAGCTGTAATAAAGTTTTCTCATCTCAACACACACAAGACTTTTTGTATTTTATAGTCCCCAACAGATAATGATATGAGCAGCTGTAATCAAGTTTTCTCATCTCAACACACACGTCCTTTCATCTATTATCTTTTAAGTTACAACTTTACAAATATTATACATAACATATAAACCATTAGATAGAAACTTTTATAAATTAGAATATGAAAATGCAAAAGCGTTCCGGAGGCCAAGCGAAGCGCGGCCGTAGGAAAAGCTTTTGCATTTTCATATTATATGTAATTTATAAAAGTCTACATACTAAGGTCTACATTCCATTGAACTTTTTTATTTAAATTTAAAAAATATGATGAATATGATTTAGTTAAAAATTTGGGTTGATTTCATTCGTAATCACAGTACAACAAACACTTTTATCATAAAAAATTCAAATTATCTTTAAAACAGCTGGTTTGTTACATTTAGCAATATTTAATAATGATCATAAAGTCAGTTTAAATCTCACAAATAGTTTAAATTTAAAAAAGTAAGTGAATATTGTCAAATTTCATATAACGGCAAGGAAGATTAGATTTCCGAGAAACCATTTTGATAACAAATAGGAAGATACTTATACTGACTTTTGGGAACGGTTATTTTATACTGACACTAATAACAGACTGTTAAGTGATTTTAAACTTCAGTTCTATGCTTAAATTAAAAATGTAACTGAAAATTTGGGTTGATTTCATTTGTAACGCCACGATACGGGGGAAAAATTCAAATTATCTTAAAAACAGATGGTTTGTTTGATTGATCAATATCTAATAATGATCATAAAGTCAGTTTTAGTCTCACAAATAGTTTAAATTTAAAAAAATAGGTGAATATTGTCAAATTTCATATATCGGCAAGGAAAGAGTATATTTCCGAGAAAACCATTTTCAAAAATAGTAAAATAATGATACTGACTTTTGGGATTCTCAATAATAAAATAAAGTCTTGTCTCAACGTCTGACTTAATCAAAAAATTACTTTTAAAAAATGTACTTACGACCCTCCTTTTTTCATCCATCTTTAAATAGGTCATCTTTGATGGTAGCAGCCAGTGGTCCTTTTCATCTATAACTTTAAAAAATGTCATCTTTTAAGGGTGGCAAGAGATCCATCCATCTTTTAAGGGTGGCAGGATCCATCTTTTGAGGGTAGCATCCATCTTTTAAGGGTATCCATCTTTTGAATGTAGCATCCATCTTTTAATTTAAGGGTAGCGGGATCCATCTTTTGAGGGTAGCATCCGTCTTTTGAGGTAGCATCCATCTTTTGAGGGTGACAGGAGTGTATGGAAATTTGTTACAATGAATGTTAGTGTAATAATTTTGTGATACATTTCACTGCATGTCCTTTAAAGATTTAACTACAGTGAAATGTGAGCCAAAGGAGTAAATTGAATTATTAA
This sequence comes from Macrothele yani, assembly GCA_039090855.1. NCBI lineage: Eukaryota > Metazoa > Arthropoda > Arachnida > Araneae > Macrothelidae > Macrothele > Macrothele yani. Next base: position 17,175,510 of record CM077029.1, read on the forward strand.
TTTGATTTTTTAACTGTGTAGTAACTAGAATTCCCCTTTACCTTTTCGGACAATGTTGTGGATATTTTTTTTATATAAGTCTGATTGTCTGTTTTGAAAGCATTAAAAAAAATATTATGAAAAGACCATGTGTCATTATAGGTGTCAAGGAATGACATTTTTGGGTTACCTAATTTAGTATATTCAGATTTTAAGAGGGAAATCATAAAAAAATCTTCATTCAAAAATGGTGCTGTGTTTAAGTGTCTTTCATCAAGTATGTAGGATATATTATGAAATATGAGGCTTTTGATTATTACCTCGTGTTTTTGTTTGTGGTAGGTTAAAAATATGTCTCCTATTATGTCACTCTGAAATCGTATTATATGTGGGGTTTTGGCTCTTAAAATTTTACTTAGTAAACTTGTTGTGTTTGTTTGTTTTTTGGGTGAAGGGGAATTCTGGTTCTTTTTTCTTTTTTGCTGTGTGGATGATTGCTGTGTTGACGGTTGCTGTGTGGATGGTTGCTGTGATTCTGAATCAGACTCAGAATCAGACTCAGATAGAGATTTGAAAGATTCAGAACTTTCGCCAAAACAATCTTTCATGACAGCATTGTAAGAAGTTGGTTTAGCAGTTGGTGCAGACATCTATAAATAAAAATAAAAGTTAATTAGAGCTAGATTCACACAATGTACTCTATAAAAAAAAGGGGGGAATAAAATTGAGGGGAGGTGGTTTAGCAATATCTAGTATTTATCATAAAGTCAGTTTTAATCTCACAAATAGTTTAAATTAAAAAAAAATAGGTGAATTTCATATAACGGCAAGGAAGATTAGATTTCCAAGGAACCATTTTTTGACAAACAGAAAAATATTAAGAGGACAATAATTATATTAACTTTTGGGAACGGTTATTGTATACTGACACTAATAACAGACTGTTAAGTGATTTTAAACTTCAGTTCTATGCTTAAATTAAAAATGTAACTGAAAATTTGGGTTGATTTCATTTGTAACACTACGATACGGGGGGTGAGGAATCAAATTATCTTAAAAACAGCTGGTTTGTTACATTTAGCAATATTTAATAATGATCATAAAGTCAGTTAATGATCATAAAGTCAGTTTAAATCTCACAAATAGTTTAAATTTAAAAAAGTAGGTGAATATTGTCAAATTTCATATAACGGCAAGGAAAGATTAGATTTCCGAGAAAACCATTTTTTCACAAATAGTAAAATAATGATAATTATATTAACTTTTGGGAACGGTTATTGTATACTGACACTAATAACAGACTGTTAAGTGATTTTAAACTTCAGTTCTATGCTTAAATTAAAAATGTAACTGAAAATTTGGGTTGATTTCATTTGTAACACTACGATACGGGGGTGAGGAATCAAATTATCTTAAAAACAGCTGGTTTGTTACATTTAGCAATATTTAATAATGATCATAAAGTCAGTTAATGATCATAAAGTCAGTTTAAATCTCACAAATAGTTTAAATTTAAAAAAGTAGGTGAATATTGTCAAATTTCATATAACGGCAAGGAAAGATTAGATTTCCGAGAAAACCATTTTTTCACAAATAGTAAAATAATGATAATTATATTAACTTTTGGGAACGGTTATTGTATACTGACACTAATAACAGACTGTTAAGTGATTTTAAACTTCAATTCTATGCTTAAATTAAAAATGTAACTGAAAATTTGGGTTGATTTCATTTGTAACACTACGATACGGGGGTGAGGAATCAAATTATCTTAAAAACAGCTGGTTTGTTACATTTAGCAATATTTAATAATGATCATAAAGTCAGTTAATGATCATAAAGTCAGTTTAAATCTCACAAATAGTTTAAATTTAAAAAAGTAGGTGAATATTGTCAAATTTCATATAACGGCAAGGAAAGATTAGATTTCCGAGAAAACCATTTTTTCACAAATAGTAAAATAATGATAATTATATTAACTTTTGGGAACGGTTATTGTATACTGACACTAATAACAGACTGTTAAGTGATTTTAAACTTCAATTCTATGCTTAAATTAAAAATGTAACTGAAAATTTGGGTTGATTTCATTTGTAACACTACGATACGGGGGTGAGGAATCAAATTATCTTAAAAACAGCTGGTTTGTTACATTTAGCAATATTTAATAATGATCATAAAGTCAGTTAATGATCATAAAGTCAGTTTAAATCTCACAAATAGTTTAAATTTAAAAAAGTAGGTGAATATTGTCAAATTTCATATAACGGCAAGGAAAGATTAGATTTCCGAGAAAACCATTTTTTCACAAATAGTAAAATAATGATACTTATACTGACTTTTGGGAACGGTTATTGTATACTGACACTAATAACAGACTGTTAAGTGATTTTAAACTTCAATTCTATGCTTAAATTAAAAATGTAACTGAAAATTTGGGTTGATTTCATTTGTAACACTACGATACGGGGGGTGAGGAATCAAATTATCTTAAAAACAGCTGGTTTGTTACATTTAGCAATATTTAATAATGATCATAAAGTCAGTTAATGATCATAAAGTCAGTTTAAATCTCACAAATAGTTTAAATTTAAAAAAGTAGGTGAATATTGTCAAATTTCATATAACGGCAAGGAAAGATTAGATTCCGAGAAAACCATTTTTTCACAAATAGTAAAATAATGATAATGATACTGACTTTTGGGAACGGTTATTGTATACTGACACTAATAACAGACTGTTAAGTGATTTTAAACTTCAATTCTATGCTTAAATTAAAAATGTAACTGAAAATTTGGGTTGATTTCATTTGTAACACTACGATACGGGGGTGAGGAATCAAATTATCTTAAAAACAGCTGGTTTGTTACATTTAGCAATATTTAATAATGATCATAAAGTCAGTTTTAGTCTCACAAATAGTTTAAATTTAAAAAAAATAGGTGAATATTGTCAAATTTCATATAACGGCAAGGAAAGATTCCGAGAAAACCATTTTTTCACAAAACAAAACAAAAAATAATGATACTGACTTTTGGAAACAGTTATTGTATACTAATAACAGACTGTTAAGTGATTTAAAACTTCAGTTCTATGCTTAAATTAAAAATGTAACTGAAAATTTGGGTTGATTTCATTTGTAAAAGATCACACATTAGGATAGGGGAATTATCTTAAAACAGCTGGTTTGTTACATTTAGCAATCTTGATCATAAAGTCAGTTTTAATCTCACAAATAGTTTAAATAAAAAAAATATAGGTGAATATTGTCAAATTTCATATAACGGCAAGGAAGATTCCGAGAAAACCATTTTGATAACTTAAGTTAAAAATGTAACTGAAAATTTGGGTTGATATGAGCAGTTGTATTTTGATATGAGCAGTTGTATTAAAGTTTTCTCATCTCAATATTCAGTTTAAGTTATCTCATGCCAACACACAATACTTTTTGACCTTATAGCCCCCTCTCCTTCACAGATGCCCAAACAATATAATGAAGACTATTAAGTGATTTTTAAACACTATATTCTGTGTTTAAATTAAACAAAAATAGTTCAAAATTGATTGATTTCACTTGTAATCATATTTTTTAAAAACACACGGAGGCTTTAGAAGCTGAATTGCCCCCCTTTTCTTCTTTAATCTCATAAAAACGTTTTAAAGTTAAATAGAGTAAAGAAATTACGATTTGCAGAGGGAATAACATTTAGCCTGAATAGAATCTGACAAAGTGAATACAGAGGGAATAATATATTATTGTTAAAAGCATTTTTTGAGAATTAACAAAAGCGGATAACAGTTGTAGAAATGAATACTGGCCGGAAAAAAATTCGTTATCTTAATGCAATTTTTTTTTTTAAAAAAAGGATAAGATTCTCAATAATAAAGTCTTGTCTCAACGTCTGACTTTATCAAAAAAAAAAATTTACTTACAATTTATTCTGAAACGATACCTTCAGGAAGATGCGTGCGATGCCGTCAACAAACACTTTTTTTCCGTCCAACTTGATTCCTATCCTTTCTCAAGCGTCAATGTCGCTGTACTTTATGTTACTTAGAGTCGTGACTCTGCTTTTATAGTCAAGATAATGTTATTCATAAAGGCAATTCCCTTCCTGCTTTTATGTCCTTACCCCCCCTGCTGCGCCTATTTTCAATAGGGGTTTGTCCCTAGGTGGTTCCCTATCACCTACTAGAATTTTATCGAAATGGAACCATTTTACGTGCGGACGGACAAAGCTGGAGCATATACGCTTCTTCAAATTACGCTTCTTCAACCTATGGTTCGAAAGCGTAAGGAAAAAAGCGCTTCTCGTTTACTTTAGATACAAAAATCTGTCGTCCTAAGTTTAAAAAAACTTCATGTTTGACGATTTAAATAACATCCTTCCGTTGGGGAGAAGAAATATCGTATGCTGGAAGTTTAGCGTGCAAATCGTTAATTTTAGAAAGAAGCGAGTATTTTTAAAGTTTCAAATAAAAGAATTAACAACTTAAAGGTAGAAAATTATTGAATCAAACTTAATATTTCCTTTTCTCTTTAAGGACAAATTTAAGGGACGTTTGAAAAAGCAGAATAAGATAGAAAAAGTTTTACTTACGATAACTTGGCAAATTGTTGATCTCCACACGCAATATTCCGTAAGAGATATCAGGCAAAACTGAAGTAGTTAGTGCTGAAAACTTTCATATTTATACATTTATATTTTACTGAAAAAACACATAATTCTTAGAATACGGTCAAAGATTCAAGTTCTTTTTGCTGTGTGTCTTTCCGTGAAAGAACGATTACGCGATAATAAACATTCTCAAAACAATTTTATTTGTTTTGCAAATTCGGGGAAACTAGTTACACCATAATATTTTTAGCATGGCAGCTGCCGACACACAAGATTACCGAGTTATTTCAAGTTTCTGAGAATTAGAATAGGAAGGGAATTTCATTTATGCAACGATCTCAAAATGCTTTAGTTTATTTGCAAATTCGGGGAAACTAGTTACACCATAATATTTTTAGCATCGCAGCTGCCGACACACAAGATTACCGAGTTATTTCAAGTTTCTGAGAATTAGAATAGGAAGGGAATTTCATTTATGCAACGATCTCAAAATGCTTTAGTTTATTTCCAAATCGGGGGAAAACCAGTTACACCATAACATTTTATTTTTCGCATCGCAGCTGCCGACACACAAGACCGTGATTACGGAGTTTCTGAGAATTAGAATAGGAAGGGAATTGCCTTTATGCAACGTTCTCAAAATGCTTTAGTTTATTTCCAAATCGGGGGAAAACTAGTTACACCATAACATTTTATTTTTCGCATCGCAACTGCTGACACACAAGACCGTGATTACGGAGTTTCTGAGAATTAGAATAGGAAGGGAATTGCCTTTATGCAACGTTCTCAAAATGCTTTAGTTTATTTCCAAATCGGGGGAAAACTAGTTACACCATAACATTTTATTTTTCGCATCGCAACTGCTGACACACAAGACCGTGATTACGGAGTTTCTGAGAATTAGAATAGGAAGGGAATTGCCTTTATGAATAACATTATCTTGACTATAAAAGCAGAGTCACGACTCTAAGTAACATAAAGTACAGCGACATTGACGCTTGAGAAAGGATAGGAATCAAGTTGGACGGAAAAAAAGTGTTTGTTGACGGCATCGCACGCATCTTCCTGAAGGTATCGTTTCAGAATAAATTGTAAGTAAATTTTTTTTTTTGATAAAGTCAGACGTTGAGACAAGACTTTATTATTGAGAATCTTATCCTTTTTTTTAAAAAAAAATTGCATTAAGATAACGAATTTTTTTCCGGCCAGTATTCATTTCTACAACTGTTATCCGCTTTTGTTAATTCTCAAAAAATGCTTTTAACAATAATATATTATTCCCTCTGTATTCACTTTGTCAGATTCTATTCAGGCTAAATGTTATTCCCTCTGCAAATCGTAATTTCTTTACTCTATTTAACTTTAAAACGTTTTTATGAGATTAAAGAAGAAAAGGGGGCAATTCAGCTTCTAAAGCCTCCGTGTGTTTTTAAAAAATATGATTACAAGTGAAATCAATCAATTTTGAACTATTTTTGTTTAATTTAAACACAGAATATAGTGTTTAAAAATCACTTAATAGTCTTCATTATATTGTTTGGGCATCTGTGAAGGAGAGGGGGCTATAAGGTCAAAAAGTATTGTGTGTTGGCATGAGATAACTTAAACTGAATATTGAGATGAGAAAACTTTAATACAACTGCTCATATCAAAATACAACTGCTCATATCAACCCAAATTTTCAGTTACATTTTTAACTTAAGTTATCAAAATGGTTTTCTCGGAATCTTCCTTGCCGTTATATGAAATTTGACAATATTCACCTATATTTTTTTTTTATTTAAACTATTTGTGAGATTAAAACTGACTTTATGATCAAGATTGCTAAATGTAACAAACCAGCTGTTTTAAGATAATTCCCCTATCCTAATGTGTGATCTTTTACAAATGAAATCAACCCAAATTTTCAGTTACATTTTTAATTTAAGCATAGAACTGAAGTTTTAAATCACTTAACAGTCTGTTATTAGTATACAATAACTGTTTCCAAAAGTCAGTATCATTATTTTTTGTTTTGTTTTGTGAAAAAATGGTTTTCTCGGAATCTTTCCTTGCCGTTATATGAAATTTGACAATATTCACCTATTTTTTTTAAATTTAAACTATTTGTGAGACTAAAACTGACTTTATGATCATTATTAAATATTGCTAAATGTAACAAACCAGCTGTTTTTAAGATAATTTGATTCCTCACCCCCCGTATCGTAGTGTTACAAATGAAATCAACCCAAATTTTCAGTTACATTTTTAATTTAAGCATAGAATTGAAGTTTAAAATCACTTAACAGTCTGTTATTATGTAGTATACAATAACCGTTCCCAAAAGTCAGTATCATTATTTTTTGTTTTGTTTTGTGAAAAAATGGTTTTCTCGGAAATCTAATCTTTCCTTGCCGTTATATGAAATTTGACAATATTCACCTACTTTTTTTTAAATTTAAACTATTTGTGAGATTTAAACTGACTTTATGATCATTAACTGACTTTATGATCATTATTAAATATTGCTAAATGTAACAAACCAGCTGTTTTTAAGATAATTTGATTCCTCACCCCCGTATCGTAGTGTTACAAATGAAATCAACCCAAATTTTCAGTTACATTTTTAATTTAAGCATAGAATTGAAGTTTAAAATCACTTAACAGTCTGTTATTAGTGTCAGTATACAATAACCGTTCCCAAAAGTCAGTATAAGTATCATTATTTTACTATTTGTGAAAAAATGGTTTTCTCGGAAATCTAATCTTTCCTTGCCGTTATATGAAATTTGACAATATTCACCTACTTTTAAATTTAAACTATTTGTGAGATTTAAACTGACTTTATGATCATTAACTGACTTTATGATCATTATTAAATATTGCTAAATGTAACAAACCAGCTGTTTTTAAGATAATTTGATTCCTCACCCCCGTATCGTAGTGTTACAAATGAAATCAACCCAAATTTTCAGTTACATTTTTAATTTAAGCATAGAATTGAAGTTTAAAATCACTTAACAGTCTGTTATTAGTGTCAGTATACAATAACCGTTCCCAAAAGTCAGTATAAGTATCATTATTTTACTATTTGTGAAAAAATGGTTTTCTCGGAAATCTAATCTTTCCTTGCCGTTATATGAAATTTGACAATATTCACCTACTTTTTTAAATTTAAACTATTTGTGAGATTTAAACTGACTTTATGATCATTAACTGACTTTATGATCATTATTAAATATTGCTAAATGTAACAAACCAGCTGTTTTTAAGATAATTTGATTCCTCACCCCCGTATCGTAGTGTTACAAATGAAATCAACCCAAATTTTCAGTTACATTTTTAATTTAAGCATAGAATTGAAGTTTAAAATCACTTAACAGTCTGTTATTAGTGTCAGTATACAATAACCGTTCCCAAAAGTTAATATAATTATCATTATTTTACTATTTGTGAAAAAATGGTTTTCTCGGAAATCTAATCTTTCCTTGCCGTTATATGAAATTTGACAATATTCACCTACTTTTTTAAATTTAAACTATTTGTGAGATTTAAACTGACTTTATGATCATTAACTGACTTTATGATCATTATTAAATATTGCTAAATGTAACAAACCAGCTGTTTTTAAGATAATTTGATTCCTCACCCCCCGTATCGTAGTGTTACAAATGAAATCAACCCAAATTTTCAGTTACATTTTTAATTTAAGCATAGAATTGAAGTTTAAAATCACTTAACAGTCTGTTATTAGTGTCAGTATACAATAACCGTTCCCAAAAGTTAATATAATTATCATTATTTTACTATTTGTGAAAAAATGGTTTTCTCGGAAATCTAATCTTTCCTTGCCGTTATATGAAATTTGACAATATTCACCTACTTTTTTTAAATTTAAACTATTTGTGAGATTTAAACTGACTTTATGATCATTAACTGACTTTATGATCATTATTAAATATTGCTAAATGTAACAAACCAGCTGTTTTTAAGATAATTTGATTCCTCACCCCCGTATCGTAGTGTTACAAATGAAATCAACCCAAATTTTCAGTTACATTTTTAATTTAAGCATAGAACTGAAGTTTAAAATCACTTAACAGTCTGTTATTAGTGTCAGTATACAATAACCGTTCCCAAAAGTTAATATAATTATTGTCCTCTTAATATTTTTCTGTTTGTCAAAAAATGGTTCCTTGGAAATCTAATCTTCCTTGCCGTTATATGAAATTCACCTATTTTTTTTTAATTTAAACTATTTGTGAGATTAAAACTGACTTTATGATAAATACTAGATATTGCTAAACCACCTCCCCTCAATTTTATTCCCCCCTTTTTTTATAGAGTACATTGTGTGAATCTAGCTCTAATTAACTTTTATTTTTATTTATAGATGTCTGCACCAACTGCTAAACCAACTTCTTACAATGCTGTCATGAAAGATTGTTTTGGCGAAAGTTCTGAATCTTTCAAATCTCTATCTGAGTCTGATTCTGAGTCTGATTCAGAATCACAGCAACCATCCACACAGCAACCGTCAACACAGCAATCATCCACACAGCAAAAAAGAAAAAAGAACCAGAATTCCCCTTCACCCAAAAAACAAACAAACACAACAAGTTTACTAAGTAAAATTTTAAGAGCCAAAACCCCACATATAATACGATTTCAGAGTGACATAATAGGAGACATATTTTTAACCTACCACAAACAAAAACACGAGGTAATAATCAAAAGCCTCATATTTCATAATATATCCTACATACTTGATGAAAGACACTTAAACACAGCACCATTTTTGAATGAAGATTTTTTTATGATTTCCCTCTTAAAATCTGAATATACTAAATTAGGTAACCCAAAAATGTCATTCCTTGACACCTATAATGACACATGGTCTTTTCATAATATTTTTTTTAATGCTTTCAAAACAGACAATCAGACTTATATAAAAAAAATATCCACAACATTGTCCGAAAAGGTAAAGGGGAATTCTAGTTACTACACAGTTAAAAAATCAAATTAATAATTCAATTTACTCCTTTGGCTCACATTTCACTGTAGTTAAATCTTTAAAGGACATGCAGTGAAATGTATCACAAAATTATTACACTAACATTCATTGTAACAAATTTCCATACACTCCTGTCACCCTCAAAAGATGGATGCTACCCTCAAAAGACGGATGCTACCCTCAAAAGATGGATCCCGCTACCCTTAAATTAAAAGATGGATGCTACATTCAAAAGATGGATACCCTTAAAAGATGGATGCTACCCTCAAAAGATGGATCCTGCCACCCTTAAAAGATGGATGGATCTCTTGCCACCCTTAAAAGATGACATTTTTAAAGTTATAGATGAAAAGGACCACTGGCTGCTACCATCAAAGATGACCTATTTAAAGATGGATGAAAAAAGGAGGGTCGTAAGTACATTTTTTAAAAGTAATTTTTTGATTAAGTCAGACGTTGAGACAAGACTTTATTTTATTATTGAGAATCCCAAAAGTCAGTATCATTATTTTACTATTTTTGAAAATGGTTTTCTCGGAAATATACTCTTTCCTTGCCGATATATGAAATTTGACAATATTCACCTATTTTTTTAAATTTAAACTATTTGTGAGACTAAAACTGACTTTATGATCATTATTAGATATTGATCAATCAAACAAACCATCTGTTTTTAAGATAATTTGAATTTTTCCCCCGTATCGTGGCGTTACAAATGAAATCAACCCAAATTTTCAGTTACATTTTTAATTTAAGCATAGAACTGAAGTTTAAAATCACTTAACAGTCTGTTATTAGTGTCAGTATAAAATAACCGTTCCCAAAAGTCAGTATAAGTATCTTCCTATTTGTTATCAAAATGGTTTCTCGGAAATCTAATCTTCCTTGCCGTTATATGAAATTTGACAATATTCACTTACTTTTTTAAATTTAAACTATTTGTGAGATTTAAACTGACTTTATGATCATTATTAAATATTGCTAAATGTAACAAACCAGCTGTTTTAAAGATAATTTGAATTTTTTATGATAAAAGTGTTTGTTGTACTGTGATTACGAATGAAATCAACCCAAATTTTTAACTAAATCATATTCATCATATTTTTAAATTTAAATAAAAAAAGTTCAATGGAATGTAGACCTTAGTATGTAGACTTTTATAAATTACATATAATATGAAAATGCAAAAGCTTTTCCTACGGCCGCGCTTCGCTTGGCCTCCGGAACGCTTTTGCATTTTCATATTCTAATTTATAAAAGTTTCTATCTAATGGTTTATATGTTATGTATAATATTTGTAAAGTTGTAACTTAAAAGATAATAGATGAAAGGACGTGTGTGTTGAGATGAGAAAACTTTATTACAGCTGCTCATGTCATTATCTGTTGGGGACTATAAAATACAAAAAGTCTTGTGTGTGTTGAGATGAGAAAACTTTATTACAGCTGCTCATGTCATTATCTGTTGGGGACTATAAATTACAAAAGTCTTGTGTGTGTTGAGATGAGAAAACTTTAATACAGCTGCTCATGTCATTATCTGTTGGGGACTATAAATTACAAAAGTCTTGTGTGTGTTGAGATGAGAAAACTTTAATACAGCTGTTCATGTTATTATCTTTTAAAGGAGGGGGCTTACAAAGTCTTGTGTGTGAGATAACTTGAACTAAATATTTGAGATGAGAAAACTTTAATACAGCTGTTCATGTTATTATCTTTTAAAGGAGGGGGGGCTTACAAAGTCTTGTGTGTGAGATAACTTGAACTAAATATTTGAGATGAGAAAACTTTAATACAGCTGTTCATGTTATTATCTTTTAAAGGAGGGGGCTTACAAAGTCTTGTGTGTGAGATAACTTGAACTAAATATTTGAGATGAGAAAACTTTAATACAGCTGCTCATGTCATTATCTTTTAAAGGAGGGGGGCTTACAAAGTCTTGTGTGTGAGATAACTTGAACTAAATATTTGAGATGAGAAAACTTTAATACAGCTGCTCATGTCATTATCTTTTAAAGGAGGGGGGCTTACAAAGTCTTGTGTGTGAGATAACTTGAACTAAATATTTGAGATGAGAAAACTTTAATACAGCTGCTCATGTCATTATCTTTTAAAGGAGGGGGCTTACAAAGTCTTGTGTGTGAGATAACTTGAACTAAATATTTGAGATGAGAAAACTTTAATACAGCTGCTCATGTCATTATCTTTTAAAGGAGGGGGCTTACAAAGTCTTGTGTGTGAGATAACTTGAACTGAATATTTGAGATGAGAAAACTTTAATACAGCTGCTCATGTCATTATCTTTTAAAGGAGGGCTTACAAAGTCTTGTGTGTGAGATAACTTGAACTAAATATTTGAGATGAGAAAACTTTAATACAGCTGCTCATGTCATTATCTTTTAAAAAGGGAGGCTATAAAGTATAAAAAGTCTTGTGTGTGTGTGTGTGTGTGTGTTGGTAACCTAAACTAAATATTGAGATGAGAAAACTTTATTACAGCTGTTCATATCATTATTTTTAAAAAGGAGGCTATAAAGTATAAAAGTCTTGTGTGTTGGTAACCTAAACTGAATATTGAGATGAGAAAACTTTATTACAGCTGTTCATATCATTATTTTTAAAAAGGGAGGCTATAAAGTATAAAAAGTCTTGTGTGTGTTGGTAACCTAAACTGAATATTGAGATGAGAAAACTTTATTACAGCTGTTCATATCATTATTTTTAAAAAGGAGGCTATAAAGTATAAAAAGTCTTGTGTGTGTTGGTAACCTAAACTGAATATTGAGATGAGAAAACTTTATTACAGCTGTTCATATCATTATTTTTAAAAAGGGAGGCTATAAAGTATAAAAAGTCTTGTGTATGAGATACTGAATGTTGAGATGAGAAAACTTTATTACAGCTGTTCATATCATTATCTGTGAAGGAGGAGCTATAAAGTGCAAAAAGTCTTGTGTATGAGATACTGAATGTTGAGATGAGAAAACTTTATTACAGCTGTTCATTTCATTATCTTTTAAGGAGGAGCTATAAAGTATAAAAAGTCTTGTGTGTGAGATACTGAATGTTGAGATGAGAAAACTTTATTACAGCTGCTCATATCATCATCTTTTAAGGAGGAGCTATAAAGTATAAAAAGTCTTGTGTGTGAGATACTGAATGTTGAGATGAGAAAACTTTATTACAGCTGCTCATATCTGTTGGAAGAGTACAAAAAGTATCTTGTGAGATTAAAAATAGCTTCATTATTGGAGTGTACAGGCCAAGAAAAAGTGAAAAGTATCTTGTATTTAGTGTGTGTGTATGTTATAGACATTGGTCTAATTTTCACCTATAATAAGTTTACGCAGATGCCTCGATATTTAATTATATATATTTTTGTTTCCTCTCCATTTTCAGCTGTTTAACGTGATGAATCCTTATCGTCTAGGGACCTTATCGTCTAGGGACCTGAATCGTCTAGGGACCTTATCGTCTAGGGACCTGAATCGTCTAGGGACCTGAATCCTCTAGGGAAGTCACCTGAATCGTCTAGGGACCTGAATCCTCTAGGGAAGTCACCTGAAGCTGTCTAGGGACCTGAATCGTCTAGGGACTGTTTCAGCAATTCATGTGTAGCTCTTTCATACAAAAAGAAAAAAATATGTTATGGATCATTTACTGTTTCAGCAACTGTAGTTTGTAACAATTTTTGTAAGATGTGAGGAAAAAAATAATAAATGTTTTTAATATTGTGTCTTTTGTTGAATTAACTTTTAAGGATAACAGAAATTAAGTCAACCTATTTCTTTCAAGTGTCTTGTGAGATCAAAATAACTTCATCATTGGATTTCTGCTTGAGAAAAAGATTAGGTCTTGTAATGATGAAAAAAAAAAACAGGTTCTCCTCTTAAACAACTAGAGAAATGGGGGTGACAATTTGACGGAGTCCTGCCACATTTTGTGAAAGCTCAAAATAATCTCTGCATACACTGTTTATCGTACACTGCATCATATTGCACTCTCCAAATTTCAACCCCATTGAAATTTTGTGGGACAATCTGCTACGAGTTCAAATGATTTTTTAAATTAGTGGTTTTCAAAAAAATTACAGATGAAATGTGTTAAATACTTGTAAGAGGACCAACACGGAGAAATTGCTATAATGATTTTACTACCATGTCTCTCTTATTAGTGGTTCATGATAATCTATACAGTTGGTTGAAATGGATGGGGAATATTATTGAAATGGTATTCAAAAAAAAAAAAGATGAGGTACAGAGTACTATTATAGATGAAAGAGCGGGTGAGGGGGAAAACTTCCATACATGACTTTTATTGATTATGAGAAAGGTCTTTGATTTGGTACCCAAGAAAACAATTAAAAAAAGGGGGTGAGTAGATTCTATAGAGGTCATTTTAAGTAGTAGATTGTACTATAATTGGGAGAAGAATCCCAACAAACATTGCAGTCAAGAACATGAAATCAGGGGAAGTATTATAATTCTGCAGTTCTAATGGGGCAACATGAAATCAGGGGAAGTATTATAATTCTGCAGTTCTAATGGGGCAACATGAAATCAGGGGAAGTATTATAATTCTGCAGTTCTAATGGGGCAACATTATAACTACATCATATTATGCCATTGCGTGACACACTATTCTAGAAGAAACTTGGGGACTTTTGTATAGCAGTGGATTAATAATGATCAATTGGAGGGGGATTTTGTGTACTTTGGCAGAGTAACAAGAGTTATCTTGTTACAGACATATCAAGAACGAACATAATTCTTCTACAGTCAATTATGTATAACGTCAATGGAGAACACACTACCTGATATTATTCAATAATTAGAAACTATTGGATCATTCTAATATTTCTTCCTACCTAAGATACGGAAATTACAGTAAATTAAAAACAAAACTTACCTCCCCACTTACCTTTATGTTTATTTAATTGTTGTGTGTGTGTATATATATTTGTGTAATGTATTAGTGTATTTGTGTAATGTATATCCATTGCGATGTCTGTTACTTTATTAATTTGATCAGCATCAACAAGATGCATTCGTTATTTGATGACGATATACACAGACCGATGCCATACCGATATTCATAAAAACATTATTTCGTCAGTCTTTTGAATGATCTAAACCAACGGAATTTTTTTATTATTGTAATTAAGAAATAACGTCTCTTATTGTTAGGAAAGATAGAAACTTTTATAAATTAGAATATGAAAATACAAAAGCGTTCCGGAGGCCAAGCGAAGCGCAGGCTGTAGGAAAAGCTTTTGTATTTTCATATTATAATTTATAAAAGTCTACATACTAAGGTCTACATTTCCATGTTCTCTAATTAGTTGTTTTTTTTAACTCTTTCAAAGTACTTATTTCTACAATACTAATATTTTTTTGTTCTTATTTTTTTAATTCTTATTCCTAATTATTACAATCTTATCCAATGTCAAAGTACTTATTTCTACAATACTAATATTTTTTTGTTCTTATTTTTTTAATTCTTATTCCTAATTATTACAATCTTATCCAATGTCAAAGTACTTATTTCTACAATACTAGTATTTTTTGTTCTTATTTTTTGAATTCTTATTCCTAATTATTACAATCTTATCCAATGTCAAAGTACTTATTTCTACAATACTAGTATTTTTTGTTCTTATTCCTAATTATTACAATCTTATCCAATGTCAAAGTACTTATTTCTACAATACTAGTATTTTTTGTTCTTATTCCTAATTATTACAATCTTATCCAATGTCAAAGTACTTATTTCTACAATACTAGTATTTTTTGTTCTTATTTTTTGAATTCTTATTCCTAATTATTACAATCTTATCCAATGTCAAAGTACTTATTTCTACAATACTAGTATTTTTTGTTCTTATTCCTAATTATTACAATCTTATCCAATGTCAAAGTATTAATTTCTACAAAATTAGTATTTTATTATTAGTAGTAGTATTTTATTATTATTATTATTATTATTATTATTATTATTATTATTATTATTATTAGTAGTAGTAGTAGTATTATTAAATTATTACATATTATTTATTAATAATAATTAGGAGCATTGTAAGTACGTCTGTAGTCTCTGAATTATTATATCATACTGTTACCCGCCCGCCCAACCCCAGAAAAATAACTTACTTATATAGCCACCCGAAAAAAAAAAAATTGAGCTCGTCCACTACAGGAACCAATCCAACCACTACATTACTAAATGGATAGCCAATCAAATCACAGCTGTGTAAATAAACAACCAATCAAATCACTGCATTCTAAACACGACAACCAATCAGAGCGTCTTAAAAAAATGACGTCATTTCCGGAATAAAAAAATCATGACGTCATTTCCGGAATGAAAAAAAAATTATCCATTGGAGGCCATAAAAATTTGTTACATATTGTGTATAACCCTTGTCAGAAGAGTCACCACAAAATCTAAACAGATATTGTGTATAATCCTTGTCAGAAGAGTCACCACAAAATCTGGATTTAAAAAAAGTATAACATTATAAATCCTGAGAAAACTCTTCCATTATACTTGGTGGTTTTATTATTTTGATTCGATAAAACCAGTCACATTCAATGACACTATCTTTCAAAATTCTTTGAAATACCACGCATTGGAAAATATCTTTCAATCACTAAACTAGGGGGGACAAGAAAGTAACGGATAAATATTATTTCGTCAGTCTTTTTAAAAGATCTAAATGTTTTGAGAACCAATTTGAAGAGAAAAAAGATTAATTCATGACAAAATAGAGGAAATTATTATACAATTTATAACTCTATGGAACGAAATATATATTATAAAAACTTTTATCAATTATAATATGAAACCGTTCCGGAGGCCAATATTTTTGTTTATTCCTAATTATCACAATCTTTTCTAATAACTTACTTTTATATAGGCGATACTACCCAGAAAAATAATTGAGCTCGTCCAAGAACCAATCCAATCATTAGTAAACAACCAATCAAATCACAGCATTCTGAACACGACAACCAATCAGAGCGTCTTAAAGAATGACGTCATTTCCGGAATGAAAAATATATCCATTGGAATGAAATGGCCATCATATTGGGTACATCAGACGGGTTGCCTTCACCAAAATATCTAACATATATTGTGTACATCAGACGGGTTACCTTCACCGTAAAATCTGTTACATATTGTGTACATCAGACGGGTTGCCTTCACCGTAAAATCTGTTACATATTGTGTACATCAGACGGGTTGCCTACACCTAACATATATTGTGTACATCAGACCGGCTGCCTTCACCACAAATCTTTCGATATTGTGTACATCAGACGGGATCCCTATTAGACGGGGTCCTATGTGATTAAAAGAATTCTAACCAGTTCAGACGAGTTGTCTTCACCTTATTTTTTTGTTCGGATATATATTGGAGAGACTGTATAGTTTTGTGAGGTAGGTATTTTATATTTCTAAGATAAGGTTAATTCTTAGTAAACGTTTTATTTAGTTTTAGCAATAAGTTAGCGATAATTATAGGTTTAATGAGTAGATCTTAGTTTCACACATGTTGAAATCTGTTCATGTCTCATGAATAGTGAAGTATAAAAAAGTGAGTTATTCTGTGGTGTTTAATCTTTTTTTCAAGTAGACAAATATAATAATTAATATGTTTTGCCAATGCGGATTCACTCTCGGTCTGGTCCAGGTTTAATCCAGTGAGGCATGGATGCTGTGTTCGTCTCACGGTGCTGGTACAGGAGGGTCCCACCAAAGAATATCTAACTATAAGAAGGTAAGGCTCAGCGAGACGTAACTAGCGCCACTATATTATGCTGCAAAGAATTACTACACAGAAGCCAACATTACAGGCTGGTGCCGCAGGATGCCGAGCAGACTGAGTTAGACTGAGCATGCGTGTTTGTGTTTAAAGAATATAAACGCTTGTTTGTGTTGGCGTTTTGTTGTTCTCATCTAGATCTGCGTTTATATTACAGCCATGAAATACACCCACTCCATTCCCATGAATAACAATTCATGGAATGGAGTGGATGAATAACAAGAACAAATTTGAAACCGTTTGAAACAAATATCCTGGAAAACCATTAAAACAACGTTTGCTGAAAAAAAAAGCTATCGTTACGTTGAAAAAATTAATTTATCAATTATATGAAACTGACTTTTATGAAAAATACCTCGTAATATTGTAAAATGAAAGAGGGAAGCATTCGATTACACATTGCATTCCAAACAGATAGCTTTAAGCATATACTCGAACGTGATAAATTAGTCCGGTCGGTAGAGAGCTCAGCTATCACGCCAACGGCCTAGGTTCGAACCTACTCAGATACGAACGAATGTTTTTCAGATCTGTTGAGAAAATTTCCCCAGCGCAGTGCGTTTAATTTACAAACTTCGGAAGGGTAGAAAAAAAAATTGTAGCTTTGGGAAACTGCGGTTGTCTTTGCTTTTTTTTTTTTTTTTTATTATTATTATGGCTACTACTGGGAAATTGGCGGACAGTGCTGGCCCAGCAAGACTGTTTTTGCTGGGTACCTAATGTTTACGTTTTGTGGGAACCCATTCCTTTGTTTTGCTACTGAAGCTTAGCTTCCTTTCCGTGAAATAGGCTTCCCGTCCCGTGTCTCCTACGCTTTTTGCGCCTGAATGTTAACTTTCCCGCAAGCCGCCCCGGTGGCGCAGTGGTCTAAGGCGCTGGCCTCTGATCATTCGTCCGTAAGGGGTCCGGGTTCGAATCCCGGTGAGGCATGGATGTTGTGTTTGTCTTACGGCCCTGGCTCTCTCCCTTCCCTGGAACCAGTGACCCTAAATTAGGGACGGGCGACTGCTTATAGCCCATTGAGTTGCTCACGGTGGTCGTTAAACCTCCAATCAAAAAAAAAAAAAAAAAATAACTTTCCCGCAGAGCATCTGCTGCCGCATTACATGGTGGCGCTGCTGTCGCCTGTTTTACATTATCTCTACGAGAGTTGAGCTTCTTCACGCGAAGCGTTTATATTCTTTGGTCCCACTTGGGCTGCGCAGTATCAGACGCGGTTATTTTGAAACCACGCCTGACGTAGTGTGGACGGACGCACAGTCTTTCGACTTCTGGCATCCTTGTTTGTTTACAATTGGTGTGCTGGAGTTTTCTCTATAAACGCAGTTGATTTTCAACCGCTTGAAGTTTGTATCGTATAGTTTTATGTTTATGTTTTGTTTATTTTGATATTTACACGTATTTATCGCTGAAATTCATTGCTTCTGTGTTTCGTAAGAAACGCAATAATGCCGGGTTGTGCAGTGGCTTGTTGTACTAGGTACAATAGGAAAACCAAGAACACTGACATTATGTACCATGCATTTCCGAAGGATTTATTACTACAAAAATTGTGGATTCAGAAATGTAAGCGTCAGGATTCCTTCAAAGTGTCCAATGCAAGAGTGTGTTCTCAACATTTCACACAGGATGACTACCAGCGTGACTTAAAGGCAGAGTTACTTGGGTTAACTTAACAGGAAAGTGTTGAAGCCTGATGCAGTACCTACACTAAACCTTCCCACAAGCAATAATACTGGTATTAATAAGGTAAGTTCGAGAGCCAGTGCTGACATTTCAGGACTTGAGACTGCAACGCCTACTGCACTTAGATGTCATGACCGTGGAGTTCGGAAACGTGCATTGGAAACCCTTGATAATCTATCACCAAAGAAGAGGAATGTAGAGAAACCGATGGGAACCGATCAAGAAACACAGTGCATGCTGAGTGATATAAAAACAATGGAGAAAAGAATAAAGAAATTGGAGGAAAAAAACCAAAGGCTAAACACAGCGTGCATTCAGATGAGAGTAAGAAACAAGTACCTTCACAGTCAGCTTGTAACAACTCGACGACGTTCTCAGAAATACTTGAAAAAATTTGACACGGAGTTAGAAACTGAAGTAAGGAAAGTTTTAGCAAAACTTTTCACTGCAAATCAGATCCGTTGTTTAATAAAAGGTAAGAAATGTATAAAATGGGAAAGGGAAGACATCTGTAAAGCCATTACTCTGCGTGCAATGTCAAGAAAGTGCTATATTTTCTTGTGAGATAAAATGGGATTTCCATTGCCAGGAATTTCAACACTGAGGCGGTGGACTGCTCGCTCATTCCATTGTCGCCCTGGCATTCTACATGATGTCCTTCAGCTAATGAAGGCACAGGCACAAAGACTTAGTACTTTAGAGTGTACATGTGTCATTTCTTTTGATGAAATGAACATAGATAGCAGAATTTCCTATGACCAAGAAGAAGAAAGGATTGTTGGTCCACACAGTAATGTGCAAGTAGTCATGGTACGGGGACTGTTTGCAAGCTGGAAGCAGGTAATATATTTTGATTTTGACATACAGATGACAGCCTCATTGTTGAACAAAATAATATCATCTCTGGAAGATATTCAGTATAATGTTGTTGCTGCTGCTGTAGCTGACCTCGGTGGCAAAAATCGTGCTGTATGGAAGGAATTACAAATAACACACACAAACACATGCTTCCCCAATCCTCAAATACCAAATAAACGAGTTTGGGTGTTTGCAGATGTTCCACACCTTTACAAGCTGCTAAGAAATCATTTTCTCGATAATGGACTTACACTTCCAGGTAATAAGAAAATTACAAAAGCTACTATTGAACAGCTCCTTACTCTGGATTGCAGTGAGATGAAGATATGCCCCAAGTTGTCACTTCATCACATTAGTGTGAAGGGCCGTGACCGCCAACGTGTATATTATGGCAACTCAGCTCTTTTCAAACCACACTGCACAAGGAATGCGCTTTCTTATGCCACATGAAGAACACGTCGCGAAATTTGTTCAGCTTCTGAACGACTCGTTTGATGTGCTAAATGCAAGAAGACCTACAGATGAGAAGTCTCTGGCATGTGGATTTGGAACTCATCGTGAAACCCAAGAGAGGATTCTACGACAGCTGCATGCATGCATCCGAGGAATGAAGGTAGGTAATGCAACATATCTGTTACCCTTTCAGAAAGGATTCATCACAACCATTCGCTCATTACTGGGACTCTTCACTGACCTGAAGCCTCTGAACATAAAATACATCCTAACTGCTCGACTCAATCAAGACTGCCTTGAAAAAAAAAATTTCACAATTACGCGGGCTAGGCCACTTCTATGATCATCCATTGCCTACAGAAGTGAAATCCCGTTTGCGTCTCTTGCTTCTAGGTGCCAATGTAAGTGACATTCCATTTTCAAGTGCTGCTCCTGTTGCACTAGGTGGTGGTGATGATGATTACTTTTTGACATCTCAGTTGTTTAGTGCCGTTTTACCTGATATGTCAGAACCCCTGGCAATGATTGAAGGTGAAACTGAGATTCGGGATATTACACTACATGACTCTACAGGTATTCAGGTACCACCTGCTACTCCTGGCTCTGATTGCTCTGTAGAAGGCTTTCGTTACCTTGCAGGTTACATAGCTTACCGAGGAAGAAAATATGACCGTTCGCTGGGTACGCCAACTGGCCAGCTACTTAATCCACCATCAACTACAGAATCAGTACCTGTTGGCTGGATTGAGACCCTTTCACGAGGTGGCCTGCTTGTTCCATCAGATCCATGGTTGGAGAAAGTTAGCCAGTTTGAGTTGATGTTTGCAGAAGTGCATGGACATGACTCTTTATCCCAGGAACACAAGATTGTACACAAACTATGTGTGAAAATTGCTCAGAGGTTTCCAGATGTTCCTACAGAAGGTGATAAAGTTGTATGTTAGAACCCGAACCTTTATACGGCTAAGACATTTAAATGCAAAAGCAAAAGTTAGGAAGGCAGAAGAAGCTCAAAGCAGAAAAGCACGTAAGTGGCAGGCTTCATCAAAGTGAAAATTTCCTGGATGCAAATGGCCAAACCAGATTTTTCATGTCATGGAGAAAATGTAAGCAACCTGCAGGAATAATGCCAAGTGCCAAGGAATTCTGCCATCAGAAAGCTAAGTTTGTTTTTTTTTATTTCAATTTTTCATTGTTTGTATGCATGTATGCAAGTATTTGCAATTTTTCTGATAGCTATTATATATATTCATCTGAGAAAGAAAAGTTTTATTTCAATACATCTGTCATGGGCACACTGTGTTAAGGATCAAATCTGGTAAAGGAAAAGTTGTAGAATTTGGATTAGCACAGCATCAGTGGTAATGAATCGTCATCATTGTCAACCATTATCAATCCACTGCTGGACGAAGGTCTCCCCAAGTTTCCTCCACAACGGTCTGTCTTGTGCCAGTCTCCTCCATGTCACTCCCGCATACTTTCGAATTTCATCCACCCATCTTCCATGTGATCTTCTTCTGGGTCTTTTCCTGTCCCTTGGAATCCAATCTAAAATTTCGGCTGTCCATCGATGGTCTGTTCTTCTGGCAGTATGTCCAGCCCATTGCCATTTCAGGGATTTAACTCTGATCATGATGTCTTCCACTCTTGTCATTTTTCGGATCCACGAGTTCCTCTTCTTATCTCTCCTGGTTACACCAAGTATCCACCTCTCCATGCTTCTTTGAGTTGTCTGCAGCCTTTGTATGTCTCTTTTAGCTAAGGTCCACGTCTCTGCACCATACGTAAGCACTGGAAGGATGCATTGATCAAACACTTTTCTATTACGACATAATGGCATATTGCTCTTGAAAATTATGCTGTTTCTTCCAAAAGCTCTCCAGGCAAGTTTTGTACGCCGATTAATTTCTTCATCAATGTGACCCTCACTTGATATCTGCTGTCCAAGATAAACGTACGTGTCTGTTATCTCCAGCTTTTCTCCATCAATCGATAAATCTTCATTTCTTGTAAAAGCATTTTACATCACTTTTGTCTTCTGAAAGTTCATTTTTAATCCCGCTTCTTTACTCTTGTCAGCAAGTTCCTGGATCATACCCTGTAGCTCTGATGGGGTAGTTGCAAAAATGACTATGTCATCAGCAAAACGAAGGTGGGTTAGATAATCTCCATTAATGTTTATCCCTTTGTTTTCCCAGTTCAGTGATTGAAAGATATTTTCCAATGTGGCATTAAAGAGCTTCGGAGATATGGTGTCACCTTGTCTCACTCCTTTTCCAATTTTTATGTGTGTTGTATTTTCAAACAGCCGAATCTTTGCACTTGCATTTTCATAGATGTTATTAATAATATTAATGTATGCATCTTCAATACCGCAGGATTTCAGAGCCATTGCAACTGCTGATGGTTTCACCGAATCAAAGGCTTTTTCATAATCGATAAAAGCCATGCACAATGGAAGCTCATATTCCCTCGCTCTTTCAATTAGTTCTCTCAGTACGTGGATATGATCTATTGTGCTGTAGCCACTCCTGAATCCAGCTTGTTCTCTCGGTTGAGCCATGTCCAGTGTCACCTTCAAGCGGTGTGAAAGAACTTTAGTGAAGATTTTATAAACCGCTGATAGGTCTGTAGTTCCTGAGATCCTAAATGTCACCTTTTTTATGTAGCAAGATCATTGTAGCGTTGTTCCAATCCTCAGGAATTTCCCTTCATTAAGGCATCGAGTGAAAATTAGGGCGAGTACTGTTTCAATTTCTCCACTTGCTTCTTGTATGATGTCTATAGTAATTCCATCTTCTCCTGGAGCTTTTCTCCGCTTCATGTTCTTGATTGCATGTGCAACTTCTGCTGGAAGGACTGGAAGAACTCTGGTACTGGTACCTTTCATGATGTCTGGAGTACATGTATCATCCCTTTCATATAATTTGGAGTTGAAATCTTTCACTCTTGTCAAAATTTCGCCTCTATTTCTTGTTACAGAACCATCTTC
This sequence comes from Macrothele yani, assembly GCA_039090855.1. NCBI lineage: Eukaryota > Metazoa > Arthropoda > Arachnida > Araneae > Macrothelidae > Macrothele > Macrothele yani. The sequence continues at coordinate 17,198,914 of CM077029.1, forward strand.
TTTTCTCAGTGCCATAATCTGTTTTTTCCCCTTACTGAGATGTCCCTTTGCTGTCTTTAGGCTTTGGTTGTTTTCAATTGCTTTCCTTACTAGTTCACAGTTGAATTTCCTTACGTCTTCAGTGATACTTTTTCGTACTGTCTTGCATAGCTCTATATATTCCACTTTGGAAGTCACATCTTCTTTAGTTGTCCTCATCACTCTTCTTTTTTGCATCAACATTTTGGTTTTTCCTGATAATTTGTTCACATGCAATTTGTTCTTAGACCCAGCTAATTTTGTTGCTGTTTCCATAAGAGCTTTGGTTACTTTTCTGTTAACTTCAGAAATATCCACTTCTTCCGATGTTAGGCCTTCTAAAGCAGAGAATCTGTTCTTCAGTTCCAATTTGAAGGTATTATGGTGTTTTTTAAGGTTGGTTATGTCAATACATTTTGTTTGTCTTATGAGCTTGCTACGTTCGAGTTTAGTGTTGAGGTGCATCTTACATCTCACCAATCTATGATCACTGCCTGTGTTGAACTTGTTTAGCACACTGCAGTCTTCTATGACGAATTTTTTGTTACACATAATAAAATCAATTTCACTTGTCGTCCCATTTGGATGTCTCCATGTCCATTTCCTGTGTGGCTTTTTCTTGAAAAAGGAGTTCAAGATGAAAAACCCTTCTGCCTCTGCAAACTCTACGAGAGTATTTCCACGCTGGTTTCTGTTGCCGTGACCGAATTTACCTACTGAAGTTTCATTACGTTGCCGTTGCCCTATTTTTGCATTGAAATCTCCCATAATTATCTTCAAGTGCTGCTTACCTTTATTATTTAGATCACGAATTTCCTCATAAAATTCTTCAATTTCTTCTTCAGCATGACTTGTGGTGGGTGCATGAGTTTGAATAATCTGAGCCTGGTATCTTCTCGATAGTTGGATAACGAGTCGTGCAGCTCTGTCAGAGGAACTTTCAACTTCTACAACTTTATCCTTCAGTTTCTTGTTTATTATAAATCTAACACCACTAGTTCTGCCAGTATCTGTCCCACGATAGTAGAAGAGATGTCCACTTTTCAGTTCAATGAGATCTTCTCCTTTTCTCCTTGGTGTATGTATATGTATGTATATATGGCGTGTGTGTATATGTATGTTTTCAAGATGTCATTTTTTAAGTAGATATTCGATATAGCTTCTATATCTTCACTTCCAGAAAAAAATGTCAACCTTCTTAAATGATGTGTGTTGGTGTGTACAAACAATTTTAAAAGAAAAACCTAAAAAAAGAAGAATATCAAAACCCAATCACAGAGCTATATTCTCCCCTTGATGAGGGCTAAAACTAAAAAACTGTAAACTCTAAAAGTGAGATTATGAAAGGTGACATGTAATGTAGAACATGAAAAAATCATTAGGAAGAACCATTCACTCACCATAAAGATCATGGTAACCTCCAATGACCACACACTTCCAACACGTCATTCATCGTGATGTAACTGGGCTTCCACAGGTTTACAGACTTCTTGCTTACGTTTCTTATTTTCGGGTGTGAAACATCGTTTTTTTTTTTTTTTCTCTCTTTTGCCTTATAAGATGTTACTGTAATGCTTGTCAATTCGATAAAAATCACACATACAACTCATTCATACCAAGTAAAAACTATGTACATAACCTTACATTCACAGGTGATTAAACCTTGGTCAACTCTAATTATCAAACTCCTCCTTCTGTTTCACAACCTCTGCTACTCCCACTGCAAGTGTCACACCCATTCAGCCCCACACATCCAATCCTCTAGTACTTTCGACAGGTCCCTGTCATCTTCAGGGAGGCAGGTGTGTCTCACCCGCCCACCACAGCTCAAGTGAGCAGAGCCATCGAGGCCCGGGCTCCAGTCGCTATCTCTGAATCGTGTGGGGCTGAATGGGTGTGACACTTGCAGTGGGAGTAGCAGAGGTTGTGAAACAGAAGGAGGAGTTTGATAATTAGAGTTGACCAAGGTTTAATCACCTGTGAATGTAAGGTTATGTACATAGTTTTTACTTGGTATGAATGAGTTGTATGTGTGATTTTTATCGAATTGACAAGCATTATAGTAACATCTTATAAGGCAAAAGAGAAAAAAAAAAAAACGATGTTTCACACCCGAAAATAAGAAACGTAAGCAAGAAGTCTGTAAACCTGTGGAAGCCCAGTTACATCACGATGAATGACGTGTTGGAAGTGTGTGGTCATTGGAGGTTACCATGATCTTTATGGTGAGTGAATGGTTCTTCCTAATGGTTTTTTCATTTATGAATTGCACGTAAACTATGCGCACTTTGCAAGAGGTTAATACCTTAAAAGTGCAAATATAATAATGTAGAACATGTTGAGAATAATCACTTATTCCTTTAATAATCTAAAGCAACTTATGGGAATTTACTAGGAAATTTTTTCATTAATAGCAAATTTTCAGAGAAAACTCTTCTCCTTCTTCAGGCTGTCTTGTTGCTGTCACTTTTTTGCTTGTCACTATCATTGATAGTCACTTTTTTTGCTTGTCACTATCATTGATAGTGACAAGCAAAAAAGTGACAGCAACAAGACAGCCTGAAGAAGGAGAAGAGTTTTCTCCGAAAATTTGCTATTAATGAAAAAATTTCCTAGTAAATTCCCATAAGTTGCTTTAGATTATTAATTCAATTAAACTAGGAAGCCATTTCTCAATATGAGCTTTATTCAAAAAATCACTTATTCCTTCTTCAGGGTCAAACAGAAATGATCCCTCTCTCATTTCTACAAAGACCTGAAAGTGGGTTTCTGCTATATTACATCTGCTTAAGTGCACTAAATATAAATTTTGTAAGTTAATAAAATCTTTGAACATTAAGTTCTACTAAACCTTGTAAACTACTAAAACAACCAGCTAGCACACATGCTGGTAAAAAAGGTTTAAAGTGAAAACCACATTCTTAAGCTTAGAGCAAAATAATAAGCTTATTTAACTTTACAGGAAAAAGCAATTTTGAAAAGAAAAAAAAAGGGACGTATAACACTTAACTCTTGGTTTTCTTGCGCATATATTTGTTTTTTTGTTTTGTTTTGTTTCTTTTAGCTTGCTTATGTGTTATATACATTCACACTATGAAGGAATGTTGAAAAATGTTTCGAGAGTGAATATATAGAGAGACAGAATATTTTTCGTGTTGTTCACAGTACGGAACTGATTGATTTGGTAGTGATGCGTATCGCCGCCTTTGTTGGCATTTTTTGATGAAGTAAATTTCAGAAATAATTTAAGTATCAGTGTTTAACCTTAATTCTTGTAGTTGTTTATTTTATATAGTGGCTTGGTGATAAGTATTAAAATATGAGTTCACATATATGCAAATAAATTGGGAAATGTTGCGCTTCACGTAAGGTAAATGGTTTGATTTCATGATTTTGATTTATGTAGGAGCAGTTTTTTGCACTTTTATTTCGTTATTATCATAATAAGTGTGATTATTACGATCGTTTCGTATGCCTTAACCCAACGCCACAAGACGCTCAAAGCTGCCATGTTGGCTGCCGAGCGTCCACGCCAACGTCATTTCATCAGCCAATGAGAGCCGGACATCGTAGCGAGCCCAACCTTATACCATGAGATATATCTAAAGACCTTGTGCTGGTTCTCTCCCTTTCCTAGAGTCAGAGCGGGGCCATCGAGATCTCGTTTCTTACCGGGCCCAAGCACAGACAGAAATTCTGGGTTGTGACGTCACACAAAGGATCCTATTTATGCTACTTGCAGCGTTTGTTGTCCGAGGTGTGTGACTGTGTGTTTGTTTATGTTTATGCCGGTTGGTTTGTGCTGTACTTTAGATTAAATTACGGAATTTTCACGTCTGCAAGGTAAGTAATATGTATGTCACTGTGCTGTTTATAGTTTTTGATAAAGTGTTACTTGAAAAATTCGAATTAAAATTATAAAACAAATCTTATTTTCGTTACAAAATTGCCACTTATACCGTTCGCATTCGAAAACACATTGACACGAAATGTATGGAACTACTTGCGGCGCTGATATAATTCGAAAGGCTAGAATTCTTCTCATGAAAAAAAAAAACTTCTTTATTTGCATAAATTTCAGAAATATCTAATATCTCCATTTATAGATTTGACTTTTGGACTCTCTTTTTCCAGTTGCAAATGTTTGGTATTCTAAAATTTAATGTTTATTTACTCATATTTTACAAAGGAGTGGAAGTTTTACGATCTCAGTTATTTTGATATTCCATAATTAAGTTATCAGCCATATACTTTTCACTTCTGGAATCAACTGGTTTTTTTTTTTTTTTTTTGGTTTTTTTATACCTGGTTTAGTTCGTTTTCCTTTTCTATAATGCATGTATATATTCTGAGACCAAACGCATATCCATGCATTTTGACTAGCTGTCTTTTGAATCTGTTGGTTTTCTATATATTTATATTATTCATACATGCAAATTAAGCATTTGTTTCCTCTTATTTTTAGATGGGACGAAAGTGTTGTGTACCAGGGTGTAAATCAAACTATAATACTGATAAAGGTTACACACCAGTGTTTTTTTCCCCGAAGGATGAACATAGACGTGAGCCGTGCTGATTTTAGTCCAAGTGATACTGCTGTGGTTTGTATAAATCACTTCAGTGAAACTGTTATTATAAGAGAAGATAGAGTAACTAAAAGTGATGGAACTTTACTTGTAGTTCCAAGGAAAAAGCTTAGACTTACTGCAGATGCGTATCCAACCATTTTTGTAAACCAGCCTTCTTACCTTACCAAAACAATGCCCTGCAAACGAAGATCTCCATCTAAGAGGCATCAAGAAATAGTTGCCCGGGATGAAAAGAGATTCATGCTCTGGTGTTCTGAAGATGTCATCACCTCTTTTGAGAAGTTTGCTAATTCTTGTGGTTCTAAAATTAGTGGTGATTGGGTGTTTCTTCGTAGAGATTCTTTTATGTTGTTTTATAAAATTGAGGATTCAGGGTGTCCAGAAATTGTATCTTTGAAAATAAATAGTAATTTGGGAGTCAATATTTGGCATTCTAGTACCGCTGTTGATATGCATTCATTTGAGTGGCTATTGGGACCAGAGAAAAAATGTGATAGGTGGACCAAATTTGATAGTTTAATTAGCCATTTAACTTCATATAAAGGAAACAACATGAGTTTTTCCCAAAAACTTTCTGCAGCTACAAATTTATTGATAGAATGTTGTGATGAGACAGAGGATAATGATGCTGAAGATGACAAAGGTATTAAATTAAAACTGAAATGTTTAACAGAACAAGTTAAATTAATTACCTCAACACAAGTGAGATACACTTCAGATCTTCTGGTGTGGGCTTCTACACTTTATTTTTGCTATCCTGCATCATACACAATAAGAAACAGTGCTGTACTTACACTACCACATCTTATGTACTTGAAAAAACTAGGTACAGCCCTAAACCAAAAAGCTGCAAGTAACATTAACTGCCATAAAGCTTATTTTAAAAAGAAAGTAGATCTTCTTGAAAATCATGATAAAATAGTTAATCTCCTAATAGATGAAATTGACATTACACCATCTGTTAGTTTCCAACAAGGCCATCTTGCTGTTTTTTCTGTAAATTCAAAGACAGCAGCTACCACAATTCAGACTTTCATGATTTCTTCATTGTTATCAAAGAATAAAGATGTTGTTGCCTTGGTTCCAGTAAAAAATGCTACAGCTGAAACCCTGCACACATACACCCTGTAAGTCCTAGACATTTTAGCAGACTGTGGTTATACAGTTTTATGCTTAATTTCAGACAACAGGATCAATCGCAACATGTTTGAAATTATGTGTGGTGACCAATTGAAACCATGCATTCAACACCCTCACTGTGTTGAAAAAAGTTTTTTCTTTTTGACACTGTTCATTTAATAAAAGCCATTAGAAATAACTGGTTGAACCAAACTTCCACAAATCAAACCTTATATTATCCATGCCCTACTGACCATAGGGAATTGTGTTCTGCAAGCTTGCAACCTTTGAAACAGATTTATGAGAGTGAAAGGAATAATGTTGTAAAACAAGCCCCACTGTTTTCACAAAAAGTTTTGTTCCCAACGGCAATCGAATGACAGAATGTTGCTCATGCGCTAAATCTCTTTCATGAAAGTAACAGTGCAGCTCTTGAGGTGCATAAAAAAGTGTTAAGTTGTGAAAGCACAGGTACAAAAGAATTTATTGATTTTATTCTAAGATGGTGGTGGATAAATAAATGTTAAGCATCCACATCAAGGTATACATAGTCTGAATAAATTTTGCCAATCTATTAAAGATTTATCAGATGATAAAGTGGCATTTTTGCATCATTTCAGCTCTTGGCTCAGTGCATGGGGCCGTTTAAGTGAATAAAGTGCTTCACAGAAATCTGCTTTAAAGCTTCCCACCAAGGGAGGGATGTTGTCTAAAGAAACTCATTTTGCTCTTAAATTCACTACTTATACTCTCGTTGAAATCACTGATTATGTTTTCCATACATTTGGTGTGACATATGTGTTATTAGGCAAATTTCAAACTGACAGTTTAGAAGCCCGTTTTGGGCAATATCGCCAGATGAGTGGTGGGAATTATAACATTTCCTTCAGACAAGTCTTGCAGTCGGAACGCAAGCTCAAAATTCTGAGCCTAATTCATATGTTCTCTGAAAAGGTAGGGAAATTCACAATCAAAAGCCTAGACTTCAATGATGCCCCTGATACTACAGAAAATTTTGAAATACCTTCATTGTTCTATGAAACTTTCAATGAACATGGTGAAGTAACAGATGCAGCATTTTTTACTTTAATCTATATTCCTGGTTATGTAGCGCATAAGGTAACCCAAAATATAAAATTTTCTCAGTGCAAACTAATGTTAGCATGTGACAGAAATTTAGAACATGAAAGCTCAAATAAGGAGGTTTGTGAGTATTTGCATCTTATTGACAGAGGTGGACTGAAATGGCCCCAGGAGTTCACTGTAAACATTGTTACACATTCCTTCAGAATTTTTCAGCAACTTATTAGCAATTTTTTTTTCTTTTTTTGATTGGAGGTTAAACGACCACCGTGAGCAACTCAATGGGCTATAAGCAGTCGCCCGTCCCTAATTTAGGGTAACTGGTTCCAGGGAAGGGAGAGAGCCAGTGCCGTAAGACAAACACAACATCCATGCCTGACCGGGATTCGAACCCGGACCCCTTACGGACGAATGATCAGAGGGCAGCGCCTTAGACCACTGCGCCACCGGGGCGCAAAAACATTTGAAGCAGACTTTCTTAGGCAAGGAAGTCAGAAGCAATTAGTTGTTCAGTTAACTTTTGAAAAAATAGATTTAATTGATGTAATTCCAAGTGAAAAGTGTAGTTGTGGAACTGACTTTGCAGTATTAGTAAAAAAATGCTTATCTGTGGTTGCCAATATTTTTCTGAATAACTATAGTAAAGTATGGAATGACAGACAGAAGCCAACAAGTAGCAAAAGGAAACTGTCAACTTTTTTTTTTTTTTTTTGATTGGAGGTTTAACGACCACCGTGAGCAACTCAATGGGCTATAAGCAGTCGCCCGTCCCTAATTTAGGGTCACTGGTTCCAGGGAAGGGAGAGAGCCAGTGCCGTAAGACAAACACAACATCCATGCCTGACCGGGATTCGAACCCAGACCCCTTACGGACGAATGATCAGTGGCCAGCGCCTTAGACCACTGCGCCACCGGGGCGGCCTATCAACCTTGAATTCTTTGTAGATCGCCCAAATGTGAGCTAATCCTATAGTTAATGCATTATGACAGGTGAATTTCAGTTGCCTGAAAATTTGTTCTTCAGAGCGATATCAAATTTACACCTGCCTGGATATGTAAATGTGAAAGTCCTTAAATGAACATTTCATATGCAGTATAGAAACTGTAATAAATGGCAATACAAATGTACAGTCTATACTAATTCTTACAGTTTCCAAACACTTTGCTTTTATCTTCAGCAGCCATAACTTTTTTTAAGAGCTGCTAAAAATTAAAACCACATTGAAGATAACTACTTTAGTTTTCAGTCAGTGTACATGTCTTAAAATTTTCTTAGTGTAGTGAAAATATTATATGCAGGCAATAATTTTTTTCTAGAGATAGGAAAGGAGATACCAAAAATGTTTTGTGTTTTTACAAATGTATATGCTAATATTTTGCAATTTATTACATGTCTGAATTTATATCAGCCATACTGTACTATAAGATTGTGGTACAGAATATGAAGTATGTACATACGTATTATTCAAAAAGTATATATATATATAATAATGTATATAATTAATTAGCTATCATATTGCTAATTGAATTCATATTTACTGACATTGCATTCATGTCTTGCTGATATACCTGCTATATATTTGAGTGCCAGTCTGAATACATTCAATATTGTGAATTTTATTTTATTTTAGACATATTTTCTGCATCTATTCTTATTTTGTACAATTTTTAACTAGTAAATTACCTGGTGCCCCGTAGTTGTTGTACTTTATGAGCTGTTAATTGTCCCTTTGTCTTATGATTTATGTTAAAATAAGTATTTGGCTGTATGCTGTGAAAGTAATAGCTAATGACAAGACAAGGAATTTGAAGGCTTTATAATGTCGTTTGCACCCAACTTATGTATTGTATAGCACATTTACTAATGCATATTATATTTCTGTGAGAAATTTTCAGATTTTCAGATACTGAAAGAGATACTTAGGAAAGTTAGGTGTTTAGAATGTTATTTGCATCACTCAGTTTTGTTTAGTGTATATCTATTAATATGGTGCCATATGGTATAAATAATTATTAAATATAGGATATTATGATAAAATAATGTTTTACCAATATAATGCAGTGTTAGAATGTTTTACTAATATGATGCAGTGTTAGAATCTTTTACCAATATGATGCAGTGTTAGCATTAGAAATAAATCTACTGGTCCAGCGGACCACTAGAATTTGCAAACCACTGGTCCACCTTAATGCCCACTGATCCATAAAAAACTAATAAAAAACATTTGAAGACATTTACAATACATGTAGAAAATAATGTATGATTTTAATGTAACTATTTTCAGTATTTTGTTTTAAACCTATCATTAGCTTGCAGACTAAAAACAAAACCATATAGCAAGGTAAAAGAAATAGAAATTCATTTTTTAACTTGTGACAAATTAGAAAAAAAAACAGAAAAAACTCACTTGTCATACAGGCCATTACAATCAATAATTCAGTGGCCCGACAAAAGTTTTACCACTGTTTTGGCCCACCAAAAGGACCACTGGGTAATTCGAACACAGTGATGCCATATGATACAATATTTTAACATTATGTATACATAGATATCTTAATTGTTTTTAATGTTCTTAACTTATCATATGAATGTTAGTTTCAAGTAGAGTTTAACATGTTGGTTGGCGATGGAAGAACTTGGTCTTAAAAAAAAAAAAAACCCATGTGTATTAAAAAGGCCATTACCAAATCATATTGGGAGGTAGCATAAAAGCACATAAGTCTTTAACGTTTATACAGTATATTTCATATTTAAAAGATACTATGCATATTAATTAAAAACCTAGGCGAGCTTAAGTTTTTCTGGGTGTTTCAGCAATTTAAATATGGTACAAATCTTGCAATATTAAAAGTTTGTTTTTTTTCTTAAGTACATGTGCACTTATAATGATTTAAAATTACTTATGCACACACATTACTCATTCTAATGTATATATAGTCACTGTGCAAACCCCCGCACGGGGATAACTGGTTTTCCAGTTATTTGGGGAGCGGCGCCCCCACGGCCCGAGCTGACCTTGTGACTGGTCACCATCTGATGTCATGCCACCGCCTGTTTTTTTGTTTTGGTGCTGTTGGTGTTTGCAGGGACGGCTGTTCATCCAGCTGTTGGGGAGTCGCGTCCCCACGTTCCCGAGCTGGTCTTGTGTCTCGCTTTTTCGTTTTTATTTATTTTCTCCACTGGCTAGTTGCCCGTGTTGTATTCTCTACCTAATCGCTACCATGTTATGTACTAACACCCCGGTCTTGTGGTTTTGTTACCCTCCACCACTAACTGATTTATATTAACCGCTCAGTTCGTAGGTTGCTGAGATTCCGTTTAGGTTCCCTGCCAGGATTTGTCTTCTTTGGATTTCTTTTTTTCCTTTTAGCTGGTTTGGGTGCTAGACCTACCTGCATGTTTGCCGCGTGCGGAGACCCGTGAGGCGGAAATGGGATGTCTGGCGGCTGAGGTCGCAGGAGACCGGTTAAGTGCCTCCTGTGTACCAACACTCCTCTTCGACCCCGGCTTCGCTGTAAATGGGAGGCTAGAGACTAACCCACCTCTAGTCAGAAGTCTTGTACCAAGTTGTGTACAGGGCTTTAGCGGCTTTTGTCGTATGGCACGGCAGGGTGAGCCCGGGGGCTGTGGGATCATGCCAAAGGCGTTGGCATGACGGTACCAGGAGGCCGAAGTGTCCGCCGAGTGCGTGTGATCACAGCCAACGGACTATATCTGCAACGTATAAGCTCCAGAACTGTGTCCAGCGTCATTTTCTTGGCTTGCAGACCTCCAGTTCTCCCTTGTAGGGCTCGGTGGTGGGTGGAGTAGTTTGCAGACGAATCTTCCTTCTCTTTTCCATGGGTAGAAACAAAAAACAAAACTCCAAATTTAAGTCACCTGTGAATATGATAGTTGACAACGACTCTCCTTCGTCTTCTCAACCTACCAAGTCTCATACCCTTAAACGATCTTTAGACCATGACCTGGACCAAGAATGTGGAACCTCTTCTTCGGCAGCTGTACCAGTCGCTCCGAAGCGTCGTCTCCCCTCGATTGCTGTGAATACGCATGCTACACACTTAGTTGTAGAATCCGTCGATCCGAATGAGAGACTGTCCACCAGATCTCCATTTTTCATTTCTAAAGCTTTGGACGCTGCAGTTGGCCCCTTGAAGTCTGTGAGGAAGCTTCGCTCTGGGGACCTGCTTGTCCAAACTTGCAGTGTTTCTCAGAGTAACACTCTTATGCACCTCACTAGTCTTCAAGGCATTCCTGTCAAAGTGGCACCTCACCCGTTTCTTAACACCTCTCGGGGTGTTATTTCTGAGTTTGATCTCTTGCCATGCAGTGAAGAAGAATTGGTGACTGAACTTGCAGATCAAGGTGTTATTGCTGCACGTCGTATGATGTTCCGGCGCGATGGTTCTTTAATTAAGTCTAAAAATGTTATCTTGACTTTTAACTCCCCGAAGGTTCCGACTGAAATCAAGGCTGGCTACTTGGTCTGTGGAGTTCGCCCGTACATTCCCAGTCCTCTGCGCTGTTTCCGGTGCCAGAGGTACGGGCATTCACAACGTTTCTGTAAGAGTTCCGCTCGTTGCGCTAATTGTGGCTCCAGTGAACATGACGGAGAAGGTTGCACTTCTGCGGCCTCCTGTGTTAACTGTGGTGAGGCCCATGCAGCTTACTCCCGCAACTGTATGAAATGGAAGGACGAGATGGCGATCCAGCGCCTCAAGACCCTGGAAGGCCTCTCGTACCCTGCTGCCAAAGCCAAGTTGGGTATACCCACCATCTGACAGTGTAGTTTTGCCGCAGTAGTTAAGTCTCTGCCACCACCCGTGCAGCCCTTTGTTCCGCGCCCTGTAGCTCTCGCCGCACTTGCCAAGCGATCTACAGTTGAACAAGCGACACAGGTGGATTTCACCGAGCTCCAGCTTATTCGACCAGCTGAGTCTGCGCCTTCTCTTTTGAAGACGACCGACTCTTCCGGTTCCCAGCAGACAGCCTGCACGTGCGGAAGACCCGGCCCTCAATCCGCAAAGGTGTGCAGTGTCCATCCAACTGTCTCGGCCTCTGCGAGGTCCCCACCCTCAACCAACATTATAGAGGAACATGGGGGGAGGAGAGTGACAGTTCGTCCCCAGCCTCAACCAGCATTGCAGAGGAACATGGGGGGAGGAGAGTGACAGTTCGTCCCCGCCCTCTGCCAGCGTTGCAGAGGAGTGTGGGGGGAGGTGAGTGACGGTTCGTCCTTCTCAATTAGTGAATTTTTTTATAAATCTGATTAACTACCTTGTCTTCACAGCTTTCATCATACTCTTTTTCAACTTTTACCAAGCCTGTCTACTCTTACTCATTTTCCATGCTTTTAAAATTCTGTGGCTGATAGTTCTTTGTCTGGCGCTCTTTGGCCAAACCTGGCCCTTGCGCCACTAAAATCCATTAACCAACCAACCAACCACTGTGCAAACATACCAACATTATTAATGGTATATACACATCATAAAGGTCATGAATTCCATAAACTTCATATTAAACGTACTTTAAGGACAATTTTTCAAGTTTGAATTAACATAGCAGAATGTGTTCCCACCCCGGCAAAGGCCTAAATACGCGTGGTTACTTATCTCTAAAATTTATATACTTACAAATTAAAATAAACTGTTGTGAACTATTTATTACTTACCTAATTAATTCTAATGCAATACATTAAACAATCAAACATATGTAATAAATAGTTTATTTTAACTTGTAAGTATATAATTTTTAGAGACCGTGGGTTTAGGTCTCCGTCGGAGTGGGAGCATGTTCTGCAGAGCTTGAAACGTACAACATATGTTAGGGGTACAACATATGTTAGGGATTTGAAGGCAAAATTTGTTACCTCAAACATGAAACATAATTATGAATGGCTTGTAGGTATTTCCTGTTTTAACATTACATTGTTAGTAATGTACCAATCATTATTTTTTACAATATTGACATATCTTAGTACATTGGTTAAGTTTCGTTCAATTTATACAGTTAGGAAAAAGTAAGAATTCCATTTAAAACAAGTTTATTTTTGTTTGTTCTTCATAAATAAAGTAGGGGCTTGATTAATTCATTGCAGACATATATATGCCACTGGTGTGTGCGCAACAGCTGTTGAAATTTATATAAAAAAACATTCCTTGATTTTGGAGCGAGCGAGAAATGGTATCTCATTTATCAGCAATAAAACTGGGGTGGGGGGCTAAAAAGTAACATTACACAAGAGGTAAACAATATACAACTTTTTTTATTATTATTTTAGGTGTCATGGAAAATGATATTGGAAAAGCAAAAATGTGTGACTGCAACCATCAGATGTTCACAAATGAGAACTAAATTTCCATGAATAAATTTAATAGCATGCTAGTTTCATTTTTATTACTGGTACACCACCTTATAAAATGTGGAGCATGAATTTGAGCAATGGAAACAAAGCAAAGAAATCCTGATATTTGATTGTGATATTCATATTAATCTAACATAAATTTATTTAAGGCTTCTTTGTTTGAAATAAACACTATGTGTCTGACCAGGGTGTAAAAATCTTCATTCAATATTTGCTGTTACATTATTTTTGGGGTGGAGAATCCATGTAAAAAATTTGTGAATGTTTGTGTTATTTTGGCATCACTTAATTTCATATTTTTCTTTATATTCTGCTGTGCAATAAACAGTTGAAAACCATAGTGTGTCAGTTTATTTGCATTAGATTTATTTTTAAATCGCAAAAATATGTGGTGATTGGAACACAGATATTTTTAATAGAAAAAGAGATTTTACAGAATATAACTTAGTCAACTTGTCGTGTATGTGTTTTATGTCATTTTGCCTTGTTACCATTTCATTAGAACAGTTTGAAGGACACCCTTTCAAGAGATTAAACACATGTATTGAGGTATGGGTACAAGTATACATGTACTTCATAACCAGAAGTACAACGACATATATGTCATCATCATCATCGTCAACCATTGTCAATCCACTGCTGGACGAAGGTCTCCCCAAGTTTCCTCCATAACAGTCTGTCTTGTGCCAGTCTCCTCCATGTCACTCCCGCATACTTTCGAATTTCATCCACCTATCTTCCATGTGGTCTTCTTCCGGGTCTTTTCCTGTCCCTTGGAATCCAATCTAAAATTTCGGCTGTCCATCGATGGTCTGTCCTTCTGGCAGTATGTCCAGCCCATTTGCCATTTCAGGGATTTAACTCTGATCATGATGTCTTCCACTCTTGTCATTTTTCGGATCCACGAGTTCCTCTTCTTATCTCTCCTGGTTACACCAAGCATGCACGACATATGTACTTCTGGTCATATAGCCTTATAAGGTCACATGTACTTTTTCTGAATATATAACCTATGAGGTAAGCTAAACGAAATGTTCTTAGTGCAAACTAATGTTAACATGCAATAGCAGTTTAGAACATGAAAGCTCAAATCAGGGAGTTAGTCAGTACATAAAGCTTACTGACTGTGGTAGACTAAAGTAGCCCCAAGAATGCACAGTAAACATCGTAACACATTCCTTTAGAATTTTTCAGCAACTGATAAGCAATGAAGGAATTACTGCTCAGTCAGCTTTTGAAAAATCATATTTTGTTGATGTACTCCCAAGGGAAAAGTATAGTTGTAGAACTGACTGTGCAGTGTAAGTAAAAAAAAATGCCTTTCTGTTGTAACTACTTAATGTTTTCTAAATAACTACAGTAAGGTATGGAATAACAGACAGAAGCCAACAAGAAGCAAAAGGAAACTATCAACCTTAAATTCTTTGTAGATTACCTAAATACACTGCTGGACAACTGCTAAGGACGGATCATAAACGGCTATATAGCGCATAAAAAGTAAGTGTGGTTGGATGCCAAGTGAAATAAAATGTCAGAATGCCAGGACATTACAAGAAAGACAATTTATTGTGCTGCGAAATCCAGAAGGCTTTGGAACGTGTTCAAGGGACAAACAGGCCATTTTGTGCAGAATACGTAAACGTGAAAAAAATGCAATCACCGTCCGCAGGCGTTCTGGCGTAAGATGTCAATACGAGATATGGCCACCATGGAGGGCGATGCAAGATTCCACACGTCGTGTCATGCTTTGCACAACATTATCAAGCAGCTGTTGGGGTAATTTATCCCATTCCTCTGTCAGTGAACGGATGAGGGTGTCCTTATTTATTGGAGGGCATTGGCGACCAGCAAGACTCCTGCCCAAAGCATCCCACACATTTTCAATGGGATTCAGATCTGGAGAACGTGCTGGCCATATGAGGCGTTGAATATCCTCGCTCTCAAGACACTCCTGGACAGCGACTGTTCGATGACATGTTGCGTTGTCGTCCATGAAAATGAATCTATCACCGACAGCATCATGGAACATGCGAACATGAGGTAGCAGAACATCATTAATGTATCGTTGGCCAGTCATAGTTCCAGTTGGAAGCACATAGAGGGATGTACGGCCATTGATCATGATGCCAGCCCTTACCATGACACTACATGTCGGATATCGGTCCCTTTCCTGTATGCAGGGATCGCATTCCTCCTAAAATTCCTAATATTTTGTGACCCTCCTTAAATTCCTAAAATTAGACCTAAAATTTGCTATTCATCCTAAAATTTTCGTAAGCTTATTTTTATTAAAAACACAACCGTTATTAACGCCAATAAATTTACCATTACGGTAAGGTAAAAAGACCTGTTATTGTAGAAACACAGCCTATATGCTGTGCTGCTGAAGGGAGGGAAAAATGACGCCGTCGAGATGCACTTGCTTCGGGGCGGGCGTTCCATTTTTTTGCCTTCGAACAGTTTTCGAGAGTAACAAGAGATCTAAGGGAAAAGGGGAGGGGTCATTTTCACCCCTGGTTTGCGCTTTGCAGACGAATTCCGTGGCACGCAGAAGATCGTACTTTATTTTTGTACATGCCTTGTGGAACCTCCTCTTTCTGCTGATGTTTTGTTATTGTAAACCGCAGGTGGGTGGAAGCAAAGAGGAAACATGTGGTCTCCTTCCGTAACCTCCGGTAATGACGATGGGATGGTAGCTGAGTATTATCTTGGCAGGCAGTAGAGCACGTGATCATTGACCTTCGATCATGCGTCGGCGACAGCGACCTTCAATGCGCAATATATCTCGGCTCCGACTCGCTTTGACTGAACTTGCGTGAGATGCGTATGATAGTTTCTGGTTTTACGTCTTTTATGGTGTTCTCTGTGCTGTGTGCAGGTTCAGTTCTCTAGTGGTGACCTGCTTTTTTTTTTTTTTTTTCATATCTTCTGACATCCTCGCAGCCAAATTTCGGGAAGTTGTCTGGTTTTGCAATATTGGAACGTGTTTTTGTACTTCCCTTTCATTTTCTGGTTAGTAATACAAGTGTTTAAGATGCCTAAATCCAAAACGAAATTTCAAGATGCGTGGCTCGCCAAAGAATTGGACGGAGTGAAGTTGAAAGAATGATGTTCTGCAACTGAAACAATATTTTCTGCTAAGTGTATATTGTGTTCAGAAATTTTCAACATTTCTAATAGTGGCTTTTCACAAGTAAAAGCGCATCATAAAGGAAAAAAACATTTGCAGAAATTTCAAAGTAAATTTCAAAAATAAGTCCATCCTGAAAGCCTTTGGAGGACGGGATCTTCAGCCCAAAACAAATATTAGTGAAGTACTGAGTCATGATTTACAGTTGGCTAAAGCCGAAGCATTATGGGCCATGAAAGTTGCTAAGGACAATATGTCTTTTGTTTCATGCACTGAAACAGTTGAACTTTTCAAAGAAATGTTTCCTGATTCTGCTATTGCAGCCAAAATGCAACTTAAAGAAAAAAAGTTGCTTATGTGATATCACATGGATTGTCAAAATATTTTGAAGAGGATTTGAAAAAAGGCATTGCATCTAGTAGCCCAGGAAAGGTTACTATAGCATTTGATGAAACTACAAATACACAAGTGAAACGGCAGTTGGATGTGTATCTCAGGTACTGGTCTTCAGAAATAAATTCAGTTTCTTGCCGATACCTAACAAGCGTTTTTCTGGGTCATGCAACAGCAGATATTTTGCTAAAAGAAATTCTTGATGTGTTATCATCCTTCAATATTTCGTTGAACAGAATTATTTGTGTATCCATGGACAGCCCAAATGTAAATAAGTGCTTTTTACGCAAATTCAATGAAGTTGTAAAACAAGAAACAGGCCAGAAATCTTTGGAACTAGGTTTTTGCAACCTTCATGTTGTTAGTAATGCATTTAAAATTTTTTTGACAAGCTTAAATATAGATTTTGACGAATTTGCTACTGATATGCATTACTTTTTAAAGAGTAGTGCTGCAAGACGAGAGGATTATAAATCTGTCGAGGATATAACATTGGTCACTGCCAAATTTCTTTTGCGTCATGTCAGCAACAGATGGTTAACCGTTGGTTCTGTAGCCCAGAGGCTCTTGGATCAATGGCTAAATATTACAGAATATTTTTTAAACTTCTTGCCATCTCAAAAAATATTTGAAAAACAACTGCGCAATTGACAAGGTATAAAAGAATTCACTGTTTCCTGAAAAATGAGCTTACTCCTTGCTATTTAGCATTAATTTCATTTTCACACCAAAATTTTGAAAAGTTTTCATTATGTTATCAGAGTGAAGAACCAAAAATACACCAGTTATATTCTGATTTAAATACTTTAATGAGGAATGTTATGGCTCAGTTTATCCAAGATGATGTTATAGCAGGGAAATTTGGAGAAGACCTAAAGAATGTAGATTTTGAAAACAAAAATTCATGGAAAAAACTAGGGGAGTTAGAAGTTGGTATGAAGACAAAAAAATCTCCTCAGGAATGTTCAGGAGACCAGGCAGAAATTATTTCTCTTAGATGTAAGATCATCACTAATTGCAACCACAAAATATTTAAAGTCAAATTTGCCATTCTGCAATCAAAAGCTAAGAGACATAAAAGTTTTAAAGGTAAAAGAACCAAAGAAAGAGTCAACTCAACTTTCAGTCACTGAAGGACTTTCGGAAATAACCAGAATTTCAAGTGTTTTGCATCTTTCTGAGGAACAAATTGATAGAGTAAGAGAAGAGTGGAAACTTTTAAATTGCGATAAGCCAACTCTAGATGAACTAGTGAAATTTTCAGAGGAAGGGCATATTCCAGTGCGGATTGATCATTACTGGCGTAATATATTTAGTATTAAAGACTCTAGCGGAAAAGAAAAATACTCAAATCTTGCTAAACTCATAAAGTCAATTTTAGTTTTACCTCATGGTAATGCTGATGCAGAAAGGGGATTTTCGGTTAACACTGCTCTGTTAAGGAAGGACAAGGCTAACTTAAAAGACTCAACTATAACATCATTAAGAATAGTTAAAGGGGCCATTAAACACTATGGATGTGTAAGTAAAGTTCCCATAACAAGAAATTTGTTAAATAGTGTTTGTGATTCACATAAATTTTATAAAGAGTATGTTGATAAGCTGAAGGAAGAAGAATCAAAAAAGGTAAAAGAAAGGAAGCAGAAAGAGAGGAAAATAAGGAAAAGCAGCTAGAGAAAAAAAGAAAAGCTGAGTTTGATGACAAAATAAAAGAAAATGATGCAGAAATAAATAGACTTAAAAACGATAAAGAAGCCTCCCTAGCAATAATTCAAGAGGGAACAGAAAGAATGAGAAAAGCTGTAGAAAAACAAAATACTGTTGAAATAGCAGTTGCCTCTAACTTGATCATACAAGGTTCAGCTGAAATAAAGAAAACTGAAAGTAAATTAGTTGTGGTAGAAGCAGAAAAAGATAGGCTAATCAGGAAAAGGTTAAAACAATAATATGAAAAAAGTAATTCAGTGAACAATTGTACATAGTTCTTGGTTTTCAATTACCTTTTTAGGATATTATAATTTAATGTGAAACCTGAAAACTTTACTGTGAAAATCGTGAATTGCTTCTGGTTCAACAGCATATTAATGTTCAAAGTGAAACTTGAATGTGGTAAATATACTTGAATATGATAATAACACGTGAAAAGATAAGAACTGAACATTAGAAGTAAATCATACTTAAACTTTAGACATTAGACGTTATGCAAAAAATTTGGGTGTTAACTTCGACCATCTATACTAATGGACTGCACATTGGCAATAGCTGCATCAAAGCCGCCATGGCTCAAACATTGGGCACGTCATCATCAGACTCCAAATTTCGTGTAAAAATGCTGTTATGATTACTAATTTACGCTGCAGAACTTCAGTGTTTTCGGTGTATTATGTGAATGCGCCTCATATATAGTGAAAACTCTTCAGGTAAGTTTACTTATGAGCTATATACATGCATGATCGGGTTGTTTACATTTTGTGATTTATAATGTGATGAACATTTGCGAAGAATTTGGAACATGCATTCCATTTTTTTTCTTAAGTTACTATATTTTTATATCAATAGCTGCAAGTTTCTGGTTAAGTAATTGAACTTTATTGACTTAGGTATTTAATTCGTTTCTTACCCATGAAAAATCATAGAACTTTCTTTACTATATCGCTCAGAGCAACCATAAGCACAGCAGGTGTAACCCATCTTTTTGACTGATGTCATGTGATTTTATGTTGGAGCCAGAAATTTTGATGTCATGCGCAGTCTATCAGTATATATGGTTGAAGGGTGTGAAGCAAACTCTTTACAATGTATACAAAGTTGTTTTACTAGATGTATACAAATATACATCTAGTTTTTATTGAAATACACTCCTAAAATTTTCCTAAAATTTTTCTAAAAATTCCTAAAATTCCTACCTAAAATTTTCCAGAAGTATGCTATGATCCCTGTGTATGTTTGCTGGACAATATGCAGTACCACTATCACGCCAGATCAGTTGTCGTCGACAATCAGACGATAGACTGTATCTACTCTCATCTGAGAAGAGGACAGCAGACCAGTCGTTATCAGTCCAATTGCGATGTTGATGGCACCATTGCAAACGGGCGGTACGGTGACGTCTGGACAATGGGATGCACACAACAGGACGGCGGGCGTATAGTCCTCCTTCATGCAGACGTCTGGCGACAGTTTTTCGGGAGATCCGCTTGTCAGTAGCAGCCATAAACTGATTTGCTACCTCACTAGCTGTGCTGCGCCCGTGTCTTTTTGTTGATAGCACTATGTACCGATCTTCTGCAGGTGTTGTACTGCGAACACGACCTCCCCCGTAACGTTTGCTACACTCTCCATTTGTTTGAAATGATTTCCAAAGCTTTGAAACTACACTGTGGATGACGTCGAACTCCCTGGCAACATGTGTTATTTTTCGCCCTTCTTCAATCTTGCCAATAATACGGCCACGTGTAAAATCGTCTAGGTGATGTCGGGAAGACATACTGAAAATTGCAAGTTCGTCAATTGATTCTTTCCCTTTCAACTTTGCGTTTGAACAACAACGGTCAATACGTGTCAAATCCTTTAAATCTCTTATCAGCGCTATGACGTCACGAACAAGTTCGGCAATCCAAAATTTGCATACGCACAACACGTCTTACTGTATCCCGCACTTATGCTAATTTCCACATTTTCCTGCCTTCCATTTATGGTTGCTATTGTCATCCGTCCTTAGCAATTGTCCGGCAGTGTATAAGCTAATCATGTAGCTTCTGCATTCTGATGTGTTCATTTCAATCATCTGAAAATTCATTTTTCAGTGTGATATGAAATTTACACCTGCTTAGGTGTAAATGTGAAAGTCCTTAAATGAACATTCAATTTGCAGTGTAGAAATTTCAATAATTGTGGAAATTTTAATAGCAAAGTAAAAAAAAAAACTGATAGATGGCAACACTAATGTATGGAAGCATTTTCATGCTGTAGTATTTTTGGCATATTTATGGACCAAAACTACTGCAGCATGAAAGTGCTTCAGTAAAAAAAATGTAAGATTTGCAAAAAAGCTGCTAAAATAAAGTGGTATTGTGGGAATTTTTATTTAACAATATATTCTGTGTATATATATGTATTATAGTTTGTGTGCAGTTTGTTAACAGTATATGTTTACATCAAGTATGGTTTGGGTTAGGCAGTTTAAAAGCAACTGAATTTATAAGCCCAGTGATGTTTGCAAAAAATGAGTAGGCAAAACAAGAAAACTTATATTTGCCATATTCTGCCTCGTACATAAAACTTGAAGTTTCCAAACACTACGCTTTTATCTGCAGTGGGGTTGTAATGTTTTTAAGAGCTGCTGAAAACTTTTTACTGACAATCTGTGAAAAAGTTAGTGCTCAACTGAAGTATGATAAATTTATTTTTTGGCATGCACAAAATATTCCTCTGGAAAACTTCAAACACCAAAAATAAAAAAAGAAGGGTAAAAGATAGCAATCTATTAGCTAATTGCAGAGCAAGAAAACTTAGACCATGATATTAAATGTAAACAAATAATTCAAAGGCATTAGAACTGCTTTGCACCCAACTTCTGCATTACAGCATACTTAGTAATGCATGTTATATTTGTGTGGGAAATTTTCAGCAAATGAAGGTTATTGAGAAAGTTAGGTATTTAGAAGGTTATTATATGCATAACTTCTCCAGGTTTGCTTACTGTGTATATCTGTTATATGCTGCCATAGAGGTCTGCACGGAACGGGCTTTTTCCCAGGCACTTAGGACAAGGCCGGGCCATGACAACCCATTCTTTTTTATCGCAATTTTAAAGAAAGAAAAAAAAAGTTCTGTTCCCCGATTTTCTGGTTAGTTGAATTGTTTTGCTGGCTTTACTTACTTCCATGGCATAGCCCAAGGAATAATCACAAAAGCAAGGAGAGGCACTTAGTGTTTTTACCATCTTGTAGGTATTAAGATGGGGAAATCACTTTGGGGCTTATTGACAACAAAAGATCTGACTCCGAGCGAGTGTGTGTGTTGTGTAGACTGGGGGATGGAGTGTGTCTCTGTGTGTGCGTTGGTATGAGAGAGTGGGAAGGGGAAGACATTGGTTGTTTCTCCTATCTAATCTGTATGGGGATTGATTTTTGTAGTGTTACCACTCGCTAGTTTAGAGAAAAAGAAATTTTGAACCCGCTTATCCCCCCCTTTTTTTCTCTCTTTAAAGGTTATATTCTTCGATGATTGTTAAAGTTTAGTTAATATTTTAAGGCTTACATTTAACTAAATGTTTTCAATAATATCCCATTTCATGATTTAATTTTCACAATTTAATAAAATACAATAGAAAAACAAAATAATACCAAATGGCACATCACGAGCTGCAGTTGAAGGGTCCGGGCCAGATAGGACCAAGTGTCTAATATTTGAAATGAGCAGGGCATTAAACGCATGGATTTGGGCTGGGCCGGGCTCACCAAATAAGGCCCGTACAGACCTCTATGCTGCCATATGGTATAAATCTTGCAATATTAAAAGCTGATTTTTTTTCTTAAATGCATGTGCACCTCTGATGATTTACATTTTACTTGCACACACATGTATATATATTGCCTGTACAATATATCATTATATTATACATGGCTTGCAGGCATTTCAATACAGAAGCTACATGCAGTTTGTAATAAAACAATGTTTTAGTTTTGCATTGCTTATAAGTGCCAAGCATAATTTTTTACAACATTGCCACATCTTCGCGTATTGATTAAGCTTTGTTCAACTTATACATGAGGCAAAAGTAAGCATCCCACTTAAAATGAGTATTTTTCTTTTCTTAAATAAAATAGTAGAAGCTTGATTAATTCATTGTGAGCTGCTATATGTCACAGGCTTGTGCAGCAGTTAAAATTTATATCAAAAACCATTCCTCAATTGTACAGGACAGAGAAATTAGATCTCATCAGTTATCAGCAACAGAACTTGAGGCTTGAGTGGGGGCGGGGGTTAAAAAGTAAGATTCCATACATGAAAATAAACAACGCACAACCTGATTTTTAGGCATCTTAGAAAATGCAATTGGAAGAGTAAGAATTTGTGAATGCACCTGTTGGATGTTTTTCACACACAATTAAATTTCCATCAATAAATTTAATTTCATTTTAGTTTCTTTTTTATTACTTTTACACCATTTTGAAAAATGTGCATCATGCATTTGAGTAAAAGAAGCAAAACAAAGAAAGTCTTGATATTTGGCTGTGATATTTATATTACCGTACTGATATGAAATTTACTTAAAGCCTCTTTATAATTTCTGCAAAGCTGAGATATTTGTGCAAGTCAAATCATTTGCTACTATATTTACCTTCGTTTAATTGCTAACAGTTCATATTCTAATTAGCTCATTTATTCTCATCTTGTGTAACTAGAGATGCGACTGAATCTCAGTGAAGACGTGATGGCAGCCCCGGTGGCGCAGTGGTCTAAGCGATGGCCTCTGATCATTCGTCCGGAACGGGTCCGGGTTCAAATCCCGGCGAGGCATGGATGTTGTGTTTGTCTTACGGCACTGGCTCTTTCCTTTCCCTGGAACCAGTGACCCTAAATTCAGGACGGGTGACTGCTTATAGCCCATTGAGTTGCTCACGGTAGTCATTAAACCTCCAATCAAAAAAAAAAAAAAAAAAAAAGTGATGGCTGGTTTTGATGCATTTTTGCATTTTTCTATATCTCACAATGTGATTGATTAGCATGTACCATTTTGTAGTTTAGTGTAAAATCTTGTACCTAATACTTTGGTAGTTTTTTTTACATGTCTGAATCCTGTGGTATTCTTGTTGTGTATCCATATATCACCTCCCCACTACTCCCCTTTCCTCCTTTTTTTTTTTTTTTTTTGTCTTCTCTTCTCATTTAAACAGTTTAGTTAGAGGACAGCCTTTCAAGAGGATAAACACATGTGCTTGCTGTAGAACACATTGCATATAATGGAAAACGTTTTGCTGCAGCTAATGAAGAATGTCACTTGGAGAGAAGAACTATTGACTATTTGAGATAAATGTTTTGTAGTGGACTTATATAAAAAATGTCTTCTACGAATATTTGTTTTCAATGGTTTGAATTGCAGCAATAAGCAGGTCTGAAGTTCATGCAACAAATGCCTTGTGAGTAAGCTTCTTTTCCTTTTCTTACAAATATTTTTAATGATTGCAGGAAGTTTTACATTTGCGTGGGCATCAATTTCTCAAAATATTTCTTCACATTCTGATTTGCTCATTTAGTCTCTTTGATCTTGTGTGACTAAAGATGCAACCAAATACCCTTTAGGATGTGATGATTCAGATTACTTTTTTCCAAAATTTGTAATATATTTAGTATGAAAAAGAGCTTCCAGGCTTTTTGATGACAAAAAAAAAAAAAAAAAAAACTAATTCAGTTGAGTTGAAAATACAACATAAATTTTATTTATGAGTGAATATATGATATTAATTACTATTACATAGAAACAGAATAAATTTATAAATTTATTTATGAATGAATATATTATGTTGATTACTATATGTAGAAACAATAAATTTATGAGCGAATTATTATGTTAATTACCATATGTGGTAATCTATAGCTAAAGTAAACAAATAATTACTCTAGTGAAAACTTTGTTGGTTAACTAATAAGATGAATAGATTATCATACACAGTTCAACCTAAAAACGGGAACATTACTTTTGGTAATCAGATATTGGTACTGGAGATGTTACATGGAGAACAGTGAACCAGAGCTGATTCAGTACCGTAACCTAATAGCAGAAAATATGAACTATTTTTCTTGTGCACTAAGACTAGCTCTCCATGAATTTCTGTGACCATAAAAAGTAGGTTAAATGTGAATTAGCATAAGGGCTGCTGTTAGCAATGTTCTCTGTCACTTGAGCTAAAATTGATCACCTTGATGTGTTGAATAACAACATGTGGTATGATCAGATTTCTCAGAAATGAGTACAACTTTTTGCAAATTCCAAATTGTTGAGCATACGCTTTGTTAGCAATGACCTCCACAATTTGTCCTCGATGAATCCTCTGTCTAGTAATAAATAAATAAATCTTGCTTGTAAATTGGGTGTATATATGTCTATGGTCTGCAATATATGTATTTTAGAAACCCAGAAATCATTGTCATATATGCATGCCTATTTTATTTACTACTTAAAACCCATTAACTTATTACATGTGAAAATCCTCCAAATATGTGGCATCAGTAAATAAACAAAAACATCACTATTTCCATGTTTTAGCAACACATTTTATATATTAACTTATTACATTATTTCAATTTACTTCCGATATTGGAGGTTATATTATTTAACGTGCATTAATGCATTTGCATTTTTGAACTTCACTTTTAGTTGGTAAAGTTCGATGAACACTTACCACACGTGGGGCTTGGCTTTCAATTCATATTTCCGTTATGTGGATGCGGCACGGGGGTTGTTCATTTGGCCACGGGTCCGCTTCTTTTTTTTTTTTTTTTTTTTTCCGTTGGAATTTATTTTTGCCTGATCACCAAATGAGTTTTTTTCCTTTGCTGCATCCTCATTTACTTCAATATTTATTCATACCCGAGTACTTTCGGTAATACTCCTTTACCGTCTTCGAGGGGACGTTTTGCTCCGACTAGCTTGGACAGTGTCAGCTGGGCATTTCGGTGGTTCTCACGGGCTGCTTCTGTCATCGGCTATCGCTTCTTCTTGGGCTTTGTGGCGCCATCTCTTGTTGGCCAGTGATCTCATTTTTTGAACTTTTTCATTTTTTTGCTCAATTTTAATTAAATTTCTCCAGCTGTTTCTCAAATTATTAGGGTCATTATGGTTGCAAACTTTTGTCCTATTTTTTTCAATCATTACCGACTCTGCTATTCTGAGGTGTTTTTCGGATTTATAGCTTTTAATGATTTTTATATTTTCGAATTTAGGATATTTTTGGTTATCCAGACAGTATTGGATAAGTGCTGTTTTTTCTTTTTTTTTCTGCCAGTTTTTTACGTGTTGTTTTAATCTGTGTTTAAGCTTATTTTTGGTACTTCCTATATAAGCCATTGGAGGATTTTCAGTAATAGGAATTGAGTAAATACCTGCTTTTTCTAACATTTTTATTTTTTCATTATTTTTTATTACTATATTTTTGATGGTATTTACTTTTCCTCCAATTTGAATGTTATGCTTTTTACAAATATTATTAATTTCATTGGTAGTACCTTTTATGTAAGGAAAACCATTTAAATATTTGACTTCTTTTTTATTTACTACAGCATTATTTTTTATTTTCTTTATTACTTCTGTGTTCCATTTTTTTATTAAATGGTTAGGATAACCAAAGCTGCCTGCAATTTTTTTTATGAATTTGATTTCTTCATTGATGAACTGACTATTTTCAGAATGCGTATATGCTCTTTTAATTAAGGTTTTTATACTATTGCATTTTTGAGGATAAGGATGTGCTGAATTGTACGGGATTAGGACCGGAACAAATGAACTTTTCTGATAAACCCTGTCCTAATCCCGTACAATTCAGCACATCCTTATCCTCAAAAAATGCAATAGTATAAAAACCTTAATTAAAAGAGCATATACGCATTCTGAAAATAGTCAGTTCATCAATGAAGAAATCAAATTCATAAAAAAATTGCAGGCAGCTTTGGTTATCCTAGCCATTTAATAAAAAATGGAACACAGAAGTAATAAAGAAAATAAAAAATAATGCTGTAGTAAATAAAAAAGAAGTCAAATATTTAAATGGTTTTCCTTACATAAAAGGTACTACCAATGAAATTAATAATATTTGTAAAAAGCATAACATTCAAATTGGAGGAAAAGTAAATACCATCAAAAATATAGTAATAAAAAATAATGAAAAAATAAAAATGTTAGAAAAAGCAGGTATTTACTCAATTCCTATTACTGAAAATCCTCCAATGGCTTATATAGGAAGTACCAAAAATAAGCTTAAACACAGATTAAAACAACACGTAAAAAACTGGCAGAAAAAAAAAGAAAAAACAGCACTTATCCAATACTGTCTGGATAACCAAAAATATCCTAAATTCGAAAATATAAAAATCATTAAAAGCTATAAATCCGAAAAACACCTCAGAATAGCAGAGTCGGTAATGATTGAAAAATAGGACAAAAGTTTGCAACCATAATGACCCTAATAATTTGAGAAACAGCTGGAGAAATTTAATTAAAATTGAGCAAAAAAATGAAAAAGTTCGAAAAATGAGATCACTGACCAACAAGAGATGGCGCCACAACGCCCAAGAAGAAGCGATAGCAGCTGACACGGTCCGTGCTAGTCGGAGCAAAACGTCCCTCGAAGACGGTAAAGGAGTATTACCGAAAGTACTCGGGTATGAATAAATATTGAAGTAAGTGAGGATGCAGCAAAGGAAAAAAAAACTCATTTGGTGATCAGGCAAAATAAATTCCAACGGGGAAAAAAAAAAAAAAAAAAAAAGAAGCGGACCCGTGGCCAAATGAACAACCCCCGTGCCGCATCCACATAACGGAAATATGAATTGAAAGCCAAGCCCCACGTGCGGTAAGTGTTCATCGAACTTTACCAACTAAAAGTGAAGTTCAAAAATGCAAAATTATTACATTATGTACGTCTCTCCATAATAGTGATGTGTATTAGAAGTATGTAAATTTTTTTATTGCAGTTGGATTTATTTTTAAAAGCATATTCAAGTAGGGGTATTTTTTGTTCTTCTCGCAAATTTGATTTTACCAGGGCATTTCATCAACTCGCATTTTCTTATCGCCAAGAACTTGTAAATCATATTTTCACAAGTAAATAAAGTGTATATTTCTTTCCTATATTTGTTTTTGCATCGGTTAACTCAGTTTCCCAAAAGTTGCAGCCAAGATCGCCTGTTACCGATCATTTTGTCAACAAAACGCTATGATCCTCGTGTTGTGTTATCTTAGCAAATTAAAAATGCTGCCCAATAAGTGCTTACTAGAGAATATTGGAGAAGAAACAACACAAATAAAATGCAACAACATTCGCGAAATACAGATCACGTCATTAAACACGAAAACGCAGCCTGAATCTTCTGTTTCATAGAGAAGCAATGGCTGCGACAACGCTGGACTGAAAGGATCCTTTTCATGACGTCACAAAACCTATACTTGGGCCCGGTGAGGAACGAAGTGACTGACGTGATCTCGGCGGCCCCGTGCTGACGCGTGTAAAGCATGGCGCCATTATCAGCGGATCAGGCAGCAACGATCCACAGCATTTCCATCTCTGAGAAACACAGCAGCGTTGCGACTCATACAGACAGAAAATTTTATTCTTTAGTGATATGCTTAAAAACCACTTTCATTTACTGTAGAAATAATAATTTTCAGATATAAATAATATTCTTCTGAATAGTTAAAAAAAAATATGAGAAGAATTATTACTCAGTACTGTTTGAGGGCAACGATCTAACAGCAAAACATTCACAGAAAACTGTTTACTCGCGATACGTCGTGCCATCAGTCAAATAAGAGGGAAGGGTGCCTTCATGAATACTTTTGGAAGCTTCAATGTTATAAATTTTCAAACTTATTGTAATCTTAATAAACACTTCGCGCGCTCGCTTTTGCCCCATACGGATTTACACTACGTCGCTAAAAATAAATAACAGGTACTTACTTTTTTCCAGTCTCCTGTAGTAGCATAAAAACAGAACAACTTCCAGTTTGTCTAGATTACACAATTTATTTGCCGCAGAAGTTCATTTAAAACGTTCTATACCTACATAATTTCAACAGAAATATGCTCTTCATAGATATATTTGAAATCTATTTGTAAAACGGAACAAACAAACAAAAAAGGAATTTATGCACAATTTAATAAGAAAGAACATGTCTACAAAAACAGAGTCTATAAATACATTACTATTGCAAATAAAATAAAAAAAAAACATGGCTAATACATTATTTCTTTAACTATCATTTTAGCACTATAGTCAAGTAACAAATAGACATGGCATATTAACCTTAGTACCATCTGATGAAAAAATAGGTAAAGCTTGAGAGCTCAATCAATAACCAAAGCATGTGCTGTCTTATAAATGAATAATAATATGTAAACAAACTATATACATTATGCAATTTACAAAATTTTCATAACAGGTTCATTGGCAAAAATATATTGAACTTTTAAGTAACTAAAATTTTGTTTCAATCTTCCCATTTCTAAAATGAATTACTTAAAGACTGCCACTCAGCATCACTTAAGTGGTCTTTGTAGCTCCAAACATTTCACATAAACAACTTACATTTTTGCAGTGCCACACATTTTAAGTAATATTAATAAACAATATGCAATTTTTAAAACTTTTTGTTAAACAAATGAGATGCATTATTCATACATTACTCAGATTACAAATTCTATGCACATTTTATTCACATGTGAGGAGCAAAGTTCCATTGTGATGACGGCAACCGAAGCACAAGAATCAAATAATGTTAAATTAACTTAAGAAAGGAGGTGAAAGTTATGAAATTGAAGCATTTTGCAAGTCAAACAGTATACATGCTAGAATAGTAACACAAGTCATGAAGGTAACACAGTTCTGTATGTGTTCATGAAGCTAACACAGTTCTGTATCAATTTTGTTACCTTTATGACTTGTGTTACTATTCTAGCACATGTACTGTTTGACTTACAAAATGCTTCAATTTCATAACTTTCACCCCTTTCTTAAGTATATTAACATTATTTGATTCTCATGCTTTGGTTACAGTCATCAGAATGGATCAGAATGCTCCTCACATGTGAATAAAATGTGCATGGTTGTAATCCAAGTAATGTATAAATAATGCATCTCAATTGTCGAACAGTTTCAGCACATTACAATCAACCATATTCTTATGGTTATAACTTTTTGTTACTTAGATCTATTTGTAAATATACGTTGCTAAAACAGTATGAAGCAATTAACCTGGAATTCTTTTTATTATCTCCAAAACATAAGATGAATCTTTTCTGACTCTATAATGATGGCATATTAATCTCAGTACCATCTGATGAAGAAATAAGTAAAGCTTGAGAGCTCAATCAATAACCAAAGCATGTGCTGCGTTACAAATGAATAACAGTATGTAAACAAACTATATACAGTATGCAATTTTAGAAATTTTTATAACAGGTTCATTGTCAAGAATATATTGAACTTTTAAGTAACTAAAATTTGGTTTCAATCTTCCCATTTATAAAATGAATTACTTAAAGACTGCCACTCAGCATCACTTAAGTAGTCTTTGTAGCACCAAACATTTCACATAAACAACTTACATTTTTGCAGTGTCAAAAAGTTTAAATAATACATTGTATTAAAATACAATATGCAATTTTTAAAACTTTCTGATACTTAGATCTATTTGTAGAAATATGTAGCTAATACAGTGTGAAGACATACACTGCTGGACAATTGCTAAGGACGGATCATAAACGGCTATATAGCGCATAAAAAGTAAGTGTGGTTGGATGCCAAGTGAAATAAAATAATGTCAGAATGCCAGGACATTACAAGAAAGACAATTTATTGTGCTCTGAAATCCAGAAGGCTTTGGAACGTGTTCAAGGGACAAACAGGCCATTTTGAGCAAAATACGTAAACGTGAAAAAAATGCAATTACCGTCCGCAGGCGTTCCGGCGTAAGATATCAATACGGGATATGGCCACCATGGAGGGCGATGCAAGATTCCACACGTCGTGTCATGCTTTGCACAACATTATCAAGCAGCTGTTGGGGTAATTTATCCCATTCCTCTGTCAGTGCACGGATGAGGGTGTCCTTGTTTATTGGAGGGCATCGGCGACCAGCAAGACTCCTCCCCAAAGCATACCACACATTTTCAATATGATTCAGATCTGGAGAACGTGCTGGCCATACGAGGCGTTGAATATCCTCGCTCTCAAGACACTCCTGGGCAGCGACAGTTCGATGACATGTTGCGTTGTCGTCCATGAAAATGAATCTATCATCGACAGCACCACGGAACATGCGAACATGAGGTAGCAGAACATCATTAACGTATCGTTGGCCAGTCATAGTCCCAGTTGGAAGCACATAGAGGGACTTACGGCCATTGATCATGATGCCAGCCCATACCATGTTACTACATGTCGGATATCGGTCCCTTTCCTGTATGTTTGCTGGACAATATGCAGTACCACTATCATGCCAGATCAGTTGTCGTCGACAATCAGACGATAGACTGTATCTACTCTCATCTGAGAAGAGGACAGCAGACCAGTCGTTATCAGTCCGATTGCGATGTTGATGGCACCATTGCAAACGGGCGGTACGGTGACGTCTGGACAATGGCATGCACACAACAGGACGGCGGGCGTGTAGTCCTCCTTCATGCAAACGTCTGGCGACAGTTTTTCGGGAAATCCGCTTGCCAGTAGCAGCCATAAACTGATTTGCTACCTCACTAGCTGTGCTGCGCCGGTGTCTTTTTGTTGATAGCACTATGTACTGATCTTCTGCAGGTGTCGTACTGCGAACACGACCTCCCCCGTGACGTTTGCTACACTCTCCATTTGTTTGAAATGATTTCCAAAGCCTTGAAACAACACTGTGGCTGACGTCGAACTCCCTGGCAACATCTGTTATTTTCCCGCCCTTCTTCAATCTTGCCAATAATACAGCCACGCGTAAAATCATCTAGGTGATGTCGGGAAGACATACTGAAAATTGCAAGTTCGTCAATTGATTCTTTCCCTTTCAACTTTGCGTTTGAACAACAACGGTCAATACGCGTCAAATGCTTTATATCTCTTATCAGCGCTATGACGTCACGAACAAGTTCGGCAATCCAAAATTTGCATACGCACAACACGTCTTACTGTATCCCGCACTTATGCTAATTTCCACATTTTCCTGCCTTCCATTTTATGGTTGCTATCGTTGCTATTGTCATCCGTCCTTAGCAATTGTCCGGCAGTGTATTAACCTAGAATTCTTTTTACTAAAACAAACATGGCACAGCCACTAATTAGATGCATCTATTAAGAACAACTTACTGACTCATAAAACAACAGATCAGTTGGTGAAATTAGCAACTGCACAACTATAACCACAGAATGGTAACCAGAAAGAGATTGTGGGAATGGTTAGCTTGTGTGTGTGGGTAGGGGTATGAAATGCAATATTAATATACATTATTAACAAAACAGGATGTGCAGCTTCACATCACACATTACCCACTTGATTCATCAGCAGTAATTCTGGAAAATGCCACGGCCCATTGTGAGCCACCAGCCCTACCAGACATGTACAGACATTGCAAATAAATTAAACAACAGGTACTAAAATAAAACAACAGGTACACTTTTATGGGTTAGAAAAAGGTGGTGATCCACCCTGCTGGATCTACACTTTAAAACATGTAATCACAAAAATCTGGAATTAAAAATGCTACAGACATGAAACCTACAAGAAATCGATTACTGATTTTAAAAAATTATGCTGCGATTCAAAGACTGACGTACATGTGTCTTGTGCAGATTTAAATTAAATGACCTGGCTACAAAATGACATCTAATATTTAAGAAATTCCGAATTATTTTCTTTAAAAAATCATACTTATCACAGTTAACTGTGCTAAACAAATCTCTTTCTGCTGCAAGAGTGAAAAGAACTTCAGTCTCAAGTTTCAGGCTCCAACTAGATGTTCTTTTGGTAACATCACGAAGATGACAGTTACACCTTAAAATTTCCTCGATAATCCTAACAGTTCTCACTAAGTCCTTTGATGGATGTGTAAGTCCACCATTATCTTTGATCATTATCAAAAGGTAATCAGATTTGTTTGCTACTAGTGCTTCACGACAAACATCCCAGTCAGCTTGCAAAATACATTTTTTAGCCACAAAACCACTAATGTATGCCAGCACATTATCCACTAAAGGAGAAAATTGCAGATGCTCCACATTTAAATAGCAATGATCATGTTCATATGATTTAAGAACTGATAATGCAAGTTTGCCTGAGCAATTATTTTCATCATCAATTATTCGTACATGGCTGATGTCAATCAGAGCTGTTGAATCTAATGGTACAACTGAACCATTTTTACTCGGTGTCACTCCACAGCAGCAAAGAATTTTTTTATAAATACTAGAAAATTATTTCATTGTTGGGTTGTTGTTGAATCTTCCAGCTTGGCGTATGGAACCAAAAAATAGTTCCAAATGGTCTTGTGACCACTTGTAGGTCAACATGTATTTAAATGGAGAAACTGCATTCAAAAGATATGATTCAACAAACCAGATGGTACTATCAATGTTGACTGTTAATCCTACGAATGCAGTTCTCCTTCTGCTTAAGTGGAGTGGTTGCCCATTGGGCATTTTAAGGGATATCAGTTAGCTATACGAGCCTTTAACAAGAAAGATTTGACATATGTCCAATTTTTAGTTGAAGTAGGTGCTTTCAAACCTTTGGCAAATGGACTCCTACTGTTTAAAATATCAAATAAATGATCGACTATTTCTATAAACTCAACTGTGGCATCACAGTTTCTGAAAGTACAGTATCCAGCTTTTTGACAGAATTTCAAAGCTGCGGCAACTGAAGTACTTAGTACTTGGGCTGCAAGTTTGACTTTCATTTTGTTTTGGTAAAAATGAACATGTTCTTTGGTTAATTTATTGGCCAGTGAAAGGTTTTTCAGATTCTTGTAATGCCTGTAGGGCTGTAATGTATCGTCATTCAATAAGTCCAGTATTAGATTTAAGAATTTGATAATCAGCAAAACAGTTTCTGACCAGTTTTATCATATGGCAGGTATCAAGGAACACGGGTATTTTTATTGTAGATTCTTGTTTCTGAATTGAAATAATGGTGTCTATACTTTCTGGTGCTAAATTTGCACCTAAATTTGCTAACATTTGTTGGTTGGATGCACATCTATCACAAATAAGCCCAACAACATTTATACCACACTCAATTAGATTTAGTAATGTTTCTTTTACCAAACAGCTTAACATTTTCCCTGTAATTTTTTCAATAAAAAAATATGATAATGGCATTTTCCAATTTCCTAAGACTCCAACAGCCATAATAACCAAAGCCTCTGAAGTAACAAGAACAGAATCACTATCAACAGTTCCAGCTCCATAATCCACTAGACCAATCATTTGTTGCTTGTTGTTTTCCCATTCAACATGTTTTTTGATGGCCATGCTATCCACCATAACAGTGCAGTACATAAATGACTGCTCATCATTTTCAGCTTTGTGTTTGATGACATCACACACTTGTTTTGTAAGGCCTGGATTACCATTGACACCTTCCATCCATCATCTTAAGGTGCGCTTGCATGGCAAACTAAGAACTTTGTGAACGTAATCATATGCTTTAGGGGAGTACAGATTCAAAGTACAAGCAAACTTTTTCACTTCATCAGAGTACTGACTTGGATGTTGTGGACTAAAAAGATCTTGCTGTAAGTCACTAAAGCTATGCTCAAGTACTAGTTTATGGTCATCTAGCAACAATTTCTGCTCCTGTAGTTCATCAAGTAGCTTATCAATTGTACATGATCTCCTATAAACCTTATTTTTCACTGCATAGTTTTTTCTGATGACATTACCTCTCTCTTCAGACTGACTAAGCTGTCGTTTTAAATGAGTTACCTCATCGGTTACTATACAGTATGTGTGATCATGTGCAACGTACACACTTTTTACTTTAGGCTTAGGAATTTTAGTAGTGACCACCTGTTTATTTTGTCGTGACATTATGTTTACAGGAATATTAAAAACTGATGGTACAGCATTATTTTTTAGTATCCTGCGCTGCTGAAGAACTTCAAAATCTGCTGGAACAAAATGTTTTGAACACAAGTAAGAGAACTGTGTTGGCTTCCAAACAGAGCCTTTCTTTTGCCTTCTCTTTTTGTTGCAAGAGCCCATTCGTGTCTTAATTTCTCATTTTTAGGGAATCTGAAATTATAGCATAAAAGAGTTTCTGAATAATAATACTGTAACCAATCAATTTTCTCTAAATACAGCATTAAGTATATTAAAAATCTAATGATGCCAAGTATTCATCCGCCATCAACACTAAACAGTATGCATAAAAAAAAGTGTCGATTTCAAAATCTACAAAAAATAATAAAAATAAGCCAGCTGAACATATGGTAAATGACTTTTCTCACTAAAATAATGAGTATTATCCTGCAAAATAAAAACTTTATTTTGTCGTTCTGCTAAAGTGGTACTGAAAATTTATGTTGTTATACTTATCAACTAGACATTTCATTCCCAGCCACCAGCAAAAAAATTTACCTAGGAATTTCCCCCATAATGAGCAGAGAGTTTTATCAGAGTAGCACAACCCACCAAAAAAAAACAAAAAAAGCTGCTAGGAGCACATTGGAGCATAGAAAACATTGGTGATGCTTTTCACTTGTGTGAAGAAGCATATACCCTGAAAAATGACCTTTATGAGCAAATTGTTTGGAGCATACGTCGCATTCCTGAAGATTTTCACCTAGGTGAAGAAGCATATGCGGTGAAAGATCCCTTTTATGAACAAATTGTATTGAGCATTCATGGTGATGGAAAGATGTTTTACTTTTGTGAAGTGGCATGTCTTGCATTAAACCTTTAATAAAATAACTGTCAATATTTTGTTCGAACTATTGCAATGTTCATTTACAAACTGTAATGAATATTAATTAACTAGACTTTAACGCTATTTCTAATTAACAGGTGGTATATTCCACTCAGATAAATCTTACACACTACCACTGGGTCAACTTCATATTGGACAGACATCTTAAAATTCGTAAAACTGACTACAAACACTCACCTGTGAAAGGATATCCCACTTTGTTTGCTCTTTTCATTATCACGAGCACTGCAATTTATCACCGAACACGCTTTGACCATATTGGATATCTCATAACATACATCGATATCACAGAACCATGCACAGCCCTTCCTCAAACCGCTCAATGTGGCTCGTCGATGCCACATCGTAAGAGTGTTACATAAATAACGGGCAGCCAATCTAGTCTCTTATATGATATCTGTGGCAACAACCATAACAACAACCATCGTGATGATGATGGGTGTTGCCAATCACGTTTATTCAACTACAAATTAGCTATATAAGAATACAGGAGAATATGACAACGATAATGACAGTAAGTAAGTATTTGTTTGGGTTGTTTTTGGAGATATTGGCGTGTTAAAATAAATATTTTGAGATTTGCAGTATACTGCTTCGTTTTGTGTCATTTCGCTGTTGTGAAAAAATGTGGTAATAGGAATAAATTACTATGTGTTTCCCAATGATGAACATTAGTGAGATCCCTGGATAAATGCCATACCTCGACATAAATTGAAGGAGTGTGGGAAATGAACTTTAACGTCGTTATTATTTCAAGTATTGTCTTCATGAAATAAACATTTTGAGATTCAGCATGGTGTTTTGTTGTGTGCCATTTTGCCGTTCCAAGAAAGGAAAGGCGTAAGTAAAGGAGTAAGTTACCATGCATTTCCTAGTGATGAACATTTAAGAAATGCTTGGGTGAAAGCTGTATCCAGAGATAATTTGAAGATCAATGAGAGACCAGGCTCAACAGTCATGTGCAGTATACATTTCAAAGAAGAAGATTTTGTTGTTTGTCTGAAAACAAAACGTTTGAAAAATGAATCTGTACCTGAGATATTTCCCTCTTACCCATCGTACAAAATTCCCCAAATCCCAAAACCTGGCCAGTAAATAAGTTATTGCCAACACTAATTAAGCGTCGAAAACTTAATGTACCAGTTCATCAAATAGGTGCAAGTACAAGTATTACTGATGAGCAGGTTTTAATTAACCATGAAAATTTGAATTCTAATTTTCAAAATAAGTACATTGTAAGTGGTGAGGTACAACATTCCATTTTCCAAAGGAAGGAGGTTTCAACACAAACTGCAATTTCCTCTTCATGGTTTGAGGCTACATTAAAAGAGAAAGATAATTATAGAATTAAAACTTTACGTTTAAATCAAAAATTGCAAAAGATTCAAACAGAACTGGATGCTACAAAGGAAAGATTTGTTAATTTTGAACAAAAATGCTTTCAAGCCTTGGGGAAAATACTGCATGATGCTTCTAGTGGAACAGAATGGAAGGCAAATTTTGTGTTGGAACTAATTCATAGTTACAGAAAAAAAGCTCCCAGGTGGTCACCAGAAACAATTGAAAAATGTGTTGCATGGCAGCATTGTTCACCACCTTCAAAGGATAAAATTTTGCTAAATGCCATATTTTATAGAGTATCCCATTGTTGGAAACCTGTGTGGTGAAACTGGAGTTAACTCTTTAATAAAATTAAGAGCGTCTGAGCTTTTGAGGTTAAATGAAGCAGAAAAATTTGCATCATTGATCATAGATGAAATGTTCATCAAACCCCAACTTCAGTATGATAAGAAGTTAGATCAGGTGTTAGGAGAAAAAGATACGGATATCCACATTGAAAAAGATCATAATGCATCTGCTACTAAGCCTTGTGCCGTCTTGGCAAATAATTTGTTGTGTTTCATGATAGCTGGGCTATCAACAAATTATAAAATTCCTGTTGCATATTTCTTCTCCAGACAGCTATCATGTAGAGATTTGCATGCATTAACAGTTTCAATAATTCAGCAAGTTGAAGATTTAGGTTTCCATATAGTTTGCATTGTTACTGATAATCACAAAACTAATGTGACTATGATGAAACTGATATCAGGTGGAGCACTGAAAGCTTCAATGTACCACTCTTTAGATGCTAGTCGTCAACTTTTTATAAGTTTTGATCCCTGTCGTATAATTAAAAATATTAGATCGCAATTTTTAGAAAGAGAAATGAGTGATGGAGATGGTTATATTAGTGGGGCATACATAAAGAAATTGTATGAAATTCAGTTGAATGAGACTGTAAAGCCTGTGAGATTTTTGACTAGAAAACATGTAGCACCATCAAATTTTGAAAAAAATGAATGTGAAAAGAGCAATCCAGGTATCTTCACCTCAAATGATAACTGCTTTGAAGTGTTTAAAACAAAATTCGTCATTCCATCAACAGGCTGCAATATTTTATGAAGCTGGTTCCACAATTAAATTTATGTCTCACATGAACCAGTGGTTCACTCTTCACAACATCAGTAACCGCACCAACTTTTTGTATACTAGGGAACCAAACAAAATGCATTTCTTGTCAATTTCAGACGAACGCCTGAATTGGCTTGAGCATGATTTCTTGGACTACAACAGTCAAGTAAAGTTGGCTAGTGAAAATGAAGAAAAGTTGTTTCTAAGCACAGAGACATATGAAGCACTGCTACTAACATCAACATCAACAGTTCAGTGCATTAAATACTGAACAGTGGATTCCACTATGTTCTGACAAGAAGTTTTCTTAGTGATCCATTGGAACTATTGTTCAGTTCTCTTCGACAAATGTCCAAATGTCGGGTGGAAATGACATGCTCGATTGCAGGGCTGTTGTGTTCTCTATGAACCATATCTTAAAATCAGGAATTGCAACTAACAGTACCAATAAAACAAATATGACCCCTTATTCACAGAATAATGCTAGCTTTGCTGAAGAAGAGGGCACCTTTACTTTTTCAGAAAGATGCAAAGCCATTCTTCATCAGCTCAAAGAAGTGCCAAGTAAGTTCTTACAGTTTGTTACATATTATTTTCTTGTGATTTAAGCACCTAAGTCAGCATCATTTTTTTATGAATGGGTTTTGCCTCAAAAATTAGTCATATCGGATTGGTACAGTTCTTTGTGAGTTACATGCAGCCTTTGTTTTTATTTATTTCCCCAGAACTTTGAAACTGTGCTACTGTGAAAGTAGGATAGGTAAGCAGTGCATCTATCACTAGTCGCCCAGAAAATGGGCCTTATCTATGAGATCTTAACCAAGTAGTGATGTCATTGTAATTTTTTTTATTATGGCTGGTCTTTCATTTCTCTCAAACTGATCGATTGTCTGTAAACCTAGGTAAACCTACCTAAAGTTACCTTATTGGAATCTCTTCACAGTTTATGTAAGTACCCCCTAAAAGGTGATATTTTACATGTGTTGCAGATTTTTTTTTGCGAATTTTTTTGTCGGGGTGGGTGGGGGGCTTTTGAAATTGTTTTCCAGAAAGTTTTCCACATGAGGTATCTGTGGCTTTTGAGTTTAATGATGTTGTGATCCAGAATATTTTGGTTTACTATTATTTACTACCCCTTCTCCTAAACATGTTGCTTTTATGAGTTGTGGAGCAAGAAGTGCAAGGCCAAGTGCCCAACTAACCTTTTTTCGTCTTTCCCTGAGACTTCATGCAGCCCATGCCAATCGGCTTCTGAATTTGACAGCTGACCGGCGTAGACTTCTGCTTCCCTAAGTATCTCAGCGTTGCCAAATATATTCACTGTGCTAACTAAATAAGGTGAGGATTACCATTAAAAATTTTAAAGAAAAAAAAACTGTGCACCAGCCATACTTCAAAAATTTTTGTCTTCATATCTTACCCACATCTTTCATCTTGCAAAAAATTCCAGCAAAATTTCTGTTCATCCTAAATCTATTCAGTTACTAAACAATGTAATCAATGTATTTTATTTGTTGCATTATTTATGCTGTTCACTGGTAAATTGTTAATCAGCTGACTGCAAACCAAAAAGTAAAAAAATATGGCAAACTGAATCAGAGTTCCCACTGTTTCTTTTTTACAAAAAATAAAGACTTGTCATCACATTGCGAAAAACTTGAGGACCTTATGCAACAATGACGTGTGCACAAAGGTACTTTTATACACCACTTAACTATGCAAATTGAATATGCTGATAAAGTTTGCAATATTTTCCCCATGGAATTTAAGTTTGCATATGTAATAAATTAGAATTTATGCAATTTAAAAGACAGTTCTACTGGTCAAATCAGTTTTCCAGAAATAATTACATAAGCAATAAAGTGTATGTAAAGTGTAAAACAGTAATTAAAGCCATGAGTTCAAGATTTGAATTTTGCATATAATCATCTCATGGTTTCAAATTGCAAAACCAAAGTCAAAATAGCACTTCAGTTTTGCACTGAATTTTCTCGTGGTATAACTGAATAATTAATATTTACATAAGTGAACTATTAATGCCAAGAGATGGTGATGGGGCTTGTTGGGCGGAGTCTGCTGGATGCATTTAATTTAGTCCCTGGTCCTTCACATTTCCAGCAAAGTACTTGAACTCGCACTATCTCTTGCTCTCCAATTGAATTTCAGCTGATATAACTTGTCATCAACATAAACACAGCCAGCTTGCAGTAGATGTCCTATGCACTACATTGTAATTTCTAGATTTTGCACAGCCAGTTAGAAAAATAAGTACTTTTTAAGGATTTATAAGGGCTGTAGAAGTCCTGTAAATATTAAGTTCACCTCTTGATTTGTTCCAAATTTGATCAATTTTCCAGTCAAGCTCTCATGATTATGAAACAGTATTACAATTAGAAGTGAATTTCCTACAGGCTCACAGGATTTGCAAATATGTAGCACACCTGGTCTGTGTGTGTGCCAGGGGGGGGGGGTATGTTCAGGGTAATGTTGTAAATATATAATTATTTATAAACATGTATGCACAAAAAAAAAACTAAACAGGAAAATATACTAAAAGGAGAAAAACTTTTATCCCCTAGTTGTTTTGTTTGTATTTTTCAGAGTGTTAGTAATTAGGTAACATATTGTTTTTCAAAAATCTTCCTTTGGACAATTTAACAATTTATTATAGAAAAAAGTTTTGAAAAGAAGATTGTATAGTCAGTCATGTTGAGTCATTATGAGCATCCAGGGCAGGGCTAAGTGCAACATGAAAATAAGAACTTTTTTTTTATTGGTAAAATTCAAAAACAAAATTTGTGTTACTAACCAGTCCCCAGATTTTCTGAATGTAATGTGAACCACTGCAATAGGCGAATAACTTTGTAACACATTACAGCCTTCCACATCCGTTAACTAGAGCATACTGAATACTGCATGGGTGAGAGAGAGGCAACTCTCGTTAACTCGTTGCCTTGGCAAAGCTTTGGAGAACAGTAATGAACAAGCAAATGCGTGCTGTACTGCACATTCATAAAACTGTCTTTCAGAACTGGCTGCTTTCGTGTCATTAGCCAGTGAGCAGCTGATTTTAGTTTATGTAGTTAAGCTGTAAGATTTGCTTGTGTAAGTAAAATGAACAAAGTGGACATTTTATTGGAACATCCTTTTAGTTTATTAAAGGATGAAGAAAATATAAAACTTTAAATGTGGAGTAATATAGCAAAATATCCTGGTTAAATGAAAGCAAACATACTTTGTTTTGTTTCTCATGTTTGTTTGTTTTTTGTTATAAAGCACTGCATATATATGTAAATAAAATTTTAACCTCATTCTATATGGTTAAGTATGATTTCAGCAGGTGGCAATTAGGAACCTCATAATCCACTGAAATTATATTTCACAGTATGGAAGAAGGTTGAGAGCAATTTTTAAAATATTTAGCCCTGGATAAATTTTAGTTCACCCTACATCACCATGTATATAGTGAACATGTGAAATGAAAATAATTCATGGCTGAAAGTCATGGCTGAAAGTTTAATTACAGCCTCCAGATAATCTATTTGTATTCTTGTTTCTGTAAAGGAATTCCTAAGCTTTCACATAAATGCATTTATAAATTCATTGCAGATAAATGAGATACTCATATTAAAACTTATTGTTACCATTGCGCTATGTCACATCATTCATATATCTAATTGTTCTATACACTGTTGCATGTTTTACTTATATGACCACAGAAAAAAGTCTACAACAGCTTATACTACAGTACTGGGTACAAGTGATAAAATTTAGAACCTCCCATCCCCTCCAAAAATAGCATCATATCTCAGTATTCAATTGCACACAATTAGTAGTAATAGGGTCATTTCCTATGATATCAAGAAATGTCATTTATCATAAATATAAAACCACCATCAGAGATTGCATAACACATGGGTGACAGCAGGATGCAAGAGTTAATTCCCACTAAACCATCACACTGTGAAATTCAGTGTTCATTTCTGTTAAAAGCCTAAGTAATGCAAATACAGTATCTTAACAAATTCCTAGACGGTCTATGTACACTGAGTGGCCACTTTATTGTGACCACTTGACAGTTTTAAGCAAATGAGCTATGGCTGCATGTTGTTGCCACCAGAGGGTGAGGCTAGTATAAAAAGGGAAAGCTTAGTGCTTGAGACAGTAGTAGAAGTGATTTTTGGGTGACAAGATGGGTCAAAAATGCGATTTGACGGACTTTCAACGTGAGATGATTGTAGGAACTTGGAGCCATGGAGCGAGTATCACCGAAACCGCCGCATTCCTGAAATGTTCCAGAGCAGCTGTTGTTAAAGTATTTAAAGACTGGACTGTCAGCCAAAAAAACTGGGTCTCTACGTGCAAAGTGTAGTTGTCGTCGACTAGTGACTGCTTGGGCAGAACAGAGAGTATCCAGACTGGTAACAGACAACAGAAGGGCAACAGTGCAGTAAATTACAGACCACCTTAATCAAGGATCCCCTAAAATGATCTCTGCACACACTGTTTGCTGTACAGTGCATCGGATGGGATATGGCAGCCAAAGGCCTGTTCGAACACCCTTGCTGTCTGCAGTTAACAAGAGAAAACGTCTCCAGTTCGCACAGGATTGGAAAGTCGATAATTAGAAACAAATTATGTGGTCCGATGAATCACGTTTTCAGTTGCTCTATGTCAATGGCCGAGTGAGAATTTGGCAGAAACAGCACGAAAGCATGGATCCCAAATGCATTGCTACAACCCTTCAAGCTGGTGGA
Source organism: Macrothele yani (assembly GCA_039090855.1). NCBI lineage: Eukaryota > Metazoa > Arthropoda > Arachnida > Araneae > Macrothelidae > Macrothele > Macrothele yani. Next base: position 17,241,507 of record CM077029.1, read on the forward strand.
GTCGACGTTATGGTTTGGGGAATGTTTTCCTGGCATGCTTTGGGCCCTTTAATTCGTGTTGATAAACGTCTGACTGGTATATCATATCTAAACATCAGTGCGGACCAAGTGCATCCTGTCATGTGGATGGTTTATCCCAGTGGCGATGGCTACTTTCAACAAGATAATGCATCCTGCCATAGTGCTTGTATTGTGCAGGATTAGTTTCGGGAACATGCCAGTGAGTTTACTTTGCTTAGGTGACCCCCACAATCTCCGGATCTCAACCCTATTGAGAATTTGTGGGATGAAGTTGAATGGGCCATCAGACAGCTGGATCCACAACCCTGCAATCTCATACTCCTGGAAAGTGCTATTCATCAAGCATGGTCTCAGATTCCACAAACCACCTATCAACATTTCGTGGAGTCCGTGCCATGAAGAATCAATGCAGTATTAAAGGCAAAAGGTGGCCCAACGAAGTACTAAGGGGATGGTCATAATAAAGTGGCCACTCAGTGTATATATGTTGGTGTCTTGAAGTCATTTACTGCTTACCCATGCTGCAAAAATACTTAAAATATGTTCCGTTATTTTCATGGGTGTTAGGTGTACTTTTTGAAAATGAGTAAGTAACATTTCCTTTAGAAATAATTTAAAATAAAGTGTTAAGTCATTGAATATTTTAATTCACTGATGTTTTTGGTGCAAAGTATTTAAGTAATTCTTTTTATGTTTTTGAAATGCTTAGCTAATTGTAGGCGCTAATTAAAAATATTCTTGGTTTTTATTCACTTGTTACTTGTTTGATCAATTATGCATTACATTTTCAAAATTTTGGAAAAGAAATAAAATTTACTGCAAGTTTCTGTTGCATGACTACCACATTTTTTATATTGATTCTTTCTATAGGAGTTGAAAGAACCACTATATTAGAGCTGCAAGTGTTGCATGCATTGCTGGATTTTTAATTCGAAAACTGCAGGTAAAGATGAGATGCCTTTTTGCACCCAAAATATATCTCAGCCATTGTGCGGGTTATCAGTTGATGCAATTAATATAAGAACTAGACAGAGGAGGGTTAAATTATCCCAAGCCAGAATTTGTTTCTTTATTGGTTTTGATTCTGGATTTTGCAGAAGAGGCTATTACTTATCTCTCCAGGATTAATATGGCAAAAGGAATTTGTGATATACTAAAACCCTATGTAGTGCAGCGTCCAATGTTTTCATGTGGTAATAGTTCTATGCATCAGGAAGAAATGGCAGATAATGTATGCAAAATTTTTATTCCTATTATTTTAAAAAACATTTCTACAAAAATATCAGAGCAACAAGAAAAAAGAAAATATTTTAATTCCAAAGTTCTGAACAGAAAAATTTACAAAATTTAGTAGTTAGCCCAGAAATACTTCCAAATTGCTGCAGGTTCTCCCTGCAGCATTTACCAACTCATTTGTTTACCATCATATTATTTGTGTTTGGCTTTCCGATTGATGAGTCTTTTGTTTACATTTGAGATTACGCAATGTAAATACTTCAGCAATAATTATCCTGCTACTGTTGCCAGCAGGTTTGTTTATGATTTAAACCAATAGTTGTTAATTTTTAGATGAGTTATATCCTTAGCTGTGTTGATTGTAAATACTTAAATTTGTACATTATATTTTGGCATATGATTAATTAATTGGTACATGTTGTTATTGATTTGTTTTTATCATTTGTGATTTAGAATCTGTTTTTGTGTTTGTACATGTGTCTTGTTACTTTGATATTGTAGTATTTAAATATTTTGAATAATTACATAATATATTTAATAAATATAGTAGCACCCATGTAATCTGAATTATAAGCATAGAGATTTTGCACTTTAAATCCATTTATGTGGGTTATTATGTGCGATATTTGTGTTTTAGTTTATGCATAAATGCTGAGGATGCGTTTGTGGTGTATGAGGAATAAGTTGTGTTTCACACACAGTCTGTCTTATATTTGGTGCTATTCTTTTAAATTATTTTGGTGTAGAGTTATTGTTTTGTTTACAAATATTTTTATTTGTTCATTGTATTTTGGCATGTGATTAATTCATTGTTTTGTGGAATGTATTATCTTCACAAAATATTCACTGTGAAAATGTTAATCTGAGGTAAAAAAATTGTAAGTCACACACCAGCATATAACAAACTCTTTCAATATTTTATTAGTTAATCTGCTAAAACATAATACAGAGAATTGTATTTTCCATTGAAATGCTCTGAATATTTTTGCATATTTGATTTTGTTATTACTTTGAAAGCTTTATTGTATGAAGTGCACCACTGCTCTTGATGTAAGATACCGTATTTTTTCATGTATAAGATGACCCCTACTATTTTGAACCGAAAATTAAGAAATCAATATTTTTATTACAAAAAATGACAAATTTGATATTTTTTAGAAAGTAGGTAATATCGTTGAAGTACATTTAGAAATTCGGTAATATCACAAAGTCTGTGGTAATACATGTATATATATAAAAAAAGAAGTTTGGAAATTTATGTATTTAGAAATTAGGCAATATTTTAAAGATACAAACTATGAAATTATGCATCCCTTTCTTCAGCACTATTAGGTCTAGACATATAACTTTTTTCAACCTCAACTGCATCACTGCTGTCGTCTAAGTCACTTTCTATATATGTATTAGATCATTCTCAGTTCCATCCATGGCATTGCTGATTCCACATTTCTTGAAGGACTTCACAACCACCTCTTACTTGACTCCATTCCATGTGTTTAGGACCCAGTTGCAGACTTCAGTAATAGTTGGAGTTTTCACTTTCTCTGTTGGTGTCAAGTTATTACCTGCTTTTTGCATCCATTTATTCCATTCTTCTTTTATCAGGGCTTTGAAGAGCTTGTTGATAGAATCATCCAGGTGTAGCTGGCCTGTAAGAAGTTGTAGCTTACCTGTAAGTCCACCAGGAATAACTGCTAGCTGTGCTCGCAAATCTGCTGCAATCCCTTTTGTTTTTTCTGTTAAGTGTGCTCGGAACTGATCAAACATGAGCACAGCTGGCTTCTTCGAGAGCCCTCCAGGTCTTATGGATCAAATCTTTGCAAACCAAATAGCCATAATCTCTTCATTCATCCAGCCCTTCTCATGAACTTGGACAATAACTCCAGGTGGTATGGTCTCTTTAGGATAAGTTTTCCTCTTAACAATGAGCATAATAGGCAGCTTGGTATACCATCTGCACAGCATGCAAGGACAGAAGTATAGTGTGTCTTTTCATGGCTACTTGTTTTGATTGCCACTGTTTTGACTCCTTTCATATCAACAGTTCTGTTGGAAAGCACATCAAAATTAAGAAGCACCTGATCCATGTTTGCAGTCTGACTCGGCTCAAAATCATATTTTTTCCGAAGTTTTGTGACAAAGGAATGAAACTGTAGGATTTTATTCTTATAAGCTGATGGCATTTTCTGGGCTAACTTGGTTCCTGTTCTCATGGCCAATCCTTCTATCCTCATGAAGTTGAAGCACTATTTTGGATTTCCTGTGAAATCAACAATGTTCATTTCCCTTGCAAACCTTTTTGCCTCATATTGAATAAGCTTGGTTGACACACATATCCCACTCTGGCACTGCTTCATAATCCAAGTCTTCAGCCTCTGCTCCAAGTTTGGCCATTTTGCTGGTTTTCCTCTTAAGGCCCTCTTTTTGTTTGGCATCTTGAGTTGTTCTTCCTGTTTTCTCCACTGTCTGATTATACACTCAGTAGGAGGAGGTCCAAACTATCTCTGCTGCTTTATTTCCATGTTCCCTTGCATAACTGATGACTTTCAACTTGAATTTTTCAGAATATGACAATCGGTTTTTATTTTCGAACATTTTTATGGGGGCTAATGCATTAAATTTTGCATCTACACACGCGCTGCTCAGGGGGTACTGACTGATTCAGCTCAATGACACCAAAACACTATCCCCACCAACAAAGTTGCCGACGTACAGATATTTTCAGAGTTCTGATGATTGGTTTGTTCAGAATCAGCCGTTTGATGTCACTCGACTGAATTAACAAAGGCTAGTGATTGCAAGAAGCTTACCAAAAATAGCTGAGACTCAGTGCACTGGTGACTCAGTAGATTTGCAAGTCGTAGTGTGGAGAGGAAATTAGAGGTACTGGCAGTTTTGCTGCGGTGACCGCAGGGTTCTCTCAAATGATTACCCCATCCCCCTCCCCGTATAAGACGACCCCCAATTTTTGGTCTAAAAATTTTGGAAAAAAATATAGTCTTATACACGGAAAAATACGGTATCTATAATTGTATATTTTGTTTTGTTGAAAATTTTGTAAATCCATTAAAGCATTCTTGTTTACAAGAAAAGAATTTGAGTGTATATATTTTTTATTATTATTTTTTTATTAACTAACCTTTGATCATTACTGAACTTCTGTGTCTGTAATTTTATACTGAGTTGCAATAAAATTGTGGAATCCTACCCTGCTGTCTACTTAAAATCTCAACAAACACAATACATAACTTACAGAAGAAATTTTCTAAAAAAAAAATACCCCCCCCCTCCAACAATGTTTTTTTTTCCTCTGTTTAAACTATTGTTAATATGGTTTAATGCTAGTTAGCTATGTGTATGATATATTTATTCTACACAGCTAATCTATGGTCATCAAAAAGTTGGTTTTTCAAAGTCTGTTTAACAATAGATGAAATAAGATGATCAGAAATAGTTGGGACATTAAATTTGTACTTGCATATATTTTTGCAAAAATGTTGAATGGAGTTTAATAGGTGTGGTCAAGCAAGATCAGTATCAGTTTAATAGGTGTGGCCAAGCTGGATCAGTATCAGTTTAATAGGTGTGGTCAAGCTGGAAAAATGTGTTTTGTGCTTCAGTGTAAATCTCTAGTGTCTAATGTGTTAGTAGCTTTTATTATTTTGTGCCTTAACTCTCAACCATTTGGTATTCTTGTATATATTCATGCACTAATGTGTTAGTAGCTTTTATTATTTTGTGTCTTAACTCTCAACCATTTGGTATTCTTGTATATATTCATGCACTTCCTTCCAGGTTTTTCCCCCTTCCCATCAGAACAGTACAGGAAGGAGCCTTTTGAAAGGACAAGCATATGTACTTACCTTTAGAATGCATTTTTCTGTGGCTGATAAAGGATTTCACTTTGAGACTGGATTGACTATTTGAAGGAAATGTTTTGTAGTAGATTTATAAAAAAAAAACCATTCAAAATATTCGCTTTTAATGGTCCGAATTTCATCAGTAACCAGATCAGAAGTTCAGGCTACAAATAATGTATAGGTAAGCTTGTTTCTTTTCTTGCAAACATGTTTAATGAACACAGGAAGTTTTATATTTGTGTGGGCATCAATTTGTCAAAATCCAGTTTTCAACCAGAGAAAAAAATTAATTAACAGCACTGGCAGTATTTTTGCTAACTACTGTAGACTGGCTAATATTATTCAAAATTATTAGTGACAGGTATTGGTGAAATGAATTTTTCCCTCAAGGATTCAGTTTGTTGCAGTCCTGGAGTTGCATATTGTTCTCTCTGATATTTTTCATTGTTATACAGTGCTTTATTTTTATTTTCAATCAGATTTATAATTCACATGGGTGCCATTTTTCCATCTTGGAAACAGATTTCCATCTTTCCAAAATTTTGGAAGCTTGTCATGGTTGTCAGATTATTTTAAAGTTCCATTCCCATTTTTATTTTTAATTTCCCTCCAAAAATTAGGCAAAATTGTATTTCTGTGATCACTGAAATTGTGGAGTTGCACTAAATGTTTTGAAAAATTTGATGCAGTTGCATACCTGCAGAGCTTTCTGGATTTTGCTATTGTGTCTTCCAGTTCAGAAAAAAAGCTTTTACTGGATTTTGTTACATTTTTGGATGTCCGCCCACTGGCCAAATTTGGAATCAGCAGAAATACCTGTCGTAGCAGTGATAAAAATATTCTACGATTTTTGATGTTTAAAAATTTTCTGACAAAGTTTTTTTTTATTCTTGAATGTATTTCTCATTTCTAATTGTTTTTTGACAATGTTCAATTCTTATTTTTTGGAATGGGGCAAAACAGCAACTTGGTATTTTTAAAAGTATTTTTCTTAATGAAATGTGTGTTACCCTCTTACATGAGTCTTTCCTCCAAGATCAATCAACGAAACTCACATTTTTTACCCCATCCCCAATTATTTTAACCGAAATTAAATTTCTAAATGTCTGTTTTTCATCTGTCCACGATGGGGCTGGTGCCATTTTCTGTGACTCGTAAATTGTTTTCACAGCAGAGTGAGCTACGGCAGCAACAATTTTTAAATTCAATTCCATTTCAGTTAAAATGCATGTTTTACCATTCCTTAGTTACCTTTTCTTATAATATATCAAGGAACAGAGCAGGCCTAAATTTTCTTAAAATTAAATTTTGAAAACACCAGTTCCTACACATTGTACAGAGAAAACAACTTTGTGTGTCATAACAGACTGCCGGCAACGGACAGTTGAAGTTTCAATTTTGATTTCTTAAAACAAAATGAAAAATTTTGCTTCTTGTTATAGCAAACAGTGAAAACAACTAATATTTCATTTTTTAAGAAATTAAAGTTTAAAACATGTAATGCTGTTTCTCACTGTGCAGGGAAAACAACTGTATGGGTGACAGAAATGGTACTATTTCTAGCATGTATAGAGTAAATTATGATTTTCAACATGAATTGGGCTCTGAAAAAGAAGAAATGCTTTTTCCTGGGATGGGTATAGGAAGAAGGGACTATAAGGCATAAGAAAAATGTCCATTCATTAAGAGAATTTATAAAAAAAAAAAAAAGAGATATTTGTCATTTCCAGTGATATTTGGATCCATAGAACAACCAAAAGTAAAAAGTTTCATCTTCAAGAAAGCATTTATAACTAGGTACGTTTTAATATTTTTGCAAATAACATTTAATTCCTTTTCAATCCCCATATCTAATAAAAGTTTCAATTCTGAGTGTCAATGAACCAAGAATCAGAAGTCCTGAAAACTCTCAATTCATTCCAGTGTTAAAGTAATCACTAAAATACATCAATCCAAATGTATGACTGGTGCGATCTATTCGTTTTACTTAGCATTAGCAATTTTTTAAATGATTTATTTTCTGCTGGTATGTACATGTGTGTGTGTGTGGGGGGGGGGAGTCCTAATAGTGTTTTGTCTATGAAGCTGCAAAGTTTTTTTTTGGTGGGGGGAGGGGGATAATTGTATATATTCCTTGTTTCATTGACCAATAGGCTTAACTCTTCACAGTGAGTGAGATTTGATGTTCAGTCTTGGCTTGAGCACCTTAATGGCAATCATGTATTCAATATGGAAGTGATTCTGAAGTGTTATGAGTATCCTTCCACTGCATCCACCAACAAATTTTTTTATGTTTCAGATAGTGGCTTTGCAGGAACCATTATGCTATATAAATACTACCGCAGGTTTGTTTACAATTTAGATATCCTTAGTGGTGTACCCCATCTCCCCGTGCTGGGGACAATTTTTATATCCTCAGCGGGGTACCAACCACACCTTCCTGTGCTGGTTAATTGAAACTGTATAGTTCAGATTTGGAAATCAGGAACTTAGTTCTGCTTAGGGGCATGCTTAGAGAGAGTCAAGAAACTTTGATCCTCCCTCCCATGTTAAATTGTTATTTTTTTGTTAAAATAAGACTTCATGGTTCGTACACTCCTTGAAAACCTTGAAAAGTCCTTGAATAAAAAAGTTCATTTTCAAGTCCTTGACAAAGTTTAAGTCACTATAAATAGTACTTGATTTTTTCTTAAGCCATGATATGAAAGAGCATGTGTTCAATTATTGTGCTAAAAAGATGTATAGGATATTTCTATGTAGTTCTGATAAAAACACCAAGCTGATCAAATAACGCAGAACTTGCATTCAACCCAGGGGACTGTGTGGACAGCTATGGTGACTTGGCTATAATATCACTACAGAGTAAATCATCAGCCATGTGAATAAAATAAGTGGAATGATGTATTCGCAAATTGTGATGGGCTATTTACTGGGGTTAGGGATGCGTTCTTACCGGTGGGTGGACCCTTCGTCTCCTGGATGTATCAAAGCCATGCAACGAAAATAAAAAGTTAAAGCAAACAATAAGTGTCATACCAGCAGATGAATACGAAAATAATGTACCCTTTCAAAATATTCATCGAAATGAAATGATTTTGAAAAATACCGAAACAGAGGGTCAATTCAAAGTTAATAAAATAAACCAACTGAGGACAAGGAGTAGCAGGCGGTCATTGAAGATGTGCCTGTTCTAGCTAAGATTAATAGTCTGAACTTACTAAAACACCTACCTGCTGACCAACGGACAGTACATACATATGATAATTTGGGTTTAAAAAGTCCTTGAAAATTGCTTGAATTTATTTTGCTTGGAAGAGTACGAACCTTGGACTTACATTACAAAAAAATTTAATTACAATGCATCAACTTACATTTCAAAAAATATTTATTTTTTTCTACTGTTTTCCACTAATTTTTATTTTGTCTTGTTGGATTTCTAAAACTTCCATTTCTTGTGTCACTCCAATTTGAAGTACATATTTTGCAAGGCAAAATATCACATTTAAAAAATTGGTTTTTCCAAGTTTTGTGAATTAAAGCCAAGAAATTGTGATCTTGCTGGTGCAAGTGGTCACATCTTGTTCACGAAACCAGATAACCAGACGCGATACAGTGGATCTATGATGCAATTGAGGGAATGGTATTGAAATTTTAAGGTAAACCTCCCAATGTTGGGAAATGAGGCCATTGACCTCCTTGGAGTCTTCGTGGTACAGAACCCCACCCGACAAAGGAGGAAGCTTTACAGCCAAGATCTATAAATATATATATATATATATTATTTTGGGATGTAAGGTCAGGTGATGCGTAACATCACAGCCTCTCCTTGACAAATGTCAACCCCGCCTTCTCGTGGTGCATCCTGTTCCTACTAAAGGGGCTCTGACGACCGCCAATAGCGGTATAACTATACCATCGGGATTAGAGGAAATTCTATCCCACACTCACCAACCCGCTTGGCCAGCGTGGTGAGTTATGGCCAAACCCCTCCAAAATGACTCCACAACTTAAATCTTGGCCCTCAGTCTCCGGCAGCTGGAATGTACCTGGCCAAGGCAGCGGCCAGTGCGACATGAAGGCAGAGGGTGCTAAGAATCCCCGGAGGACCGGACTAGGCTGCCATCTGATGCTGACCTTGGCAACGTACAATGGACGCTCCCTATCTTCTGATTCAAGGCTTCTTGAATTGGAAGAGGAACTACAAAGGATCAAGTGGGACATCGTGGGGCTAAGTGAGGTAAGGAGAAAAGGAGAAGATCTCATCGAACTGAAAAGTGGACATCTCTTCTACTATCGTGGGACGGATACTGGCAGAACTAGTGGTGTTGGATTTATAATAAACAAGAAACTGAAGGATAAAGTTGTAGAAGTTGAAAGTTCCTCTGACAGAGCTGCACGGCTTGTTATCCAACTCTCGAAAAGATACCAGGCTCAGATTATTCAAACTTATGCACCCACCACAAGTCATCCTGAAGAAGAAATTGAAGAATTTTATGAGGAAATTTGTCATCTAAATAATAAAGGTAAGCAGCACTTGAAAATAATTATGGGAGATTTCAATGCAAAAATAGGGCAACGGCAACAGAATGAAACTTCAGTAGGTAAATTCGGTCACGGCAACAGAAACCAGCGTGGAAATACTCTCGTTGAGTTTGCAGAGGCAGAAGGGTTTTTCATCTTGAACTCCTTCTTCAAGAAAAAGCCACACAGGAAATGGACATGGAGACATCCAAATGGGACGACAAGTGAAATTGATTTTATTATGTGTAACAAAAAATTCGTCATAGAAGACTGCAGTGTGCTAAACAAGTTCAACACAGGTAGTGACCATAGATTGGTGAGATGTAAGATGCACCTCAACACTAAACTTGAACGTGGCAAGCTCATAAGACAAACAAAATCTATTGACATAACCAACCTTAAAAACACCATAATACCTTCAAGTTGGAACTGAAGAACAGGTTCTCTGCTTTAGAAGGCCTAACATCGGAAGAAGTGGACATCTCTGAAGTTAACAGAAAAGTAACCAAAGCTCTTATGGAAACAGCAACAAAATTAGCTGGGTCTAAGAACAAGTTGCATGTAAATAAATTATCAGGAAAAACGAAAATGTTGATGCAAAAAAGAAGAGAGATGAGGACAACTAAAGAAGATGTGACTTCCAAAGTGGAATATATAGAGCTATGCAAGACAGTACGAAAAAGCATCACTGAAGACGTAAGAAAATTCAACTGTGAACTAGTGAGGAAAGCAATTGAAAACAACCAAAGCCTAAAGATAGCAAAGGGACATCTCAGTATGGGAAGAAAACAGATTATGGCACTGAGAAAAGAAGATGGTTCTGTAACAAGAAATAGAGGCAGAAATTTTGACAAGAGTGAAAGATTTCTACTCCAAATTATATGAAAGGGATGATATATGCACTCCAGACATCATGAAAGATACCAGTACCAGAGTTTCTCCAGTCCTTCCAGCAGAAGTTGCACATGCAATCAAGAACATGAAGCGGGGAAAAGCTCCAGGAGAAGATGGAATTACTGTAGACATCATACAAGAAGCAAGTGGAGAAATCGAAACAGTACCGGCCCAAATTTTCACTCGATGCCTTAATGAAGGAAAGATTCCTGAGGATTGGAACACCGCTACAATGATCCTGCTACATAAGAAAGGTGACATTGAGGATCTCGGAAACTACAGACCTATCAGCCTCCTATCAGTAGTTTATAAAATCTTCACTAAAGTTCTTTCACACCGCTTGAAGGTAACACTGGACATGGCTCAACCGAGAGAACAAGCTGGATTCAGGAGTGGCTACAGCACAATAGATCATATCCATGTGCTGAGAGAACTAATTGAAAGAGCGAGGGAATATGAACTTCCATTGTGCATGGCTTTTATCGATTATGAAAAAGCCTTTGATTCGGTGAAACCATCAGCAGTTACAATGGCTCTGAAAACCTGCGGTATTGAAGATGCATACATTAATATTATTAATAATATCTATGAAAATGCAAGTGCAAAGATTAGGCTGTTTGAAAATACAACACACATAAAAATTGGAAAGGGAGTGAGACAAGGTGACACCATATCTCCGAAGCTCTTTAATGCCACATTGGAGGGTGTCTTTCAGTCGCTGAGCTGGGAAAACAAGGGGATAAAGATTAATGGAGATTATCTAACCCACCTTCGTTTTGCTGATGACGTAGTCATTTTTGCAACTAGCCCATCAGAGCTGCAGAGTATGATCCAGGAACTTGCTGACAAGAGTAAAGAAGTGGGATTAAAAATGAACTTTCGGAAGACAAAAGTGATGTTCAATGCTTTTACAAGAAATGAAGATTTATCGATTGATGGAGAAAAGCTGGAGATAACAGACACGTACGTTTATCTTGGACAGCAGATATCAAGTGAGGGTCACATTGATGAAGAAATTAATCGGCGTACAAAACTTGCCTGGAGAGCTTTTGGAAGAAACAGCATAATTTTCAAGAGCAATATGCCATTATGTCTTAAAAGAAAAGTGTTTGATCAATGCATCCTTCCAGTGCTTACGTATGGTGCAGAGACGTGGACCTTAACTAAAAGAGACATACAAAGGCTGCAGACAACTCAAAGAAGCATGGAGAGGTGCATACTTGGTGTAACCAGGAGAGATAAGAAGAGGAACTCGTGGATCCGAAAAATGACAAGAGTGGAAGACATCATGATCAGAGTTAAATCCCTGAAATGGCAATGGGCTGGACATACTGCCAGAAGGACAGATCATCGATGGACAGCCGAAATTTTAGATTGGATTCCAAGGGACAGGAAAAGACCCAGAAGAAGACCACATGGGAGATGGGTGGATGAAATTCGAAAGTATGCAGGGGTGACATGGAGGAGACTGGCACAAGACAGACCGTTGTGGAGGAAACTTGGGGAGACCTTCGTCCAGCAGTGGATTGATAATGGTTGACAATGATGATGATGATGATGATATATTATTTTGCAACTTTCGTTTTAAATTCTAAAGTTTTTCCTTAGTTTTCAGTTTTGCTCTTCAGTATATATATATATATATATATCATCATCATCATCATTGTCAACCATTATCAATCCACTGCTGGACGAAGGTCTCCCCAAGTTTCCTCCACAACGGTCTGTCTTGTGCCAGTCTCCTCCATGTCACCCCTGCATACTTTCGAATTTCATCCACCCATCTCCCATGTGGTCTTCTGGGTCTTTTCCTGTCCCTTGGAATCCAATCCAAAATTTCGGCTGTCCATCGATGATCTGTCCTTCTGGCAGTATATCCAGCCCATTGCCACTTCAGGGATTTAACTCTGATCATGATGTCTTCCACTCTTGTCATTTTTCGGATCCACGAGTTCCTCTTCCTATCTCTCCTGGTTACACCAAGCATGCACCTCTCCATGCTAATTTGAGCCGTCTGCAGCCTTTGTATGTCTCTTTTAGTTAAGGTCCACGTCTCTGCACCATACGTAAGCACTGGAAGGATGCATTGATCAAACACTTTTCTTTTAAGACATAATGGCATATTGCTCTTGAAAATTATGCTGTTTCTTCCAAAAGCTCTCCAGGCAAGTTTTGTACGCCGATTAATTTCTTCATCAATGTGACCCTCACTTGATATCTGCTGTCCAAGATAAACGTACGTGTCTGTTATCTCCAACTTTTCTCCATCAATCGATAAATCTTTATTTCTTGTAAAAGCATTGAACATCGCTTTTGACTTCTGAAAGTTCATTTTTAATCCCACTTCTTTACTCTTGTCAGCAAGTTCCTGGATCATACTCTGCAGCTCTGATGGGGTAGTTGCAAAAATGACTACGTCATCAGCAAAACGAAGGTGGGCTAGATAATCTCCATTAATCTTTATCCCCTTGTTTTCCCAGCTCAGCGACTGAAAAAAACCCTCCAATGTGGCATTAAAGAGCTTCAGAGATATGGTGTCACCTTGTCTCACTCCCTTTCCAATTTTTATGTGTGTTGTATTTTCAAACAGCCTAATCTTTGCACTTGCATTTTCATAGATGTTATTAATAATATTAATGTATGCATCTTCAATACCGCAGGTTTTCAGAGCCATTGTGACTGCTGATGGTTTCACCGAATCAAAGGCTTTTTCATAATCGATAAAAGCCATGCACAATGGAAGTTCATATTCCCTCGCTCTTTCAATTAGTTTTCTCAGCACATGGATATGATCTATTGTGCTGTAGCCACTCCTGAATCCAGCTTGTTCTCTCGGTTGAGCCATGTCCAGTGTTACCTTCAAGCGGTGTGAAAGAACTTTAGTGAAGATTTTATAAACTACTGATAGGAGGCTGATATGTCTGTAGTTTCCGAGATCCTCAATGTCACCTTTCTTATGTAGCAGGATCATTGTAGCGGTGTTCCAATCCTCAGGAATCTTTCCTTCATTAAGGCATCGAGTGAAAATTTGGGCTAGTACTGTTTCGATTTCTCCACTTGCTTCTTGTATGATGTCTACAGTAATTCCATCTTCTCCTGGAGCTTTTCCCCGCTTCATGTTCTTGATTGCATGTGCAACTTCTGCTGGAAGGACTGGAGGAACTCTGGTACTGGTATCTTTCATGATGTCTGGAGTGCATATATCATCCCTTTCATATAATTTGGAGTAGAAATCTTTCACTCTTGTCAAAATTTCGTCTCTATTTCTTGTCACAGAACCATCTTCTTTTCTCAGTGCCATAATCTGTTTTCTTCCCTTACTGAGATGTCCCTTTGCTATCTTTAGGCTTTGGTTGTTTTCAATTGCTTTCCTCACTAGTTCACAGTTGAATTTTCTTACGTCTTCAGTGATACTTTTTCTTACTGTCTTGCATAGCTCTATATATTCCACTTTGGAAGTCACATCTTCTTTAGTTGTCCTCATCTCTCTTCTTTTTGCATCAACATTTTCGTTTTCCTGATAATTTATTTACATGCAACTTGTTCTTAGACCCAGCTAATTTTGTTGCTGTTTCCATAAGAGCTTTGGTTACTTTTCTGTTAACTTTAGAGATGTCCACTTCTTCCGATGTTAGGCCTTCTAAAGCAGAGAACCTGTTCTTCAGTTCCAACTTGAAGGTATTATGGTGTTTTTTAAGGTTGGTTATGTCAATAGATTTGGTTTGTCTTATGAGCTTGCCACGTTCAAGTTTAGTGTTGAGGTGCATCTTACATCTCACCAATCTATGGTCACTACCTGTGTTGAACTTGTTCAGCACACTGCAGTCTTCTATGACGAATTTTTTGTTACACATAATAAAATCAATTTCACTTGTCGTCCCATTTGGATGTCTCCATGTCCATTTCCTGTGTGGCTTTTCTTGAAGAAGGAGTTCAAGATGAAAAACCCTTCTGCCTCTGCAAACTCAACGAGAGTATTTCCACGCTGGTTTCTGTTGCCGTGACCGAATTTACCTACTGAAGTATCATTCTGTTGCCATTGCCCTATTTTTGCATTGAAATCTCCCATAATTATTTTCAAGTGCTGCTTACCTTTATTATTTAGATGACGAATTTCCTCATAAAATTCTTCAATTTCTTCTTCAGGATGACTTGTGATGGGTGCATAAGTTTGAATAATCTGAGCGTGGTATCTTTTCGAGAGTTGGATAACGAGTCGTGCAGCTCTGTCAGAGGAACTTTCAACTTCTACAACTTTATCCTTCAGTTTCTTGTTTATTATAAATCCAACACCACTAGTTCTGCCAGTATCTGTCCCACGATAGTAGAAGAGATGTCCACTTTTCAGTTCGATGAGATCTTCTAATTTTCTCCTTACCTCACTTAGCCCCACGATGTCCCACTTGATCCTTTGTAGTTCCTCTTCCAATTCAAGAAGCCTTGAATCAGAAGATAGGGAGCGTCCATTGTATGTAGCCAAGGTCAGCATCAGATGGCAGCCTAGTCCGGTCCTCCGGGGATTCTTAGCACCCTCTGCCTTCATGTCGCACTGGCCGCTGCCTTGGCCAGGTACATTCCAGCTGCCGGAGACTGAGGGCCAAGATTTGAGTTGTGGAAACATTTTGGAGGGTTTGGCCATAACTCACCACGCTGGCCAAGCGGGTTGGTGAGTGTGGGATAGAATTTCCTCTAATCCCGATGGTATAGTTATACCGCTATTGGCGGTCGTCAGAGCCCCTTTAGTGGGAACAGGATGCACCACGAGAAGGCGGGGTTGACATTTGTCAAGGAGAGGCTGTGATGTTACGCATCACCTGACCTTACATCCCTATATATATATATATATATATATATATATATATATATATATATATATATAGGGATGTAAGGTCAGGTGATGCGTAACATCACAGCCTCTCCTTGACAAATGTCAACCCCGCCTTCTCGTGGTGCATCCTGTTCCCACTAAAGGGCTCTGACGACCGCCAATAGCGGTATAACTATACCATCGGGATTAGAGGAAATTCTATCCCACACTCACCAACCCGCTTGGCCAGCGTGGTGAGTTATGGCCAAACCCCTCCAAAATGATTCCACAACTTAAATCTTGGCCCTCAGTCTCCGGCAGCTGGAATGTACCTGGCCAAGGCAGCGGCCAGTGCGACATGAAGGCAGAGGGTGCTAAGAATCCCCGGAGGACCGGACTAGGCTCCTCTGATGCTGACCTTGGCTACTTACAATGGACGCTCCCTATCTTCTGATTCAAGGCTTCTTGAATTGGAAGAGGAACTACAAAGGATCAAGTGGGACATCGTGGGGCTAAGTGAGGTAAGAGAAAAGGAGAAGATCTCATCGAACTGAAAAGTGGACATCTCTTCTACTATCGTGGGACAGATACTGGCAGAACTAGTGGTGTTGGATTTATAATAAACAAGAAACTGAAGGATAAAGTTGTAAAAGGTGAAAGTTCCTCTGACAGAGCTGCACGACTTGTTATCCAACTCTCGAAAAGATACCAGGCTCAGATTATTCAAACTTATGCACCCACCACAAGTCATCCTGAAGAAGAAATTGAAGAATTTTATGAGGAAATTTGTCATCTAAATAATAAAGGTAAGCAGCACTTGTAAATAATTATGGGAGATTTCAATGCAAAAATAGGGCAACGGCAACAGAATGAAACTTCAGTAGGTAAATTCGGTCACGGCAACAGAAACCAGCGTGGAAATACTCTCGTTGAGTTTGCAGAGGCAGAAGGGTTTTTCATCTTGAACTCCTTCTTCAAGAAAAAGCCACACAGGAAATGGACATGGAGACATCCAAATGGGACGACAAGTGAAATTGATTTTATTATGTGTAACAAAAAATTCGTCATAGAAGACTGCAGTGTGCTGAACAAGTTCAACACAGGTAGTGACCATAGATTGGTGAGATGTAAGATGCACCTCAACACTAAACTTGAACGTGGCAAGCTCATAAGACAAACCAAATCTATTGACATAACCAAACTTAAAAAACACCATAATACCTTCAAGTTAGAACTGAAGAACAGGTTCTCTGCTTTAGAAGGCCTAACATCGGAAGAAGTGGACATCTCTGAAGTTAACAGAAAACTAACCAAAGCTCTTATGGAAACAGCAACAAAATTAGCTGGGTCTAAGAACAAGTTGCATGTGAACAAATTATCAGGAAAAACCAAAATGTTGATGCAAAAAAGAAGAGAGATGAGGACAACTAAAGAAGATGTGACTTCCAAAGTGGAATATATAGAGCTATGCAAGACAGTAAGAAAAAGTATCACTGAAGACGTAAGAAAATTCAGCTGTGAACTCGTGAGGAAAGCAATTGAAAACAACCAAAGCCTAAAGATAGCAAAGGGACATCTCAGTAAGGGAAGAAAACAGATTATGGCACTGAGAAAAGAAGATGGTTCTGTAACAAGAAATAGAGGCGAAATTTTGACAAGAGTGAAAGATTTCTACTCCAAATTATATGAAAGGGATGATATATGCACTCCAGACATCATGAAAGATACCAGTACCAGAGTTCCTCCAGTTCTTCCAGCAGAAGTTGCACATGCAATCAAGAACATGAAGCGAGGAAAAGCTCCAGGAGAAGATGGAATTACTGTAGACATCATACAAGAAGCAAGTGGAGAAATTGAAACAGTACTCGCCCAAATTTTCACTCGATGCCTTAATGAAGGAAAGATTCCTGAGGATTGGAACACTGCTACAATGATCCTGCTACATAAGAAAGGTGACATTGAGGATCTCGAAAACTACAGACCTATCAGCCTCCTATCAGTAGTTTATAAAATCTTCACTAAAGTTCTTTCACACCGCTTGAAGGTAACACTGGACATGGCTCAACCGAGAGAACAAGCTGGAAACAGGAGTGGCTACAGCACAATAGATCATATCCACGTGCTGAGAGAACTAATTGAAAGAACGAGGGAATATGAGCTTCCATTGTGCATGGCTTTTATCGATTATGAAAAAGCCTTTGATTCGGTGAAACCATCAGCAGTTACAATGGCTCTGAAAACCTGCGGTATTGAAGATGCATACATTAATATTATTAATAACATCTATGAAAATGCAAGTGCAAAGATTCGGCTGTTTGAAAATACAACACACGTAAAAATTGGAAAGGGAGTGAGACAAGGTGACACCATATCTCCGAAGCTCTTTAATGCCACATTGGAGGGTGTTTTTCAGTCGCTGAGCTGGGAAAACAAGGGGATAAAGATTAATGGAGATTATCTAACCCACCTTCGTTTTGCTGATGACGTAGTCATTTTTGCAACTACCCCATCAGAGCTGCAGAGTATGATCCAGGAACTTGCTGACAAGAGTAAAGAAGTGGGATTAAAAATGAACTTTCAGAAGACAAAAGTGATGTTCAATGCTTTTACAAGAAATGAAGATTTATCGATTGATGGAGAAAAGCTGGAGATAACAGACACGTACGTTTATCTTGGACAGCAGATATCAAGTGAAGGTCACATTGATGAAGAAATTAATCGGCGTACAAAACTTGCCTGGAGAGCTTTTGGAAGAAACAGCATAATTTTCAAGAGCAATATGCCATTATGTCTTAAAAGAAAAGTGTTTGATCAATGCATCCTTCCAGTGCTTACGTATGGTGCAGAGACGTGGACCTTAACTAAAAGAGACATACAAAGGCTGCAGACAACTCAAAAAAGCATGGAGAGGTGCATACTTGGTGTAACCAGGAGAGATAAGAAGAGGAACTCTTGGATCAGAAAAATGACAAGAGTGGAAGACATCATGATCAGAGTTAAATCCCTGAAATGGCAATGGGCTGGACATACTGCCAGAAGGACAGATCATCGATGGACAGCCGAAATTTTAGATTGGATTCCAAGGGACAGGAAAAGACCCAGAAGAAGACCACATGGGAGATGGGTGGATGAAATTCGAAAGTATGCAGGGGTGACATGGAGGAGACTGGCACAAGACAGACCGTTGTGGAGGAAACTTGGGGAGACCTTCGTCCAGCAGTGGATTGATAATGGTTGACAATGATGATGATGATGATGATATATTATTTTGCAACTTTCGTTTTAAATTCTAAAGTTTTTCCTTAGTTTTCAGTTTTGCTCTTCAGTATATATATATATATATATATCATCATCATCATCATTGTCAACCATTATCAATCCACTGCTGGACGAAGGTCTCCCCAAGTTTCCTCCACAACGGTCTGTCTTGTGCCAGTCTCCTCCATGTCACCCCTGCATACTTTCGAATTTCATCCACCCATCTCCCATGTGGTCTTCTGGGTCTTTTCCTGTCCCTTGGAATCCAATCCAAAATTTCGGCTGTCCATCGATGATCTGTCCTTCTGGCAGTATATCCAGCCCATTGCCACTTCAGGGATTTAACTCTGATCATGATGTCTTCCACTCTTGTCATTTTTCGGATCCACGAGTTCCTCTTCCTATCTCTCCTGGTTACACCAAGCATGCACCTCTCCATGCTAATTTGAGCCGTCTGCAGCCTTTGTATGTCTCTTTTAGTTAAGGTCCACGTCTCTGCACCATACGTAAGCACTGGAAGGATGCATTGATCAAACACTTTTCTTTTAAGACATAATGGCATATTGCTCTTGAAAATTATGCTGTTTCTTCCAAAGCTCTCCAGGCAAGTTTTGTACGCCGATTAATTTCTTCATCAATGTGACCCTCACTTGATATCTGCTGTCCAAGATAAACGTACGTGTCTGTTATCTCAACTTTTCTCCATCAATCGATAAATCTTTATTTCTTGTAAAAGCATTGAACATCGCTTTGACTTCTGAAAGTTCATTTTTAATCCCACTTCTTTACTCTTGTCAGCAAGTTCCTGGATCATACTCTGCAGCTCTGATGGGGTAGTTGCAAAAATGACTACGTCATCAGCAAAACGAAGGTGGGCTAGATAATCTCCATTAATCTTTATCCCCTTGTTTTCCCAGCTCAGCGACTGAAAAAACCCTCCAATGTGGCATTAAAGAGCTTCAGAGATATGGTGTCACCTTGTCTCACTCCCTTTCCAATTTTTATGTGTGTTGTATTTTCAAACAGCCTAATCTTTGCACTTGCATTTTCATAGATGTTATTAATAATATTAATGTATGCATCTTCAATACCGCAGGTTTTCAGAGCCATTGTGACTGCTGATGGTTTCACCGAATCAAAGGCTTTTTCATAATCGATAAAAGCCATGCACAATGGAAGTTCATATTCCCTCAGCTCTTTCAATTAGTTTTCTCAGCACATGGATATGATCTATTGTGCTGTAGCCACTCCTGAATCCAGCTTGTTCTCTCGGTTGAGCCATGTCCAGTGTTACCTTCAAGCGGTGTGAAGAACTTTAGTGAAGATTTTATAAACTACTGATAGGAGGCTGATATGTCTGTAGTTTCCGAGATCCTCAATGTCACCTTTCTTATGTAGCAGGATCATTGTAGCGGTGTTCCAATCCTCAGGAATCTTTCCTTCATTAAGGCATCGAGTGAAAATTTGGGCTAGTACTGTTTCGATTTCTCCACTTGCTTCTTGTATGATGTCTACAGTAATTCCATCTTCTCCTGGAGCTTTTCCCCGCTTCATGTTCTTGATTGCATGTGCAACTTCTGCTGGAAGGACTGGAGGAACTCTGGTACTGGTATCTTTCATGATGTCTGGAGTGCATATATCATCCCTTTCATATAATTTGGAGTAGAAATCTTTCACTCTTGTCAAAATTTCGTCTCTATTTCTTGTCACAGAACCATCTTCTTTTCTCAGTGCCATAATCTGTTTTCTTCCCTTACTGAGATGTCCCTTTGCTATCTTTAGGCTTTGGTTGTTTTCAATTGCTTTCCTCACTAGTTCACAGTTGAATTTTCTTACGTCTTCAGTGATACTTTTTCTTACTGTCTTGCATAGCTCTATATATTCCACTTTGGAAGTCACATCTTCTTTAGTTGTCCTCATCTCTCTTCTTTTTTGCATCAACATTTTCGTTTTTCCTGATAATTTATTTACATGCAACTTGTTCTTAGACCCAGCTAATTTTGTTGCTGTTTCCATAAGAGCTTTGGTTACTTTTCTGTTAACTTTAGAGATGTCCACTTCTTCCGATGTTAGGCCTTCTAAAGCAGAGAACCTGTTCTTCAGTTCCAACTTGAAGGTATTATGGTGTTTTTTAAGGTTGGTTATGTCAATAGATTTGGTTTGTCTTATGAGCTTGCCACGTTCAAGTTTAGTGTTGAGGTGCATCTTACATCTCACCAATCTATGGTCACTACCTGTGTTGAACTTGTTCAGCACACTGCAGTCTTCTATGACGAATTTTTTGTTACACATAATAAAATCAATTTCACTTGTCGTCCCATTTGGATGTCTCCATGTCCATTTCCTGTGTGGCTTTTTCTTGAAGAAGGAGTTCAAGATGAAAAACCCTTCTGCCTCTGCAAACTCAACGAGAGTATTTCCACGCTGGTTTCTGTTGCCGTGACCGAATTTACCTACTGAAGTATCATTCTGTTGCCATTGCCCTATTTTTGCATTGAAATCTCCCATAATTATTTTCAAGTGCTGCTTACCTTTATTATTTAGATGACGAATTTCCTCATAAAATTCTTCAATTTCTTCTTCAGGATGACTTGTGATGGGTGCATAAGTTTGAATAATCTGAGCGTGGTATCTTTTCGAGAGTTGGATAACGAGTCGTGCAGCTCTGTCAGAGGAACTTTCAACTTCTACAACTTTATCCTTCAGTTTCTTGTTTATTATAAATCCAACACCACTAGTTCTGCCAGTATCTGTCCCACGATAGTAGAAGAGATGTCCACTTTTCAGTTCGATGAGATCTTCTAATTTTCTCCTTACCTCACTTAGCCCCACGATGTCCCACTTGATCCTTTGTAGTTCCTCTTCCAATTCAAGAAGCCTTGAATCAGAAGATAGGGAGCGT
Organism: Macrothele yani; assembly: GCA_039090855.1. NCBI lineage: Eukaryota > Metazoa > Arthropoda > Arachnida > Araneae > Macrothelidae > Macrothele > Macrothele yani. The sequence continues at coordinate 17,263,006 of CM077029.1, forward strand.
CCATTGTATGTAGCCAAGGTCAGCATCAGATGGCAGCCTAGTCCGGTCCTCCGAGGATTCTTAGCACCCTCTGCCTTCATGTCGCACTGGCCGCTGCCTTGGCCAGGTACATTCCAGCTGCCGGAGACTGAGGGCCAAGATTTGAGTTGTGGAAACATTTTGGAGGGGTTTGGCCATAACTCACCACGCTGGCCAAGCGGGTTGGTGAGTGTGGGATAGAATTTCCTCTAATCCCGATGGTATAGTTATACCGCTATTGGCGGTCGTCAGAGCCCCTTTAGTGGGAACAGGATGCACCACGAGAAGGCGGGGTTGACATTTGTCAAGGAGAGGCTGTGATGTTACGCATCACCTGACCTTACATCCCTATATATATATATATATATATATATATATATATATATATATATATATATAGGGATGTAAGGTCAGGTGATGCGTAACATCACAGCCTCTCCTTGACAAATGTCAACCCCGCCTTCTCGTGGTGCATCCTGTTCCCACTAAAGGGGCTCTGACGACCGCCAATAGCGGTATAACTATACCATCGGGATTAGAGGAAATTCTATCCCACACTCACCAACCCGCTTGGCCAGCGTGGTGAGTTATGGCCAAACCCCTCCAAAATGATTCCACAACTTAAATCTTGGCCCTCAGTCTCCGGCAGCTGGAATGTACCTGGCCAAGGCAGCGGCCAGTGCGACATGAAGGCAGAGGGTGCTAAGAATCCCCGGAGGACCGGACTAGGCTCCTCTGATGCTGACCTTGGCTACTTACAATGGACGCTCCTATCTTCTGATTCAAGGCTTCTTGAATTGGAAGAGGAACTACAAAGGATCAAGTGGGACATCGTGGGGCTAAGTGAGGTAAGGAGAAAAGGAGAAGATCTCATCGAACTGAAAAGTGGACATCTCTTCTACTATCGTGGGACAGATACTGGCAGAACTAGTGGTGTTGGATTTATAATAAACAAGAAACTGAAGGATAAAGTTGTAAAGGTGAAAGTTCCTCTGACAGAGCTGCACGACTTGTTATCCAACTCTCGAAAAGATACCAGGCTCAGATTATTCAAACTTATGCACCCACCACAAGTCATCCTGAAAGAAGAAATTGAAGAATTTTATGAGGAAATTTGTCATCTAAATAATAAAGGTAAGCAGCACTTGTAAATAATTATGGGAGATTTCAATGCAAAAATAGGGCAACGGCAACAGAATGAAACTTCAGTAGGTAAATTCGGTCACGGCAACAGAAACCAGCGTGGAAATACTCTCGTTGAGTTTGCAGAGGCAGAAGGGTTTTTCATCTTGAACTCCTTCTTCAAGAAAAGCCACACAGGAAATGGACATGGAGACATCCAAATGGGACGACAAGTGAAATTGATTTTATTATGTGTAACAAAAAATTCGTCATAGAAGACTGCAGTGTGCTGAACAAGTTCAACACAGGTAGTGACCATAGATTGGTGAGATGTAAGATGCACCTCAACACTAAACTTGAACGTGGCAAGCTCATAAGACAAACCAAATCTATTGACATAACCAAACTTAAAAAACACCATAATACCTTCAAGTTAGAACTGAAGAACAGGTTCTCTGCTTTAGAAGGCCTAACATCGGAAGAAGTGGACATCTCTGAAGTTAACAGAAAACTAACCAAAGCTCTTATGGAAACAGCAACAAAATTAGCTGGGTCTAAGAACAAGTTGCATGTGAACAAATTATCAGGAAAAACCAAAATGTTGATGCAAAAAGAGAGAGATGAGGACAACTAAAGAAGATGTGACTTCCAAAGTGGAATATATAGAGCTATGCAAGACAGTAAGAAAAAGTATCACTGAAGACGTAAGAAAATTCAGCTGTGAACTTCGTGAGGAAAGCAATTGAAAACAACCAAAGCCTAAAGATAGCAAAGGGACATCTCAGTAAGGGAAGAAAACAGATTATGGCACTGAGAAAGAAGATGGTTCTGTAACAAGAAATAGAGGCGAAATTTTGACAAGAGTGAAAGATTTCTACTCCAAATTATATGAAAGGGATGATATATGCACTCCAGACATCATGAAAGATACCAGTACCAGAGTTCCTCCAGTTCTTCCAGCAGAAGTTGCACATGCAATCAAGAACATGAAGCGAGGAAAAGCTCCAGGAGAAGATGGAATTACTGTAGACATCATACAAGAAGCAAGTGGAGAAATTGAAACAGTACTCGCCCAAATTTTCACTCGATGCCTTAATGAAGGAAAGATTCCTGAGGATTGGAACACTGCTACAATGATCCTGCTACATAAGAAAGGTGACATTGAGGATCTCGAAAACTACAGACCTATCAGCCTCCTATCAGTAGTTTATAAAATCTTCACTAAAGTTCTTTCACACCGCTTGAAGGTAACACTGGACATGGCTCAACCGAGAGAACAAGCTGGAAACAGGAGTGGCTACAGCACAATAGATCATATCCACGTGCTGAGAGAACTAATTGAAAGAACGAGGGAATATGAGCTTCCATTGTGCATGGCTTTTATCGATTATGAAAAAGCCTTTGATTCGGTGAAACCATCAGCAGTTACAATGGCTCTGAAAACCTGCGGTATTGAAGATGCATACATTAATATTATTAATAACATCTATGAAAATGCAAGTGCAAAAGATTCGGCTGTTTGAAAATACAACACACGTAAAAATTGGAAAGGGAGTGAGACAAGGTGACACCATATCTCCGAAGCTCTTTAATGCCACATTGGAGGGTGTTTTTCAGTCGCTGAGCTGGGAAAACAAGGGGATAAAGATTAATGGAGATTATCTAACCCACCTTCGTTTTGCTGATGACGTAGTCATTTTTGCAACTACCCCATCAGAGCTGCAGAGTATGATCCAGGAACTTGCTGACAAGAGTAAAGAAGTGGGATTAAAAATGAACTTTCAGAAGACAAAAGTGATGTTCAATGCTTTTACAAGAAATGAAGATTTATCGATTGATGGAGAAAAGCTGGAGATAACAGACACGTACGTTTATCTTGGACAGCAGATATCAAGTGAAGGTCACATTGATGAAGAAATTAATCGGCGTACAAAACTTGCCTGGAGAGCTTTTGGAAGAAACAGCATAATTTTCAAGAGCAATATGCCATTATGTCTTAAAAGAAAAGTGTTTGATCAATGCATCCTTCCAGTGCTTACGTATGGTGCAGAGACGTGGACCTTAACTAAAAGAGACATACAAAGGCTGCAGACAACTCAAAAAAGCATGGAGAGGTGCATACTTGGTGTAACCAGGAGAGATAAGAAGAGGAACTCTTGGATCAGAAAAATGACAAGAGTGGAAGACATCATGATCAGAGTTAAATCCCTGAAATGGCAATGGGCTGGACATACTGCCAGAAGGACAGATCATCGATGGACAGCCGAAATTTTAGATTGGATTCCAAGGGACAGGAAAAGACCCAGAAGAAGACCACATGGGAGATGGGTGGATGAAATTCGAAAGTATGCAGGGGTGACATGGAGGAGACTGGCACAAGACAGACCGTTGTGGAGGAAACTTGGGGAGACCTTCGTCCAGCAGTGGATTGATAATGGTTGACAATGATGATGATGATGATGATATATTATTTTGCAACTTTCGTTTTAAATTCTAAAGTTTTTCCTTAGTTTTCAGTTTTGCTCTTCAGTATATATATATATATATATATCATCATCATCATCATTGTCAACCATTATCAATCCACTGCTGGACGAAGGTCTCCCCAAGTTTCCTCCACAACGGTCTGTCTTGTGCCAGTCTCCTCCATGTCACCCCTGCATACTTTCGAATTTCATCCACCCATCTCCCATGTGGTCTTCTGGGTCTTTTCCTGTCCCTTGGAATCCAATCCAAAATTTCGGCTGTCCATCGATGATCTGTCCTTCTGGCAGTATATCCAGCCCATTGCCACTTCAGGGATTTAACTCTGATCATGATGTCTTCCACTCTTGTCATTTTTCGGATCCACGAGTTCCTCTTCCTATCTCTCCTGGTTACACCAAGCATGCACCTCTCCATGCTAATTTGAGCCGTCTGCAGCCTTTGTATGTCTCTTTTAGTTAAGGTCCACGTCTCTGCACCATACGTAAGCACTGGAAGGATGCATTGATCAAACACTTTTCTTTTAAGACATAATGGCATATTGCTCTTGAAAATTATGCTGTTTCTTCCAAAAGCTCTCCAGGCAAGTTTTGTACGCCGATTAATTTCTTCATCAATGTGACCCTCACTTGATATCTGCTGTCCAAGATAAACGTACGTGTCTGTTATCTCCAACTTTTCTCCATCAATCGATAAATCTTTATTTCTTGTAAAAGCATTGAACATCGCTTTTGACTTCTGAAAGTTCATTTTTAATCCCACTTCTTTACTCTTGTCAGCAAGTTCCTGGATCATACTCTGCAGCTCTGATGGGGTAGTTGCAAAAATGACTACGTCATCAGCAAAACGAAGGTGGGCTAGATAATCTCCATTAATCTTTATCCCCTTGTTTTCCCAGCTCAGCGACTGAAAAAAACCCTCCAATGTGGCATTAAAGAGCTTCAGAGATATGGTGTCACCTTGTCTCACTCCCTTTCCAATTTTTATGTGTGTTGTATTTTCAAACAGCCTAATCTTTGCACTTGCATTTTCATAGATGTTATTAATAATATTAATGTATGCATCTTCAATACCGCAGGTTTTCAGAGCCATTGTGACTGCTGATGGTTTCACCGAATCAAAGGCTTTTTCATAATCGATAAAAGCCATGCACAATGGAAGTTCATATTCCCTCGCTCTTTCAATTAGTTTTCTCAGCACATGGATATGATCTATTGTGCTGTAGCCACTCCTGAATCCAGCTTGTTCTCTCGGTTGAGCCATGTCCAGTGTTACCTTCAAGCGGTGTGAAAGAACTTTAGTGAAGATTTTATAAACTACTGATAGGAGGCTGATATGTCTGTAGTTTCCGAGATCCTCAATGTCACCTTTCTTATGTAGCAGGATCATTGTAGCGGTGTTCCAATCCTCAGGAATCTTTCCTTCATTAAGGCATCGAGTGAAAATTTGGGCTAGTACTGTTTCGATTTCTCCACTTGCTTCTTGTATGATGTCTACAGTAATTCCATCTTCTCCTGGAGCTTTTCCCCGCTTCATGTTCTTGATTGCATGTGCAACTTCTGCTGGAAGGACTGGAGGAACTCTGGTACTGGTATCTTTCATGATGTCTGGAGTGCATATATCATCCCTTTCATATAATTTGGAGTAGAAATCTTTCACTCTTGTCAAAATTTCGTCTCTATTTCTTGTCACAGAACCATCTTCTTTTCTCAGTGCCATAATCTGTTTTCTTCCCTTACTGAGATGTCCCTTTGCTATCTTTAGGCTTTGGTTGTTTTCAATTGCTTTCCTCACTAGTTCACAGTTGAATTTTCTTACGTCTTCAGTGATACTTTTTCTTACTGTCTTGCATAGCTCTATATATTCCACTTTGGAAGTCACATCTTCTTTAGTTGTCCTCATCTCTCTTCTTTTTGCATCAACATTTTCGTTTTTCCTGATAATTTATTTACATGCAACTTGTTCTTAGACCCAGCTAATTTTGTTGCTGTTTCCATAAGAGCTTTGGTTACTTTTCTGTTAACTTTAGAGATGTCCACTTCTTCCGATGTTAGGCCTTCTAAAGCAGAGAACCTGTTCTTCAGTTCCAACTTGAAGGTATTATGGTGTTTTTTAAGGTTGGTTATGTCAATAGATTTGGTTTGTCTTATGAGCTTGCCACGTTCAAGTTTAGTGTTGAGGTGCATCTTACATCTCACCAATCTATGGTCACTACCTGTGTTGAACTTGTTCAGCACACTGCAGTCTTCTATGACGAATTTTTTGTTACACATAATAAAATCAATTTCACTTGTCGTCCCATTTGGATGTCTCCATGTCCATTTCCTGTGTGGCTTTTTCTTGAAGAAGGAGTTCAAGATGAAAAACCCTTCTGCCTCTGCAAACTCAACGAGAGTATTTCCACGCTGGTTTCTGTTGCCGTGACCGAATTTACCTACTGAAGTATCATTCTGTTGCCGTTGCCCTATTTTTGCATTGAAATCTCCCATAATTATTTTCAAGTGCTGCTTACCTTTATTATTTAGATGACGAATTTCCTCATAAAATTCTTCAATTTCTTCTTCAGGATGACTTGTGATGGGTGCATAAGTTTGAATAATCTGAGCGTGGTATCTTTTCGAGAGTTGGATAACGAGTCGTGCAGCTCTGTCAGAGGAACTTTCAACTTCTACAACTTTATCCTTCAGTTTCTTGTTTATTATAAATCCAACACCACTAGTTCTGCCAGTATCTGTCCCACGATAGTAGAAGAGATGTCCACTTTTCAGTTCGATGAGATCTTCTAATTTTCTCCTTACCTCACTTAGCCCCACGATGTCCCACTTGATCCTTTGTAGTTCCTCTTCCAATTCAAGAAGCCTTGAATCAGAAGATAGGGAGCGTCCATTGTATGTAGCCAAGGTCAGCATCAGATGGCAGCCTAGTCCGGTCCTCCGGGGATTCTTAGCACCCTCTGCCTTCATGTCGCACTGGCCGCTGCCTTGGCCAGGTACATTCCAGCTGCCGGAGACTGAGGGCCAAGATTTGAGTTGTGGAAACATTTTGGAGGTTTGGCCATAACTCACCACGCTGGCCAAGCGGGTTGGTGAGTGTGGGATAGAATTTCCTCTAATCCCGATGGTATAGTTATACCGCTATTGGCGGTCGTCAGAGCCCCTTTAGTGGGAACAGGATGCACCACGAGAAGGCGGGGTTGACATTTGTCAAGGAGAGGCTGTGATGTTACGCATCACCTGACCTTACATCCCTATATATATATATATATATATATATATATATATATATAGGGATGTAAGGTCAGGTGATGCGTAACATCACAGCCTCTCCTTGACAAATGTCAACCCCGCCTTCTCGTGGTGCATCCTGTTCCCACTAAAGGGGCTCTGACGACCGCCAATAGCGGTATAACTATACCATCGGGATTAGAGGAAATTCTATCCCACACTCACCAACCCGCTTGGCCAGCGTGGTGAGTTATGGCCAAACCCTCCAAAATGATTCCACAACTTAAATCTTGGCCCTCAGTCTCCGGCAGCTGGAATGTACCTGGCCAAGGCAGCGGCCAGTGCGACATGAAGGCAGAGGGTGCTAAGAATCCCCGGAGGACCGGACTAGGCTGCCATCTGATGCTGACCTTGGCTACTTACAATGGACGCTCCCTATCTTCTGATTCAAGGCTTCTTGAATTGGAAGAGGAACTACAAAGGATCAAGTGGGACATCGTGGGGCTAAGTGAGGTAAGGAGAAAAGGAGAAGATCTCATCGAACTGAAAAGTGGACATCTCTTCTACTATCGTGGGACAGATACTGGCAGAACTAGTGGTGTTGGATTTATAATAAACAAGAAACTGAAGGATAAAGTTGTAAAAGGTGAAAGTTCCTCTGACAGAGCTGCACGACTTGTTATCCAACTCTCGAAAAGATACCAGGCTCAGATTATTCAAACTTATGCACCCACCACAAGTCATCCTGAAGAAGAAATTGAAGAATTTTATGAGGAAATTTGTCATCTAAATAATAAAGGTAAGCAGCACTTGTAAATAATTATGGGAGATTTCAATGCAAAAATAGGGCAACGGCAACAGAATGAAACTTCAGTAGGTAAATTCGGTCACGGCAACAGAAACCAGCGTGGAAATACTCTCGTTGAGTTTGCAGAGGCAGAAGGGTTTTTCATCTTGAACTCCTTCTTCAAGAAAAAGCCACACAGGAAATGGACATGGAGACATCCAAATGGGACGACAAGTGAAATTGATTTTATTATGTGTAACAAAAAATTCGTCATAGAAGACTGCAGTGTGCTGAACAAGTTCAACACAGGTAGTGACCATAGATTGGTGAGATGTAAGATGCACCTCAACACTAAACTTGAACGTGGCAAGCTCATAAGACAAACCAAATCTATTGACATAACCAAACTTAAAAAACACCATAATACCTTCAAGTTAGAACTGAAGAACAGGTTCTCTGCTTTAGAAGGCCTAACATCGGAAGAAGTGGACATCTCTGAAGTTAACAGAAAACTAACCAAAGCTCTTATGGAAACAGCAACAAAATTAGCTGGGTCTAAGAACAAGTTGCATGTGAACAAATTATCAGGAAAAACCAAAATGTTGATGCAAAAAAGAAGAGAGATGAGGACAACTAAAGAAGATGTGACTTCCAAAGTGGAATATATAGAGCTATGCAAGACAGTAAGAAAAAGTATCACTGAAGACGTAAGAAAATTCAGCTGTGAACTCGTGAGGAAAGCAATTGAAAACAACCAAAGCCTAAAGATAGCAAAGGGACATCTCAGTAAGGGAAGAAAACAGATTATGGCACTGAGAAAAGAAGATGGTTCTGTAACAAGAAATAGAGGCGAAATTTTGACAAGAGTGAAAGATTTCTACTCCAAATTATATGAAAGGGATGATATATGCACTCCAGACATCATGAAAGATACCAGTACCAGAGTTCCTCCAGTTCTTCCAGCAGAAGTTGCACATGCAATCAAGAACATGAAGCGAGGAAAAGCTCCAGGAGAAGATGGAATTACTGTAGACATCATACAAGAAGCAAGTGGAGAAATTGAAACAGTACTCGCCCAAATTTTCACTCGATGCCTTAATGAAGGAAAGATTCCTGAGGATTGGAACACTGCTACAATGATCCTGCTACATAAGAAAGGTGACATTGAGGATCTCGAAAACTACAGACCTATCAGCCTCCTATCAGTAGTTTATAAAATCTTCACTAAAGTTCTTTCACACCGCTTGAAGGTAACACTGGACATGGCTCAACCGAGAGAACAAGCTGGAAACAGGAGTGGCTACAGCACAATAGATCATATCCACGTGCTGAGAGAACTAATTGAAAGAACGAGGGAATATGAGCTTCCATTGTGCATGGCTTTTATCGATTATGAAAAAGCCTTTGATTCGGTGAAACCATCAGCAGTTACAATGGCTCTGAAAACCTGCGGTATTGAAGATGCATACATTAATATTATTAATAACATCTATGAAAATGCAAGTGCAAAGATTCGGCTGTTTGAAAATACAACACACGTAAAAATTGGAAAGGAGTGAGACAAGGTGACACCATATCTCCGAAGCTCTTTAATGCCACATTGGAGGGTGTTTTTCAGTCGCTGAGCTGGGAAAACAAGGGGATAAAGATTAATGGAGATTATCTAACCCACCTTCGTTTTGCTGATGACGTAGTCATTTTTGCAACTACCCCATCAGAGCTGCAGAGTATGATCCAGGAACTTGCTGACAAGAGTAAAGAAGTGGGATTAAAAATGAACTTTCAGAAGACAAAAGTGATGTTCAATGCTTTTACAAGAAATGAAGATTTATCGATTGATGGAGAAAAGCTGGAGATAACAGACACGTACGTTTATCTTGGACAGCAGATATCAAGTGAAGGTCACATTGATGAAGAAATTAATCGGCGTACAAAACTTGCCTGGAGAGCTTTTGGAAGAAACAGCATAATTTTCAAGAGCAATATGCCATTATGTCTTAAAAGAAAAGTGTTTGATCAATGCATCCTTCCAGTGCTTACGTATGGTGCAGAGACGTGGACCTTAACTAAAAGAGACATACAAAGGCTGCAGACAACTCAAAAAAGCATGGAGAGGTGCATACTTGGTGTAACCAGGAGAGATAAGAAGAGGAACTCTTGGATCAGAAAAATGACAAGAGTGGAAGACATCATGATCAGAGTTAAATCCCTGAAATGGCAATGGGCTGGACATACTGCCAGAAGGACAGATCATCGATGGACAGCCGAAATTTTAGATTGGATTCCAAGGGACAGGAAAAGACCCAGAAGAAGACCACATGGGAGATGGGTGGATGAAATTCGAAAGTATGCAGGGGTGACATGGAGGAGACTGGCACAAGACAGACCGTTGTGGAGGAAACTTGGGAAGACCTTCGTCCAGCAGTGGATTGATAATGGTTGACAATGATGATGATGATAATGATATATATATAAATAATTATGGGATGTAAGGTCAGGTGATGCATAACATCAGAGCCTCTCCTTGACAAATGTCAACCTTGCCTTCTTGTGGTGCATCCTGTTCCCACTAAAGGGGCTCTGACGACTGCCAATAGCGGTATAACTATACCATCGGGATTAGAGGAAATGCTATCCCACACTCACCAACCCGCTTGGCCAGCATGGTGAGTTATGGCCAAACCCCTCCAAAATGACTCCACAACTCAAATCTTGGCCCTCAGTCTCCGGCAGCCGGAATGTACCTGGCCAAGGCAGTGGCCAGTGTGACATGAAGGCAGAGGGTGCTAAGAATCCCTGGAGTACCGGACTAGTCTGCCATCTGATGGTGACCTTGGCTATATATAATGGATGCTCCCCATATTCTGATTCAAGGCTACTTAAATTGGAAGAAGAACTATAAAGGATCAAGTGGGACATCGTCAGGCTAAGTGAGGTAAGGAGAAAAGGAGAAGATCTCATTGAACTGAAAAGTGGACATCTCTTCTACTATCTTGGGACAGATACTGGTAGAACTAGTGGTGTTGGATTTATAATAAACAAGAAACTGAAAGATAAAGTTGTAGAAGTTGAAAGTTCCTCTGACAGAGCTGCACGACTTGTTATCCAACTCTCAAGAAGATACCAGGCTCAGATTATTCAAACTTATGCACCCACCACAAGTAATCCTGAAGAAGAAATTGAAGAATTTTATGAGAAAATTCGTCATCTAAATAATAAAGGTAAGCAGCACTTGAAGATAATTATGGGAGATTTCAATGCAAAAACAGGGCAACGGCAACAGAATGAAACTTCAGTAGGTAAATTCGGTCATGGCAACAGAAACCAGGGTGGAAATACTCTCGTTGAGTTTGCAGAGGCAGAAGGATTTTTCATCTTGAACTCCTTTTTTAAGAAAAAGCCACACAGGAAATGGACATGGAGACATCCAAATGGGATGACAAGTGAAATTGATTTTATTATGTGTAACAAAAAATTCATCATAGAAGACTGCACTGTGCTAAACAAGTTCAACACAGGTAGTGACCATAGATTGGTGAGATGTAAGGTGCACCTCAACACTAAACTTGAACGTGGCAAGCTCATAAGACAAACAAAATCTATTGACATAACCAACCTTAAAAAACACCATAATACCTTCAAGTTGGAACTGAAGAATAGATTCTCTGATTTAGAAGGCCCAAAATCAGAAGAAGTGGATATTTCTGAAGTTAACAGAAAAGTAACCAAAGCTCTTATGGAAACAGCAACAAAATTAGCTGGGTCTAAGAACAAGTTGCATGTGAACAAATTATCAGGAAAAACCAAAATGTTGATACAAAAAAGAAGAGAGATGAGGACAACTAAAGAAGATGTGACTTCCAAAGTGGAATATATAGAGCTATGCAAGGCAGTAAGAAAAAGTATCACTGAAGACGTAAGGAAATTCAACTGTGAGCTACTGAGGAAAGCAATTGAAAACAACCAAAGCCTAAAGATAGCAAGTGGACATCTCAGTAAGGGGAGAAAACAGATTATGGCACTGAGAAAAGAAGATGGTTCTGTAACAAGAAATAGAGGCGAAATTTTGACAAGAGTGAAAGATTTCTACTCCAAATTATACGAAAGGGATGATACATGTACTCCAGACATCGTACCAGAGTTCTTCCAGTCCTCCCAGCAGAAGTTGCACATGCAATCAAGAACATGAAACGGGGAAAAGCTCCAGGAGAAGATGGAATTACTGTAGACATCATACAAGAAGCAAGTGGAGAAATCGAAACAGTACTCGCCCAAATTTTCACTCGATGCCTTAATGAAGGGAAGATTCCTGAGGATTGGAACAACGCTACAATGATCTTGCTGTATAAAAAAGGTGACATTGAGGATCTCAGGAACTACAGACCTATCAGCCTCCTATCAGTGGTTTATAAAATCTTCACTAAAGTTCTTTCACACCGCTTGAAGGTAACACTGGACATGGCTCAACCGAGAGAAAAAGCTGGATTGAGGAGTGGCTACAGCATAATAGATCATATCCACGTACTGAGAGAACTAATTGAAAAAGTGAGGGAATATAAACTTCCATTGTGCATGGCTTTTATCGATTATGAAAAAGCCTTTGATTCGGTGAAATCATCAGCAGTCACAATGGCTCTGAAATCCTGCGGTATTGAAGATGCATACATTAATATTATTAATAACATCTATGAAAATGCAAGTGCAAAGATTCGGCTGTTTGAAAATACAACACACATAAAAATTGGAAAAGAAGTGAGACATGGTGACACCATATCTCCGAAGCTCTTTAATGCCACATTGGAAAATGTCTTTCAATCACTGAACTTAGAAAACAAGGGGATAAAGATTAATGGAGATTATCTAACCCACCTTCGTTTTGCTGATGACGTAGTCATTTTGCACCTACCCCATCAGAGCTGCAGAGTATGATCCAGGAACTTGCTGACGAGAGTAAAGAAGTGGGATTAAAAATGAACTTTCAGAAGACAAAAGCGATGTTCAATGCTTTTACAAGAAATAAAGATTTATCGATTGATGGAGAAAAGCTGGAGATAACAGACACATACGTTTATCTTGGACAGCAGATATCAAGTGAGGGTCACATTGATGAAGAAATTAATCGGCGTACAAAACTTGCCTGGAGAGCTTTTTGGAAGAAACAGCATAATTTTCAAGAGCAATATGCCATTATGTCTTAAAAGAAAAGTGTTTGCAATTGGTGGGTGCCATCTCGGTGCCGTGACGGCACCCACCAATGAGATAACGGAATGCGTGTTCATGAGCTGATCATATCCCTTTCGGAAGACGCTAGTTCAAAACATCAACACAATGACCGCGGTCTCCATTGGTGGGTGCCATGAGATAACGGAATGTGTGTTCATGAGCTGATCATATCGCTTTCGGCAGACGCTAGTCTAACCGGTCTACTCTGGTTCAACGAGGAGGATGTAGCGTTGGCGTTGGAGGTAGTGCATCTGCACAGTATCCAGAAGAAAGTGTTTTGTAACGCGCCGTTCATTCGAGAGCACGCCGTCCCTCGGATGGTGATTCGGTCCGACCTGGCCAAACCGTTTCAGTGTTGGATGCTCAACGACATTATTCCCCCCGTGCGCCAGTTTACGGCACTGGTGAAACAATAAATGTCCTGCAGTACCTTTTACTTGTCCTTTGATACCAATGGTTGTCTAATAATTAAAAAAAGGTGCTAGCGGGTGATTAAAAATTGATGAATGACTTTGGGCGTGTGGAGAATGCACTGCAGGAGCTCTCGGAGATAGACCAGTGTGTCGTGCATTTCCTCCAGAACGTATGGGCGCCATCCCAGATTCAGCAGCAGCACACACTGTTCCCTGGTGGAAAGGTGCGCCAACTCCATGTACAGCAGCTTTCTCCTCATCTCCCTGAGTTGAGGGTTGTCGATCAGCACTTCGTGCTCCGCTGCCTCGCGCAGCACTTGTCTCGTCTTATCAGCAATCTCTTTGAGTGCTCTAAACATGGTTATGTGCGAAAAGAATCGGTTCACCCTTTATACCTCAGTCCTATTTGCATATTGGGTCCTTTGGTGCGATCGAGTGTTTAAAAAAAAAAGGAGAGAGCCCGGTGCGGGACACTCTCCTCCTCCTTTTTTTTTTTTTTTTTTTTGTATTTTTATTAACCATTCAATATATACATAAACTGTTTATTAAAAAACAAAGAACATAAAGTGCAATAAGATCAGTGAGTCAAGTGCAGTAAGTTCAAAGTTCAGTGTGCCAGTTGTTTCTTTTTGCGTTCTAGGTACGCAATCTTGGTCAAACACGCGGGGGCTGCTTGCCGGGTTAGGCACCGCCTGCACCACAACGTCGTCTGCACACTCCATAGCTGCTCTGCGCTGTCTGCCTGCTCTTTTATACAGGAAACGGTGTCACGTGGTCGTCCTTTGGTGAGAGAACTTGTTTCAAAAAATAGGGGAAAGAACCCAATCCCCTATTTCTTTTTCCTTATTTACAAGCATGTATACATAGATGAGATGGACAAAATGAGACGAACACACTGCAAACGACACACTAAAGATGACAGTTCAAAGTTCAGGTATCAAAATAATCTTGATGGCCGGGGATCGGTTGTCTGGCAGGGGGCACGTAGAGACAAACACCCTGTAGGGTGCGTACTTCTCCTCCGTGGCATCTTTGATGGTAGCCTGTTGTGCTCCTTTTCCATTACGGCAGCTTCTGCCACCGCCCTCTGCTTCCTTTCCTCGTCGAAGTATCTCTGCAACCTCCGGACCATTTCCTCCAGTTCGGCAACTTTCTCCCGTAAGTCGGCTTTCTTGGGAGACAGTATGCTTGGGCTACGAGACGGCGGGTTCAGCAAGCGAGGGACACCTGGAGCGGATTTCTTCGTGACATCAAGAAAATGTCTTTCTGAATAGAAATATTTGCCAAAGAAGCAAGTTTATCTGGAGAAATAGTGTTTCTAGAGTAAGTTTGTATTCTTTTAACAATTGCATCTGCAAGTGTTTCAGTGGAAACTTCTTTCCACTGAAACACTTGCAGATGCAATTGTTAAAATCAGGGAAACCAATTTATAAGCTTCTGTAAAAATGCCTTTATCTCCATGAAGCACTCGAAGAAGTTCATGAGTCGATATATTCCTTAATTTTTCATCAGCATATACAAGACTCAGTTCATCTTTAAGGCGCTGGTGTTTAGTATAAATTTTTCCGTAAAAATGTTGTAAATTTTCAAAAGCATGAGAGGGAAAGCATGAATTAAATTGGTCGAATTTGGTTGTGTCAGCAAGCCAGGCAAATTGAAGTTTAAGTTTCTCACAGTCTTGAAATCTTATATCCATTTCCATAAGAATGTAGTACAAAATTTCAAAATACAATTGTTTATAATTTTGAAAAATTGTTTCTGGTGTAAGAACAGCATATTCCCGTTTAGATCTGCTTATTTCTGTGATTTTGCTAGCTTTTCCAAACAGTGTTCCAAATACCTTATCGTTCCTTTTATGGCTCGAAATTTCATAAGTTGTTTTTAATTTGAGTAACACAGTAGTTTATGTCTATTGATTTTTTCTGCAAAATTTCGAATAATAGATTGGTGAAGTCAAATATTTCATTAAATAGTATTCCCAAAAATGTAAATTCAAAAGTGTTCATATCATTTAAAAACCCTTGGGCAAGTTGTATTGATTTTTTTTCTGATTGGTCACTATTTGTGAGAAATTCGAATACTTCCTTCAATTTATCCCAATTTTCAATTATTACACATACTAACTTAGAAGTGGAGGACCATGAGTTTCTGTTATGGTTGGCATGCATCTTGCGGTTGTTGATGTGAGTGTATTGTTTTTTCACCACTTGTTTTGGTGAAAAAATAAAGGAATTACACTGAGGCTTGCAAAAAACATTCGACGCTTAGAAATTTTAGAAAAACTCTGCTGTAATACAAGGTTCAAACGATGTACTAAGCAATAACAAAAACAGCTTGAGAGGCTTTATGCTTCATTTTTTTCTGGAGCCCAGTCAAGTGTCCAGACATTACATTTGCCCCATCATAACATTGTCCTATTGACTTGTGTTGATAATCAAACTGTTCCAAACTTTGTCTAGAATTTTGTATAAAGCTTCTGACATTCTATCTTCACTCACACCATGGAAACCCAAAAATCGCTCAACCAAATACACCTTCCGAATCAACAGATCTTATTATTAAAGAGTACTCGGAAGTCTGGTTATGTCTTCCCATCTACTTGAATATAAAAGCATTGAACTACATTTATTTCATTTTTGACGTGATCGTTTATATATTCAGAAATACATTCAATTAATTCGTTCTGAATAGTTTTTGAGTCACCTGTGAAGACATTTTTTATCGTTTCGTATTGATTTTGAATTTTTAAAAGAGTTCTTGATATCAACAGTGAAAGCAATTCCTTGAATTTCTACGATTTATCGAGTCAATGCCTTCATCATGGCCACGGAATGCTAGTTCTTGTTTACTCAAATACAGTATTGCATCAATCATTGTCTGCAGGAAAAGTCTATTTAAACGAACGCTTTCGCTGAAATGTATTTTCAAAAGCCTAGCATTCTTTCTTGGGGCATCGGCAATGGTATTCTGATTCTTTTCAAAATTATTTAGCATTAATTTGCATTTCAGGTGTTCGCTGGAATCCCCACGTTTGTGAAATGACCGTTTTATATTTAAGAAATCTGAAAATTGTCTTTATTCCACGCCGAATTTTATTACTAAAAAATAAGCAGGGCCAACAAAATAGTTTTTGTAACACAGAAGGGACTACAAAGCCATTTATATTCAGTAAACCAACAATTTTTAAAATTAATATTGTAAGATTTGCCTCTCTTCTTGATTTCTTTCTTGGCGACAATTGTCAGTAAATCCGTCGGTTGTCGTTGAAGTAAAATGTCTCTTTTATTTTCATCTTTCCACCGTTTGAATGAAGTTTGCAATAAATTACAGACAATGTCGTTCACAGGATACATACTGAAAACTAAAACTATCACTGTCAGTTAAACTGTACACGAAACTAAAGTAACTAATGAAGTTTTTAACAAACAATCACAACACACGAAAAAACAAATCTCTTTCGGAAAGTATGTACCGAAACACCGCAAAGCCCTAGTGGATTGCCAAGGATTCCCGTTCCACTGCCATCTCTTCGGAAGGTCACGACTTCAGGTGCAGAGGCTTGGCGTCTCAAGCTAAAACACTTCACTTGCCCAGCAGATAGGGGAGGGTGACGTCACAGTTACCATGGCAACTCGGACGAAAACTGCAGACTTCCAAGCATTCTCAATTCAGCTCTACACTTGAACTGTTTTGCGTATAAGGACTTGTTTTCTGTATTGGATGCGCATTGTGAATTGATATCTAATCAAAATTTTGGGTATTTTCGCACGCAATAAAGGCAAAAAAAGAATATATTATACGAAATTATTAAATGAAACTTTATTTCAAATAAAATAGGTGAAGAGGCACTTTACCTACTTCACCTGAAAAGCTTCCACTGGTGAGGATTATTAGTGTGATTAGGGGTGTGTGAGAACTGAGAGTGACAATTATAAACATTTAAAAAGTTACATTTAAAACAAGTAGTTTAATGTTTTGTCAAATTTTCAGTTTTTTCCTTTAAGGGTATAAGTATAGCACAATCAATATGAAAAACGTTTAGAGTTTTAAAAGGGTAAAATTATGATTTTGTAGTGTACACCTGGATAACATGTCAAACACAAATATTATTAAATGAAAATGTACAATATTTTGCATTATAGGCATGCCATAGACATTCGTATCAAAACATTGTTTAATGAACAAGCTGAACATAAAATTGCTTATTTTATCATCATCATCATCATCATTGTCAACCATTATCAATCCACTGCTGGACGAAGGTCTCCCCAAGTTTCCTCCACAACGGTCTGTCTTGTGCCAGTCTCCTCCATGTCACCCCTGCATACTTTCGAATTTCATCCACCCATCTCCCATGTGGTCTTCTTCTGGGTCTTTTCCTGTCCCTTGGAATCCAATCTAAAATTTCGGCTGTCCATCGATGATCTGTCCTTCTGGCAGTATGTCCAGCCCATTGCCATTTCAGGGATTTAACTCTGATCATGATGTCTTCCACTCTTGTCATTTTTCGGATCCACGAGTTCCTCTTCTTATCTCTCCTGGTTATACCAAGCATGCACCTCTCCATGCTTTTTTGAGTTGTCTGCAGCCTTTGTATGTCTCTTTTAGTTAAGGTCCACGTCTCTGCACCATACGTAAGCACTGGAAGGATGCATTGATCAAACACTTTTCTTTTAAGACATAATGGCATATTGCTCTTGAAAATTATGCTGTTTCTTCCAAAAGCTCTCCAGGCAAGTTTTGTACGCCGATTAATTTCTTCATCAATGTGACCCTCACTTGATATCTGCTGTCCAAGATAAACGTACGTGTCTTTTATCTCCAGCTTTTCTCCATCAATCGATAAATCTTCATTTCTTGTAAAAGCATTGAACATCACTTTTGTCTTCTGAAAGTTCATTTTTAATCCCACTTCTTTACTCTTGTCAGCAAGTTCCTGGATCATACTCTGCAGCTCTGATGGGCTAGTTGCAAAAATGACTACGTCATCAGCAAAACGAAGGTGGGTTAGATAATCTCCATTAATCTTTATCCCCTTGTTTTCCCAGCTCAGTGACTGAAAAACACCCTCCAATGTGTCATTAAAGAGCTTCAGAGATATGGTGTCACCTTGTCTCACTCCCTTTCCAATTTTTATGTGTGTTGTATTTTCAAACAGCCTAATCTTTGCACTTGCATTTTCATAGATGTTATTAATAATATTAATGTATGCATCTTCAATACCGCAGGTTTTCAGAGCCATTGTAACTGCTGATGGTTTCACCAAATCAAAGGCTTTTTCATAATCGATAAAAGCCATGCACAATGGAAGTTCATATTCCCTCGCTCTTTCAATTAGTTCTCTCAGCACATGGATATGATCTATTATGCTGTATCCACTTCTGAATCCAGCTTGTTCTCTCGGTTGAGCCATGTCCAGTGTTACCTTCAAGCGGTGTGAAAGAACTTTAGTGAAGATTTTATAAACTACTGATAGGAGGCTGATAGGTCTGTAGTTTCCGAGATCCTCAATGACACCTTTCTTATGTAGCAGGATCATTATAGCATTGTTCCAATCCTCAGGAATCTTTCCTTCATTAAGGCATCGAGTGAAAATTTGGGCGAGTACTGTTTCGATTTCTCCACTTGCTTCTTGTATGATGTCTACAGTAATTCCATCTTCTCCTGGAGCTTTTCCCTCTTCATGTTCTTGATTGCATGTGCAACTTCTGCTGGAAGGACTGGAGGAACTCTGGTACTGGTATCTTTCATGATGTCTGGAGTGCATATATCATCCCTTTCATATAATTTGGAGTAGAAATCTTTCACTCTTGTCAAAATTTCTGTCTCTATTTCTTGTTACAGAACCATCTTCTTTTCTCAGTGCCATAATCTGTTTTCTTCCCTTACTGAGATGTCCCTTTGCTATCTTTAGGCTTTGGTTGTTTTCAATTGCTTTCCTCACTAGTTCACAGTTGAATTTTCTTACGTCTTCAGTGATACTTTTTCTTACTGTCTTGCATAGCTCTATATATTCCACTTTGGAAGTCACATCTTCTTTAGTTGTCCTCATCTCTCTTCTTTTTTGCATCAACATTTTGGTTTTTCCTGATAATTTATTTACATGCAACTTGTTCTTAGACCCAGCTAATTTTGTTGCTGTTTCCATAAGAGCTTTGGTTACTTTTTTGTTAACTTCAGAGATGTCCACTTCTTCCGATGTTAGGCCTTCTAAAGCAGAGAACCTGTTCTTCAGTTCCAACTTGAAGGTATTATGGTGTTTTTTAAGGTTGGTTATGTCAATAGATTTTGTTTGTCTTATGAGCTTGCCACGTTCAAGTTTAGTGTTGAGGTGCATCTTACATCTCACCAATCTATGGTCACTACCTGTGTTGAACTTGTTCAGCACACTGCAGTCTTCTATGACGAATTTTTTGTTACACATAATAAAATCAATTTCACTTGTCGTCCCATTTGGATGTCTCCATGTCCATTTCCTGTGTGGCTTTTTCTTGAAGAAGGAGTTCAAGATGAAAAACCCTTCTGCCTCTGCAAACTCAACGAGAGTATTTCCACGCTGGTTTCTGTTGCCATGACCAGAATTTACCTACTGAAGTTTCATTCTGTTGCCGTTGCCCTATTTTTGCATTGAAATCTCCCATAATTATTTTCAAGTGCTGCTTACCTTTATTATTTAGATGACAAATTTCCTCATAAAATTCTTCAATTTCTTCTTCAGGATGACTTGTGGTGGGTGCATATGTTTGAATAATCTGAGCCTGGTATCTTCTCGATAGTTGGATAACGAGTCGTGCAGCTCTGTCAGAGGAACTTTCAACTTCTACAACTTTATCCTTCAGTTTCTTGTTTATTATAAATCCAACACCACTAGTTCTGCCAGTATCTGTCCCACGATAGTAGAAGAGATGTCCACTTTTCAGTTCGATGAGATCTTCTCCTTTTCTCCTTACCTCAGTTAGCCCCACGATGTCCCACTTGATCCTTTGTAGTTCCTCTTCCAATTCAAGAAGCCTTGAATCAGAAGATAGGGAGCGTCCATTGTACGTTGCCAAGGTCAGCATCAGATGGCAGCCTAGTCCGGTCCTCCGGGGATTCTTAGCACCCTCTGCCTTCATGTCGCACTGGCCGCTGCCTTGGCCAGGTACATTCCAGCTGCCGGAGACTGAGGGCCAAGATTTAAGTTGTGGAGTCATTTTGGAGGGGTTTGGCCATAACTCACCACGCTGGCCAAGCGGGTTGGTGAGTGTGGGATAGAATTTCCTCTAATCCCGATGGTATAGTTATACCGCTATTGGCGGTCGTCAGAGCCCCTTTAGTGGGAACAGGATGCACCACGAGAAGGCGGGGTTGACATTTGTCAAGGAGAGGCTGTGATGTTACGCATCACCTGACCTTACATCCCGTTTATTTTATAGAATTACATAAATATGAAAATACACTTGACGAATTTAAAGCTGTTAATAAAATCTTGAATTCTATTCAATATACATTGTGATTTTTATCGATTCTAGTGCAAGAGGTAGATTTTCTCCATTTTTAATGTACAAGAAAGAGCAGATACATTATAATTTCTAAAATGAAATCTTTTAATAGGTGGCTGAGCTGTATGAACAATCTTAAGATAATAATGATTTCGTAGTGAAATATGCAAGAAATTTTAAGTTTAAAATGTAATACAATTAAAGTGGTTTTTATATCATATTATTTATACACCCACATGAAAGAAAATTAGTTTTTTACGTCTGCGTAAAAAAATGGTTTTCTACGCCAAGTAAATTACCTGTATATTATGCGTAATTTATGTAAAATACGTAACGAGTAAATTACCTTGCCAACCCTGGTATCAGATGACCAATCTCGGGAGACCTAGCCACGAAGAGTTCCAGAACACAATTTTTTTACGGTCCCTTAAAATTTTTCTGGCCAGTTCTACGCTTTGCCTTTGGCCCAAAAATCATGGAAATGTCTAAATTTCTTGCTGAAAATGAAATATTAAAAAAAAATTTATGAACAATAGTTGTGCAAGTAGTGGGGATTATAGCCACACGAAATTTGTTTATGCAGCTCTGGTGGCCACTTCTCCACACCCGAAAATTTCGTATTTCAACATGCTGTGGGAAACAAATAATTGGCCTTATGCACATAAATTTAAACTCGATGAAAGAGCTATATTTTCAATGCTCTGTCGACAGTCACCAATATATTCAACAGAATGTACAAATTTGAATTTGTTATTGTTAACAGAGTACTGAAAATGGTTCCTGGGAAACAGTAAGTTAACCGAAATATCAGCCTTTAATAAAGAACAATTAAAAGTCTAATCACAAATGAAGCACTTGATTTTCATATTTTTAAGTTCTTAAATTGTAAAACACAGCACAAACTACTAAACATTCATTCATAAAAACAACACGGACATGGAGGTAAACAAATATTATCGAGTACTTGCGCCAACTAAACTTGAGCATGCGCACGACGGCCTCCATACAAGCCCTTGACCCCTGGCCAAGACCCATTCCCAAAACCATCTACCGTCTAAGTTAGAGTAACATGAGGTAGTGTACCAAATTTGGTGGTTCTGAATTGAAAACTGTAGATTTTACAAAAATTTTGTATGGGGGGCCATTTGACCCCGGGCCCCCTACCCATTCCAAAATCAATCTACCACCTAAGGTAGAGTACCATGAGATAGTATACCAAATTTGGTGGTTCTAAATTGAAAACTGTAGATTTTACGAACATTTTGTAGAGGGGGTGGGGGGCTTGACCCCAGGCCCCTACCCATTCCAAAATCTATTTACCATCTAAGTTAGAGTACCATGAGTAATCTGACCACTTTTTCTGGACCAAAAAGTGGGATAGGTACGACATGGTTAGTCAAGCTCACGTGACAAATGATTAACCATGATAGTTATTATTCACCAAAACCCAGGGTCTCAAAATGATTATCTAAAGTGAATGTTAACCATATTTAATGAAATTCTTTTTTATAATTACCTAATTCTCTATATTTAGATTCAATAAAAATATGTTTTATTTACTTAAAAAATGTGGTAGTTTTCACTAAATTATTTTGTGGCTTTATGAAATGTAAGTGATAACTTACTTTTCTAAATTAGCAAAAGATTAACCTGACCTACCTGAATCCAGCAATATACATCAACTGCAATTACTTCTCATCAGCCAGTGTGCATTAGGATGGGATTTTAAAAATTGGCTGAGGTAGACACCCATTTTTTTAAACAGAAATTTGTTTTCCAATACTTCTTAGTATTTTAATTAAAGTAGTGCCCAGCACACTATTTACAGTTTTAAATAAAATATCAATGCAGAAATTTGATGTGATGTATTTCACATTTAACTGTATATGCACATTCAATTGTAGCCTTCTAAGTTTTAACTATCAAAATATATATACTTGTATAAATACAGCAAACCAGAATTTCTTTGGCATTCAGCAGGATACATTTTTAATAATATATTACACCTTTATGCAGCAGACTTCTGCTCATATTTCTCATGGGATGCAATTTGTTTTAATAACTCTTTTTTATTTTTTAGAAATTAAAAAAAAAATCTTGGCATGATTGTTAAAATTTGCCTTTGTAATCAACAATGCTTTTAGTGTTGCTATAGACAGTTGGGTCTTTTCTGATGCCCACAATTTATTAACATGAGAGAAAATTTGTTCCACAGCAGAATTTGTCCCTGGCAAACAAAGCACATACTGAATAAGTTTTACCATATGTTTATGTTGAATGTTCTTATTTTTGAAATGTGTGAACATCTCAACCCAACGCTGCTCCATTGGCAACTTACTGTTCCATTGAGATATTTTATCCTCATTCGCATAGCTAGTAACATATATGCATTCGTCATACAATTCTGTATCATATTTAATGTCGAAAAAGTTTTTCTGTGAAAGACAGTACATTGATTTTTCCATATATGACCAGGTAGATGAAGCATTTAATGATGCCCACTGAAAACAGCTCAAGTCTTTGAAATGAGTATCCTACTGAATCCAAATAGTGAGCAGATGTGTCATAAAACTCATCTACTGTTTTTAGATTAGGCAGTTCCTCTACCAAGCCTTCAGACTGCAGCTTTTTCATTTGAGATCTAACAGAATGTGGCAAAACCACATCCTTTTTTTTTTTGGGGGGGGGGATAACACATTTTGTTTCAGGTCATCTGTTGTCCTTTTCACATTTACTGCTGACACAGTCTCCCCTCAACCACTTTAATGCTTTGATTGAAGATTACTGCTTGACTGTGGACAAAGTTTAATCAAAGATCTGAGCCTGGGTTTTCAAAATAAGTATACAGAATATTGGGACACTTATCCTGATTCAAAAAATATGACTTAGGGTGGTGGATGATGCCAACTGCATCATCCACCACTCCAAGTCATATTTAGGGGACAGCGGGACATAGAGCTAAAAGCGGGACTGTCCCACTAAAATCAGGACGTCTGGTAACACTAACCATGAGATAGTATTTGACACTGGTTATTAAGTCTTGGGTTATTATGACGTACAATAATTGTGACCTGGAGTTATTATGACACAGGGTTGTTTTGTAACGGGTTTTTTTTCACGCTGGGTTATTTTGCAACAGTTTTTTTTCATGCTGGGTTGTTTAGACGTCGGGTTGTTGTGACGTGGGTTATTTTTATGGTACGCCGTTATGATTAGATATCTACAATCAAAATAGTTAACCAAGTGTATGAATTCTTGTCATTTTCAGGTGTTGATTCCAATCTTTTTGCTGTGAATTTATGCAACATTACTGTGGTTTTTTTTTAAAGAAAATTATTTGCCAGTACCATTAATAGGGCTTTTAGTACTTTAACCGCATTAAAAAAGGGACTTAGGGACACAAATTTTCAAAAAAAAGAGACTTAGGGACACAAATTTAAAAAAAAAGAGACTTTTAGGGACCAACATTTTTTGCATAATAGAGAAAACAATTGGAAAACTCAGAAAAAAATATTATTATTAAAACCCCTACCAATTATTTGCCAGTTAGGAGTACATCTGAAATGCATACCAAATACAAAATTAATTAAATTATGAAATGGAACAAAACAATAAATATTGTCACAATAAAAAAGTTCTTTTTGCTAGGTACTATTATAATGTTGAATTGTTTTTATAATGAAACTCACATAAATGCTATACACAGAGGTGCCAACTTTTTGAGCTGTCTATCAGTAATCGTAAGCCGAGACACAGTGTTCGCGTGACACAGTATAATGCCAGAACTTATACAAGGTTCCCACTTAAAAGTAATAAAAAAATTCCCTGACTTTTCCAGGTTCTCCAGATGGTTTTTAAAGTTTTCCAGAGGGGCATGTAATTGTCACAAAGAATTGTTACATTTCATTCCATTCCATTCATTTTTCTCACCAAAGCACACACTTGTAAATTCTTTACGTAATTTGTCTTTATAAAATTACCTGCTTTTCATTAATAACAACTAACTGTGCACATTATTTTCTGTAACAAAGTTCTGTGAACTTTTGTGAATACTACCCACACGAAATTTGTAAATACATTCCCATAGAAACAGGTCATACGTAAGAAAAATCTGACAGTTGAATAGTTTCAGTTTTTCTATAACACAATATAGCTAAGCTTAATGATGGAATGGCTTTGTTCAAAAAAACATGTTTCAAGAAAACCAACAGACAAAGGACTTTGATCCATCATTTGGTTGGTTCTCTTGTAAAATGTTTCTTCAAGCAGGAGCCATTGTGCCTAATTGTTCCATGTTATAACAACTGCCTGCAGAAATTGAACAAAAGCTCAATAACTGGCAATTTTAAAAATTCAATTTTGCATCTTTTTTTTAGAGAATAAAGGAAATACTTAATATAACTGAAAATAAGATCTACCAAATTCTAGGCAGGCAGTAATTGCAAGCAAAAGTTTGAAATCTTGAAAAATAAGTTTTTTGGCAAAATAAAGTATCCATTGATTTTTACAAAAAACAAAACAAAAGAGTAATTTTCCCTGACTTACAAAAAAGGGTAATTTTCCCTGAGTTTTCCCTGATTTTTGGAACCATTTTTAAATTCCCTGAGAATTCCAGGTTTTCCCTGTTTTCCAGGTTGAGTGGGAACCCTGTTATAATTTTCTTGAAGATACAAAAATAGTGCACACTAAAAGAAAAACTGTAATCAGAAGATATATCACTTTTCTCCTGTCAGTGTCCACACTTTCATTAATAGATATACAAATTGGTAAGATGCAAACTGCATCCAGCTGATTTCTTTAGTATTAAGAACACTTACCTGGGGAAAGAATGATACAATGAACTCAAGTGTCAGAAACTTGCTTTTGCAGTGATACATCTACTGGCCTACTGCCCCTGCAAGCTTGAACAGTTTACTTTTTAGTGGAAACTTTAATATGTATTCACATGCCACTTTGTAAAAATTCCTGACAGAATAAAGTCTTTGCAAATGTACACCTGTAAAAGTGCTTTTATGTAAGCTCTTCTTCCAGCCACAATTACAGAATCAATTATCTTTTCGTAAAATCAACATCTGCAATTGATGCTGATCCGTCTAGTAAAGCTGAAGGTTTAAAATACCATGGCCATGTTGAAAGAATGAGTGATGAAATGCTTACTAAGAAAATCTTTTCAGCCCAAGTGGCAGGAAGGAAAGGCAGAGGAAGGCCAGGGAAGACATGGGTGGATCAGATTCAGGAGTGTCTGCATGAGAAAAGGATTATGAATATGAAATATAAAAGATCTTGTGTGCGGCGTGTAATGGATATCAGTGAAGCACGAGTTGTTTGTCGAGATCAATGTAAATGGAGAAGTTTGATACGACAACAATAGGTAAAAATATCTGGAAGTTTGTATTTCTTTTTGGAGCTAACCTCTGAATCTCAGAGAACAGCTTAGAGATATGTATGTATGTATGTATGTACCAATAAATGGCAGGTGCTTCTTGTTGCAAAACTACATTAATAGAGGTAAAGACGGGGTGCAAAAAAAATTGATGTGCACAGCTTACGATTAAGTCTTTATTTTCATAATATCTCTAACCAAAAAGTACAATTTGTTGGATTTCTGTTAATTTTCATTATTTTATTATTATGAACTAAATAAGTTGGCCGTATAGTATAAAACATTTCAGATAAACTCCTGGATGGGGAATGGCTTACATTTTTATTTCAATAAACTTTTGTTTGGTAACAAATAATAGGAATATTGTTTACAAAATACTGGTATTAGATTACAGATTAGTATAAATTGCCTAACTTAATGAAAGTAGGCAAAAATATAACAATTTTAGATATTGCACAATAATTAACAATAAAACTTATGGCAATGTTTAAAATTTACTAAGAAAGTGAACATTTTTACAAAGTGTAAATCAAAAAAGAGCAAGCCAATATCTGTGTAACAAATAATTCAGTTATAGAAAGCTACACTGGCGTGCAAAAATTAAGGACGAGATGGTTTTTCGAATGTAACGTCGTGCAGAAGTGCTCCACATTGACTCAAATCATACCATAAGATCCCCAAGATGTAAGAATATGGGACAAGTGAGCAAAATCGTCCAAACAAGGAATCCAAAGGATACAAAGGCACTTTATTGAAAAGGTAGTTTCGAGCACAACTGGACACAAGACAGAAACGTCCATGTGACAGGCGGCTGCCAAGAAAAATCCAGTCTTTAGTAGGGGATATGATCACCCCTGACTGCGTTGCAGGATTTACAAAGTCTGTCCATGCTGAGGACGAGGTTGTCAAGGAGCTGTTGAGGCATCACGGCCCATTCCTCTTGTAGCGCCAATCGCAGCTGCAGAATCATTGCTGGCGGCTGGTGATATGCTGCCAAGCATCTCCCGAGAAGGTCCCACACGTGTTCGATTGGATTTAGGACCGGGGACCTTGCGGGCCAATCCATGCGTTGAATATCTTCACTTTCCAACAGCTCTGCGACAGCCACTGTACGATGAGGTGTAGCGTTGTCGTCCATGAAGAGGAAACCGGGATCCACAGCACCACTAAACAGACGCACGTGAGGCAGGAGAACCTCGGTACAATAGCGGACACCAGTGACTGAACCTCCTTGGAAGATGTGGAGGTCAGTACAGCTACCAAGCATGATACCGCCCCAAACGAGAACTCCGCCACCTCCAAACTGGTCCCATTCGATAATGTTGGAGGTGTGATTGCATGTTCCCTGCTCTCTCCAGATGTGTATACATCCAGAATCACTCGTCAGACTAAATCGGCTCTCATCCGTAAAGAGAACTCGACCCCATTGCTGATGTGTCCAGTTCTTGTGTTCCTGGCACCACAGAAACCGCTGTCTCCGATGAGCAGGCGTTAATGGCACACACCGTACTGGTCGTCGTGCAAATAGACCACCTTTGTGTAGCCTCCTGGCCACGGTAAAACGCGATAATGGACGTCCAGTTGTCTGTTGCACGTGCCTTGCGATTTCTCCCGCTGTCTGACGTCTGTCTCTTCTCGCCTATAGGAAAATATACCGGTCGTCCACTACCGTGGTTGCTCGTGGAAGACCACTGGTAAACTCTCGGACAGCTGCTCCTATCATTTGAAATGCTCTCGAAGCTCGTGAAACGATGCTGTGAGCGATCCCAAACTCCTCGGCCACACTAGTCTCACTTTGACCTTCTTCCAACTTCCCAATGACGCAACCTCGGGTAAAGTCATCCAGATGTCATCTACTGGATTGTCTGTTGGCCATATCACACGGTGGCAGCAACTCAATGCCGTTCAAACCAATGTACACCATGCAATAGCTTTCACCGTGTGCTTTATACCCTTCCGACCCCCCCCCCTCCCACGCTGTGCTGCATATATGCGCATGCCCTACCGTACCGGACTCTAGTCTATCTCCTTACTGGTCTTTCGGACCGTTTTGCCTGCTCGTTCCGCTGTTATGCTAATTTCTCCTCTTCATCTTTAATTTTTGCACACCAGTGTATAAAGGACATTAGCAAGGGTAACAAAGATGAACATTAAAACAGAGTAAATATTGCACAGATGTTAAGTACACTGTATATTGAAAATCCTCCAAATACGTGGCATCAGTAAATAAATAAATACATCGCTCTTTCCACGTTCCAGAAACACATAGCAACCGAAAAATTGTTTTCAGGCCACCGCCGTGGAATTGAATCATGGAACTCTCGAAATCTAGCTGAGAGCGTTAACTTTACACCACGGTGGCCAACAACCCACGGCTGCCCCGGTGGCGCAGTGGTCTAAGCGATGGCCTCTGATCATTCGTCCGTAAGGGGTCCGGGTTCGAATCCCGGTGAGGCATGGATGTTGTGTTTGTCTTACGGCACTGGCTCTCTCCCTTCCCTGGAACCAGTGACCCTAAATTAGGGACGGGCGACTGCTTATAGCCCATTGAGTTGCTCACGGTGGTCGTTAAACCTCCAATCAAAAAAAAAAAAAAAAAAAAGAATATATGTTTCTGCTTCCTTACTCCCTGCTATCACTGCTGCTCGACATTCACCTACTGTTTCTTCCGACCATTCTGCCGTTTCACTATCATTTTGCGTCTCTCATGCACCTTCATCTAGGCGTCGTCATTGGACGTTTGATGACACTCTCTTGCAAGACCGTTCCTTTTGTGAGGAAGTTGAGAAGTTCCTTTCTGTTCGAAAGCTGCAGCTCACAACGACCCCAAGCGCCTTGCGTTTGTGGCTTGATGTCAAACGGGATCTTCTCTTGCTCGTTCGTCAACTCTGCTTTACTATTTCCCCCACTCGCTCGATGGAGGTGAGTAACCTACGAGGACTCCTCTCCGCGACGCCAATGTCTGACCCGCACTATGCCTCCGTCCGTGATGAACTTCATGCCTGCCTCGAACCGTTTGCTCAGCAAGCAGTTCGTCGTCTTCGGCTACTACGTATTTCACCATCGACGCATTCTTTCGAAGTCCTTTCGAAGATGGAATCCATGCGACGCACGTCATCTTCCATCAGGCATCTCCGATTGCCTGATGGCACCGTTACTGGCAATACAACTCTCATCTGCTCTCATGTCCGTCACTTCTTTCAGGAGAAGTTCCGAGCGGTTGCGCAGTGTTCTTCTTTTTCTTCCTCCTCTTTTCTTTCTTCTCTCCCTCAGGTCCTCTCTTCTCTCTGCGCCCCTCTCATTGCTGATTTTTCTTTGCCTGAATTGAGAGAGGCTTTTGCCTCCCTCAATCTTCACTCTTCCCCGGGACCTGATGGCTTCCCGCTCTCGTTCTATCGGGCCTTTCTTCCGTCACTCCTACCTTTTCTGTCTGCCGCTTTTTCGTGTGCTCTTCATCTCCTGCGCTTCCGCCGGAATTTACAGTTGCACATGTCATCCTCCTGCCAAAGAAGGGTGACCTTCTGGACTTGTCGAATTGGCGTCCCATCTCCATTCTCAACCTGGATTACAAATTCTTCACCAAACTCCTTTCTTGCCGCCTAAATTCTGTTCTTCCGTTCCTGATATCCCCCGACCAGATATATACCGTGCCTGGTCGTTCTATTTCTAACATCTCCTTTCTTCATAACCTATCCTTTCTTGCACTGAAACATTCTGAACCCCTAGCTTTGTTTAATCTTGACCAGAAATCCGCTTTTGATAACGTCTCTCACACTTACCTTTCTGCCGTATTAACTCACTTTGGTTTTCCTGCCGCTTTTGTTTCTCTCATCCTTAGCCTCTACCGGGGCGCCCATTTGCACGTTCGGACGGCCACATTTTTGACGGCCCCGATTCCTTTTCGATCTGGCATCAGACAAGGTTGTCCATTATCAGGACAACTCTTTGCTCTCGCCTTTGAGCCCTTTTTGATTGCAAGTCGAGCGCCTCTCTTACCTGCGGTAGGACCGCTTGTCTCTAGTACTCGGCACCACCGTTTTCTTGTATCTGCTTACGCAGATGATGTTACCTTTTGTCTTTGCCGCGATGACCAATTTGATACTCTTCTTGCCACTTATGAACAGTATGCTGCTCTCTCTGGTGCTGCCCTGAATATTCAGAAAAGTGCTGGCCTGTGGTGTGGTTCTTGGAGAGGTCGCACTGATTTACCGTGGGGAGCAGTGTGGTCCTCCTCTACCCAAAAAATTTCTTGGAGCTCATTTTGGACACTCCTTTACCGCAAGCAACGTCACTTGGCAAGCTCTCCGCCCACGACTTCATCGCACAGCTGGTTTTTGGCGATTTACGTTCTCCTTTTCCTCTTACTTTCAACGTGCTCAAATTGTTCATCGATATCTTCTCTCACAATGCTTCTATCCCTGGGATTCCTGTGTGTTTAAATCGCATCATTTCACTGCCATCAATAGTATTTTCACTTCAGTGATATGGTCATCTAGACATTGGATTTCTGCTGCCACGCTTTCTCAGCCAACATCATTTGGTGGTCTTCATTTCCCGGATGTCAGAACATATTATCGAGCTCACCGAATCATCTCCTTCATTCGTCTTCTCCTTTCGCCCTCCCCTGCACTTTCTTCTACCCTGAATACTCTTATTTCTCTTCATGATCCATCCTTCACTTTCCTCCTTTTTCTTCGGATGGATTCATCTTCTTCTACTTCTAAACGCCTCCCACCACTTCTTATCGACGCTCTAGCGGTATTTCATTTTCTCCCGCTACTCCGCGCTTCTCCCTCTACCACCCTGGACCTGCTTGCAGAACCTCTTTTCTTTTCCACTCAGATTCATCCACCCGATCAACCATACTTTCTTCCCCCCCCTTCCCCCTTGGTTCCGCTCAGGAATTCTCACTGTCGAAGCTTTATTAACTTCCGATTTGACCTGGAAACCCCTCTCTTCTCTTTTCCCTGACCCTTCTTCCACCTTGGAAGAGGAGTATGACCTTCTTCGCTCCGCTCTCCGTACCCTCTTCCCACTTCTGGTTTTTGACACTGGCCTTGTTTCTGTCTCTGGACCGAGCCTCTCTCTTCCTTTCTTTCTTCCCTTTCGGGACTCTGTTGCTCCCATTTCTTCTTTTTCCACTGCCTCTATCTATGCGCTCCTCCATGTGCCCCTCACTTCTCCGCATGGTCTTCCTGATGCTTCTCCTTCTCTTCTGCTGCCTATCTGGTCTGCCTCTTTCTCTCCCCTTTCTACCCCGTTAGAGCGAAACATCCACTGGCGGTTTCTTCACCACCGCCTTCCTGTTCCTTCTTCTCTCTTTCACATGTCTATTTCTTCTACTTCTCTCTGCTGCTTTTGTGGTGTTGAAGGTGATGTTCCTCATGTCTACTGTCACTGCCCCGTTCTCCTTCCACTTCTCAATACTGCCTTTCGTCTTGTAGGCACCATTTGCTCCAGAGAATCCCTTTTCAAGCGTACGAGTGGTTACTGCTTACCAAACATCCCCCAGCTATTTTGCCGGATGCCTGTGCCTATCTCTTCGTACTTGTCAAACATGTCGTTTTTCTTTATCATCAATCTCTCCGCTCTCCTGCTACCACACCTAGTATTCTCTCTGCTGGCGCGGCCTTACGGTCGACTTTTAGGAATTGCATCGTGTCTCGACTACGCCTGGAGAACTTCGCTGTTTCCACCCCTCAATCTCAAGCCTCTTTCCGGTCTACCTGGGCACAAGGGACCGGATGGTTCAGAATCACTGGCTCTTCCATTGATCTTTCCTTCTGATTGTTTTTTCAGCTTCGACCTACTGACTGCATCAGTTGAGATTTGTGTTCTCTCCTCTTGGTGCTTCGTCACACTGTCTGCTAAGTGTTTGTCTTGTAACTGCTTATGATTTGTATTGTAGGGGTTTTCTGCAATTTTTGTGTAATTCGTGTACATGTATCGTGCTGTATTTGTTTCTTCGTTGCACCTGTTCTTACTACCTGTTCTTCACTCTTGTATCTGCTTTTGCTGCTTGTACCTTCACTGAGTTGTGCACCATGTATTTTTTCTCTAGGAGCAATACGAGAGGTGTTGCCCTGCGAGACTTTGCTCTTTCTGTTTTTTCTTGCTGCATTGTGTTGTATCTTTTAATTTATACCTTATTACTGTCTTGCATTTTCACATTCTTTGACGTCATGTATTTCTTGCTCGTCCCATGTCATTGTTTTTTTTTGGACCGATGCAATACCGCACGGCTTGCTATTTGTATTTTGTGTATCCTTGTGTTTCACTTGGGGAGTTTGCCCAAGTTTCCACTTTGTTCTGTAATACTTATCATGTTTTTGTCACATATGGTGTGGTTTCCTCGATTGTGGGAACTTCTGTACCTTTATTGTAGTATATGCTTTTGTTGTGTTTTACATGTTCCCTTTTTTTTTTTTTGCACCGCTGTACAGCTATATTCTTGTAAATATATTTACCTGTTGTTTTGTGCTCTGCTTTCAGTGTGCACGTCATCGCATGCTTTATTAATTAATCATTACTTTTGCTTGTGCATCATCTTCCTCAAGCATGTATTGTTCTTTATTAATGATTTTACCATTTTGTCATCCTTAGTTGATTGCCGTATCACATTCACCTGTAATATTTCATCAGTATCGCTCATTGTTTTGTTGTTTATTTTGCCATATGTAGTATGCCTGTATTCCCCATGTTTTTGCCAATAAAGTATATTTTGAAATAACTGCTATAATTTATATATAGCCAGTGCCGTTAATGCCCACCAGATGGAGACATCTCAGTAGCTGAGCCCATCTTACAGATTTATGATGCAGTGGCGGCCCGTCAGATGAGGCAAGTGAGGCGCCGCCTCACCTGAAATTCCGCAGAATGAGAAGTGAAAGAAAAAAACAACCTTCTGTCAGTAACAAAGATATAAGAACTTTGCAGGATAAATGAAACACTGAAATTCACATTGTGATTCATGAATTAGGTTAAAGAAAGGCTTTCGAGAAGAGGAATGAATCATTATTTTTGCAAAGCAGCTGCATGTTTTAAGCGCTTAGAGGCGACCGGCTGAATCGTCTCGATGAGAAGCCTGAACTGGGAATCAGAGAAGAGCCCTACAGAGTGAACCCCCCACCCCCACGGTCCGAGCTCTACCTAAGGAGGTGCCGGACTTCCAGTAAGAGAAAGAAAATTTCTGAGGCGACCCTCCATTTCGCTTAAACTGGAATCGCATCTCTGCTGTTATTGGAGAACCCAAGGATTGTGTATCCAATGGGCGCGGGAAAATGAGCAGATGACCCTTGTGAAAAGTGGTTTCACAGGCGATGACGCCGTTCGCCTCTATATGCTTTGGAGTACGATGATTTCTACGTAGCTTTAACTATTCGTCAGAGTGTATTTGAGTCTAACTTTTTGTAGTGTGTTTTCAATCCTCTCTTCTGCGGGTGTTTGCTAGTTCATAGTAATGTTGAGTTTTTCTGTTTTTATTTTGTTATTGTTACTAAACAGCATATTTTGATTTTGGTTGGAAAATATGAATGGCCCAACAAACGACGTGATTTGTGTTCTGGAAGAAATTCCTTTTAAACACTGGAAAGATTATGATAAAAGGGATGTTCTCAAATCTGGAAGACCGACACCTATAATATGTTCAATATCTAAAGATAAGAAGTGCGGCAAATCGTTTTTTAGGTCTTTCAATAAATCATGGTACGAGATTTTCCCCTGGCTTTCTGGTAGCTATTACAAGCAAACTCTCTTTTACTGGCCATGTTTACTTTTGAGCAATAAGAAAAATGTGTGGAATACAACGGGTTATTTTGATCTAAAAAACTTTTCTCGTAGTGCAAAATTGCACGAAAGCTCTAAAGAGCATAGAACTAAAAACGTAGGTCTAAAACGAACGGAAAAAAAAAAAAACACTATTTCTGATATGCTCAAAGAAAATGCTGCTCTTCATAAAGTCAAGTTTAATGAAAACATATAATCGATTTAGTTGTCGTTCTAAGCAAGCAAGAACTGCCTTTTCGAGGACATGATGAATCTATTTCCTCATTAAATAAAGGTAATTTCAAGGAAATTTTCCATTTGTTACTTCGTAGGAGCACCCCAGAATTAAAAGCACATTTTGAAAAAATACGAAGCTTATTTTCTCGACAATCTAAAACGATACAGAATGATTTAATGGAGTGTATTCATGAATATATAAACGAATGTGTTAAAAGCGAAATTAATGAGTCAGAATTTTTTTCAGTGCAAGTTGATGATACAACTGATATTACTCAAAAATTACAGTGTCCAATAATTGTCAGATACATATATCATCATCATCATCATCATCATTGTCAACCATTATCAATCCACTGCTGGACGAAGATCTCCCCAAGTTTCCTCCACAACGGTCTGTCTTGTGCCAGTCTCCTCCATGTCACTCCCGCATACTTTCGAATTTCATCCACCCATCTTCCATGTGGTCTTCTTCTGGGTCTTTTCCTGTCCCTTGGAATCCAATCTAAAATTTCGGCTGTCCATCGATGGTCTGTTCTTCTGGCAGTATGTCCAGCCCATTGCCATTTCAGGGATTTAACTCTGATCATGATGTCTTCCACTCTTGTCATTTTTCGGATCCACGAGTTCCTCTTCTTATCTCTCCTGGTTACACCAAGCATGCACCTCTCCATGCTTTTTTGAGTTGTTTGCAGCCTTTGTATGTCTCTTTTAGCTAAGGTCCACGTCTCTGCACCATACGTAAGCACTGGAAGGATGCATTGATCAAACACTTTTCTTTTAAGACATAATGGCATATTGCTCTTGAAAATTATGCTGTTTCTTCCAAAAGCTCTCCAGGCAAGTTTTGTACGCCGATTAATTTCTTCACCAATGTGACCCTCACTTGATATCTGCTGTCCAAGATAAACGTACGTGTCTGTTATCTCCAGCTTTTCTCCATCAATCGATAAATCTTCATTTCTTGTAAAAGCATTGAACATCACTTTTGTCTTCCGAAAGTTCATTTTTAATCCCACTTCTTTACTCTTGTCAGCAAGTTCCTGGATCATACTCTGCAGCTCTGATGGGGTAGTTGCAAAAATGACTATGTCATCAGCAAAACGAAGGTGGGTTAGATAATCTCCATTAATCTTTATCCCTTTGTTTTCCCAGTTCAGTGATTGAAAGACATTTTCCAATGTGGTATTAAAGAGCTTCGGAGATATGATGTCACCTTGTCTCACTCCCTTTCCAATTTTTATGTGTGTTGTATTTTTAAACAGCCGAATCTTTGCACTAGCATTGTCATAGATGTTATTAATAATATTAATGTATGCATCTTCAATACCGCAGGATTTCAGAGCCATTGTAACTGCTGATGGTTTCACCGAATCAAAGGCTTTTTCATAATCGATAAAAGCCATGCACAATGGAAGTTCATATTCCCTCGCTCTTTCAATTAGTTCTCTCAGTACGTGGATATGATCTATTGTGCTGTAGCCACTCCTGAATCCAGCTTGTTTTCTCGGTTGAGCCATTTCCAGTGTCACCTTCAAGCGGTGTGAAAGAACTTTAGTGAAGATTTTATAAACCACTGATAGGAGGCTGATAGGTCTGTAGTTCCTGAGATCCTCAATGTCACTTTTTTTATGTAGCAAGATCATTGTAGCGTTGTTCCAATCCTCAGGAATTTCCCCTTCATTTAGGCATCGAGTGAAAATTTGGGCGAGTACTGTTTCGATTTCTCCACTTGCTTCTTGTATGATGTCTACAGTAATTCCATCTTCTCCTGGAGCTTTTCCCCGCTTCATGTTCTTGATTGCATGTGCAACTTCTGCTGGAAGGACTGGAAGAACTCTGGTACTGGTACCTTTCATGATGTCTGGAGTACATGTATCATCCCTTTCATATAATTTGGAGTAGAAATCTTTCAGCCTTGTCAAAATTTCGCCTCTATTTCTTGTTACAGAACCATCTTCTTTTCTCAGTGCCATAATCTGTTTTCTTCCCTTACTGAGATGTCCGTTTGCTATCTTTAGGCTTTGGTTGTTTTCAATTGCTTTCCTTACTAGTTCACAGTTGAATTTCCTTACGTCTTCAGTGATACTTTTTCGTACTGTCTTGCATAGCTTTATATATTCCACTTTGGAAGTCACATCTTCTTTAGTTGTCCTCATCTCTCTTCTTTTCTGCATCAACATTTTGGTTTTTCCTGATAATTTGTTCACATGCAATTTGTTCTTAGACCCAGCTAATTTTGTTGCTGTTTCCATAAGAGCTTTGGTTACTTTTCTGTTAACTTCAGAATATCCACTTCTTCCGATGTTAGGCCTTCTAAAGCAGAGAATCTGTTCTTCAGTTTCAATTTGAAGGTGTTATGGTGTTTTTTAAGGTTGGTTATGTCAATACATTTTGTTTGTCTTATGAGCTTGCTACGTTCGAGTTTAGCGTTGAGGTGCATCTTACATCTCACCAATCTATGGTCACTGCCTGTGTTGAACTTGTTTAGCACACTGCAGTCTTCTATGACGAATTTTTTGTTACACATAATAAAATCAATTTCACTTGTCGTCCCATTTGGATGTCTCCATGTCCATTTCCTGTGTGGCTTTTTCTTGAAAAAGGAGTTCAAGATGAAAAACCCTTCTGCCTCTGCAAACTCAACGAGAGTATTTCCACGCTGGTTTCTGTTGCCGTGACCGAATTTACCTACTGAAGTTTCATTCTGTTGCCGTTGCCCTATTTTTGCATTGAAATCTCCCATAATTATTTTCAAGTGCTGCTTACCTTTATTATTTAGATGACAAATTTCCTCATAAAATTCTTCAATTTCTTCTTCAGCATGACTTGTGGTGGGTGCACAAGTTTGAATAATCTGAGCCTGGTATCTTCTCGAGAGTTGGATAACGAGTCGTGCAGCTCTGTCAGAGGAACTTTCAACTTCTACAACTTTATCCTTCAGTTTCTTGTTTATTATAAATCCAACACCACTAGTTCTGCCAGTATCTGTCCCACGATAGTAGAAGAGATGTCCACTTTTCAGTTCAATGAGATCTCCTTTTCTCCTTACCTCACTTAGCCCGACGATGTCCCACTTGATCCTTTGTAGTTCCTCTTCCAATTCAAGAAGCCTTGAATCAGAAGATAAGGAGCGTCCGTTATACGTAGCCAAGGTCAGCATCAGATGGCAGCCTAGTCCGGTCCTCCGGGGATTCTTAGCACCCTCTGCCTTCATGTCGCACTGGCCGCTGCCTTGGCCAGGTACATTCCAGCTGCCGGAGACTGAGGGCCAAGATTTAAGTTGTGGAGTCATTTTGGAGGGGTTTGGCCATAACTCACCACGCTGGCCAAGCGGGTTGGTGAGTGTGGGATAGCATTTCCTCTAATCCCGATGGTATAGTTATACCGCTATTGGCGGTCGTCAGAGCCCCTTTAGTGGGAACTGGATGTACCACGAGAAGGCGGGGTTGACATTTGTCAAGGAGAGGCTGTGATGTTACGCATCACCTGACCTTACATATATATTGGACTCAAATTGTGAAGTAGTTGAGCGCTTCCTTGATTTTTATGATATCAGCACTGTATGATCTGCTAGCATCGGTTTTGGAGGAGTTTGATTTTAAATCAAAGTTAGTAGGCCAGTGTTATGATGGTGCAAGCGTTATGGCTGGAGAGTTGAGCAGTCTGCAGAAAAGATTCAAGCTAGAAGCCCCGCAAGCTTTGTTTACCCACTGTTTCGCCCACCGCCTTAACCTTGTCCTACAACAGGGATGCTAAAGTATTGTAAAATGTCGCATATATTTCGCAACGGTATCCAGCATGCCCTCATTTTTTCATAAGTCTGCCAAGAGAACCCACGTAGCAGATTCAGTTGTTGGGAAACGGATTCCTCAAATAGCGGAAACACGTTGGGCATCACGTTCGCAAATTTTGCGTTTAATTGTGAGCAAATGGGGCAAACCAAAGAATGTGTTTGAAAACATAATGAATGACCCGGAATCAACGGCAGAATCAATCAACGGAGCCATAGGATATTTGAAAAATTTCACTGATTTTGAATTTGCTTTTTTATCACTGATTTTTATGACATTATTGTTTAATTTGCCAAAGACAAATTAAACAGTGTTGCGAACGAATAAATAAGAAAAGGAATGTAACCACTTACTTGAAACATTTCAGTGAAGCAATTAGTTTGAGTGGAGGTCCTAAATGTCGCCAAAATAAACATTTGACTGAACAAGAAGTGGAAAACTATTACAAAATTTTGTTTTACGAAATCGTTGACAGCATAATAGTCCAAATAAATACCAGATTTGAAGATATGGGAAAGCTCGAGTTTCTGCAGCTAGTTGACAGCTCAAAATATCATAGTTATTCAGAGTCATTTCCATCCAGTGCCCTTAACACTCTAAAATAAATTTATCCAAACATTTTTACAGACACACGACTAAGAAACGAATTAGATTTTTTATATAATGATCACAACTTCAGGGAACTCAGTTTTCAGAAAACCTTGAAAACAATGAAAGAAAACGAGCTGAAAGATGTGTTACCAGAAGCCTACAAATTATTTTCTCTTGTATTGACACTGGCGTCAACAAGTTCTTCTGCTGAGAGGAGTTTTTCTTGTTTGAAGAGAATTAAGACTTACCTCCGTAATACGACGGCACAAGATCGTTTGTCTTCACTCGCTAAAATTTCAATCGAGAAAGAATTGCTGAACCATCTAATGTCCACTCAACCATTTTATGATCTGATCATAGACAAATTTGCAGCCAAAAAGGATCGCAGAATTGAACTTATTTATAAAACATAAACTGAAAGCATTCTGTTCGAGACCAAAGCAAATTAATATCGTATTCCTCTGTTTTTAATTCCAGGTTTAAATTATTTAATACTCTTTTTATATAGAAATGTGCTTCCTTAGCGTGACTTCTCCTGTACATAGTTATCACGAGCCTGGACTTCAGTTTGTGACCCGTGCTAAATGCACCTTCACTAATATGCCAATCGAACTGTGACTTTTATTCAAGCTCAAGAAACACTTCGTGAGAAAAAAATTTCTATTCAAACGAATTACTTTGAATTTTTTAAGAAGTGGATCTCCGACTGGCGTTGGGATGCGAGTGACACATTGACTAGCTAAAGAAACCGCGCAAACTGCGTATTTTTGTTCAAGTGTATTACATAAAAGAATACTGGTGAAATATTTCTTTCTTTGTTGTAAAATTATCAAATAATTGTTTTCATAAAAATATTGTTGCAAAAGTAGCGTATATTACACACACACACACATATATAGAGAGGTATATGTACATTTTTTCTCTAAAGTTTTTGGATTTTTTCGTGAAGAAAGACTCCCCACGCCGTGTTTCATATATTTCTATAATTTTATTCCATTACTGTTGAATAATATTTGTATATAAGGGCTAAATGGCATGGGATGGGGTTTACAGCTGTTAATAACAAGGCGCCGCCTACCCTGGACCAATGGCTTAACGAGACTTCCGAATCTCAGCGGATTTTAATGATTCAGCCGACTCGAACCCAGGACTTCAAAGATATCCAATGGGTGATACTGCCTTTGACATGAAACTTTTTGAGGGGGGGGGGGTTATGCACTTCTGCTGTATAACTGTGTATAAGTACATATAACCATTTGGGGGGGGCGCGCTTCGAC
Source organism: Macrothele yani (assembly GCA_039090855.1). Lineage (NCBI taxonomy): Eukaryota > Metazoa > Arthropoda > Arachnida > Araneae > Macrothelidae > Macrothele > Macrothele yani. The sequence continues at coordinate 17,302,804 of CM077029.1, forward strand.
AAATATTTTCCTATTGGTACGTACGCACATCTTGAATATTAATACAAAATGAAGCTAATTTAATAAAATGAAGAAAATGCAATAAATTATAATTGTTTTAATAAAAATTTAATAAAGCAACTTCTTTGGCCGCTTTGCTTTACTTTCTCTTCTATTATCAAGAAATTACATTGCTTTCCGAGTTATATAAAAATCAATGAATTTAAATAGGGAAATTATCTATAAAATGTACTTAGAAAAAAGCTGTCTCGCCTAATAAGGGGGTGCAAACCACGACCCCCAACCAGGCTACGCCCCTGATATATATATTCATATAACGTTATACGAATTTATATATTTTTCAATAACATATGTTTTACTGTTTTACATTTACATCAAGACCGTTCGCCTCACCAGCATTTTACACCACGAGCCACCACGGTTATGATGTCAGAAGCTGACTTAAAAACACACATAGCACCGTGGTGTAAAGTTAACGCGCTCGGCTATATATCGAGAGTTCCGTCGTTCAATTCCACGGCGGCGGACCTGAAAACAATTTTTCGTTTTTTTTTTTTTGTTTTTTATTGGAGGTTTAACGACCACCGTGAGCAACTCAATGGGCTATAAGCAGTCGCCCGTCCCTAATTTAGGGTCACTGGTTCTAGGGAAGGGATAGAGCCAGTGCCGTAAGACAAACACAACATCCATGCCTCACCGGGATTCGAACCCAGACCCCGTTCGGGCGAATGATCAGAGGCCATCGCTTAGCCCACTGCGCCACCGGGCGGCATTTTTTGGTTGCTATGTGACGTGGAAAGAGTGATGTATTTATTTATTTTATATACCAAAAAATGCCGCCCCGGTGGCGCAGTGGGCTAAGCGATGGCCTCTGATCATTCGCCCGAACGGGGTCTGGGTTCGAATCCCGGTGAGGCATGGATGTTGTGTTTGTCTTACGGCACTGGCTCTATCCCTTCCCTAGAACCAGTGACCCTAAATTAGGGATATTAACATATTATCTTGGACAGCAGATATCAAGTGAGGGTCACATTGATGAAGAAATTAATCGGCGTACAAAACTTGCCTGGAGAGCTTTTGGAAGAAACAGCATAATTTTCAAGAGCAATATGCCATTATGTCTTAAAAGAAAAGTGTTTGATCAATGCATCCTTCCAGTGCTTACGTATGGTGCAGAGACGTGGACCTTAACTAAAAGAGACATACAAAGGCTGCTGACAACTCAAAGAAGCATGGAGAGGTGCATGCTTGGTATAACCAGGAGAGATAAGAAGAGAAACTCGTGGATCCGAAAAATGACGAGAGTGGAAGACATCATGATCAGGGTTAAATCCCTGAAATGGCAATGGGCTGGACATACTGCCAGAAGGACAGACCATAGATGGACAGCCGAAATTTTAGATTGGATTCCAAGGGACAGGAAAAGACCCAGAAAAAGACCACATGGGAGATGGGTGGATGAAATTCGTAAATATGCGGGAGTGACATGGAGGAGACTGGCACAAGACAGATCGTTGTGGAGGAAACTTGGGGAGACCTTCGTCCAGCAGTGGATTGATAATGGTTGACAATGATGATGATGATGATGATTAACATATCCTGCAAATCTAAACATAACATAACAGTTTGTTTTGGTTTTAATCTTTTGTGTCTTAATGTTTAGGTTGTTTATTGAAGTATGATGATATTTTTGAAGATTTCTTTTTAATTACTTTTGCAATTGAAACTACTTGTTGAGAGGCTTCACTTTTCTTAAAGCCGTAACACCATAAAACATCCCTTGTGCAAGGTTCAATTTTTCATAGTTCTTCCGTTTAACTGCTAAAGCTAATCTCTTAGTAGCTTCATCAAACAATTTATCAGCAGCATTTTTCTTTTTTGCTTCCTCTTTATTCTTTTCTATAAGGTATTTGGATAGTTTTTCCAAATCATGTGCATTTCAGGTTCAACCCTCCGCTTTAGTGCAACCTTTTCTGCTTCTTCTCTCTTTGTATCTTTCCTAAGTCTCTCTTTAATAATCTTGTCTTGTTCTAAGCATGTCTTATAACTATGGTATGCATTTCTGGCCAGGACTAAAAGTTCACTAGTAATGGGTTCCAAAGAAACTTTGAGTATCTCTTCATTCCAGACAAACTGTTTAGCCTAGCATTGATTCCGTGTTCATTCATTGCTGCTTTATCACTTGTTAGCACCAGACCAGATGTCGAAAACCCTCTTTCAATAGAAGCATTACCATGTGATACTGCCACGGCAGCTTTAACCACTTTAGCTATTGTTGGGTATTTTGGCACATTAAGGGTGCTTTCCAATGCAAAAAATGATGCCAATATTCTTCAAAAGAAACTTTCTCTTCTGATAAGTTCTCCTCAAACTTGAGGATTTTCCACTCATCTACAAGTTGGGAAATATCCACATCCAAAGGTAAGGATTTCCATAGAGATAATCTGAGACTCACTGGAAGGCAATTTAAACTATTAATCTTTAGGCATCTTGCGTCCTTCAGAATATTACCTTCCTTATCTAAATTCAGTCAGTTAGCTAAATATTTAGCACTTGCAAATAGTGTTTCTGGGCGCTATAAAGGAAAAGTTGAGCATCTTTATCTTTTAGAGTTTTCAGCTCTTTTGAGAACTCTTTGTTGAAATAAATATCTTTCAATGGAAGCAAACTTCCAGAACCTTCTGAAAATTTTCCAGCATCCTCAGGTTTGTAAACTTCACTTCTAAGCTTAAGCAAAAGCTCCTTTCCTTGGTCATACAAGCACTGAATCATAGGTCCTTCAAGTTGGAAATACTTTGAATAAACAGCAAAAAACTTCACACTTTCAATGACAAACATTATCTGTGCCTTCATAGTAGGTTTCTTGATTAATTGTACAATTCCTTTGAATTTATTTAGCTGCATGCAGAGGGACATGCTTCAGAAAATATCTAACAAGAGCATTCCATTGCTCCAAAAGACGTTCACAGGCTGGACCTATTGTTAACCGGCGAGAAGGCACATGTTTGATAAAACAATGATTGGCAACACCAACCTTACACTGAATTTCTACATAATTTCCCCACTTTGCTGGCCAACCATCAAGATAATGAAAAACAGATATAATTAAATCAGAAACTTCATGTCGCAGCTCTTCAAGTCCTTTAAAAAATGCATTGCAAATTTTATGCAGGCTGCAAGTGGCAATGTCCACCAAACCTTTGCTTCTAATTTTTAGAACACTTTCATTCATCAATCTAATTACCTTGTTATTGACATTTGGCCCATCACAGCTAATCATGAGTAAGTTTCTTAAAGGTAAGTTGGCATTATCCAAAGCTGATAATATCTTTTTATGCAAACTCTCTCCCTTTGCTTGCCCAAGAAAAAATGTTTGAAGGTGACTTTTAACAACTTTACATTCAGCCTGCGACCAAATATTTCAAAAAAACTAATTATTAAAAAAAATGATGCCAACTGTTTTTCTTTTTTTAAAGGTTATCTTAATGTCATCAGTTACTGTAAAAAAAAAAAAATGTTTGGACTGTGATCATATCAATTGCAGCATCATATGTTTCTGGACCATATATTGCAGCAATTAAAAAATGTACATTCATATTTAGCTTTTAGTATGGGGAATGCACTTGCCAACAACGACTATTAAGTTCTATTAGTAGATTAGATATGTAAAGAAATAGAACACTAAGTATCTATAGAAAATTAATAACTTACATTACACTATTCTTCACAGCAGATGCACTTCATTTTTGACACATCTTGCAAATCTGGCACTCAAGCTATCTAAAGAAAATGCATGGGTGCAGCAAATAGATAATTACATGCACCACAAGCACCGTCTCCAAATAGCCCATTTCTTGGCAAAGAAGTGATCCATTCAACTGTGAGGTAGCTGTCCTAGTTGAACCTGCCTCTCAACCAGATAAAACATCTACATCAAATTAATAAAACAAAATTAGGATTATGCATAAAGAGCAGCAAACCTACAATGATCGAATGGTTACCAGCGCAGTTGAATTTCTCATGGGATGTATCTCACAAAATAACCATCTGCCAAAGATGAAATATTTCTTTCACCATTTCTGAGCTTAACTATCTATGCAAAAATTATGGTGGAAATTGGGTTTCAATACAGGGTAATTCAAAATGATTGCCCCGATTACAAAACCTGGTTTATGAACATAGAGATCACATTTTTTGCACAATAAAGAAGGAAATTTAGAATTTTGTTTCCATACCTTGCAAATGTTCTGCGAGACTCCCCTGGGTCACGAGGAAAAAATCTAAACAGTAATCCATTTCATGCCATACATTATGAAGCATGTCCGTAGTCACTGATCCCAGTGTAAGCTGAAAGTGCATCTTTAGTTCTTGCAGTGTTCTCGACAAAGGTGGCACATACACATGGTCTTTGACATACCCCCACAAAAAGGAAGTCACAAGGAGTAAGTTCCAGAGACCTGAGGGGCCACTTGCACAAAATCCTGTCATCCTGTCCATGTGGATGGCTTATCCCACTGGCTTAGGCATACAGGAAGCTCTCTTTCCTACATCACCATAGCAACACAGCAGTAGGTTCCAATAAAATCATAAACTTCCTTCTTTCTTGTGTAGGGATATCAGCAGTCTATTTATCTTCATAAACATGTTATTGTCATTTGTAATCTGGGCAATCATTTTGAATTACCTTGTATAACAGCGAATGTTTGCTTTTGTGGGGCCATATACTGTATAATCTGCATTTTGACTTACTGAAGGCCATGTGCCTTCTCTTGGCTGGCACAACTTGTATTTCTTTCGTTCATTTTTATATTGTTGTTGACACCAATAAATAAAATATTTTTAGAGGGATAATTAAGTTTCAGTGCACACACAAATTAAACATGTACTCTTTTATTTCTGGGTAAAAAATGGAGAAATATTTACTTACAAAAGTTTTTATTTTTTCCAGCATAAAATAACTATAGAAGTTTACTATGAAAATGAAGTTTATAATTTCAATCTTTTTAATGTAATAAGCTTTAAGATTACATGTACTGATCAATTTATTGCACATTCACAGTGATGTGCCAATGAAAACATCTGCATACTACTGTGATACTGATCTTTGACTTCAGAAACTACTCAATACAGAAAATCAAAATACCATACTGCTCATATTTGATTTGTGTACAATAAAAATTTAAGGCTATCACTGCCAGGGTCATACCATGGTAGTCCACTATAATGCTTTAAGAATTTGTGGAAAAACAGACATCAGGGAGGGGGGGGGGTAAAAAATGAAAAACGGGAGAAAGGTACAGGGTCTATGGCAAAGTACATTCTGATCATGTGAGGAACAAAGATGTGTTACTGATGTGTAACATGAAGCAAAATGTTGTTAGTGAGGCAGAGACAAATATTTTGAAGTGGTTTGGTCATGTTGAAAGAATGAATGGTGAAGTACTAAGAAAACTCAGAGTAGCAGAAAAGAATGGTACAGGAAGACCAAAGAAATCATAGGATAACCAAACTAACGAATGTCTGCATGAGAAAACATAAGTATGAAGTACAAAAGTCTTGTGCAATACTTGTGATTAATGGATGCAAGTGAAGCTCGAGTTATAGGCCGAGATGTGCACTGTAAATGGAGACATTTCGCACATCTACAATATATAAAATCTAGAATCATCAGTTTTCAACATTAATCTGGTAGAGGAGCTAACCTCTGAATCTCAGAAAAAGCTTAGTAATATGCATATATGTAAAATGTGCCCAGTTATTTTCTTGATATGAGCATAACACTCTGAAAGTTTTGTGAACTCCCATCTCAGATCTGTTATAATGCACTTAGCTGAGACTGGTACTTTTGTTACTTAATACAAAGGATGCTCAGGTCCTATGCCTAACATACAAAGACAATTATTTTTTTTCAAAAATGTGTCTTTATCACATAGTCTCTCTTGACTTGCCTAGACTCGTACCAATCGTAGAGTTGGTGAATGCCTGCTGCGAAAAACGTCTTTCTCTTGAAACTTTACTGCTTCCTTCAGTTCAGAATCATCTGCAAAAATGCCTTCTCAGCAGATCTTTTTTCAGCTTTTTGAAGAGGAAGAAGTCATTAGGATGAGGTCAGGTGAGTACGGTGGGTGGAGAACACCGGTATAGCTTGAATGTTGTGTGTAGGCATGCAAAAATTGAAAAAGGGGGGGCATATGTCATTTATAGCAGAATTCCATTCCTGCAACTTTTTATTTTTCCGTTACTTTGGCTTCAACATCAAACTCTTCAGTAGAATTTTTTTCAATTATTACATTTTTTTTTAGATATGTCTTGTCTTTGCGTATATTGCATGAATAAGTTCCTATTCACACAATTTAATGACCTTCAAGCATTTATCCAAACCCAGTTCGCGCAAAAGCTTTGAACAATTTGTAGATTATTCGCTTTTTAACCTAACGAAATCAAAACGAGTGGGACGTTTCTTTTGAGCGAATTCAGGCTCTCTTCGGGAAACCATCCTTTTTGTATCTCAATTTTTTGAGCCCATAAGCTTTCCATATAGGATAGTTATGCAGAGATGCCAAGAACTATGGATCTTCCATAGTTTCTATGGATTTCATGTTCAAACTACAGACTTATGGTGAAGGTGTGAAAAACTACAGATTTTTTTCCAAAAATCTCTATTTCTGGAAAACTTAAATTTTTTTTTAAAACTGATGATTTTTCTGAAAAACTATACCATATATAGGCCAACCCCCTGATATTTATGTGAATATCGGCAGTTTTTGTATATCTCGTGTATAAATCGACCCCCGTTTTTATGTGAATATCCGATTTTTTTTTTTTTTTTTTTTTTACATCTTGTGTATAAGTTGACCTTCCTACAACACTTTTTCTCTGCAGGCGTATTTTAAGTGTAAAACTGTTTTTATTTTAAGAGCAGGAAGTCACATGGTCACTACGTTTTGAGAACACCCAATTATAGTCCAGCAGACTTAAACCTAGTTACGAATAATTTTTTATCCCAGAGATAAAGGATATGCCATATAAAAATAAAATGCTAAGAATTTTTTTCTTGAATTTCTTTTCAATTTCCATACAAAAAGATGAAGACGATTACTCAAACTAACAAAAACACCATACTCTAGCATTAGATGGCACCTCTGACATCCCACGAGGCTTTGTGTGTTGTTGCTGAAGGGTGTGGATGATGTGCCTGACATGTATTCAGCATTGTTGTATGCTGAAACCTGTCCGATTGTATGGGTTTGAAGGCATTCACCTCATTTGCTTCTTTTACTTCATTTCACCTATATACCTTTTTACTATCATGATTCGTGTTATGTGGTCTTTTTGTTGTTTGTGGTGTCTATACTTCTGACTTTGGTCCATTCTTGGATTGCATGTTGGGTTACCTTTACATGTTAAATATTGAATTGCTAATGTTGCGGTGGATTTTTTGGAATTATGATGAAGGGTTGAACTCTTGCACCGGAGGGGCCATTCATGCGTACCGGATGTTTTCGGAAACATGAGTAGTCCTATTATTTCATTCCTTATGAAATGAGTGATATTTTCTGAAATTCGATTTTATTATGCATAGGGTCACACCCAAAAACTGTATATTAAACCTGAAATAATGTTATGTACAGTAGTGTGTAATGTTTTTACATTAACTTAGTCACACTTTGTGCCAAGTAAATAAATAAATACATGCAATATGGCATAGTTCATGTACATATTTAAATGTTGTTGAATATGAACAATATGTTTTATTGAAAGATTATTGTCCATCCAGATTAAACTGTTGCTGAAAATGTAGCCATGTACTCTGGGAAATAGGCATGTTACCTTGCTTTTTTTTTTTTTTTTTTGACCGAAGGTTTAACGACCACTGTGAGCAACTCAATGGGCTATAAAGCAGTTGCCCGTCCCTAATTTAGGGTCACTGGTTCCAGGGAAGGGAGAAAGCCAGTGCAGTAGGACAAACACAACATCCATGCCTCACTGGGATTGGAACCCGGACCCTTCACGAACGAAAGATCATAAGCCAGCGCTTGGACCACTGTGCCACTGGAGTGGCTTGCAAATTTTAATGTGGGAACTTTACTACGGATGTCGCACATATGCACTACTGATGACTTCCTTCATATGTTGGCATCTCTGGTTATGGGGGATAATTATGATTTGGAAACTACTGGGTGGAAAGACTTTACCCTTTGGTGGTGGTGTTTTCCATCTTTCTTGAAACAGATTATCTCTAAGCATTTCAGTGCTTCAGAAAGGCAAGAAATATACAAAAATGTTACTATGAAATTTTCCAACTGAATAAGAAAGGATTCCTTGAAATTATGCACAAGCCTAGGAGCAGAATTTTCTTCAGAAGTCTGCATGCAAAAAGGAAAACCTAAAAACTGTCTGCACAGTAAATGTTAATTTTGCCATAAAATTTACTGTTTTGCACTGCAACAAAGCAATGTTTTAAAAAAATGAGTCAATTTGAGACTTTGCTAAAAGCGCAAATTAGTATTTAGTTGCAATAGTCAAACTAGCTTTTTCCTGAACACCATTTTTTAAAATGCTTTTGGATTTAAAAAATAATGGTCAGAAAGTATAAGGAATAATTTAAAATCCATACTTTTTTTATTTTGCATTTAATTATTAACTAAGCTCTTGTTCGAAGGATGTTTTGCCTGATAGACATTCTGCTCTGCTATTTATTTCCTGCAGCAATTATATTGCACCAGGGGCCTCACCAAGTGATTATTTAGCTGACCAAATTGGGAGGGTAGGTACTACGTCAACTTTGGAAACAACAGTAATTTTGCCACATTTAAACTTGATTAAAATAGGAATCCATATGTATGATTTTTGTTTGACACCCGTTTTGTGAATTGATAACAGTTTAAAGAACATTTTTGTGAATGTGATCTGAGCATTTTTTTTATATAATTAAACCCTATAAAATGAAAGTGAAAAAAACAAGTTTCACCTTAATCTGATGAAACGATTTGGAAGAAAATAACCAAAATTTTTTTGTTACTTTTGTCTTTGATATGTAGTCAAAGACACCTACCCCCCCCCTTTCGAGAATCTGTGACGGGCATCGCGGCTTCATGCTGTTTCTGCTTCCGGGTGCACGAGATAGCAGATACTCACTGGCAAAAGAAAACCAGCTTTTTATTGGCCGATGCAACTCTGTTCGCACTTCAATAAGTTTTCAATGGAGATAAGGAAGGCCCCAACACGAGTAGCAATAAACAGTGGGGACAGAGGGAACAGACTCCAATTTTCTGATTGGTTAATTGCCCAAGCCAATGCTACAGAAATTTCACATACAGTGGATTTCTTTGTTGCCGTTCTTACTTCCTGGCAAGGATACACTCACTCCAATGGCACAATCTCACATGAATAAAGTATGAGCATAAAAGTTCGGTTCACATTCTTGCTTTCTGTTCCAGCTAAAATGCACAGAAATATGTGAATTTGGTTTTACATAAAACTTTTCTAAAACCAGGCACTTAGTTAAAAAAATTTTTATAAAACAACTGCAGCACACAGGTTTTCTTCGTGTAATTCCTTTTTATTTCAGAGATTAAACTTTTTGCACGCAATTAGGTCATGCAATGCAAGTGTTACATACAACTGCACACCACTGGTGGAGCAGTTGGAACCCACATTCTGTCACAGTTGCACGGAAACACCAGCGGGGTGGATTGGAGCAATATCCTGGAGAAGCAAAACACTCCATCACAATTTTCTTTACTGTTTACTCATGATGGCTTCATGCAATTGTCACAATAGCATGGCATAATAGGCAGCATTCATAGTCCTTTTATGAGGCAAGTAATCATTTAACAACAACTCTTCCAAGTCCGAAAAAATGGTGGCCATAATCTGTTTTGAACTTCTTTGATGATGGTGATTGATTGTTGTTTCCACTGCAGGCTCTCTTGTTTAGTATCAGGGTCTCAATGGTGAAGCCACATCTCATCACCAGTCACAATTCAGGAATAGTGGCCACCTGAATTTCAGTTAATGTGGTCAAGTTGAATCCAACTTGCTTCAACACAATCATTCTTTATCTCAGGTGTCAGCATTCGAGAAACACATCTGGCAAATGACCTTTGACATCCCTTACCTCTAGTGCAAAATTGTTCCCACAAATGAAAGAAAAATCATTGGAATAAAACAGTACAAGGTTTTATTAAAATTTATGAAAAAGTTTATTAAAAGTAACATTTAATTTATCTTTAGAAAAGAACTAAAAAAACACATGATCTCTTCACTGCTGTTACTATTCTACCTGTTGGCAAATTGTGCCTTTGCCAGCTTAACCTTTTGCTGACAAAATCCATATACAAATGAGGCCATTTGTGGCATCTCATGAATGATGAATGGTTCCCCACTAGGAAGCTGTTCTGATTTTCTTAAACATGGATGTGTCTCATGTGGAACCAGGTAGAGCTGCAGAGGTCTCCTCATTAAAATATTAAATGAAGGAGTTAATTCAAAACAATTTTGAAACAACGACACTCTAGCAAATATGTACAGTCCCAGTCTTGCTCGAGACATGGCAACAACAAGGCGTCTAACATCTCGAAGATGACCCACAGCTTTTGTGCGTACCAAGGACAGGAGGATGTAGTCGTTTTGTTGTCCTTGGTATTTGTCTACAGTCGTTATTTTGTGTGGTCGACCAATTAGTGGGTTGTCTGCACACCTTTTGTTTACAACATTTAGAATTAGATGCTTCTGTCCATTGTATGTTGTCAAAATTGAAATCTTCTCAGCTGGATAACCTAAAATTCTCATGTACATAAACACTCCAACGATGTATTCAGCTTCAGACAAATTCTGAAATGAAAAATAAAAGCATTTAAAAGGCAATTCATTATTTTTATCATGCTTAATATGTAGTTAAACAAGAAATATCTGAGAAAATTTCTCACACATGTCAGATATCACCTTTAAAGCACAGGGAATGACTTAGTAACTTGAAAATCAAGTGTCCTTCAAAGCCATGACTTGAATACATGTTTAGTCACAAGTCTAGAAGTAACATACATGAATCGCCCATTAACTTGTAAGTAGTCCAAATGAGCAGAATTGATGTTTTGCATGACATACAAATTAGTGCTTTTACTATATCATAAACATGCATCAAATATTTGTTTCAAAAAACGCAACTAAAACTCATAAAATAAGCTTTCAGAGAAACTGCAGTGTGATGTTTGGAGAATATTCAGAGGACACAATGTTATCTTGTGTCTCAATGGCTATCTTTGTGTCCAGAAGATCTCACTGCTATCCTTGTGTGTCTACAATCAAATCAAAAATTGTGTGCATTACATGCAAAGCTGCTTGTGAAACTGGAGGTTTTTAAGGGGAATCCATAACTTGTGCCTCACATTATAGTCAATGAGAAAGAGTAGCCAGTTCTTATATGAGAACCTCTGTCAACAGGCAGCTGTTTGAAAAAATACCACTTTTTTTTCATCATTACTGGTGACATATTTAGTTCCCTGATGGCTATTTTTGTTATCCAATTAATATGAGAACCTTTAGCAACATGCAGTTGTTAGAAAAAGTACTTTTCCCATCATTACTGGCGACATATTTACTTCCCTGTGGCTATTTTTGTTATCCGATTTAAAGCTTGAAACATCACACACAGATTGGATGAAAAAAAAAATAGATTGTGACAAAAACTTAGTAAATCCAAAAAGATGTCATCAAGATGCTTCCTAAATACTAGAATTGGTGTAAACAGTATCAAAGCAAATTAGCTCTTAACAAATCTAATTGGGACCACAGTACCAGACATGCCGACCCTCAAAATCTGAAAATCGGGAGACTTTTACAACTCATAAAATCACACAAGAGCTATTTTTTTTTTTTTTTTATCAGTATTTTTCAGATGTAGGAACAATTTTCCAGAAGTAGTTATTATTGGTCCACTAAAAGTTCCGGAGAAAATAACAGTGCAAAAATCAACACCCCTCCCCTACTGAAATTCGTTTTCAGATATGTCGATTCTGCAAGATAATGAAAACGTCAAATGGCCCACATGTTTTTTACGAATAAACTAGCAGCCAACTGGTTTTTGTTTCTTCTTTAGGCTGTGCGTGAAGGCGAAGACAACAAATGAAAAAACTAACAAACCCCTTTGTTACAAGGCAAGGCCAACTGTAACAACTTCCTTTTGTCGTTAAGTGAATTCACAGCAACTCAATTGTTTATCATCACTTAGAATGTGCACAGCTCTGTTGAGGCGAGGGGTTAAAAGACTTTCCGAACTGCAAAGAGAAGGCAGGGCAGCTTCCCATCTGTCAATCAATTACTGACCCTCCCCGGCGTTCTAGTGCCAAAGCGGGTTAGCTCTTTGCTGAAGGCGTCATATGGCAATCGGACTGGCAGAAATTTTTTTTAAAGCAAATTTTTTCCAAGACGTCTCGGATGATTGGTCAGAAGTCAGCACTTGGACCACTGTGCCACCGGAGCAGCTTTCTTTTTGCAGATAGGAGAGGAAAAGTATGAAACTGATGACTAATGTAGCCTTACATTGACACAGAAAAAAAAAAAAGGATTTCACAGGTGGTTTGAAATCATGGTGGCCAATGGAATTTCGACCATCCTAATGGCTAATTCTCGGTGAAAATCAGAGTTTGACATTCACCCAGAGGGCAGAAGGAAGGGCTGAAAATTCCAAGAGTTGGCACCAGAGGAGTTCGGGCTCGCTTTTTGAAGCCCGAATCTGTCTGAGCCAGACTTTTCTAAGTGCTGATGCTTTTCTCCCCCTTTATACAATTTTTACATGAAACACGAAGGAGCATGGAATATGATGCTCAGCATTTATGTGCCTCATTAGGAAGTATATAACCATGAAATAAAATTTAGCAATCAATAATTTGAAAAATGTTTTTACGCGCTTGATTTTCCCACTTCATTTTTAATTGTTTTACAATCACCAATATTTAACTTGTTTCGTATAACCTCAGGATATGGATTATTCATATTGCAATGTGCAAATCGATAAAAAGAGTAACTCAACTTAAGGGATGAATGCTGAGTGGAGTTGACAGTAACCGCTATTAGAAAAGCTTTGCTTAATTTGTTGTTTCCTTGCCGCCTTCTACACGGTGTTTAGTTTAACGAGGCCTTCTAAAATACTGGGGAGGAACTTCATTCTTCAGAGCTGAGATCCTAAGGCTGGTTTCACACAGGCGGCACAAATCCGTTGGAGCAATAAATCTCCTGGCTGTCCAACTGCTGGTTTTCAAGCAAAATATTACCTCTGGGGAATTCACTTTGATTCATACTTCAACTACCATCATTCCCCAGAGTTATTCTTCACAACATATTCAAACTGCATATCTTTATCCCCCGGATATGGATATGCAGTGCATGTCTTTATCCACCCTCTACGCCCTAATTTACAGCAGATTTTTTCCTCTCCTGTGCATTACATTTCAATGACAAATTTATGACACTAGCAGCTTCCCCCCCCTCCATATGTTTTATTGCAGATGGTTCTTTTGAGAATTGAGGTCATCTCTGATGTGTCCAAGGGTAATTTTAGCTGGCCATTGAACTGACCATCCCTACTGGGTGCATGCAAAGGTGAAGTTCCCTAATCTCCAAAGCACTTAAACTATCACACAATGACACATCAATTCCATTCCCATGTAATCAGGATTTGCAGATAGAAAGACTCAGTATTTTAACATAAAAAAGAAGCCCACCCAAGATGTAATTAATATGCTATTCGTAGCTCGTCCAAGCCCGAGATGAAACTAATGATGTTATTCGTAGCCCGTCCGTCTCATTTCTAGTTGGTACATCTGCAGTACTGTCAAAACAGAGGTGTAACTAGGCATTTCTGCATCTTGGGAAAACCACAAAACATTACGCCCCTTTTGTCTTTCTACCTTATATACAGTATATGCATTACTAATTTTATATATATATATATCAGGTGATGCAGAAACATATAGCCTCTCCTTGACAAATGCCAACCCCGACTTCTAGCGGTGCACCCCATTCCCACTAAAGGGGTTCTGATAACTGACAAATAGCAGTATAACTATAACGCCACGGTTAGAGGAAATGCTATCCCTCATTCATCAACCTGTTTGGACAGTGTGGCGCCTTCATATTTGAACGTAAGCAACTAGCATCTTCAGAACATTTTGGGGAAGAAATCTGAACTGTAAGTGTACCAGAAACTGGTGTAAAAATCCCAATTCCAACTTTAAGCAGATTGTAAGCAGCGATTTTTGCGCCCTCTCTTGAGCTGCGCCCGGGGCAGCCGCCCCTTCTACCCCACCCTAGTTATGCCTCTCTGCTGTCAAAAAATAAAAAATTCCAGACAATCAATACCAGGGCTCGACAAATGTGTTCTAAATCTAGGATCCAGCTCCAAAATTTAGGCGCCAGGCGAAATAAAGTCAATACGCATGAGCAAAAACGGTAACCCATATTTGTTGTCATTTTTTTTTTAACCAAACCACTTATTGCAAAATAAAATTCAAATTTGCTTAGAGGTTCCTACCTCTAGCAGAATGTATCAGTAATCAATAGGGCATTTTTCAGTAATGTTTCAGTAATCAAACACAAACTTTCAGTAATATTTTCAGTAATGTAACACGCCATTTTTTTTCAAAGTTAAGGACAATATTATAGTATTACTGTGTAACCTGTAATATTTGTATGAGGTGCCTATCGGTAATCACCATACGAAGCCTCATCGCTAACGCGTGGAAAGGGTATTTCATGAGAAATTAATGCGTGAAATGTGTAATAACTTTATATGTTAACACTATCCTGACAAAAAATTATGAAATTAAATGATCAATATTGTACTTACTTCATGTCATTGCTGACATAAAGACTCCCTTGTTGCTTGTTTTGCAATGGTATATTATTTTTCAGAAAACTTTTTAAAACACTGCTCACCTGAGGAAAATGCTTTACTTTTCTGTACAAGAAGGGCACTTAATGTTTTGGTGCTCATTGTTGGGCAGAAGTATGTGAGGTTTTTCCTTACTATACTAAATATTCTCTCTGTAGAGGAATTGCTGTGAGGGATAGTCAATATTGCCAACATTAGTTTAGGTAATGCGGAATACTTGGGAAGGCCAGATTAATCCTTAGATATTTCATTCCTAGGATATCTAGCTTCATCAATATCAGTCTGGGAACATAGCATGAAAGAAGGGACCAACATGATCACAGCTTGCTATAGGTAGATTATGCTCCACAACGATTATAGTAAACAGCAATTCAGCATTTATCATGCTATTTTCATTCTTTTTTGCAAAAAAATTATCCAAAGGCTTTGATTGAGTCTTTAATTTTACATAATCCTGGTGTTTGTTTTGACTGGATATGCCTTCGGCAATAATCTCGTCCTACATGGGCTACTGAGTATAACTCTCATATTAGAAGGCACGCAAGTAAACCCTTATTTCAGAATTTGTAACATTTTCCATTTCCTAGCTCAAGATTTGGGAGAAAGATTTGGATGTTCCTGGAGAAACCTCTTTGCATATTTATTTGTTTCAGAAACGATAATTCCAAGGATGAAATTATATATATATATAAAAAAAAAAAAACAAGTAAAAATATGCAATAGGTGCCACATCAGTAGCATGTTTGTGTGCCTGCATTTCATGACAATCAAAAGGATACTGAGGTTGTTAACATTTCCCTCTATTACATCCTCCCATTCACTTTCAGAACTTTCATGATCTGAAGATTCACTATCAAGATCTTCACCTTCTGAAGAAGATATGGTGTGCATGGCATGGTGGCTAGTTTTCTGGCTTGATGTTGCTTGGCCAATATCACTCTCAGATGATTCAAAACCATCACCATCACTTGGCAAACTTTCACTCTCACTACAACAAGCCATTTCAAATAACCTTAGAAAAAAAAATTCACGCAGTAGGAAAAAGCACGTCTGCTAGTCTGAGGAACAAGCTGTTAATAAAGTCATCCTCTGCTAACACGAGTTTGGAAAAAGAGGGGATTTGTAATTCACAGAGTTGCGATTGTGTCTGTTTGTTTGGGAAAAAAGAAATTAATAATGTTAAAGCTGCAAGTAATAAAACACCGCACTTTGTTCTGCCGCACGGCGAAAGACAGCGAGAAATATAAACATCTGTCATCGCGGGACCACACGTTGCGACGAGTTAATTGTTATTGCACTTGAACGGGGCTCGAAAAAGTGATTTCCGACAGTACAACGTCTTATAATTAACCAACAATGCCAAGTATAAAGCCCTGCCTCAACTGCAGTAGGAAAAGTTTTGGCTAAAGTAACCTTTCTCCTGTCACACGGAGAAAGTGCGTGGGAAACCGATAGCAAGCACAAACTCTATTACGATATGACACTTACGGCATATTACCATTCGAAAAAGTGATTTCCGACAGTACAACGTCTTATAATTAACCAACAATGCCAAGTGAAAAGCCCTGCCTCAACTGCAGTAGGAAAAGTTTTGGCTAAAGTAACCTTTCTCCTGTCACACGGAGAAAGTGCGTGGGAAACCGATAGCAAGCACAAACTCTATTACGATATGACACTTACGGCATATTACCATTCTTTCGATAATATCGCTGTTCGACGATAAGATTCATGGACATTCCATTTCAAAACAATATGATTGATAAGTGATATGATCATCGACACAGATATTGCCGTCTGATTCGGAAAATACGCGGATCAAAATCGAAGGCCGATGAATCGGCAGCGTCGCACTAAAAGGGTTAAAAAAAGAAGAAAAAAAGGATACAAAATTATTGAGATTTTCCAAAACACACTGAAATCCGTAATTCTTCCAACCTATCAGTAATCTGAAAGTGCCGCCCCGATGGCGCAGTGGTCTAAGGCGCTAGCCTCTGATCATTCGTCTGTAAGGGGTCCGGGTTCGAATCCTGGTCAGGCATGGATGTTGTGTTTGTCTTACGGCACTGACTCTCTCCCTTCCCTGGAACCAGTGACCCTAAATGAGGGACGGGCGACTGCTTATAGCCCATTGGGTTGCTCACGGTGGTCGTTAAACCTCTAATCAAAAAAAAAAAAATCTGAAAGTTGAAACTAATAATAGTTGGCACCTCTGTTTGCTTCACAATTTTCTTTTTCCATTCTTTCAGTAAATGATCTAAAAAAATTCAGATTTCGATTTTATTAAAATATTTGTGGATGTCATATTTTGCACATATTAATTCAAAGTACCATACTTTTTTTTTCTTTGTTTAATCTGTAGACCATAAAATTCAGAAAAAAAAAAAATTGTTCGCGAGATCCGCAAGGGCATACAATCCAAATAGAAAAACCATTTTTCTTTTGCGTAATCCGCACCAGCATGTCTCAGACCATATTCCAAAAAGGAAAAAAAAAAAAAAACTAGTCCGTGCCTGCCAACATTGGCAATAGCTTTGTTATAAATACACTGGCGGAAATTGAAAAAAGAACACCAAGAAGGAGATTTCTGATACCAAAGAAATTTATACAGTACAATAACGGAATACAGAGGATAACGTGATCAAAACATTATGGCAAAATACAGCTGTATTTGCTGGTAAACTAAAAAATAACATTTCCATGTAACATGGTTAGTACGAGGTTGAACCGCCATGAACTGCGTCACACTGTGCAATTCTGGCATGGAGTCTGTTGTACAGATGTAAGTTTGAGGTATTGAGTTCCAAGCATCCTCAACCTGGACGCGTAAATTGAGGATGGTCGTGGCTGGCCGTGGACACCAGATAAGTCAACCCATAAAATCCCACATGTGCTTAATGGGGGACAAATCCGGTGATTATGCATACAGGCCATGGAAGTTGTCTCACACCCTGAAGTGCATGTTGCGTTGCACGTGCCGTGTGTGGGCGTGCGTTATCTTGCTGGAAAACACCACAATGGACAGACCTTAAAAATGGTACAACGACGGGCTGAATGATGTTGAAGGTGCTGTTTAACATACCCAGTACAAACACTAGTTGTGTACGGGAGTGATTGCTGATCGCTCCCCACACCAGACCAGGTGTAGGCCCTGTGTGTCGCTGGCGGATGCAAGAAGGGTGGAGATGCTCCCCTGTGCATCTGCGAACACGCATAGGGCCATCGGAGGCTCCCAAACAGAATCTGCTTTCATCGCTGAACACGACAGATCGCCATTGCGTTCTCCAGTGCAGACGTTGGCGACACCACTGCGGTCGTTCCTGACGGTGGGCTGGAGTCAGAGGTACACATGCCAGAGGCACACGTGCACGTAGTCCTGCATCCAGTAGACGGTTGCGGATTGTTCGCACAGTCACCTCAGGTGCAACGGCAGCTCGGATGTGCGTCGCACTGGATGTTCTGCTCGACAAAGCTGCTCTTCTTATGAGCCGATCAGTCCGCTTATCAGTCAGTCTGCGACTCCCGGTTGCACGTCTTCTCGTGTGGGAATGTTCCTCGGACCATCTACGCCACCAGCGTACCACCACCGATACTTCCCGTCCAATTCGCTCTGCAATACAACAATACAACCACCCTGCCTTGCGGAGTCCAACTAGATGACCTCACTCAAAGTCCGATAACTGCTGAAATCATACATGTCTTCCATGTCCAGGCATTGCAGCTTCTTCAGGGTCTTCGCACGTGTCCATACGCCGCCGACTGATTACATTCACTTCGCCGTACTCCTTAAATACCACCGACAATAATTTGCATATTATGCCGTGCTATGGCATAAGTGCTCACCGATTGGTCCCGAAATTAACATCACACCTACGTAAACTCGACCCCATTAACATATGTAAATTTCATGATTGTCCGCCGATTCCTTCTTGGTGTTCTTTTTTCACTTTCCGGCAGTGTAATTGGCATTGCATGAAATACATAGACTATTTTACGAAATGGCCCATCTTTGTAAAAATGGTATCTCTTTGTAAAAAACAAATATGCGCCACAACAAACAAGGACTCTAATGAAACACACTTATGTGCAAAACACAAAGTTGATTCCCTGGCGAGGGCACGATTGTGAGATTTATGTTCGAAACTTCCACCAGTAAAAATCGGTAAGATGCGTTCAGAATTCCACAATATTTGACAGACAGGATATCGGCAAGTAAACGTGCAGTGCACGAACCCGCCACTTACCATATGATCATACTGCCTCTAAAATCGCATGTTTAAGACAAGTTGAGGCCAAAGAAGGGGGAGGGGACTGAACATTTTAACTGGTGAAAAATCAAAACAGATAGCAAGAATGCAGACTACTGTCAGTTTATCTTTTGTTGACTCTGCAACTGCACAGCATCATTGCTTAATTTTTCTTTCTGCTGATGTCATTCTCTGTCTACTTCTTCATTGTCACTTTTCTATTTTTTTTTATGCCCCCCGATAATAACCATCAGCATGAGGACCACGAGCACATGATATCAAAGCTTCAACTATTTTAGAATGCTGCAATTTTGGGAATATTAATACTTTTGAACACAAGGCATCAATTTTTCCAAATTTTCCAAATTAGTCGGTTGGTTGGTTGGTTGGTTGGTGTATTTTAATGGCGCAAGGGCCAGGTCTGGCCAAAGAGCGCCAAACACGAAGCAATTAAAGAAAACAAGTTAAAAGCTAGGAAGAGTAATAAGAAGCACGGCGGAGTAGGACAACTGAAAAACAAGAACGATAAAAGCTTGGTAATTTAGATTAGTTTAAGAAAGTCAATTTGCCTGAAAAATGAAAAAACTGCGAACGTATCACAACAGTCACCTAAGATTCTTTGAAGGGAAGCTGAATTGTCTTCCAAAGAATAAGCTCGGAAATATTGAAAACGGTTGTCACGAAAGCGGACACAAGTACACAAGACATGAAGGACACTGAGACGACTGTTACACGTCTCGCACATTGGGGCAGTGTCGCCACACAGCAAGAAGCGGTGGGTGAAATGACAATGCCCAATGCGCAGACGCGCAAGAACCACTTCCTCGCGACGATTCTTCCGCAACCCAGATTGCCATAGTCCGATCTGCGGTTTGATGGAAAGAAGTTTGTTGCTGCTCTGTTGGGTCCACAGGGACTGCCACTCCTCCATGATAAATTTGCGGATGCACGGGTGAAAATCTCGAAAAAATAGTGGCAGTCGGGTGATTGCCAAGGATGGAACAGATCTGGCTGCGGTGTCGACTAGCTCGTTACCCCGAATCCCAACATGGCCGGGGATCCAACAGAATCGGACCAGGTACCCAGAACCCGTCAAAGTTCCCAAGAGCCGACGGACATCTCTGGTGATTGGTGAGTCACTATTCTCCGGGGAGAATAAGGCTTTAATAACGGATTGAGAATCAATACAAATCATAGTGCGACGAAGTTGTTTGGAATGAATGTGGCGCAACGCGAGGTGCACCGCATGCATCTCTGCTGTAAAGACTGTCGCAACCGGCGGAATCCTCTCAGCATAAGTCTCATCCGCACAAACAAAGGCGGAACCCACAAAATCACCGGATTTCGAACCATCGGTGAAGACAGGCACGAAATCGGGATAGAGGGAAAGGTGTTCAGCAAAAAGTTTCTGGTACACCAGTGCAGGTGTTGAGGACTTAGGCCATCCAGAAAGAGAGAGGTCAGTCACTGCCTGAACTGGCTGCCAAGGTGGATCGTTAAAGGCACGGGTCACACCGATTAACGACAAGTCTATGCCGGCATCTCGCACTATGTCTGACATCCGAATTCCGAAGTTGGGAACACAAGAAGGGCGGTTGGAAAATAGGCGAGCACATTGTGGCGTGAAGATGGAATCATGAAGTGGGTGATCAGGGAGAGATTTCAGCTTGATGTAGAACTGGAGAGACAGTTGCTTACGGCGGAGGCATAACGGTGGCTCATGAGATTCGACATACAGGCTGTGGACAGGAGACGTACGGAAAGCACCGATGCACAGGCGTAAAGCTTGGTGGTGGACAGGATCGAGGAGCTTTAATACCGAAGGCCGTGCAGATCCGTAGGTTATACAGCCATACTCTAACTTTGACCGGACAAGGGAGTGATGAATGCGAAGCATTGAGCACCTGTCGGCCCCCCAAGATGTTCCGGAGAGGACTTTCAGGATACTCAATGACTTTGTGCACTTCACCTTTAAGGAATGAATGTGAGGCCGGAAGGTGAGTGCGCGGTCAAAAGTCAATCCCAAGAATTTGACCTCAGTCACAACTGGAATGGTGGTGTTCCCCAGACGGAGGTGGGGGTCTGGATGAAGACCGCGTTTGCGGCAGAAATGTACGCAAACAGTCTTCTGTGACGAGAAGCCAAAGCCGTTGCGTGAGACCCAGGAAGAGATCTTGTTAATAGACGATTGCAACTGTCTCTCAATGGTGCGCATGTTGACGGAAGCACACGAAATCTGAAGATCGTCCACATACATAGTGCCGCGAACCATCGGAGGAAGTAACTTGAAGATATGATTCACCCGAAGGATGAAGAGAGTGACCGATAAGATGGAGCCCTGAGGGACACCCTGCTCCTGCGGGTACATCGCGGAGAATGTCGACCCGACGCGCACATGGAACATCCGGTTCTGGAGAAAACCGGCAATGAAAGTTGGTAAATTTCCCCGTAATCCACAGTCGTGCAGATCACGGAGAATGCCGTATCTCCAAGTCCGATCATACGCTTTTTCCATATCAAAGAACACGGAGACCATGTGCTGTCGTCGAACAAACGCCTCTCTGATCGATGTCTCAAGGCGAAGGTGGTGGTCAGTTGTGGAGCGAAAACGACGGTGTCCACTTTGATGGGGTGACAAAAGGTGATGGGTTTCCAAGTGGAAGATCAAGCGGAAATTGATGATGCGTTCAAGCACCTTGCAGAGGCAGCTTGTCATGGCAATTGGTCGGTAGTTGAACGGGTTTTTCGGATCTTTACCAGGTTTGAGAACAGGTATCACAATAGCTGTGCGCCAAGAATCGGGGAAAACGTGTTCTTGCCAAATCCTGTTAAACAGGATTAGCAGACAGTCGAGAGATGATGGAGAAAGGTGCTTCAGCATTTCGTAAAGGATGTTATCAGGTCCTGCAGATGTTCGGCCAGAGCGATTTAGGGCAATCCTTAGTTCCACCGCTGTCAACGGGCTGTTATAGTCCTCCGAGGAAAACGGTCGAAAGGACATTCGTTTTCTCTCCAGCCGTGACTGAAGCTCTTGGAAAGAAGGAGGATAATTGCAGTTGCTGGAAACTGAAGCAAACGCTGTGCCAAGACAGTCAGCGATACCCCGAGCGTCGGCAACCATTCCTCCACCACTCTCGAGCATGGAGATCTCGCCAGATGGGTACTTTCCCGAATCTTGCGAATCCTGTCCCAAACCATTTTGGAGTTTGCAGATGTGTTGATGCCCGATACATATTGGATCCAGGATTCCCGTTTATGGCGACGACGAACCAGTCTTGCATAAGCCTTGGCCTTCTTGAAAGCAAGAAGGTTAGCGTCGGTGGGATAGCGACGAAATTTGCCCCAAGCCCTATGCTGGGCCTGACGTGCTGCCTTGCATTTCGAATTCCACCATGGCTTTGGGCAACTTGGAAGTTTAGTTGACGTTTTAGGAATGGTGAGTTCTGCCGCTTGCACAATACAATCTGTGACCGCTGCAACCGCATCGTTGATCGTACCTGTGGCCACCATAGTAGAAGTAATTATCGCTGTAGCACTGAATGCGTCCCACTTGGCTCGATCAATATCCCATCTAGGGGGACGGGTAGGATGGCGGTAGCCGTCACCAGCGAGTCGAAGAAAAATTGGAAAGTGATCGCTGCCAAGGGGATCACCAGACACGCTCCAAGACCAGTCAGGAAATAAGGATGGTGAACACAGCGACAGATCAATGGCCGAGTACGAGCGGCTGGGTTCGTGGAAGTAGGTATTTGCTCCCGTGTTATGGAGGCAGAGTGATGTGTTGTACAGCAGGGACTCGATAACGCGGCCCCTGGGATCACGACTGCGGTCTCCCCACAACGGATTGTGTGCATTGAAATCTCCGAGAAGGAAAAACGGAGGCGGTAGCTGGTCAACCAAATCTTCCAAGTCTGAAGGGCTAACAGCTTCATCTGGTGGTAAGTAAATGCAACATACTGTGATCAGAGTGTTAGCGGATAGTCTTGCTGCAACTGCTTGCAGATTCGTGCGCAGAACAATCGCTGTGACTGGGACACCATGAGGAACGAGAATGGCCACTCCTCCACATGCGATAGCTCCGCGCGTATGGTCTTTGCGAAATGTACTGTATCTTCGCACCGAAAAGTATCGGTAAAGCGGAGCTTTGTCTCTTGGAGGCACACGCAGAGTGGGTGTGTGAAGAGAGCAAGCCCTTCAAATCGTCAAATCGTGAACGGAGGCCACGGCAATTCCACTGTATGATGAGATTCATGATGAGAGAATGTGAAGTTTGGAGAAGGAAATGGGACACTTAAAAGGTGTCGGAGTCCATCATTTCCTCAGGTGGCTCTGCAGCACTTTTAGCCGGCGGGTTGTCTGGGGGGAGTACTGGTGTACGTTTCCGAGAGGAGGGCTGGGATGGATTTGTTCCGGTTTGAGTCTGAGTGGCTGCTTGAGTCTGGTTCTTTCCTTTGTTCTTACTAGTCAAAGAATCGGGCTGTGCAGCACGATTCGCCTGTGCAGGAGCCACCCGCCTAAGCGAGGCTGCAGAAGGTTTTCCAACGGTGGGCTGCTGTTGGGAAGGCAAAGGTTCGGTGGTGGAAGCATTAAGGGCTTTTAGACCAGCAGCATATATTTCTTGCAGTGAAAAGGGACAGTTCTTTGGAATGCTTATATCCGTCTGGGTGGAAACAGACGTTTTGGAAGACAAGACTGAAGAGTAGGTGCGTCCTCCCGGAGTAGCAGGAACAACCTTCCTCCTTGCTTCCGGGTAGGAGAGGTGTTCAAGGGTCTTCACTTCCTGGATTTTTCTTTCCTCAACCCACTTCGGGCAGTCTTTAGCATTGGCTGCGTGGTCTCCGTTACAGTTAATACAGTGGGGGCTGCGGCAGAGCAATCGTTCTGAAGATGGTCGTGAGAGCCACAGCGGCTGCAAGTTGCAGCTCCACGGCATGACTGCTGAGAGTGACCATACCTTTGGCATCTAAAGCAACGAAGTGGGTTGGGAATGTAGGGACGCACGTCACATCTTAAATACCCTGCATAGATGGAGGATGGAATAGCCGGGCGATTAAATGTAAGAATAATAGTTCTGGAATTTACCAGATCCCCATTCCTCCGAAACTTGATTCGTCGGACTGCTGTGACATCTTGATCGGCAAGCTCTTTAAGTAGTTCATCCTCTGAGACATCCACGAGTTCTCGATCAGAGATGACACCTCGGGATGAATTCAGAGAATGGTGAGGTTTTATGTCCACTTGCACATCACCTAAGTTGGAAATATTCAAAAGTAGTGCACCGTGCCGGGGAGTTGACATCTCCACCAACAGATCTCCAGATGGCAATTTCTTGACATTCTTTGGCGACTCAACAGCACCCTGGATGGCTTTTTGAATCCAGAAAGGGGACTTCAAACTGAGTTTGTGGGTATCCTCTCTGGCATGAATGATAAAAAATCGTGCATTGTGTCCCGATAATGTTCTCATTCTTTTATTTGTGGAGTTAGGCTCCGAGTCCAAAGCATTTTTATTTTTCAAAGGGGAAGAGTTTATTGAATCCATGAAGAGCAAAAGATAATTCATCCGCTGAATTCCCCGCCCACAACCGAGCCCAACAGGGGAGAGCCGGAGGTCCGCAAGCCCATTTGGACGCAGGACACGGCTCTGGGGCTAAGCAGCGGATATAGCAGGTTGAAAGTGCAAGCATGCGCTCAGCGAGTACCGCGATCTTCCCAGGTCTTGGTAACACCCTTTTGGCATACCTACACTATCCCCAAACTCACCCCGCCGTACGTAGCGACAAGCCGATTGACTAGGAGTGGGTTAGTTCCTAGCCGCCCGTTTAGGGTGAAGCAGGGGGCAAAGAGGAGTGTTGGCGACTGGTGACAACTACAACCTGGTCCCCAGTAACCTCAGCCTCCAGCATCCCCTTTTCCACCTTACGGGTCACCGCACACGGCAAACGTGCAGGTAGGTCTAGCAAACCAGCCCGGAAAAACAAGAGAGGAACAGAAAATGGAGAAGCAAGTCGAGTAGAAAATGGAGTAGAAAAGAAGAACAGGTAGTGGAGAAGAAAGTAAAAACAGGAAAGGGAGAGGAAAGCCAGAGGAAAGGAAAGGGCTGGCGCATAATCACAACCTCAGCAACCAACAACTGAGGCGGGTGCTGTCAAGGTGGTGGCAACACAAAGTTGTAATGCGAAGAATCAAACATAACATGTCGGCTGGGGCCGTGGGGTCGCTACTCCCCATCAGCTGGATGAACAGCTGTCCCTGCGGAAACGTGAAAGCACAAAAACAAGAAAGCAAAAAACCGTCACAAGGTCAGCTCGGGCCGTGGGGGCGCCGCTCCCCAAATAACTGAAAAACCAGTTATCCCCGTGCGGGGCCAAATTAGTCACTTCCATTTTTGGGAATTTCCTTCTTCCCTTATTAAGTGCAAAAAATTATGGGGTGGGGTTGGGAATATTTAACAGTGCAGGAGAGTGGGAACATGGGGGGGGGGGGTAGCGATTACGGGAAATACACCCGACTTCCAGTCTGGGAAAATTTTCCTATTTTTCTTTTTTTTTTTTTTTTTTTTGGAGGTTTAATGACCACCGTGAGCAACTCAATGGGCTATAAGCAGTCGCCCGTCCCTAATTTAGGGTCACTGGTTCCAGGGAAGGGAGAGAGCCAGTGCCGTAAGACAAACACAACATCCATGCCTGACCGGGATTCGAACCAGGACCCCTTTCGGACGAATGATCAGAGGCCTCTCCTATTTTCAAGCTGAAATACAAAACTTTATGCCGTAAAATGATACTTAAAAATACTGAACAGAGGCAACATCGCGAGTAAAAAAAATTACAATTACTTTCAGTTTTCAAAAGTTTTGTGAAGACGGAATTCAGTCCTTCGACGAACATCAACCAACCCGTCCCCCCCAAATTCTGTTAACTTTTGAATCTATCTCCTTAGTGGCCAAAATAATCGTCCAAAAAGGTGTTTTCGACGGCGACTTAGAAAAAAATGCTTTGCAATTTATTACTCTCAGGCATCTAAGAAGAAATAAAGATACCAGTTTTTTTTTTTTTATCAGATAGACATAGAAGCATTCGTGCCCTCATGAAGAAAACAAACCCCTAAATTGATCATCAGTTTGATGTGTGGCACATGGTCAAAAGTATGACTAAAAATCTGAAAGCTACTGAAAAAGCTTCTTTACTAGAAGCATGGCGGTCCAGTATGACCCACCATTTATGATGGTCAGCTCAAACGTGTAATGGAGATGCTGAACTGCTGTTAGAAAATTTTCTATCTGTGACTAACCTGCCATACAGTAATAACAGTAGAAGTAACAGTTAGATAAACTGCCTTTTATTTCTAGAGCTATATATCATGTTCAATTATTGAGGTATTTTTATTTTCGGGGGGGGGGGGGGGTCAAAAATGACTTTGCACTTGGGCTACGAGAAATACTCAAAGTTGTTTCTCCCATGACAATAGGAGAAACTAAGAAAAAAATATATGCACTTAGTTCTATATACTCGTATATAGACAGCAGCTGACAAATCTTTAGTGACAATGGAAGTTAATCGAAATAGTCTGGGTCATTTCCAGGGCAATAAACAAAACCTGAATACTGTTCATTAGATTCAGGAAAACATTCTCTAATTTTACTCACATCACAATGCCTGGATACCTGCAGGGCTAATTTTTCGCCCTGCAGGTATCCAGGCATTCACCCAATATACGAATCGTTTGCACGCAACGAGTCTCCACAGTTTGTTACATACAAGTCCGTTTTTTTCTCTCGTTTTCTTCTGCCCGAACAATTACTTGATAACAACTTGCCTGTAAGGTGTGGTTGTTTAAAACAACACTGTCGAATGATTCGTGGTTTATTATATATTGGGCACTGCCTTTTATTTTCATCATCTGATCAGTCTCGTTGCAACACAAACACTCAGCGGCTGTTTACATTCTCTCACAGTTATCACATTGGCACCAGTTAAGATTACCTATTCTACCCTCGAATTTGTTTTCACATTCCTTGCCAAACATTTGTACTGTACCGGCAGAATATTGTAGTTCAAATGAATAACACACTAGCCATTTTACAGATTGATGGGATCTACTGTGCTGCACGGAACGGTAAACAGCACCGACTGGAGCCTTCCGCACGCTGAGTGTCTGGTCTCTCGTCTAGTGGGATGTCGCTGCTGGTTTTAAAAAATGCTCTAGCGGGAGAACACTTACGATAAAGCATTTCTGATTGCACCACTTTCATGTATCTTTCGATATTACAATCTTGCGCTGAACCCCCCCCCCCCCCCAAATGAGTTTACTGTTCCTTTAACTTCTGCATTGTTTGGCATAATGGTCAATAGCATTTCAACAATTTGTGCTATGACCTTCAGGTATTAGAAAATTGCTTGTTTTCAGTTCCTCTAGTACGTTCTGGTGAGTTATTGATGATAAAAAATGTTCAGACATTATATTTCAAAGCTGCTTCCATTCTGCAAAATATTTTTGTTCATTACATTTATTTCTGGTTAAGCTCTTTCTGGTGTCAAAATAAAAATTGCTATGTAGCCTTAAAAACTGAATTTCATATCATAGCAGAATCATTTTGTGGTACTGTTGTGTGGTTGCCAGTACATAATCATTGCCATACATCTACTATAGCTCATATTGGGAGAAAATGGGATACCAACCTAGCCAACCTTGTTTTACAGACTTGCAATGATTCCTAACCAACCACTAGACAGAAGAAAAGTTCAGTAATTTCCTGTATTGTTCTAATAAATATTATGTTAAAAACATTGATAAAACTTCCCAGACATTGAGAAGATAGTGACGCGAAATGAGAACACATATACAGAGTTGCCAAATATTCTGATTCAACTGCAATGTCCAGTTTTCAAACCCAGTGTCTGGGATTACTCTACCCACCCCCCAGAAAATGTTTAGAATTTTAATGATTTAAAATTTTTTCCTGTTTGCCCACCACAGATATTCAAAGTTCTATGAGTTCTCCATAGTCACTAAAGAAATAAAAAAAACCCTATGAATATGAAATAATGTTATTCAGCATTTGTGCAAAATTTATTTTCATGTTTTCAAGACTAACATTCAATAAACATTTTTGGGATTGTTTATTGGATGCTTTTAACATCACAACATTTGTTTGATGTAATTTAATGTGTCTTCATGCCGTCTGCAGCTCAAAAATGTTTTATGACGGGTAAAAATGTTCTGCAACTTTTTAAATTTTTCTTACCCCAAGATGAGTTTTTTTTTTTTCTTTTTTTACTATCTGGTTATACTTATTTTTTATATTTCTGTTATGTTGCTTGTTCTTAATATCTTCAGTAATAGTGAACAAGTTAGTAAAATCATGCAATGTATTGATTATAATACACTTTCCGACATACCAGAAATCATTACTCAAGTTATGAGGATAATGGGTGTGGAATAAATCTCGCTCCTGTGACCTGACTTTGATCCCATTTCGATGATATTCAACAGCACCGGTTCAGTATACCTCCGAAATAACATGATAAAGTTTTTCCACAATCGAAGCATTTTTACGTAAGTTATGATGCATAAGGGCTATGGAATAGACCCCGCTCCTGTGTCCTAACCTTTGACCCTACTTCACCCATTTTCAATAGGATTCGTCCCCAGGCAGGCCCCTACAACATACTAACATTTCATACAAATCTAAGCATTTTTACGTAAGTTATGACACACAATGGCGATAGAAGTTATTTTGCTCTTATGTCCTGACCTTTGACCCCATTTTGCCCATTTTCAAATAGGGTTTGTCCCCAGGCGGTCCCCTACCACATACTAAAATTTTATCGAAATCTAACCTTTTTTATGTTAGTTATGACGCATAGGGATGTAAGGTCAGGTGATGCGTAACATCACTGCCTCTCCCTGACAAATGTCAACCCCGCCTTCTCGTGGTGCATCCTGTTCCCACTAAAGGGGCTCTGACGACCGCCAATAGCGGTATAACTATACCATCGGGATCAGAGGAAATTCTATCCCACACTCACCAACCCGCTGCGCCAGCGTGGTGAGTTATGGCCAAACCCCTCCAAAATGATTCCACAACTTAAATCTTGGCCCTCAGTCTCCGGCAGCTGGAATGTACCTGGCCAAGGCAGCGGCCAGTGCGACATGAAGGCAGAGGGTGCTAAGAATCCCCGGAGGACCGGACTAGGCTGCCATCTGATGCTGACCTTGGCTACTTACAATGGACGCTCCCTATCTTCTGATTCAAGGCTTCTTGAATTGGAAGAGGAACTACAAAGGATCAAGTGGGACATCGTGGGGCTAAGTGAGGTAACCAGAAAAGGAGAAGATCTCATCGAACTGAAAAGTGGACATCTCTTCTACTATCGTGGGACAGATACTGGCAGAACTAGTGGTGTTGGATTTATAATAAACAAGAAACTGAAGGATAAAGTTGTAGAAGTTGAAAGTTCCTCTGACAGAGCTGCATGACTTGTTATCCAACTCTCGAAAAGATACCAGGCTCAGATTATTCAAACTTATGCACCCACCACAAGTCATCCTGAAGAAGAAATTGAAGAATTTTATGAGGAAATTTGTCATCTAAATAATAAAGGTAAGCAGCACTTGAAAATAATTATGGGAGATTTCAATGCAAAAATAGGGCAACGGCAACAGAATGAAACTTCAGTAGGTAAATTCTGTCATGGCAACAGAAACCAGCGTGGAAATACTCTCGTTGAGTTTGCAGAGGCAGAAGGGTTTTTCATCTTGAACTCCTTTTTCAAGAAAAAGCCACACAGGAAATGGACATGGAGACATCCAAATGGGACGACAAGTGAAATTGATTTTATTATGTGTAACAAAAAATTCGTCATAGAAGACTGCAGTGTGCTAAACAAGTTCAACACAGGTAGTGACCATAGATTAGTGAGATGTAAGATGCACCTCAACACTAAACTTGAACGTGGCAAGCTCATAAGACAAACAAAATCTATTGACATAACCAACCTTAAAAAACACCATAATACCTTCAAGTTAGAACTGAAGAACAGGTTCTCTGCTTTAGAAGGCCTAACATCGGAAGAAGTGGACATCTCTGAAGTTAACAGAAAAGTAACCAAAGCTCTTATGGAAACAGCAACAAAATTAGCTGGGTCTAAGAACAAGTTGCATGTGAACAAATTATCAGGAAAAACAAAAATGTTGATGCAAAAAAGAAGAGAGATGAGGACAACTAAAGAAGATGTGACTTCCAAAGTGGAATATATAGAGCTATGCAAGACAGTAAGAAAAAGTATCACTGAAGACGTAAGGAAATTCAACTGTGAACTAGTGAGGAAAGCAATTGAAAACAACCAAAGCCTAAAGATAGCAAAGGGACATCTCAGTAAAGGAAGAAAACAGATTATGGCACTGAGAAAAGAAGATGGTTCTGTAACAAGAAATAGAGGCGAAATTTTGACAAGAGTGAAAGATTTCTACTCCAAATTATATGAAAGGGATGATATATGCACTCCAGACATCATGAAAGATACCAGTACCAGAGTTCCCCCAGTCCTTCCAGCAGAAGTTGCACATGCAATCAAGAACATGAAGCGAGGAAAAGCTCCAGGAGAAGATGGAATTACTGTAGACATCATACAAGAAGCAAGTGGAGAAATCGAAACAGTACTCGCCCAAATTTTCACTCGATGCCTTAATGAAGGAAAGATTCCTGAGGATTGGAACACCGCTACAATGATCCTGCTACATAAGAAAGGTGACATTGAGGATCT
This sequence comes from Macrothele yani, assembly GCA_039090855.1. Lineage (NCBI taxonomy): Eukaryota > Metazoa > Arthropoda > Arachnida > Araneae > Macrothelidae > Macrothele > Macrothele yani. Next base: position 17,333,705 of record CM077029.1, read on the forward strand.
CGGAAACTACAGACCTATCAGCCTCCCATCAGTAGTTTATAAAATCTTCACTAAAGTTCTTTCACACCGCTTGAAGGTAGCACTAGACATGGCTCAACCGAGAGAACAAGCTGGATTCAGGAGTGGCTACAGCACAATAGATCATATCCACGTGCTGAGAGAACTAATTGAAAGAGCGAGGGAATATGAACTTCCATTGTGCATGGCTTTTATCGATTATGAAAAAGCCTTTGATTCGGTGAAACCATCAGCAGTTACAATGGCTCTGAAAACCTGCGGTATTGAAGATGCATACATTAATATTATTAATAACATCTATGAAAATGCAAGTGCAAAGATTAGGCTGTTTGAAAATACAACACACGTAAAAATTGGAAAGGGAGTGAGACAAGGTGACACCATATCTCCGAAGCTCTTTAATGCCACATTGGAGGGTGTTTTTCAGTCGCTGAGCTGGGAAAACAAGGGGATAAAGATTAATGGAGATTATCTAACCCACCTTCGTTTTGCTGATGACGTAGTCATTTTTGCAACTACCCCATCAGAGCTGCAGAGTATGATCCAGGAACTTGCTGACAAGAGTAAAGAAGTGGGATTAAAAATGAACTTTCAGAAGACAAAAGTGATGTTCAATGCTTTTACAAGAAATGAAGATTTATCGATTGATGGAGAAAAGCTGGAGATAACAGACACGTACGTTTATCTTGGACAGCAGATATCAAGTGAGGGTCACATTGATGAAGAAATTAATCGGCGTACAAAACTTGCCTGGAGAGCTTTTGGAAGAAACAGCATAATTTTCAAGAGCAATATGCCATTATGTCTTAAAAGAAAAGTGTTTGATCAATGCATCCTTCCAGTGCTTACGTATGGTGCAGAGACGTGGACCTTAACTAAAAGAGACATACAAAGGCTGCAGACAACTCAAAGCAGCATGGAGAGGTGCATGCTTGGTGTAACCAGGAGATATAAGAAGAGGAACTCGTGGATCCGAAAAATGACAAGAGTGGAAGACATCATGATCAGAGTTAAATCCCTGAAATGGCAATGGGCTGGACATACTGCCAGAAGGACAGATCATCGATGGACAGCCGAAATTTTAGATTGGATTCCAAGGGACAGGAAAAGACCCAGAAGAAGACCACATAGGAGATGGGTGGATGAAATTCGAAAGTATGCAGGGGTGACATGGAGGAGACTGGCACAAGACAGACCGTTGTGGAGGAAACTTGGGGAGACCTTCGTCCAGCAGTGGATTGATAATGGTTGACAATGATGATGATGACGCATAAGAGCAGTGAAATAGATCCTGCTCCCATGTCTTGACCTTTAACCCCATTTCGTTCACTTTCAATAGGGTTCCTTCCCAGGTGTTTCCTTACCACATATTAAAATGTCATCAAAATCTAACTATTTTTATGCGAGTTATCGTGCGGACGGACATACACACACAACGTGTGACGTAATGAGGCAGATGGGAATCGCGACCATCTGCTCGCAAGAGTGTGACATCATAAAACTTTAATAGGATCCACATACAATGCGTGATGTAATGAGACAGATGGCGTGACTGCGTGCCAACACCTCAATCGCGAGATTGTGACATCATAAGATTTCTAAGCATGGGTAACATTAATGGGACGACGCCATGACACTAAAAACATGGTAACTCGGGGTGGTTATTTAACGCACTAAACGAATTTTCCTAAAGTCGAGTTCAAGCTAAATCAATTTCTAGTACCAGAAAACGGTAGGTTAATGACTTTCATCAAAATCCTTAGAGCCGTTTTCAAAATAAAATTTACATACATACAAGAATTGCTCTTTTAATAGTATGGGATAAGGGCGATGGAATGGATCCCGATCCTATGTCCTGACCTTTGATCCCATTTCATCCATTTTCAATAGGGTTTGTTCCCAAGGTGGTCGCCTACCACATACTAAAATTTCATCGAAATCGAACCATTTTTACGCGAGTTATCGCGCAGACAGATGGACAGACAAAGCTGGAGCATATATGCTTCTTCAACCTACGGTTCGAAAGCGTAAAAAAGAGCAACTTTGTATTTTAAAAACATCTTTTCTAGTTACGTGCAGTTTTTGTCATTTCTAACAGCTCGTTTTTCAAAACTAATCGGTACGGAAAGTATTTCATCCCCTGCTTTTCTAAAGCTAAATTAAAATGTCAAAATCAGTACTACGGAACTGGCCATTTCTGTAACCCATAAAATTACTATCATGGCAAAATGAACAATATAGTAATGTTTTTTGATGTTTAATTTCACTGAAAAACTTGTGGTCCCCCATTTCTTAGCAACATTTTACTGTGCTAAGAATTTTTATATTTTTTTAGAACAAGAAATTTTTCTTATTTTGTTTAAAGTGAAATTCACATACATGTGCAAAGGAAAAGTGACTATGTGGAATGAAAGACTGCTGCAGAAAGCAGCAAAGTCCCAATTTAACTTTTAATTTCTTTTTGTAAACAAAAGGAAAAATGCTAGTCTTCCTTATTTGTTGATAACAGGGTTTGTACTCATTTTCAGAAATTGAAAATAAGGAGTTTCTAAGGACTTTTTAAGGACCTGAATTAATTTTATAAGGAGTTATAAGTCAATTTTTACCACTTTAAAAAAGGCATTCATATTAAAAAACACCCTTAAAACATACTTTTAAAACAGCAAAGATCACTAACACAATTTTTAATCATTTATAATAATAAATTATCACACCTTTATAAACAAAGACAATTTTTACATGTGATCACTAATTAAATTAAAAATTTACAAGGTACAATTACTTGCCAACAAGCCTTTAATAAAAAATAATAATTTTTAAGTTCTTTTTTGAGTTCTTGAGTTCTATCTTGGATTCAGTGGCTTCAAGTTCAAATTTTTTTTCTCTTTCAGTAATTTTTGAAAATGGTTGTGTTTTATAAAAAGATTGACATAGATCTCTTAAAGCTTCTGCTTGTTCAGCCATGTTATCAGCAGACTTTTCCAATTAGATTAAATCCTTTTCTACCTTAATCCTGTTAGTTTTTAACATATTTAGATCATCACTTTGTTTTCTCTCTTTCCTGAGATTACAGGCTATGTCTTCTCATTCTTTTGCTCTTCCAAATGTCGCATATATCTATGGTGAGCAGAAGATACTGAACCTCGTAACTCCTTTGTAAGATCTACATTGTGAATTTCCCCACAAAAATTAATATGATTATAAACAATTTTTTGGCTTATGTAAGAATTTTCTTTTAAGTTTTTTACTTGTATCTGCCTATTAACAGAAAGCCATCTTTTGACTGTTGCTTGACCCATGTGACAATACTAACAACATTTTTATCACATTCCAAAGATCACCAACACCTTCTGATGAGGATTTAGCTAAGAAAGCATCTAATTTGGTTTCAGAGGCACTAAAATAAGAAAAATTAGTAAAGTCTCTTTTTACTTCATTCATTAAGGAGCCTCCTCTTGCAATAAAATAATTTTTTTAACTTCACTCAGATGGAAAAGGAATTTTTTCATCTTGGCTAAACGATCACCATCATTGTTTGCCATTCTTTTGAGGTCTAAGCAAACTATATTGCGTACAAATTAATAATTGGCTGGCCATTTTTCAATAAGACATATAAAATATCGGCAATCAGAAGTTTAGCGCATAGAGCCTCCATTCCAGCAATAACTTTTTTCAAGGAAAAAAAAACTTCAATGGATAATAACAACAAACAGCCAATAAATTTGGATATAACACCTCAGATGTCAGAAAAGTAATTTACATGTATAAACATCCTAAAAATAAAACCATACAAAATATAAAATATTGTGGTAAATTTCAATACATAAAACAGGTTACAAATGTAATAAAAAATGAATGCAAAAAACAACATCTAGACATTGGAATTTCAGTAAAAGACTACAAGAATATAATAATAATCAACAACAGAGAAAAAACAAAACTATTGGACAGTGCAGGAGTGCATAGCATTCCAATTAAGCCAACTAACAACAATAGAGTGAAATACATAGGAAACACAAGAAACAAATTACAAACAAGATTGACACAACATATGAAGAACTGGGGGAAAAAGGAGGAAGAAACAGCACTTGTACAATATTGTATAAAAAATAAGACAATGCCAGAATTTGAAAATATCTAAATTGTCTGCAAACAACCAACCGAAAAGACCATCCGTTTCACCGAAGCAAAAAAAAAAAAAAACAAAAAAACTGCAACATTAGTAGTGGAGTAGAAATGCCAATTCCATGGAAGATACTGATATAAGAAGAGAAAAAAATAATAAATGGAAAGGCAAACAGAACAGAAACAATGCAAACATAAAGTGAAAACAAAAAAAATCACGAATCTTCAAATCACAGGAGTAGCAATGCAACACATTCGATGGCGCATAACACACAAATATTCCCAGACTGAGCATGTGGCATATTCAACATAGACTGCAGAGAGAACGGACGACCAGAGATCACAGAAGATGGCAGACAGATCTGCCGAAATGCATCTGACAATACATCCAGGAAGTCTGACGAAGTTTTTTTGGTGATTGCATTTTCTCATGTGAATATTTTTTCGAGCGATTAATTTTTTCATTTTTTTTCCCAAGTTTTCCAACGTAATTTTTACATTTCCTTTGTCTTCATGTGCCTCCCGTAGTGCAACTAAAAAAGTATATCCTATTCAAGAAAATATGCGGACTAACCTCTAAAAAAGCCCACACTCAAGAACCTGATAAGAACTGTGCAAAGATTAAAACATCGACCACCTACAACCGAGAGGTACGTGAAAGATTTTTCATTGAATCACATTCGATTACCGAGATATATATTCACAGTGAATATTAATGACTTCCAACTGAGAAATTGCTTTTCACTCTAAAGAAATATAACATGTAAAAAGTTACAACAGTTAAAACCACCATTAAATGGTTCTAACTGAAAAATAATAACGTATGAAAAACATGTTTTTAAATCTCGATACATCGAGAAATACATGCGTAATAAGAATTGATAACAGTCACAATAAATTTTTGGCAATCATGTTTAAGTGAAAGAACTTCATTTTCAGTAACCATTTTAATTTTCTGTAGACGATTTACAATTTTGTCACCTGCGAATCCACAAATGATATCACTAATTTTAGAAAAGCCCGATTTGTTATAGAAATTTGAAGAGGATCTTATTGTAGCAAAAATCTTATTCAGTCTCCATCTTTATCATAGCGAATGGCATGCAGTAAAAAAAGAAATTTCTCAATATAGTTTTTAGGGGCAGAGAGAGATAAGGCTGCAAACGGGAGTATATAAACACCACCTAATGGCAGAATTATGAACCACAAACCTCCTCAAATACAAACCTAAAGTGTTTCATAAAGTAAATTGTATCTGTTGTTAAAATAATTTTTTAAATCTGACATTTAGAAGTACAGATATTGAGAAAAATAGATTAAATATTTGCGACCTCTAGCGGCAAAACTATGCATTATTTTGAGAAGAAAATGCACACAAGGAGTTTTCATAGTTGGTAGTATATGGTTGAAAGAGAATATTTGTTAATCGGGTTATTAGTACCGTAGATATTGCTGTAAACGGAAACTTGAACTTGAACTTAATCCCTCTAGTGGCGCACTTGTGCGTTAAGAAATATTTGAAATTATATGATAAACATTTCACATCAAAAATGTTCTCAAACAAAAATAATTTTTCAAATCTTACTCCTAGAAACAGATACGGACAAAAATAAGACATAAGTATATGCCCCTGGTGGAAAAATTATGCACTATTTAAGCAGGAGGTATTCTCAAAGTTTTTGGAGGTGAGCAGTATCAGTCCACAGAGAGATTTTTTCTATTTTCAAGCTCAAATTTTTATTGCAAATGCATCTGAAGCAAAAATAAACATTTATGCCCCCTGGCAGCCAAAACATTCTTTACCAAAAATGAGGAATTATATGCAAAACATTTCTCCTGAAGAGCTGGGTCCAACGCAGGAAGAATTTTTCAAATCAGACTTTTAGAAGCGGAGATATTGGGGGAAATGTGATTTACTGTTAGGCGCCCTAGTAGAAAATTGTTTGTCCCGTAGATATTGCTGTAAACGGAAACGTGAACTTACGCCCTCTAGTGGCTAACTTGTGTTAGTTAAGAAATATTTGAAATTATATGAGAAACATTTCGCATCAAAAATGTTCTCAAACAAAGAAATAATTTTTTCAAATCATACACCTAGAAACAGAGATATGGACAAAAAATAAGATATACGTGTAACTGTATGTCACATGGTGGGAAAATTATGCACAATTTAAGCAGGAGGTATTCTCAAAAAGTTTTGGAGGTGAGCGGTATCGCAGAGGTGCCAACCTTTAGCAGAACATATCGGTAATCAATATGGGATTTTTCAGTAATATTTTCAGTAATGTAACACGCCATTTTTTTTTTCAAAGTTAAGGACAATATTATAGTATTACTGTGTAACTTGTAATGCTTGTATGAGGTGACGACCTTCCGAAGAACTTATCAGTAATCACCATAAGAAGCCTTATCGTTAACATGCGGAAAGGGTATTTCATGAGAAATTAATGTGTGAAATGTGTAATAACCTTATATGTTTACACTATCCTGACAAAAATTATGAAATTAAATTATCAATATTGTACTTACCTCATGTCATTGCTGACAAAGATTCCCTTGTTGCTTGTTTTGCAGTGGTATATTCTTTTTCAGAAAACTTTTTATAACACAGCTCACCTGAGGAAAATGCTTTACTTTTCTGTACACTAACAAGGACACTTAATATTTTGGTGCTCATTGTTGGGCAGAAGTATGTGAGGTTTTCCCTTACTATACTAAATATTCTCTCTGTAGAGGAATTGCTGTGAAGAATAGTCAATATTGCCAACATTAGTTTAGGCACTGCAGAATACTTGGGAGGGCCAGATGAATCCTTCATCTTAGATATTTCATTCCATGCCACATCTGCTCTAGAATACCTACCAGCTTCATCAATATCACAATCTGGGAATATAGCATGAAACACAGCTTGCTTATAGGTAGGTTATGTGCCACAACGAACGTAGTAAACAGCAATTCATTATTTATCACGCTATTTCATTCTTTTTTGCAAAAATATTATCCAAAGGCTTTTATTCAGTCTTTCATTTTACATAATCCTCGTGTTTTTTTGACTGGATATGCCTTCAGCAATCATCTCGTCCTAGGTGGGCTACTGATTACTCCCATATTAGAAGGCACTCAAGGAAACCTTTATTTCAGCATTTGTAACATTTTTCCATTTCCTAGCTCGAGATTTGGGAGAAAGATTTAGATGTTCCTGGAGATTCTATGCATATTTATTTGTTTCAGAAACGATTATTCCAAGGATGAAATTAGTAAAAAACAAGTAAAATTATGCAATAGGAATAACATGATATCAAATAATACTGGGTAGAGGAAACATCGTGAGAAAAAAAAATTACCTCCGTCTACTTTCCGTTTCCGAAGCATGAAATTCCGTCCTCCGACGGAGAAAACTACCCCCGCTCCACCAATCCTTCCAAAATTTTAGTTCAGTTGTGCCTCGATCTCGTGAATGGTCCAAACGATAACAACAAAGACGGAATTCCTCGAATCTGCTAAAGAATCTCGTGGCCGAAGATTACAGGGAAATTTTCGGGCGGCCTAATTTCGTTTTCGGAAATCGTTGCCTACAATTTCAAGGTGAAATTATGCAATGAAATTATATTTAACAATACTGAACAGAAGCAACATCGTAGAGAGAGAGAGAGAGAGAGAGAGAGAGAGAGAGAGAGAGAGAGAGAGAGAGAATACGATTACGGGAAAAATCTGCACTCCCGTTTAGCTGCAGTTTCCGAACGTTTAAAAAGACAAAACAACGTCCCCAGACAGAATATGAACCCCCGCCCTAAATCATATCCCAAAAATTTCATTTTCCCAACAATCTCTGAAATGGCAAAAAGGGGGGGGGGGACTCCGCGAATCCATGGAAGAATCTCGCGTACGAATTAACCACTGAATCTATTTCGAATGGCGTAAGATTATGCTAAAATATCGATAACCTGCAAATTTTAACTTTTGGCGCAAAATTACAGCAGATTTATCAAAATCGCAAATTTTAAGCGAAATGGGGCAAGAACAATGTCTCTGCACGGGCTGGCGCAATTGGCGCAGGTCTTGCAGCCCTGAGCTGCATGTCTGAGGAACACGCTGTCAATAAAGTCATCCTCTGCTAACACTAGTTTAGAAAAAGAGGATTCTTAATTCATGGAGTTTTGCGATTGTGTCTGTTTGTTTGGGAAAAAAGAAATGAATAATGTGAAGAGCGTCTAGTAATAAAACACCGCATTTCGTACTCCCAAGCGGCGGAAGTCCGAAAAAAAAAAAATAATAATAATAAACACCCGCCATCGCGGGACCATGCGTTGCGACGAGTAGCGCATTATTGCACTTCGAACAGGGCTCGAAAAAGTGATTTCCGATAGTACGAAGTTTTATACGTAATTCACCAACAAGGCCAAGTGAGCCCTGCCTCAACTAAAGTAGGAAAAGTTTTGGCTAAAGTAGGCCTTTCTCCCGTCACACGGAAAAAGCACGTGGGAAGCCCGATAGCAAGCGCAAACTATTTCAGGATACGACTCTTACCGCATATTACGATTCTTTCGATAATATCAGTGTTTCACGATATGATTCATGGAGATTCCATTTCAAAACGATATGATTAATATAATCATCGACACCAAGGAGGTCATATTACTGGAGACACCACTGGCTCTGCCGCCATAGGTTACAGCTAATCTGTGGTTTGACGTCACAAGTAGGCAAAATCGAACTAAATTATGCCGTTGATAAAACAGTAAGCTTGTGTATCATTGATAAAGATTATTGAATTACTTATTTTATCTGTTTAAACGCTTAGAAGCTTTTGTTCCATTGGTTTCAAAGCAGCTTCTTTTCTGCGGCTGCGTCGTGCCTGCTCATGACGTCATTTGCAACACGGACGGCGACTTATGGCGGCCAATGCTGCGTGGATAGGAGTGGTGTCTCCAGTAATATAACCTCTTTAATTGACACTGATATCTGCCGACTGATTCGGAAAATACTCGGATAAAAATCGAACGCTGACAAATCGGTCACGTCGCACCAAAACGGTTAACAAAAAAGGATACAAAATTGAGATTCTCCAAAACGCACTGAAATCCGTAATTCTTCCAACCTGCCCGTAATTCCGCAATCTGACAGTCGAATCCGTAATAATTACGGACAACCCGTAATAGTTGGCACCTCTGGTATCGGCCCACGGAGGAATTTTTTCAATCGAGTTTCGAGCTCAGATTTTATTGCAAATACATCAGAAGAAAAATCAAACACCTACACTCCCTGGTGGCCAAACCATTTTTTACCAAAACAGAGAAATTATATGCAAAACATTTTCCCTCAAGAGCTGTTATCCAACGCAGGAAGAATTTTTCAAATCTGACCGTTAGGAGCTGAAATATTGGAAAAATCGTGATTTACCGTTACGCCCCCTAGCGGAAAATTTATGCATTATTTGAAAATGGGACTGTAAAATAATCTTCGATATAAATGCCATCAAAAGGAAAAAGAATTTTTTCAATTGGATATTTTAAAGCAAACGTATGAAATAAAATGCATTTTAAATTCTATACGATCTTCATTTGCACCCCCTAGCGGCGAAGATGTGCATCGGAATAAACCCAGAACAAATGGACCATCATTCTCACATTTTAAGCTTCCCAAATACAAAAAGAATTTTACAAATCAAACTAATAATTGCAGAGGTATGGTCTTCTCGGTCGGACAAAGTGATAACATAAGCAAGACGCCAAAACACGCTAATAATGCAGCTTCAGTTCTCCTAACAGACAAGAAAACACACACACATTTTGCAGGGAGTGGGGAGGAAAATTTGTTACACATAAGTTATGTCAGTAGAAAAATCTTCAAATACAAAACATCACGCAGGGACAAAAAGGCAGGAATGGATAAAATTCCAGTACAAAATGGAATTCCAGGACTTTTCCAGGATGCATACGAACCATGAAGATAAATAGCATTTGTTCCTGCTAGAAAATGTAAAAAAACTGCGGATTTCAGAAAGATTTTCACGCTTGTTTTAAGGACTTTATAAGGGCCCTTAGGAGCATCCAGCGATAATAAGGAATTCTCCTTAAGACTTAAGGACCGTACGCACTTGGATAAGCAAGAACTTCTTAAGCAATGAAAAATCATACATTTTCAGAGAAACTACACTTTATAAAAAACAAGCTGCTGAAGACTGGTTGTGACATCACAGTTCCGTCTAAAGACACAGATCCACTCGCAATATGGTTACTTTTTGCCCCAATTTAAGTGAGAAAACAAAAATAGCTGCCCCTATCCTATAAATAGATAATACCCCCCTTATTTGCAGAGGAAAGGGCAATTTTTCATCATGTGCAAGTTGGATGATTTCAGAATGAATTTCCTATAACATTAATGTTTTAAAGAATGCAAATAAATTCTTCAGCTATGAAAAACTAAATTGGCTGGCCGCCAGTTTGTGCGGACAGGCAAATTTTCGAGCATGGAGACTACAGTAACTTTTTCTAATAGCCACTTGTTTTTTTATCTAGCCACGTGGCGAGTGGCAACTGCTAATTTTAATCTTTGCTATAAGTATACACTTTATACATGCTAGAACAAAAGTAGTCAGTGAAAATTTCATCTTCACAAACTATGCACAATTTTTTCACATCAATTTCACTGACCAAATTATATCACCAGTAAAGATTAAAGTTAGCGGTTGCCACTCGCCACATGGCGACTGGATAAAATAAAGTGGTCAGTAGAAAAAGTTATTTTAGTAGTCACGCTCAAAAATTTGCCTGTCTGCACGAACTGGCGGCTAGCCAATTTAGTTTTTCATAGCTGTAGAATTTATTTGCATTCTTTAAAACATATTTAATGTTATAAGAAATGCATTCTGAATTCACCCAACTTGCACATGGTGAAAAACAGCCCTTCTGCAAATAAGTGGGTATGATCTATTTGTAGATTCACTCGTCAAGAGAAGGGGTGGCCATTTGTGTTTTGCCACTTAAGTTGGGCACGAAATAACCATGTCGAGAATGGACTGGACTGGACACCTGTGGCTATAGATGAAACTGTGACGTCACAACAGTCTTCAGCAGCTTGTTTTTTTTAAGTTTCCCTGAAAATGCAGGGTTTCCCATTGCTTAGGAACTTCCTGCTTATTTACAAACAAAACGGGCAAATATTTTTCCTTTTGTTTACAATAAGAAATTAAAAGTTCAAAATAGGGACTTCACTTTCCATTACAGTCTTTCATTCCACGTAGGGTCGCGTTTCCTCTGCATACAGTAGCTTTTTGAAACAAATTTTGCTTTAAACAAAATAAAAAAATTCTTGCTCTACTCCTTAATACAACAAAATGTTACTTAACAATGGGGAAACACAATGTTTTTAGTGAAATTAATAGAGACACCTTAGACAATTTTTATTAAAAAAATTGTCTAGAAAATTTGGTTGATGTTCCATTGAAGAAAAATATAATTTTTAAGGTTATATTTATGCATTTAATTGCATTGGGCAACAGATAGTGGAACTACTAAGCTTAAATTTAGCTACTGTTATGTCTAAATATATGAAAAGGTATCAGCACAATAATAAAATGTGTGTACAACACAAAATTGCCATAAGTAAAGTGGCCACTAGATTTTGACCATCCACTGGACAATGCCCACTTGAAAAATCAATTTTAATCTTTAATCACCGGTATTGTACATAAAATTCTAAAATCTACTATTGCGCAGAATGAGAGTGCATATTAATCACAACCAGAGAAAATACCAGAGTAAGAAAGTGCTACTGTTTATCAAGAAATAGCACTTCCCAACTTACCTGATAAAAATAAGGATTAGGTTCTGACTCTCCAATTCCATTGAAGTCATCAACATTTACAAGTTGATAATTAAACCAAAATCCAGCATTTGCAGTCTTGTACTCCTGTAGGTTCAAAACATGAGGCAAATTTCCTAGCACTTTGTATCTCCATCGATACAGTTCACAAATACTTGGACGAGATCTTCCTTGAGCATCTAAATCAACTGTTGGCACTCCAAGCCTGACAAACCTAAAAAATACAAGAACAGAAAAATAGTACAAATAGGAACATAAACATGAACACACAAACATTAAAATATATATACTGTGTATATTCAAAGTTTAATTATGACTAAGAGAAACTCAACAGACTTTAACCAATTGACCAATTGCCTTTCCCTAATTTATAGGGCCACTGGTTCAACGGGAAGAAGAGACCCAGTGCTGTAAGATAGTGTTTATCCTGGAAATTGAAAAGAGCACTAATTTTCTGAGAAAGGGCACATTTGTATTTAAAAAAAGGGGGAGCTCATTGTGTGTGAAAAACTTTGCAAGATCTAAAAAAAAAAAAAAAGGGGGGGGGGTACATTGTATCACAAAGGGGCACTTTGTGATAGCAAAACATATCTGAAAAAAAAAAAAGCCCAGTTTTTTCAAAAAGGGACATTTTATGTATGAGCGAGGTCATAGTTTTAGGCCCCCTGCCCCACCTCCTCCCAGAATAAACCTCTGACCCTGTTCTCATCGGATCCTGAATATAATACCATTACACACAGTGACGTAGGAATATTTAAATAACGAGCTTTATGGTTTTTGTAATCTATATAGATATCATTCATCATTGTCAACCATTATCAATCCACTGCTGGACGAAGGTCTCCCCAAGTTTCTTCCACAACGGCCAGTCTTGTGCCAGTCTCCTCCATCCACCCATCTCACATGTGGTCTTCTGGGTCTGTTCCTGTCCCTTGGAATCCGATCTAAAATTTCGGCTGCCCATCAATGATCTGTCCTTATGGCAGTATGTCCAGCCCATTGCCATTTCAGGGATTTAACTCTGATCACATGTCTTCCACTCTTGTCATTTTTCGGATCCACGAGTTTCTCTTCTTATCTCTACTGGTTACACCAAACATGCACCTCTCCAGGCTTCTTTGAGTTGTCTGCAGCCTTTGTATGTCTTTTAGTTAAGGTCCAAGTCTCTGCACCATACGTAAGCACTGGAAGGATGCACTGATCAAACACTTTTCTTTTAAGACATAATGGCATATTGCTCTTGAAAATTATGCTGTTTCTTCCAAAAGCTCTCCAGGCAAGTTTTGTATGCCGATTAATTTTTTCATCAATGTGACCCTCACTTGATATCTGCTGTCCAAGATAAACGTACGTGTCTGTTATCTCCAACTTTTCTCCATCAATCGATAAATCTTCATTTCTTGTAAAACCATTGAACATCACTTTTGTCTTCTGAAAGTTCATTTTCAATCCCACTTCTTTACAGCAAGTTCCTGGATCATACTGTGCAGCTATGATGGGGTAGGTGCAAAATGACTATGTCATCAGCAAAACGAAGGTGGGTTAGATAATCTCCATTAACTTTATCCCTTTGTTTTCCCAGTTCAGTGATTGAAAGACATTTTCCAATGTGGCATTAAAGAGCTTCAGAGATATGGTGTCACCTTGTCTCACTCCCTTTCCAATTTTTATGTGTGTTGTATTTTCAAACAGCTGAATCTTTGCACTTGCATTTTCATAGATGTTATTAATAATATTAATGTATGCATCTTCAATACCGCAGGATTTCAGAGCCATTGTAACTGCTGATGGTTTCACCGAATCAAAGGCTTTTTCATAAATCGATAAAAGCCATGCACAATGGAAGTTCATATTCCCTCGCTCTTTCATTTAGTTCTCTCAGTACGTGAATATGATCTATTGTGCTGTAGCCACTTCTGAATCCAGCTTGTTCTCTCGGTTGAGCCATGTCCAGTGCTACCTTCAAACGGTGTGAAAGAACTTTAGTGAAGATTTTATAAATCACTGATAGGAGGCTGATAGGTCTGCAGTTCCTGAGATCCTCAATGTCACCTTTTTTATGTAGCAGGATCATTAAAGCTTTGTTCCAATCTTCAGGAATCTTCCCTTCAGTAAGGCATAGAGTGAAAATTTGGGAGAGTACTGTTTCGATTTCTCCACTTGCTTCTTGTATGATGTCTACATAGTAATTCCATCTTCTCCTGGAGCTTTTCCCCGCTTCGTGTTCTTGATTGCATAAGCAACTTCTGCTGGGAGGACTGGAAGAACTCTGGAACTGGTACCTTTCATGATGTCATGGAGTACACATATCATCCCTTTCATACAATTTGGAGTAGAAATCTTTCACTCTTGTCAAAAATTTGCCTCTATTTCTTGTTACAGAACCATCTTTTCTCAGTGCCATAATCTGTTTTCTTCCCTTACTGAGATGTCCCTTTGCTATCTTTAGGCTTTGATTGTTTTTAATTTCTTTCCTCACTAGTTCACAGTTGAATTTCCTTACGTCTTCAGCGATACTTTTTCGTACTGTTTTGCACAGCTCTATATATTTCACTTTGGAAGTCGCATCTTTTTTAGTTGTCCCCATCTCTCTTCTTTTTTGCATCAACATTTTGGTTTTTCCTAATAATTTGTTCCCATGCAACTTGTTCTTAGACCCAGCTAATTTTGTTGCAGTTTCCACAAGAGCTTTGGTTACTTTTCTGTTAATATCAGAAATATCCACTTCTTCAGATGTTAGGCCTTCTAAAGCAGCGAATCTGTTCTTCAGTTCCAACTTGAAGGTATTATGGTGTTTTTTAAGGTTTGTTATGTCAATACATTTTGTTTGTCTTATGAGCTTGCCACGTTCAAGTTTAGTGTTGAGGTGCATCTTACATCTCACCAATCTATGGTCACCACCTGTGTTGAACTTGTTTAGCACACTGCAGTCTTCTATGACGATTTTTTTGTTACACATAAAATCAATTTCACTCGTCGTCCCATTTGGATGTCTCCATGCCCATTTCCTGTGTGGTTTTTCTTGACTAAGGAGTTCAAGATGAAAAACCCTTCTGCCTCTGCAAACTCAACGAGAGTATTTCCACGCTGGTTTCTGTTGCCATGACCGAATTTACCTACTGAAGTTTCATTCTGTTGCCGTTCTATTTTTGAATTTAAATCTCCCATAATTATCTTCAGGTGCTGCTTACCTTTATTATTTAGATGACGAATTTCCTCATAAAATTCTTCAATTTCTTCTTCAGGATGACTTGTGGTGGGTGCATAAGTTTGAATAATCTGAGCCGTGCATTTTCTCGAGAGTTGGATAATGAGTTTTACAGCTCTGTCAGAGGAACTTTCAACTTCAACTTTATTCTTCAGTTTCTTGTTTATTATAAATCCAACACCACTAGATCTGCCAGTATCTGTCCCACGATAGTAGAAGAGATGTCCACTATTCAGTTCAACGAGATCTCCTTTTCTCTTTACCTCACTTAGCCCGACCCCACTTGATCCTTTGTAGTAACTCTTCTAATTCAAGAAACCTTGAATCTGAAGATAGGGAGCGTCCATTATACGTAACCAAGATCAGCATCAGATGGCAGCCTAGTCCGGTCCTCCGGGGATTCTTAGCACCCTCTGCCTTCATGTCGCACTGGCCGCTGCCTTGGCCAGGTACATTCTCTATCCCACACTCACCAACCCGCTTGGCCAGCGTGGTGAGTTATGGCCAAACCCCTCCAAAATGACTCCACAACTTAAATCTTGGCCCTCAGTCTCCAGCAGCTGGAATGTACCTGGCCAAGGCAGCGGACAGTGCGACATGAAGGCAGAGGGTGCTAAGAATCCCCGGAGGACCGGACTAGGCTGCCATCTGATGCTGACCTTGGCAACGTACAATGGACACTCCCTATCTTCTGATTCAAGGCTTCTTGAATTGGAAGAACTACAAAGGATCAAGTGGGACATCGTGGGGCTAAGTGCGGTAAGGAGAAAAGGAGAAGATCTCATCGAACTGAAAAGTGGACATCTCTTCTACTATCGTGGGACAGATACTGGCAGAACTAATGGTGTTGGATTTATAATAAACAAGAAACTGTAGGATAAAGTGGTAGAAGTTGAAAGTTCCTCTCAGAGCTGCACGACTCGTTATCTAACTATCGAGAAGATACCAGGCTCAGATTATTCAAACTTATGCACCCACCACAAGTCATATTGAAGAAGAAATTGAAGAATTTTATGAGGAAATTTGTCATCTAAATAATAAAGGTAAGCAGCACTTGAAGATAATCATGGGAGATTTTAATGCAAAAATAGGGCAACGGCAACAGAATGAAACCAGCGTGGAAATACTCTCGTTGAGTTTGCAGAGGCAGAAGGGTTTTTCATCTTGAACTCCTTCTTCAAGAAAAAGCGACACAAGAAATGGACATGGAGACATCCAAATGGGACGACGAGTGAAATTGATTTTATTATGTGCAACAAAAAATTAGTCATAGAAGACTGCAGTGTGCTAAACAAGTTCAACACAGGTGGTGACCATAGATTGGTGAGATATAAGATGCACCTCAACACTAAACTTGAACGTGGCAAGCTCATAAGACAAACAAAATCTATTGACATAACCAACCTTAAAAAACACCATAATACCTTCAAGTTGGAACTGAAGAACAGGTTCTCTGCTTTAGAAGGACTAACATCGGAAGAAGTGGACATCTCTGAAGTTAACAGAAAAGTAACCAAAGCTCTTATGGAAACAGCAACAAAATTAGCTGGGTCTAAGAACAAGTTACATGTAAATAAATTATCAGGAAAAACAAAAATGTTGATGCAAAAAAGAAGAGACATGAGGACAACTAAAGAAGATGTGACTTCCAAAGTGGAATATATAGAGCTATGCAAGACAGTACGAAAAAGTATCACTGAAGACGTAAGAAAATTCAACTGTGAACTAGTGAGGAAAGCAATTGAAAACAACCAAAGCCTAAAGGTAGCAAAGGGACATCTCAGGAAGGGAAGAAAACAGATTATGGCACTGAGAAAAGAAGATGGTTCTGTAACAAGAAATAGAGGTGAAATTTTGACAAGAGTGAAACATTTCTACTCCAAATTATATGACAGGGATGATACATGCACTCCAGACATCATGAAAGATACCAGTACCAGAGTTCCTCCAGTCCTTCCAGCAGAAGTTGCACATGCAATCAAGAACATGAAGCGGGGAAAAGCTCCAGGAGAAGATGGAATTACTGTAGACATCATACAAGAAGCAAGTGGAGAAATCGAAACAGTACTCGCCCAAATTTTCACTCGATGCCTTAATGAAGGAAAGATTCCTGAGGATTGGAACACCGCTACAATGATCCTGCTACATAAGAAAGGTGACATTGAGGATCTCGGAAACTACAGACCTATCAGCCTCCTATCAGTAGTTTATAAAATCTTCACTGAAGTTCTTTCACACCGCTTGAAGGTAACACTGGACATGGCTCAACCGAGAGAACAAGCTGGATTCAGGAGTGGCTACAGCACAATAGATCATATCCATGTGCTGAGAGAACTAATTGACAGAGCAAGGGAATATGAACTTCCATTGTGCATGGCTTTTATTGATTATGAAAAAGCCTTTGATTCAGTGAAACCATCAGCAGTTACAATGGCTCTGAAAACCTGCAGTATTGAAGATGCATACATTAATATTATTAATAACATCTATGAAAATGCAAGTGCAAAGATTAGGCTGTTTGAAAATACAACACACATAAAAATTGGAAAGGGAGTGAGACAAGGTGACACCACATCTTCGAAGCTCTTTAATGACACATTGGAGGGTGTTTTTCAGTCACTGAGCTGGGAAAACAAGGGGATAAAGATTAATGGAGATTATCTAACCCACCTTTGTTTTGCTGATGACGTAGTCATTTTTGCAACTAGCCCATCAGAGCTGCAGATTATGATCCAGGAACTTGCTGACAAGAGTAAAGAAGTGGGATTAAAAATGAACTTTCAGAAGACAAAAGTGATGTTCAATGCTTTTACAAGAAATGAAGATTTATCGATTGATGGAGAAAAGCTGGAGATAACAGACACGTACGTTTATCTTGGACAGCAGATATCAAGTGAGGGTCACATTGAGGAAGAAATTAATCGGCGTACAAAACTTGCCTGGAGAGCTTTTGGAAGAAACAGCATAATTTTCAAGAGCAATATGCCATTATGTCTTAAAAGAAAAGTGTTTGATCAATGCATCCTTCCAGTGCTTACGTATGGTGCAGAGACGTGGACCTTAACTAAAAGAGACATACAAAGGCTGCAGACAACTCAAAAAGCATGGAGAGGTGCATGCTTGGTGTAACCAGGAGAGATGAGAAGAGGAACTCGTGGATCCGAAAAATGACAAGAGTGGAAGACATCATGATCAGAGTTAAATCCCTGAAATGGCAATGGGCTGGACATACTGCCAGAAGGACAGATCATCGATGGACAGCCGGAATTTTAGATTGGATTCCAAGGGACAGGAAAAGACCCAGAAGAAGACCACATGGGAGATGGGTGGATGAAATTCGAAAGTATGCAGGGGAGACATGGAGGAGACTGGCACAAGACAGACCGTTGTGGAGGAAACTTGGGGAGACCTTCGTCCAGCAGTGGATTGATAATGGTTGACAATGATGATGATCTCCCCAAGTTTCCTCCACAACGGTTGCACCAAGCATGCACCTCTCCATGTCTCTTTGAGTTGTCTGCAGCCTTTGTATGTCTCTTTTAGTTAAGGTCCACGTCTCTGCACCATACGTAAGCACTGGAAGGATGCATTGATCAAACACTTTTCGCTTAAGACATAATGGCATATTGCTCTTGAAAATTATGCTGTTTCCTTTAAAAGCTCTCCAGGCAAGTCTTGTACGCCGATCAATTTCTTCATCAATGTGACCCTCACTTGATATCTGCTGTCCAAGATAAACGTACGTGTCTGTTATCTCCAGCTTTTCGCCATCAATCGATAAATCTTCATTTCGTGTAAAAGCATTGAACATCACTTTTGTCTTCTGAAAGTTCATTTTTAATCCCACTTCTTTACTCTTGTCAGCAAGTTCCTGGATCATACTCTGCAGCTCTGATGGGGTAGTTGCAAAAATGACTACGTCATCAGCAAAACGAAGGTGGGTTAGATAATCTCCATTAATCTTTATTCCTTTGTTTTCCCAGTTCAGTGATTGAAAGGCATTTTCCAATGTGGCATTAAAGAGCTTCGGAGACATGGTGTCACCTTGTCTCACTCCCTTTCCAATTTTTATGTGTGTTGTACTTTCATACAGCCCAATCTTTGCACTTGCATTTTCATAGATGTTATTAATAATATTAATGTATGCATCTTCAATACCGCAGGATTTCAGAGCCATTGTAACTGCTGATGGTTTCACCGAATCAAAGGCCTTTTCATAATCGATAAAAGCCATGCAGAATGGAAGTTCATATTCCCTCGCTCTTTCAATTAGTTCTCTCAGCACATGGATATGATCTATTGTGCTGTAGCCACTCCTGAATCCAGCTTGTTCTCTCGGTTGAGCCATGTCCAGTGTTACCTTTAAGCGGTGTGAAAGAACTTTAGTGAAGATTTTATAAATCACTGATAGGAGGCTGATAGGTCTGTAGTTCCTGAGATCCTCACTGTCACCTTTTTTATGTAGCAAGATCATTGTAGCGTTGTTCCAATCCTCAGGAATCTTCCCTTCATTAAAGCATTGAGTGAAAATTTGGGCGAGTACTGTTTCGATTTCTCCACTTGCTTTTTGTATGATGTCTACAGTAATTCCATCTTCTCCTGGAGCTTTTCCCCGCTTCATGTTGTTGATTGCATGTGCAACTTCTGCTGGGAGGACTAGAAAAACTCTGGTACGGGTACCTTTCATGATGTCTGGAATACATGTATCATCCCTTTCACATAATTTGGAGTAGAAATCTTTCACTCTTGTCAAAATTTCGCCTCTATTTCTTGTTACAGAACCATCTTTTCTCAGTGCCATAATCTGTTTTCTTCCCTTACTGAGATGTCCCTTTGCTATCTTTATTTAAGCTTTGGTTGTTTTCAATTGCTTTCCTCACTAGTTCACAGTTGAATTTCCTTACGTCTTCAGCGATACTTTTTCGTACTGTCTTGCATAGCTCTATTTATTTCACTTTGGAAGTCACATCTTCTTTAGTTGTCCACATCTCTCTTCTTTTTTGCATCAACATTTTGGTTTTTCCTAATAATTTGTTCCCATGCAACTTGTTCTTAGACCCAGCTAATTTTGTTGCTGTTTCCATAAGAGCTTTGGTTACTTTTCTGTTAATATCAGAAATATCCACTTCTTCCAATGTTAGGCCTTCTAAAGCAGAGAATCTGTTCTTCAGTTCCAACTTGAAAGTATTATGGTGTTTTTTAAGATTGGTTGTGTCAATACATTTTGTTTGTCTTATGAGCTTGCCACGTTCGAGTTTAGTGTTCAGGTGCATCATACATCTCACCAATCTATGGTCACTACCTGTGTTGAACTTGTTTAGCATACTGCAGTTTTCTATGACGAATTTTTGTTACACATAATAAAATCAATTTCACTTGTCGTCCCATTTGGATGTCTCCATGTCCATTTCCTGTGTGGCTTTTTCTTGAAAAAGGAGTTCAAGATAAAAAACCCTTCTGCCTCTGCAAACTCAACGAGAGTATTTCCACGCTGGTTTCTGTTGCTGCCGCCCTTTTTTTGCATTGAAATCTTACATAATTATCTTCAAGTGTTGCTTACCTTTATTATTTAGATGACGAATTTCCTCATAAAATTCTTCAATTTTTTCTTCAGGATGACTCGCGGTTGGCGCATAAGTTCGAATAATCTGAGCCTGGCATCTTCTCGAGAGTTGGATAACGAGTCATGCAGCTCTGTCAGAGGAACTTTCAACTTCTACAACTTTATCCTTCAGTTTTTTGTTTATTATAAATCCAACACCACTAGTTCTGCCAGTATCTGTACCACGATAGTAGAAGAGATGT
This sequence comes from Macrothele yani, assembly GCA_039090855.1. Classification (NCBI taxonomy): domain Eukaryota; kingdom Metazoa; phylum Arthropoda; class Arachnida; order Araneae; family Macrothelidae; genus Macrothele; species Macrothele yani. Next base: position 17,354,685 of record CM077029.1, read on the forward strand.
CCACTTTTCAGTTCAATGAGATCTTTTCTCCTTACCTCACTTAGCCCGACGATATATATAGGGATGTAAGGTCAGGTGATGCGTAACATCACAGCCTCTTCTTCACCAATGTCAACCCCGCCTTTTCGTGATGCATCCTGTTCCCACTAAAGGGGCTCTGATGACCGCTAATAGCGGTATAACTATACCATCGGGATTAGAGGAAATGCTATCCCACACTCACCAACCTGCTTGGCCAGCATGGTGAGTTATGGCCAAACCCCTCCAAAATGACTCCACAACTTAAATCTTGGCCCTCAGTCTCCGGCAGCTGGAATGTACCTGGCCAAGGCAGCGGCCAGTGCGACATGAAGGCAGAGGGTGCTAAGAATCCCTGGAGGACCGGACTAGGCTGCCATCTGATGCTGACCTTGGTTACGTATAATGGACGCTCCCTATCTTCCGATTCAAGGCTTCTTGAATTAGAAGAGGAACTACAAAGGATCAAGTGGGGTCGGGCTAAGTGAGGTAAGGAGAAAAGGAGAAGATCTCATTGAACTGAAAAGTGGACATCTCTTCTACTATCGTGGGACAGATACTGGCAGAACTAGTGGTGTTGGATTTATAATAAACAAGAAACTGAAGGATAAAGTTGTAGAAGTTGAAAGTACCTCTGACAGAGCTGCACGACCAGTTATCCAACTCTCGAGAAGATACCAGGCTCAGATTATTCAAACTTATGCACCCACCACAAGTCATGCTGAAGAAGAAATTGAAGAATTTTATGAGGAAATTCATGATTTAAATAATAAAGGTAAGCAGCACTAGTAGATAATTATGGGAGATTTCAATGCAAAAATAGGGCAACGCCAACAGAATGAAACTTCAGTAGGTAAATTCGGTCACGGCAACAGAAACCAGCGTGGAAATACTCTCGTTGAGTTTGCAGAGGCAGAAGGGTTTTTCATCTTCAACTCCTTTTTCAAGAAAAAGCCACGCAGGAAATGGACATGAAGACATCCAAATGGGACGACAAGTGAAATTGATTTTATTATGTGTAACAAAAAATTCGTCATAGAAGATTGCAGTGTGCTAAACAAGTTCAACACAGGTAGTGACGATAGATTGGTGACATGCAAGATGCACCTCAACACTAAACTTGAACGGGGCAAGCTCATAAGACAAACAAAATCTATTGACATAACCAACCTTAAAAAACACCATAATACCTTCAAGTTGGAACTGAAGAACAGATTCTCTGCTTTAGAAGGCCTAACATTGGAAGAAGTGGATATTTCTGAAGTTAACGGAAAAGTAATGGAAACAGCAAAAAATTAGCTGGGTCTAAGAACAAGTTGCATGTGAACAAATTATCAGGAAAAACCGAAATGTTGATGCAAAAAAGAAGAGAGATGAGGACAACTAAAGAAGATGCGACTTCCAAAGTGGAATATATAGAGCTAAGCAAGACAGTACGAAAAAGTATCACTGAAGACATAAGGAAATTCAACTGTGAACTAGTGAGGAAAGCAATTGAAAACAGCCAAAGCCTAAAGATAGCAAAGGGACATCTAAGTAAGGGAAGAAAACAGATTATGGCATTGAGAAAAGAAGATGGTTCTGTAACAAGAAATAGAGGCAAAATTTTGAAAAGAGTGAAAGATTTCTACTCCAAATTGTATTAAAGGGATGATACATGTACTCCATGACATCAGAAAGGTACCAGAGTTCTTCCAGTCCTCCCAGTAGAAATTGCACATGCAATCAACAACATGAAGCGGGGAAAAGCTCCAGGAGAAGATAGAATTACTGTAGACATCATACAAGAAGTGGAGAAATCGAAACAGTACTCGCCCAAATGTTCACTCGATGCCTTAATGAAGGGAAGATTCCTGAGAATTGGAACAACGTTACAATGATCCAGCTACATAAAAAAGTTGACATTGAGGATATCGAGAAATACAGACTTATCAAGCCTCCTATCAGTGGTTTATAAAATCTTCACTAAAGTTCTTTCACACCGCTTGAAGGTAACACTGGACATGGCTCAACCGAGAGAACAAGCTGGATTCAGAAGTTGCTACAGCACAGACCACAATAGATCATATCCATGTACTGAGAGAACTAATTGAAAGAGCGAGGGAATATGAACTTCCATTGTGCATGGCTTTTATCGATTATGAAAAAGCCTTTCATTCGGTGAAACCATCAGCAGTTACAATGGCTCTGAAATCCTGCGGTATTGAAGATGCAGACATTAATATTATTAATAACATCTATGAAAATTCTAGTGGAAAGATTCGGCTGTTTGAAAATACAACACACATAAAAATTGGAAAGGGAGTGAGACAAGGTGACACCATGTCTCCGAAGCTCTTTAATGCCACATTGGAAAATGCCTTTCAATCACTGAACTGGGAAAACAAAGGAATAAAGATTAATGGAGATTATCTAACCCACCTTCGTTTTGCTGATGACGTAGTCATTTTTGCAACTACCCCATCAGAGCTGCAGAGTATGATCCAGGAACTTGCTGATAGGAGTAAAGAAGTGGGATTAAAAACGAACTTTCAGAAGACAAAAGTGATGTTCAATGCATTCACAAGAAATGAAGATTTATCGATTGATGGAGAAAAGCTGGAGATAACAGACACGTACGTTTATCTTGGACAGCAGATATCAAGTGAGGGTCACATTGGTGAAGAAATTAATCGGCGTACAAAACTTGCCTGGAGAGCTTTTGGAAGAAACAGCATAATTTTGAAGAGTAATATGCCATTATGTCTTCAAAGAAAAGTGTTTGATCAATGCATCCTTCCAGTGCTTACGTATGGTGCAGAGACGTGGACCTTAACTAAAAGAGACATACAAAGGCTGCAGACAACTCAAAGAGTGCATGGAGAGGTGCATACTTGTTGTAAACAGGAGAGATAAGAAGAGGAACTCGTGGATCCGAAAAATGACAAGAGTGGAAGACATCATGATCAGAGTTAAATCCCTGAAATGGCAATGGGCTGGACATACTGCCAGAAGGACAGATTCTCGATGGACAGCCGAAATTTTAGATTGGATTCCAAGGGACAGGAAAAGGCCCAGAAGAAGACCACATGGGAGATGGGTGGATGAAATTCGAAAGTATGCAGGAGTGACATAGAGGAGACTGGCACAAGACAGACCGTTGTGCAGGAAACTTGGTGAGACCTTCGTCCAGCAGTGGATTGATAATGGTTGACGATGAGATATATATATACTGTATATTTCTTTTTAATATATTTTTGCATGAAAACCAAAGAATGTAAATTTAAAATAACTTCATTTTATTTAAATGGTTTCGTTAACAACATTCATTTACTCAATAAGAATCAGATCTACTTTTCCCAATACCTGAGAAAGTAACATTTTTTTTAGTTGCCTAATCATAGATAAAAAGTAAAAGTAAATGCTTTTTACCATACTTCTAATCAATGGATTATTAAATATATGAAAACATACAGTAAAATTACTTGAAAATAATTTATTTGAAATAAATGATTGAAATAAAAAAATAACTGTTCTTGCTTCCATCCAGTGTTTTGCTGCTTAAAATTGCAGGTCGCAGAATTATTTTGTACTCTCCCCATAGCAAAATCACAGCGATGGCTGACATACATCGCAGGTTTATTTTGCACTCGTCCCCGTAGCAGAATTACGGCGACGGCCACGACAGATTTTGTACTCGTCCCCGTAGAAGAATCGCGGCGACGTACATCGCAGATTTAATTTGTATTCATCACCGTAGCTGAATCATGGCAACGGCTGACGTACATGGCAGATTTACTTTGTACTCGTCCCAATAGAAAAATCGCGGTGACGGGCTTCGGAAACTCAGATTTATTTTGTACTTGTCCCCGTAGAAGAACCGCGACGACGTACATCACAGATTTATTTTGCACTCTTCCCCGTAGAAGAATTGCGGCGATGGGCAATGTACATCACAGGTTTATTTTGTACTTGTTCCCATAGCAGAAGCTCGGCAACGGCCGACACACATTGTAGATTCATTTTTTACTCATCCTCGTAGCAGAATGGCGCTACGGCCGGCGAACATCGCAGATTTATTTTGGCCCTGCAGACAGACACGATATCCCCAGAACTCTATTAAACCATCTTGCAGACTCTATAACAGATGCAAGTTTTCCGCCTTTCAAAATTTCCGAAAACGGAAGCTAGGCGGAGTAAGGATTTCTCCCGTAATCGTAATTTTTTTTTTCTCTCTCCAAAAGTTCCCTCGATGCTTGAAGAGGGAATTATCCAATATTGTTGTTAAATATCATTTTATTGCATAAATATTTGTGGTTTTGTTTGAAAATGGAGGCCAACAATTTTCGAAAACGAAAGTTTGACGCAACCCAGTAATCTTGAATTCTTTTTCTTGCGATATTCGCTTAGCCCTATATGGTCATTAAATATCATTTTATAAGATAAATGTTTGTATTTAAGATTGAAAATGGAGAAAAAAATTCTGAAAACCAAAGTTGTACAGAGCAAAAATTTCTCTAATATTTAAAAATGGAGGAAAATTATCTCCCTCTAATAACCCTCCACCCGCTGTGGTTCTGTATTATTGTTTAATCTTCATTTAATTACATAAATGTTTGCACTCGAGATGGGAAATGGAGAAAAATTTTCTGAAAACAGAAGTAGAACGGAGCGAAGATTTCTCCTCTTATGACAATTCTTTCCTAGTGATACCTCTGCGTTTTATTGTTGTTAAATATAATTTTATTCCCTAAATCTGTGTTTCAGCTTGAAAATATTGGTAAAATTCCAGATACATAGGACCAGAATGTTCTCGATTCTAATTAACATTTCAATTGCTGTAGTACCTAGGTTAGACATTTTTTTTAGGTAGAAAAATGTCTGCAATTTTTATTGTTTTTCACATTTAGTCATCTTGCACAGTGACCACCCACAGATTATTTTGTTGCACAATGATATCTATCGCAGACTGACCAGGAACTTTCTGCTATGGGGGTTTTAAGCACGGGTAATGTACAGCGATATTCAGAATTTCGAATTGTTTTTACCAAGCTGCATATATTTTTTATTTCCCCTCCCATTTCTCTTTGTGACTATATTCTTATTTTTTGTTTTTCTGATCATATTCCTCATTTAATGCCTTGCGGTTAGTGAAAAAGATAGATTCGATATTTTCTGAGTATTTTTTTTTATGACAAAATACATGTTTTCCTATTTTTAACAGTCACTTCAAAACCAACCAATCATTATAAAACATTTTGTGCTCCCTCTTTTTAAAGCCAAATTCAATTTTAAAATCGGTACTTAATCTGTCCATGATGGAACCTGCCATTTCCGTGACTCACAAAATTGTTCTCACGGCAAAGTGTACAATGCAGTATCGATTTTTGACATTTGATTTCACTAAAGCGTGTTTTCACAATTCATAGTAAAAAAAAGTCTTGCTGTATTAAGTGCAGAACAAAAATATTTTATTGTTTAAACCAAAATTAATGTTCCAATTTTGTTTAAATCAAATTGTTTCAAAATTAATGTGCCTGAAGGATTTTGTGACTTATGTATGCCCACATCAGCAATAGCTTCATCTGCCTCCATTGAGAGAATGTTTTCTATGTTTCAACTACACTGGCGGAAAGTGAAAAAAGAACATCAAGAAAGAGACTTCTGATACCAACAAAATTTACACAGCATAATAACGGAATACAGAGCTAATGTGATCAAAACATTATGGCAAAATACAGCTGTATTTGCTGGTAAACTGAAAAATAACATTTCCATGTAACATGGTTAGTACGAGGTTGAACCGCCATGAACTGCGTCACACTGTGCAATTCTGGCATGGAGTCTGTCATACAGATGTTGGATGTTAGTTTGGGGTATTGAGTTCCAAGCATCCTCAACCTGGGCGCGTAAATCGGGGATGGTCGTGGCTGGCTGTGGAGACCGGATAAGTCGTCCCATAAAATCCCACACATGCTCAATTGGGGACAAATCTGGTGAATGTGCAGGCCATGGAAGTTGTCTCACACTTTGAAGTGCATGTTGTGTTGCACGTGCCGTGTGTGAGTTATCTTGCTGGAAAACACCATGATGGACCGACCTCACACATGGCACAACGGGCTGAATGTTGTTGATGTAGGAGGTGCTGTTTAACGTACCCAGTACAAACACTAGTTGTGTATGGGAGTGATAGCTGATCGCTCCCCACACCAGCAGACCAGGTGTATGCCCTGTGTGTCAGTGGCGGATGCAAGAAGGGTGGAGACGCTCCCCTGTGCGTCTAAGAACACGCATACGGCCATCGGAGACTCCCAAGCAAAATCTGCTTTCATCGCTGAACACGACAGATCGCCATTGCGTTCTCCAGTACAGACGTTGGCGACACCACTGCAGCCATTCCTGATGGTGGGCTGGAGTCAGAGGTACACATACCAGACGCACATGTGCACGTACTCCTGCTTCCAGTAGACGGTTGCGGATTGTTCGCAGTCGCCTCAAATGCAACGGCAGCTCGGGTTTGCGTCGCAGTGGATGTTCTGTTTGACAACACCGCTCTTCTTATGCGTAGATCGGTCAGCTCATCAGTCCGACTGTGACACCCGGTTTCACGTCTTCTCGTGTGGGAATGTTCCTCGGACTATCTACGCCACCATCGTACCACCACCGATACTTCCCGTCCAATTAGCTCCGCAATACGACCACCCTGCCTCGCGGAGTCCGACTAGATGACCTCACTCAAAGTCCGATAACTGCTGAAATCGTACACGTCTTCCATGTCCAGGCATTGCACATGTACATACACCGACGACTGATTACATTCACTTCGTCGTACTCCTTAAATACTGCCGACGATAATTTGCATATTATGCAGTGCTGTGGCGTAAGCGCTCACCGGTTGGTCTCGAAATTAACATCACACCTACGTAAACTCGACCCCATTAACATATGTAAATTTCGTGATCATTCGCCAATTCCTTCTTGGTGTTCTTTTTTCACTTTTCGGCAGTGTAGTTCTGTGGCGACACCCTCCCTTCCAAAATTTTAACGTACTAAGCCAATGTGCTGCTTTTTCATTCCCTCTCAAAGTTTTCCCGTGTGTAACTGTAAGGATAGCGACTTCGCAGTTGTTTTTCTTCTTCTTTTCTCTCCCGTCTATCTCCGTCCCCCCCCCCCCAAGTCATCCCTTGTTTAGTTTCATTTGTTAATACTGGAGTGACCCAGTATTAACCAATGCAACTAAACAACGGTTACTTCTTCCCTTCATGTGTGACCTTGACATCTCGCACGTTTGATGCCAGCCGTAATATTGGCTTCCCGTGCACTACCGTTTTCTGCATGTATCTTGGCACCCTTGGCGACGATCGTGCCTAATGTTGCACATTCTATCTCTCCTCTTTTGCCATTTTGCAGTTGAAAATTCTTGATTCTGCGTAACAAGCTTTTTGTGATGAAAGCAGAAATGTATTTATTTTCTGTATGAACAAAAAACATTCAGTAGAGTGACTATATTTAATACGCACGTATTTCTCGACGTATCGAGATTAAAAAACATGTTTTTATATAAGTTATTCTTTTTCAGTTAAATCCATTCAATAGTGGTTTAACTGTTGTAAATTTTTACATGTTATAGTTCCTTTGTGTGAAATGCAATTTCCAGTTGTAAATTATTAGTATTTACTACGAACAAATACCTCGGTAATCAAGTATAATTCAAGGAAAAACTTTTCACGTACCTCTCAGTTGTAAGTGGTCGATGTTCGAATCTTTGTATGGCTGTTCTGAGTTTAGACTTTTAAAATTTTAGTCGGCACATTTTCTTCACGGGTCCCGAAATCGGATAGACAAATTCAAATAAATTAATTTGTCTATCCAATTTCGAGACCCGTGAAGAAAATGTGCCAAAGAAAATTCTTAAGTCTAAACTCAAGAGCCTGATGAGAACAGCCATACAAAGATTCGAACATCAACCACTTACAACTGAGAGGTACGCGAAAAGTTTTTCCTTGAATTACATTTGATTACCGAGGTATTTGTTTGCATTAAATACTAATAATTTCCAACTCAGAAATTGTATTTCACACACAGGAACTATAACATGTAAAAAGTTCCAACAGTTAAGTCACTATTGAATAGAAAACTGAAAAAGAATGACGATATTTTAATTCTACGTAGTCATGGTATTTATACGAGTCCAACGGGTTACTTTCAAAGGAGGACAGGTACATTTTTTGACAAACCGTCTGCAAGGACGGGTAAAATTTAAGAGATTTTTCGTGCCCTGATTCAGAGCATTTATAAAAAGAGCTTATACTTATAAGCTCTAACCTTACAGCATTCAACAATGAAATCATTTGGCTTAAAAACATTGCTGATGCACATGGCTACAAAAACTTGACCATGATCAATAACATGACTGAGAATTCTTTGAATAAAGCTCATATTGAGAAATGGCTTCCTAGTTTAATTGAATTAATAATCTAAAGCAACTTATGGGAATTTACTAGGAATTTTTTTTTCATTTATAGCAAATTTTCGGAGAAAACTCTTCTTCAGGCTCTCTTGTTGTTGTCACTTTTTGCTTGTCACTATCATGGTTACGGTTAACCTTGACGGTTTAGGTTATTTTTCAACAAATCCTGCCAGATGTTAGGCAGGGAAAATCCTTTGCAGTCATTGATGATGGAATTTTGATTTTTCTCAATCTCTATTCCTTCTTTCAGTTTTCTTTTTTGGAAATTGCTTTGGAAATTGATTACTTTAAGGGAATTCCAATCCATGCTGTGCCCAGTTTCTCTAACATGCCTATCTAATCCAGTCTTGTTGGAGCAATTTTTTATAGCTGCTTTATGCTCAGCTATACGAGTTTCTAGTCTGCGACCTGTTTCACCTATGTAAGATAGTCCACAACTACAATTTACTTCATAAACTACTCCTTGCATTTTTAAAATATCTTCTTCTCTTTGAACTATTTTAGGGAAATTTTTTTTAACTTTGTTCTCTAAACTTGGAGCTAGCCTAATATTGTATTTTTTACTAATTCTCTTTAAAGCCTCAAATAAACCTTTGTGATAAGAAATTTTTCTAGTGAATTTTACTTCTTGCTTTTGTGGGTTCTTCGTACCATTAAAATTCAGAAGCTTCTCAATTTCTTCTTTAGGATAGTTATTTTCTGCAAGTATGACTTTAAGCTCTTCTTTATGGGCTTCTTTTTTATCTGCAGTAGAAACTATTTTATTAATTTTTTCTAAAAACTGACTTGCTACATTTTTCTTAATAGAAACTGGATGATACGAATTGAAATCCAGTAGTCTTTTAGTATTCATTGGTTTTTTATACCAACTAGTGAGGAATTTTTCATCTTCATAATAGATAGTAATATCTAAGAAGTTTATTCTTCTTTCTTTTTGAAGTTCAATAGTGAACTTAAGGGAATCATCTAATTCATTGAATGAGTCTAGAATTCTTTCTGGAACAATTTCTGAGCTATCTATTATAAATAAGATGTCATCCATGTATCTGCTATATAAGTAGAAGTATGTGGGTTGTACTAGTATCTTTTCTTCTAGTTTTCCCACATAATAGTTAGCTAAGAGTGGGGAGAGTGGGGAGCCCATAGCTAGCCCCGATTTTTGAATGAAAAAGTTTTCCCAAATTGAAAGTAGTTGTTCTGCAAAGAGAAAATAAGCATTTCAAAAATTCCTACTAATATGTTTTTTTCCTTGTTGTGAAAAACTATTAGGTCTGCCAAGTCTTCCGCTATAAAGTCTATAAGTTGATCTATATTAATGTGAGTATACATAGACACTATATCTAAACTACCCATAATAGGAGAATCTAATTTAGGAAGAAGTTCTAGTTTTTCTTTTAGCTGCATTGAGTTTTTAATCAAGTTAGGTGGCTCTTTTAAAAGATTCTGAAGGAATCTTTTAAAAGACTGGCTAAAAATTGGAGTAAGAAACAAAAATAAGAAATTTGTTAAAAAGCTGAACCTTAAAGAAGAAAAATTTTTGAAGAAAAACTATTCAAGTAAAAACAAAAAAACTGCAGTTCTTAGTCATGTGAAGGACAACACTGCTACTGGAGTTAGCCAAGAATTACTACAAGTGATAAATAAAGGAAGTAATTTCAATCTATCCAAAGAAAAATAAATCCAGAAAAATTGGTAATTGAATTGGAAAGCATCTGCAGCACTTTAGAAAAAGAGGACCAAATTAAAGCAGACCTCCTCAGAAAATATTACTACAATAGCCTTACAAAATTCCAGAAGCAAGTAAGGAAACCTCAAAAAAATTTTGATAATAGTCAATTAAAAGCTCTTAAAGATTTCAGAAAAAATGAAAGTATAGTTGCTGTGAAAACAGACAAAAGTAAGTTGATTACTATTATGGATAAGAAAGATTATCTAGAAAAGATGGAAGAACTAAAAAACCTATGTATGAAGAAGTAAAAGAAAACCCACTACCAGATTTGATTAAAAAAGTCTCTAAGCTTATTTCACTTCAAAAAAAGAAAAACCAGCTTCCAGAAAACTATAAACAATTCTCAAAATTACAGTTCAGATTACCTCAAATATATGGAATAGTCAAACTGCATAAAGAACACCAACCAATTAGACCAATAATAGACTCAAAAAACTCTATTCTTTCAAATCTAAACTATTTTTTAAAGTCACACCTTCAGAATCTTTTAAAAGAGCCACCTAACTTGATTAAAAACTCAATGCAGCTAAAAGAAAAACTAGAACTTCTTCCTAAATTAGATTCTCCTATTATGGGTAGTTTAGATATAGTGTCTATGTATACTCACATTAATATAGATCAACTTATAGACTTTATAGCAGAAGACTTGGCAGACCTAATAGTTTTTCACAACAAGGAAAAAAACATATTAGTAGGAATTTTTGAAATGCTTACTTTCTCTTTGCAGAACAACTACTTTTAATTTGGGAAAACTTTTTTCATTCAAAAATTGGGGCTAGCTATGGGCTCCCCACTCTCCCCACTCTTAGCTAACTATTATGTGGGAAAACTAGAAGAAAAGATACTAGTACAACCCACATACTTCTGCTTATATAGCAGATACATGGATGACATCTTATTTATAATAGATAGCTCAGAAATTGTTCCAGAAAGAATTCTAGACTCATTCAATGAATTAGATGATTCCCTTAAGTTCACTATTAAACTTCAAAAAGAAAGAAGAATAAACTTTAGATATTACTATCTATTATGAAGATGAAAAATTCCTCACTAGTTGGTATAAAAAACCAATGAATACTAAAAGACTACTGGATTTCAATTCGTATCATCCAGTTTCTATTAAGAAAAATGTAGCAAGTCAGTTTTTAGAAAAAATTAATAAAATAGTTTCTACTGCAGATAAAAAAGAAGCCCATAAAGAAGAGCTTAAAGTCATACTTGCAGAAAATAACTATCCTAAAGAAGAAATTGAGAAGCTTCTGAATTTTAATGGTACGAAGAACCCACAAAAGCAAGAAGTAAAATTCACTAGAAAAATTTCTTATCACAAAGGTTTATTTGAGGCTTTAAAGAGAATTAGTAAAAAATACAATATTAGGCTAGCTCCAAGTTTAGAGAACAAAGTTAAAAAATTTTTCCCTAAAATAGTTCAAAGAGAAGAAGATATTTTAAAAATGCAAGGAGTAGTTTATGAAGTAAATTGTAGTTGTGGACTATCTTACATAGGTGAAACAGGTCGCAGACTAGAAACTCGTATAGCTGAGCATAAAGCAGCTATAAAAAATTGCTCCAACAAGACTGGATTAGATAGGCATGTTAGAGGAACTGGGCACAGCATGGATTGGAATTCCCTTAAAGTAATCAATTTCCAAAGCAATTTCCAAAAAAGAAAACTGAAAGAAGGAATAGAGATTGAGAAAAATCAAAATTCCATCATCAATGACTGCAAAGGATTTTCCCTGCCTAACATCTGGCAGGATTTGTTGAAAAATAACCTAAACCGTCAAGGTTAACCGTAACCGTCAAGGTAAACCGTAACCATGATAGTGACAAGCAAAAAGTGACAACAACAAGAGAGTCAGAAGAAGGAGAAGAGTTTTCTCCGAAAATTTGCTATAAATGAAAACAAATTTCCTAGTAAATTCCCATAAGTTGCTTTAGATTATTAATGACTGAGAAATTAAACCCCTGCCTACGTAGACATACTTCTAATTATGCCAAAGAAGACACCATTTTTGCTGGATCCTTGCCATACTTACCTCATGCCACCAAAACCAGGGTTTGAAAACCCCAGCCCACTTGTTTTTTGGGTTTTTTTTTTTTTTATCAGGCTTTTTCTAGTATTGTTGCAAAAATAAAGAAGCAACAATCAATGAGTAAATTCTGCCCTGAAACCACAAAAGAGCAAAAGGAATCTCTTTATAAAACAGTGGCCATTTTTTTCTAATCCTGCTAACATACCATTCAATACAGCAGAATTGGGTCAGTTTAAAATTATGATTGAAACACTGAGACCTGGATATCAACCACCCTCAGCAAAAGCCATTGGTGGAAAATTGTTTGATACTGCAACAGAAGAAATTGACATTTAATATTCCTTCCTTCTGAGTTCCTTTGGTTTTTTTACAGTTGTTCTGGCCTCTTGATTTTAGTCAAGGCCTGTTTTCACTGTATAGAAGGATTATCAAAAGTTTTGTTTACTCGTGAAGAATTCAAATAGTATTGCCATGTTCCTCATACTGTAGCCAGTTACGAAACTGAAATGTTTTCATTTCAGTTTAGTAACTGGCTACAGACTAAAATCAAGAGGCCAGAAATGTCTATAAAAAAACAAAGAATCTCAGAGGGAAGGAAGGTTACATGAAAATTTCTTCAACTAGAACCAAATAAATATATCTGGGAAAAGCCTTGGGTAAGTGATTTAATACCTGTTAAGAAGAAATTGAATCTCAGCTTTCAGAAAAAATAAAGTCAGGCAGTTTGACTCTCACCATAGATGGCTGGTACAGTGTGAAGAATGAAATAGTCCAAGCTATTAATGTCCATACCGGAACAGAAATTTTTTTTGCTGTGTGCTGATGATACCGGATTAGAAAAGAAAACAGCAAAATATTGTGCTTCTAAATTAGAGGTGGCCATAAAGGAATGCAAAGAAAAATTTGGGAAACCTGTTTTTGCTGTTGTAACTGACAGAAAAAAAAAAATTATAAAAATGTGAGAAATTTTAAATGAAAAATAACCAACTCTCTTAACATATGGACACTCAGCACATCTGTTGAATTTTGTAGAAAAAGATGTTTCCCCAAAGACTGTTTTAAAGCAGTTGCAGAGGGGTACAAAAATATTTTTTAACATAGGCCTATATCAACCACATCGATGGTTCAAAGAAAAGCCTGGCTCAATGCCACAACTACCTAACAAAACAAGATGCAACTCTCATCCTGACTGTGTGTAAAACATTTGTGGTCAATTTCATAAATACAGAGAAATATCATTAGAGCATATTGAGGAATTTGATCAATTTATTTTAAAAATATGGGATAACATTGGCATTTACCGTGAAGCAACGAATCTGGTAAAGCAGTTATCCATTGTTACTAGCACACTGGACACACTTCAGAGACACAATGTCCATTTCAAGTTGCTCTTGAAAAATGGCTAGATTTACTACAAGAAGAAATCTTGCACCCTACCATATAGATTTTAAAAAAGGTTTGAACAAACAATTCATGAACCATATTTTCTAACAAACCTCATAGACCCAAAATACAGAGGTCAGAAACTTAACCAAGAACAGGAGAGTAGTGCAGAAGTGGATATCCAAATTTCACCCTGATTGAACAGTCGAATAGTATGACCACCAGAGTTCGCCGAAAAAAAAAAAAATTATATTTACTCTTTTGAAAAAATTTAGGGAGTAATTTTTAAAAGTGGGGAGTATTTTTGAAAAATTAACAGACTAAATTAAAAAAAAAAAAAACTTACAAAAATGCTAGGTGTTTATGAAAATTCAATCCAGATTTTTTTCATATAAAAATATTGGGTTGTCGGAAAAGTCATGATGTATTTTTGGCACCTGATGGCGGTTGGGCGGTTTTGGAAGTACTAGAGGCATGCACAGCTCTGTTATCACATGGCATTCCACAGGTGCCAGTTCTAGCTGCAGTCTAAAAGGAATAGTGAGCGATTTGGGTGATTTGCAGAGATTTGACATCAAGTTGAAGATGAAAGACCAAACTGTGCATTTTCACCATATTTTACGTTTTACTTCCGTAAAGGGAAGAATATGCATCAAGCTTGTGAAAAGTTGCGTAAAGTGTACAGTGATAATGCTCTACAAGAACGTCAGTACCAGCGGTGGTTCGCAAAATTCCATGCTGGTGATTTTGACCTCAATGATCGCTCCTCGGTTCAGGGGGCCCACCAAGGTTGATGATGACCAAATCAAGGCATTGATTGAGTCAAACCCACATTACATGACACGAGATATTGCAGACACATTGCACATCCATCATTCAAGCGTTCACAACCACCTGAAGAAGCTGGGATACGTAAGCAAGCTCGACGTGTGGGTTCCTCATGAACACAAAAAAGCTTAATTGACGGCGCGTATAAACATCTGCGATATGCTCATTAAAAGTGAGGAAAATTATCCTTTTTTGAAGCGACTAATAACTGGTCACAAAAAGTGGATTGTGTACAACAATGTGCTGCGCAACCGGTCTTGGTCCCGACGTGCTGCTTCGCCTCAAATGACATCCAAAGCAGACATTCAGCAGTGGAAGTTTCTGGTCTCAGTGTGGTGGGATTTTAAAAGTGTGTTTTTCGAGCTCCTACCACGGAACCAAACAATCAATTCGAATGTGTACTGTCGCAATTGGACAGTTTGAACGAATCCATCATCCAGAAACGTCCAGAACTCGTTCATCGTAAAGCTGTTCCATTCCATCACAACGCGAGACCACACACAAATTTGATCACCCGCCAAAAATTATTGGAGCTTCGGTGGGATGCGTTGCCACACCCAGCATACTCGCCTGATCTTGCACCGTCAGACTTCCACTTGTTTTGCTCTCTTCAACAGTCCTTGCGTGGTATAACGTTCAATTCAGATGAGGCTGTAAATCAGCACCTTGTACAGTTTTTCGCCACGAAAGACAGGTCCTTCTATGAACGAGGCATTCTGCAGCTCACTGAAAGATGACAAAAGGTTATCGAACAAAACGGGCATTATATCATTGATTGATCTTTGTTCTTTCTATCAATAAATGACCTTTGCAAAACATGGCTAAAATACGTCATGACTTTTCTGACAACCCAATATTTCACTACCACTCAATGTGTTCGTATTTAGAATTTGGATTCATTTTACTTTTTGTTTTAGTAATAAATAAAATATTCACATTTTAAAACAATAACATTAAATTTATCATGTTTTGTAATGACCACATGCAACAGCAATGTATTCAAAAAAGGAATGCATTACACTTTTGAGATTGATTCTTATAGACATCTAAAAATATATAATAAACTTCTCAGCAAGTTACACAGCATCCAGTGCTTAAATTATCATTTTGCTGATACCTCCCTGTCTCTTTATGCCTTTCAATGAAATTTTTTTATCTATCATGCTAAAATAACTTTCAGTCTGAGGACCATGAATGCACGATAGTTTTCATTATTTTAGATAAAAGATAAATAGTGTAACTTTGAGAATAACACCATGCATCAATTCTTAAATTTTCAGCTTCGTCACTTTCGTTTTCGGACCCCCTTCCCCCTTATCAAGCTGAAATGAAAACCTTTTTGGGGGGAATATTTAAGAACATGTTTGAAACATGGTTGGGAAAATAAATAAATATTAGTTACAGGAGAAATCTTTGCTATGTCAGATTTCCGTTTTCGGACATTCTCCCTCCATTTTCAAAGTGAGATACAAATATTTATGAAATGGATCAATATTTAACAACAATACTAGGCAAAGAAACCATTGCGTGAAAAGTAAAATCACTGCTACGAGAGAAATCTTCACTACGCCTAACTTCCGTTTTCGAAAAGTTTTCAAAGACAAAATTTTGGTTTTCGAAAGTTTCAGGTGGGAAGCATCCTTCACCACACCAATTGCCCCAAAATTTCTGTTCAGTTATGCGTCAATCCTGGGAATAACCCAAATTACGACTGAAAAGGAGTAATTCCTCGAAAGCCGTAGCACTCTCATATGCCTGAAGATTACAGATAAATTTTGGGCCATCGAATTTCCATTTTCAAACTGAAATACAAATATTTATAGAATCATCATCATCATCATTGTCAACCATTATCAATCCACTGCTGGACGAAGGTCTCCCCAAGTTTCCTCCACAACGGTCTGTCTTGTGCCAGTCTCCTCCATGTCACCCCTGCATACTTTCGAATTTCATCCACCCATCTCCCATGTGGTCTTCTTCTGGGTCTTTTCCTGTCCCTTGGAATCCAATCTAAAATTTCGGCTGTCCATCGATGATCTGTCCTTCTGGCAGTATGTCCAGCCCATTGCCATTTCAGGGATTTAACTCTGATCATGATGTCTTCCACTCTTGTCATTTTTCGGATCCACGAGTTCCTCTTCTTATCTCTCCTGGTTACACCAAGCATGCACCTCTCCATGCTTCTTTGAGTTGTCTGCAGCCTTTGTATGTCTCTTTTAGTTAAGGTCCACGTCTCTGCACCATACGTAAGCACTGGAAGGATGCATTGATCAAACACTTTTCTTTTAAGACATAATGGCATATTGCTCTTGAAAATTATGCTGTTTCTTCCAAAAGCTCTCCAGGCAAGTTTTGTACGCCGATTAATTTCTTCATCAATGTGACCCTCACTTGATATCTGCTGTCCAAGATAAACGTACGTGTCGGTTATCTCCAGCTTTTCTCCATCAATCGATAAATCTTCATTTCTCGTAAAAGCATTGAACATCACTTTTGTCTTCCGAAAGTTCATTTTTAATCCCACTTCTTTACTCTTGTCAGCAAGTTCCTGGATCATACTCTGCAGCTCTCTTGGGCTAGTTGCAAAAATGACTACGTCATCAGCAAAACGAAGGTGGGTTAGATAATCTCCATTAATCTTTATCCCCTTGTTTTCCCAGCTCAGTGACTGAAAAACACCCTCCAATGTGGCATTAAAGAGCTTCGGAGATATGGTGTCACCTTGTCTCACTCCCTTTCCAATTTTTATGTGTGTTGTATTTTCAAACAGCCTAATCTTTGCACTTGCATTTTCATAGATGTTATTAATAATATTAATGTATGCATCTTCAATACCGCAGGTTTTCAGAGCCATTGTAACTGCTGATGGTTTCACCGAATCAAAGGCTTTTTCATAATCGATAAAAGCCATGCACAATGGAAGTTCATATTCCCTCGCTCTTTCAATTAGTTCTCTCAGCACATGGATATGATCTATTGTGCTGTAGCCACTCCTGAATCCAGCTTGTTCTCTCGGTTGAGCCATGTCCAGTGTTACCTTCAAGCGGTGTGAAAGAACTTTAGTGAAGATTTTATAAACTACTGATAGGAGGCTGATAGGTCTGTAGTTTCCGAGATCCTCAATGTCACCTTTCTTATGTAGCAGGATCATTGTAGCGGTGTTCCAATCCTCAGGAATCTTTCCTTCATTAAGGCATCGAGTGAAAATTTGGGCGAGTACTGTTTCAATTTCTCCACTTGCTTCTTGTATGATGTCTACAGTAATTCCATCTTCTCCTGGAGCTTTTCCCCGCTTCATGTTCTTGATTGCATGTGCAACTTCTGCTGGAAGGACTGGAGGAACTCTGGTACTGGTATCTTTCATGATGTCTGGAGTGCATGTATCATCCCTTTCATATAATTTGGAGTAGAAATCTTTCACTCTTGTCAAAATTTCGCCTCTATTTCTTGTTACAGAACCATCTTCTTTTCTCAGTGCCATAATCTGTTTTCTTCCCTTACTGAGATGTCCCTTTGCTATCTTTAGGCTTTGGTTGTTTTCAGTTGCTTTCCTCACTAGTTCACAGTTGAATTTTCTTACGTCTTCAGTGATACTTTTTCGTACTGTCTTGCATAGCTCTATATATTCCACTTTGGAAGTCGCATCTTCTTTAGTTGTCCTCATCTCTCTTCTTTTTTGCATCAACATTTTCGTTTTTCCTGATAATTTATTTACATGCAACTTGTTCTTAGACCCAGCTAATTTTGTTGCTGTTTCCATAAGAGCTTTGGTTACTTTTCTGTTAACTTCAGAGATGTCCACTTCTTCCGATGTTAGGCCTTCTAAAGCAGATAACCTGTTCTTCAGTTCCAACTTGAAGGTATTATGGTGTTTTTTAAGGTTGGTTATGTCAATAGATTTTGTTTGTCTTATGAGCTTGCCACGTTCAAGTTTAGTGTTGAGGTGCATCTTACATCTCACCAATCTATGGTCACTACCTGTGTTGAACTTGTTTAGCACACTGCAGTCTTCTATGACGAATTTTTTGTTACACATAATAAAATCAATTTCATTTGTCGTCCCATTTGGATGTCTCCATGTCCATTTCCTGTGTGGCTTTTTCTTGAAGAAGGAGTTCAAGATGAAAAACCCTTCTGCCTCTGCAAACTCAACGAGAGTATTTCCACGCTGGTTTCTGTTGCCATGACCGAATTTACCTACTGAAGTTTCATTCTGTTGCCGTTGCCCTATTTTTGCATTGAAATCTCCCATAATTATTTTCAAGTGCTGCTTACCTTTATTATTTAGATGACAAATTTCCTCATAAAATTCTTCAATTTCTTCTTCAGGATGACTTGTGGTGGGTGCATAAGTTTGAATAATCTGAGCCTGGTATCTTTTCGAGAGTTGGATAACGAGTCGTGCAGCTCTGTCAGAGGAACTTTCAACTTCTACAACTTTATCCTTCAGTTTCTTGTTTATTATAAATCCAACACCACTAGTTCTGCCAGTATCTGTCCCACGATAGTAGAAGAGATGTCCACTTTTCAGTTCGATGAGATCTTCTCCTTTTCTCCTTACCTCACTTAGCCCCACGATGTCCCACTTGATCCTTTGTAGTTCCTCTTCCAATTCAAGAAGCCTTGAATCAGAAGATAGGGAGCGTCCATTGTACGTTGCCAAGGTCAGCATCAGATGGCAGCCTAGTCCGGTCCTCCGGGGATTCTTAGCACCCTCTGCCTTCATGTCGCACTGGCCGCTGCCTTGGCCAGGTACATTCCAGCTGCCGGAGACTGAGGGCCAAGATTTAAGTTGTGGAGTCATTTTGGAGGGGTTTGGCCGTAATTCACCACGCTGGCCAAGCGGGTTGGTGAGTGTGGGATAGAATTTCCTCTAATCCCGATGGTATAGTTATACCGCTATTGGCGGTCGTCAGAGCCCCTTTAGTAGGAACAGGATGCACCACGAGAAGGCGGGGTTGACATTTGTCAAGGAGAGGCTGTGATGTTACGCATCACCTGACCTTGCATCCATAAAATGATATATATCATCAATATTAGACAGAGGCAACATCGAAGGAAATCTAAAATTACGATTACGGAACAAATCTTTATTTTGTTTACTTCCGTTTTTGAAAGATGAAATACCGTTTACTAACACATTTTTATGTGTTAGTAAAATTCTTCGATGCATAGTTTTACACGTTGATGTGCATTTCATTTGTTTTTCGATGTGTGTATTTCTAGACTGTAAAATTTCGATGAGTACTAGACACGTAATTACGCATTTTGGTGAACTCTGATGACCACCCCGGAATCATTGTGTACACTCTCGCCTAGGCGTGCCACAGAGTGCATGTGAGAAGGTCAACTACACAGTGATATAAGCGGCTGGCCAGGACAGATGAGCCATAGTGCATAACGTGAGCACAATGGGCAGAGGTAGATATCTGACAGACGTTTGAAAAGGAATGATTTTCAGTAGGGCCCGGACTTTGATGACCAAAAAATTCCTTATAAATGCATTTAAAAGTAGCAGAAAATGCCCATAAAATGAAAAAAAAAAAATTCCCTTAAAATTTTAAAAAGAAAATCTACCTAGAACAGTTCTTACAGTAAAATTTGCCAAAAATTGTATTGTCTTAAAATAATTGATAAATTATATTTTTCTTTAAAATACATATTAATCATAAAAAAATAGTAACTACATAAGAAAAAGAAAGAACAGTACATACCAATCCCATATGAATTTTATTTGCTTGTACACTGAAAGTCTTTTTTCATGTAAGTACATCATAATTGTACTGAATTATAAGGTGCATCTTAATGTTTTTGAAGGTAAATGAACGTCTATTATCTGCAAGTAGGTTTATATATCTCGAGAAGCTTCTCTCAACATTAACGGATGTGACAGGGGCATACTTGGGGGAAAAAAAAACAAAAAAAAACAGCTTCACTTACAGCTAGTTCTTCTATATCAAAACTGTTTCTCCAGTTAATATGTGAGATTTTCTTCAAAGTCTGGAATCCAACATTTTTTTCCAGAACATTGTTTAATTTGGCAAAGACAGATTGTCCAACCTTGCCTTTGGCTCTTTTAAGAACTTGACTTACTTTTTCAACGTAACTGATTGCTTCAATGAGTTCCATACCCTGTTTTTCTAAACACGTAATCGTTGAGGTCAAAATGCTGGTTTTATTTAATGTATGCTAGATTTCCTTCTGTTTTATTTTCCGAGAACATGTGTTGGGCAGTTTGAAAACCATTTATTATAGAATTCACAGGCTGGAAATTGTCACTGTAATATATGCATGCATTCAGCCATGTCCCCCAACATGTTATTACTGGCTGTGGTGGTAAGGCTAGGCTAGAAGCTTGAGATTTGAAACATTGTGTGCGATATGGTGCTTTTAGGAATATTTTTTGCATTGGATACGAGTCGATCAATATTAGGATAATTTGCACGGATTTCTTCAGCAGTGCGATGTAAAGCATGGGCAAGATAAGTAACATGCACCAACTTGGGATAAAATCCTTTAATTGATTTTCCTGCTTTAACCATATACGGGGCAGCATCAGTCAAAAACAGAAGTATATCGTCATGTTGTATACCACCAGGCCATAAAAGAAATAAGGATTTGTCAAATAATTGACAGATCGCTGAGTGATTCACTTTCTCTATGATCTCCGTATTCAGCAAAAATATTTTGCCAGGGCAATCTGGCTCAAGTGTCCCTATTATGACGTTAGCAACAGGACGACCCTGAGCATCATTCATTTCATCAATAGACACAAACATTTTTTCCCCTTTTACACTGATCCTAATTTTGTCCATTGCTTCGGTGTAACACCTACGTATGTAGTTTTTTCGTAGTGTAGACTCGTCAGGTATGACATGACCAGTGTGTTTTTCCAAAAACTGGTGAAATTTAGGATGATTTAACTTTTTCAGTGGAATATTCGCAGAAACAAAAACTTCACACAACTCTTTATAAAATGGTGACTTCTGGGATGGTGTCGATGAAAAGCTTTCCATAAGTAAACGTTGAGATGCCTACAACTTTTTCTTTGCAAGTTCAACAGCTCGAATATGCTTTTCTTGTCCAATATGCTGCAAGACGGTAAATCGCTTTTGTGCTGCAACTTTGGTTTCACATAGTTTGCAAAATAGAATTTCTCCATCAGTAGAAAAAACATTTTCTCCGAACTCCAAAACAAACTTGCGTAAATAGCAAGATTGAGAAGATTTGCATTTAGGCATCTTTGGAAATAAACTGCTACTTTTCTTTTCAGACTGGAAATAATGATTGGAGTATGTACTAATAGCTTTCATACAATTTGAGATGCTTTAAGTGTAACCCCACAAACACTCCTAGAACAGGTTCTGCCTGGTACCAGAAGGTTGGGGGCAATGGAAAAACATCCTACCTAACCCTTTCACGAACAGTGTCCAAAAATCTAGGCACAAATATTTCTATTCCATTTCCTTCCCTTCTGAAGACCCAACAAAATGAGGATTACTCTCAGATGTCCCTGTGGAGAGGACACCTAATCCAAAGTAATGCTTCCTATAATTTGAGCTACCTGTTTCTTGGGGGAAATCTTTTCACTTCCTGAGGGAGAAGGTTGAGTATGGGTGGGGGAGTAGTGTGGGCGTTGCTTCAGGAACGAAAGACCTAAGGCACACAGGCAGAATCGCTCACATCTAAGCGCCGATCGTTTATCTCTCCCTCCCATCTTTGCGACTCGGGGTTTGTCGGGGGCGTGTCGAAAGCCATTGGCTCTTTTGAGGCGGTCAGACATCTGTTTTCTTTTGGAGGAGAACACGAAGCTTCCGAGTCTTATCAGCACAATCAACTACGTATGACTTTCCCAAAGTCTCAAGGGGTGAAGAAATGCCGCAGCCGTTTGAAAGGCCGTGTCAGCAGTTTCTGGACTGTACATAAAAAAGAAAATGCAGAAAAGTGACAAAAAATGCGCTAAATCGCAAAAATCCTCCCAAAATGCCAAATGAATTCCAGAAAAGGCTGCAAAATACCCTAAAAATACCTAAAAATGCATTAAAAAGGCAAAGTCTGTGCCCTAATTATCAGTTACGGTGCCAAGGGTGGAAGCATCTCAGAAACAGCAGACTTCGTGGGCTGTTCAAGAGGCGCTGTAGTAAGGGTGTACCAAGAAAGGAACGCTGGCATTCTGAGTTCCTCTCGACATCATAACTGTGGAGCCCGAAAGGCCATCGACCCCAGAGGAGAGTGTTGCCTTCGTCAGCAGGTAAAGGGCAATCAACCCGCAACAGTGCAGCAATTGACCACACAAATGAATGCTGGGATACCCACGTACATGTTCCCGACAACAGTAGAGTAAACCCTGTTACACATGGGTCTCCGGAGTCGACACTGCATCAAGGCGCCCATTGTCAACCTAGGTCCATCGGCGACGATGCCTGCAGTTCACATGGGACTACATGGGACTACTGTCATGAGGAAGAGTGGAAAAAGGTTGCCTTCTCTGACGAATTGAGGTTTCTACTCCACAGAAGTGACTGACGGTGGTGGACATGGTGTTAGACACACAAGAACCAACACCACACGCTTGTCGGTAAAGTACAGGCCAACGGTGGCAGTGAGCACGTGTGGTTGACGTTTTCATGTTATGCCCTGGGACCGCTGGATGGGTCCCTGAATGCTAATGGCTACTTGTCTATCCTTGCTGACCACATGCAGCCCTTCACATTGGAACTTTACCCTGGTGGTGATGGTGTCTAAAGGACAGTGTATACTGTCATGTCGCTAAAGAGGTGCACGACTGGTTCCAGGAACACTACAGTGGTGTTACCATTCCCCCTTTAGAGGTGAAATCGGCCAACCTCAACTCCATGCTCCAGTCTGAATGGGAACATGCAACCTTCCGGGGCATCATTTCATCCATTTCATGCCATCTCGCCGATGTCATCTGGGCCAAAGGTGGTTATTCCCATTATTAGGTAGGTGGTCATATTATTCTGATATGACCGTGTATTTGCCTGATGTAATGGCTTTCAAAATTAATGGGACAGACTTATTACCTAACATCAATGATGAAAGAAAGTGCCATCAGCTAGTTTTCTTCCATAAAACAGTGGCAAATCATGGCAAAAGAGTCTAAAATGGGTTCAAATTCAAAATTGCCTGCAGGATTGTGACTTTTTTGTATGCCCACATTCAGCACCAGCTTCATCTGCCTCCATTGAGAGAATTTTCTCTATGTTTTAACTAGTTTGGAATAAGTTACGAAATAGGCTTGGCATTGAGAAAGCCACAAAACTTGTTCAGTTTATACATTTTCAAGATCCCAGCATGGATCAAAATTTCCTTTAGACTGGTAGTTTTATTTCTGACTAAAACCCTCGAGATAATGTAAATGGACGATGTCATCGCTCTTACCACGTTATCGTCCATTTATATAAAACCCCCGAGATTATTATTTTAAATGTGGCTGTTTCGCAGAAAAACTCAAGAGGTTTGAAAATATTTGGAAATTGTGTGAGTTATGAAACATAATTTCAGCCTGCTTTTGAGGTTTTAGTAAAACACTAAGCAAAAATACTTTATCTTTACCATTGTTTAATTTTTAGGTAATCTTTGTAAATAATAAAAAAACATTGCAGTTTACATGCTGTACACAAATAACATTTCAGGCAAATTTTATTTAAAGATAATATTTTAGTTAGAAGCTAAGTATGTTATAAGAATTCTTGAAATTGTTATAACATGCATAAGTTACGTTGAAAATTATAAGCGGGACATTTCGGTCTCCATTCCCCCTTGGGAGGAATGGAGACCGAAACGTCGCTTATAATTTTCAACGACTAAAACTAAAAGACTTTAAGAAAACAAGTTTCAACACCTAGCCTCCATTCAAAAGAACACTCGAAGTTCGGCTCCCATAAGGGTTGCAGATACAAACTTTCCAAGGTATGTGAATGTCTTCTGCGCCTATTCCTGCTGAAATTGATAAAGTACTTGCCAATGGACCTTAATTTTATAAACCTAGCCTACCACATACTATTATCCTATTACTAAACCTAGCCTACCACATACTATTTCATTACTGGAAGCAGCGATTCAAAACACAGATCCCGCACATCAACCGATCATTCGTGCAAAATCGGCTATTGCAATGTCCAAGGTTCAAACCCCAAGGCTCAAATACTCCTCCTCCTTTATGAAGAAATTTAGCGATTTCACCCAATGTAATAATCTTGCAGTTTGCAAATTAGACAAAGCAGGATGTCCTGTCTTCATCCATAAGAATTCTTTGCACCACAAAGTGGCTGATTTCCTGGAAAAAAACAATTGCATACAACTCAAGGCTGAAAACACTGAAAACCATGCAACGCTGTTAGTAAGCTTTCTAAAAAATCTTCTCTGGAATCTTTTATAGGAAACATCTCTCCCCCCCTCCCCAACATATTTTTGTACTCCCAGGTTGTTTTTACAGATAAAGCTACATAAAGTTCAACATCCCATTAGGCCATTAATTGAAAACACCTTTTCTCCGGCAGTCAATCTTGAAAGGTGATCATCCTTATTCTGTTGTACCAACCAAGGACTTTATACAGAAACTCCCTTCTTCCATCAATCCTCAAGATTTCCCGTATACCTTTGACATGGATTCATTATTTCCTTCTGTTCCTTTCTCTGATGCCTACATGCTCATGGTCAAAAAAAAACTAATGGAGCACCAAAAACTTCCTGGAGGGCTCAAAAGATCTTTATGACTGTTTTGATTCATTGGAAAAGTATTCCTGTTTTGTATACAATACAACATTCGAATTATCCAGCGGTCCGCTGGCCATTGGCCAGTAAGTTTTTTTTTTTTTAAATCTAATTTGTCACAAGTTAAAAAATGAATTTCTGTTTCTTTTACCTTGTTGTATGGTTTTCATTTTAGGCTGCAAACTAATGATAGGTTTAAAAACAAATATTGGAGATAATTCCATCAAAATGATACGTTATTTTCTACATATATTGTAAATGTCTAAATTTATTAAATCGAAAACAAATGCCATCTCCTGCATGATACACTTTAATGATAAAAAACTATGTACAATTAAAATAAATATGTTTAAGAACTTTCAACGCCACAACGGCATCATCCTCAGCAGCAGTGAGCACAGAAGTGAGTAGCCTATATACTTTACAAGACACATAGCAGTTAATGCGCATGTGCAATAATCGGCAAAGTCCAAATCAAGTTCAGTGGGTACAAGCATAGTTGGTAGGCGTGACCTGTTCCAAAAGTGTTCTCCAAGGAAGAGGGATAACACAGTCTGTCCTTTTTAACAAATGTGTGAACCGTCACGGTGTATATTTGGTTCTACTTAAATCTACTAACCCTGCAGAGCTCGATTTATGTTATGTGGGCTTTACCACCCGTAATTTGGGGCGTCGCGTTTACGAACATTAGTATAATCTCAGGACGCATTCTAGTGCTACATCTTTGTCGACACTCTGTTTAAACAGTTCATACCTACCATGTTGGAATGACACCATTATTCTGGATTCTCCCAGGAACCGCCGATCAACACTTTTCTGTGAAAGTATTCACATATTCGTCAATGGTGAAAGATGCGGTAACCAGGTCTCCACAAATCCCGGGCGCCAGGTATCCCAGGCGACTAAATTTCAGGCTGTGGCGCCTAATTTTCTTCTTAGTTTAGATTTCGTAATATATTGCAGTAAATGCCGTAATTTCTGTTGTATAACACAGGCCTGCAACCGGTGTTTCAGATAGCAGTGCGCCCCAACGTTTTCCCCAGCTAGAATTGAATGATTTAGTCAGAGATTTGGGCCTTCCTAAAGAATCTGCAGAACTCTTAGGCTGTAGGCTAAAGGAAAAGAATTTATTGGCTCCTGGTACCTCTTTCTCATGGTTCAGAAAGAGAGAAACAGATTTTGTTTCATACTTTTCTCAAGATAGTGGCATGGTTTACTGTAGCAATGTCCCTGGATTGATGGAGATGTTTAATATACAGTATGACGTGAACGAGTGGAGGCTCTTTATTGACTCATCGAAAAGAAGCCTCAAAGCAGTGCTTCTGCATAATGGCAGCAAGTATGCTTCAGTGCCATTAGGGCATTCTGTGTACCTGAAAGAATGTTACGAGAATTTAGCCTTGATTCTCACCAAATTGAAATATAAAGATATTGGATGGATGATATGCGGTGATCTCAAAGTGCTTTCCATGCTTCTTGGACAACAAACAGGATATACCAAGTACCCTTGCTTCTTGTGTGAATGGGACAGTCGGGATAAGGGCAATCACTGGATCAAAAAGGAGTGGCCGCATAGGAAAGCATTAAAACCTGGAAACAAAAATGTAGTAAAGGAAAGTTTGGTGGATCCCAGTAAAGTCCTCTTGCCTCCACTTCACATCAAGCTTGGTTTGATTAAACAATTTGTTAAGGCTCTATCAAAAGAAGGAGAGTGCTTTAAATAACTTAGCAACAAGTTTCCAGGACTGTCTGAAGCAAAACTAGGAAGGTGTTTTCGTAGATCCAGATATTTGGAAACTTTTTACAGACGAAGTGTTTGAAAGTAAAATGGTTTTGAGTGAAAAAGAGGCCTGGGGAGCTTTTAAGGAAGTCGTCAAAAAATTCCTCTGGAACTTTAAGGACTCAAACTTTAAATGTATCGTGGAAAACATGTTAACGAAATTCAAAGATTTTGGTTGTTCGACGAGTTTGAAAGTGCATTCTTTAAAATCACATTTGGACTACTTTCCCGAAAATCTTGGTGCTGTTAGTGAAGAACAGGGAGAAAGATTTCACCAAGATATCAAGGAGATGGAGCGTAGATACCAAGGTAGGTGGAACATCAATATGATGGCGGACTACTGTTGGATGCTGCACAGAGAAGACCCGCATACTGCCTACAAGAGACAAAGTGCCAAAAGGAGCTTTCAGAGGAAAAGGAAATGACAGCATAAGGACCTATGAATACCAGGATGTATTAACAATGGTAACTGCTCTTATTAATATAATTTAGCAAATCATTTCCAATAATTTGATAAATAATAAATTTGTAAATAAAACACTTTAAAATATTTTGAAAAGACCTACTTTTTGCCAGAATATGTAAAATAGGCTTTCTTCCCCATATATTTTGTGAAAAATCCTTATGTGATTGAGAAAAATGGATGCCATATTTGAAATCAGCGCACCAAATAATATAAAAATCAGTCATTACACTGCAAACACGTTTTCATGACTGCATTTGCAGACCTGTGTAATCCATAGATTATTAAAAGGTTATAAATTTAGGTGCTGCGGACACCAGTAAAAAACAACAAAAAACAAAACAAAAAACAGTGCGTCGCTTTAAAAGTCCTCGAGGTAATTGTCAGGAGAGGTGGTGTTATTGGGTAAGTACCGAAAATGCGGTAACAGAAGAAAATATAATGTAACAGCAATATAGAAGACTGCAAAGAGATTGTAAGAATACATATTTTTTTCTTTTACTTAGAAGTATTTTGACAGAAAATATGATGCAAGGAAGGAGTTAGTATTTGTGCGTGTGAAAGCCTACGCGGCGCGAGAATCCGTGACTCTCGGGAATCTCGCAGAGCTATTCCACAGCGTGTAGCCATTCTGCGAATAGCATCGCCTAGTTTTGGTGCGCTGATGTATTAGTTAAGGATTTTTTTTTTCGGTACTCAGTTGAAACGTATTCAGAAATAAGACAATGCTATGGACTGTCTGCAATTTCAACGGATGTTTTAGTCTAACTAATGAACTGCGATAATGCGGCAATAGCTAGCGATTTTAGTTCGTTTTTTATTTAAAAGTAGCACAAAAGTACTTCAAAATGAGTGACTTTTTCAATAAGACTATCTTTTTTTTCTTCTTGCATCTTTGGATTTCTGAGTCGGTCCTGTGAATCGCAGTTTTCTGTCGGAAATTACGATTCACCATTAACATGCTAGATGCTGATCACATGGGGCTGATTATACGACTGTTATGCATGCCAATTACTACAAAATGTCCGTATTTTATACGGTTTTAGTTGTCTAACTACGTATCCTACGAATTTTCGTTTTGTTTTAAAAAAAATATTTTGCTATTATTTTATGATATACATGTGCATAAGATTCTTAAGCGGATTCGCGGAATTCTCCAGCTTTTTTTTTTTTTTTTAGTCATCATTTAGATCGTTTTCAAGATTGATCCAAAACTGAAGAAAATTTGGGGGTTGGGTCATTTTTCCGTCTGGGGACGGTATTTCACGTTTCAAAGCTTTCGAAAACAGTTAAATTGAGGAAAAAGAATATGCCCTAATCATAATTTTTTTCTCTCCCGATGTTGCGTTTGTGTCTAGTATTCTTGTTAAATATCATTTTATGGCATATATGTTCATATTTCAGCTTAAACCTGTAGGCAAGAATTTGTGCAAACGGAAGTTAGATGGCGCGAAAATCGCCTCCTAATCTTCAGGCTTGAGGTTCTTCCGCGAATTCGAGAAATTCCGTTTTTTTCTTAATGTTGGCCACTCAGGAAATCGATGCACAAGTAAACAGAATTGTGGGTCTGTCTGGGTAAAGATGGAATTCCGTCCTCCGACGAACATCTATCCCCCTAGATGTTCTTTGGAGGACGGAATCCCATCTTTACAAAGCTTTCGAAAACGGAAAGTCGGCGGAGTTCAGATTTTTTTTTCGTAATCGTAATTTCTTTTTTCTCGCAATGTTGCCAGTGTCCAATATTTTTAAGTATTATTTTACTGCATAAATTTTTGCATTTCACCTTGAAAATGGGAGAACAATTTCCAAAACCTTAAGTCGGACGGAATTTCTGTATCCTGTATCTCCCCCCGTGTTCCCACTCTCCAGCGTTGTTAAATATTCCCCCGCCCCACAAGTTTTTGCATTTAATCTTGATAAGGGAAGAAGGAAATTCCTGAAAACGGAAGTGACGAAGTTGGAAAATTTGTAAAAATTGATGCATGGTGTTCAAGAGTATTAATATTATTCCCAAAGTTACACCATTTATCTGAAATAGTAGTTGAAACTTTGATATCATGTACTCGTCGTCCTCAGGCTGATGGTTGTTATCAGAGGGCACAAAAATCAAGAACAGAAAGAAAAGCGACAATGAAGAAGTAGGGAGAGAATGATAGCAGAAAGAATAAGAAATCTATGCTGTGCAGTTGCAGAGGCAACAAAAGACAGACTAACAGTAGTCCACATTCTTGCTGTCTGTTTTGATTTTTCACCAGTTAAAATGCTCAGCTCCCCCCCCCTTCCCCTTCTTTGGTCTCATCTTGTATTAAACTGCAATTTTAGAAACAGTATGATCATATGGTAAGTGGAGGTTTGTGCACTGCGCATTCACTTACTTGGATTTCCTGTTTGTCAGGCATTGTGGAATTTTGAACACATCTTACTGATTTTAACTGGTGGAAGCTTCGAACTTAAATCTTGCAATCGTGCCCTCACTGGGGAATCAATTTTGTGTTTCTCACGTGTTAAGTTTGATTCATTAGAGTCCTTGTTTGTTGTAACGTTTTGTTGGGGCACATATTTGTTTTTTACAAACAGATGGATCAATTCGTGAAATAGAGTCTATGTATGCCACACAATACTAGTTATTAGTTACAAGGCTGTTGCCATTTTTGGCAGGTATGGGCTGTCATTTTTTAATTTTATTTTTTAGTATCATGGTCTGAGACATGCCGCGGATTATGTGAAGGAAAAAATTGTTTTTCTCAGAATTTCCTGATCTGCAAATCATATGCCGCTGCAAATTTTGTGTGGGATTTTTTTCTTTTTTCACAGCCTTTGGATTATATGACCTTGCGGATTTCATAAAGGAAAAAAAAATATGGTACTTTGAATTAATATGTACAAAATATGACATCCACAAGTAGTATTTTAATAAAACCAAAATCTGAAATTTTAATTTTTTTGAGATCATCTACTGAAAGAATGGAAAAAGGAAATTGTGAATCAAATTGGAACTTTATTTTGCAATAAGTGGTTTGGGTAAAACGAAAAAAAAAAAAAGGACAACAAATATGGTTTACCACTTTTCGTTCCAGCGTCATAACCAAACATGTTTCTGTTCATGCATTATATTGACTTCTGCTTTCACCTGGTGCCTAAATTTTGGAACTGGCTCCTAGATCAGAACATATTTGTCAAGCCCTGGCTGTAACGATGCCCCCCCCCGTGTTTATCCCCCTTCCTTGGAGAACACTTTTGGAGCAGGTCACGCCCACCAACTATGCTAGTACCCACTGAACTTGATTTGGACTTTGCCGATTATTGCACATGCGCATTAACTGCTATGTGTCTTTTAAAGTATATAGGCTACTCACTTCTGTGCTCACTGCTGCACTGTTTCTGGGGATGATGCCGTTGTGGCATTGAAAGTTCTTAAACATATTTATTTTAATTGTACATGGTTTTTAATCATTAAAGTGTATCGTGCAGGAGACAGCATTTGTTTTCGGTTTAATAGCTGATGGGTTCCATTTCAACTCAGGCAGGGTCGTACCATCATGGTCTCAGATTTCTCTAAAAAAAATTAAGGGGTGTTCCTTGACTAAAATAAGGAGACCCATATTTTTTCTTTCGGCAAGAAAAAATTTTCCCTTCGAGATAGAGGGTTTCAAATCTTGCACAGTCAAACAAGCTCTCTAGAAAACGGTTATTTTTCCTAACTTCAGCTAGTCATTGCAGCAGAGTTAAAAAAGATATCGTGTTCTTGTATTTTTTTTTACATTGTGTGTATAACATATAATAATATATAGTGCTAATATTTGCTACACATCGTATGATTAAAATTAAAAAAAATCGTAAACTTTGTGATTTTAAAAAAAAATTGAATTTTAAAAGTTTTTTTTAAACAGGTTTGGATGGAGTTTTTCTATATTCGTTTTTTTCGTTAAAGACATACAAATGTGCACTTTATTTGTAATTTTTTGTGTGTCTGTGAAACTGCTAGTTTCCGTGTTTCGGCAGCGTTAAAAACAGCCGATTTTGAAAAATCTCTAACTTTGCCAACGATTTTCTCAAAAAGGCCATTTTTTTAAATTCTGAAAATTAAATCCCTGTTTCATTATCAACAGGAGAATATCTGTAAATTTTCACGGACCTAAAAACGCTCGTTTCCGAGTTAGACGCGTTTGAATTCGGTTTGAAAGCCTACGATTTCCCGTGTTCTAAAGGCGTCATTTTGGAAAAATCTCGGGCGCAAAGTACGTACGTTATCTCTTACCCGAATCAAAGCGTTAGATATTCTTTGCCCGAATGAGAGCATTGGGTCAGTTCCCCGAGTGACGACATGCCTATAAAACTGTCGGGGGGGGGGGGGGGATAACCAATACATAAAGAAAATTCTTGCTGCTCCACTAACAAAGTTGAGTTGCGAAAGACAGCAGCAGCAGTTGTTTGTTTACGTATATACTTAAACATCGCATAAGAAAAGACTATGAAAGAGTAGAAAACTGTTGTGAAACAATTTTAAGAAAAAGAGTGCAGGTACGTGCACTGTAAGTTAATTTTCGATGGCTAAACACCCTCGAGTTTTTCTATGAGTTGCTAATTGTAGGCTACTGTCAGAAGAGCAGTTGCTGTTTTGTTATAGTTGCTAAAATTAACTTCTCAGTTTTTCGTAATAGTTAAATATTCGCTCAGGAGAGTTTTGTCCTCTGCGAACGGGGAGAGAAGTTGCAATGCTCTTGACCTCGCTGCTGGGTTGATAGCGCTGGTCGCTACCGAAACTCTGCTTACCTCCTCTCCAAAATGTAATGGCAATTGTCTAATCTACTAAATAAATAACAATTAACACGTATACGCGTGCATGCTTATTCATAAAATGTAAGTTGAGTATATTTCCTGTTCAATCAGCTGATTTTACAAGTAAAATTCATATACAACTTATGCGCTTATAATGGTGTAAAGGTTTTTATCTATTTAAAACATATTCAAAGATTTCAATTTTTTTAAAGAGGGGTGGGGATTGTGTTCGTAGTGATCTCCACCTGGGCCACGATAAACCATGCACTGCCCATGTCTTCTGTTCCCTTAGAAGATAATCCTGGATCGATGGGAGACCAGCGGAGTTTTGACAACCCCCCCCTCCTCTCACGTGGTGGTGAGGTGTCTCAAAGCTAGGTAGCTTTCAAAAATGTTCAACTCAGTTGGCTGGTAATAAGAGAGGGATTCTACTTCAACTCTGGCAGGGTCGTACCATCACGGTCTCAGATTTCTCTAGAAAAATTAAGGGGTGTTCCTTGATTAAAATAAGGGGATCTATATCTTTTCTTTCGGCAAGAAACAATTTTCCCTTCGAGACAGAGGGTTTCAAATCTTCCACCGACAAACAAGCTCTCTAAAAAACCGGTTATTTTTCCTAACTTCAGTGAGTCATTGCAGCAGAATTAAAGATCTTTTGTTCTGGTATTTTTTATTACATTGTGTGTGTAACGTATAATAATATTTGATGCTAATATTTTTTACACATCGTATGATTAAAATTTAAAAAAAATCGTAAACTTTGATTTTTAAAAAAATTGAAATTTTTAAGATTTTTTTAGCTGGTTCAAATGGAGTTTTTGTTTTATATACTCGTTTTTTTGTTAAAGACATACAAATGTGCACTTTATTTGCAAATTTTTATGTGTCTGTGAAACTGCTAGTTTCTGCAGCGTTAAAAACAGCCGATTTTGAAAAATCTCCAACTTTGCCAACGATTTTCTCAAAAAAGCCCTTTTTAAAATTCTGAAAATTAAATCCCCGTTTCATTATCAACAGGAGAATATCTGTAAATTTTCACGGACCTAAAAACGTCCGTTTCCGAGTTAGACACGTTTGTATTTTATTTGAAAACCTAGATTTCTCCGTGTTCTAAAGGCGCAATTTTGGAAAAAATCTCAGGCGCAAAGTACGTATTCTCTTACCCGAATGTTGGATCCGTCCACCTGACCCTACCCTGGGCGATAACATGCCTAAAAAATGGTCTTGGAAAAAAAAAATAACAAATCTGTATATATAGATTTGAATGTATGTCTGCTAAACAAATTTAGTTTTCAATTTAGAACCACCAATCTTGGTATACTATCTCACGGTACCTAACTTAAACCGTAGACGGTTTTTGGAAGGGGTCGGAGCCCGGGGTCAAGGGGCTCCACACAAAATTTCCGTAAAATATACTTGTAAACTATAGTGCCCTAACTGAGACCGTAGATGGTTTTGGAAGGGGGGTAGAGCCCTGGGTGGGTGGGAGCCCGTGGTCAAGGGCCCTACGCAAAATTTCCGTAAAATCTAGTTTTCAATTTAGAACCATCAAATTTGGTACACTTTTTCTTGGCACCCTAACTTTGTAAAATATTTTACGAAAATTTTGTAGGGGTGGGGGGCTTGACCCCGGGTTCCGACCCCTTCCCAAAACCGTCTAGTCAAAATTAGGGTGCCAAGAAAAAGTATACCAAATTTGATGGTTCTAAATTGAAAACTAGATTTTACGGAAATTTTGCGTGAGGCCCTTTGACCCGGGCTCCCCCTTCCAAAAACCGTCTACGGTCTAAGTTAGGGTACCATGAGATAGTATACCAAGTTTGATGGTTCTAAATTGACATACATTCAATTCTCTCTATATATATAGATTTTTTTTTTTTCCAAGACCGTTTTTTAGGCTCAGGGTAGGGTGAGGTGGACGGATCCAACACTCATTCGAGTAAGAGAATGCGTACTTTGCGCCTTAGATTTTTCCAAAATGGCGCCTTTAGAACACGGAGAAATCGTAGGTTTTCAAACCAAATTCAAACGCGTCTAACTCGGAAACTGGCGTTTTTAGGTCCGTGAAAATTTACACAGATATTCTCCTGTTGATAATAAAACAGGGATTTAATTTTCAAAATAAAAAAAAAGGCTTTTTTGAGAAAATCGTTGGCAAAGTTGGAGATTTTTCAAAATCGGCTGTTTTTAACGCTGCGGAAACTAGCAGTTTCACAGACACATAAAAAATTGCAAATAAAGTGCACGTTTGTATGTCTTTAACAAAAAAGCGAGTACAGAAAAAAAAACTCCATTTGAACCAGTTTAAAAAAATCTTAAAAATTTCAATTTTTTTTTAAAAATCGAAGTTTACGAAATTTTAATCATACGATGTGTAAAAAATATCAGCATCACATTATACGTTATACACACAATGTAATAAAAAATACCAGAACAAAATATCTTTAATTCTGCTGCAATGACTCGCTGAAGTTAGGAAAAATAACCGTTTTTTAGAGAGCTTGTTTGACGGTGGAAGATTTGAAAACCTCTGTCTCAAAGGGAAAAATTTATCTTGTCGAAAGAAAAGATATGGGTCTCCTTATTTTAATCAAGGAACACCCCCTTAATTTTTTTTAGA
The DNA here is from genome assembly GCA_039090855.1 of Macrothele yani. NCBI lineage: Eukaryota > Metazoa > Arthropoda > Arachnida > Araneae > Macrothelidae > Macrothele > Macrothele yani. The sequence goes on from CM077029.1 coordinate 17,389,507, forward strand.
GAAATCTGAGACCGTGATGGTACGACCCTGCCAGAGTTGAAGTAGAATCCCTCTCTTGTTACCAGCCAACTAAGTTGAAACATTTTTGAAAGCTACCTAGCTTTGAGACACCTCACCACCACGAGAGGAGGAGGGGGGGGGTCAAAACTCTGCTGGTCTCCCATCGATCCAGGATTATCTTCTAAGGGAACAGAAGCCATGGGCAGTGCATGGTTTATCGTGGCCCAGGTGGAAATCACTAAGAACACAATCACCCCCCCCTTTAAAAAAATTAAAATCTATGAATATGTTTTAAATAGATAAAAATCTTTACATTATTATAAGTGCATAAGTTGTATAAGTATTCTACTTGTAAAATCAGTTGATTGAACAGGAAATATACTCAACTTACATTTTATGAATAAGCTTGCACGCGTATGTGTTTTTTATTTAGTAGATTAGACAATTGCCATTACCGTTTTGGAGCGGAGGTAAGCAGAGTTTCGGTAGCGACCAGCGCTATCAACCCAGCAGCGAGGTAAAGAGCATTGCACCTTCTCCCCCCGTTCGCAGAGGACAAAACTCTCCTGAGCGAATATTTAACTATTACGAAAAACTGAGAAGTTAATTTTAGCAACTATAACAAAACAGCAACTGCTCTTCTGACAGTAGCCTACAATTAGCAACTCCCAGAAAAACTAGAGGTTGTTTAGCCATCGAAAAATAACTTACGGTACACGTGCCTGCACTCGTTTTCTTAAAATTATTTCACAACAGTTTTCTACTTTTCCATAGTCTTTTCTTATGCGATGTTTAAGTATATACGTAAACAAACAACTGCTGCTGCTGCCTTTCGCAACTCAACTTTGTTAGTGGAGCAGCAAGAATTTTCTTTATGTATTGGTTACCCCCCCCTCCCGACAGTTTTATAGGCATGTCATTACTTGGGGAAGGGTGAGGTGGATGGATCCAACCAGGGCCAGCTGACCCAATGCTCTCATTCCATCATTCGGGCAAAGAATATCTAACGCTTTGATTTGGGTAAGAGATAACATAACGTACGTACTTTGCGCCCGAGATTTTTCCAAAATGGCGCCTTTAGAACACGGGAAATCGTAGGCTTTCAAACCGAATTCAAACGCGTCTAACTCGGAAACGGGTGTTTTTAGGTCCGTGAAAATTTACACAGATATTCTCCTGTTGATAATGAAACAGGGATTTAATTTTTCAGAATTTTAAAAAAGTGCTTTTTGAGAAAATCGTTGGCAAAGTTGGAGATTTTTCAAAATCGGCTGTTTTTAACGCTGCCGAAACGCGGAAACTAGCAGTTTCACAGACACACAAAAAATTACAAATAAAGTGCACATTTGTATGTCTTTAACGAAAAAAACCAATATAGAAAAAACTTCATCCAAACCTGTTTAAAAAAAAACTTAAGACATTCAATTTTTTTTAAAAATCACAAAGTTTACGATTTTTTTAAATTTTAATCATACGATGTGTAGCAAATATTAGCACTATATATTATTATATGTTATACACACAATGTAAAAAAAATACAAGAACACGGTATCTTTTTTAACTCTGCTACAATGACTAGCTGAAGTTAGGAAAAATAACCGTTTTCTAGAGAGCTTGTTTGACGGTGCAAGATTTGAAACCCTCTATCTCGAAGGGAAAAATTTTTCTTGCCGAAAGAAAAAATATGGGTCTCCTTATTTTAGTCAAGGAACACCCCTTAATTTTTTTAGAGAAATCTGAGACCATGATGGTACAACCCTGCCTGAGTTGAAATGGAACCCATCAGCTTTTTGGTGCAAGAGTTAATTTCTTCGTATGTCTTTAAATTTATTTATTTTTTACAGACCAGTGGGCATTTTGGTGGACTAGTAGTTTGAAATTCTAGTGGTCCGCTAGGCCAGTTGAAGTTTTATTCTAATTCTAACACTGCAATAGTGTCTACTACCAACAAAAACAAGGCATACCTATGGGGCTCTCCTCTTTCCCCCTTACTTGCTGAAATTTATTTTCAGAATATTGAAACATTAATTGCTGCCCTATCCCTCTTAAAGCCTACCATTTGGTTACGGTATGTGGAAGACATCATTATTTGGCCACACCAGAAACACTGTTTGACCTCATGTCCTCCATAACTTCAAAATTCCCACACATAAAATTTTCTTCTCAAGAACAGGTTGACAACAATTATAGTTTTCTGGGTGTTAGCATCAACCCCCCAGACTTCCGACTTGGCCTCTCTGTTTACAGGAAACCTTCTGCCACCCATAATATCCTCCCTTACCATTCTTGCACCTTTGAAAAATACAAATTGTCTGTTCTAAAGTCGTACATTCACCGAGCCAACCTTATTTGCAACAGCCATTCTGCTCTTCAACAAGAATATCAGAACATCATAAACATTGGCAAATTGCATGGCTTTTCACCCACTCTTAGTACAGACTAAGAGTTTTGAATCACAGAATAGATCTAGTTTACTGCCTGAACCTTCCACCACCCATCAGTTTGTTGGCACTTTGCTCTTTAGCCTGTCCTTCACTCATAAAGTTTGCTCTATTTTCAAGTCTTTTGGCTACAGGATTGCAGTCAAACCACCTCCACATCTTCTCAACCTCATCCTTAAAGACAGAGATCTCAATAAACCCCTAGAGTTACTACTCTATCCCTATCAATACTTACACAGGCACTATATTGGTAGTACTTACCGCAACATAAACCGGCGATTAATGGAACATATTGCAGAAGTTAAGAAAGGCAGCCCTTCCACCTCCCTTTCAATTTTAACCATCAGTGATACGTCTGCAATTCCCAATTGGCAAAATTTTAAGCGGATCGCCCCGTTCAGCAATCGGCATGCCCTCAGGTACTGCGAAAGCATTGAAATCTACCTTACCCCTAACACCTGCAATACTCACGCACCTTTTAACATCCCTATTATTTGGAAAGTGATTTTGAAATCTGGCAACAACCGACGCTTTTACCACGCGTCTCATTCCATGGCTGATGAAGATAGAAGTCGATACCGAAACGTCCCGCTTATAATTTTCAACACAACTTATGCGTGTTACGACGATTTCAAGAATTCTTCTAATGTTTTGTGTGTTACGTGTTTTCCAGCCAATTCTTCTCACTATGAAGTATGTTATATTGTTTTTTCTATAGTATGAATAAATAATGATAATGTTAGTCTATTATATAGTTATTTTTTATAAGTGGAAATATAGATGCAGACTTGAATTTTAGATAAGTGGCTCGTGGCCGGTAAAACAACAAAAGTTAGTGGCAAAAAAAAACAAAAAAAACTGGCTAGTATGTTAAACTTTAGTGGCCAAAAAATCTCCAGCATAAAAAAGGGGGGGGGGGGAGATTAATAGGAACCTAACTCTGAAAATCTAATTAGAGCAAATTTTCCCACTGATAGTTTTTGTATCATGTATAAGGAGCTTTATGTATTCATTGAAGCTCCTTATACAAGATACAAGATATAAAAACTATCGATGGGAAATTTTGCTCCTGGATTACTTACCAATTCAAATAACCAATAATATTTGTTAAAACGCTCAATTTTCGGAGGGAACATTGATGTTTTTCGACGTATCACTTCATGTAGCATACAGAAAACGAACTTGATTTTCCCGACAAAACATCTACCAAAACAGCCAATTCAAGACATAGAAAAACTATATTCCCATTCTTCTTCACAAGGAAGCAACAAAAAGAAATTAATTTACTTTCTGTAGAAAATATTCTTTACCAGTTTTAAACATCGTATGGTAAAGATTAGAATTAGCGATCACCAGTCGCCACGTGGCGACTGGATAAAATAAAATGTCCAGTAGTAAAAGTTACTTTGGTCGCCACGCATGAAAATTTGCCTTTTTTCCATTGATAAAGAATTTATTTGCATTTTTTAAGACGCTCCTGCTATAGGAAATGCATTTTTAAATCATCCAACTCCCTCGCGGTGAAAAACAGCCTTTTCCTCCGTGAATAAGTGGGTACGATCTATTTATAGATTCACTCTTCAAGAACAGGGGCGGCTGTTTGTTTTTCCACTCAAGTTGGTGCACAAAGTAACCATATTGAGAATGGACACCTGTGGCTTTAAGATGGAACTATGGCATCACAACTCATCTTAAGCAGCTCATTTTTTAAAGTTTGGTTTCTCTGAAAATGCACGATTTTCCATTGCTTAGGCACTTCTTGCTTATCATCAAACGAAATGGGCAAGCATTTCCCCTTTTGTTTACAAAAAGAAATCAAAGGTAGAAAATCGGGACTTCACTTTCTGCCGCCACGTGACGTCTTTCATTCCACGTAGTCGCATTTCCTTTGAACATGTGAAGTTCGTTTTAAACAAAATAAAAACTCTTGTCTGCCCCTTAATACAGTTACTAAGGAATGGGCAAGCACAAGTTTTCAGCAAAATTATATTAAAAAAATCAGTACTGTATTGTTCACTCTGCCGTGTTAGTCATTTTACGGGTCACGGAAACAGCCGATTCCATCACGGGCGGAATAAGTACAGATTTTAAACATTTTTAGCTTTAAAAAAGCGGAAAAGAAAAAAATACTTTCCGTATTGATTGGTTTTGAAGAACAGGCTGTTAGAAAGAACAAAAACTGCTCTTCAGTCTTCACTAGAAAAAACTTTTAAAATACGAAGTTGTTTTTTCACTATTACTAAAGCTACTAAAAACTAGAAACATAATCAGAAAAAATATAACATAATGTAATCAGAAAGTGAAAAGAAAGCGCATCTTGGGGTAAGAAAAATTCCAAATTTAGAAAACTGGTACATTTTCATTCGTGCTAAAACAATCATTTTCAGGAGACGAACGGCATGAAGGTGCCTAAAATTATACCGAACAAATGTCGTGACATTAAACACATCCAATAAACAGTCCCAAAAATGTTTGATGAATGTTAGAATTTTGAAAACATGAAAATAAACTTTGAACAAATGTTGAATAACATTATTTTATAGAGATTTTTTTATTTCCGTAGTATATTTGATGTATTCCGTAGCAATCAACAATTTCTGTAGTGACTATGGAGAATTCGCAGCATTTGAAGGTCTGAGGTGAGTAAACAGGAAAAAATGACAAATCATTAAAATTCTACTAAAACAACGTTTTCTGAAGAGGGAAAAATCGACAACCAGATTTTTTTTGATTTCCGTAGTATATCCGATGTTTCCCGTACTCTGCAGCGATCGACAATTTCTGTAGTGACTATGGAAAATTCATAGCATTTGGAAGGTCTGAGGCGAGCAAACAGGAAAAAATAACAAATCATTAAAATTCTACTAAAACAACATTTTCTGAAGGGGGGGGGAGAGACAACCACATTTTTTATTTCCGTAGTATATTCAATGTTTTCCGTACCCCGCAGCGATCAACGATTTCCATAGTGACTATGGAGAATTCGTAGCATTTGGAAGGTCTGAGGTGGGCAAACAGGGAAAAATGGCAAATCATTAAAATTCTACTAAAACAACGTTTTCTGAAGGAAAAAAAAAACCCGACAACCAGATTTTTTTATTTCGTAGTATATTCGATGTTTCCCGTACTCTGCAGCGATTGACGATTTTCGTTGCGACTATGGAGAATTCCATTGTATTTGGAAGGTCTGTGGTAGATAAACAGGAAAAATGACAAACCATTTAAATTCTACCAAAATTGAACTTTTCTGAAAAAAAAAAAAAAAAGGAAAGAAAACCATGACACTGGGTTCGAAAACCGGACAGAATCCGATGGAATCGGAATACTCTGCAGGTGTTCTTATTTCATCATGACTATTTTTTCAACACCTGTGATGGTTTATCAATGTTTTTAATGTAATATTTATTAAAACAACCCAGGAAATTGTTGAATATTTTCTGTTAGTCGTCAGGAATCATTGCGAGTCTGTTAAATAAATTGACCAGGTTGGTATCACGTTTCTCCCAATCTCAGCTGTACCACAAAATGATTCTCCTATAAGATATCAAATTAATTTTTGAAAGCTATACAGCCAGTTTTCATTTTGACACCAAGAAGAACCTAACCAAAAATAAATGGAATGAAAAGAAAAATTTAGCAGAATGGAAGCAGCTTCGAAACATGTCTGAACATTTTTGACCATCAATAACTCACTAAAAACAAGCAATTTTTAGCACATGAAGGTCATAGCACAAATTGTTGAAATACTGTTATGGCAAGCAATGCAGAAGTTAAGAGAATGCAAGCATTGTGGGTAATGTTCTTGATGACAAGACAATGCTCATGCAAAGAATTACTTTAGAAAATACAGCAAATTAAATAAAGTAAGCAAAAGTAAGTACTGCTTGAAAATTTTGACCCATCCATTGCTATCAATTTATGGTGGAGATATTGAGAGATTTTATTTGTGAACATAGTGAGAGACCAAATAAAAATGATTAAATTATCTTTCCAATAAACATTGTCTAGAAAATTTGGTTGATGTGGTTGAAGAAAAAATATAACTTAAGATTATATTTATTCATTTAATTGCACTGGACAATAGACAGTGGGCCCTTATAACTACTAACTTTAAATTTAACTATGTCTAAATAAATGAAAGGTATACAGTGCAGTGATAAAATGTTGTGTATACAACACGAAATAGCCATAAGGAAATTGGCCACTAGATTTTGTCCACCCACTGGCCACTCGAAAAAAATCACCAATTTTAATCTTTATCGTATGGGTCGTGCTGCCAATCGCATTCTTCACAATTTGCAAAACAAAAATAGTTTGTGCGATTGGGAAAAGTGTTAGTACAAAAAGAAAATCGCCAATATTTTTGCTATCTTCACACTTTAGCGAAATAAACTTGAAATTCGTGAATGGCTTGTCGAGAACTAAAAAAGCAAGAGCAACCGCTGTCCACATCGATCATAAAGCATAGACGTTTTTTTCGATGTATCTGCTTCTGCAACATCAAGGTTTAAACATTAGTGTTCTCCCTAGATATTTTTTACAGCTGGGTGGCAAGAAATTTTAGCTGGATGGTACTTTTAATGAACCCTTCCCCCAATCAAGAAAAATAATATTTTGCTTAACATTATTATACTTATTAAACATCTTTAGCAATGTGATAGGCATTAATGCAACATAACATGATAAAAAAAAAACATTAGAAGATTGCATATAAATGGTAAAAAAAAAAAGAATTCTTAACTAATGTTCAACACAGATTTCAGGCAGTTTTCATCAATATTTATGGTGTATGTGGAAGTAAGTTTTCCACTCTTACAATCATGTACATTGTAAAAGCTTTCATTAAATGAAATTTAGCTGGGCGGCAGAGAAAATTAGCTGGGTGGGCCGCCCGGCAAAAAGGCTCTAGGGAGAACACTAAACATCATTTATTGGAGGCAAAATTTTGATGTTCAAAAACATTGAGGGTTCTTGCCCATCTCTAGTTAGGACTGGTTTCACGTCCTTTTACTTCTGAATTATTATACCTTTGTAAATTTGCACTAAAAACGACAAATGGCCAAACCGCGACCACTAAAATAAATTTAATTGCCAAAGTCACAGATTAATCGCCATCTGGCGAGTGGCGGATGCTATTACATAATTTCGCATAAGCTTTGACGGAGCCCAGGAGCAGAAAGTACTTAAAACTGTGACATGTCGCAGAAAAAGCCCCCCTGCAGAACATTTTCTTTTTAATCTTAGATTTCAATGTCTTGCAGAATATATATATTTTTTCTTAGATTTCAGTTTTCTTGTAGGATGCTTTTATTTGTAGAACATATTTTGTTAAATCTTAAATTTTAATCCCTTGCAGAACATTTTTTATCTTAAATTTGCGAGCGCAGCGCTAGATCGCGTGTCCAATCTGCCGGTAACTCTTGTCTACACTCCCCGCAGCACCGAACAATCCCTCGCCCTCCCCCACACATCCATCTACCCACCCCTACCATTTGGGATGGTAGCCGATTGTTTTTCCTTGCGCTTTTTGAAGGACCCCTTTCCCCCTCCCCGCTAGTATGTTGTGAAAGTGGGAGGCACCAAGCCACCAAACCACATATTGCTGGGGAGAAGTGTTAAGTGTTCATCTTTGAAAAAATCACCTCAAGTCAACAACAGCAGAACATGCGGGATTCCCGCCCAAAGTTTTAAACTTCCATCGAAGTAAAGTTGCTAGGAAGAAGTCTTCCTCCTTAGAAAATTTTAAGGAAAAAATATATGTATAATCTGGGTTTGTATTTTGACCACTCACAAAATTCGAGCTTTAAAAACGTATCCTTCAAAATATTATGTGCATTAAAAACGAATCTTTCTCTGAGTTACGAATATTACAGTCAGATACATCGGGAATAAATTTTAAAGGCACGTTAATCGACTTCCACACGCAGCGGCCTGAACAATTCATTTTGCATGTTGCCAACTGTTACAAATCAGGCACAAGATTATTTCACAGAATTCTGCGTTTTTCATTATTTGGGATCGATACAAAACTAAAGAGAATTGGGAGGGGGGTGATTAATGTGTGTGTGTGTGTGTGTCGTTTCCCGTAAGGGAACAGTATTCAGTTCTTCAAAAAATTTCCCGTAATAGTTATTTCTTCTTCTTGCAAAGTTGCCTCTGCCCAGTATTGTTGCTGAATATCAGTCTATTGCATAAATGTTTGTATTTCAGCTTGAAACTGTAGACAACAATTTTCCGAAAACGTAAATTTGACGAAGCAAAAATTTCCCTGTAATCTTTAGGCACGAGTTTCTCCCTCAGATTCGGGAAATTTTGCCTTTGTTGTCATCATTTGCGCCATTCTCGAGAGTGAAGAGAATTGAGAATTGCAAGGTGGGGCGAGGGATGACGTTTTCCGGCTGTAAACGGAATTTCGTGTTTCAAAACATTCGAAAACGGAAGCTAGACAAAGTGATGATTTCTCCCGTAATCGTAATTTTTTTCTTGCGATTCTCTGTTCAGTATTAATGTAAAATATGATTTTGTTCAATAAATGATTGTGTTTCAGCTTTAAAACGGAGGAAAAATTTCCGAAAATAGAAATCGGATTGAGCGAAGAGTTTGAAAAAACTGTGCTCCACTCAGAATAACATAGCTCCCTTATGTTGCGATATTAAGAAGATAACAGGCTACATAGCTGATCTATTAGAATAATAGAGTATATATTTTGAAAATGAGGAAATTGTGGACATAATTATAAGAAAAGCTGGTATTTTATTGAATTTTGAATAATTAATAAAAATTGTATTTGGATATTTCTAAGAACTCGTGTTAGTTCTATGCAGAAAAAAGAATTGGAAGATCTTTCAAATTTCATTGAATTTTTTAAAGGTTTTTCCATGTTCCACACTCGGAAGAAAAAGAAAAAAAAAGATGTATTCTTTGAGCATACTGTTTTTGTCACTTGGACATATAAGAAATATGTAAGAAAATATAGGACAAGTGGAATATTTTTCCAGATTAAAGCTGTCTTAAAACAAGCTCTAAATGAAATGAAAATGGATATTCCAAAATTTATTAAGTTTGCTGTTTTAATTCTTTCTCTGCCTGTCTCAGAGGCAATTTGTGAATCCTGGGTTTCAGCAATTGACACATTGTATAAATAAAAGACCCAATACTAATTTAATGACAGAGATGATGTTATAGTTGGAACAAATGATAAATGAATATTTATAATGTCAAACGGAGCACAATTTGGACATAAATCAGTCCAAAAAATACTGAAAGCTGCCCTAGTTTCAATGTATGGACCAAATTACCACAGACACTTTGTAAATAATTCATCTGCATCAGTGGCACACTATTTAACTTTAAAAGTTATTGACAAAATACTAAATTCTAAATACCCTGGTTCTAAATAAATTTATTTGATTTAAATAACATTTTTATGTATTATTATACAAGGGGGTAAAGTCATTTTTTAATGTTTATTTTACTGTGATTTATTCACTTAATTTTTTTTTTATGAAATTTGGTCAAAGTGTTTCGTGCTTCGCGCGAACATTTGTAATTTTTGGAAGTCATGTTGCAGAACACTGAACATAATTCTGCTCCTGGGTGATGGAGTGATTAAAAAAAAAGATTCATCTTTACCTTCCGTGATTTTTGATTTTTTTTTTTTTTAAATAGAAACACTAAAACTTCTGTGCGTCAATGTAGGAGATATCAAATGCTGAGTAAAAAGCAAAAGAGACCATGACATAATGGTTAACCTCTTCAGTTCAAAGGCCAAGAGTACAGAACTATCTGGAAAAGAAGCTACTGAAGTTGTGGCTCTACATCTTTATTATCTGAGCCTAATGTGCCAGCTACTTGTCCAGCTCTGGTTTGGAGGGTGGGAGGATAGCTAAAATTTCTGTGGCACTCATAACAGAATTCAGAAGTCACCAAAAAAGCCAATGTATGGCAGTTACAGTTTAATGTATGGAGACTTAAATGCATTTTAACACTTCATGTTGAGTCAAAAGAGTCGCACCGTGTACAAAGAGGAGTCCAATGCTAACAAGTTTTTTACTATCATGATGCTAGTAGGTTCTCAGTAACCTAAGGGGAATATAATAATGTAACTGATATATCCTCAGATTCTTACAAATATTATTTCCTATGTGCACATACCAAACATTATGGTTACCACATAAAACCAACAAATAAGACCTAAGCTTATGACCTTTGTAAGCTGCTCAGAATCAATATGTTGTGTCTAAATCTGTCTTATTTTATTTTTAATAGTCTCATTTTATTTTAAAATTAAATTATACATACCTAATGGTTTAACTTATAGTTTATAGCTTCTAATTTGCAAAAGTACTCTTTAGCCTAGGAGGTGCCTTGTAACTTTGTAAGCATTAGGGCATAACCAGGCCTCGCGAATGTCGGTCAGCAGTCGCCAAATGGCGACCAGATATTTCGTAGTGGCTAGTAAATTTTTAGTATAGTAGCCAATGATAGCGAATAGATTTTCCCCCAAGTGAGCAACTATTTTGTCCAACTCCCCCCCCCCCCCCACTAGGTAAAGATTAAAATTGGTGATTTTTTCCAGTGGCCGTTGGCCAGTGAGTGAACAAAATCTAGTGGCCACTTTCCTTACGGCTATTTCGCGTTATATACACATTTTATCACTGCACTGTATACCTGCGGGTGGTTGCAGTGAGCGATGGGTTTGCCTCCTCAAAGCGCTCCGTGGTAACAATGGCACACACAACAGCAACTAGGGCCTCTGTGAATCTTGGAGAGGTGCCAGCCAGCTAGTTCTGTGTGACATTGGCAAAAAGACCCCAACTCACTGGGTTTTGTTCCAGAATCCTTAGGTTGAATGACCAACTGGAACCCTCAGCTGTGGACTAATCCCCACACTGATGTACTTACCTGATTAAAAAGACAAAAAGAAATCTATATCCGGACTCAAGTGTGGGATATGGTGGACCTACCACATTTGAGAAGGACGGTCCACCACGGAATCGTCCTGGACTTTCTAAATGGCGTATGAGAAAGAGATCTCAGCTGAGTGAATGTAAGATGGGTGTATGGAATACTAGAGCCTGTATAAATGGCAAGATGAATGAGGTGATTGAGGAGATGGATAAATATAGACTGGATGTGCTGTGTGTAAGTGAAACCAAAAAGAAGGAAATAGGGGTAGAAGAAGTGAATGGCACAGTGAGTATGTGGTCTAGAGTATTGGATAATGTGAGAGGACAGGCTGGTGTAGGTGTGATTAAGTGAAAAGATGAAGAACAACTTGATTCACTATAGTTGCATAAGTAAGAGAATTCTCTAGATTCGTTTGAAAGTGAAACTTCAGAGAATCTTAATTGTTGTAGTGTATGCTCCTTGTGACTCTGAACCTTCTGATAAGAAGGAAGATTTCTGGAATGAGCTAAAAGCTGTTTTGAGCCAGTTTGGTGCTAAAGAAAAAGTTATAATAGCAGGGGATTTCAATGCTGGAGTAGGTGTGCAGAATGTAATATCTGACAATGTTGTGGGTAAGTTTAATGATCTTTGTGTGAATGATAATGGTGAAATATTAATTGAACTCTGCATTGAGAATGATCTGTGTGTATCTAATACATTTTTCAAATACAAGTATATCTACACATATACTTGGGAAAATCGTACTCTTGGCCAAAAGAGTGCGATAGAATTTGTTGTCTACCATCAGCGTCTGAAACACTTAGTTCTTGACACCCATGTGATGAGAGGTGCGGATGTTGGTTCTGATCATTACTTGGTAGTGTCACGAGTGAAACTTAATGTTGGTTGGAGGAAAAGGAATAAGAAGAGACCCAGGATAAAAAGAATAAAGGTTGATAGGCTCCTTTACGATCATCAGTGTTATTTTGACTTACTCAGAGAACGACTGACGGAGCTGAAGTCTTGTGAGAGGGATGTAGAAAAGAAGTGGGAATTGTTTTAAGAACTGTGTTGTCACTGCTGCTAAAGAGGTATGTGGCACCACAATAGTGGGTAACAATAGAGGTGATGCTTGGTGGAATAGTGAGATTGAAGAGGCAGTAAAGAGAAAGGAGGAAGCAGATTTGGGGATGTTGCAAGGTTGAGTCTCTGTGGATGAATATCGCTCAAAGCATGAAGCTGTTAAGCTGGTTTGCCAGAGTAAGGCAAAAGATAGGAAGGAGAAGGTGGAAAGATAGGAAGTCTTTTGGAAGTACATGAGACTCAGGAAAAATAGGGGAAACAAAGTTGTAAGTTCTGTGAAGAATGAGGTCGAGGAAATGATATGGGAGCCCAATGAGTTAAGTGAAAGATGGGATGAATATTTCTGTGAGTTATTATATCAGGAAAGCAAAGATGATTCTGAGACAGACACAGATGATGTCACAGTGAGGGATGGAAGCACAGGAGGGATCTCAAGAGAAGAAGTGCGTAAAGCTCTAAAATCTCTTCAGAATGGTAAGGCTCCGGGAGTTGATAGCATAACTGCCGAGATGTTGAAATATGGTGGAGACTCTATAATTGACTGCTTAACTGAAATTTGCCAGTTGTGCTGGGAGTTAGGAATGGTCTCTCGGGATTGGAAGGATGCTATTATTGTTCCCTTGTATAAGGGAAAAGGTGATCAGACTGAACGCAAGAACTATCGTGATATTAGCCTACTAAGTGTGCCAGGGAAAGTGTTTAGTAAGGTTGTTATTGAAAAAGTACGGGATCTTACATCAGAGAAAGTATGGGATGTTCAGAGTGGTTTTATGCCTGCTAAAGGCTGCACTAACCAGATTTTTGCATTACGCACGATGATTGAAAAGTATCTATCTGGCTGTTGGTAAGAAAGTTTTTGCTGCCTTCATAGATTTAGAGAAAGCTTACGAGTAAATAGGACACTTTTGTGGAAGGTATTAAATGAATATGGTGTTACTGGGAATCTACTCAGATTCATAGTGTAAAAGCCATGTATGCTGGTAGTAGAGCTTGTGTACGAGTCAATGGTGTTTTATCAAAATGGTTTTCTATTGGTGCAGGAGTTAGACAAGGTTGTGTAATGTCACCATGGCTGTTTAATATATTTATGGACGCGTGCATGCGTGATGCCAAAATAGAGGATAGTGGTTTATGTCTTGGTGATATCCCCGTGTGTGCAGATTGCTGTATGCTGATGACACTGTCCTGTTGGCAGAGAGCGAAAGTGATTTGCAGAGTATGTTGTCTCGGATGTACGAAGTTTGCATGAATTTCAAACTAAGTATAAATAAGGAAAAAACCAATGTTATGGTGTTCGAGAGAGGAACTGGTAGCACTGAATGCAATGTAAGTATAAATGGCACTGTGATTGACCAGGTGAGTGAGTTTGTGTATTTAGGAAGCATGTTTGACAGAGAGAACAAATTGGATGGTGAAATTAGTAGGAGAGTGATTTCTTCATTGAAAGTCATAGCTGCTCTGGGAGGTTTTCACAGGAATGATGGGTTCTCTAGAGAGTCCCGCATGGCTGTGTATGAAAGTATAATTGTTCCTACTCTGATGTATGGCAGTGAAACCTGGGTACTGCAGAAGAAACATAGGAGTCGTTTGTGTGCTGGAGAAATGAGTTACTTTTTGTGGCAAGACACAATCTGATTGTGTGAAGAATGAAGATGTGTTGCAGTTGTGCGATATGAAGCAAAATGTTAGCATACTGGAGACCAATATGCTTCGGTGGTTTGGCCATGTTGAAAGAATGAGTGACGAGATGCTTACTAAGAAAATCTTTTTAGCCCAAGTGGCAGGAAGGAAAGGCAGAGGAAGGCCAAGGAAGACATGGGTGGATCAGATTCAGGAGTGTTTGCATAAGAAAAAGATTATGAGTATGAAATATAAAAGATCTTGTGTACGGCGTGTAATGGATATCAGTGAAGCCCAAGTTTTATGTCAAGATCGCTGTAAATGGAGAAGTTTGATACGAGAACAGTAAGTAAAAATATCTGGTGGTTGTATTTCTTTTTCGGGGTTACCTCTGAATCTCAGAGAACAGCTTAGTGATATGTATGTACACTGGTGTGCAAAAATTAAGGACAAAGAGAAGAAATTAGCATAACAGCGGAACGAGCAAGAAGAACGGACCGAAAGACCACTCAGGAGATAGACTAGGGTCCGGTACGGTAAGGCATGCACATATATGCAGCATGACATAGGAGGGGGGAGTGTTGGAAGGGTATAAAGCACACTGGCGGTGTACGTTCAGCAATTCGTTGAAAGCTATTGCACGGTGTACATTGGTTTGAACGACGTCGAGTTGCTGCCACCGTGTGATATGGCCAACAGGCAATCCAGTAGACTACATCTGGATGACTTTACCCGAGGCCACGTCATTAGGAATGTGGAAGAAGGTCGAAGTGGGACTAGTGTGGCCGAGGAGTTCAGGATCACTCACAGCATCGTTTCACAAGTTTGGAGAGCATTTCAAACAAGAGGAACAGCTGTTCAAGAGTTTAGCAGTGGTCGTCCACGAGCAACCAGGGCGGCGGACGATCGGTATATTGTCCTACAGGCGAGAAGATACAGACGACAGACAGTGGGAGAAATTGCAAGGCACATGCAACAGACAACTAGACGTCCGTTATCGCGTTTTACAGTTGACAGGAGGCTGCACAAAGGTGGCCTATTTGCACGCCGACCAGTACAGTGTGTGCCATTAACGCCTGCTCATCGGAGACTGCGGTTTCTGTGGTTCCAGGAACACAAAAACTGGACACATCAACAATGGGGTCTAGTTGTCCTTACGGATGAGAGCCGATTTAGCCTGACGAGCAATTCTGGACATATACACATCTGGAGAGAGCAGGAAACACGCAATCACACCACTAAAATCATCGAAAGGGACCGGTTTGGAGGTGGCGGAGTTCTCGTTTGGGGCGGTATCATGCTTGGTAGCCGTATTGACCTCCACATCTTCCAAGGAGGTTCAGTCACTGGTGTCCGCTATTGTACCGAGGTTCTCCTGCCTCGTGTGCGTCTGTTTAGAGGTGCTGTGGGTCCCGAGTTCCTCTTCATGGACGACACCCCTACCCCTCATTGTACAGTGGCTTTCGCAGAGCTGTTGGAGAGTGAAGATATTCAACACATGGATTAGCCGGCAAGGTTGCCGGACCTAAATCCAATCGAACACGTGTGGGACCTTCTTGGAAGACTCTTGGCAGCACCTCACCAGCCGCCAGCAACGATTCCGCAGCTGCAATTGGTGCTACAAGAGGAATGGGCGGCGATGCCTCAACAGCTCCTCAACAACCTCATCCTCAGCATGGACAGACTTAAATCCTGCAACATAGTCAGGTGTGATCATATACCCTACTGAAGACTGGATTTTTCTTGCCAGCCGCCTGTCGCATGGAAGTTTGTTTTCTGTCCAGTTGTGCTCGAAGCTACCTTTTCAATAAAGTGCCTTTGCATCCTTTGGATTCCTTGTTTGGACAGTTTTGCTCACTTGTTCCATATTCCTACATCTTGGGGATTTTATGGTATGATTTGAGTCTATGTGGAGCACTTCTGCACGACGTTACATTCGAAAAACCGGCTAGTCCTTAATTTTTGCACGCCGGTGTATGTATGTACTGTATGTATACCTTTCATTTATTTAGACATAGTTAAATTTAAAGTTAGTAGTTACAAGGAACCACTGTCTATTGTCCAGTGTAATTAAATGAATAAATATAATCTTAAGTTATATTTTTCTTCAACCAAATCAACCAAATTTTCTAGACAGTTTTTATTGGAAAGGTAATTGAATCATTTTCATTTGGTCTCTCACTATGTTCACAAATAAAATCTCTCAATCTCTCCACCATAAATTGATAGCAATGGATGGGTCAAAATTTTCAAGCAGTACTTACTTTTGTTTACTTTATTTAATTTGCTGTATTTTCTGAAGTCATTCTTTGCATGAGCATTGTCACCAAGAACATTGTCCACAATGCTTGCTTGCATTCTCTTAACTTCTGCATTGCTTGGCATAACAGTCAGCAGTCTTTAGTATATCAACAATTTGTGCTATGACCTTCATGTACTAAAAATTGCTTGTTTTTAGTTTCTCTAGCAGTTTTTAGTGAGTTATTGATGGTCAAAAATGTTCAGACATTATGTTTCTAAGCTGCTTCCATTCTGCTAAATTTTTCTTTTCATTCCATTTATTTTTGGTTAGGTTCTTCTTGGTGTCAAAATGAAAACTGGTTGTATAGCTTTCAAAAAGGAATTTCATATCTTATAGCAGAATCCTTTTGTGGTACAGCTGAGATTGGGAGAAATATGATACCAACCTGGTCACTTTATTTTACAGACTCACAATGAACGATTCCTGACCACTAACAGAAAATATTCAGTAATTTCCTGGGTTGTTCTAATAAAATATTACATTAAAAACATTGATAAACCTTCAGAGTTGTTGAAAATATAGTCGTGACAAAATAAGAACACTTGCAGAGTATCCTAATTCCATCGGATTCTGTCCGGTATTCAAACCCAGTGTCAAGTGTTTTGTTTTTGTTTTTTTCAGAAAACTTTCAGTTTTGGTAGAATTTTAATGATTTGCCATTTTCTCTGTTTGCCCACCTCAGATCTTCCCAAATGCAATGAATTCTCCATAAAAACTACGAAAATCGCCGATCGTAGCGGAAAACATTGAATATACTACAGAAGTAAAAATTCTGGTTGTTTGGGGGGGGGGGGGAGTCCTTCAGAAAACGTTTTGGTAGAATTTTAATGATTTGTCATTTTTTCCTGTTTGCCCACCTCAGATCTTCCAAATGCTACAAATTTTTCATAGTCACTACGGAAATAAAAAAATCTATGAAATAATGCTATTCAATCATTTGTTCAAAGTTTATTTTCATGTTTTCAAAATTCTAATATTTATCAAACATTTTTGGGACAGTTTATTGGATGTTTTTAATGTCGCGACATTTGTTCGATATAATTAGAGCATCTTCATGCTGTCTGTCGCCTGAAAATGATTGATTTGGCACGGATGAAAATGTTCCGTAGTTTTCTAAATTTCGAATTTTTCTTACCCCAAGATGCACTTTCTTTTCACTTTCTGATTATGTTTCTCGTTTTTAATAGCTTCGATAATAGTGAAAAAGAACAACTTCGTATTTTAAAAGATTTTTCTAGTGAAGCGCAGTTTGTTATTTCTAACAGCTTGTTCTTCAAAACTAATCAGTACGGAAAGCGTTTTTTCTTTCCTGCTTTTTTAAAGCTAAATTTAATTTCAAAATTGGTGCTTATTCCGCCAGTGATAGAATCGGCCTTTTCAGTGACCCGTAAAATGACTATCACGGCAGAGTGAACAATACAGTACTGATTTTTGTTATATAATTTTGCTGAAAAACTTGTGTTTGCCCATTCCTTAGTAACTGTATTAAGGGGCAGACAAGAGTTTTTCTTATTTTGTTTAAAGCCAACTTCACATGCGCAAAGGAAACGCGACTCTACGTGGAATGAAAGACTATGCGCAGCAGGCGGAAAGTGAAGTCCCGATTTCTACCTTTGACTTCTTTTTGTAAACCAAAGGGAAAATGCTTGCCCATTTTATTTGATAATAAGCAAGAAGTGCCTAAGCAATGGAAAATCATGCATTTTCAGAGAAACCGAACTTTAAAAAATGAGCTGCTGAAGACTAGTTGTGATGCCACAGTTCCATCTAAAGCCACAGGTGTCCATTCCTGATATGGTTACTTTGCGCACCAACTTAAGTGGAAAAATAAACAGCCACCCCCGTCCTTGAAGAGTGAATCTATAGATAGATTGTACCCACTTATTTGTGGAGGAAAGGGCTTTTTTCACCGCGAACGAGTTGGATGATTTGAAAATGCATTTCCTATAACATGAGCGTTTTAAAAACTTAAATTAATTCTTTAGCAATGAAAAAAGGGCAAATTTTTGAGCGTGGCAACTAAGTTAACTTCTACTGGAAATTTTATTTTATCCAGTCGCCAGGTGGCGAGTGGCGACCACTAATTTTAATCTTTACCACTAGGGGGCAATGTATTGATAAATCGTGAAAAACTGGTGTGAATTTAACATCGATGTTATGGTGTTTCGACTGACGAAACTACGATTCATCACCACCGTGATGTAAATGTTCACGATGTAATCGCCATCGTGCGCTGCCAAGCCCTGTTGTACAAACCGGTTTTCCCAGTCCGACACACGTGAACATCGGCTGATCCTCATGCGCACGCGCATCTGCGACGTAGTTTCTCGCAGTGTCTCGTTCCAAATGCTACATTGGGGGATTGCTAATCAGAAATTCACCTGCCAGGCAAGTAATCGTGGACATCGTAGGGGTGCCATCACAATGTTAAAACAAGTTTCTTATCGGGCCCCAGCGCGTCGACGATGCTATTAAGAGGCAGTGAGTTTCACGCGCTGGACCGCGGAAATTCACCACATCTTAGGAACAATAGGAAGTATGTGGCCGGGGTTTTTTGACGTGAATGTCATTAAAATCAGACCAGTACTAAGTGGCCAGTACGGAAATGTGAGCGTTATGAAAAAATGGGCATCAAGTTCGGTCTAATAATTTCTATATTATCAACACGAACCAAACCAACCCAGTGGCATGCAATAGCTAAGGGAAGAAAGACTTGCTAGTGACCTCGAGTTACTGCACAGTGATAGGGGCGGGGGGGGGCTAGCGCTGACTTCTAATCAGCATAACTCGCCACTGCAAAGCGCTATGACATCGAAATTGGTCTCAAACGAAAGCTAACGTCAAGATCTGCCGATTTAAAACACTAAAAGTGCAATCAAATAGTGTTGGCTGTGAAACTTTAGATAGCAGTTCAAAATTTAAAAATGTTCACAATGTCGGCATATACTTGTCAAAAAGCCAAGCAGAAATACATCGAACGTGGTCTACACGGATGAGCAACTAGTCAGCTTTTGATAAACACAGCGATGTCCGCAGCAGAATGCATGAAAAAGTATTGAGAGTGAAAGAAAATTCCTGCGGCCCGGCGCGCAACCGCTTTGGCAGCAGCGACGCACGAGCCTATTGACGTGGAGCATCAGCAATGAACTTAAAAAAACCACAGTAATGGGGCATGTCTGAATAGTGACACTTTAAACAACTTAATGATGATTAGATGCAATGGCCCTTCAATTGAAGATTTTGATCCTCAAAATGCTATTAAATTATGGTGGGCAGATACCTTTGATGAAAAGATCAGACACAGTTCGAATCAGTGGTAAACTGTATCAACATTATTAGTGCCACTTTTTATATATATATATTTCATCATTGTCAACCATTATCAATCCACTGCTGGACGAAGGACTCCCCAAGTTTCCTCCACAACGGTCTGTCTTGTGCCAGTCTCCTCCATGTCACTCCTGCATACTTTCGAATTTCATCTACCCATGTCCCATGTGGTCTTCTTCTGGGTCTTTTCCTGTCTCTTGGAATCCAATCTAAAATTTCGGCTGTCCATCGATGGTCTGTCCTTCTGGCAGTATGCCCAGCCCATTGTCATTTCTCGGATCCACGAGTTTCTCTTCTTATCTCTCCTGGTTACACCAAACATGCACCTCTCCAGGCTTATTTAAGTTGTCTGCAGCCTTTGTACGTCTCTTTTAGTTAAGGTCCACGTCTCTGCACCATACGTAAGCACTGGAAGGATGCATTGATCAAACACTTTTCTTTTAAGACATAATGGCATATTGCTCTTGAAAATTATGCTGTTTCTTCCAAAAGCTCTCCAGGCAAGTTTTGTACGCCGATTAATTTCTTCATCAATGTGACCCTCACTTGATATCAGCTGTCCAAGATAAATGTAGGTATTGGTTATCTCCAGCTTTTCTCCATCAATCGATAAATCTTCATTTCTTGTAAAAGCATTGAACATCACTTTTGTCTTCTGAAAGTTCATTTTTAATCCCACTTTTTTACTCTTGTCAGCAAGTTCCTGAATCATACTCTGTAGCTCTGATGGGGTAGTTGCAAAAATGACTACGTCATCAGCAAAACAAAGGTGAGTTAGGTAATCTCCATTTATCTTTATCCCTTTGTTTTCCCAGTTCAGTGATTGAAAGACATTTTCCAATGTGGCATTAAAAAGCTTCGGAGATATGGTGTCACCTTGTCTCACTCCCTTTCCAATTTTTATGTGTGTTGTATTTTCAAACAGCCGAATCTTTGCACTTGCATTTTCATAGATGTTATTAATAATATTAATGTATGCATCTTCAATACCGCAGAATTTCAGAGCCATTGTAACAGTTGATGGTTTCACCGAATCAAAGGCTTTTTTTATAATTGATAAAAGCTATGCACAATGGAAGTTCATATTCCTCGCTCTTTCAATTAGTTCTCTCAGTACATGGATATGATCTATTGTGCTGTAGCCACTCCTGAATCCAGCTTGTTCTCTCGGTTGAGCCATGTCCAGTGTTACCGTCAAACGGTGTGAAAGAACTTTAGTGAAGATTTTATAAATCACCGATAGGAGGCTGATAGGTCTGTAGTTCCTGAGATCCTCAATGACACCTTTTTTATGTAGCAGGATCATTATAACGTTATTCCAATCCTCAGGAATCTTCCCTTCATTAAGGCATCGAGTGATAATTTGGGCGAGTACTGTTTCGATTTCTCCACTTGCTTCTTGTATGATGTCTACAGTAATTCCATCTTCTCCTGGAGCTTTTCCCTGCTTCATGTTCTTGATTGCATGTGCAACTTCTGCTGGGAGGACTGGAAGAACTCTGGTACCTTCCATGATGTCTGGAGTACATGCATCATCCCTTTCATATAACTTGGAGTAGAAATCTTTCAGTCTTGTCAAAATTTCGCCTCTATTTCTTGTTACAGAACCATCTTTTCTCAGTGCCATAATTTGTTTTCTTCCCTTACTGAGATGTCCCTTTGCTATCTTTAGGCTTTGGTTGTTTTCAATTGCTTTCCTCATTAGTTCACAGTTGAATTTCCTTACGTCTTCAGTGATACTTTTTCGTACTGTCTTGCATAGCTCTATGTATTCCACTTTGGAAGTCGCATCTTCTTTAGTTGTCCTCATCTCCTCTTCTTTTTTGCATCAACATTTTGGTTTTTCCTGATAATTTGTTCACATGCAACTTGTTTTTAGACCCAGCTAATTTTGTTGCTGTTTCCATAAGAGCTTTGGTTACTTTTCTCTTAACTTCAGAAAAATCCACTTCTGCTGTTAAGCCTTTTAAAGCAGAGAATCTATTCTTCAGTTCCAACTTGAAGGTATTATGGTGTTTTTTAAGGTTGGTTATGTCAATACATTTTGTTTGTCTTATGAGCTTGTCACGTTTGAGTTTAGTGTTGAGGTGCATCTTGCATCTCATCAATCTATGGTTCCTACCTGTGTTTAACTTGTTTAGCACATTGCAGTCTTCTACGATGAATTTTTTGTTACACATAATAAAATCAATTTCACTTGTCATCCCATTTGGATGTCCCCATGTCCATTTCCTGTGTGGCTTTTTCTTGAAAAAGGAGTTCAAGATGAAAAACCCTTCTGCCTCAACAAACTCAACGAGAGTATTTCCACGCTGGTTTCTGTTGCTGTGACCGAATTTACCAATCAAAGTTTCATTCTGTTGCCGTTGCCCTATTTTTGCATTGAAATCTTCCATAATTATGTTCAAGTGCTGCTTACCTTTATTATTTAGATGACGAATTTTCTCATAAAATTCTTCAATTTCTTCTTCAGGATGACTTGTGGTGGGTGCATAAGTTTGAATAATCTGAGCCTGGTATCTTCTCGAACTCCTACAACTTTATCCTTCAGTTTCTTGTTTATTATAAATCCAACACCATTAGTTCTGCCAGTATCTGTCCCACGATAGTAGTAGAGATGTCCACTTTTCAGTTCAATGAGATCTTCTCCTTTTCTCACTTAGCCCGACGATGTCCCACTTGATTCTTTGTAGTTTTTCTTCCAATTCAAGAAGCCTTGAATCAGAAGATAGGGAGCGTCCATTATACGTAGCCAAGGTCAGCATCAGATGGCAGCCTAGTTCGGTCCTCTGGGGATTCTTAGCACCCTCTGCCTTCATGTCGCACTGGCTGCTGCCTTGGCCAGGTACATTCCAGCTGCCGGAGACTGAGGGCCAAGATTTAAATTGTGGAGTCATTTTGGAGGGGTTTGGCCATAACTCACTACGCTGGCCAAGCGGGTTGGCGAGTGTGGGATAGCATTTCCTCTAATCCCGATGGTATAGTTATACCGCTATTGGCGGTCGTCAGAGCCCCTTTAGTGGGAACAGGATCCACCACGAGAAGGCGGGGTTGACATTTGTCAAGGAGAGGCTGTGATGTTACGCATCACCTGACCTTACATCTCATATATATATATATATCTCCATCCAAGCTTTTGTTCCTTTGTTTTAAATATTATTAAAAGAAATCAGACATCTAAATTCAATGGCCTCTCATAAATAAAATATGCATGTGTAAATTAAGATAGTAAGAGTAATGATATTACAGCACTGAAAATAAATGATCAAAAAATCAATCATTTTGGAACAAATGCATGTGCAATATTTGCAGTCAATCTAATGATCCTATGCAGTAACTGCTCTGCATCTGTTTTTATGAAGTTAATGGGGAAGTGTCTCTCATTAGAAAGAAAAGAAAAACATGCACCCATTTAATTTCATAGAAACATAAATACAGAAGTTACTGAATTATTATTTTTTTAATTTCATATGGCCAGTAGATTTTGTCATTTGGCTAGTAAAATTTTGATTCCACTAGCCACATTGGCTAGTAGAAATTTCAGCAATTTTGCAAGGGCAGGGCATAACGTGCTGCCTTTTATTTTCATCTCTGGTTTCAAAAATGCGCTCCCAGTGTTACGGCTGGAAAATGGTACCGAGTGGAGAGTTCCTCCATATCCTATTTTTGTTTGTAACAATTTTGTTTTCTTACAAATGGATAGGGATCTTTCCAACATGAGGAATTTTTATGACCAGAAATTTCTGCTACTCGGATTTACACTTTCCCAAATTTTCAAGTGTGTTGTTCTTCTATAGACAGCATTGTCCAATGATTTCATTTTGAGCTTTTTAGAACCCATGAAAAAGATAATATGTTAGTTTACATTTGGGGGTTTAACACTCCCTAAATTTAAACTTTTCCAAATTTTCAATTGCGTTGTTGGTCTATTGATATTGCGTTGTCTAATGATTTAAGTTAGAGGCCCATGAAAAATATTATGCTGTATATGTTAGTTTGCATTTGGAAGGTTACACCCTCTACATTTAAACTTTTTCAAATTTTCAAGTGCATTGTTTGTCTATTGATAGCGCTGTCTTGTGATTTATGTTCGAGCTTTTTGAACCCATAAAAAAGGTAATACATATTAGTTTAGGTTTGGGGCTAACCCCTTAAATTTCAATATTTCTAAAACAAAGTGCAATTTTCATACGGTCGGTAAACACAGGGTGTCCGAGAATTATTGAACACATTAAAAAATTATGTACATAAAAACCTATGAGCATTGTCTGTTTTTCTATGTCACGTATTACTAACACGGTTTCTATATTTTTGTTTTGCAGAATTGTTATTCCCAGAATCCGATAGATGGTGCTAGATGTGGCCTGATTATAAAGCTCAAAATTAGCGTTCGCCAGCTGGCGATTAAAACTTTTAGTTTGGTGACCACATTTTCCCAACATCATCGCCACAGTGGCTACCGAACGTTCCTTGATCGGATCGGACTACTATTGCTTCCAGGGTGACATCAAGCGCTATTTGAAGGCATCGCGGCGGCTACTGTGCGAGCGTATTGCGTAAAGCGGTAATAATTTTTTCGTCTTTGGAATGTTTCTGGTTTCGGAGCATACGCTACGCAATCCGATGGTCGTCGTGTTCCATTTCGTTCTCGAGTCGTCGTGCTGATTGGCGGCCCTACACCAGAAGTCCCAAGTGTGCCTTAGTCATAGATGACGCTTCAAACGACGTGCACTATTTCCAATAGGCGTTGCGCCGCTTACCTTGTAGTCGCTTTGCAGATGTTGTTTACAATTAACGACGGGATGCATGCATCGGACGAAACTAGCCTCTGGTGTTTAGTGACAAAACACAAACTGCCATGAAACAGGGAAGACGCAGACTGATGGGCAAAAAAGCCATGCTTTATGGGGAGGGAGTGACACTGGAATATTGATTGCACAGCCTCGGGTGGGGTTACGTCTCTGACATAACTTGGTCAAATGAGGGAGGGTAAAGTAAAAGCTTCCGCCCACACACATGAACTGACAAAGGAACTACCGAAACAAAAGCTAAGTTTTGTTTAAGAACGAGCCTGCACAATGCGTTCCACTTAACAGGGAGAAGAGCGAAAATTACCAACGCCGATAACTTTGTTTATCTGAGGGAACAGTATTCGTGTTAGTTGGGATTCATATTAGCTGTGGATATAAGTTGTTTAGTAATGGATATACCCCGTTTTTTTGGAAAATAAAATCCAGCAATGAGAGTATATCTCATAGTAAGCAATTATGTGAAATTCCCGATCTGTCAGCGGTAGTTACAAATTCGTCTTCCGCACTGTTGAGTGACATAATTTCAGAATCTGAATCTACATCGTCGGGAAATCTGAAACTTATGCAAACGGACTATGATAAAGTGTACAAAAAAAAAAAAGCTGTTGCACAGTTGAAAAATCTTGGATAAAAACATTTAATTGGCTAAAGTCAAATGACAAGGCTATATTATGTTGTGCACTGTTTGCAAAATCCATCCTAAAATTGCTGTTACCATAAATAATTTTTTCAAGCAATGTGGGGTGTCAGGTGATAATATAGTTTAATAACTAAGCGCACACAATAGTAGCCGAAAAACATAAGATTTGCCTTTGTTTCTAAACAACATTTCTTGGGATTTTATGATACAAAATTACTTTTGTTTGTACAAGAGAAAAAGGTAAATAATTTGTACATTCAAAATTGTTGTTAAAAACTACTCAAACTGCCATACAGTTAACTATGATTATTTAATTTTTTCGTAAAACACAGGACATATATTAAAAATTCGTGAACATGGCATCATCACTAAATTTCTCAAATACCATCGATTACATTTCTTAAAACTTGAGATATATGCTTTTGTGCATTTTGAATACAGACACTTTAAAATGGTGATGCAAAAGATGTATAAAAAGTTGCTCGTAATTTTAAACTTTAAAAAAATGAGGCTTCTGTTTTGTTATCTTAAAAGATAAATTTTTCTGGGCATGTAGATTTTACTTCTAGGCAAGTAAATATTTTCTGCACATGCCCAGCTGGGCATGTAACTTTTCAAATATTTTTCAAGCCCTGCCAGTGCTTTTGCGATAATGACTGATGGATCCACAAGTCGTGCAGTCACAGAATATGAAGCTGTGTGTGAGAGGTATGTGGGAATATCAGCTGAAGGAGAATCTGCCATTAAAGTTAAATTTCTAGGTGGTTTAGGGGAGATAGATATTAGTGCCGATGGATTATTGAAATCCATCACTGAAGTCCTGAATTCTTCAGGAATTGTAAACTGGCAAGATAAGATTATGTGTAGCACAGTTGATGGAACAAATGTTAATGTTGGGCAGAAAGGAAAACTGATAAAAAAAAAAAAAAAAAAAATGGGTACTCCAACTTACATACCACGCTATAACCATATATTTGATCTGTGTGTAAAAGCAAGCAATTGAATGCAATCCAGCAGCATCTGCTGTAATAGCACTAATTCGGTCCTTAAGTTCATTTTATTGCACAAGCCCAAAATTGGCACGTGAACTCAAAAAAGCAGCAGAAGCTCTCGAAATTAACCTGTTATCATTCAAGCACATTTGCAATACAAGGTGGTCCAACTCCCTGCAAGCATCACTGGAACCCCTGATTCGTAACTACGGGTCTATTACAAGTCATTTGGAGCAAGTTACACCCTCCCACAATACAAATCGATATTCTTCAGACATATAATCAACAGCAAGCAGTCTTTTAAATCAACTTACTTCATACATAACAATGTTTTCAGTATTTTCAGTTGCCGATTTTATTGAAATAATGGGAAAGACCTCTCAGGTTTTGGAATCGCGGGACATACTTTTGAATGTTGCCATGAGTAAGATGAAGAACACTACCACCAAACTAAATGAAATTAAACAGCCAGAAAATTGTCCAAACTTGATTCATTTCCTTTAAGAATGTGAAGAACAGCAGGCTGAACAACAGTGGCTTTTCCGTGGTCAAGTTCTCAAATTGCTTGTGAAACGGAAAGCTACAAGTGTACGAAACAAACGCTCCCCATGGCAAGATACGGTCAACTTTTTTGATGAATTCTGCAAAATCTTCCAGAAAAGAGTATTAGACTCCTCTTTATCACCTGTATTAAAAGCATTTCAAGTTCTAGATGCCGCATTCATGCCAACAGGAAAAAGTGAACTGGAGGTCTACGGAAATGCACATATCGAAGAAATATGTAATCTATCTTCGTTGGAGAAAAGGAATGCTCTGGAGCAGTGGGCAGAATTAAAGGAAATCATCAGTTTTTGTTTTAAGCATTCTACCAATTTCCTAAGACTACGAAACATGCTACAAAGTGAATCACTTCAACACACTACAGTAATGAAGCAATTGCTAGACATACTTCTTTACATACCAGCAAACAATGCAGAAGTAGAGCATGTGTGGAGTGGGATGAAGGAAGCATTAGGCAAAAGAAGTCTGTTGATGCAAAAGGATTCTCTGCAGGCATGCCTTTGTATAAAACAGAATGAAAATGATTTGTTGAGTCAGAATTTTAACAATGCAGTGAACGAGTGGTGGATAAGTTCGATAGGCCTCGGTCAGTGTAGACGGCAAATGTTTTCAGCAGAGAAAAATAGAAATTGAAAAAAATAAATAAATATAGTTTACTGAAAAATTAGTCATTGTTGTCTTTCAAAAATAATAGTACATGCTCTTAAGATGTCTGCATAGAAAAAATCCTGAACACATAAGAATTTGTTGTATTTTTTATGGGTGGCTACCAAAGTGAAAAAATTGGCTACTAACTTTTCTATCCTCAGTAGCCACTGGCTATTAACATAAAATTCTAGTTTTGATGTATACCTGATGAGGAATGTATGAAAAATGTGCAATCAGTTAGTCATGTCATCCGTACAGCAGAAGGTGATGTGTGTGTTATGGCTTGCAGAATTAAAAGTCTTTCATTAAAGTTAAAAGACAGTACCGTTTACTTTAGAGTATGGTTGTAATCCTCCATCAACGAATTAAATTAAGCGGTGGATGAAACAATTTAAAGAAACTGGCAATGTGGAACCGGTAGGCCTAGCGTCAGTGGTGAGGCGGTTGACCAAGTTAATGAAAGTTTCCGACGAAGCCCCAGGAAATCCATTCGTAAAGCAAGCAGAGAACTGGGCATTCCGAAATTGACAGTTCACGATATCTTGCACAAGAAATTAAAATTTCATGCTTATAACATTCCAATAGTGTAAAAAATGCATGTAAATGATATCACAACTGTAGGATATGGGCAGTGAACCACCTCATGCTGCTATTGAACTGGAATGTGATTCTCCAAAAGTTAATGTGTGGTGCACCCGATCAAAAAGAAAAGTGATTGGCCTTTTCTTCTGCGAAAAAACCTATAAATAGTGACATTTACTTGGATATGCTAGAAAATGTTGCTATACCACAGATCAAAAGATATGACATTTTCCAACAAGACGGCGTGCTTGGTTGGTTGGTTAATAGATGTTAATGGCGCAAGGGCCAAGGTTGGCCAAAGAGCGCCAAACAAAAGACATCAAAACAAAACTAAATCAATAAAAAACGTACACAAGGTTAAAAACAGGCTGATGTGGTAAAAATGAAAAATGATAGTGAACAAGTTAAAATCTAGATAAGTTTAAAAAAGTCAATATCTTGTAAAAACGAAAACACTGCTTTAACGTCGCAGGCTTCGCCAATAATTGTCTGCAGCGTAGCTGCTCCTTCGTCCAACAGATGAGAGTGAAAATGACGAAAACGATGATCACAAAACCGAACACAAGTACACAAAACATGAAGGACAGTGAGACGACAGTTGCACGTCTCACACACCGGGACACCCTCGCCACACAGCAAAAAGCGGTGAGTAAAACGACAGTGCCCAATGCGGAGACGTGCAAGAACAACTTCCTCACGACGGTTCGTCCGCAAACTAGACTTCCATAGACCGATCTGTGGTTTGATGGCATAGAGTTTATTGCTGCCCTGCTGAGACCACAGGGACTGCCACTCATCAATAACAAATTTCCGGATCAACGGCCGATAATCTCGGAAAGACAGTGGCAGCCGAGCTGGCGACATGGAGGAAACAGACCTGGCAGAAAGACCTGCCAGCTCGTTACCCCGGATCCCAACATGGCCAGGAACCCAACAGAATCGGACCAGGAAGCCATCACCCTCCAAAGTTCCAAGAAGACGACGGACATCACGGATGACAGGTGAGTCCGTGTCCTCTGGAGAAGATAAAACTTGGATGACGGACTGGGAATCGGAGCAAATCAAAGCGCGACGATGAGATCTAGACCGTATGTGACACAAAGCGAGGTGTACCGCACGCATCTCTGCCGAAAAGACAGTAGATTCAGGCGGAAGCCTCTCAGCATGGGAGGCATCGCCACACACGAAAGCGGAACCAACAACCTCACCGGATTTCGACCCGTCAGTAAAGACAGGCACGAAATCCGGGAAGAGAGACTGTTTCTCGGCAAAGAGCTGCTGGTACACCAGAGCAGGAGTGGAAGACTTTGGCCACACACAAAGGGAAAGGTCAGCCGTTGCTTGAACCGGCCGCCAAGGCGGTTCATTGTAGAACCGGGTCGAACCAATCCTTGACAAGTCTAGACCAGCATCGCGCACCAAGGTCGACAACCGAATCCCAAACGTCGGAACACAGGAAGGCCGGTGTGAGAATAGGCGGACACATTGTGGTTGGAAAATGGAACCATGCAGTGGATGATCAGGAAGAGACTTCAACTTGGTGAAGAATTGAAGAGACAGCTGCTTACGTCGGATGCACAACGGCGGTTCATGGGCCTCGACATACAGGCTATGCACGGGAGAGGTACGGAAAGCACCAGTGCATAGCCGCAGAGCCTGGTGATGGACAGGATCCAGAGGCCGCAACACGGAAGGACGTGCCGAACCGTACGTTATGCAACCGAAGTCTAACTTTGACCGAATCAGAGAATGGTAAATGCGAAGCATGGAGCACCTGTCAGCCCCCCAAGATGTTCGAGAGAGGACCTTCAGGATACTCAATGACTTCGTGCACTTCACCTTTAAAGACTGGATGTGAGGTCGGAAGGTGAGTGCTCGGTCAAAAGTTAGCCCAAGGAACTTGACTTCTGACACCACAGGGATGGTAGAACACCCCAGACGGAGGCTGGGGTCAGGGTGAAGGCCCCGTTTGCGGCAAAAATGCACGCAAACGGTCTTCTGGGTCGAGAAGCCAAATCCATTGTGGAAGGCCCAGGTAGAGATCTTATTAATGGCCGTCTGCAGCTGCCGCTCAATAGTGCGCATGTTGACAGATGCGCAAGAGATCTGCAGATCATCCACGTACATGGTGCCACGGACCGTCGGAGGAAGGAGGGTGAAAAGATGATTAACACGAAGGATGAACAATGTCACAGAAAGAATGGAGCCTTGAGGGACACCCTGCTCTTGTGGGTATAACGCAGAGAAGGTCGACCCGACGCGCACACGGAAACTCCGGTCCTGGAGAAACCCGGCGATGAAAGATGGTAGGTTTCCCCGCAATCCGCACTCGTGCAGATCACGGAGAATGCCGTATCTCCAGGTGCGGTCGTAAGCTTTCTCCATATCGAAGAACACGGAGACCATGTGCTGACGCCGGACAAACGCCTCTCTGACAGATGTCTCAAGGCGTAGATGATGATCTGAGGTGGATCGGAATTTCCGAAATCCACTCTGATGAGGTGAAAGAAGGTGACGTGATTCCAAATAAAAAACTAAACGAAAATTGATGATGCGCTCTAGAACTTTGCAGAGGCAGCTCGTCATAGCAATAGGTCGGTAGTTCAACGGGTTAGCGGGATCCTTACCAGGTTTGAGAACAGGAACGACAATGGCAGTGCGCCAAGATTCGGGAAAGTCACGCTCGTGCCAGATCCTGTTAAACAGGACCAGCAGACAGTCAAGAGAGGACGGAGAAAGGTGCTTCAGCATGTCATAATGGATGTTATCCGGTCCGACAGATGTTCGGCCGGACCGATTCAGGGCAATCTTCAGTTCGACGGCAGTCAGCGGGCTGTTATAATCGGCAGCGGAAAACGGTCCAAAGGAAACCTTGGACCGTTCAAGCCGCGGCTGTACCTGCCGGAACGAAGCAGCGTAATTGCGGCTGCTGGACACCGAAGAAAATGCGGCGCCCAGACAGTCAGCAATACCTTGAGCGTCAGCAACCGTTCCTCCACCACTCTCAAGAATGGAGATTTCCCCAGAAGGGTACGTACCCCGAATCTTGCGGATCCTGTCCCAAACGATCTTAGAGCTGGTAGTGGTGTTAATCCCGGATACGTATCGTATCCAAGATTCCCGTTGGCTACGACGACGTACCAAACGCGCGTAAGATTTGGCCCTCTTGAAAGCAAGTAGGTTCGCGTCGGTGGGGTACCGACGAAACCTAACCCAAGCCCGATGTTGGGCCTGACGAGCTGCTTTGCAAGTGGAATTCCACCAAGGTCGCGGACAACGGGGAAGTGTAGTCGAAGACTGAGGGATGGTAAAGGCTGCCGCGTGCACAATACAATCCGTTACCGCCGCAACAGCTGCATCGATCGTACCCGAGGTCACCATGACTGGAGTAATGATCGCTGAAGCCGTGAATGAGTCCCACTTGGCTCGATCGAAAACCCATCTAGCAGGGCGAGTAGGATGACGGTACCCGTCACCTGCCAGACGGAGAAAGATGGGAAAATGATCACTGCCAAGGGGATCATCAGACACGCTCCAGGACCAGTCAGGATATAACGATGGCGAACTCAAGGACAGATCAATGGCTGAGTACGAGCGGGTGGGTTCATGAAAATAAGTGACTGCCCCGGCGTTGTGGAGACAGAGGGACGTGTTGGAGAGAAGAGACTCAACAACACGGCCCCTGGAGTCACGAGTGGTAGAGCCCCACAACGGATTGTGTGCATTGAAATCCCCTAAGATGAAGAAAGGAGGCGGCAGCTGGTCGACTAAATCTTCCAGATCCGAAAGGCTCACTGCTGTATTTGGTGGCATGTAAATGGAACACACTGTGAACAGTGTTCACAGACAGTCTCACTGCCACTGCCTGCAAAGATGTCCGAAGGACAACTGCAGTGACAGGAATACCATGAGGAACAACAACGGCCACTCCTCCGCAGGCGATGACACCTTCCTCATGATCTTTGCGGAAAATGGAATGTCTCTGCAGCGGAAAAGTGTCCGTTGTTCGAAGCTTTGTCTCCTGGAGGCAAACGCACACAGGTGTGTGCGAAGACAGTAAGCCTTTCAGATCATCAATTCTTGGTCGCAGACCTCGGCAATTCCACTGAACGAGCGTAGCCATAATGAAAAATAAAAGGAAAGGATGAAAAACGAAAATGACAGACGACTAGAATGTCTCCGAGTCGTCCATCAGCTCCTGACCATCTGCAATGTCCGGAAGCAACACAGGGCTGTGCTTACTCACACAGGGCCGCGCCACCGGGGTCTTTGTGGTGTCGCCCCGCTCTGTTTCGAGGGGGACGATCCTGGTTTTACCTTTGCCGGCTTCTTCCTAGATGCGCCCTGGGACTGGGTCCCAGTGCTGGCAGAGGATGTTGTCTGCACAGAGGATGTTTTAGGCGTCGATGTGGATGGCGCCTTGGATTCAATGCAGCGAGACTTCAGTGCCTCCAATCCGGCAGCAACGATGTCCTCAAGATCATAAGGACACCGCGCTGGGAGGGACACATCAGTCTGCACCGCAACAGTAGCCTTCTGGACCACAACCGATGCATAGGAGCGCCGGCCTGTTGGTAGAGGAGCTATCCGCCGTATGGCTTCAGGATAAGACAGATGTTCTGTCGTCTTCAGGCGTTGGATAGCCTGCTCCTCGATCCACTTTGGGCACTGCTTAGAAGAAGCCGGGTGAGAACCCTCGCAATTGACACAATGATCCGCCTCAGCGGAGCAGTCCGCCAAAGAGTGTTCTGGCGACCCACAGCGTCCACACTTCGCTACATTACGGCAAGACTGCTGGGAGTGACCGTAATGCTGGCACTTGAAACATCTCAAGGGGTTCGGAATGTATGGGCGAACATCGAGCCGCAAGTACCCCGCCTTGATGGAAGTCGGCAGGGTAGGGGGAGTCAAAAGTGAGCACGATGTTCCGGGAGGGAATAGACTTTCCATCCCGCCGGAAAAGAATGCGGCGAACCCCAGTGACATGTTGTTCCCCAAGTTCTTCCAGCAATTCCTCATCGCTGCATTCCAGCAGGTCGCGGGAGTTGATAACACCGCGAGAGGAATTGAGGTAACCATGGGGAGATATTTGGACTGGAACGTCCAGCAGAACGGTCGTCTCCAGCAAGGTGGCACTGTGACGAGGATTGGAAGTCTCCACAAGAAGATCCCCTGACGGGAGCTTCTTGACACTCTTTGGTGAGCCCGCAACGGCCTGAAGAGCCTTATTAATCCAGAAAGGACTCTTCGAACCGAGGGATTGTGCTGGATCAACAGAATGAATAAGAAGAAACAGAGCGTTGCAGTTGGAACTGAGTAGTTTCTTAGTGGAGGAGGCGACCCATCCTCCACACAGCGCTTCAAAGGAACAGCATGGGAAACACTTTTGTTTGCCATGAAGAAGAGAAAAGATTCGTCCGCCGACCTCCCCACCCACTACCGAGCCCAACGAGGGAGAGCCGGAGGTCCGCAAGCCCAAGAGGACGCAGGACACGGCTCTAGGGATAGTCAGCGGATATAGCAAGTTGGTAGGGCAGACACACGCTCAGCGTGCACCCAGACTTTCCCGTGCCCGGAGAACACCCCTTTGGCATGCCCACCCTACCCCCCAACTCACCCAGCCGAACAGAACGACAAGCCGCTAGAAGTCGGGACGCAACTCGGCCACAGACTTCCTGACCAGGAGTGGGTTAGCTCCCAGCCTCCCGTTTAGGGTGAAGCAGAGGGCAAAGAGGAGTGTTGGCTTCTGGAGACACTACAACCCGGCCCCCAAATACCTCAGCCTCCAGCATCCTCATTTCCACCTGTACGGGTCACCGCACACGGCAAACATGCAGGTAGGTCTAAGCTAACCAGCTCCGGAAAAACAGAAAATGTAACATAAAAGAGAAAAGACAGGGAAGTGAACGAGGAACAAAAACCCGGAGCTGGCGCCTCATCACAACCTCAGCAGCCTACAACTGAGGCGGGTACACGTCAAGATATGAACTGAAGACAAAAAAGCAAAACAATAAGAGAAAATCGGCTCGGGCCGTGGGGACGCCATCCCCCATCAGCTGGATGAACACCTGTCCCTTCGGTGATGTAATCGTTAAAGCCGCAGAGGCAATAGAAACCGTCACAAGGTTAGCTCGGGCCGTGGGGGCGCCGCTCCCCAAATAACTGGAAAACCAGCTATCCCCGTGCGGGGCAAGACGGCGTGCCTACGCATTGGTCAACATGTGTACGTAAGTGCCTGAATGAGCAGTTCCCCAACCGATGGAGGAGGGGGGTCCATTTCGTGGCCTCCTCGCTCTTCAGATCTAACTCCATTGGATTATTTCATGTGGGGTTATGTGAAGGACAGTGTATCAAATGCCTTGTACTGATTTGTAGGAACTGAAGCAGCATATCACAGCTGCTATTAATTGCATAACTCCTCAGATGCTTGCCAATACATGTCATGAAATAGAGTTTCTCTTGGACATACTACGAGCAACAAGGGATCTCACATCGAAATTTATTAACTTGTGTAGTTACATTGTAAGTTAGTACATAGTCAGTTTCTTTCCATCTGTTTAATGTTTTGTTTTATATAATTTTGTAATGTGTCCAATAATTCTCGGACATCCCGTATTTATGTGATCAGTTTTCCTAGACTAGACCAGAAGCATCCTTCGACGTTACGTATTATATACAAATCATCCATAGTGGGAAAGTGTTAGGACCCCGCATCAACTTCCCTCTACTTTTCCTTACCTTTTCATTATCTAGTGTTCCCCCTAGGCTATTTCAATAGGGTGCAGCACCCTGTTGAAATAGCCTAGGGGAACACTAGATAATGAAATAATTAACTTCGCGTGAAGTCAACCACGAACATCGGTGGTAAAGTCGCCACGCTCCTAAGAAGGATGCCCAGAGGATGGGTGAAAATTTCGAGCATTAAGAACGGTAAAAATTGATGTGTTTGGAATCCTAAGGCAAAGATCCAATGAGTATACCCAGCGAAAAGTGTGAGAAGTAAAGCCAGTCATCGCATACAACGGATTTTAGGACAATAACATCAACAAAGACCGGAAAACACGTGCTTGAAATGTTCCCATCGCTAGAAAGGAATGCCAAGGTAAGCATTATCTGCTAGAATTTTGTACAAGTTACTATATAATTTGTGTTTTTTAAAACCCTTCTATAAATTAGCAAGATAATTTTCTATTATCCAACTCGCACGTGGGGAAAACAATGCTCTGCTCAGTAAATAAGTGGGTGCAAACTATTTATAGATTCACTCTTTGAGAAAGGAGTGGCGGTTGTTTTCCCCACTGAAGTTTGGGCAGGAAGTAATGACAACGGATATCTGAGCTTCAGCTGGAACTCTGACATCACAAACCGACATCAGCAGCTCATATTTTATTAAGTTTTTTTTTTTAAAATTAAAGATTTCCCATTGATTAGTCACTTCCTGCTTATCAACAGACAAAAAAAGAGCAATCATTACTTTAGTTAAAAAAAGAATTGAAGCTCAAATGGGAACTTTAGCATTTGGTTGCTGTCTTTCGTTCCCTGTTGAGTCAAGTTTCCTTTGCATGGTGGCACGCAGTAGTTTTTGGAATATTAATTTTTATTTAAACAAAATAACATTTTTGCTCTGTTCTTAATACAGCAAATAAAAAAGAATGTTACTACCAATTGAGAAAACATGCTTTAAGTGAAATCAAATGTCAAAAATAGATACTGCATGTACACTTTACCGTGATAAAAATTTTACGAGTCACGGAAATGGCAAGTTCCCATCATGGACAGATTAAATATTGATTTTAAAATTGAATTTGGCTTTGAAAAAGAGAGGACAAAATGTTTACTACACTGCTGGCCACCCAAAATGCAACACCAAGAAGGAAGCATCCTATTGGCTTGAAATTCGCAGCATGTGTCGCCCGCGAGAGGACATGCAAATGATTAGCATTGCATATGCAAATCATGTGCGCCTGACATGCCACCGAGAAGCCCTATAAAAAGGGTGAAGTGTGTTGTACTGCTGGACCTGTGCATGGGAAGCTTCCTGATGCCTCGTCCCAGAGTACGGCAGTCATTCCAGTACGTTTCGGAGTTCAACAGAGGACGAATAATGGCTTATCGTGACAGCGGTTTATCTTACCAAGACATCGGCGACGTATAGGACGACATCTAATCTAGCCACAGTGAGACGAGTATGGATTCGGTGGGTGCAGGAGGGACGGAAGGACCGACGTGAGCGATTGCTATAGCCGCAGCACACCACCGAACGAGAGAACCGGCATGTTGTGCGGCAGGCATTGACGGCTCGCACCACCCCATCACAAACGTCAGCGCAGGAATTAGGGTGTGTAGCGCAACAACCTGTGTCAGCCGCGCAGCCTCACTTCCTTTAATCCATTTCTCCCAATTCCCATTTGCCCTAATCACGTTTACCCTAATGGCGTTTCCCCGAAATCGCTTTTACCCGAATTCCTATTTCCCCTAATTTTGTTTGCCCTAATCTTGTTTCCCCTAAATCTCATTTCCCCTTCACTTTTGCCCTAAACACGTTTACCCCAATGGCGTTTCCTCGAAATCACTTTTACCCGAATTCCCATTTCCCCTAAATGCGTTTCCCCAAAATCACTTTTACTCGAATTCCCATTTCCCCTAATTTCGTTTGCCCTAATCTCGTTTCCCCTAAATCTCATTTGCCCTAAATGCGTTTCCCCAAAATCGCTTTTACCCGAATTCCCATTTCCCCTAATCCCAGTTTTACCCTAAACACGTTTACCCCAATGGAGTTTCCTCGAAATTGGTTTTACCCGAATTCCCATTTCCCCTAATTTCGTTTGCCTTAATCTCGTTTCCTCTATTTCACGTTTGCCTGTATAAAGTTTTTTCCTAATTCGTGTTTGCCCTAATTTTTATTAACCGAAATAAAACGGTGGGTCTTAATATCTCAGGAAAATTATTTTTTCCTTGTTGACGATGCTGATAACCATGCTAACAAAAGTGTAAAGAAGTGCACATGGTGAGGACCATTATACGGTTAGTCCTTAACGCGGCCATTGTATTCGTCACACACACCCTGCACGCCCCCACAGATGAAGTATTACATCACACTAAAATTTTATTAAAGCAAGAAATAGTATTGAAAAGCATTCGCTATAATTGGGAACGCAGAAGGCCCACATTTTAAGAGTTCTTAGCGTACTAGACCCCCTTCTCTCCCACCGTACAAGACTAAGCATGAGCCGTGGAAATGCCTTTCGTTAATTGAGTTCCCCCTTAACAGTAGAAGTCAGTTTGAATGTTTTCCCAGTCAGAACCATCACTGACTGGGTGTAGGAGAACTGGCCATCGGTAAACTGGCCACAAAAATTTTAACAGGCCGTATAAAAATTGCGTTTTTGACCGCTTCGTGGCCACGTTCCCGGAAGTTGGTTATCTGAATCACATCAAGTTTCCGTAATTTCGTCTTTTTAGAACGTCTTTTGTAAAAAAAAGAACGTGCTTAAATGTTATCGGTTGGTCTGTCCGCCCGTCTATACCCACAGTATCTCTGCAACTATTAGTCCGATTTGAAAAATTCTTTTTGCATTCGGAAGCTTGAAATATGCGAATGATAATCCTTTGTTTCGTTATTTTTTTTTACGGTGTACAATTTCGCCACTAGAGGGCGTAAATGCAGATGTCAAATTCAAAATTATGGTTTATTCCACATTATATTTACTTCTAAACATCAGATTGAAAAAAATTATTTTATCTTTCGATTCCATTTATGTCGAAGAGTATTTTAGATAGTTACTTTTTCAAATTACACAGATTTTCCACTAGGGGGCGTAAAAGTAAATTACATTTTCCCCGATAACTTCTTGTAAAACTCAGATTTGAAAATGTTTTCTTCAGCGGATACATCTCCTGATGGATAATCTTTTGCATATAATTTCAAATTTTTGGTAAAGAATACTTTGGCTACCAGGGGGTGTAAGTGTTAATTTTTGCTTCTGATGTATTTGCCATGAAATCTGAGCTAAAATATCGATTGAACAAATTCTTTCGTGGACTGATGCCACTCCCATCGATAAACCTTTTCAGAATATTTTCTTAAAATATCCCAGTTTCTCCGCTAGGGGGCGTAGATGTACATCTTATTTTTGTCAATATTTCTACTTCTAGGAGTCAGATTTGAAAAATTCCTTCTTTGTTGGATAGTGTTTTCCGTGTGACATGTTTTTCATATAATTTCAAAATTTTCAAGTAATTCATAGACTTTCCACTAGGCGGCGTAGCGGTAAATTGAGTTTCTCCCTATATCTCTGCTTCTAAATATCCGATTTGAAAATTTTTTTCTGCACTGGATACAGCTCCTGATGGGAAACGTTTATACACACTTACTAATTTTTGTAAAAAATGGTTTGGCCACCAGGTGGCATAAGTCTTAATTTCCGCTTCTGATGTATTTGCAGCAAAATGAGCTTCTAAAATCTCGATTGAAAAAAAGTAGTTTGTTGACGACAAACCTTTTAGGAACATTTTCTTCTTGAAATAATACTTGGTTTATATGCCAGGGGGGGGGGGGAGAGTAGATGTATATCTTATTTTTGTCGATATCTGTACTTCTTGGAGTCCGATTTGAAAAATTCCTTCTTTGTTGGATAGTGTTTCTGATGCGAAATGTTTTTCCTATATATTCAAAATTTACAAGTAAATCATAGACTTTCCGCTAGGGGGCACAAAGGCAAATTGCGTTTTCTGCGTTATTTCTGCTTCTAAAGCTCCAATTTGAAAAATTCTTCCTGTATCGCATACGAGACCCCATGGAAAATATTTTTCACATAATTTCTAATGTTTGGTAAAGAATGGTTTGGCCAAAAGTGGGCATAAGTGTTAATTCCTGCTTCTGAAGTATTTGTGGCAAAATCTGGGCTCCTGAAAACTCGACTAATTTTTTTGCACGTCTTTTGTAAAAAAAAGATTGTGCTTATGTTATCGGTTCGTCTGTCCGTCTGTACCCACGGTATCTCTAACTATTAGTCTGATTTGAAAAATTCTTTTTGCATTCAGAAGCTTGAAATATGTGAATGATAATCCTTAGTTTCGTTTTTTTTACGATGTAAAATTTCGCTGCTAGAGGGCGTAAATGCAGATGTCAAATTCAAAATTACGTTTTATTCCACATATTTGCTTCTATACATCCGATAGAAAAAATTCTTTTATCTTTCAAATCCATTTATGTCGAAGAGTATTTTAGATATAGTTTCTTTTTCAAATTACGCATAGATTTTCCGCTAGGGGCGTAAAAGTAAATAACATTTTTTTCGATAACTTCTAAAACTCCGATTTGAACATTTTTTTTTCAGCGGATACATCCGATGGAAAATCTTTTGCATATAATTTAGAATTTTTGTTAAAGAATACTTTGGCCACCAGAGTGTGTAAGTGTTTATTTTTGCTTCTGATGTATACCATAAAATCTGAGCTTTTAAAATATTGATTGATAAAATTCTTTCGTGGACTGATGCCACTCACACCGATAAACATTTTCGGAATATTTTCTTCCTAAAATATCCTAGTTTCTCCGCCAGGAAGGTAGATGTATATCTTATTTTTGTCAATATCTCTACTTCTAGGAGTCCGATTTGAAAAATTCCTTTGTTGGATAGTTTTCCGTGCGACATGTTTTTCAAATAACTTCAAAATTTTCTAGTAATTCATAGACTTTCCGCTAGAGGGCGTAAAGGCAAATTGCATCTCTCCCTATATCTCCGCTTCTAAATCTCCGATTTGAAAAATTCTTTCTGCACCGGATACAGCTCCTGATGGGAAATCGTTTGCACATAATTTCTAATTTTTGTTGTAAAAAAAAAATGGTCTGCCCACCAGGGGCGTAAATCTTAATTTCCGCTTCTGATGTATTTGCAGCAAAATACGAGCTTCTAAATTCTTGAATGAAAAAAAAACGTCGTTTGTAGAACGATACTACTTATGTCAACAAACCTTTTAGGAACCTTTTCTTAAAATAATGCATGGTTTCTACGCCAGGGGGTGTAAATGTATATCTTATTTTTGTCAATACCTCTACTTCTAGGGGTTCGATTTGAAAAATTCCCTTTTTGTTGGATAGTATTTCCAGTGTGACATGTGCTTCACATGATTTCAAAAATTTTAAGTAATTCATAGACTTTCCCCTAGGGGGCGTAAAGGTAAATTGCGTTTCTCCCTATACCTCTGCTTCTAAATCTCCGATTTGAAAAAAAATTTCTGAACTGGATACAGCTCCTGATGGGAAATCGTTTGCACATAATTTCTCATTTTTGTAAAAAAATGGTTTGGTCACCAGGTGGCGTAAGTCTTAATTTCCACTTCTGATGTATTTGCAGCAAAATATGAGCTTCTAAAATCTAGATTGAAAAAAAAAAAAGTTGTTTGTTGACCGATGCTACTCATATCGACAAACACCTTTTAGGAACATTTTCTTCTGGAAATAATGCATGGTTTCTACGCCAAGGGGCGTAGAGGTACATCTAAGTTTTGTCAATATCTCTACTTCTAAAAGTCCGATTTGAAAAATTCCTTCTTTGTTTGATAGTGTTTCCGATGCAAAATGTTTTCCTTATAAATTCAAAGTTCACGTAAATCATAGACTTTCCGCTAGGGCGCATAAAGGTAAATTGCGTTTTCTGCACCTAAAACTCCGATTTGAAAAATTCTTCCTGTATCGCATATAAGACCTGATGGAAAATATTTTTCACATAATTTCTAATGTTTTGTAAAGAATGGTTTGGCCACCTGGGGTCATAAGTGTTAATTTCTGCTTCTGATGTATTTGTAGCAAAATCTGAGCTTCTGAAAACTCGACTAAATTTTTTTTCTTGGACCGATACCACTCATATGGATAAACCCTTTGAGAATACTTTCTTCATAAAATAATGCATGGTTTTCCCCACCAGGGGACGTAAAGTCACTTCCTTATTTTTGTCGATATCTGTTTCTAAGAGTTCGTAAGCTCACGATTCCGTTTACAGCAATATCTCAGGGATTAAAAACCCGATTGAAAATCTTTCTTTCGTCAGATACTATTGTTTTTCATACCGGTTCCACTGACTTTGAATAGCTTTGATAAATTTAATTTGAGTCAGAATGGATTCAAAAGATTTGCTTATTACACCTGAAAATTCGGTGTCATCTTTCTTGTTTTTTCTAGGACCGATACCACTTATATGGATGAACCTTTCGAGAATACTTTCTTCCTAAAATAATGCATGGTTTTCCCACCAGGGGACGTAAAGTCACATCTTACTTTTGTTGATATCTCTGTTTCTAAGAGTTCGTAAGCTCACGATTCCGTTTACAGCAATATCTGAGGGATTAAAAACCCAATTGAAAATCTTTCTTTCATCAGATCTATTGTTTTCCATACCGGTTCCAT
Source organism: Macrothele yani (assembly GCA_039090855.1). Lineage (NCBI taxonomy): Eukaryota > Metazoa > Arthropoda > Arachnida > Araneae > Macrothelidae > Macrothele > Macrothele yani. Next base: position 17,430,814 of record CM077029.1, read on the forward strand.
TGACTTTGAATAGCTTTGATAAATTTAATTTGAGTCAGAATGGATTCAAAAGATGTGCTTATTACACCCGAAAATTCTGTGTCATCTTTGTTTTAATTGCGATTATTAATGTAATTCTTTATAAAAAATGTTTATGATCTACAACTAAACAAAAGATTTCAAGATTTACAAACTGCAAGTCTGCAATTAATTGTCTGGGGGCATGTGCTGCCTTACGAAACCAGGGATCATAGCATACTTCTGGAAAATTTTAGGTAGGAATTTTAGGAATTTTTAGAAAAATTTTAGGAGTATTTCAATAAAAACTAGATGTATATTTGTATACATCTAGTTAAACAACTTTGTATACATTGTAAAGAGTTTGCTTCACACCCTTCAACCATATATACTGATAGACTACGCATGACATCAAAATTTCTGGCTCCAACATAAAATCACATGACATCAGTCAAAAAGATGGGTTACACCTGCTGTGCTTATGGTTGCTCTGAGCGATATAGTAAAGGAAGTTCTATGATTTTTCATGGGTAAGAAACGAACTAAATACCTAAGTCAATAAAGTTCAATTACTTAACCAGAAACTTGCAGCTATTGATATAAAAATATAGTAACTTAAGGAAAAAAATGGAATGCATGTTCCAAATTCTTCGCAAATGTTCATCACATTATAAATCACGAAATGTAAACAACCCGATCATGCATGTATATAGCTCATAAGTAAACTTACCTGAAGAGTTTTCATTATATATGAGGCGCATTCACATAATACACCAAAAACAATGAAGTTCTGCAGCGTAAATTAGTAATCATAACAGCATTTTTACACGAAATTTGGAGTCTGATGATGACGTGCCCAATGTTGGAGCCATGGCGGCTTTGATGCAGCTATTGCCAATGCGCAGTCCATAGTATATATGGTCAAAGTTCACACCCAAATTTTTTGCATAACGTCTAATGTCTAAAGTTTAAGTATGATTTACTTCTAATGTTCAGTTCTTATCTTTTCACGTGTTATTATCATATTCAAGTATATTTACCACATTCAAGTTTCACTTTGAACATTAATATGCTGTTGAACCAGAAGCAATTCACAATTTTCACAGTAAAGTTTTCAGGTTTCACATTAAATTATAATATCCTAAAAAGGTAATTGAAAACCAAGAACTATGTACAATTGTTCACTGAATTACTTTTTCATATTATTGTTTTAACCTTTTCCTGATAAGCCTATCTTTTTCTGCTTCCACCACAACTAATTTACTTTCAGTTTTCTTTATTTCAGCTGAACCTTGTATGATCAAGTTAGAGGCAACTGCTATTTCAACAGTATTTTGTTTTTCTACAGCTTTTCTCATTCTTTCTGTTCCCTCTTGAATTACTGCTAGGGAGGCTTCTTTATCTTTTTTAAGCCTATTTATTTCTGCATCATTTTCTTTTATTTTGTCATCAAACTCAGCTTTTTTTTTCTCTAGCTGCTTTACCTTATTTTCCCTCTCTTTCTGCTTCCTTTCTTTTACCTTTTTTGATTCTTCTTCCTTCAGCTTATCAACATACTCTTTATAAAATTTATGTGAATCATGAACACTATTTAACAAATTTCTTGTTATGGGAACTTTACTTACACATCCATAGTGTTTAATGGCCCCTTTAACTATTCTTAATGATGTTATAGTTGAGTCTTTTAAGTTAGCCTTGTCCTTCCTTAACAGAGCAGTGTTAACCGAAAATCCCCTTTCTGCATCAGCATTACCATGAGGTAAAACTAAAATCGACTTGATGAGTTTAGCAAGATTTGAGTATTTTTCTTTTCCGCTAGAGTCTTTAATACTAAATATATTACGCCAGTAATGATCAATCCGCACTGGAATATGCCCTTCCTCTGAAAATTTCACTAGTTCATCTAGAGTTGGCTTATCGCAATTTAAAAGTTTCCACTCTTCTCTTACTCTATCCATTTGTTCCTCAGAAAGATGCAAAACACTTGAAATTCTGGTTATTTCTGAAAGTCCTTCAGTGACTGAAAGTTGAGTTGACTCTTTCTTTGGTTCTTTTACCTTTAAAACTTCTATGTCTCTTAGCTTTTGATTGCAGAATGGCAAATTTGACTTTAAATATTTTGTGGTTGCAATTAGTGATGATCTTACATCTAAGAGAAATAATTTCTGCCTGGTCTCCTGAACATTCCTGAGGAGATTTTTTTGTCTTCATACCAACTTCTAACTCCCCTAGTTTTTTCCATGAATTTTTGTTTTCAAAATCTACATTCTTTAGGTCTTCTCCAAATTTCCTTGCGATAACATCATCTTGGATAAACTGAGCCATAACATTTCTCATTAAAGTATTTAAATCAGAATATAACTGGTGTATTTTTGGTTCTTCACTCTGATAACATAATGAAAACTTTTCAAAATTTTGGTGTGAAAATGAAATTAATGCTAAATAGCAAGGAGTTAGCTCATTTTCCAGGAAACAGTGAATTCTTTTATACCTTGCCGAATTGCGTAGTTGTTTTTCAAATATTTTTTGAGATGGCAAGAAGTTTAAAAAATATTCTGTAATATTTAGCCATTGATCTAAGAGCCTCTGGGCTACAGAACCAACGGTTAACCATCTGTTGCTGACATGACGCAAAAGAAATTTGGCTGTGACCAATGTTATATCCTCGACAGATTTATAATCCTCTCGTCTTGCAGCACTACTCTTTAAAAAGTAATGCATATCAGTAGCAAATTTGTCAAAATCTATATTTAAGCTTGTCAAAAATTTTTTAAATGCATTACTAACAACATGCAGGTTGCAAAAACCTAGTTCCAAAGATTTCTGACCTGTTTCTTGTTTTACAACTTCATTGAATTTCCGTAAAAGCACTTATTTACATTTGGGCTGTCCATGGATACACAAATAATTCTGTTCAACGAAATATTGAAGGATGATAACACATCAAGAATTTCTTTTAGCAAAATATCTGCTGTTGCATGACCCAGAAAAACGCTTGTTAGGCATCGGCAAGAAACTGAATTTATTTCTGAAGACCAGTACCTGAGATACACATCCAACTGCCGTTTCACTTGTGTATTTGTAGTTTCATCAAATGCTATAGTAACCTTTCCTGGGCTACTAGATGCAATGTCTTTTTTCAAATCCTTTTCAAAATATTTTGACACAATCCATGTGATATCACATAAGCAACTTTTTTCTTTAAGTTGCATTTTGGCTGCAATAGCAAAACCAGGAAACATTTCTTTGAAAAGTTCAACTGTTTCAGTGCATGAAACAAAAGACATTGTCCTTAGCAACTTTCATGGCCCATAATGCTTCGGCTTTAGCCAACTGTAAATCATGACTCAGTACTTCACTAATACTTGTTTGGGGCTGAAGATCCCGTCCTCCAAAGTCTTTCACAGGATGGACTTATTTTGAAATTTACTTTGAAATTTCTGCAAATGTTTTTTCCCTTTATGATGCGATTTTACTTGTGAAAAGACACTATTAGAAATATTGAAAATTTCTGAACACAATATACACTTAGCAGAAAATATTGTTTCAGTTGCAGAACACCATTCTTTCAACTTCACTCCGTCCAATTCTTTGGCGAGCCACGCATCTTGAAATTTCAGTTTGAATTTAGGCATCTTAAACACTTGTATTACTAACCAGAAAATGAAAGGGAAGTACAAAAACACGTTCCAATATTGCAAAAACAGACAACTTCCCGAAGTTTGGCTGCGAGGATGTCAGAAGACAGAAAAAAAAAAAAAAAAAAAAAGCAAGTCACCACTAGAGAACTGAACCTGCACACAGCACAGAGAACACCATAAAAGACGCAAAACCAGAAACTATCATACGCATCTCACGCAAGTTCAGTCAAAGCGAGTCGGAGCCGAGATACATTGCGCATCGAAGGTCGCTGTCGCCGACGCACGACCGAAGGTCAATGATCACGTGCTCTACTGCCTGCCACGATAACACTCAGCTACCATCCCATCGCCATTACCAGAGGTTACGGAAGGAGACCACATGTTTCCTCTTTGCTTCCACCCACCTGTGGTTTACAATAACAAAACATCAGCAGAAAGAGGAGGTTCCACGAGGCATGTCCAAAAATAAAGTACGATCTTCTGCGTGCCACGGAGTTCGTCTGCAAAGTGCAAACCAGGGGTGAAAATGACACCTCCCCTTTTCCCTTAGATCTCTTGTTACTCTCGAAAACTGTCCGAAGGCACAAAAGTGGAGCGCCCGCCCCGAAGCAAGTGCATCTCGATGGCGTCATTTCCCCTCCCTTCAGCAGCACAGCATATAGGCTGTGTTTCTACAATAACAGGTCTTTTTACATTACCGTAATGGTAAATTTATTGGCGTTAATAACTGTTGTATTTTTAATAAATAAGCTTACGAAAATTTTAGGAAGAATAGCAAATTTTAGGTATAATTTTAGGAATTTAAGGAGGGTCACAAAATATTAGGAATTTTAGGAGGAATGCAATCCCTGCGAAACCTTTCGGGGGGGGGGGGGCACTTCAATAAAATGAAGTTATTTTTAAATTTACATTCTTTGGTTTTTGTGCGCCATTTCCTTACCTCTACTGTAGGGGTGGCAGCTCATTATGTTAATTAAAGCTCATCGGCCAAACAACAATGGCTTCCAGCGCTGATGAAAGTTCCCCACAGCAGGAAAGAAAACTATTTGTAAGGTTCTTTTTGTCTGGAGACTGTCTATCAACGAAAAGTTGAAGACAGCCCGGCATTCTTGCTCTCCCAGCTGTACTATAAATCTGCTATTTAGGAGAGGGGAAGTAAAAATAATGGCAAGACATTCCAAGCATGAATTCACTCTCAGGCTTGTTGAAAAACTTAACAAAAATATTCAATCAAACGTAATCGTTCCGGCAGCTATTGTTCCTTGACCCGAGTTCCTGTAAGTGCAGTTTCACGAAAAAATTATCAGTCTATTCATTAAAGAATACTCTTTCCTGCTAAAACTCTTTGCCCGTTCTTTTTCTATCACAAACGTGAAAGGTTTTAATCGTCGTAAACTTCCGTTCACCTCCCTTCCTTTGTTTCGGAAGCTATGCCTCGCGTTCTGTCCCGAACACGTGTCCTCTCAAGTCGCTTTCTCCGTACGTCGTTACAGACCCATGTGTCTGCTTTCAACTACGATCGTTTTCCCCCGTGCTTTAGCCGGCACGTTCTATCACCAACTTTCTTTCCCAGCGCAGCACTGTCCTTCAACCGTTCCCAGCTCTGGCTGTCCGTGCTGCTCCTCAGCACTCCTCAAAACCATTCCCCAGCTCTTGCTGTCAGTCGTTCCCAGCTCTAACTGACTGTCTGTCTGTCTTTTGCTGTCTCCCTTCCTAACTCCTATCCTGAAGTCCCCCCCCCCCGTAACTTCTCCTTGCCTCCCGATTGGCTCCTGCCTTCCTCGCCAGAGGGTCTCTCTCTCCTAGTCGGAGCACGCGCCCCCCTCTCAGTGCCCCCTATCCTTTTCTTCTTAACGTGTGCATTCCGTCACTGACCTTGAGCTCTCCCCTCTGACCTCTAGCTATCTCCTAGTTGACCTTTAGCTCCCGTGTGCCCTGCAGTTTGTATTCTCCCGGCCAGGAACAATAGCGGTGCCTGAGTGAATATAATCGTCATGACAAATAGGCTCATCGGAATGTCGCCTGTCTGGAATATTTCCACGGCGTAATTTCTCGCCCCTACAAACAGAATGAAACTTCAGTAGGTAAATTCGGTCACGACAACAGAAACCAGCGTGGAAATACCCTTGTTGAGTTTGCAGAGGCAGAAGGGTTTTGCATCTTGAACTCCTTTTTCAAGAAAAAGCCACACAGGAAATGGACATGTTGACATCCAAATGGGACGACATGTCAAATTGATTTTATTATGTGTAACCAAAAATTCATCGAAGAAGACTGCACTGTGCTAAACAAGTTCAACACAGGTAGTGACCATAGACTGGCGAGATGTAAAATGCACCTCAACACTAAACTCGAGCGTGGCAAGCTCATAAGACAAACAAGATGTATTGACATAACCAACCTTAAAAAACACCATAATACCTTCAAGTTGGAACTGAAGAACAGGTTCTCTGCTTTAGAAGGCCTAGCAGAAGAAGTGGATATTTCTAAAGTTAACAGAAAAGTAACCAAAGCTCTTATGGAAACAGCAACAAAATTAGCTGGGTCTAAGAAAAAGTTGCATGTGAACAAATTATCAGGAAAAACCAAAATGTTGATGCAAAAAAGAAGAGTGATGAGGACAACTAAAGAAGATGTGACTTCCAAAGTGGAATATATAGAGCTGTGCAAGACAGTACGAAAAAGTATCACTGAAGACACAAGGAAATTTAACTGTGAACTAGTGAGGAAAGCAATTGAAAACAACCAAAGCCTAAAGACAGCAAAGGGACATCTCAGTAAGGGAAGAAAACAGATTATGGCACTGAGAAAAGAAGATAGTTCTGTAACAAGAAAGAAAGGTGAAATTTTGACAAGAGTGAAAGATTTCTACTCCAAATTATATGAAAGGGATGATGCATGTACTCCAGACATCATGGAAGGTACCAGAGTTCTTCCAGTCCTCCCAGCAGAAGTTGCACATGCAATCAAGAACATGAAGCGGGGGAAAGCTCCAGGAGAAGATGGAATTGCTGTAGACATCATACAAGAAGCAAGTGGAGAAATCGAAACAGTACTCGCCCAAATTTTCACTCGATGCCTTAATGAAGGGAAAATTCCTGAGGATTGGAACAATGCTACAATGATCCTGCTACATAAAAAAGAATACATTGAGGATCTCAGGAACTACAGACCTATCAGCCTCCTATGAGTGGTTTATAAAATCTTCACTAAAGTTCTTTCACACCGCTTGAAGGTAACACTGGACATGGCTCAACCGAGAAAACAAGCTGGATTTAGGAGTGGCTACAGCACAATAGATCATATCCACGTACTGAGAGAACTAATTGAAAGAGCGAGGGAATATGAACTTCCATTGTGCATAGCTTTTATCGATTATGAAAAAACCTTTGATTCGGTGAAACCAACTGTTACAATGGCTCTGAAATCCTGCGGTTTTGAAGATGCATACATTAATATTATTAATAACATCTATGAAAATGCAAGTGCAACGATTCAGCTGTTTGAAAATACAACACACATAAAAACTGAAAAGGGAGTGAGACAAAGTGACACCATATCTCTGAAGCTTTTTAATGCCACATTGGAAAATTTCTTTCAATCACTGAACTGGGAAAACAAAGGGAAAGATTAATGGAGATTATCTAACCCACCTTCATTTTGCTGATGACAGACATTTTTGCAACTACCCCATCAGAGCTGCAGAGTATGATCCAGGAACTTGCTGACAAGAGTAAAGAAGTGGGATTAAAAATGAACTTTCAGAAGACAAAAGTTATGTTCAATGCTTTTACAAGAAATGAAGATTTATCGATTGATGGAGAAAAGCTGGAGATAACAGACACGTACGTTTATCTTGGACAGCAGATATCAAGTGAGGGTCACATTGATGAAGAAATTAATCGGCACACAAAACTTGCCTGGAGAGCTTTTGGAAGAAACAGCATAATTTTCAAGAGCAATATGCTATTATGTCTTAAAAGAAAAGTGTTTGATCAATGCATCCTTTCAGTGCTTACGTATGGTGCAGAGAAGTGGACCTTAACTAAAAGAGACATACAAAGGCTGCAGAGAACTCAAAGAGCCACGGAGAGGTGCATGTTTGGTGTAACCAGGAGAGATAAGAAGAGGAACTTGTGAATTTGAAAAATGACAAGAGTGGAAGACATCATGATCAGAGTTAAACCTCTGAAATAGCAATGGGTTAGACCAGGGCTCGACAATATGTTCTAGATCTAGGAGCCAGCTCCAAAATTTAGGCGCCAGTTGAAACAAAGTCAATAACGCATGAACACATGTTTTGGTTACGACGCTGGAACGAAAAGTGGTAAACCATATTTGTTGTCATTTTATTTTCTTATTACCCAAATCACTTATTGCAAAATAAAGTTCCAATTTGCTTCATAATTTTCTTTTTATATTCTTTCAGTAGACGATCTCGAAAAATTTCAGATTTCGAATTTATTAAAATACTATTTGCAGAAGTCATATTTTTTACATATATTAATTTAAAGCGCCATTTTTTTCTTCGTATAATCTGTAAACCATAAAATTCAGAAAAAAAATTTTGTTTGCGAGATCCACAAGGGTACATAATCCACAGGCTGTGAAAAAAAAAATACCACGTATAATCCGCGGTGGCATATGATCTGTAGATCGTGAAATTCTTTTTCCTTCGCATAATCTGCAGCAGCATGTCACAGAACATGTTAAAAAAAAAACAGCCCATACCTGCCAACAGCCTTGTTACTAATAACTATGGCATACATGGACTAATTTATAAAATAATCCATCTCTTAGTAAAAAACAAATATGTACCTAAACAAAACATTACAACAAACAAGGACTCTAATGAAACAAACTTAACACGTGTGAAACACAAAGTTTTTCCCTCAGCGAGATTCGAAACTTCCACCAGTAAAAATCAGTAAGTGCGTTAAGGATTCCACGATGCTTGACAGACAGGAAATCCAAGCAAGTGAACACCCAGTGCACGAACCTCCACTTACCACATGATGATACTGCCCCTAAAATAGCAGTTTAAGGAGAAGATGAGACCAAAGAACGGGGGAAAAAAGCTGAATATTTTAACTAGTGAAAAATCAAAACAGACAGCAAGAATGCGTACTACTGTCAGTTTGTCTTTTATTGACTCTGCAACTTCACAGCACCACTGCTTAATTTTTCTTTGTGCTGATATCATTCTCTCTCTACTTCTTCATTGACACTTTTCTTGCTTTTTATGCCCTCTGATAAAAACCATCAGTCTGAGGACCATGAGTGCATAATATCAAAGCTTCAACTATTTTAGATAAATGGTGTAACTTTGGGAATATTAATTAATACTTTTGAACACCATGCATCAATTTTTAAAAATTTTCGTCACTTTCGTTTTCGGGAATTTCCTTCTTCCTTTAACAAGATTTAACAGCGGTGGAGAGTGAGAACATCGCCCGGGGGGGGGGGTCGATTACGATAAATACGTCCGACTTCTGGTTTTGGAAATTTTTCTTCTATTTTCAAGCCTGAAATACAAAAAATTATGCAGTGAAATGATACTTAAAAATATTGAACAGAAGTAACCGCGAGAAAAAAGAAATTATGATTACGGAAAAAATCTGAACTCCGTCGGCTTCCCGTTTTCGAAAGTTTCGTAAAGACGGAATTCCGTCCTCCTCCGACCCCCTTCAAATTCTGTTTACTTGTGCATCGATCTCCTGAGTGGCCAACAAAGAAAAAGACGGAATTTCTCGAATTCGCGGAAGAAGCCTGAAGATTAGGGGGCAATTTTCGCGGCGTCTAACTTCCGTTTCCACAAATTCTTGCTACAGTTTCAAGCTGAAATACGAACATATATGCCATAAAATGATATTTAACAAGAATACTAGACACAAACGCGCGATCGGAAGAAAAAAATTACGATTACGGCAAATTCTTTTTACTCCATTTAACTACTGTTTTCGAAAGCTTTGAAACAAAATACCGTCCGCAGACGGAAAATGACCCCCCCCCCCCAAAAAATTTGTTTTTAAACAAAATGAAAATTCGTAGAATCCGTAGTTTCGAGCGTCAGTTCCGTAGTCAGACAACAAAATCCGTAGAAACTAGACATTCCGTAATAATTGGCATGTACGACAGTCGTATATATAATCTGCACCTATCATGTTAATCGTGAATAGTAATTTCCGACAGAAGACTGCGATTCACAGGAACGCCTCAGAAATCCAAAGATGTAAGAAAGAAATGATCATCTTATTGAAAAAGTAACTGTCATTTTGAAGTACTTATGTGCTACTTTTAAGTAAATAAAGAACTAAAATCGCTAGCTGTTGCAGCATTACTGTAGTTCATTAGTTACGCTAAAAAATACGTTTAAGTTGCGGACAGTGCATAGCATTGTCTTATTTCTCGATACGTTTTAACTGAATACCGAAAGTAAAAAAGAATTAACTAACACAATTAGCGCACCAAAACTAGGCAATGCGATTCGCAGAAAGGTTACACGCTACGGAATAGCTTTACGGGATTCCCGAGAGTAGCGGATTCTCACACCACGTAGGCTTCCGCACGCGCGAATAATAACAACGCCTTTCTTGCGTCATATTTTCTGTCAAAATGCTTCTAAAGTACAAAAAAAAAAATTTATATATATATATGTTCAATGCTTTTACAAGAAATGAAGATTTATTGATTGATGGAGAAAAACTGGAGATAACAGATACGTATGTTTATCTTGGACAGCAGATATCAAGTGAGGGTCACATTGATGAAGAAATTAATCGGCGTACAAAACTTGCCTGGAGAGCTTTTGGAAGAAACAGCATAATTTTCAAGAGCAATATGCCATTATGTCTTAAAAGAAAAGTGTTTGATCAATGCATCCTTCCAGTGCTTACGTATGGTGCAGAGACGTGGACCTTAACTAAAAGAGACATACAAAGGCTGCAGACAACTCAAAGAGGCATGGAGAGGTGCATGCTTGGTATAACCAGGAGAGATAAGAAGAGGAACTCGTGGATCCGAAAAATGACGAGAGTGGAAAACATCATGATCAGAGTTAAATCCCTGAAATGGCAATGGGCTGGACATACTGCCAGAAGGACAGACCATAGATGGACAGCCGAAATTTTAGATTGGATTCCAAGGGACAGGAAAAGACCCAGAAAAAGACCACATGGGAGATGGGTGGATGAAATTCGTAAATATGCGGGAGTGACATGGAGGAGACTGGCACAAGACAGACCGTTGTGGAGGAAACTTGGGGAGACCTTCGTCTAGCAGTGGATTGATAATGGTTGACAATGATGATGATATATATAATAATATGCTGACCTTGGCTACGTATAACGGACACTCCCTATCTTCTGATTCAAGGCTTCTTGAATTGGAAGAGGAACTACAAAGGATCAAGTGGGACATCGTCGGGCTAAGTGAGGTAAGGAGAAAAGGAGAAGATCTCATTGAACTGAAAAGTGGACATCTCTTCTACTATCGTGGGACAGATACTGGCAGAACTAGTGGTGTTGGATTTATAATAAACAAGAAACTGAAGGATAAAGTTGTAGGAGTTGAAAGTTCCTCTGACAGAGCTGCAGGACTCGTTATCCAACTCTCGAGAAGATACCAGGCTCAGATTATTCAAACTTATGCACCCACCACAAGTCATGCTGAAGAAGAAATTGAAGAATTTTATGAGGAAATTCGTCATCTAAGTAATAAAGGTAAGCAGCACTTGAAGATAATTATGGGAGATTTCAATGCAAAAACAGGGCAACGGCAACAGAATGAAACTTCAGTAGGTAAATGTGGTCACGGCAACAGAAACCAGCGTGGAAATACTCTCATAGAGTTTGCAGAGGCAGAAAGGTTTTTCATTTTGAACTCCTTTTTCAAGAAAAAGCCACACAGGAAATGGACATGGAGACATCCACATGGGACAAGTGAAATTGATTTTATTATGTGTAACAAAAAATTCGTCATAGAAGACTGCAGTGTGCTAAACAAGTTCAACACAGGCAGTGACCATAGATTGGTGAGATGTAAGATACACCTCAACACTAAACTCGAACGTAGCAAGCTCATAAGACAAACAAAATGTATTGACATTACCAAACTTAAAAAACACCGTAATACCTTCAAATTGGAACTGAAGAACAGATTCTCTGCTTTAGAAGGCCTAACATCGGAAGAAGTGGATATTTCTGAAGTTAACAGAAAAGTAACCAAAGCTCTTATGGAAACAGCAACAAAATTAGCTGGGTCTAAGAACAAATTGTATGTGAACAAATTATCAGGAAAAACCAAAATGTTGATGCAAAAAAGAAGAGAGATGAGGACAACTAAAGATGATGTGACTTCCAAAGTGGAATATATAGAGCTATGCAAGACAGTACGAAAAAGTATCACTAAAGAGGTAAGGAAATTCAACTGTGAACTAGTAAGGAAGGCAATTGAAAACAACCAAAGCCTAAAGATAGCAAAGGGACATTTCAGTAAGGAAAAAAAAACAGATTATGGCACTGAGAAAAGAAGATGGTTCTGTAACAAGAAATAGAGGCGAAATTTTGACAAGAGTGAAAGATTTCTACTCCAAATTATATGAAAGGGATGATACATGCATGTACTCCAGACATCATGAAAGGTACCAGAGTTCTTCCAGTCCTTCCAGCAGAAGTCGCACATGCAATCAAGAACATGAAGCGGTGAAAAGCTCCAGGAGAAGATGGAATTACTGTAGACATCACACAAGAAGCAAGTGGAGAAATCGAAACAGTACTCGCCCAAATTTTCACTCGATGCCTTAATGAAGGGAAAATTCCTGAGGATTGGAACAATGCTACAATGATCTTGCTACATAAAAAAAGGTGACATTGAGGATCTCAGGAACTACAGACCTATCAGCCTCCTATGAGTGGTTTATAAAATCTTCACTAAAGTTCTTTCACACCGCTTGAAGGTGACACTGGACATGGCTCAACCGAAAGAACAAGTTGGATTCAGGAGTGGCTACAGCACAATAGATCATATCCACGTACTGAGAGAACTAATTGATAGAGCGAGGGAATATGAACTTCCATTGTGCATGGCTTTTATCGATTATGAAAAGCCTTTGATTCGGTGAAACCATCAGCAGTTGCAATGGCTCTGAAATCCTGCGGTATTGAAGATGCATACATTAATATTATTAGTAACATCTATGAAAATGCAAAGATTCGGCTGTTTGAAAATACAACACACATAAAAATTGGAAAAGGAATGAAACAAGGTGACACCATATCTCCGAAGCTCTTTAATGCCACATTGGAAAATGTCTTTCAATCACTGAACTGGGAAAACAAAGGGATAAAGATTAATGGAGATAATCTAACCCACCTTCGTTTTGCTGATGACAGTCATTTTTGCAACTACCCCATCAGAGCTACAGAGTATGATCCAGGAACTTGCTGACAAGAGTAAAGAAGTGGGATTAAAAATGAACTTTCAGAAGACAAAAGTGATGTTCAATGCTTTTACAAGAAATGAAGATTTATTGATTGATGGAGAAATGCTGGAGATAACAGACACATACATTTATCTTGGACAGCAAATATCAAGTGAGGGTCACATTGGTCAAGAAATTGATCGGCGTACAAAACTTGCCTGGAGAGCTTTTGGAAGAAACCGCATAATTTTCAAGAGCAATAAGCCATTATGTCTTAAAAGAAAAGTGTTTGATCAATGCATCCTTCCAGTGCTTACGTATGGTGCAGAGACGTGGACCTTAGCTAAAAGAGACAAAGGCTGCACACAACTCAAAGCAGCATGGAGAGGTGCATGCTTGGTGTAACCAGAAGAGATAAGAAAAGGAACACGTGGATCCGAAAAATGACAAGAGTGGAAGACATCGTGATCAGAGTTAAATCCCTGAAATGGCAATGGGCTGGACATACTGCCAGAAGAACAGACCATCGATGGACAGCCGAAATTTTAGATTGGATTCCAAAGGGCAGGAAAAGACCCAGAAGAAGACCACATGGAAGATGGGTGGATGAAATTTGAAAGTATGCGGGAGTGACATGGAGGAGACTGGCACAAGACAGACCGTTGTGGAGGAAACTTGGGGAGACCTTTGTCCAGCAGTGGATTGATAATGGTTGACGATGATGATATATATATATATATATATATATATATATATATACTTACGGGATGTAAGGTCAGGTGATGCGTAACATCACAGCCTCTCCTTGACAAATGTCAACCCCGCCTTCTCGTGGTGCATCCTGTTCCCACTAAAGGGGCTCTGACGACCGCCAATAGCGGTATAACTATACCATCGGGATTAGAGGAAATTCTATCCCACACTCACCAACCCGCTTGGCCAGCGTGGTGAGTTATGGCCAAACCCCTCCAAAATGATTCCACAACTTAAATCTTGGCCCTCAGTCTCCGGCAGCTGGAATGTACCTGGCCAAGGCAGCGGCCAGTGCGACATGAAGGCAGAGGGTGCTAAGAATCCCCGGAGGACCGGACTAGGCTGCCATCTGATGCTGACCTTGGCAACGTACAATGGACGCTCCCTATCTTCTGATTCAAGGCTTCTTGAATTGGAAGAGGAACTACAAAGGATCAAGTGGGACATCGTGGGGCTAAGTGAGGTAAGGAGAAAAGGAGAAGATCTCATCGAACTGAAAAGTGGACATCTCTTCTACTATCGTGGGACAGATACTGGCAGAACTAGTGGTGTTGGATTTATAATAAACAAGAAACTGAAGGATAAAGTTGTAGAAGTTGAAAGTTCCTCTGACAGAGCTGCACGACTTGTTATCCAACTCTCGAAAAGATACCAGGCTCAGATTATTCAAACTTATGCACCCACCACAAGTCATCCTGAAGAAGAAATTGAAGAATTTTATGAGGAAATTTGTGATCTAAATAATAAAGGTAAGCAGCACTTGAAAATAATTATGGGAGATTTCAATGCAAAAATAGGGCAACGGCAACAGAATGAAACTTCAGTAGGTAAATTCGGTCACGGCAACAGAAACCAGCGTGGAAATACTCTCGTAGAGTTTGCAGAGGCAGAAGGGTTTTTCATCTTGAACTCCTTCTTCAAGAAAAAGCCACACAGGAAATGGACATGGAGACATCCAAATGGGACGACAAGTGAAATTTATTTTATTATGTGTAACAAAAAATTCGTCATAGAAGACTGCAGTGTGCTAAACAAGTTCAACACCGGTAGTGACCATAGATTGGTGAGATGTAAGATGCACCTCAACGCTAAACTTGAACGTGGCAAGCTCATAAGACAAACAAAATCTATTGACATAACTAACCTTAAAAAACACCATAATACCTTCAAGTTGGAACTGAAGAACAGGTTCTCTGCTTTAGAAGGCCTAACATCGGAAGAAGTGGACATCTCTGAAGTTAACAGAAAAGTAACCAAAGCTCTTATGGAAACAGCAACAAAATTAGCTGGGTCTAAGAACAAGTTGCATGTGAACAAATTTTCAGGAAAAACGAAAATGTTGATGCAAAAAAGAAGAGAGATGAGGACAACTAAAGAAGATGTGACTTCCAAAGTGGAATATATAGAGCTATGCAAGACAGTAAGAAAAAGTATCACTGAAGACGTAAGAAAATTCAACTGTGAACTAGTGAGGAAAGCAATTGAAAACAACCAAAGCCTAAAGATAGCAAAGGGACATCTCAGTAAGGGAAGAAAACAGATTATGGCACTGAGAAAAGAAGATGGTTCTGTAACAAGAAATAGAGGCGAAATTTTGACAAGAGTGAAAGATTTCTACTCCAAATTATATGAAAGGGATGATACATGTACTCCAGACATCATGAAATGTACCAGACTTCCTCCAGTCCTTCCAGCAGAAGTTGCACATGCAATCAAGAACATGAAGCGGGGAAAAGCTCCAGGAGAAGATGGAATTACTGTAGACATCATACAAGAAGCAAGTGGAGAAATCGAAACAGTACTCGCCCAAATTTTCACTCGATGCCTTAATGAAGGAAAGATTCCTGAGGATTGGAACACCGCTACAATGATCCTACTGCATAAGAAAGGTGACATTGAGGATCTCGGAAACTACAGACCTATCAGCCTCCTATCAGTAGTTTATAAAATCTTCACTAAAGTTCTTTCACACCGCTTGAAGGTAACACTGGACATGGCTCAACCGAGAGAACAAGCTGGATTCAGGAGTGGCTACAGCACAATAGATCATATCCACGTACTGAGAGAACTAATTGAAAGAGCGAGGGAATATGAACTTCCATTGTGCATGGCTTTTATCGATTATGAAAAAGCCTTTGATTCGGTGAAACCATCAGCAGTTACAATGGCTCTGAAAACCTGTGGTATTGAAGATGCATACATTAATATTATTAATAACATCTATGAAAATGCAAGTGCAAAGATTCGGCTGTTTGAAAATACAACACACATAAAAATTGGAAAGGGAGTGAGACAAGGTGACACCATATCTCCGAAGCTCTTTAATGCCACATTGGAGGGTGTTTTTCAGTCGCTGAGCTGGGAAAACAAGGGGATAAAGATTAATGGAGATTATCTAACCCACCTTCGTTTTGCTGATGACATAGTCATTTTTGCAACTACCCCATCAGAGCTGCAGAGTATGATCCAGGAACTTGCTGACAAGAGTAAAGAAGTGGGATTAAAAATGAACTTTCAGAAGACAAAAGTGATGTTCAATGCTTTTACAAGAAATGAAGATTTATCGATTGATGGAGAAAAGCTGGAGATAACAGACACGTACGTTTATCTTGGACAGCAGATATCAAGTGGGGGTCACATTGATGAAGAAATCAATCGGCGTACAAAACTTGCCTGGAGAGCTTTTGGAAGAAACAGCATAATTTTCAAGAGCAATATGCCATTATGTCTTAAAAGAAAAGTGTTTGATCAATGCATCCTTCCAGTGCTTACGTATGGTGCAGAGACGTGGACCTTAACTAAAAGAGACATACAAAGGCTGCAGACAACTCAAAAAAGCATGGAGAGGTGCATGCTTGGTGTAACCAGGAGAGATAAGAAGAGGAACTCGTGGATCCGAAAAATGACAAGAGTGGAAGACATCATGATCAGAGTTAAATCCCTGAAATGGCAATGGGCTGGACATACTGCCAGAAGGACAGATCATCGATGGACAGTCGAAATTTTAGATTGGATTCCAAGGGACAGGAAAAGACCCAGAAGAAGACCACATGGGAGATGGGTGGATGAAATTCGAAAGTATGCGGGAGTGACATGGAGGAGACTGGCACAAGACAGACCGTTGTGGAGGAAACTTGGGGAGACCTTCGTCCAGCAGTGGATTGATAATGGTTGACAATGATGATGATGATGATATACTTACAATCTCCTCGCGGTCTTTTATTTCGCTGTTACGTTACATTTTTTCTGTTACCGCATTTTCAGTACTTTCCCAGTAACAGCACCTCTGCTGATAATTATCTCGCGGACTTTTTTAAACGCCGCATAGTTTTTTTATCCCCCCCCCCTTTAGGGGCGTTCGCATACCTAAATTTATAACTTTTTAATAGAGAATCTATGGATTGTACAACAGAAATTACAGTATTTACTCCAAATTACGAAATTTCAAGTAAGACTAAAATTAGGCGCCACGGCCAGAATTTTAGGCGCCTGGGCGCCCAGGATTTGTTGAGCCCTGGGCTAGACACACTGCCAGATAAAGATTAAAATTAGCTGTCGCCACTCACCACGTGGCGACTGGGTAAAATGAAATGTCTAGCAGAAAAAAAAAAACTTTAGTCGCCACGCTCGAAAATTTGCCTTTTTTCATTGCTAAAGAATTCATTTGCATTTTTAAAACGCTCCTGTTATAGGAAATGGATTTTTAAATTATCCAACTCACGCGCGGTGAAAAACAGCCCTTTGCAAATAAGTGGGTACGATCTATTTATAGATTCACTCTTCAAGAACAGGGGTGGCTTACCGTGGCTGTTTGTTTTTCCACTTCAGTTGGTGCACAAAGTAACCATATCGGGAATGGATATGATTACTTTGGCTTTAGATGGAACTGTGACATACAACTAGTCTTCAGCAGCTCGTTTTTTAAAGTTTGGTTTCTCTGAAAATGCAGGATTTTCTATTGCTTAGGCACTTCTTGCTTATCATCAAACAAAATGGGCAAGCATTTTCCCTTGTGTTTACAAAAAGAAATTAAAGGTAAAAAATCGGGACTTCACTTTCCGTCACTGCGCGGTCTTTCATTCCACGCAGAGTAACGTTTCCTTTGCACGTGTGAAGTTGGCTTTAAACAAACAAAAAAAACTCTAGTCTTGTCTGCCCCTTAATACGGCAAAATGTTACTAAGGAATGGGTAAACACAAGTTTTTCTGCAAAATTATACATCAAAAATCAGTACTGTATTGTTCACACTGCCGTGATAGTCATTTTACGGGTCACAGAAAAGGCAGATTCCATCAGGAGCAGAATAAGTATCGATTTTGAAATATAATTTAGCTTTAAAAAGGCGAAAAAAAAAAACACTTTCCATATTGATTGGTTCTGAAGAACAGGCTGTTAGAAATAACAAAAACTGCGCTTCATTAGAAAAAACTTTTAAAATATGAAGTTGTTCTTTTTCACTATTACTGAAGCTATTAAAAACGAGAAAAATAATCAGAAAAAATAGAACATAAGAATATAACCAGAAAGTGAAAAGAAAGGTGCATCTTGGGGTAAGAAAAATTCAAACATTTTCATCTGTGCTAAAACAATCATTTTCAGGCGACGAACGGCATGAATATGCTCAAATTATATCGAACAAATATTGCGACATTAAAAACATCCAATAAAGTCCCAAAAATGTTTGATGAATGCTAGAATTTTGAACTATCGTTGAATAACATTATTTTATAGATTTTTTATTTTCGTAGTATATTTGATGTTTTCCGTACTCCGCAGCGATCGACGATTTCCGTAGCGACTATGGAGAATTCGTAACATTTGGAAGGTCTCAGGTGTGCAAAGAGGGAAAAAATGACAAATAATTAAAATTCACCAAAACGTTTCCTGAAGGGGAGGGAACACCCCCAACAGTCGGATTTTTATTTCTGTAATATTTTGGATGTTTCCCGTACTCCGCAGCGATCGACGATTTTCGTAGTGACTATGGAGAATTCGTAGTATTTGGAAGGTCTGTGGTTAGCAAACAGGAAAAATGACAAATCATTAAAATTCTACCAAAACTGAACTTTTTTTGAAAAACAACAACAACAACTTGACACTGGGTTTGAAAACCAGACAGAATCCGATGGAATCAGGATACTCTGCATGTGTTCTTATTTCATCATGACTATATTTTTAACACCTGTGAAGGCTTATCAATGTTTTTAATGAAATGTTTATTAGAACAACCCGGGAAATTACTGAATATTTTCTGTTAGTGGTCAGGAATCATTGCGAGTCTAAAATAAAGTGACCAGGTTGGTATCACATTTCTCCCAATCTCCAATGTACCACAAAGTGATTCTGCTATAAGATATCAAATTCATTTTTGAAAGCTATACAGCCAGTTTTCATTTTGACACCAAAAAGAACCTAACCAAAAATAAATGGAATGAAAAGAAAAAATTAGTAGAATGGAAGCAGCTTCAAAACATAATGTCTGAACATTTTTGACTATCAATAACTCACTAAAAACTGCTAGAGGAACAAAAAAACAAGCAATTTTTAGTACATGAAGATCACAGCACAAATTGTTGAAATACCCAATACTGCTGACTGTCATGCCAAACAATGCAGAAGTTAAGAGAATGCAAGCATTGTGGGCAATGTTCTTGACAAGACACTACTCATGTAAAGAATGACTTTAGAAAATACAGCAAATTAAATAAAGTATGCAATTAAGTACTGTTTGAAAATTTTGACCCGTCCATTGCTATCAATTTATGGTGGAGAGATTGAGAGATTTTTTTGTGAACATAGCAAGAGACCAAATCAAAATGATTAAATTATCTTTCCAATAAAAACTGTCTAGAAAATTTGGTTTATGTGGTTGAAGAAAACTAACGTTTTTATTCATTTAATTGCAATGGACAGCCCTTGTAACTACTAAGCTTAAATTTAACTATGTCTAAATATGTGAAAGGTATACAGTGCAGTGCTAAAATGTGTATATAACATGAAATAGCTGTAAGGAAAGCGGCCACTATATTTTACCAACCCACTGGCCAATGGCCACTTGATAAAATCACCAATTTTAATCTTTACTGCCAGAAGGACAGACCATCGATGGACAGCCAAATTTTTAAATTGGATTCCAAGGGACAGAAAAAGACCCAGAAGACCACATGGGAGATGGGTGGATGAAATTCGAAAGTATGCGGGAGTGACATGGAGACTGGCACAAGACAGACCGTTGTGGAGGAAACTTGGGGAGACCATCCAGCAGTGGATTAATAATGGTTGACAATGATGATATATGGTATGTAACTAAAATGATGCTGTATTTTTCTTAGCAGCATTCTCCTTTCATGTGACGTCATGATCTCTGATTGGATATCACAACCTTTGCAAAGCCTTCACACATTCTGAGCTATCAAAGTTTTTTTCTGAATTAGTGGAATCCTTAAAACAAATTGAAAGTGATTTATATTATTGGATTATTCTTATGAAACAACCATGCTTGTATAATTGCGTAAACCTGGCGTTTGGTGGACAAGGGTTCAAAATGCTAAAATACCTGCCAGGTTTTATGATTTACCCGTAAAATCTGCGGAAAGGCAACTTGCTTTACTGGCTGTGTTAATTTTACAGATTTGATTCTTCTAGATTTTTTTCCTGGTGATTTTGCACCTAGCATTAAGACTTTTTATTTAACATAATCCATTTAAATTGAAGCACCTATGTATAAACTTCTCAGTTACTTGGGAACATTTGTCTGCAGTTTTCCCACATGTTGTTCCAAATGCTAAAGAGCTTACACAGTGCCTAAACGGTATGTAAACAGCTGGGGCTGGGCTTGTTTATCTCTCAATGCGTTGACAGGCGGGTGGGCATCCTCCATTGGAACACGTCTTTATTACTCCTAGTTTGAAATGCTATCTCAGAATGTAGTTATCGTAGAAAAAAATTAAAGCGGATTTTAAATCTGTTAAATTTTTGGGCCCAGATCGATACCCAACATGACAAAATTAAAAATCCATTTGAGGCATGGTTTCATAACTTCTCTGGCAATAACTAACAAAAGAATGCAGTATTATAAGAAGTTAAAAAAATCCAATACTCATTTGACCCAGTGCTTCTCCAACAATGATTTATTTTGCTGGTCCTTTAGTCAGCAAGTTTTCTAAGCTTTCCAACCTTAGATTGAGGAAGTGCAATATGTTCTAGATTTGTCTGTCCATACAATAATTTGAATGTCTTGGCTGGATTCAACAAAATTAGTATGTAGGGGTCCATACTAATTCGTCGTACTCCTATTGAAAATGGTCAAAGGTTAGGACATAGGAGCATTATTCTTCCGCCCTTTACGTGATGACTTGCGTAAAATCAAAGCATGATTGCAATGAAATTTTGGTACACAGCGCAAGATTTGTTCGTCAGAATTTTCGCACAATAACTTCTGTGGAAATTGATCAGTTTGGATGGAATTCTTAATTATAAAACGACGCGTATGCGTTTTTTTTAATTAGAAATTAACAGTCACAAAAAAATGTTTTATAATAAAGCAAGAACACGCAAAACATACCGCCTATCAATTAATTCATATTAAGGGATTCGTAAAGAAAACAAAGTATCATAGCGAACACTGTCTTTTGCAAACCCACACTTTTTATAGGTATGAATTTTGGGCTTTTAGAAAAGAACTCTGAATTTAAAAATATCTGGATTTTGACGGCACGAGTTTAATCTAGGAAGAGAGTAGACTTTTTTTTTTTTACTTCTTAGGTTTGAAAAAAAAAATAACCATTGGTTTTGTAACTTCTATCAAACAGAATTGCGCGATACTTACAGATTTTCATTTTCTAAAACAAAATACATGTATTCTAAATTTTGTCATGTTAGGGGCGATTTTTTTTTTTCAGAAATATAAGATAGGAATTAAAACCCCGGTTCCAACTTTTTGTGCCATGGCTATGCCACAGAGGGAGCATGGGATGAGATGGGAAAGAAATTGCTGACGAAGTGGCTGCTTCATTTCCCATGACGCCTGATGTAAAAGACACCATTGGTCTTGTTCCTGTGAAACACATTGTGTTAGTTTATTGCAGGAGAGAGAGGGTTTTCCCAGATTGTTTTTGTAAAGGAATAACTAGAGAACCTCTATTCGGTAAGATGGGGACAGGGACTGGGAACAGGAAGAGAAGACAGAACTATAAAATCAGTGCCATTTGGAAGTATAAAGGATGCCGCTAAAGGTGTCGTTTTTAGTAAAACTTAATGCTACTGCAAGGTATCAATCGGCCTATGAGAAATAGTGGGAAGGGAGAGGGAAGGAAGCCCAGAGGAGAGAGATGACGTTTGTAACTAAAATCTAAACCTTTATTTCTTGATGATAGACTTTCAGTTGATCTCTGCTTTCATAGCTGACCAGCTCGATCAGATAACTCGGTAGCCGGGATTTTTTTCCTCTGCAAATTGCATCTTCTTTGAGCTGTTGTTTTACTATAGCAGTTTTTTTTTAAGTGTCAAATTTAGTTTTAGTGATTTGCTATGAACAGCAATATAAGGAGGAGGGGGTACTATCAAACATTACGTGATGCGAATTCTGCGGAATTCCCGCGTATTGCAAAATCTTCAAAAAATGAAAAATACGCATTTTACACTTTGTGTGGATGTAATTTCAGCATTTCACATGGCGGAAAGAATGATATTACTAATCATATTTCTAGTGCCAAGCATAAAACTAATGTCGACTGCATGGGGAAAAAATATGAAATCAACTTCCTTTGTTAAAAGTTATCATGAACTGGATGCGATTCCCACAAAATGTTCACTTTGTTTTTAGTTAAACATAATTTACCAATTAATGTCACTTAGTCACTTATTTATTTCATTTGACTGTCTCATTGTCCGTCACTCCGCAAGATAAACCTAGTATCAAAATGGATCGTTTTTTTAAACATTTTAGTTTGTTCCACGACGGCGTGGGGAACAATCCTATTGGATTTGGGGGTCAAAGGATTGAACTTCCATAAAAATATTTTTTTATCTCTTTATAGATCAAAATGATAGCACAGTAATGAGAAATTATGTATACATTCTATTTTAATCAAAATAAATGTGCCGATAAATTTAAGCATCTGTAGTCATATCAATTAAAAGTTGATACTTGATTTAGGTAACAGTGTTTTAATCGATATGTTTAATACATTTAATCAATACGCGCAACAAGTATTTCGTCGAATATATCGATTTTTTTTATGGATTTGTTTCTGAAAGTTTGCAGGTATGCGACAAAGAGTGGGGTTTGTGTGTGTGTGTTTCTGGCGAGTGCATTTGATCCCAAAAATTTCCTCCCCTGGCATAGCTAAGAGAAATCAGCTTCTGCAGCCTGGACAGACTTATGTTTATTGATGCTTATTTTTAATCTGGATTCTTTGAGTGATTTCCATAAGGCATAAATATCCAAAACAAAATCAAGTACTAACTCATAAAACAAAATGACAGCCTAAACAATTGCCAAATCACAACGCGATAAGCTACGGATCGTAGTATGAATCAAGTGAGGCTTAGCTTGCATCCAACGACCCTTGGCGAGCATTAAAGGCAAAAGGTGTTGCCCGGTTTTTCACAATTACGGAAAGCACATACACTGGCGGAAAGTGAAAAAAGAACAAGGAATGGGCGGACGATCATTAAATTTACATGTTAACGGGGTCGAGTTTACGTAGGTGTGATGTTAATTTCGGGACCAACCGTTGAGCGCTTACACCACAGCACTGCATAAGATGCAAATTATAGTCGGTGGTATTTAAGGAGTACGGCGAAGTGAATGTAATCAGTTGTCGGCGTACGAACACGTGCGAAGACCCTGAAGAAGCTGCAATGCCTGGACATGGAAGACTTGTACGTTTTTAGCAGTTATCGGACTTTGAGCGAGGTCGTCTTGTCGGACTCCGCGAGGTCGTATCGTCGTATTGCGGAGCGAATTGGACGGGAAGTATCGGTGGTGGTACGACGGTGGCGTAGATGGTCCAAGATACATTCCCACACGAGAAGACGTGGAACCGGGAGTCACAGACAGACTGATGAGCGGACTGATCGACGCACAAGAGCGGCGTTGTCAAGCAGAACATCCACTGCGACGCAAATCGGAGCAGTCGTTGCACCTGAGGCGACTGTGCTAACAATTCGCAACCGTCTACTGGATGCAGAACTACGTTCACGTGTGCCTCTGACTTCAGCCCACTGTCAGGAACGGCTGCAGTGGTGTCGCCAACGTCTACACTGGAGAACGCAATGGCGATCTGTCGTGTTCTGCGATGAAAGCAGATTCTGCTTGGGAGCCTCCGATGGCCGTATCCGTGTTCTCAGAAGCACAAAGGAGCGTCTCCACCCTTCTTGCATCCGCCAGCGACACACAGGGCCTACACCTGGTCTACGGGTGTGGGGAGCGATCACTTCCGTACACAACTAGTGTTTGTACCGGGTACGTTAAACAGCACCTCCTACACTAACAACATCATTCAGCCAGTTGTTGTGCCATTTGTAAGGTTGGTCCATCATGGTGTTTTTCAGCAAGATAACGCACGCCCACACACGGCATAAGCAATGCAACATACACTTCAGGGTGTGAGACAACTTCCATGGCCTGCACATTCACCGGATTTGTCCCCCATTAAGCACATGTGGGATTTTATGGGACGACTTATCCGGTCTCCACGGCCAGCCACGATCATCCCCGATTTACGCGTCCAGGTTGAGGATGCTTGGAACTCAATACACCAAACTTGCATCCAACATCTGTACAACAGACTCAATGCCAGAATTGCACAGTGTGACGCAGTTCATGGCGGTTCAACCTTGTACTAACCATGTTACATGGAAATGTTATTTTTTAGTTTACCAGCAAATACAGCTGTATTTTGCCATAATGTTTTGATCACATTATCCTCTGTATTCAGTTATGCTGTATAAATTTCGTTGGTATCAGACTTCTCCTTGGTGTTCTTTTTTCACTTTCCGCCAGTGTACTTACCAGGGGCTATGGTTTAACAAATGTACCATGTGAACATAGCTTAGCACACAAAACAGAATTTAGTCAAAATTTAGAGATTCACTGATCAACAAAAATCTTAATGCACATTTCTGAAATTGTGACAGACAAACCCTCAGAAATAAAACAGCTGATCAGAGCCTGATAACTGCAACAAGGAATGAAAGACATACATACTTTAGGCGCAATTTTATGATATCGATGTACTGCAAAACAAAAAACTGTAGTTTTGTAAAATGAATCATGGTAGCTTGCATAGATTCAATGTAGCAGTGGCAGAGAAACTGCCCAGGCCCGGTCAATTATTTTAACAATTTTAGCCAATATTTTTATTTTTTGGCATATGTGCGATTGTTGTGATGTGCCTTAGAAAGTTAATCTAGGTAAGTGGTTGGGTGGTCCTAATTTTTAACAAAGCTCCTTAGGCATTGTTTTTCTTCTGTTTGTTTCAAGAAGCGGGAAGACAGAGGGTGCACTACAATACCAGATTTTGGGCCCAGTCAACGAACTTCACTTTTCACCGCCCCTGCGATGTAGTAATATTTTTATCTAACTAACCTGTTCATTTTAAATACCAAGTATAGCTCATATCGTTTGAAAAATTACTGTTTTCTCAGTCTTGATATTATTAATGCACATATTCAAAACTCCACCTGAAATTTTCAATCCCCTACCTTCAAAAACTTAAGTTGAGAGACTCCCATTTCAAATTTGATTTTCAAGTCCTGATATGTAAAATAAATGCATATGAAAAAAATAAACATAGAACATCATTATTTATGCTTTTAGAAATGGAAAGAAAGCTTTATCATTATAAAACAAAAGTTGTGAAGAAACAAAATGCATGAAGACAGCATGTCAGACTCAAATTAAAAAAATTTCATATACCATTTTATAGAAATTTATACATTTCCTGCCTAATTCCTAGAATTACTATCAGAAATTACAATTTCACACACATTACTTACCTAGCAAACAATGACTGCTCCATATTGCAGTAAAACCGTAATGCCGTATTCATCACCACCGCAGGTAACTGGTGATGATCACCAATCATAATCAGTCTTTTTAGTCCTGAACGTTTTTCAGGATTATACACTTGCACAGTCAATGGTAGAAAAGATTCAAACTCCAGCATCTGTGCAGATTCCTCCATGACTATATTTTCGTAAGTAAAACCTAATTTAATAAACTCTTTTCTTTTGAGTGCTGCATACGTGCAAGTCATGGCAATGATTTTTGCTTTCTTTAAGACATGGCGTGAACGATCCAGACCACTACAGAGTAGCTCAAATGCTCTGAATTCCTCTAGCTGAGTGAATATTTTTTTGATATAACGAAAACATCCCTCTGTGATCTCAATATTTTCAGCATAAGTCTTCCCACGAAATAACGGTTGTGGAGCCTTTTCAAAAAACTTGCTGAATGGAAATAGCTGTTCAATCATTTCTTTTGTCATATTTTCGCCCTTTCCTAGCTTTACCTTGCTTAGGAATTCTTCCCATCTTGCAAGCACATGATACATGTAGAAATAACCTGCTGTTTCACATGTGTAGGAAACATCGCCTGGTACTTCAAGGCTCTCCTGAAGCACCTTTACTTCATTAAGCAAATCTAATCTCTTGGCTAATACGAAATTCACACGCCCGTATCGACTGAAGTCCTTCTCAGTTTCCAAAGACTCTTCCCCGTGTCCGAGACGGAGTAAGTGGCGCTCGTCGATGTCTAGTGCCACGATTTTCTCAAACAGCTGATTCAGTGCCTGATTGGAATGTGCGACAACCAAAGTTCTTTGATCAGGGAAATTGTGGTATAAATTTGATACAATTTGAACTGCTATATTACTTTTTCTAGTGCCAGGTGGACCAACCACCATGGTCAACCCAGGCTGCATTCCTGCTCTTATGGCCTCAATTTGGGTTGGTGTAAAGCGCACCATATTTTTCTTGGATTGGTCAAACAGATAAGGGCCAAGACTTGGAATCACATGCGGAGTAACCACAATTTTCTTCTTTTCAGGATCTGCCTCATTTTCTTGTGCCTTGGGTTTTTCAAATTTAATACAGAATGGTGGCACAAGCTTTTGGGGATCATCAATGTTTACCTCAATTTCATAATTTGGGAAACTTTCCCTCAAATGATCCATGCCCAAAAATGTATCATTAAAATTAAGCTCTTCAATCCGATTTTCCATTTTTTCATAATGAGCAGCACCTGGATCTCCGTACCCCAGAATGATATCGTGCAACCAATCAGGAACGACACACTTTGTATTCATAAGGTCCCGTATGGTTTCCAAGACTGCTTTGAAATTATTTTCTTTAGGCTTCCTCCGCATTATGACATTAAGAGTCTCATAAACGCCCTCTTTGCCACCAACTGAACTTTCCATATCCAGAAAGTACTGGTTTGTATCTAACCAAACCCTGAATGTTCTGGTTTCACCAGTTAATTCTGGTTTAGGATCAGGGCCCTCTTCAATAACCTTGCCAGTCTGGTCAAGCATACCTTCGATTTCACAACCTCTCACATAAACGAGACCTACCTGACAGATAAAAGGTTCTCTCGGATTACAGGGTGTTCCAGGGGGCATGAAGGTTTCACGGTTACCAGAAAACAAACATCATGTTTTCTCAACGATTCCCATTCTGCTTTGATATCATTACGAACACTCAGTGTTACAGTCACGTCAGCTTTAACACGCGATGGCTGTCTCTCACCAATATTAGGCTTTCCAACCTCTACAATAACAAATGAAACAATTGGCTGGGCCATACGTGCCCAACCACCAAACATAACTCCACCATCTTCGGTTTTCCAGGGTTTCAAGTGGCTAACTGCATTTTCAATGTCTTGACGAATCTTGTATGTTGACTCCAGTTGAAACAAATTAAAGTTACGAAGCAAATAGTCGTGCAAAGTTAAAAACTGGAGATTCAATTTAGGCAAAGCCAGACACCCTTCGCCCGAAAAATATTCTGATGGCAATATGTTTTCATCCCATATGACTACTTCTGTAGGGTACAAGGGCATTTCATTCAGAGCTTCAAGTTGTGACGGTCGCCTTTCATGCTTTGATATGACTAACTCAAGCAGAAATGAATAGTCATATACTTCTTGGCCAGACTCCCGTAAAGGTAGAAGATTAAGAAATGCACAAATGTCATGCAGCTTTTGGTTTTCTAGAGGTGAAAAAAATTTCTTAAGTCTCTCTCGAGTATCTACATTGGCAACATTTGTAAAGGCAAAGCGCTTAAGTTCTGGAAATTTCTTGAATGCAACTCTCTGCAAAGCTGTGATTGAAACATCGTGAATAAGCATCATGTCCTTATCAGTCAGTGCTTCTCCACTTTGGTCATTAATTTCAAAACGTGAGTAGAACTTAAGCATTTCCAGCAACTGGCTAAAAAGCCTCCCTTCAGGTCGTTGATTTAAGTTTGAAAGGTGGCATTTCACAACCAGATGACAGTCATCCAGAAGAACATTAAAGAATCTACGTGTGGGTAACAATGCCTCCAAATCAACAAGCATTTCAACAAAGCGCTCACAATAGTGAACCTTCTCCCAGTTAGTTTTGTCAAGTTCTGGGCAAGCGGTGCTATCAGGTATACTTTCTAAAATTTCAAAGAAGCGGGAAATCAGTTTTGACAGAAACTTTCGCTCAAATTCCACTTTTTCTTTAGCACTGTCATCAAGCTTGCTGTCACGCTTTTCGATAGTACTCCAAGCTTTTTTTAATTTAGCAAACTTCTTGAATTCCTGTTCACGTCTTTGTGGGAGCAAATTAATCCAAATTGAAAGAGACAGCAATTTCTGTAGCTGTTCTCTTATCAGATCCACCTCGACACTGTTAAAACAGTGCACTAGGAAAACTAACAGAGCAGTTTGTTCTTTTAAAGGAGTATTTTTATCCAAAACAAAATTCATTACCTGTCGAAAAAATCCAGAAAATTCATTGGGCTTCTTCTCAAAAGTAAACCATGCTGGTACTCTTTCTCGAAACTTTTCATTTACCATGACAACTATAGACATAATATGTGCCCGATTGGATGATTTCTCGGAGAAATTTGGCCACAAATAGTTCTCAAAGTACAGACTAAATTCCAAAAGCATGATTCTTCGAATAGAAAACTCAGAACCCAAGATTTCTGTGGCATATATATCATCAACGACTTTACAATTATATTCCAACAATAGATTGGTACTATGTGGCGCCCAGTACTGTTTAGCCACTTTAAAGATTTCATCTGCATTAATCTGCTCTACAGCGGGAAGAACAGCTTTTTGAGTTCCCATAATTTCAATTATAGATAAAATATTTTACGAAATGCCCAATAACCTACGTAACTCGTGTGAACTTCATGCAAACACATATAGAGAAATTAAACAGAGAATTGACTAAAGAGCCAGTTAATATCACAGTGCATAAAAGAGAGAGTGTAAGGCATAAAGTACCGATATATAGGTATAGCGTCTAGAAGGGAAAGTGTGCCGAGCGCCTAGCGTACGTAATGATTGGCGTGGATACCGAAATTTGTCCCCTTCGTAGATGGCGCTTCGATCGCCTTCCTTCCCTCTTTTCTTACTGTGATGGGAGCGGGAAACTAAATTCGTGTTGCTTACTGTGAAAAGAACGGTAATTTAGACGAAAACGTGTTATGTTTTAGGTTTTAGAAGGAATGTGGATTACCTAAATATTGTATATAAGTTATACTTAGCTCATTATGCGGAAGAGAAATAACCATAGTTTTGTGCCAGGTTGCAATACTCAGTACAAAAACAGTAAGCCGTCACTCTTTGGAATACCCAAAAATGATAAACTTTTACAGCAGTGGCAAAGATTGATTCCCGGTGCAGATGTGCAGATAAAAACTTACGACAAATTTAGTGCTGTATGTGAACTGCACTTTGAGAGATTTGTGGTTCGAAATTTTGTGCATAAAATAAATGAGGAGACTGTGTTAATACCCAGAGATCGGCCCATCTTGACACCAGATGCAATTCCAACAATATTTCCAAACCTTCCCCATTATTTGTCAAAAACTCTGGCAAAATACAGGAAAGTTAGGGAAACCGATGATAAGCCTGATGGTAATTTAAATAGCTTGGAATTCACTTCCCAAAGAGTTACACGGAACTGCCTTCTGAATATCACAGCCTTCAGTATTTTGGGGTAAGCAAATTCCTGCAAATAATTCAAAGTGCATAATTTTCCATGTTCATTCATTCAAATGTGAATTGTCAAATTCATTGACAACAGAAAAACTGGTTGTTGTTACCAAAAGTTAACCAGAGGTTACCTGTAAAGTGTATTTACGTGGAATAAAAATTAACTCAGTTTCTAATATTACTTCTAAAGATGAATCAAAATCCATTATTCGAGACACTGATAGGCTAACAGTATGTCATGGCACAGGCTCCATTTCAGAATTTGAAAATAACATGAAGTACCTTGAAAGTGGAGTTATTTTTTAGAATAATTTGTACAGCAAAAATTGTGTAACGAAAGGAACAACAAAGACTTGCCTCAGATGTAAGTATCTGCAGGGCTTACTTTTGCACAAAATAGCTTATCATAGAAGAAAGGCTACATTTAAAAATAAGTATCAAAATACAGTTCGGAAAATCAACAGGCTGAAGAAACTAGTTATTTCGCTCTCTAATTAAACTTAAATAAAAAAAAAAGGAATTTTACAGAACTTTCCATTAATGAAAAAATAGCAGAATTACGCATTAAGCAGCAGCAAATGGTTATTCATTGTTATAAGGCAGCAAAAAGAAATCTGCAAGAGGTATGTCATATACCAAAGAATGGTTACTTGAATGCTTACTAATGCACATAAAAAGTCCAAAATTGTACGAGCACATACGGAAACACAAAATCATGATCCTACCTAATAGAACAACTATTAGAAAGTATATTTCAAATTACAACAGCAGTTTTGGATTCAATGCACTGACGTTTGAAACTATTTCAAAGAAAACAAGTGAAATGGAGCCTTTTGCAAGACATGGTGGTATATTAATAGATGAAGTGAAGCTTACAGAAAAACTGCATGCAAAATCATCTGGTGAAATATTAGGGTTTGTTCATATTGGGCCATACACTTCAAAAACTGTTAAGTATACCCCATGTAATCACGGACTGGTAATGGTGTTTCAGCCATTAAATGGAGATTGGACCCAAATAATTGGTGTTTTTGCCACAAGTAACAATATAAGTGGAACTTTGCTAGCAAAATTAATTATTAAAGCTGTTATTCTCACTGAAAATGCAGGTCTGTTTGTTAATTTCATTACGTGTGATGGGGCTTCTTGGACCAGGAATATGTGGAAGACATTTGGTATATCAGCAGACTGTTCTGGAACTAAATACAGCATTATGCATCCTACAGATTGTTCTAGTTTACATTTCATATCAGATTTTCGCCAGTCAAAGCGAGCCTTGCTTCATCGTAGCTCAGCTATTTAGAGTCAGGTCGATGCTTAGCAAATTCCCAGTTATACAGGTAAACACTGGGGAAGAAATATTTCTTCTTATTATACGTGGGAAATATATCTCTATAAGCAATCTGAAATCACATATTTACTGTTACGTAACTGAAATCAAACGATCGTCCATGGAATGGAAACATGTCACCTCCCCAACAAGGAAGACGTGAAAAGTCCAACTGTCTCTGTCTGCGGGAGTGGTCATGATGACTGTGAATCTGTTGTTTACACAGAATTTCTGTCAAAAGAGACAACCATCAAGTGACTCATATTGCCAAACACCATTAAATTTGCGAAATTCAATTAAGGACAGATGCCGGGGTAAGTTGAGCGAAGGTGTCACACTGATGTCCAAGAACATTACACAGCACGGAAAACTAAGGGAATTGCTGCATTAATTCAAGTCGGAATTGTGGCAGCATCCACCTTACAGCCCCAACTTATCCCCATGCGGCTACCATTTGTTCGGTAAAATGAAACAGGAGCTTAGTGGACAATGATTCCCAACGGATGAGGCTGTGAAAAGTGCGGTCCTTAACTAGTTGCACCAAACTGGACTTTTCTTGTACAGGTATGGGAAAGTTAATCGCACGTTCCGATAAATGTTTACAGTCCTTAGGCGACTATGTCGAAAAATGAATTAATGTTGTAAACCAACATACATCCCCTGAGTATATCCTTGATTTTTTTATTCAACAGTGTAACTAACTTTTTGATCCACCCTCATATTATTAAAGCACTTTGCTACAATTCAGAAATTAATTTTTTAGTTTGTTTTAAAAATTAGCATAAATACTACATTTGGATAAAGTATCAACTTACCTATTGACTATGAATTTGTCTTGTATCTTCAAGCGGAACAAAGTAAAAATACTATTAAAAATAAACAAATGGGTCCATTCTTTTACATAAATGTACCTCAAATGTCTGTTTCAAATAGTTTGAAAGAAGGAAGTCATCACAAGCTAAACAGTATTCAGCTTCAGATTGTTACCCAAACTTCCTTTATGTGATAGCATCTGCAACAAAGTTATAGATACACACAACAAAATAAAAAAAGAATTCTTGCTAACCAATGGCAGAAATTAAGACATCTGTTTCAAATAGTTTGAATCATCACAAGTTACATCAAAATTATCTCAGCTTTAGATCCTCCAGTGTGTGTTACCATCTGAATATTTTATGTATGAGTTATGTCAATTATTTTCTTTACCTAAAATCTACTCTTGTAATGTTCATACCTGTGATCTACTTTTTTATAAAACATATTTGATATCACTTTTTAGATTAGACAACATTTTAACAGTATAAATAAATATTTCCCACACATTTCTAAAGGAATTAAGCAGAATTGGTTAGTAGTTTTTCATAACACTAGGGAATTTATACATTTTACTAACATTCTTTACTAGAAGCCAAATTTGCTCATTATAGTAAAATTAAATTTTTACTTTCAATATACCTACTATAAATGTCAAGCTAAGCACTAGTACACACACACACCAGTGCTGAGACGGGCCGAGCCCGAACCGGGCGCTGGCTGTGTAATACTTACTGGAGTTCGGGCTTGGAGAGAGGGGAAGAATTTTCTTCCTTTTTCTTTTAATGTGATTTTATATAATTTAGCACACGAGACTTTTTTTACACTTTCTAGTTGTGAAAGAGAATTCTTCAGCAACTGGGTCAAATGGGGAGTAGGAATTCTGCAGGGCTATCCATTCCGGGCTTGGATAACAAAATACCATAGGCCATGAATTACAGGATTTCTGCCAAGGATAAGTTTTAAGAAGCATAGATAGTAGATAGCAAGCTGACGGAATTTTGCTCCCTACCTCAAAGGGGCAGCTCCCTGCTAATTCTATTGAGCAACATACGACATAGTTTGTTGTGCCTCCAGATGTCCCCCCCCTCCCCCAAAAAAACATTTCGGGAATAAATGAATGGTTAAAGGTAACTATAGAAATAGATAGACATCCCTTCTCCACTCCGCAGTTGAGAAAGACATCAGTTAATTGCATGGGTAGGAAAGAGTGGAAGTCTGGAGAAGACTTTTTTCAATGCTTAACAGGTTAATCATAGTTTTCGGGCTCGTTCGAGCTGACATACTTCAGGCTCAGGATCTTGAAATTCAGCCCGAACTCAGCTCTGACACACACACACACAGTAACACTTCAGTTAATTTCTCACAGGTGTTTTTATCAAAAATTTTATGGCAATGAAGTCATAGTGGTAAGTATGAAAAATAAGAGAAATTTCCTGGAATTTTTTGGTACAGTATTGAAACATAAACAAAAATGCTACAATATTACTGCTAACATTTATTAATCTGAAAATAAGTGACATGGAACTCGTACGGGTATGGTGTCGTTGAGGGACTAGCCGGACCCCATGACGCGAAGGAGTACAGCATCATCTTCCACGGAAAGAAAATAGTCCATAGATTTTCAAATGAATTTTGACAGATGAAATCAAACCTGCTAGTAAATGAGGACCTCTGGTCCATTTTGAAGACGGGCAACCACTGCACAAACAGTATTAGTTCCAATTTGAAAAAAAAAAAAAAGACACCACCAAATATTAAATACAAATCTTCAGTACAGAATGCCACCAACCACTCCGCATCACTGTGTGAATATGTGATGAAGCAGAAAAAAGATTGGAAATATGTTACGAGAAGCTAACTGAAGTACTGCTTCCTGGTATACAAGTTTCAAATAAAATTAAACCAAATATGACGGATCTTTACTTTCCAGTTTCAAAGATAACTTTTCAGAAATGTTATCTTCATTTATTACAGAAGAAAAATACATTTCAATACTTTAACCAACCTGGCTATACACTTTTGCATATAAAATATTTGATAAGTTTGAACTCTTTTTCCTATCTCAGGACTTACTCTGTGCACACTATGCACTAAGGAGAGGCACACAAAACTAAGCGTTCAGACTTTCAACTTCTTAATTTTCCTTTCACGTGATTTCAAATAATTTCAGTTGTCATGTTTGGCTTTCACTAAGTTGTTCAAGAGTATTTTCCAGCTGAGGAGAGTTATGTTTTCCTATTTAGTTTTCAAGCTACTCATACACAAACATTCCACGGAAAATGAACAAGGAAATCTAAAATCAGAACTTTGTCTGTTTAAATGTATGCAGCAGATTTTGTATAAGACAATTGGTATGGCAAAAGTTGTAAGTCTCCTTTTGACTTCTATAATTTAACTAGCAGCCACTAACACTGCAACACTGTGGCATGGCAAATTTTGGCAATTCCTGTAAAAAGAATTACACCTTTTAATACAAGTGAAGAACTAGATATGAAATTTTTAATCGAAAGTAGTTCCCTATGTTTTGTACAGTTAGAATAAAGTTGATCATGCAAGTTTTTCAACATAATCTGTCCACACTGTTCAGACAGCTTTAGTAAATTCAATCAGACAAATGCTATATCACAGTTGCATTAAGTTACGAAATTAAAAAATGTACTCTTTAATTCAGAGACACATTACAATGCAACAACAGTTCAAGCATTAATTTCGTAAAGAAAGGGCTAACGATTGTTGGAGATGCAAATGTTATACAAATTACGAAGGCTAATTTCCTGAAAAGTTGCCCTGATTTCTGGTAATATTCAAGCTCTATGTGAATCGGCATTGGCAAAATATATTAATTATTCTATTTGAAATAAGAATTCAACACTACAGAATAACTCACTTCTTTATACTTCACTATTCACGAGACATGAACAGATTTCAACACGTGTGAAACTAAGATCTACTCATTAAACCTATAATTATTACTAAAACTAAATAAAACGTTTACTAAGAATTAACCTTACCTTAGAAATATAATAATACCTACCTTACAAAACTATACGTGTATCCAAATGGCAATAAACGGAACACTCACTCAATACAAACAAATGTGAACCAACAATGAAACGCAATGGCTGTTCAACCGATTGACTTGGCGACAGCACTAAGTTGTGCACGTGACTATTTCTGCACCGTAGCCTGTCTTTTTCGTCAGATTCGACTCAGCTTACCACTAGCCGCTACTAAGTGACATACATTTAAATTTTCCAAACAGCACTTCTTTACTTGGCACATACAAGCCATTTGTTAGCCTTTTGGTAGGCATTCTTCGAGGAGGTAGCATATCAATTTAAATCACGCATAATTATACTTTCAATTACATTTGCCGACGCTGCACTCTGCGCCAGACGTAGACATTTCACTGAACCATAAAATGTGTTTCCATAATCACACACTTAAGAAAATCGTACATATCCTAATCCAACCCCTGTTGTTTGGTTCACATTGCACAACAGTACACACAATCTTTGACACAGACGCCGTCTGCAGCGCCGCGATGCGGCGTGGGACATATTTCGAACGCAGATTTTGAGTTCGCACGGCACACTTCCCCTTTTAGACGCTATAATATAGGGAAGACACTGCCTGTATTGAGCTGAAACTCATGACGTCATGAAGTCGACTGCAGCGCATCGGCGGCCTAAAACAGAACTACACTCATTGATGGCTGGGTTTCCCAGGAATCACCGCGAACCATATGACTTTGTTCATTTCAGCTGTTTGAACGAGCTTCGACCGCCCTGCTGACTGGAAGACGACGTATATAACATATATGCATTATTTTCCGGATTCTTTTTGGTTTGCATCTTCCAGTTTCCTGTAGCATTCTAATAAGTGGCATTATTATTGCGTATTCCTTACTGATCATTAACTTTTCCTTTGTAATTTTTTTTTTTTTGATTGGAGGTTTAACGACCACCGTGAGCAACTCAATGGGCTATAAGCAGTCGCCCGTTCCTAATTTAGGGTCACTGGTTCCAGGGAAGGGAGAGAGCCAGTGCCGTAAGACAAACACAACATCCATGCCTGACCGGAGTTCGAACCCAGACCCCTTACGGACGAATAATCAGAGGCCAGCGCCTTAGACCACTGCGCCACCGGGGCGGCTTTTTTTTTTTTTTTTTTTGATTGGAGGTTTAACGACCACCGTGAGCAACTCAATGGGCTATAAGCAGTCGCCCGTCCCTAATTTTGGGTCACTGGTTCCAGGGAAGGGAGAGAGCCAGTGCCGTAAGACAAACACAACATCCATGCCTAACCGGGATTCGAACCCGGACCCCTTACGGACGAATGATCAGAGGCCAACGCCTTAGACCACTGCGCCACCGGGGCGGCGGGCGGATTGTAAATTCCATTACTTAGGTTTCTACTGCCTCTCCAATATATAACCGAACACAAATTTTAATTCTGGATATTCCGTATCACGTGATACGTATTTTGACTTTGGAAGGTAAAGACTACCCACCTGAACTGGTTAGAATCATTTTATTTACACAATTATGGGACCGGCAACCCGTCTGACAGGTGGTTAGAATTCCGTTGTTTATACAATATCGACAATATTTTAAAAATTTCTGGTGCAGGCAACCTGTCTGACATAGGTTGTTAAGGATTTATGGTGAAGGCAACCCGTCTATCCCGTTATTTACTCAATATTGAAAATATTTTTAAAGATTTGTGGTGAAGGCAAACCGTCTGTCAAACGGTTTCCTAAGGATTTGTGGTACCATTTAAAGATTTTATAGCCATTTGTTTCTTCATTCCAATGACTTTTTTTTTCATTATGGAAATGACGTCGGTATTAATACAGTTTAGCGGCCATATATAATTACCCCGACTATCTTCCTGAAATGAATTTTGTACAGTAGTCTGTGATCTCATGATACTTAATCAGTCTGCTGCGCAAGCACTTTTGCTGTTTAAATTAGTGAAAATGAATTTTATAAATTGTTACCTACCCACCGTGATGCTTCAGGCACCCGCCATTTGCAATGGCACGTAAAGTTGTTTTCACTGCAAGAGTTTCGTCTGCTACTTGAAACTTCCGGTTGCCAACCGAAGACCAGTGGATGAGTAAAAGTCTGATCATCATTCTCTCTAATGACAGCCGAGCGGAAAGAGCGTTCAACTACTATTTTGCGTAGGGTTTGGGTAAAAAGGGAAATTTCGTTTTCAATATTTCGCAACACTCAGAACTAAAATCAGTTCGAAAGTTTCGTACAAAATGTTTGGTAGGCATACAACAGATTTTTGGTAGGGCTAGGGCCCCCTTCATCCAACAGTTACTAGGAAATTAATGTTTTAATCCGTACAACAAAAATTTCGTCGCCCCAGTTGCCGAGTGGAACGAGACGCTGTCTTCTAATCGTCCGCTATGGATTCGGGTTCGAATCCAGATTTTATCCACAAACAAATGGAAATATTTACAAAAACAATGTCTGATTGGTCTTCGTTTTTCCGTGAAATGCATAAGGAGTTTGCCGAGAAGACCAGTCAAACTTTTGGAAGTACAGGAAAGATCATTGACGAATGTGAAATCGGCAACACAAAATTCCATATCGGTTCGAAGCAATAGGATGCGGCACCAAAAATTCATTTCTGGTACTAGTTAAAAAAAACAGGACCTCAGGCATCCTTATGAACGTCATCCAAAATTTTAATGTACGAAAGAATGTCCTCAGAAAAAATGCTGTATGCCTACCAAACATTTTGTACGAAACCTTCGAACTGATTTAACGCTCTTTCCGCTCGGCTGTCATTAGAGAGAATGATGATCAGACTTTTACTCATCCACTGGTCTTCGGTTGGCAACCGGAAGTTTCAAGTAGCAGACGAAACTCTTGCAGTGAAAACAACTTTACGTGCCATTGCAAATGGCGGGTGCCTGAAGCATAACGGTGGGTTGGTAACAATTTATAAAATTCATTTTCACCAATTTAAACAGCAAAAGTGCTTGCGCTGCAGACTGATTTAGTATCATGAGATCACAGACTACTGTACAAAATTCATTTCAGGAAGATGTTCGGGGTAATTATATGTGGCCGCTAAACTGTATTAATACCATGACGTCATTTCCCCCGCTCTGATTGGTTATCATGTTTAGAGTGCAGTGATGACGCCAGTTTTTACGACGCTCGATTGGTTATCGGGTTTAGAATGCATGGATCGACTGTTCATTTAGACAACAGTGATTTGATTGGCTATCCATTTAGAATGTAATGGTTTGATAGGTTGAGTGAGCGTAGTGAATTATTCTTCTGGGTAGTATTTCCTATATAAGTAATGTAGTAGATGAGGGGTGGACTGGGCGGGCAATATTGTTACTTAAGAGGCTAAAGACGCCTTCTTATTATTTCTAATTATAAAATAAAAAAATTAATAGACGTTATTTTCTAATTACGGTGATAAAAAAAATAATTTTTCTAATTATAGTAATAAAAAAATTATAGACGTTATTTTCTAATTATAGTAATAAAAAAATTTATTTATAGACGTTGTTTTCTAATTACAGTGATAAAAAAATATTTTTTCCAATTATAGTAACAAAAAAATTATAGCCGGTGGCGCAGTGGTCTAAGTGATGACCTCTGATCATTTGTCCGAACGGGGTCCGGGTTCGAATCCCGGTGAGGCGTGGATGTTGTGTTTGTCTTACGGCACTGGCTCTCTCCCTTCCCTGGAACCAGTGACCCTAAATTAGGGACGGGCGACTGCTTATATCCCATTGAGTTGCTCACGGTGGTCGTTAAACCTCCAATCGAAAAAAAAAAAAAAAAGAATCCCAAGCAGGCGATTTCGCATGTCATCTTTGTAGTCTGAATTTTGGAAATGATCGCTACATATTCTTGCACTTCCAACTTTAAATTTGTCAGCACGCTTACACTTAACATTCCATTCTTTCATGACATTAACATTTGAAGGGAAAACATGGTAAATAACGCCACGTTCTTTTGTTTTCTTATGCGTATTTGTACAATTAGCGACAGCCCAGGATGAAGGCATATTGCGTATTACTTTGAATGAAAAAAAATATATAAAACAGACGCTGAATTTTAGTTAAAATAAATTTTACATCAGTAAAAAACAGATGTTAATAAACAACTACATAAACAACTACCAGTAAATGGAGAGCAACAGAAATAGACTGCACAGAACGACTGGAATGTCACCATTCTCCGGCTCTGGTTAGCACAGAGGTCACCGAGTGTCTTTCTAGTTAGCCTTGGTGTCCTCCGAGGCTAGCGTCTCGAGGTAGAGACGTCCACATGTATCGAGTTATCTCATTGGCAGCAATACAACCGGCACCCACCAATTGGCGAACGGCATCGTAACGGCTTTATCAGTTTGGCGGTAATAATGGTGGATAATGGCTACTGCTACGCTGGAAGAAGTAAGTTTGAGAGAATAAGTACGTAGTTTTCTTTAAAACTTTTATCTAGTTAATATTTATATTTGGATGGATACTGCGAACAGGTTAAGTTGTTCGATTTGTACTGTTTCATTCGGGTAGAAATACAATTTGAGCCAGATATACGTCGTCGAAGTCGTGACACAGGCTGTTTACATCTTAGTTAACATTAGTTTCTTCGTTGGCGGTTGTCGATAGTCCTGTGCAATTGTTATTTTAAGGTGAAATTGGATTTATTTGATGTGCTCTCATGTTCTGCAGCTTACTGTAATCACCAGACTGTGAAAAATCAGTGTTCCTTTTATAGATTTCCGAGAAACAATTAGTTTCTTCGTTGGCGGTTGTCGATAGTCCTGTACAATTGATATTTTAAGGTGAAATTGGATTTATTTGATGTGCTTTTATGTTTTGCAGCTTACTGTAATCCCAATCACCAGACTGTGAGAAATCAGTGTTCCTTTTATAGATTTCCGAGAAACAAAGTGAAACATGCCCTGTGGACGAAAATGTCAAGGTAAGAATTTGTGGACTGACTGGTATTCTTGTGAACAAGCATATATTTTGTAGTATGTAAAATATGAATTTGGACCACGCATCCCGCCCCTTTTGTTTGTTTGTTATCGTTTTCAGAACATTAGATTTTGCCTCGAGGCTGTTATATGAAGTTCCGTACCGATTTACGGGTAAACTCGTGCAAAGTTTTTATAACATGCGATGCCTTTAGGAGATGTTAGGTACCCTGAACAAAAATATAAATTTCAATAATAGGTGTTAAAATATATTGACACGGTTGCAGAGTATCCATAAAATTTACATGTTGAAATGTAAGAATGTAAATGGCCAATAATGTATGTCATGCACTTAACATTGCAGTACATCCCTTCTTACTGAATTCATATTTCAATACATTTTTTCAGAAGCTAATTGATTTGGCAGGGGAAATGTTATTTTTTTGCAGGAGAGAGAGGGCAGTTGGATTTAATGGTGCAAAGACTAGCATAGAGGTTAAAATGAGCTTTCCCTGGAACCAGTGACCCTAAATTAGGGACGGGCGACTGCTTATAGCCCATTGGGTTGCTCACGGTGGTCGTTAAACCTCCAATCAAAAAAAAATAAAAAAAATAAAATGAGCTTAACAGAATGTTAAAATAAATAGCAAAAGTGTCGGCCGTATCCAGAAGTTTACTCTAGGGGCATATAAAGGGGGAGAGGACATTATGGAAAATTTTTTTAGATATAACTTATACATATTGGTGGTGCCGCTCTTACCTGGCGTTCCTTTGCAAGGTCTTTACGGCTGTCTTTGAATGAGTGTAACAGAAATTCTGTCCTATATCTGTAATGCAAATTTTTTTGTACACATTTTCTTGAAAACTATTACTTTGTATAGTTTGAAATTTTGAGCACAAATAAAAACGACCTATAGCTAATACGTGTCGCAGTTATTTTTCCGAAAAATTTGTTAGAATTCTTTTTTAAATTCAATTATCTGACTCGAGAGTACTCTAATTTGGCACTAGATGGTGCCAGAAGTTAGTTTGGCAGTGTTTCTGTGTGGAAGAAACGAAATATCTCACTTCTGTCTGTTTTTTTCAATTATTTAGGCCAAATAGAAGTCAAATAATGGGCACAGAAGTAATATTGGAATCTTGTCTGCTATAGATCATCTTACATTCTACTGTACATTCATTTTTTGAAGAGAAAATGTGTACCGTCTCTCCAATATATATCCGAACAAAAAATAAGGTGAAGACAACCCGTCTGAACTGGTTAAAATTCTTTTAATCACATATAACCCTGTCTGATAGGGATCCCGTTATTTTTCACAATATTGAAAGATTTGTGGTGAAGGCAGCCCATCTGATAGGGGTTTACACAATATTAAAAGATTTGTGGTGAAGGCAGCCCATCTGATAGGGGTTGTACACAATATCTGTTAGGTGTTGTGGTGAAGGCAGCCCATCTGATAGGGGTTGTACACAATATGTAACAGATTTTATGGTGAAGGCAGCCCGTCTGATAGAGGTTGTACACAATATGTTAGATATTGTGGTGAAGACAACCCGTCTGATAGAGGTTGTACACAATATATGTTAGATAAGGGTTGAACACAATATCTAACAGATTTTATGGCCATTTGTTTCTTCATTCCAATGGATATATTTTTCATTCCGGAAATGACGTCATTCTTTAAGACGCTCTGATTGGTTGTCGTGTTTAGAATGCTGTGATTTGATTGGTTGTTTACTAATGATTGGATTGGTTGTTCATAGTGGACGAGCTCAATTATTTTTCTGGGTAGTATTTGCCTATATAAGTAAGTTATTATAAATTGGAAAAGATTGTGATAATTAGGAATACGAGTTAAGAACAAAAAATATTGGCCTCCGGAACGCTTTTGTATTTTCATATTATAATTGATAAAAGTTTTTATAATATATATATATTTCGTTAAATAGAGTTAAATTGTATAATAATTTCCTCTATTTTGTCATGAATTAATCTTTTTTCTCTTCAAATTGGTTCTCAAAACATTTAGATCTTTTAAAAAGACTGACGAAATAATATTTTATGAATATCGGTATGGCATCAGTCTGTGTATATCGTTATCGAATCTAGAAATACATTTCGTTGACAAAATTGTGCTGATCTGCTTGAAGGAAATAACAAGCATATACAAAAATGGATATAACACACACACATACACTACACAATATATACACACATACACACATATATATACACACTTAAATAAACATAAAGGTAAGGTAAGTGGATCTTCTACAATAGTGTGTGTCATGCTCAAAATAATGGCATAATATGGTGTAGTCATTTACAACTACCTATCCATCAGAGCTGCAGAGTATAATCCATGATCCGGTACTCTTTTGTCCCCCTAGTTTAGTGATTGAAAGATATTTTCCAATGCGTGGTATTTCAAAGAATTTTGAAAGATAGTGTCATTGAATGTGACTGGTTTTACCGAATCAAAATAATAAAACCACCAAGTATAATGGAAGAGTTTTCTCAGGATTTGATCTATAATGTTATGCTTTTTTAAATTCACCCTTAAATCCAGCTATAATGTTATACCCTTAAATCCAGTTTGTTCTCTCGGTTGAGTCAAAATCATTATAGCATTTCTTCACTTGTCTACGGTAATTCCATCTTCTCCTAAAGCCCCCTGATTTCATGTTCTTGACTGCAACGTTTGTTGGGATTTATTTTGCTCTCCCAATTATAGACTCCTAAGATTACCTCTGTGTAGAATGTATCATTTTATCTTACTCCCCTTTTTTTTATTGGGTACCAAATCAAAGACCTTTTTCATAATCATTAAAAGCCCCTTTTTATTGGGTACAAGACCTTTTTCATAATCAATGAAAGCCATGTATAATAATAATGAAAGTTTTCTCGAAAACCTAATCTTTTTTCTCAAGTCCCATGATTTTCTTAATAAATCTCGCTCCTGACTTTTCACCCCCA
This sequence comes from Macrothele yani, assembly GCA_039090855.1. Classification (NCBI taxonomy): domain Eukaryota; kingdom Metazoa; phylum Arthropoda; class Arachnida; order Araneae; family Macrothelidae; genus Macrothele; species Macrothele yani. The sequence goes on from CM077029.1 coordinate 17,473,918, forward strand.
TTTGAATTATGTTTTCACCCCCCCCCAACCAACTGTACAGATTCTAAACTATTATGAGTACTTAACCACTAATAAGAGACATCTGTGTATGGTAGCAAAATCACAAATTCTCCTTTTACAAGTACAATACATAAAAATATGAACCATAACATAGAAACGCTTGTAAATTATATATACTATGAAAAAATACAAAAGCGTTCCGGAGGCCAAGCGAAGCGCAGGCCGTAGGATAAGCTTTTGTATATTTTCATAGTATATATAATTTACAAAAGCCTACATACAAAGGTCTATATTCCATGTTCTCCACAGATTCCTACCTTTATTTCTTAGTAGATAATATGGAAGATATGTAGGCTTTTGTAAATAATATGGAAGATATGTAGTCTTTTGTAAATAATATGGAAGATATGTAGGCTTTTGTAATTAATATGGAAGATATGTAGGCTTTTGTAAATAATATGGAAGATATGTAGGCTTTTGTAAATAATATGGACGATATGTAGGCTTTTGTAATTAATATGGAAGATATGTAGGCTTTTGTAATTAATATGAAAGATATGTAGGCTTTTGTAAATAATATGGACGATATGTAGGCTTTTGTAATTAATATGGAAGATATGTAGGCTTTTGTAATTAATATGGAAGATATGTAGGCTTTTGTAAATAATAGGGAGCTTTTGTAATAATATGGAAGATATGTAGGCTTTCGTAAATAATATGGAAGATATGTAGGCTTTTGTAAATAATAGGGAAGATATGTAGGCTTTTGTAAATAATAGGGAAGATATGTAGGCTTTTGTAATAATATGGAAGATATGTAGGCTTTTGTAATAATATGGAAGATATGTACAAAAGCTTATCCAAAATAAATGATCCTACAAATTCTCTTTTGTAAATAATATGGAAGATATGTAGGCTTTTGTAAATAATAAGGAAGATATGTAGGCTTTTGTAAATAATAAGGAAGATATGTAGGCTTTTTTAAATAATAAGGAAGATATGTAGGCTTTTGTAATAATATGGAAGATATGTAGGCTTTTGTAATAATATGGAAGATATGTAGGTTTTTGTAATAATATGGAAGATATGTAGGCTTTTGTAATAATATGGAAGATATGTAGGTTTTTGTAATAATATGGAAGATATGTAGGCTTTTGTAATAATATGGAAGATATGTACAAAAGCTTATCCAAAATAAATGATCCTACGAATTCTCAATGAGGTTAAAATCTGGAAATTTTGTGTGGGGCACCTAAGCAAAATAAACTCACTAATGAGAAACCAATCCTGTATAATATGAACAGTACGATACGACAAACAGTGCATGCAGAGATCATTTGAGGAGGGGTCCTTGATTAAGATGGTCTATAATTTGCTGCCCTTCTATTGTTACCAGTCTGGACACTCTCTGTTCCACCTGAGCAGTCAACGACCACACGTTGTACATAAAAACCCAGTTTGTTTTGTTTTTTATCCATTCTTTAAACACTTTAATTGCTCTGGAACATTTCACGAATGTGGCAGTTTCGGTGATACTCGCTCCATGGCTTTGAGCTCCTATCCCACGTTCCGTCAAATTGTATTTTTTATCCATCTCGTTACCCAAAAATTACTACTGACACAAGCACTAAGTTTTCCCCTTTTTTTATATTAGCCAAAAATAGTAGGGTTAAATGGATACTGAATTAAGGTTGTTTGAAAGACAGACAAGGTGTCTGGTTAGTATTTAAAAACTCCCTCCTTTTTAAACAATCTTATTGTACCTTGGCAATTTAAAAATTATCTTTCCTAGTTGTCTAAGATGGAGAAGGACCTGTTTTTTCTAAGATGGAGAAGGACCTGTTTTTTCAACACATTACAAGACCTAATCTTTTTCTCAAGCAGAAATCCAATAATGAAGTCATTTTTTTATCTCACAAGACACTTGAAAAAAATAGGTTGACTTAATTTCTATTATAGGTTATTCTTTTCCTTAAAAGTTAATTCAACAAAAGAAAGATTACACAATATTAAAACATTTATTTTTTTATCACATCTTCCAAAATGTTTGTTATAAACTATGGTTGCTGAAATAGTAGATGAACATCCATAACATAATTTTTTTTTGTGAAAATAAATAGAAAAGCTACATAATAACATGAGTTACTGAAATAGTAGATGAACATTCATAACATAATTTTTTTTTGTGTGAAAATAAATAGAAGAGCTACATAATAACATGAGTTACTGAAATAGTAGATGAACATTCATAATATATTTGTTTTGTGTGTGAAAATAAATAGAAGAGCTACATAATAACATGAGTTGCTGAAATAGTAGATGAACATCCATAATATATTTGTTTTGTGTGTGAAAATAAATAGAAGAGCTACATAATAACATGAGTTGCTGAAATAGTAGATGAACATCTCCATAATAGAGCTATGTGATAATATGAGTTGCTGAAACAGTAGATGAACGTTCATAATATAATTTTTTTGTGTGAAAATAACATAATAACACGAGTTGCTGAAATAGTAGATGAACGTCCATAATAGAGCTACATAATAACACGAGTTGCTGAAATAGATGAACGTCCATAATAGAGCTAACATAATAACACGAGTTGCTGAAATAGATGAACGTCCATAATAGAGCTAACATAATAACACGAGTTGCTGAAATAGTAGATGAACGTCCATAATAGAGCTACATAATAACACGTGTTGCTGAAATAGTAGATGAACGTCCATAATAGAGCTACATAATAACACGAGTTGCTGAAATAGATGAACGTCCATAATAGAGCTAACATAATAACACGAGTTGCTGAAATAGATGAACGTCCATAATAGAGCTAACATAATAACACGAGCTGCTGAAATAGTAGATGAACGTCCATAATAGAGCTACATAATAACACGTGTTGCTGAAATAGTAGATGAACGTCCATAATAGAGCTACATAATAACACGTGTTGCTGAAATAGTAGATGAACGTCCATAATAGAGCTAACATAATAACACGAGTTGCTGAAATAGATGAACGTCCATAATAGAGCTAACATAATAACACGAGTTGCTGAAATAGTAGATGAACGTCCATAATAGAGCTACGTGATAACACGTGTTGCTGAAATAGTAGATGAACGTCTATAATAGAGCTACGTGATAACATGAGTTGCTGAAACAGTAGATGAACGTCCATAATAGAGCTTAACTTTACTCCAAACATTCAGGTGACTGGGTCTTTCCCTAGATGATAAGCATTCAGGTGACTGGGGGTCTTTCCTTAGATAATAACCATTCAGGTGATTGGGGGGTCTTTCATTCAAGTGACTGGGGTCCATTTTTTCCTCTTCTCTTTAAAAAGAGATAGCTGAAAAAAAAATCTAATTAAACAGATAAATATTTATAGTTTGTATACAAAATATTCAAATGGACATTATCATAAAAAAATTATCTTTAATATATTATTAAAACTGTTTTTCTGATATTTATAGGTTTCACAGAAATATCATTTACAATAATTTCAACACACAGTTTTTGGTCTTTATCCATAAGATGTTTTGATATTTTATGTAGTGTTTTTGTTACATATAATATATAAGTCAATTTTAAATTAACTTTATCCCAAAACAAGCCCAAAAACTGTGTGTCGAGGCATCTGCGTAAACTTATTATAGGTGAAAATTAGACCAATGTCTATCACACACTAAATACAAGACCTCTTATACCTTTCCTTGACCAAATTAACAGTGCACTCCAATAATGAAGCTATTTTTGATCTCACAAGTCAATTTAGTTGAATAAGTAATACATCTATTCCATACCAACACACAAGACTTTTTGTACTTTATAATTTATTTTCCTCAAGCAGATTCTCATCCCCCTCCCCCCATCTTATTTTCCATTTTATAATACTATATTCCCATTTTTCATATCTCTTATTTAACATCATTTCTTGTTTATATTCTCTTTTGTTTAGAACGCATCCCATTTTTTATTCCCGTGGGTTTTCTCTTAAGACATCTCAATATTTAGTTTAAGGTTTTTCATACCAACACATAAGATTTTATTGTCCCCCAACAGATAATGATATGAGCAGCTGTAATAAAGTTTTTCTCTTAAGACATTTCAATATTTAGTTTAAGTTATTTTATACCAACACACAAGATTTTATAGTCCCAACAGATAATGATATGAGTAGCTGTAATAAAGTTTTTCTCTTAAGACATTTCAATATTTAGTTTAAGTTATTTTATACCAACACACAAGATTTTATAGTCCCAACAGATAATGATATGAGCAGCTGTAATAAAGTTTTTCTCTTAAGACATTTCAATATTTAGTTTAAGTTATTTTATACCAACACACAAGATTTTATAGTCCCAACAGATATTGATATGAGCAGCTGTAATAAAGTTTTTCTCTTAAGACATCTCAATATTTAGTTTAAGTTATTTTATACCAACACACAAGATTTAATAGTCCCAACAGATAATGATATGAACATCTGTAATAAAGTTTTTTCTCTTAAGACATCTCAATATTAGTTTAAGTTATTTCATACCAACACACAAGACTTTTGTACTTTATAGTCCTCCCCAAACAGATAATGATATGAGCAGCCAACACACAAGACTTTTGTACTTTATAGTCCTCCCCAAACAGATAATGATATGAGCAGCCAACACACAAGACTTTTGTACTTTATAGTTCTTCCCCCAACTCATACCAACACACAAGACTTTTGTACTTTATAGTTCTTCCCCCAACTCATACCAACACACAAGACTTTTGTACTTTATAGTTCTTCCCCCAACTCATACCAACACACAAGACTTTTGTACTTTATAGTTCTTCCCCCAACTCATACCAACACACAAGACTTTTTATTTTATAGTTCTTCCTCCAACTCATACCGACACACAAGACTTTTGTACTTTATAGTTCTTCCCCGAACTCATACCAACACACAAGACTTTTGTACTTTATAGTTCTTCCTCCAACTCATACCAACACACAAGACTTTTGTACTTTATAGTTCTTCCTCCAACTCATACCAACACACAAGACTTTTGTACTTTATAGTTCTTCCCCCAACTCATACCAACACACAAGACTTTTGTACTTTATAGTTCTTCCAATAGATAATGATATGAGCAGCTGTAATATGTTTAGGTCACACAAGGTTTTTTTTTTTACTTCATAATATCTTTTCCTCAAGCAGATTGTGATATTCTATCTGTGTGAGGAAAAAAGATTTGTCTTTCTCAGAGAGAAATTCAAAGTGAGATGGGTTTATTTAAAGTATATAAAGTTCTCTTAATCAGTCTTTCAATATAAAACAGCTGTAAAAGGTTTAGGACACACACCATAAAATGCATCTAACCCCCATCAATCAATATAAATGGTGTATAAAATTTTACTGGAGAGCTTTTGGAAGGAATGGTACAATTTTTAAGAGTGTCATTATGTCTTCAAAGAAAAACAAACAAAAATATTTATCCTATATGGAGCAGAGGCATGGACCTTAATTAAAAAAGAAAAGACATATGAAGAAAACAGACAATATGTATGTTTATTATGACCAGAAAAATATTATAAAGAATAATTTTATGGATAAGAGAAATGATAGTCATGAATGACCACAGTATGTTGTCAAAAGAATAGATGACCAATTCTGTTTGTTTGTTTTTAGACTAAGCGTGTGAAAGTGACATAGAGGAGACAAATTTAAGACAGACAGTTGTGAAAGAAACTTGAGAGAGGGGAGGGGGGAAGACCTTCATCCAGCATTGAATTAATCATATTCTAATAATGAAGCGGTCTCACAAGACCAAAACAAATCTATTACTTACAAGTCTCCTCAAAATTATAGTTGCATCACTCTATTTATTATTTAAACAGCCACAATTTTTTTGTTCAACACCATTAGTATAAACAATTTGAGAGGAATCATTTACTTTTCAATAAAGAACTACAATAACAAAAAATTAATAAAAAGGACATAATTTCTTACTTTTTAATTTCTTTCTTTCATATAAAATATATACGTCATCCTTCCTTAATTTTATTTTCTTAGATGGCATATATTCTTTTTCTTTTTTAAATATTTTTTCTCCATATTTCCGTAATATATGCTTTTTAAACGACGTAGTGTATACATTCCTAGGCCTTTCTGAAAAAATAATTCATTACATGTAATTTCTCACATTATCTACAACACATATTCATTCCATTACTTACATGATTAGAGCATACCTTACCACAAATCAACCTCCCTCTTTTTTTTTTTTTTCTAAAAATAATGCATTCCCCTCCCCAATAAACAAACAACAGTGAGAAGTTATACCATCAGAGTAGGAAATAATTATTATTTTCACATACAGCTAGCTATTCAGGACTTTCTTGAGAATCAGTAACCCATTTTGATAGTAAGATACTACGTCTTGCTCAATTGAGCCCCCCCATTATTATTTATGTGTAATCATGCTTAAAATATTTTAAGAAAGGGTTAAAAAAAAAAAGGAGATGGGCTTAAAGAAAAGTTATGTAGATTGAATTAGATAAACAAATTCACTTTCTTGTCCATGAGAGAAGACATTCGACAAAAATTGACTATCATCCCCCTTCATCTAACGCCTTTTATCTATCATATTTCATTTTTTAAGTTTCAACTTTACAGATATTATACATAACATATCAAATATAAGCCTACAGATATTATATATAACATATCAAATATAAACCATAAGATAGAAATTTTCATATTCTAATTTATAAAAGTCTACATACCAGGGTCTACATTCAACATTCCATTGAACTTTTTTATTTAAATTTAAAATGTGATTAAAATGATTTAGCTAAAAATTGGTTGATTTCATTTGTAATCACAGTAAAACAAACACTTTTATCATAAAAAAAACCCAAATAACTTTAAAATCAGGTTGTTTGTTAGATATAGCAATCTTGAATATTGATCATAAAATGATTTTTAATATCATAATGGTTTAAATAAAAAAAAATTAGTTGAGTTTTGACAAATTTCATATAACGGCTGCATGGATTTCCGAGAAACCATTTTAATAACAAATAGTAAGATAATGATAATTATACTAACTTTTGGGAATGGCTATTGTATATTGACAATAACAATAGACTGTCAAGTGATTTTAAACTTCAATTCTATACTTAAATTAAAAATGTACCTTAAAATTGGTTTGTTTCCACTTGTAAAATATTACACATCAGGATAGGAAAAGAATACATAAATTATCCTAAAAACAGGTGGTTTGTTAGGTTTAGCAATCTCTACTATTGATCATAAAGTCAGTTTTGATCTCACAAATAGTTTAAACAAAAAAAACAAGGTGAAATTTGCCAAATTTCATATAACGGCAAGGAAGATTAGATTTTCCGAGAAATCATTTTTTGATAAAATAGTAAGATACTGACTTCTTTTGGGGGGGGGACTAATTATTGTATATTGACACTAATAGCAAACTGTTAAGTAATTTAAAGCTTCAATTCTATGCTTAAATTAAAAATGTAACTGAAAATTTGGGGTTGACGACACTTGTAAAAGATCACACGCCATGATAGGAGGGGGGGAAAATTAAATTATCCTAAAAACATGTGGTTTGTTAGGTTTAGCAATCTCTACTATTGATCATAAAATCAGTTTTGATCTCACAAACAGTTTAAACAAAAAACAAGGTGAATTTTGGCATATTTCATATAACGGCAAGGAAGATTAGATTTTCCGAGAAATCATTTTTTGATAAAATAGTAAGATACTGACTTCTTTTATTATTTTGTGGGGACTAGTTATTGTATATTGACACTAATAGTAAACTGTTAAGTAATTTAAAGCTTCAATTTTATGCTTAAATTAAAAATGTAACTTTGGGGGTTGACGACTGTACAGAAAAGATTTATTGGAATGCCCAACAATATAATGAAGACTATTAAGTGATTTTAAACATTATATTCTGTGTTTAAATTAAACAAAATAGTTCAAATTGATTGATTTCACTTGTAAACATATTTTTAAAAACACACACAAGGAGGCTTTAGAAGCTCAATTAACCCCCCCCCCCTTTTTTTTTTGCACAAGGAATAAAAGTCAGTGAATACCTGAATAGAATTTGATGAAGTGAATACAGGGAATGAGGATTATGTATAATATATTATTGTTAAAAGCATTTTTTGAAACCAGGCAATTAACAAAAAGCGGATAACAGTTGTAGAAATGAATACTTTAACTGGCAGAAAAATTGGTTATCTTAATGTAATTTTTAAAGGATAAAATATGAGAATAAGATTCTCAATAATAAAATAAAGTCTTGTCTCATAATCAACGTCTGACTTAATCAAAAATTTACTTACAGTTTATTTCAAAACCACACTTTCAGGAAGATCAAAAATGCGTGCTATTCGTTTCCTATCCTTTTTCAAATGTCAATTCTGATTCTGCTTTTATAGTCAAAATAATTTATTCATATTAGTTTATCTGATTGTAGGAAATTCCCTGTCTATTCTACTTCCCAGAAACTTGCAAACCTCGTTGATTAGGATCTTGTGTGTAGGCAGCTGCGATGCGAAAAATGTTATGGTGTAACTAGTTTTCCTCGTGTTTGTCCTTGGATCTGTAAATAAACTAAAACATTGTGAGATGTCGCATAATCGTTCTTTCACGGAAAGATAAATACTTGACCGCATTCTAAGAATTATGTTTTTTTTCTGTAAAATATAAATGTATAAATATGAAAGCTTTCAAACACTAACTGCTTCAGTTTGTCTGACATCACTTACGCATATTACGTGTAGAAATCCGAACCGACAATTTGCCAAGTTAACGTAAGTAAAACTTTTTCTGTTGTATTCTACTTTTCCAAATGTACTTCTTCCCTTAAATTTGTCATTAAGGAGAAAAGAAAATATTAGATTTGATTCAATAATCCTTTAAGTTGTTAATCCTTTTATTGGAAACTGTGAACTTTAAAAATGTTTGCTCCTTTCCAAAATTAACGATTTGCGTGCTAAGTTAACTTCCTGCATACGGTATTTTTTCTCCCCAACGGAATAAGGAAGGATGTCATTTAAATCGTCAAAACGTGAAGTTTCTTGAACCTAGAACGACACATTTTTGTATCTAAAGTAAAAGAGAAGCGTTTTTTATTCGTAATTTCAGCCACCGTGACCTCGGGTGTTTCGGTGGGGCATTTGGTTTTGATGTTCGTGAGTGAAGCAAGATGCCTCGTCCAGTCCGGACCGCAGGGAGAGCTGTCGTTTTTCAGAAAATAATTTTTAATTGTTTCGTGTACAATATCGTCATGATTTTTCGTGGAATTAAATAAATTTAACGTGAATTGGTTCGCAAGGAAGTCGGTCCTGTGGATACAATTCCATCGGGCAGGGGGTCGTCCTGTGGTGTTTTCTTTTTCTTTGCTAAAGCATACACTAAAGTTTTCGTGTTTTCCGCCTCGCGGTTTAAAGAGTGAGTGGGAGACCTGCTTTCCGAATTATTCGGGAATATCTTGTAAATGAATAATTCCGAGATGATGAGGCAAAAGTAAGACAGCAGCAGGAAAACAGAGAAGACCCTAAAAATAAAACATAGTAGTATGCACAGACCCAGTAGCAGTGAAGTCCTCAAAGCTTGAGATTTCCGAAGCGGTGAACAAAATACGTCCGATCACCTCACCTCGCAGGAAAAATGCAAACTGATTTTTTGGATAATGTAATTACCCCATTTAAATACTCCCCCCTCTCTCTCTTCTCTCTCAATTTTATCCCCCTTATAAAATACACTGTATGAATCTAGCTCTGATTAACTTTTTTTTCTTTTATAGATGTCTGGACCAATTAATAAATTAACTGACAATGCTGCCATGAAAGAAGGATCTCTTGACAAACCTGTTAGATCTTATAAATCTCTATCTGAGTCTGATTCTGAATCAGACTCAGGTAGAGATTTGGAACAATCATCCACACAGCAATCATCCACACAGCAAAAAAGAAAAAATAACCAGAATTCCCCCTCACCCAAAAAAACAAACTAACACAAAAACTTTACTTAGTGAAATTTTAAGAAACAAAAACCCACATATAATACGATTTAAAAGTGACAAAATACAAGATATATTTTTAAATTATCATAAACAAAAACACGAAGTAATAATTAAAAGCCAAATGTTTAATAATTTATTATACATCCTTGACGGAAGACATTTAAACACAGCACCATTTTTAAACGAAGATTTTTTTATTATTGCCCTTTTGAAATCCGAATATACTAAAATAGCTAATCCCGAGACATCATTCCTTGACACTTACAATGACACATGGTCTTTTCACAATATATTTTTAAATGCTTTTAAAGCAGACAATCAAACTTATATTAAAAAAATGTCCACTACATTATCCGAAAAAGTGAGGGGGAATTCTAGCTATTATAACGTTATCAAATCAAATTAACAATTCATTCAGATCCTTTAGTACACATTTCACTGTATGTCTAGTTAAATTTTAAAGTAACTAGACATACAGTGAAATGTATCAAAATTATTACACTAACACAAACATTAAAACTTTCATCATAACAAATTCACATACATTTCTTTCCTCTTGCTACTGTCAGAGATGACCTTTTAAAGATGGAAATACAGATCAAAAGGACCGCTGGCTGCTACCATCAGAGATGACCTTTTAAAGATGGAAATACAGATCAAAAGGACCGCTGGCTGCTACCATCAGAGATGACCTTTTAAAGATGGAAATACAGATGAAAAGGACCCCCCCCCTGGCTGCTACAGTTAAAGATGGAAATACAGATGAAAAGGACCCCCCTGGCTGCTACAGTTAAAGATGGAAATACAGATGAAAAGGACCCCCTCCCTGGCTGCTACAGTTAAAGATGGAAATACAGATGAAAAGGACCCCCCTGGCTGCTACAGTTAAAGATGGAAATACAGATGAAAAGGACCCCCCTGGCTGCTACCGTTAAAGATGGAAATACAGATGAAAAGGACCCCCTGGCTGCTACCGTTAAAGATGGAAATACAGATGAAAAGGACCCCCCTGGCTGCTACGATTAAAGATGGAAATACAGATGAAAAGGACCCCTGGCTGCTACCATTAAAGATGGAAGTACAGATGAAAAGGACCCCTGGCTGCTACCGTTAAAGATGACCTTTTAAAGATGGAAATACAGATGAAAAGGACCCCCCCCCCGGCTGCTACCGTTACAGATGGAAATACAGATAAAAAGGACCCCCCCCCCGGCTGCTACCGTTACAGATGGAAATACAGATGAAAAGGACCTCCCCTGCCTGCTACCGTTACAGATGGAAATACAGATGAAAAGGACCCCCTGGCTGCTACCGTTACAGATAGAAATACAGATGAAAAGGACCCCCCTGGCTGCTACCGTTACTGATGACCTTTTAAAGATGGAAATACAGATGAAAAGGACCCACCCTGGCTGCTACCATTAAAGATGGAAATACAGATGAAAAGGACCCCCCCTGGCTGCTACCATTAAAGATGGAAATACAGATGAAAAGGACCCCCCCCCCGGCTGCTACCGTTACAGATGGAAATACAGATGAAAAGGACCCCCTGGCTGCTACCATTACAGATGACCTTTTAAAGATGGAAATACAGATGAAAAGGACCCCCTGGCTGCTACCGTTACAGATGACCTTTTAAAGATGGAAATACAGATGAAAAGGACCCTCCTGGCTGCTACCGTTAAAGATGGAAATACAGATGAAAAGGACCCTCCGGCTGCTACCATTAAAGATGGAAATACAGATGAAAAGGACCCCCTGGCTGCTACCATTAAAGATGGAAATACAGATGAAAAGGACCCCCCCTGGCTGCTACCATTAAAGATGGAAATACAGATGAAAAGGACTCCCCCCTGGCTGCTACCGTTAAAACTGTAAGTAAATTTTTGATTAAGTCAGACGTTGATTATGAGACAAGACTTTATTTTATTATTGAGAATCTTATTCTCATATTTTATCCTTTAAAAATTACATTAAGATAACCAATTTTTCTGCCAGTTAAAGTATTCATTTCTACAACTGTTATCCACTTTTTGTTAATTGCCTGGTTTCAAAAAATGCTTTTAACAATAATATATTATACATAATCCTCATTCCCTGTATTCACTTCATCAAATTCTATTCAAGTATTCACTGACTTTTATTCCTTGTGCAAAAAAAAAAAGGGGGGGGGGGTTAATTGAGCTTCTAAAGCCTCCTTGTGTGTGTTTTTAAAAATATGTTTACAAGTGAAATCAATCAATTTGAACTATTTTGTTTAATTTAAACACAGAATATAATGTTTAAAATCACTTAATAGTCTTCATTATATTGTTGGGCATTCCAATAAATCTTTTCTGTACAGTCGTCAACTCCCAAAGTTACATTTTTAATTTAAGCATAAAATTGAAGCTTTAAATTACTTAACAGTTTACTATTAGTGTCAATATACAATAACTAGTCCCCACAAAAAAATAAAAGAAGTCAGTATCTTACTATTTTATCAAAAAATGATTTCTCGGAAAATCTAATCTTCCTTGCCGTTATATGAAATATGCCAAAATTCACCTTGTTTTTTTTGTTTAAACTATTTATGAGATCAAAACTGATTTTATGATCAATAGTAGAGATTGCTAAACCTAACAAACCACATGTTTTTAGGATAATTTAATTTTTCCCCCCTCCTATCATGGCGTGTGATCTTTTACAAGTGTCGTCAACCCCAAATTTTCAGTTACATTTTTAATTTAAGCATAGAATTGAAGCTTTAAATTACTTAACAGTTTGCTATTAGTGTCAATATACAATAATTAGTCCCCTCCCCCCCAAAAAAGAAGTCAGTATCTTACTATTTTATCAAAAAATGATTTCTCGGAAAATCTAATCTTCCTTGCCGTTATATGAAATTTGGCAAATTTCACCTTGTTTTTTTTGTTTAAACTATTTGTGAGATCAAAACTGACTTTATGATCAATAGTAGAGATTGCTAAACCTAACAAACCACCTGTTTTTAGGATAATTTATGTATTCTTTTCCTATCCTGATGTGTAATATTTTACAAGTGGAAACAAACCAATTTTAAGGTACATTTTTAATTTAAGTATAGAATTGAAGTTTAAAATCACTTGACAGTCTATTGTTATTGTCAATATACAATAGCCATTCCCAAAAGTTAGTATAATTATCATTATCTTACTATTTGTTATTAAAATGGTTTCTCGGAAATCCATGCAGCGGTTATATGAAATTTGTCAAAACTCAACTAATTTTTTTATTTAAACCATTATGATATTAAAAATCATTTTATGATCAACATTCAAGATTGCTATATCTAACAAACAACCTGATTTTAAAGTTATTTGGGTTTTTTTATGATAAAAGTGTTTGTTTTACTGTGATTACAAATGAAATCAACCAATTTTTAGCTAAATCATTTTAATCACATTTTAAATTTAAATAAAAAAGTTCAATGGAATGTTGAATGTAGACCTTGGTATGTAGACTTATATAAATTAGAATATGAAAATACAAAAGCGTCCCGGAGGCCAAGCGAAGCGCAGGCCGTAGGATAAGCTTTTGTATTTTCATATTCTAATTTATAAAAATTTCTATCTTATGGTTTATATTTGATATGTTATATATAATATCTGTAGGTTTATATTTGATATCTTATGTATAATATCTGTAAAGTTGAAACTTAAAAATGAAATATGATAGATGAAAGGCGTTAGATGAAGGGGGATGATAGTCAATTTTTGTCGAATGTCTTCTCTCATGGACAAGAAAGTGGATTTGTTTATCTAATTCAATCTACATAACTCTTTTCTTTAAGCCCATCTCCTTTTTTTTTTTTAACCCTTTCTTAAAATATTTTAAGCATGATTACACATAAATAATAATGGGGGGGGGGGCTCAATTGAGCAAGACGTAGTATCTTACTATCAAAATGGGTTACCGATTCTCAAGAAAGTCCTGAATAGCTAGCTGTATGTGAAAATAATAATTATTTCCTACTCTGATGGTATAACTCCTCACTGTTGTTTGTTTATTGGGGAGGGGAATGCATTATTTTTAGAAAAAAAAAAAAAAAAAGAGGGAGGTTGATTTGTGGTAAGGTATGCTCTAATCATGTAAGTAATGGAATGAATATGTGTTGTAGATAATGTGAGAAATTACATGTAATGAATTATTTCTTCAGAAAGGCCTAGGAATGTATGCACTACGTCGTTTAAAAAGCATATATTACGTAAATATGGAGAAAAAATATTTAAAAAAAGAAAAAGAATATATGCCATCTAAGAAAATAAAATTAAGGAAGGATGACGTATATATTTTATATGAAAGAAAGAAATTAAAAAGTAAGAAATTATGTCCTTTTTATTAATTTTTTGTTATTGTAGTTCTTTATTGAAAAGTAAATGATTCCTCTCAAATTGTTTATACTAATGGTGTTGAACAAAAAAATTGTGGCTGTTTAAATAATAAATAGAGTGATGCAACTATAATTTTGAGGAGACTTGTAAGTAATAGATTTGTTTTGGTCTTGTGAGACCGCTTCATTATTAGAATATGATTAATTCAATGCTGGATGAAGGTCTTCCCCCCTCCCCTCTCTCAAGTTTCTTTCACAACTGTCTGTCTTAAATTTGTCTCCTCTATGTCACTTTCACACGCTTAGTCTAAAAACAAACAAACAGAATTGGTCATCTATTCTTTTGACAACATACTGTGGTCATTCATGACTATCATTTCTCTTATCCATAAAATTATTCTTTATAATATTTTTCTGGTCATAATAAACATACATATTGTCTGTTTTCTTCATATGTCTTTTCTTTTTTAATTAAGGTCCATGCCTCTGCTCCATATAGGATAAATATTTTTGTTTGTTTTTCTTTGAAGACATAATGACACTCTTAAAAATTGTACCATTCCTTCCAAAAGCTCTCCAGTAAAATTTTATACACCATTTATATTGATTGATGGGGGTTAGATGCATTTTATGGTGTGTGTCCTAAACCTTTTACAGCTGTTTTATATTGAAAGACTGATTAAGAGAACTTTATATACTTTAAATAAACCCATCTCACTTTGAATTTCTCTCTGAGAAAGACAAATCTTTTTCCTCACACAGATAGAATATCACAATCTGCTTGAGGAAAAGATATTATGAAGTAAAAAAAAACCTTGTGTGACCTAAACATATTACAGCTGCTCATATCATTATCTATTGGAAGAACTATAAAGTACAAAAGTCTTGTGTGTTGGTATGAGTTAGGGGAAGAACTATAAAGTACAAAAGTCTTGTGTGTTGGTATGAGTTGGGGGAAGAACTATAAAGTACAAAAGTCTTGTGTGTTGGTATGAGTTGGGGGAAGAACTATAAAGTACAAAAGTCTTGTGTGTTGGTATGAGTTGAGGGAAGAACTATAAAGTACAAAAGTCTTGTGTGTTGGCTGCTCATATCATTATCTGTTTGGGGAGGACTATAAAGTACAAAAGTCTTGTGTGTTGGCTGCTCATATCATTATCTGTTTGGGGAGGACTATAAAGTACAAAAGTCTTGTGTGTTGGTATGAAATAACTTAAACTAAATATTGAGATGTCTTAAGAGAGAAAACTTTATTACTGATGTTCATATCATTATCTGTTGGGACTATAAAATCTTGTGTGTTGGTATGAAATAACTTAAACTAAATATTGAGATATCTTAAGAGAAAAACTTTATTACAGATGTTCATATCATTATCTGTTGGGACTATTAAATCTTGTGTGTTGGTATAAAATAACTTAAACTAAATATTGAGATGTCTTAAGAGAGAAAACTTTATTACTGATGTTCATATCATTATCTGTTGGGACTATAAAATCTTGTGTGTTGGTATGAAATAACTTAAACTAAATATTGAGATATCTTAAGAGAAAAAACTTTATTACAGATGTTCATATCATTATCTGTTGGGACTATTAAATCTTGTGTGTTGGTATAAAATAACTTAAACTAAATATTGAGATGTCTTAAGAGAAAAACTTTATTACAGCTGCTCATATCATTATCTGTTGGGACTATAAAATCTTGTGTGTTGGTATAAAATAACTTAAACTAAATATTGAAATGTCTTAAGAGAAAAACTTTATTACAGCTGCTCATATCATTATCTGTTGGGGGACAATAAAATCTTATGTGTTGGTATGAAAAACCTTAAACTAAATATTGAGATGTCTTAAGAGAAAACCCACGGGAATAAAAGATGGGATGCGTTCTAAACAAAAGAGAATATAAACAAGAAATGATGTTAAATAAGAGATATGAAAAATGGGAATATAGTATTATAAAATGGAAAATAAGATGGGGGGATGGGGATGAGAATCTGCTTGAGGAAAATAAATTATAAAGTACAAAAAGTCTTGTGTGTTGGTATGGAATAGATGTATTACTTATTCAACTAAATTGACTTGTGAGATCAAAAATAGCTTCATTATTGGAGTGCACTGTTAATTTGGTCAAGGAAAGGTATAAGAGGGCCGCCCCGGTGGCGCAGTGGTCTAAGGCGTTGGCCTCTGATCATTCGTCCGTAAGGGGTCCGGGTTCGAATCCCGGTGAGGCATGGATGTTGTGTTTGTCTTACGGCACTGGCTCTTTCCCTTCCCTGGAACCAGTGACCCTAAATTAGGGACGGGCGACTGCTTATAGCCCATTGAGTTGCTCACGGTGGTCGTTAAACCTCCAATCAAAAAAAAAAAAAAAAAAAAAAAAGGTATAAGAGGTCTTGTATTTAGTGTGTGATAGACATTGGTCTAATTTTCACCTATAATAAGTTTACGCAGATGCCTCGACACACAGTTTTTGGGCTTGTTTTGGGATAAAGTTAATTTAAAATTGACTTATATATTATATGTAACAAAAACACTACATAAAATATCAAAACATCTTATGGATAAAGACCAAAAACTGTGTGTTGAAATTATTGTAAATGATATTTCTGTGAAACCTATAAATATCAGAAAAACAGTTTTAATAATATATTAAAGATAATTTTTTTATGATAATGTCCATTTGAATATTTTGTATACAAACTATAAATATTTATCTGTTTAATTAGATTTTTTTTCAGCTATCTCTTTTTAAAGAGAAGAGGAAAAAATGGACCCCAGTCACTTGAATGAAAGACCCCCAATCACCTGAATGGTTATTATCTAAGGAAAGACCCCCAGTCACCTGAATGCTTATCATCTAGGGAAAGACCCAGTCACCTGAATGCTTGGAGTAAAGTTAAGCTCTATTATGGACGTTCATCTACTGTTTCAGCAACTCATGTTATCACGTAGCTCTATTATAGACGTTCATCTACTATTTCAGCAACTCGTGTTATCACGTAGCTCTATTATGGACGTTCATCTACTATTTCAGCAACACGTGTTATTATGTAGCTCTATTATGGACGTTCATCTACTATTTCAGCAACACGTGTTATTATGTAGCTCTATTATGGACGTTCATCTACTATTTTAGCAACTCGTGTTATTATGTTAGCTCTATTATGGACGTTCATCTATTTCAGCAACTCGTGTTATTATGTTAGCTCTATTATGGACGTTCATCTATTTCAGCAACTCGTGTTATTATGTTAGCTCTATTATGGACGTTCATCTATTTCAGCAACTCGTGTTATTATGTAGCTCTATTATGGACGTTCATCTACTATTTCAGCAACTCGTGTTATTATGTTATTTTCACACAAAAAAATTATATTATGAACGTTCATCTACTGTTTCAGCAACTCATATTATCACATAGCTCTATTATGGAGATGTTCATCTACTATTTCAGCAACTCATGTTATTATGTAGCTCTTCTATTTATTTTCACACACAAAACAAATATATTATGGATGTTCATCTACTATTTCAGCAACTCATGTTATTATGTAGCTCTTCTATTTATTTTCACACACAAAACAAATATATTATGAATGTTCATCTACTATTTCAGTAACTCATGTTATTATGTAGCTCTTCTATTTATTTTCACACACAAAACAAATATATTATGAATGTTCATCTACTATTTCAGTAACTCATGTTATTATGTAGCTCTTCTATTTATTTTCACACACAAAACAAATATATTATGAATGTTCATCTACTATTTCAGTAACTCATGTTATTATGTAGCTCTTCTATTTATTTTCACAAAAAAAATTATATTATGAATGTTCATCTACTATTTCAGTAACTCATGTTATTATGTAGCTTTTCTATTTATTTTCACACAAAAAAAAATTATGTTATGGATGTTCATCTACTATTTCAGCAACCATAGTTTATAACAAACATTTTGGAAGATGTGATAAAAAAATAAATGTTTTAATATTGTGTAATCTTTCTTTTGTTGAATTAACTTTTAAGGAAAAGAATAACCTATAATAGAAATTAAGTCAACCTATTTTTTTCAAGTGTCTTGTGAGATAAAAAAATGACTTCATTATTGGATTTCTGCTTGAGAAAAAGATTAGGTCTTGTAATGTGTTGAAAAAACAGGTCCTTCTCCATCTTAAAAAAACAGGTCCTTCTCCATCTTAGAAAAAACAGGTCCTTCTCCATCTTAGACAACTAGGAAAGATAATTTTTTAAATTGCCAAGGTACAATAAGATTGTTTAAAAAGGAGGGAGTTTTTAAATACTAACCAGACACCTTGTCTGTCTTTCAAACAACCTTAATTCAGTATCCATTTAACCCTACTATTTTTGGCTAATATAAAAAAAGGGGAAAACTTAGTGCTTGTGTCAGTAGTAATTTTTGGGTAACGAGATGGATAAAAAATACAATTTGACGGAACGTGGGATAGGAGCTCAAAGCCATGGAGCGAGTATCACCGAAACTGCCACATTCGTGAAATGTTCCAGAGCAATTAAAGTGTTTAAAGAATGGATAAAAAACAAAACAAACTGGGTTTTTATGTACAACGTGTGGTCGTTGACTGCTCAGGTGGAACAGAGAGTGTCCAGACTGGTAACAATAAAAGGGCAGCAAATTATAGACCATCTTAATCAAGGACCCCTCCTCAAATGATCTCTGCATGCACTGTTTGTCGTATCGTACTGTTCATATTATACAGGATTGGTTTCGTCAGTGAGTTTATTTTGCTTAGGTGCCCCACACACAAAATTTCCAGATTTTAACCTCATTGAGAATTCGTAGGATCATTTATTTTGGATAAGCTTTTGTACATATCTTCCATATTATTACAAAAGCCTACATATCTTCCATATTATTACAAAAACCTACATATCTTCCATATTATTACAAAAGCCTACATATCTTCCATATTATTACAAAAGCCTACATATCTTCCATATTATTACAAAAGCCTACATATCTTCCATATTATTACAAAAGCCTACATATCTTCCTTATTATTTAAAAAGCCTACATATCTTCCTTATTATTTACAAAAGCCTACATATCTTCCTTATTATTTACAAAAGCCTACATATCTTCCATATTATTTACAAAAGAGAATTTGTAGGATCATTTATTTTGGATAAGCTTTTGTACATATCTTCCATATTATTACAAAAGCCTACATATCTTCCATATTATTACAAAAGCCTACATATCTTCCCTATTATTTACAAAAGCCTACATATCTTCCCTATTATTTACAAAAGCCTACATATCTTCCATATTATTTACGAAAGCCTACATATCTTCCCTATTATTTACAAAAGCCTACATATCTTCCATATTATTTACGAAAGCCTACATATCTTCCCTATTATTACAAAAGCCTACATATCTTCCCTATTATTTACAAAAGCCTACATATCTTCCATATTATTACAAAAGCTCCCTATTATTTACAAAACCCTACATATCTTCCATATTAATTACAAAAGCCTACACATCTTCCATATTAATTACAAAAGCCTACATATCGTCCATATTATTTACAAAAGCCTACATATCTTCCATATTATTTTTTTTTTTTTTTGATTGGAGGTTTAACGACTACCGTGAGCAACTCAATGGGCTATAAGCAGTCGCCCGTCCCTAATTTTGGGTCACTGGTTCCAGGGAAGGGAGAGAGCCAGTGCCGTAAGACAAACACAACATCCATGCCTGACCGGGATTCGAACCCGGACCCCTTACGGACGAATGATCAGAGGCCAACGCCTTAGACCACTGCGCCACCGGGGCGGCTCTTCCATATTATTTACAAAAGCCTACATATCTTCCATATTATTTACAAAAGCCTACATATCTTCCATATTAATTACAAAAGCCTACATATCTTCCATATTATTTACAAAAAACTACATATCTTCCATATTATTTACAAAAGCCTACATATCTTCCATATTATCTACTTTGAAATAAAGGTAGGAATCTGTGGAGAACATGGAATATAGACCTTTGTATGTAGGCTTTTGTAAATTATATATACTATGTAAAATACAAAGCTTATCCTACGGCCTGCGCTTCGCTTGGCCTCCGGAACGCTTTTGTATTTTTTCATAGTATATATAATTTATAAACGTTTCTATGTTATGGTTCATATTTTTATGTATTGTACTTGTAAGAGGAGAATTTGTGATTTTGCTACCATACACAGATGTCTCTTATTAGTGGTTAAGTACTCATAATAGTTTAGAATCTGTACAGTTGGTTGAAAGGGGGGTGAAAATATAATTCAAATGGGGGTGAAAAGTCAGGAGCGAGATTTATTAAGAAAATCATGGGACTTGAGAAAAAAGATTAGGTTTTCAAGAAAACTTTCATTGTTATTATACATGGCTTTCATTGATTATGAAAAAGGTCTTGTACCCAATAAAAAGGGGCTTTTAATGATTATGAAAAAGGTCTTTGATTTGGTACCCAATAAAAAAAAAGGGGAGTAAGATAAAATGATACATTCTACACAGAGGTAATCTTAGGAGTCTATAATTGGGAGAGCAAAATAAATCCCAACAAACGTTGCAGTCAAGAACATGAAATCAGGGGGCTTTAGGAGAAGATGGAATTACTGTAGACAAGTGAAGAAATGCTATAATGATTTTGACTCAACCGAGAGAACAAACTGGATTTAAGGGTATAACATTATAGCTGGATTTAAGGGTGAATTTAAAAAGCATAACATTATAGATCAAATCCTGAGAAAACTCTTCCATTATACTTGGTGGTTTTATTATTTTGATTCGGTAAAACCAGTCACATTCAATGACACTATCTTTCAAAATTCTTTGAAATACCACGCATTGGAAAATATCTTTCAATCACTAAACTAGGGGACAAAAGAGTACCGGATCATGGATTATACTCTGCAGCTCTGATGGATAGGTAGTTGTAAATGACTACACCATATTATGCCATTATTTTGAGCATGACACACACTATTGTAGAAGATCCACTTACCTTACCTTTATGTTTATTTAAGTGTGTATATATATGTGTGTATGTGTGTATATATTGTGTAGTGTATGTGTGTGTGTTATATCCATTTTTGTATATGCTTGTTATTTCCTTCAAGCAGATCAGCACAATTTTGTCAACGAAATGTATTTCTAGATTCGATAACGATATACACAAACTGATGCCATACCGATATTCATAAAATATTATTTCGTCAGTCTTTTTAAAAGATCTAAATGTTTTGAGAACCAATTTGAAGAGAAAAAAGATTAATTCATGACAAAATAGAGGAAATTATTATACAATTTAACTCTATGGAACGAAATATATATATATTATAAAAACTTTTATCAATTATAATATGAAAATACAAAAGCGTTCCGGAGGCCAATATTTTTTGTTCTTAACTCTTATTCCTAATTATCACAATCTTTTCCAATTTATAATAACTTACTTATATAGGCAAATACTACCCAGAAAAATAATTGAGCTCGTCCACTATGAACAACCAATCCAATCATTAGTAAACAACCAATCAAATCACAGCATTCTAAACACGACAACCAATCAGAGCGTCTTAAAGAATGACGTCATTTCCGGAATGAAAAATATATCCATTGGAATGAAGAAACAAATGGCCATAAAATCTGTTAGATATTGTGTTCAACCCTTATCAGACGGGTTGCCTTCACCACAATATCTAACATATATTGTGTACAACCCCTATCAGACGGGTTGCCTTCACCACAATATCTAACATATTGTGTACAACCTCTATCAGACGGGCTGCCTTCACCATAAAATCTGTTACATATTGTGTACAACCCCTATCAGATGGGCTGCCTTCACCACAACACCTAACAGATATTGTGTACAACCCCTATCAGATGGGCTGCCTTCACCACAAATCTTTCAACATTGTGTACAACCCCTATCAGATGGGCTGCCTTCACCACAAATCTTTCAATATTGTGAAAAATAACGGGATCCCTATCAGACAGGGTCCTATGTGATTAAAAGAATTCTAACCAGTTCAGACGGGTTGTCTTCACCTTATTTTTTGTTCGGATATATATTGGAGAGACTGTACATTACCAGAAAACACTTGAATTTGAGACAGAAACTACGCCTACCTACGAAGCCTCCACACCCAAACAATGTCACTGGTTAAAACGCAATAGCGCGTATTTTGTCTTTTCATTGTGGAGCCAACGAGAGACCGCTTCCATTCTGAATATGGTACAGTCTTCAGTTATTTGCTGACGCCAACTTCTGGGACAAGACGTAAAAGCCACGCCCAAGGAGTGATATTTAGCGCCATCTATCGCAGAAGATGAAGCCTAACACTTATTTAAAGACAGTCTTAAAACACTCACTTGCTCCAGGAATGTTAAATCCCTGAGTTAGAGCAAGCAATAGGTAAAAAATTGCAATTGTTTCAATGCAATTGATTGAGCGTTTCTTGAAGAAATTAACTTTATGCTGTTTTTAATTTGGCACAGACTACGTCTGAATGAAATCCTTCAAAATAAAGCCCAAGACCAAGACCTTATATTCGAAGTTGCTTAATTTAATAAAAGAAAATTTTAGTGGTCTCCACCTGACATTCTCATACATTAAAGTAAATACATGCCTGATTTTACCCAAAACATATGAACACACAGTTTAGTCATAAAATCACAAAATATAAAACATGCTAACTGGAAACCTTCCCTTTTTTTTTGTTCGTAAAAGCATGGTTTGTACGCGTCCTGGAAATGTCCTAAAATTCTGTTACATGTTCGTGGTTTTTTATCCATTGCAGCCTTTTTGTTCCTGTTTGATGTTTTGTAGTTGAAGATTTTTCTACTGACATAACTTATGTCTGACAAATTTTCCTCCCCACCCTGTGCAAAACGTGTTGGGGGGAGGGGGTCTTTTCTGTTAGGATGACTGAAACTGCGTTATATTAGCATCTTTTGGCGTCATGCTTATGTCATCAGTTTGTCTGTTCGACCGTGAAGACCATATCTCTGCAATTATTAGTTCGATTTGTAGAATTCTTTTTGTGTTGTGAAGCTTAAAATGTGAGAATGATGATCTATTTGTTCCATTTTGTTTTCTGATGCACAACTTCACAGCTAGGGGCGCAAATGATCATATCGAATTTAAAATGCATTTTATTTCATACATTTGCTTCTAAATATCCAATTGAAAAAAAATATCTTTTCATTTCGATGGCATTTATATCGAAGACTATTTTAGTTACTTTTCCAAATAATACACTAATATTCCGCTAGGGAGCGTAATAGTAAATCGTGTTTTTCCCAATATCTCCGTTTCTAATAGTCCGATTTGAAAAATTCTTCTTACGTTGGATGCAGCTTTTGAGGAGAAATGTTTTGCATATAATTTCCTATTTTGGGGGGAAAATGGTTTGGCCGCCAGGGGGCGAAGTGTTTATTTTTGCTTCTGATGTATTTGCAATAAAATCTGAGCTCGAAACTTGATTGAAAAATTCCTCCGTAGACCGATACCGGCCACCTCCAAAACGTTTTTGAGAATACCTCCTGCTTAAATAGTGCATAATTTTCCACTAGGGACGTATATCTGTTTCTAGGAGTAAGATTTGAAAAATTCTTTGTTGGAGAACATTTTCGGTGCGAAATGTTCCTCATATAATTTATAATATTTCTTAACGCACAAGTGCGCCACTAGAGGGCGTAAGTTTCAGTTAACAGTATTTACAGTAATATGTACGGGACTAGTAACCCGATTGACAAATATTCTCTTTCGACTAGATATTGCTAACTGAAAACTCCTTGTGTGCATTTTCTTCCCAAAATAATGCACAATTTTGCCACTAGGGGGTGCAAATATTTAATCTTTTTTCCTCAATATCTGTACTTCTAAATATCTGATGAAAAAATTATTTTAACATCAGATACCATTTACTTTATGGAGCACTAAGTGTGCATTTGCGGAGGTTTGTGGTTCACAATTCTGCCGCCAGGTGATGTTTATGTACTTCCAGTTGCAGCCTATCTCTGCCTCTAAAAACCCTAATGAGAAATTTCTTTTTTTACTGTATGCCATTCGCCATAATAAAGATGGAGAGTGAATAAGAGTTTTCCTACAATAAGATCCTCTTCAAATAATGTGCACTTTTTTTCCCTAGGGGTTGTAAATGTCAAAACATTTTTCTTGCTATCTCTGCTTTTGTGAGATGTATTTGAAAAGTTTTATTCCTCAGCATAGCTTTTGCTATGAGGAATACTTTTGGCGTGTTTCAACTTTTCCTTTGTGCAAAATTCTTACGCTAAAGGCAGGGGCGGCTCCCCTACCCAAAGCAGTTTTTTTTTTCATGCCGTAGCAAGAAAGCGAATTAAGTTTTGTGAACACCGCTGTAAGTTTTCCCAGCATAATGCCACGACTGCAGTTTTATGAACTCAACTGGAAGTTTTTCCTGCATAACTCCACTGGGAGCGGGAAGACGTCACGGACTGCGCTCCTTGCAGCCCTGACTGCTATTGAAACCAACTCATGTGGGAAACTCTACCTATTCCCACATCAGTTCGTTTGCTTTAAATAAAACTTTCCTGGGGACTGCATTCACGGCAGCTCTCGCTATCAGGGTTGCTCGCGAATACAGTCTCTCGTTGGGTGGGAATTTTTTTTTTTTTTTTTTTGAGGTTTAACGACCACCGTGAGCAACTCAATGGGCTATAAGCAGTCGCCCGTCCCTAATTTAGAGTCACTGGTTCCAGGGAAGGGAGAGAGCCAGTGCCGTAAGACAAACACAACATCCATGCCTGACGGGATTCGAACCCGGACCCCTTCCGACGAATGATCAGAGGCCAACGCCTTAGACCACTGCGCCACCGGGGCGGCTTGGGTGGGAATGCATCGCCGGGCCTGTGTACTTTGTTGATTAATACGGTTCTTGTGCTTCCGAATAAGACATAAAATAGAGGAATGAATTAAAAATAATGACGAATGTTGAAATAAAGTATTAAATAAAGTATGTTTGAATATATTACTCAACCTGTTTTTTTTTTTTCCTTCCAATTTTTGGTTTGTTCCTGCTTTTATTCAACGTAATAATTCTAATAACAATGTTGCTCCCATCTAATAACAAATACTCAGTTGCCGGGACTTTTGCAAAAAAGTTTTACTTATATTTTCTCTTCTGGTGAAAATGGGCATGTGAACAAATTGCGATTAAAAATAGAGTTTAGTATTGGATAAATTGAAACAAAAAAGAGAGAGAGAGAGAGAGAGAGAGAGAGAGAGATATACTAATTTCTGCAACGAAATATTTTCACAAAATTGATTTCTTCACTTACCCAGCAGAGCGAAATTTTCGCTCTTAAACTCGCGTAAATTTTTATTCACCAAAAATCATTGAAGTCACTCCACTGGATACATTTTATTTTATTTTTCTGCTGCATCCCCCTCCCTCCAAAAAATCAGTTGTGCATTTCAATTGAAGTAGTGTATTTAATTACTTTGAAAAGAACATTTAGTCAGATATTGTTTAGAAAATTTACGAAGTTGGTAAATTTTGGAAAAAAAAATTCTACACTAAATTGTTATGGTGGCTTCAGAATTAAAACTGGACTGAATATGTTTGCAATCCGTTTTTATTAAAGAGAATGCCGGTGTGTGAGTATCGCAAAATTCTGGCAGACCCTTCAAAATTCCACAAAATGTTTTTCATTGTCATCCAAGTTGCAGTGGTCGGTATCAAGTCGAAGTTTCAAAGGGAGTGTATCAGAAGAAAAAATGTCATATTTCTAGGGGTCACAATGAGACACTTGAGAACGCGTACGTGATCTTGAGTGTGCCTCCGCTACCACTGGCACATGCATTAATTTTTGTCCTTATATATATATCATCATTGTCAACCATTATCGATCCACTGCTGGACGAAGGTCACCCCAAGTTTCCTCTACAACGGTCTGTGTTGTGCCAGTCTCCTCCGTGTCACTCCCGCATACTTTCGAATTTCATCCACCCATATGAAACACGTTGACTGAATATATAGTTGGTTGGTATTATCCTGACAGACGTACTAGGTTTTTTTTTTTTTGTTTAATATTCTACTAGTTGATTTAGCGTTAGTGCCAAGTGAAATATTCACTAATCTGCTTGTTTCAGACAACTGTTAACATTGCAACCCCCTCCCATAAAACGCTGTCTCGATTCTCTCAAAGTTGTGACGTACAAGAAAATGTATAACCAAAGTTCCACTGTAGGTCTATTAAGTGTGCAATAATATTTTGGTAGTTGTTATATGTTAATGTGTTGTCTATTTGGTATTCTCCTTGCACCCCTTATTATTTTGCCTTCCCATCTGAACAGTGGAGCCTTTAAAACAATGAACATATGTATTTGTAGACGACATTCCATGTGATGGAAAGAATTTTTCTGAAGCTGATAAAGGATGTCACTTAGAGATGGGATCGACTATTTGAAAGAAGTGTTTTGTGTGGATTGATATGAAAAAAATTTCACTCAAGACATTTAATTTTAATGGTCTGAATTGCAACAGTAAGCAGATCTGAAGTTCAGGCTACAAATACTGTAGGTAAGCTGTTTTATTTTCTTGCAGGCATGTTTAGTGACCATAAAAAGTTTTACATTTGTATGGGCATCAATTCCTGTCAAGTTAAACTGTGTTATAAAAATGATTAGATAACAAGAAAACATAGTTGAAATGTGTATAATGGTGTTTGCATACGTAGTGTTCTCATAGATTTTTATTACAGCTGGGTGGCAACAGATTTTAGCTGGATGGTACTTTTAATGACCCCTTCCTCAATCAAGAAAATAAAAGGATATTTTGCTTAACATTATTATACTTGTTAAACATCTTTAGGGTGTGGTAGGCATTAATGTAACACATGATAAAAACAATAGAAAATTGTACCTAAATGAAAAAAAAAAAAAAAAAGTTATATTCACAGATTTCAGCCAGTTTTCATCAATATTTATGGTGCATGTGGGGATAAGTTTATATTGTGAAAACATTCATTAAAGAAAATTTAGCTGGGTGGGCCACCCAGTAAAAAGGCTCTAGAGAGAACACTACACATGGTATTCATAGTTACAATTCCTGTTTGCTCCCTCCTGAAAACTAAACTATGGGCACCTGTGTTTGTGGTGAAAGGTATTGGAAGGAAAAATAATTTTTTGAATTGGGTGTTTTCAGAAAAAAAAAAAAAAAATTGACAGCACTGGCAGTTGTTTTTTTTAACTTCTAGAGACTTGGCTAATGTTATACAAAATCATTAGTAACAGGTATTGGGGATCTCCCTGGTGGCGCAGTGGTCTAAGTGATGGCTTCTGATCACTCTCTAATGATTCTCTAACGGGGATCCCTACAGCTTATTAGATACATGGCCATAATGTAATGGCGCAGCGGTGCATTTAGTTTGTATACCAACATACTCATTGTAGTGTATAATTATGATTGTAAAGTCTGAGAAATTTAAATCTGTGTAAACCACAGCAGTTGCAGCATCTTTATTTCTCTGTATAAACTTGAACATGCAGAATTAAAGGAACTGATTTTTTCACACTAACATATATATATATATTTTTGTAAAATAAAACTTTGCATGCTGAATACTTTTTTTTTTCTTTTACTCTGGAACATGTATATCTGAAATGTCACTTTATGATTCTACTTAATGTGAAGTGCTAACCAAGATAACAATAGAATAAGATAATTTAAATAAAAATAAGACAGTAAATAATTTTTAGAGTATTGCAGATTCCAATGAGGACAAAAGTACATTAGGATTGAGTGAATGTGCAGCAATGTGGTGAAATGGCTAGATTCATTTACCTTCAACCAGAAATGAGGTGATTAGAATTAACATGGTTTCAAACTTCCATCAGATTTATGTTATCAGGTGTGGGTACCATATTTTCCCTGGACTTTATTAGTTTTACATATTTATGTATTATCTTGAAGTGGTGGCCAAAAATGGGTAAACAGAAAATTTAAAGCAAAAAAGAAATTGAGAATAATTTATTTTTTAATCTACAAGTAAAAGCTATCTGTGAAAGAAATCACAAAAGCAATAATACATGTGTGTAATAGTATTAAACTAGAATTCCTGGTGTTGCTTTTATGCACATGGTAATATACACAGACACACACACATCAAATTAATACAAGTTGCAGAAATCTACAAACATCTTTGAAACCATAGGAATACATGAAAAGCAGCAGAAAATATGTGACCTTTTTCAAACAGGGCCACTGACAAATGAAATATAAGTCATTTTGACTCATTTCACGAAAGAAATCACAAAAGCAGTAATTCACGTGTGTAATAGTATTAAACTAGAATTCCTGGTGTTGCTTTTATGCACATTCTTCACAAAATAGAACATCAATATCTATGTATAAAAAAAAAGCAAGTAATATTTACTAAAAGTTATACAAACATTTTTCCAAAAACAAGGTCAAAAATTTGCTACACAAAATTACCATAGAGAAATTATATGAAATACCTAGGACTCACTATTGACCAAAAAAATATTTGGGACAAACATATCAAGAAAGTTTTAATACTGAAAAACTAATTGTGTTAAAAATGCAGTGATTCTACTTCTTAGACAGACAAGTAAATGCAGTTGAAATACAAAATGAGATTATGAAAAATGCCTATTTAGTTCCAGTTATTACATATGGGGCAGTTATAACGGCCAACTGCATTGAAAGACACAAACACCTTCTAAAACTTTTCATAACAGAGTAATTAACATAATCTTCCAAAACAAAGGGACCACATTATTTGAAATTATTAGAAGCATATCAAAACAATCGATGAAGTTATCTTGACAAAAATTATGAAAAAATAAAGATGCACGCCAATGAATCAATTAACAGAAGCAGTAAATTATTCTGCTCTCATACAACAAAAATATAGAAAACTCAAATGTGCATTCAGGCAAAGAAACCTTTTAGCAATATGATTTATTGTCATTTGTTTTGAAATTTTAAATGCAAAATTTGTAAGCATTGCTTGTAAATAAAAAAAAAAGTGATCGTGAAATACAACTTTCAAAATCATGCAACTTTAATTTGCAAGAAAACAATATTTAAAATTTGTCATTTGAATATCCAGTTTTAAAAAATATATGTGTAGGCCTACTAAAAATTACTATTTTTTTAAACAAAAAACAAACAAGCTATCAGGTATACACAGTTTAAAGACAAAATTCTAACTGGGAGTGATTTTTTACAGTAAAATATATGTACTTGGGGAGTCTTATTTTTCTTGGCCCAGGGCATTGAATTGTTTACACATACATGCCTCTGTGCATTTACCCACTCAATTTCCATAATTTTTTGACTCAATTTTGCAAGTACAGCCAGTTTGCTTGATCTTGATGTACAAATTGAAATATTACATTAACCAACCCCAAATTATTAATGCAACAAGAGTAAATGAGTTGGCAAAGCAATCTGTGCTTGTTCTTGATTTTGGATGTAACATTGCTATAGCGTAGTCTTTGATTCCAGTCTTGATATGGAAGGAATGAATGAATTGATTTCAAAAGGTAAAGGTTATAATGGTGTATAGGGTTTGTACATATTTACAGAAAAAAAAAAATTCCAGGTGAACTGTGCGGCATAAATATTCATCACATAATTCCACATATTATGTGAAGGATATTTCTTCCACACAATTTATCTGACTGACTTGAAATTTACTTAACGCTACAAGAAAGCAAAATCTGCTTCAACTCACAAGTGGTCGGAGAATATTTCGATACTTAACTATCAGATACTTGGGACTTGATCATCCGGGTTGGTGTAACGGATAGCATGCACAAACAAAAATCGGGACACTTGGATTCAATTCTCGCACCAAGGCGATTTAATCTTAAAGTTTTGTGATGTGATTAATGTTACGCGTGCAACAGTAAATACAGGCAATAAATTGTAGGAATTCAACAAATAACAGGAGCATACATTTTTGGTTAAGAACAGTTTTGTTTTATAATTTGCAAAATGAGATGAAATTTACTATGCATTTGGAATTCTTATGAAATCCCATGAGTTCCGCTGTTACATATTGCTCTTCAGTGTGTGCTACAGCTTCAATGAAGTGGCAAAATTTATCTGAATAAAAATTGCTCTGTATGAAGTGTGAAGCAATCTGGCACTTAGTATAATGACAATAATGCAAAACAAATTTGATATGGCACAGAAGATTTTCTTATCTATAGTCTCCTATATACAGTGCAGCAGGGAAACCAGATATCAGTCTCCTTAAGTGAGGAAAGCATGTGCTAGAAGGAACAGCCATCTTGGACTAGCAGGAAAGTTTCCACATGCTATCGTGACTACATCAGCACAAACCTGGTATAACACACAAAAAAGTTTCTAGAAATTAGCACTGAAACACCTGGCACTGCAGCATCATGAGATGACAATAGTCCATGGAAGTACAGCTTCCAACTTTCCAAAATCGAAAACCGGGACATCAACGCATGTTCAGCGGTGCATGTATTTAAAATTTATAAAATTAATTATAGATTTAAGACCCCCCAAGCTTATCTTCAGTTTTGCATAGATTTTGACAATGCCCTAAATAACGAAAGGAAAAAAAAAAAGGGAAGAATAAAAAAACCCCGGAATCCTGTGAATGATAGAGATGAAGTCAATGCACGTTGTGGAATACATACCTCGCTAAGAAGATCCATCATTTCGCAACTACAGGAGCTCCTTCACGAAAAGAACAACTTGGTGCGTTTGTTCAAAACGGCAATGGATATGATGCCATCAGATACCCACAAGATTGTCATTCACGCCGACAAAAAGCCCGCTGGAGAACATGTCCGAAGGTATAATGCTCCAACTATAGACGAAGTATCAATTGTCATAGCCGGAGATCAGTTCCAACCTAGAGATATTGTTCTCCATCGAAGAAACGATCAATTGATAAACGTCGCAGAAACTCACCGTTGTTACGATGCTTTGCAATATCCAGTTATCTTCTGGGATGGTGCCGATGGATATAATTTCAATGTGAAGATGATAAACCCAGTGAATGCAGAAATTAATAAAAAGTGCAGCGCAATGAACTTTTACGCCTACCGCTTAATGATTCGGAGGAACGAGGACAATTATATTTTGAAATGACGTCAGTTGTTTCCCCAGTACATTGTGGACATGTATGCAAAAATTGAAACGGAACGTTTGCTATTTCTTCGTTTGAATCAGACCAAACTCCGCTCCGAAGAATACATTCATTTGCGAGATGCAGTTGTGAATGACGGTAATACAACCAACGTTGGAAAGCTTACTATTTTGCCATCTTCATACATAGGCAGTCCACGTCACATGCAGGAATATGCTCAAGATTCAATGGTAAATGTTCGTCATTACGGGCGTCCAGACTTATTTATCACCTTCACGTGCAATCCAGCTTGGGACGAGATACAGCAGCTGTTACTTCCTGGGCAATCACCCGTGGATAGGCATGACATCACAGCACGTGTTTTCAGACAAAAGCTCAAGTCGCTGATGGATTTCATTGTGAAGCATGAAGTGTTTGGATCTGTGCGCTGCTGGATGTATTCAGCAGAATGGCAAAAGAGAGGATTGCCACATGCGCATATACTAATCTGGCTATACAATAAAATAACTTCAGACGAAATCGACGATGTGATATGCGCTGAGATTCCACGGGCCGACGTCGATAAGGATTTGCATGCAGTTGTTATTAAAAACATGATACATGGACCATGCGGTACACTAAATCCGAATTCACCATGCATGGTAGACGGGAAATGTTCTAAGCAATATCCTCGAGCATTCGCAGCCAACACAGTAACAGGAGACGATCAACTGAAGATGGCGGGAATTCGGCAACTATACACATGCGAAATGGTGATATTGATGTAGACAATCGTTGGGTGGTCCCATATTCGCCTCTGTTGTCAAAAACATACAAAGCGCACATAAACATAGAATATTGCAATTCGGTCAAATCGATTAAATACATCTGTAAGTATGTGAATAAAGGCAGCGATACGGCAGTTTTTGGTGTGCAACCAGAAAATAGTGAAAGAAATGCAGTACGAGTTATCAATGAAATTGCACAATACCAGGCTGGAAGATACATAAGCAGCAATGAGGCTGCATGGTGAATTTTTCATTTCCCATGCATGAACGCAATCCAGCTGTGGTTCACTTAGCAGTACATTTAGAGAATGGACAGCGTGTTTATTTCACAGATGCAAATGTGCACCAAAGAGCCCTTAATCCACCTGGTACAACTCTGACTGCTTTCTTCACCTTATGCCAGGAAGACGCTTTCGCCAGAACACTGATGTAAACAGAAGTGTCCTTTTATTACACGTGGAATGTAACTAAAAAAGCATTCGTATGACGCAGACGAGGGGAGCCAGTCGACGGTCAACCTGGCATTTTCAGAGAAAATACAATTGAAAGACTTTATACAGTGCATCCTAATCAAGATGAATGTTTTTTCCTTCGCATGTTGTTGGTAAATGTGCCTGGGTCCTAGATCTTTCCAGCAATTGAAAATTGTTGACGGCGTCACATATGCCACTTTCCGCAGTGCGTGTCAAGCTCTTAATTTATTAGAAAACGACCAACAGTGGGATATATGTATTAGTGACTCGTGCAACACTGCACATCCAAACCAAATTCGAGCACTATTCGCAATTATATTGACCGCTTGCTTCCCTTCATCTCCCACAGAGTTATGGGAAAGATATCGATCGCATATGGCTGAGGATATTTTGCATAGAGTACGCCTAGAAAATGCCAATATGACCATGGAATTTACAGAAGGCATTTACAACGAAACATTGATAAATATTGAAGACAAGTGCTTAGCTATTGCAAATAAAGTTCTTAGTCAATTGGGAATGCCAGCACCCAACCGAACTACGACTGCTTCATTTGATGTGGATTTGCGCCGTGAACAGAGTTACAACACCGGTGATCTCCAGTCATATGTCCAATCAAACATTCCCAAATTAACGTGTGAACAGAAGGGGATTTATGATCGCATAATGCAAATGATAAATGACGGAGTTGGGGGCTTCTTCTAGGATGTGCCAGGAGTGAACTGGGAAAACATTCCTTATCAGATTGATTCTGGCAACAGTTCGATCAAAAAATGACATAGCCTTAGCTCTCGCTTTGTCTGGAATAGCTGCGACATTGTTACCAGGTGGAAGGACTGCTCATTCAGCTCTGAAGTTGCCATTAAACATGCGAATCATTGAGACTCCCACGTGCAATATTTCCAAAGCATCCGGTATGGGAAAAGTATTACAAAAATGTAAACTCATTGTTTGGGATGAATGCACGATGGCACATAAAAAAATCGCTTGAAGCTCTTGATCGATCGTTGCGAGATTTGCGTGGAAACGTTCAACCATTTGGGAATGCATTGATATAGCTCGCAGGAGATTTTAGGCAAACATTACCTGTAATTTCTCGATCGACACCAGCGGACGAAATAAATGCTTGCCTGAAATATTCAACATTGTGGCGACACGTACGTACATTGCAGTTGACTACGAATATGAGTGTCCAGCTGCATCCAGCTGCAGAACGATCAATCAGCCGAGGTATTCTCACGACAGTTACTGGACATTGGGAACAGACAACTGCCAGTCGATGAGACGTCAAGACGAATATCATTTCCTGATAATTTTTGTAATTTAGTAACATCGTAAGAAGAACTGATCGAAAAAGTATTTCCTAATATTCAAATTAATTATAAGAATCATGATTGGCTCAGTGAACGAGCTATCCTTGCCGCGAAGAATAAAGATGTCTATCAAATTAACAATGTTATTCAATCCAGCATTCAAAGTGAGGAAATTACATACAAGTTGATAGATACAGTTGTGGAAGCAGATGAAGTAGTTAATTATCCAACGGAATTTTTGAACTCACTTGATTTGCCAGGGATGCCACCACACATATTAAAATTGAAAATAGGTGTGGCAATTACCATGTTGCGGAATATTAATCAGCCAAAACTCTGCAACGGCACACGACTCGCAGTTAAAAAACTGATGAAAAATGTAGTGGAAGCAACGATTTTAACGGGGCCTTTCGAAGGTGAAGATGTCCTCATCCCTTGAATTCCCATGATCCCAACCGATACACCATTTCAATTTAAAAGATTGCAATTCCCAATTCAATTGGTGTTTGCAATCACCATCAATAAAGCTCAAGGTCAATCTTTAGAATTGTGTGGTTTAGATTTAGATGCGGATTACTTCTCACATGGACAACTGTATGTTGCGTGTTCCCGTGTCGGCAAACCAGATAGCCTTTATATCTACGCAGAGAATGGAAAAACAAAAAATATTGTATACCCATAAGTATTGCAAAATTAAACTTCTATGAAACATATGCTTTGTTTTGTTCCTCATTTCTCATCCATGCAACCACAATGTGTCACAGCTACGCGTGGCCGGGTATAGCTAGAAGAGAAAAAAAAAAAAAACAACAACAACACAAAACCGGATTTCCGGAAAATATCTTCGAATTTGGACGGAATCTGGGTAAACCAGAACACTTGGCCGTTCTGATGGAAGGAAGTAATGTCATGTCACAGAGAGCTAGAAAAAGAGATGCAATCCAAGCAAACATATTAACAATAGAACATTCCATGCCAAATCAACAAATAAAAAAAAATTTTTTTGGTCACCACACAGCCATGAGCTTTGATGAAACTTTAATAATTCATAATATGTATATATATAGAGAAAACTGAATCCAGAAATTAATTTTTTTCGAACGAGTAGGGAGAAGATTTTGACCACTGGATTTCCATTCAAGGACATTTAAAAAACATTGTGAACATTTTTTTAGTAATAAAATTGCTGGTAATTCAAGACTACTCGTTCAAATGTCATTTTAAAAGTATGATTTCAATTTTTATAAAACAGTAAGTTAAAAAATTAATTTTACAAGCAAAATTTTTAGGTACTTAATAATTAAAAAAAATTAATTCAAAAATTTGATCTGCACTTTTTTTTTTAATAGAAATAAAAATATTCAGAGATGCAGAACGATAGTTTCAGGTGTGAATCTGTATCCCTTTATTAAAAGTTTTTTAATTTTAATCACTGTGCACACATCAAGTTAGCTAGTGGTACAGCTAGGAAATTTTTAATTCTTATGAGGTTTGGCAGCCCTAAAAAGCCAAATAAACATTGGAATATGAACTTCAAATAAATTTTGCAAAGTACTTCTAACTTTTCAGATAGACCAAAGCTTATGGCTGGTTTCATTTACACATACGAAACAAATTGTTGCCCCCCCCCCCCCCGACACACACAGACACTTGTTGTTTTAGAAAGATCACAATTTTAACTTCAAAAATGCCACCTGAATGATTAATTTCAGAAAAAAAAACCCAGGAATTTTATTAATAAAACAATGAACACCACTTTCTTCAAAAATATGTCCCTGAATCAAGATTCAGGGTGCAAATTCTTCCCCTACTCGCAATTTGAAAAAAAATTGCGATTCCACATTCTCTCTCTATATACAGTGGTGCAGAATATGTCCAAACACATGAGCAAGGTTCGGGAGAAATTTTTGCCCGTGGGTAAAATAATAAAACGAAAAATTGACTTATTAACAACAAATATAACGTGAAAAAGAGGAGTAATTTACTTCACAGTGATCATTTTGAAAAATGTGTCATTATGAATACAAGAGGTTATGAGGGCTGCGAGGCATTGCAAACTGCCGCTCACAAACGATTCATCGAGCCTAAATGACTTTACTAATGCCAAGGCAGAGACAGTGTGGTGTGAGTAACAAGTACGACACAACCACTAGTAACGCTTAGAAACGTTTCAGAAACAAATGGGCTGCCCCGGTGGCCCAGTGGTCTAAGTGATGGCTTTTGATCATTCGTCCGAAATGGGTCGGGTTCAAATCCTGGTGAGGCACGGATGATGTGTTTGTCTATTGCTCTGGCTTTTGCCCTTCCCTGGAACCAGTGGCCCTAAATTAGGGGTGGGCATCTGCTTATAGCCCACTGAGTTGCTATAGGTGATCGTTAAACCTCCAATAGAAAAAAATTATAACAGCGAATGTGTCAAAGGCTAAGATTTTAAAAATTATTGGGGGTTCCGGACATTTTAAAGTGAATGACCAATGCATTTTTCAAAGGATGTAAGTTGAATTTCAATTTCATTCAGTAAAATTATCTGGCACAATTAGACACCTGAAATGCTAGAATGAAATAAATTATAGTTAATTACAGAATTTTTTTTTAACTTTCTTTTTCAGCCACTCTGCCCCGGGTAACTTCTAGATTTGCTATTCGCCGCCCCGGTGGCGCAGTGGTCTAAGGCGTTGGCCTCTGATCATTCGTCCGAAGGGGTCCGGGTTCGAATCCCGGTGAGGCATGGATGTAGTGTTTGTCTTACGGCACTGGCTCTCTCCCTTCCCTGGAACCAGTGACCCTAAATTAGGGACGGGCGACTGCTTATAGCCCATTGAGTTGCTCACGGTGGTCGTTAAACCTCCAATCAAAAAAAAAAAAAAAAAAAAAAGATTTGCTATTCCTCGTACATTGAAAGTTAATGGGTTACACCATTTTAGGCTACGAAAGAATTCTTGATTCACCTATTCCTGTCTTCCCTAAAACTCTCACCTGCTAGGGGGAGAGATTCACTTGGAGCACTAAATCTTTGGAGTGTTAAAAAAAAAGGGGGGGGGGGGGCAATTAATTTCCCAAAAAAAGAAAAAAAGCTAGTTATTCATTGGAATAAATATTAGTTTTTTTTTTTTAATTTCCAAACTTTTAAGTAATAGGCTTTAAGGAAAGTTCTTAATCATCGACATATACTCTAATAATCGCTTATACTTGTATGACAATCTGCTACAGTTTTGGGGGAAATTTCAGACAAAAAAAAAAAATGTGTTCTGGGAAATATTGGACCCTGAACTTTTCTGCACCCCTATATATATATATATACTCATGATCAGAGTTAAATCCCTGAAATGGCAATGGGCTGGACATACTGCCAGAAGGACAGATCATCGATGGACAGCCGAAATTTTAGATTGGATTCCAAGGGACAGGAAAAGACCCAGAAGAAGACCACATGGGAGATGGGTGGATGAAATCCGAAAGTATGCAGGAGTGACATGGAGGAGACTGGCACAAGACAGACCGTTGTGGAGGAAACTTGGGGAGACCTTCGTCCAGCAGTGGATTGATAATGGTTGACGATGATGATGATATATATATATATATATACTATCACTGTAGTTCCTCTTCCAATTCAAGAAGCCTTGAATCAGAAGATAGGGAGCGTCCGTTGTAAATATGCGGGAGTGACATGGAGGAGACTGGCACAAGACAGACCGTTGTGGAGGAAACTTGGGGAGACCTTCGTCCAGCAGTGGATTGATAATGGTTGACAATGATGATGATGATGATACTATCACTGACTAAAATTCCTTCAAATTCATGCCTATATATGAGGCATGAATTTGATGCCAATATATAATCCTCATTTGTTGCTTTGACATGGAATGAGCACAGTTTTTTCTTTTTCATTACATAAAAATTTCTTGGACATTTTATCAAAATATGAAAAATCAATGTCTTTTCAGGCCTGGAAAACAGAGAAATCTAATTCCAGGATTTCTTGGGTTGCGCAAACCCTGGGTGTAATGATTGATTCCTAAGTCATGAAACCGAAGAAATGGATGACTGGTCAAAGCAATCTGTGTGATAAAATTAGGTACCACAAATGTGTTTCTTGTAGGGTAGACTGATGAAAAAGCACTGGCAACTCGGTACAAGCCCAACTGTCATTGAATATTGTAAGTTCTTCATTGGACGAACTGTTCTCCACAATCAAGTAGAAATAAGCACGCCAGACAAAAAATTAGTCATCCCAGTCAGAACTTACCTAATAATGGGTGACGGTGCCTTTTGCCTTGATAACAGCACAAGTCTGGTGTGGTAGAAACTCCGCGAGGTTGTGAATGTATTGAACATCGATTTGCAGCCACTCGTGCATCAATTGGTCTTGAAGTTCTGCCAGAGTACGTGGGTGGGTATGTAGGTGCGTGGTCCGGCGTGTCACCTTCTGTTCCATATGATCCCGCACATTTTCAAAAGGATTTAAATCTCGGGATTTGGTGGGCCAGCCGAGGTGACAGTGTTCAACGAGAGGGCCTATTTCGTGGTACGAAAAGCATCCCCAAAACAACACAGAACCACCTCCAGCTTGAACACCATATTCAACACAATCAGGATTAAAGGCTTCATTGGGCCTGTGACTCGTCGCCTCCCATCATTGGAGTACAAAAAGGAGACTCAGACCAAATTACTCATTTCCAATCCTTCACAGTAAAGTTTTGGTGCCTTAAAGCCCACTGAAAACATGTGACTTTGTGATTTGCTGTTAAAAGAGGCCTCTTCCCGGTAGTCTGCTTCAGATGTTCATCACATGCAGTTCTCGTCGCAATGTCCTTTCGGAAACTGTTGCCTGGTTTGAAACATTGCGGTGGTCCCGGATGGGAGAATTGTTTTCCGGCCACAATTATGTCGCCAATTTTCAGTTCATTGCAAACTACACCACTGTTTGTAGACCCGCTGGACAGTACACTTCAACACACCAAAAAATTGGGCAACTTCTTTCACTTTGTGTCTGTAAACACAGATAAACACAATGGCTCCTTTTTGTCACTCAGTAACGTCTGTCTTACGACACATATTGAAGACTAAATTCAACACACACATGGCTCTTCACAACTGCAAGAGACAGAAATGATACAGTAGACCGCGGCCGTGCTATTTATCTCCCAATAATGATATCATGGCGCCTGCAGTGAACTGCTAACTTTCTACTGTAATTTTTGTTAGGCAAAACTAACTTTTGGCCGGTGTGCTTATGTTCCACATTAATGAAATGGAAGTTTCCGCTTCTGTGATTTTTTGGCCTTCACAAATCGGCGCTGCAGTTGGATATTTTTGTTTGCTGCTTCAGCTGTAAATTCCTGGGGACCAACTGGCAAAATCTTTCTGGTTTGAGATACTGTGTCACACTTCGTCATACCCATTTTTATGGCATGAACAGCTTTTTTCTTGACCAAATCTGCATCTGGCACTAATTTGCATAATTCCTGGCAGATTGCTGAATGTTCAGCTGCAAAATTCTCATCAATATTGAGAACCAGGGGATTTTCACCAGCCTCTTCAGGTTCTGCAATAGCAGGTCCAAAACTGAAATACCTGCACACTAAGTGGATGTGCTTACATATTGTGTAATGTAAGGCATAATCTAAACAATTACATGATAAATTATGTATGCAGACATTACAGTCATGGCACTTTATTTCACAATGGCAGTTCTTAACAAAGGAAACATCATATGTATAGAGCAGAGTGTCGGATGCTGTGCTTGACCGAACAACCCAGGATCTCTGTTCTTCCATCTCAAGAATATAGTCTTTTGGAAACTTTTCACTGGCAATATGCCTTTTTCTAATATCTGCAATCCTAGCAGTTAGCTTTGGGCGTTCAAGGGAAACTAACCGTCCAATTAATCTTTTGGTGACTGTGCTCAGCACTAATCTAATTGCTTTATCCAGCCTTCCAATTTTTTTGCCATCTGCTTCTTCATATTTCAATTCTCTATGCCACCTTTCTACTTTCATGTTGGTGTTCATTGGACACCCAACACGGTAACAGCTTACCCACTCCTCAACACGGTTCATGTAGTGATTAAGGAAATACTTTGCAAATGAAACAGTTTCTTCACTTGACAAAAACTTTTCAATATAACTTTCAGCAATGCGCTGAAATGTTGCTATGTCTGTCTGTTTCATTATTTCTTGGAGGGCAAGTGCTACGCACTCGCACTGTTCTTTCTCGACAATTTTTGTTTGAATGTTTGCTCTCCAAGCTCTTTGAATGTGCCACGAACAGAGATATTTATTTTTCACTTTTCCAAAACTTCCTTCCAGGCACTGTACATTTGTGGTGCGTCATCAGAAATAAACACCTGTGTCTGCAAATGCAGCAGGCGATTTTTGATTTCTTTAAAGAATGCCACAAAGGTGTCGTGTGCGATTCTTGAAGAAAATAATACAGCAATTGGAATCCCCTCATGATTCGAACCATTAACCATTAATGTGGTTAATTCATAACCATACTGGTTCAAACCATGAGTTGAATCAATCATTACACCCTTACTACCATACAAATTCAGAAGCTTTAACTGTGCATCATTCATTATTCCCAACAAAAATTCCTCACTAGTAATTGAAGGATGTTCAGGTAAAACCACATCTACTGGTTTGTACAAAATCACAGGGTTATCTTTTTCATCTTGCATCTTTTTTACAAGAACTTCAACAGATGTGGCATCATCTTTGTCGAAAGTTATATGTTTATCAACATGGAAATCTCGACTGATGTTATGCAAGTCTTTTCGGGTGGTATAACCGTAGCGTTTTGTCGGTGAGAATGATGCTGTAATATTCTGCAGAATTCTTGATTTGGGAATTCCTAGATTCATCTGAGCTGCAAGTTGCCCCTTTTCTGATTTAGTCAACACAGTTCTGCCAATTTCAAGTTTGTGACCAACATGGACAGATTGGTATTTAACCTTAATTATCATGGTTCCTTCCTCAATTTGTTTATAAACTTCAATGTTTGCAGGACAAGTTTTGCTAATTTTATTGGTACCTGCACATTTCATATGGCGTTTCCTATTGTCAATGGATTTGTACATTCCACTTCGATGACAATAATAAGAAGAAACAGTACTTCCATCTGCAAGGCCACTGTCAGCACAATGTTTTACAAAATGCGACTGAGAATCACACTCTACCTTAGTTTTCCACTCTAGAAAATCATCAGTGTTGTGAAAAACTTTATCTTCAAATGATAGTAAAATATCAGGATGACTTCTGCCAATATGATTTTGCAATTCTTCTACTGTTCTACAAGTGATCTCGCAAATGCTACATACAACTTTACCAGAAAACTGCTGATCTCCTGTTGAGTGAAACATTTCTATGTGTATATTTAAAGTTGCTCTTGTTGAGAAAGTTTGGCTACAGAAGTTACAGGAATTGTTGGTGTGAACAGAATGCATTTCACATTCAGAACTGTTGGAATTAGCATTCATATTTAATTCCTCACTGTTTGCAGTGTTACTGGTACTTGAAAGGGAAGCATCACATC
This sequence comes from Macrothele yani, assembly GCA_039090855.1. Classification (NCBI taxonomy): domain Eukaryota; kingdom Metazoa; phylum Arthropoda; class Arachnida; order Araneae; family Macrothelidae; genus Macrothele; species Macrothele yani. The sequence continues at coordinate 17,515,598 of CM077029.1, forward strand.
CAGTGGTTTTGCAGATAACATGTGGTGAACTTTCAGTGCTACAAATAACTTTACTAGAAAACTGCTGATCTTCTGTTGAGTGAAACATTTCTAAGTGCATATTTAAACTTGCTCTTGTTGAGAAAGTATGGCTACAGAAGTTACAGGAATTGTTGGTGTGAACAGAATGCATTTCACATTCAGAACTGTTGGAATTAGCATTCATATTTAATTCCTCACTGTTTGCAGTGTTACTGGCACTTGGAAGCATCACATCCAGTGGTTTTGCAGATAACATGTGGTGAACTTTCAGTGCTACATAAAGAGTTATCGGTGGGAATATCTTTCTGTACCAGTGAGACCGGGTTCGAATCCCGGTTTGTTGTAAAGCATTGGCTCTCACCAGGGGGAACCAGCTGCTCTGCATGGGAATTTTCACCTGACACAGCAAATTTTTCCGGGTGAAGGTTTCTCAAATGTCTGTACAGACTTTTTTACTCCAAATGTTACTTCACAGTGGTTGCATGTCAATCTCTTTGCAATACGAGGTTCATGTATGACGGAAGCAAGCATCCGGATGAAATTTTTTAACATGCTGGTTCAAATTGTATTTCTGCCCGAATGAAACACCACAAATCCAACAACTTAGCCTGTTCGCATTATCCATCCAAATATAAAAATTAACCAGATAAAAGAAAACTCAAACGTACCTCTTCGCAGCGTAGCAGTAACCAATATCCACCATTTTTTTTTTTTTTTTAATAAGACGATGAGCCAAAGATATTCTTTGATGAGGCTTATAGACAAAGGATTGTGCCTCACAGCAACTAGTTGGCCATGCGGAAATAATCCACCATTATTACCGCCAAACTGATAAAGCCGTTTCGATGCCGTTCGCCAATTGGTGGGTGCCAGTTGTATTGCTGCCAATGAGATAACTCGATACATGTGGACGTCTCTACCTCGAGATGCTACATGCTAGTCAATTCCCCCTCGGTCGGAGCACGAAACTGACACCGCAAGACAAAAGGATGAGCCAGCCCTTCCTTTCCTTATTCTCTACAAAGAATATAAACGCTTTGTTCTCTAGCCCTGACCAGTGTTGCCAATTTGAGGGAAAAGTCGCTAAATTTAGGGACTTTTCGCTTGACGTTAGAGACAAAACTTTTGGTTTGGGATTAGAGACTTTTTTAGGGGATTTTCCTCGTGGTTTTGGGGACTTCAGCGCCTTTATACGTTTTACCTGTTTTTTCCATAAACTTTGAGACAAAATATTTTTCCAGTTTCCAAGGCTTAAATTTTATACAAACATTACGTAACCGCTAGTACTTAAACTTTCGTAAAAGCAACAAATGCCAATTGATTCAGGACTAATCGTAATCGTTATCAAACTTCGTCGCCCATGTTAACATCTCATCCTACGAGATCGTTCGTAAATACCCGTTGCTGGTTTCTAATGCATTTCCTCTCTTTTTCCCCTACTTTCTGTTTACTTATAATTCTCCCTCAGGTTACTGTTGGGGGTGAGCATCTGGGTGCATCGTATTCTGACTTGTGTTACCAACTTAGGGGTAAAGTCACTAAATTCAGGGGAGTTTGGATTGGAGTTTGTCACAGAAATATCATTTTGGGATTACTTACATTTTTAGGAGACTTTTTAGGTGACTTTTTCTTTAATGATTTCAGGGCCTTTTTTTCATTTATGATTTCAAGTATTTAAAATGTGGTTTTTGAAATCGGAAGAGTCTTTAATTTTCCATAGTTCCAATAACTCTAACCATGAATCGTAACGCTTATAGAAAGCCCCCTCCCCCTTTTTTTTTGATTGGAGGTTTAACGACTACCGTGAGCAACTCAATGGGCTATAAAGCTGTCACCCGTACCTAATTTAGGGCCGCTGACTCCAGGGAAGAAGAGAGTCAATATCGTAAGACAAACACAACATCCATGCCTCACCGGGATTCGAACCCTGACACTTCTCGGACGAATGGCCATAAGTCAGCGCTTAGATCACTGTGCCACCAGGGTGGCCAATTCTTTTTTCCTCCTTCTTATCAGGCATAGGACGCCTGCCTATTACCGTTGAGTTTTCGTGGGATCTCTTAGGCTGTGAATACGATAGTGGTGGGACTCACTTCTGCGTTTCCATTTGCAGAAATATTGTATCATTAAAACAAAAGTTATGTTTTATTTACATCAAAATAACAGTGACATATAACTGGGAAGAAAACGTTTTTTTTTCTTGTGCGAGAAATAAGCTCACCTCCAATGCTATAATTTATTGGTTCAAGTGCGCTCAGCTAGTCATCTTGGCTATTTAAAAATTGTTGCCGTATTCTCTCCTCCTAAGTATATATATATATATATATATGTGTGTGTATAAATTATTTGTTTGTTTGTTTGGAGTTTTTACCAAGGAGGTTAGAAGAAGAGGAGGTGAAGGGACCCGTTTTGAGTGAAGCCAAAACAGTTCAACTGTATCTGTTCTCTCTCTGAGGTGGTGGGAGTCTTCGCTGCGAGAGTTCGGGAACGTGACGTCACTTCCTGTGGCTTAAGCAGTTTTTTTTTTTGGTAGGAGGTTTAACGACCACCGTGAGCAACTCAATGGGCTATAAGCAGTCGCCCGTCCCTAATGTAGGGTCACTGGTTCCAGGGAAGGGAGAGAGCCAGTGCCGTAAGATAAACACAACATCCATGCCTGACGGGATTCGAACCCGGACCCCTTACGGACGAATGATCAGAGGCCAGCGCCTTAGACCACTGCGCCACCGGGGCGGCTTAAGCAGTTTTGCTTAACGCATTCAAACCAAGGATGGAAAGAAGGAATATTTCGGACTTTTTATTTCTTAACATTAGGCTTTTGGTTATATTTTAAACATGGTTGCTTGCACATTGGCAGTATGTATGGTTACTTGCACATGGGCAGTAAGTAACCAAGCGCACTATACACTTACGCTCAAAAAAACATTATTTTGTTCAATTTTTTAAAGAAATACTAACACATATTTTCCTTTTTTTTCTGGAATTTTTTTATTATGGGAATGAATATTTCGCGATTTCCCCATAGAGATAAACAGGAGATTCTTAGGTTGGGCGCATTGGAGTAGTCAGCTGATCAAAAGTGGAGTCACACCAGAAGCACAGGGAGAGGGGCTGTTGCCACCTCCTCTTACTTCTAACCTCCTTGGTTTTTACGACCACCGTGAGCAACTCAATGGGCTATAAGCAATCACCCATCCCTAATTTACGGCCACTGGTCCCAGGCAAGGGGGAGAGATTGTACGACAAACATAACATCCATGTTTCCCCTAGATTCGAACCCGGACCTATCTCAGACGAATGATCAGCAGCCAGTCTTTAGACCACTGAGCCAATGGGGGCGTCATACATATACTATTTAGCCATATTAAGTAATAATATAAACACATTCAGTTCTTTTTATGTTATTAATTTAAAGTGCCAAATTAATAATAACAATAATGAGTCATTAAATTTTAAATGGCGTACAAAAATTCGACATAATTAAAATCTTATTTTTAGGGACTTTTTTTCACTTTTGGAGACTTTTTACCACTGATTTGGAGACTTTTGGAATGAGCGAGTTGGCAACACTGGCCCTGACTTAGTGCACTTAGTCACGGACCACGAAGGAGGAATTTGCTTTGGATTTCGTCCTAGCTGGTAGCTAGCTAAGGTCGTTTCTAACGAGCATCTGCATTGTTTTATACCTATATTTAATCGAAGATCGTGTACTTGGAACTCACGTAAAAGGTATGTTCCCTAATCTTTGTTAGAGCTAATGTTTCATTCATCGTTTCGAGTTTGTGTTCTATCATTCTACTTTTCATCCTTCTCAATCAGAATGAATTACTCTACGTGTGATAGTTTGTTTTTGGAAAGGCTATGTATAATTTATGCGAATATGAACATGTATTTTTAGCCGCCCCGGTGGCGCAGTGGTCTAAGCCATGCAGTGGCGGCTCCTGAGTACATCTACAGAGGGTTTACAATTAATTTGCAGTTTTTGAGATGCACTCTGTCACACACTTGTGTGTTGCTTGCAATATTCATATAATTTAGGCGCTGCTATACCTTGATGTAATGTATTTTGAAACGAAATGTTATTATAGATATTACTGTACTTTAACTGTTTCACAACTTAATTAATAATAAAGGGTTATTTTATTGATCATACTTGTTATAATATGCTAATTGTTCTTTTTTTACTGAAACAATTATTTTCATTTAATTTTAAAGTAGTAAAATAAACGCAAAACAGAAAGCTTGTTTTAAGTGTTAAATATTTAGATAGTTAGTCATAAGGCCTCATGCTCTCAATTATTAGATTAGATTATTAAACACACAGAAAAAGGAAAATAATCAAAGCTGCTGCATATGATAGTAATGTCTAGTATTTACTTACACAAATTTACTTGGATGGTAGTTTACACAAATATTTTCTTTAAGTACAGTTTTTGTAAACAAAGTCCATCCTTCTATCTTTTCTTGACACAAAAACATCAACAACTCTTTCATTGAAATTATGGATGTTAGAAATCATTTCCTTCTCGATTGCAAGCATGGCTAAAGCTGTAAGCCTCTCTTGACACATCGTAGACCGCAAAAATGTCTTTATCCGTTTTAGCTTCAGTAGTCGTCATTGGTATTGTTGCAATAATTAATAACAGTTTATAACTTTCAGAAAATGATGACAATAAGTTGTTTTCAATAAAAAACTGTAAAAGACTAACAGCACCACGCATGTTTCCTAAATCAGTTCTTTTGTAAATGATTTCAAGCTCTGTCTTGAGGCGATGTTTTTCAAGAAATGAATACACATTTACTGTATCTTCAAGCAATTTCTCTGGAAATTTCTGTTCAAACCCTTCAAACTTTTGTGATTCAAAAAGAGATATAGCTGAGCAAGATGTTGTGAATGAAAATCTTGTTTTTATTTGCATTGTAATAATGTCGCAGGTTTCCTTGGCATTCACTGTTCTACTTAAGTAATCTTCACGCCTCGATCGTTTAGGTGCATTTTCTGGGTACTGATTAACCAGCTCTGTCACTTTGTCCATGCTACCTCTTTCCTTATCAATGGCTTTGACGAAGTGGTCAACATTGGCTTTAGTTCTCACAGCATCAGTGTAAGTTAGCTGTAATTGGTTGTACAAAATATCCACACATGGCATTAATCTGTGAAAAATAGAAAGCCAAAATACACTGGCGGAAAGTGAAAAAAGAACACCAAGAAGGAGACGTCTGATACCAACAAAATTTATATAGCATAATAATGGAATACAGAGGATAACATGATCAAAACATTATGGCAAAATACAGCTGTATTTGCTGGTAAACTGAAAAATAACATTTCCATGTAACATGGTTAGTACGAGGTTGAACCGCCATGAACTGCATCACACTGCAACTCTGGCATGGAGTCTGTCGTACAGATGTTGGATGTAAGTTTATGGTATTGAGTTCCAAGCATCCTCAACCTGGATGCGTAAATCGGGATGGTCGTGGAGACCGGTTAAGTGGTCGTCCCATAAAATCCCACACGTGCTCAATGGGGGACAAAACCTGTGAATGTGCAGGCCATGGAAGTTGTCTCACACCCTGAAGTGCATGTTGCGTTGCACGTGCCGTGTGTGGGCGTGCGTTATCTTGCTGGAAATTACCACGATGGACCGACCTTACAAATGGCACAACAACAGGCTGAATGATGTTGATGTAAGAGGTGCTGTTTAACGTACCCGGTACAAACACTAGTTGTGTACGGGAGTGATAGCTGATCGCTCCCCGCAACAGGAGATCAGTTGTAGGCCCTGTGTGTCGCTGGCGGATGCAAGAAGGGTGGAGACGCTCCCCTGTACGTCTGTGAACACGCATACGGCCATCGGAGGCTCCCAAGCAGAATCTGCTTTCATCGCAGAACACGGCAGATCGCCATTGTGTTCTCCAGTGCAGACGTTGGCGACATTACTGCAGCCGTTTCTGACGGTGGGCTGGAGTCGGAGGCACACGTGCACGTAGTCCTGCATCCAGTAGACGGTTGCAGAGTCACCTCAGGTGCAACGGCAGCTCGGGGTTGCGTCGCAGTGGATGTTCTGCTTGACCATACCGCTCTTCTAATGCATCGATCGGTCCGTCTGTGACTCCCGGTTCCACGTCTTCTCGTGTGGGAATGTTCCTCGGACCATCGTACCACCACCGATACTTCCCGTCCAATTCACTCCGCGGTACGACCACCCGGCCTCGCGGAGTCCGACCAGACGACCTTGCTCAAAGTCCGATAACTGCTGAAATCTTACACATCTTCCATGTCCAGGCATTGCAGCTTCTTCAGGGTCTTCGCACGTGTCCGTACGCCGACGACTGATTACATTCACTTCGCTGTACTCCTTAAATACTCCACTGAGGATAATTTGCATATTATGCCGTGCTGTGGCGTAAGCGCTCACCAGTTGGTCCCAAAATTAACATCACACCTACGTAAACTCGACCCCATTAACATATGTAAATTTCATGATCGACCGCCAATTCCTTCTTGGTGTTCTTTTTCACTTTCCGCCAGTGTATGAACTTATTATCTCTAAGGAGACGAGCTAGAGCACCAGCTTTAATATTGGAGGTTGGTTGTTTAGAAGTTGATTGGATTTCCTTCATACATTCAATTAATTTCTCTCTGTACTCAAAAACAGTATTAACAGTTCTGCTCTTAAAATTCCATCTTATAGTTGACGCCCAAGGTATTCGTTTGCCATCTATCTTGTCCAAAACAGACACTCTCTGAGGGGAATTCGAAAAAAAAAAATTGTTATATCACGTAAGTCCAAAAAATAATAATCTGACATCTTGGTTTTGGCTTGTTGCTTGAGCTACAGCACTGTCAAGCTGCTGACGAACGTCAACCTTTCCCAGCAAATTGAAATCCAATGTAGCACTTATGTGTCCATGAGAACTTGCGTGCTTTTTAATTTTTTATGTCAAATGAGCTAATAAGTCACAAACGCTGTTTTTTACCCAAGTAGGATCGCCCTTTTCACGGGAAAATAACAAACAAGGAAAACAAAATATTTTGTTTGTTCACAACCACAAAGCCAAGGAATTTTTTCGTATAGCTCTTCTTTAAATTCTCTTTTAAAAGTTCTAGATTTTGATGTCTATGTTTGACTTGTATGTTGGCCACTCTTTTATTGCTGTTTTAACTTCTATGGGTAAATTGCCAAATGCTACTTCCTTTAAATTACTGAGTACTTACAGGTACTTTCCATTATTGTACAGTAAATAAAAACAACAGTTCACTAGCTACACTACAATAGATAAACTGTAATAAGTGTAATTTCAACTAAAACTTTATCACCAAAAAAATAATCGAAACTGGAAACTCTAAAACACAAATGTAACACGCGCGCAAAAGTTAGGAGCATCCCCCGTCAACTACAGCCGTGCAACAACTGAGCTAAGCTGTGTCACAGGCAGCTTATCGGTATTCTCCGTTAAGCCGCTTGTAGACATGCCCCCCTACCGCGAGCAAATGTACTCGCCCGTCTGTCGCATATCCTGTGTGTCCAGTATCGAGAGCGGCACATTCAGTCCGCCACTGGCGCGTCATTACACTTAACCTCACTTTGTGCGCTCTACGCTGTTTTTCATTGTCCGCTCTTTTAAACTTACTGAAGATAAGCCATTTAGTACTGCGTCAAATAAAGATGTATTATTTATATCGTATAATTATTTTTCTATTTTTATAGGGGGTTCACGTGCTCTTGTGGACGAGCAGCTACTGAAGCCATGGCTTCTAACCATTCGTCCGGGCTCGAATTCCGGTGATGTTGTGTTTGTCTTACGACACTGGCTCTCTCCCTTCCCTGGAGTCAGTGGCCCTAAATTAGGGATGGGCGACTGCTTATAGCCAATTGAGTTGCTCATGGTTCAGGGCCAGAGCTAGGTCCCAAAACTAGGGGGCTCGGGGCTCATCTGGGGGGGGGGCTCAAATTTTTGCTAGGCGTGGGCAAAGAGGGCAGACGCTCACGCAGTTTTGCCGTCTTGGGGGACATTCACTAAATTCAGGAGATTTCAGAATGGAGTTACTGGCAGACATATATTGTTTTTCGGATTTATGACTTTTTGGTATCACTCGACTGTAAAGCCCGAGGTTTCTCTAATGCATTTCTCTTATGTTTTTCGACAGATCTCCATGAAAGTGGTATCAATACAATCTTCAGTTCAGAGGAAAGAACGTTCATACAAAAAAAATTAGATAGACAACGGATTTACCTTTTTTAAGCACCTCTAAGTAACCTCACTCGCTTCAGCAGCGAACGCGAGCCTCCTCGTTAAGCCTAACCGTCTGCTATCGTTAAGTTACTTTCACGGCAAAGCTTCCTTAAGCAGACGCTTCTACGGAAAAAAGAGACTACACTCCCTGTGACGTAGGGACTCCGAGGCTGGCGATTAGGTTGAAAAATTATCACAGTATCCTACGTCTGGGTCCAGAGTATTGTTTCCCGCGACGATGACCATGCATTATCGGCGAACTCTTAACATGGCGTACATATATTTGTTTATTTATTTTTTTATCACTTTTCCCTCATTAGTCTTTAAAAGCCATGCATTTTTTCAAGAAAATTAAATAGGTGAGATTTAATATATAAAAGTTGAATGCTTGTTTGTCCGCTGTACAAATCTACAGTTTACAATTTAGAACCATCAAATTTAGTATACAATATCATGGTACTCTTAGACCGTAGGAGGTATTTTTGGATGATATTGGGGCCCGGGGTGAAGGGGACCCACACGAAATTTTCGTAAAAAATTCTACGGTTTTCAATTTAGAACCACTAAATTTTGTATGCTATGTCATGGTACTCTGACTTAGACCGTAGAAGGTTTTTGGATGGGGTCGGAGTCCTGGGGGTCAGGGGCCCCCCATACAAACTTTTTGTAACAAGTTCTACTGTTTTCAATTTAGAATCACCAAATTTGGTATACCGTCCGTCTCATAGTACTCTGATTTAGCCGTAACACAGTGTTGGGATGATGTTGGGGCCCGGGGTCAAGGGGCCCCCATACAAAAAAATTCGTAAAAGTCCTACAGTTTTTAATTTAGAACCACCAAATTTGGTATACGTTCTGATGGTACTCTAACTTAGACCGTAGGAGGTTTTTGGATGATGTTGGGGCCCGGGGTGAAGGGGGCCCCATACGAAATTTTCGTAAAAAATTCTACGGTTTTCAATTTAGAACCACCAAATTTAGTATTACAACCAAAAGAGCTCCTTCCTGTCGTAAGGCACCTTGAAAAACTGCCGCACATAATTGGGAAACTTGGAAAACTGCCCCACTGGAAAAATATCAAAGTGTTCTTCGGCCCCTTAATGAAAAACATGTGGCAATTTTCCAAATTGCTGCAAGATGTGTGGCAGGGTTGCTGGTAAATTGCCAAACCGGGACACAGCCACACATCAGTGTTCCTGTGTGCAGTTTAGAGTGAACCGCTTGTTCTGGGGGTATTTTTGCCACTTTTCAGCTTTCATGGGGTATTTTCTCCGGAGTAATTTTTCCCCCGGTGGTATTTTTACCGTTAATCGCCACTTCAGCCGCGGGCCTTTTTAGAAAATTTTAAGTTGCAACCTAGATATCTGGTATGCCCCCCTAGGGTATGCCTCCGATTAGTACCATCTGGTTCACGCTTTCTCTCTCAAAGAACTGCGGAAAAGTACAAAGACCACTCCGTCTGCTTCTCATTATTCCATTTTCCTATAGGTAGGTCATCCGGATTCATTCTTCGCATTTTTTTACTTCAAGCATTTCCAAATCAGTCCCTTTTTGGTTGTAGACCAGTTTATATTATCTCTGAGGTCCTCTTTGACAAACTGACAATTTCTAAGAATCGGATACTTTTTTTAATTTCGTGTTTTTATGGTGCCGGAATGGAAATAATCCGATCGAATAAGGGTGGAGAAAAATTATGTCATGAGGGGTACATGTATACAGTAAAACACAAAGGAATCTAGGTAAAAAGTCCGAGACTGTTGATAAACGCGGAAAAAAAGCCCAGGAAAAAAGTCCGAGATGAGCGTTTTGATCGTTATCATGGGCTAACTAATGAGTCGATTTGACATACTGTTTGAATGTTGGGTGTGAGGGTGGGGGGACATACTTTCATTATTTACCTAGTGTGGCGGGGTTGCCGGAAAACCGCCACACAGGAAACCTGCCACACGTTTTTCGGATGTAGGTAAAAACACACCCCGGAAAAAATACCCCCGGAAGAAATACCCCCAGAACAAACAGTTCACTGTAAACTGCCACACAGGAACACTGATGTGTGGCAGTGTTCCGGTGTGGCAATTTACCGGCAACCCTGCCACACATCTTTCAGCAATTTGACCACAAAAGTTCAAAGGGGAGGGGGGCTATAAAGATTGCCGTTTCTGGACCTACATTGATAACTGAATTGGGAAACGAATTTCGCGAAAACTTTCCATGTAAGCCAAGCGGGAATTGTACTTTAATTTGAAGAAATAAATTGTCGAGGATCCGAGGTACACGGGGAGGCTCAACACCCAACTTCCGTAATATTAGATTCTGGGCCACTGGAGTCTGTCAGTGTATCCAGGCTGTTCCCCTTGAAGTGTCCGCGAGGTGCATGAGCTTGGGGGGGGGGGGGGCTTTTCTCCAAAATGTTGAAATGCACGTGGAGCTGTAAACATTAGTACCATGTTTTATATAATGATTCTGTACACGACCACGAATTTTCAGGAGGGTGGGGACCCTCCCCCCCGTTTCTGAGTGCTATTCAGGGGTAACATCGAGGATACACTGACCGACTCTAGAGGTCCAGAATATAAAATTACGGAAGTTGGGGGTAGAGCCCTCCAAACCAAGCACCTCGTATATCCCTCTCACAGGCTTCACCAAATTTCTGGAGGAGGGGGAAGGGCATGCATAGTTTACCATTAAACACAACATGAAGCATAGAAATTGCGAGCAAATCCCTTACCTTGAAGACTTGTCTGCGCTCTTAGATACTTGCACCCCACCCTCCTAAAAATTCGTGGTTGTGTAGAGAATCATTATGTAAAGCATGCTCCTAATGTTTACAGCTCTACGGCCATTTTAACATTTTGAGGACCCCCCTCCCCAAAGCTCACGGACCTCGCGGGCGCTTCAAAGGGAACAGCCTGGATACACTGACAGACTCCAGCGGCCCAGAATCCAATATTACGGAAGTTGGGGGTTCAGCCCCCCCCCCCAGTGTACCTCGGATCCTCGGTAATTTATTTCTTCAAATTAATGTACAATTCTCGCTTGGCTTATATGGAAAAAGTTTTCGCGAAATTCGTTTCCCAATTCAGTTATCAATGTAGGCCCAGAAACGGCAATCTTTATAGCCCCCCCTTTTGAACTTTTGTAGCCAAGTTGCTGAAAGATGTGTGGCAGGGTTGCCGGTAAATTGCCACACCGGAACACTGCCACACATCAGTGTTCCTGTGTGGCAGTTTACAGTGAACCGTTTGTTCTGGGGGTATTTCTTCCGGGGGCATTTTTTCCGCTTTTCAGTTTTCGGGATGTATTTTTTCCGGGGGTATTTTTACCGTTTACCACGTTTTTCATTAAGGGGCCGGGTACAAAGTGCTATTCCCCGAGGAACATTTTGAATGTGTGGCAGTTTTCCAAGTTTCCTAATTATGTTTTAGTTTTCCGAGGCGCCTAACGGCGGGATGGAGCTCCTTTGTTTGTCTGAATTTTCACGCCGGTTCATACCAGTTTAGCGTGACTGGCCACAAAAGTTCAACAGGGGGAGGGGTGTATAAAGATCGCCGTACATTTCTTAAAACTACAGTGTTTGACGAAACAACAGAATTACACAAGACTCGTGCAGAAAAGGACGATAAGGTGGGATTTTTTAATAACGCTGCACTTGTGCTTCGGCACTAAATATTTACATAACATGTCAAGGTTGTAATACTTTTGTTTTACTAAATTAATTCGTAGGGCCTATACCTTGGCCTTTTTAACAGCTTTTAATCCGCCGACTTCATATTCACAACATTTACACAGCAAATCAAGTTAATAATATTGGGCGTTTACTGAGGCACGAAATATTAATTTATAGGCCCTACGCCTAGGCTTTTTTATTTGTTTTTACTCCACCGATGTCATATTCACGACGTTTACACGTCAGATAAAGTTAATAATATTGCGCTTTTACTTGGGCACAAAATATTAATTTATAGGCCCTACGCCTAGGCTTTTTTCGTTTATTTTTACTCCACCGATGTCATATTCACAACGTTTGCAAATCAAATAAAGTTAATAATATTGCGCTTTTACTTGGGCACAAAATATTAATTTATAGGCCCTAGGCCTAGGCCTTTTTGACGATTTTTAATCCGTCGACTCCATATTCATAGGGTTTATTTATCAACTCAAGTTAATAACATTGCGCTTTTACTTAGGCACTAAGTATTAATTCATATAGGCCCTGGGCATAGGCCTTTTTAATACTTTTTATTCTACCGATGTCATATTTAAAAAGTTTATGTACCAAGTCAGGTTAATAGCCTTTGCTTTTACTTAGGCATTTACTAGGCCTAGGACAAATGAATTAATAACTACTGCCTAAGCAAAAGTGCAATATGATTGTCTTCAGTTGATACATAAACGTTATGAATATTACATCGTTAGAATAAAAACTGTTAAAAAGGCCTATGCCAAGGACCAATGAAACAATATTTAAAAGTGGAATATTATTAACTTGAGTTAATACACTGACGGAAAAAAATCCCAACACTACAAAAAAATAGTTGTAGAGAAATGAAATGGCAGCAATACATTTGTATAGGTAACATATTTAATCGATTAAGGTTTCAAGATCACAGCTTAATGTAAGCGCGAGAAGAGCCATTTTAAATGTGAAATGCTGGTACATTAATAACCGGGGTAACAGCCAGAATGTTGAATGCAAGCACGCAAACTTTCATGCATTGTGTTGTACAGGTGCTGGATGTCAGTTTGTGGGATGGAGTTCCATGCCTGTTGCACTTGGTCGGTCAATAAAGGGACGGTTAATGATGGTTGGGGATGACGCTGGAGTTGTCGTCCAATAATGTCCCATGCGTGCTCGATTGGAGAAAGATCTGGTGATCTAGCAGGCCACGGCAACATGTCGACACTCTGTAGAGCATGTTGGGTTACAACAGCGGTATGAGGGTGAGCGTTATCCTGTTGGAAAACACCTCTGGAATGCTGTTCATGAATGGCAGCACAACAGGTTGAATCACCAGACCGACGTACAACTGTGCCGTCAGGGTCTGTGGGATAACCACGAGAGTGCTCCTGCTGTCATAGGAAATTGCTCCCCAGACCATAACTCCAGGTGTAGGTCCAGTGTGTCTCGGCCGCAGACAGGTTGGTTGCAGGCGCTCACCTGGCCTCCTTCTAACGAACGCACGGCCTCACTGGCACTCAGACAGAACCGGCTTTCATCAGAAAGCCCAACAGATCTCCACTACGTCCTCCAATGAGCTCTAGCTTGACACCACTGACGTCGCAAACGGCAGTGGTTTGGAGTAAGTGGAATGCACGCTACAGGGCATCTGGCTCGGAGCTGTCCTTCAAGTAACCGATTTGTAACAGTTCGTTGTGTCACTGTGGTGGCAACTGCTGCTCGAATTGCTGCCGCAGACACAGTACGATGCGCCACGGCCATACGCCGTACACGGCGATCTTCCGTCTCAGTAGTGCCACGTGGCCGGCCGGAACCCGGTCTTCTTGAGGCAGTACCTTCCCTTGACCGCCGCTGCCAACAATCATGCAAAGTGGCTACATTCTTGCCAAGTCTTTCTGCAATATTGCGGAAAGAAAATCCACCTTCTCATAGCCCTACTACACGACCTCGTTCAAACTCCGTGAGCTGTTGATAATGGCTTCTTCGTCTTCTTAAAGGCATTCTTGACTAACATAAACACACTACGTCGAATCTCAACGATAACTAACGCTCACGAACGTTACAGCGCGTATTTACAGCAAACCTGCTTCGCATGTTTCGAGGGGCACTCTTAGCACCACACGTATGCGCCGAGCGCGAAATTTGTATAGACATCATCTTAGAGATGTACTCTCAGATGGGTTCCATTTCAACTCAGGCAGGGTCGTACCATCATGGTCTCAGCTTTCTCTAAAAAAATTAAGGGGTGTTCCTTGACTAAAATAAGGAGACCCATATTTTTCTTTGAAAATTTTTTCTAAGAAAAAATTTTCCCTTCGAGATAGAGGGTTTCAAATCTTGCACCGTCAAACAAGCTCTCTAGAAAACGGTTATTTTTCCTAACTTCAGCGAGTCATTGCAGCAGAGTTAAAAAAGATATCGTGTTCTTGTATTTTTTACATTGTGTGTATAACATATAATAATATATGGTGCTAATATTTGCTACACATCGTATGATTAAAATTTAAAAAAATCGCAAACTTTGTGATTTTTAAAAAAATTTCAATTTTTTAAGTTTTTTAAACAGGTTTGGATGGAGTTTTTTCTATATTCGTTTTTTTCGTTAAAGACATACAAATGTGCACTTTATTTGTAATTTTTTGTGTGTCTGTGAAACTGCTAGTTTCCGCGTTTCGGCAGCGTTAGAAAAAGCCGATTTTGAAAAATCTAACTTTGCCAACGATTTTCTCAAAAAGGCCATTTTTTAAAATTCTGAAAATTAAATCCCTGTTTGATTATCAACAGGAGAATATCTGTGTAAATTTTCACGGACCTAAAAACGCTCGTTTCCGAGTTAGACTCGTTTGAATTCGGTTTGAAAGCCTACGATTTCCCGTGTTCTAATGGCGCCATTTTGGAAAAATCTCAGGCGCAAAGTACGTACGTTATCTCTTACCCGAATCAAAGCGTTAGATATTCTTTGCCCGAAGGATGGAATGAAAGCATTGGGTCAGCTGGCCTTGGTTGAATACATCCACCTCACCCTTCCCCGAGTGATGACATGCCTATAAAACTGTCGGGGGGGGTAACCAATACATAAAGAAAATTCTTGCTGCTCCACTAACAAAGTTGAGTTGCGAAAGACAGCAGCAGCAGTTGTTTGTTTGTTTACGTATATACTTAAACATCGCATAAGAAAAGACTATGAAAGAGTAGAAAACTGTTGTGAAACAATTTTAAGAAAAAGAGTGCAGGCACGTGTACTGTAAGTTAATTTTCAATGGCTAAACACCCTTCGAGTTTTTCTGGGAGTTGCTAATTGTAGGCTACTGTCAGAAGAGCAGTTGCTGTTTTGTTATAGTTGCTAAAATTAACTTCTCAGTTTTTCGTAATAGTAAAATATTCGCTCAGGAGAGTTTTGTCCTCTGCGAACGGGGGGGGGGGGGGAGAAGTGCAATGCTCTAGACCTCGCTGCTGGGTTGATAGCGCTGGTCGCTACCGAAACTCTGCTTACCTCCTCTCCAAAACGTAATGGCAATTGTCTAATCTACTAAATAAATAACAATTAACACATACGCGTGCATGCTTATTCATAAAATGTAAGTTGAGTATATTTCCTGTTCAATCAGCTGATTTTACAAGTAAAATTCATATACAAAATATGCGCTTATAATGGTGTAAAGATTTTTATCTATTTAAAACATATTCAAAGATTTCAATTTTTTAAAGGGGGGGGGATTGTGTTCGTAGTGATCTCCACCTGGGCCACGATAAACCATGCACTGCCCATGGCTTCTGTTCCCTTAGAAGATAATCCTAGATCGATGGGAGAGGGAGACCAGCGGAGTTTTGACAACCCCTCCCCTCTCACGTGGTGGTGAGGTGTCTCAAAGCTAGGCAGCTTTCAGAAATGTTTCAACTTAGTTGGCTGGTAATAAGAGAGGGATTCCATTTCAACTCTGGCAGGGTCGTACCATCACGGTCTCAGATTTCTCTAAAAAAATTAAGGGGGTGTTCCTTGATTAAAATAAGGGTACCCATATCTTTTCTTTCGGCAAGAAAAAAAATTTTCCCTTCGAGACAGAGGGTTTCAAATCTTCCACCGTCAAACAAGCTCACTAAAAACCGGTTATGTTTCCTAACTTCAGTGAGTCATTGCAGCAGAATTAAAAAAGATCTTTTGTTCTGGTATTTTTAATTACATTGTGTGTATAACGTATAATAATATTTGATGCTAATATTTTTTACACATCGTATGATTAAAATTAAAAAAAAATCGTAAACTTTGATTTTTAAAAAAAATTGAAATTTTTAAGATTTTTTTTAACTGGTTCAAATGGAGTTTTTTTTTCTATACTCGTTTTTTTGTTAAAGACATATAAATGTGCACTTTATTTACAATTTTTTATGTGTCTGTGAAACTGCTAGTTTCTGCAGGTTAAAAACAGCCGATTTTGAAAAATCTCCAACTTTGCCAACGATTTTCTCAAAAAAGCCCTTTTTAAAATTCTGAAAATTAAATCCCTGTTTCATTATCAACAGGAGAATATCTGTTACGTCCGTTTCCGAGTTAGACACGTTTGAATTTGATTTGAAAACCTACGATTTCTCCGTGTTCTAAAGGGGCAATTTTGGAAAAATCTCAGGCGCAAAGTATGTATTCTCTTACCCGAATGAGAGCGTTGGATCCGTCCACCTGACCCTACCCTGGGCGATAACACGCCTAAAAAACGGTCTTGGAAAAAAAAAAATAACAAATCTATATATATAGATTTGAATGTATGTCTGCTAAACAAATTTACAGTTTTCAATTTAAAACCACCAAACTTGGTATACTATCTCATGGTACCCTAACTTAAACCGTAGACGGTTTTTGGAAGGGGTCGGAGCCCGGGGTCAAGGGGCTCCACACAAAACTTCCATAAAATCTAGTTTTCAATTTAGAACCACCTAATTTGCAATACTATAGCATGGTACCCTAACTTAGACCGCAGACTGTTTTTGGAAGGGGTCGGAGCCCTGGGTCATAGGGCCCCCACACAAAATTTCCGTAAAATATACTTGTAAACTATAGTGCCCTAACTGAGACCGTAGATGGTTTTTGGAAGGGGGGTAGAGCCCTGGGTGGGTGGGAGCCCGTGGTCAAAGAGCCCCACGCAAAATTTCCGTAAAATCTAGTTTTCAATTTAGAACCATCAAACTTGGTATACTTTTTCTTGGCACCCTAACTTTGTAAAATATTTTACGAAAATTTTGTAGGGGTGGGGGCTTGACCCCGGGTTCCGACCCCTTCCCAAAACCGTCTAGTCAAAGTTAGGGTGCCAAGAAAAAGTATACCAAATTTGATGGTTCTAAATTGAAAACTAGATTTTACGGAAATTTTGCGTGGCCCGGGCTCCCCCTTCCTTTGACCCGGGCTCCCCCTTCCAAAAACCATCTACGATCTAAGTTAGGGTACCATGAGATAGTATACCAAGTTTGATGGTTTTAAATTGACATACATTCAATTCTCTATATATAGAGATTTGTTTTTTTTCCCCAAGACCGTTTCTTAGCCATGTTATCGCTCAGGGTAGGGTAAGGTGGACGGATCCAGCACTCTCATTCGAGTAAGAGAAAACGTACTTCGCGCCTTACATTTTTCCAAAATGGCGCCTTTAGAACACTGAGAAATCGTAGGTTTTCAAACCAAATTCAAACGCGTCTAACTCGGAAACGGGCGTTTTTAGGTCTGTGGCGTTTTTAGGTCTGTGAAAATATTCTTCTGTTGATAATAAAACAGGGATTTAATTTTCAGAATTTTAAAAAAGGGCTTTTTGAGAAAATCGTTGGCAAAGTTGGAGATTTTTCAAAATCGGCTGTTTTTAACGCTGCGGAAACTAGCAGTTTCACAGACACATAAAAAATTGCAAATAAAGTGCACATTTGTATGTCTTTAACAAAAAAACGAGTATAGAAAAAAAAACTCCATTTGAACCAGTTAAAAAATCTTAAAAATTTCAATTTTTCTTTTAAATCGAAGTTTACGATTTTTTAAAATTTTAATCATACGATGTGTAAAAAATATTAGCATCACATATTATTATACGTTATACACACAATGTAATAAAAAATACCAGAACAAAATATCTTTAATTCTGCTGCAATGACTCGCTGAAGTTAGGAAAAATAACCGTTTTTTAGAGAGATTGTTTGACGGTGGAAGATTTGAAACCCTCTGTCTCGAAGGGAAAATTTTTCTTGCCGAAAGAAAAGATATGGGTCTCCTTATTTTAATCAAGGAACACCCCCTTAATTTTTTTAGAGAAATCTGAGACCGTGATGGTACGACCCTGCCAGAGTTGAAATGGAATCCCTCTCTTGTTACCAGCCAACTAAGTTGAAACATTTTTGAAAGCTACCTAGCTTTGAGACACCTCACCAACATGTGAGGGGGGGGTGAAAACTCCGCTGGTCTCCCATCGATCCAGGATTATCTTCTAAGGGAACAGAAGCCATGGGCAGTGCATGGTTTATCGTGGCCCAGGTGGAGATCACTACGAACACAACCCCCCCCCTTTAAAAAATTGAAATCTTTGAATATGTTTTAAATAGATAAAAAATCTTTACACCATTATAAGCGCATATTTTGTATATGAATTTTACTTGTAAAATCAGCTGATTGAACAGGAAATATACTCAACTTACATTTTATGAATAAGCATGCACGCGTATGTGTTAATTGTTATTTATTTAGTAGATTAGACAATTGCCATTACGTTTTGGAGAGGAGGTAAGCAGAGTTTCGGTAGCGACCAGCGCTAACAACCCAGCAGCGAATTCAAGAGCATTGCACCTTCTCCCCTGTTCGCAGAGGACAAAATTCTCCTGAGCGAATATTTTACTATTACGAAAAACTGAGGTTAACTTTAGCAACTATAACAAAACAGCAACTGCTCTTCTGACAGTAGCCTACAATTAGCAACTCCCAGAAAAACTCGAGGTTGTTTAGTGATCGAAAATTAACTTACGGTACACGTGCCTGCACTCTTTTTCTTAAAATTATTTCACAACAGTTTTCTACTCTTTCATAGTCTTTTCTTATGCGATGTTTAAGTATATAACGTAAACAAACAAACAACTGCTGCTGTCTTTCGTAACTCAACTTTGTTAGTGGAGCAGCAAGAATTTTCTTTATGTATTGGTTAACCCCCCTTGACAGTTTTATAGGCATGTCATCACTGGGAAGGGTGAGGTGGATGTATCCAACCAGGGCCAGCTGACCCAATGCTCTCATTCCATCATTCGGGCAAAGAATATCTAAAGCTTTGATTCGGGTAAGAGATAACATAACATACGTACTTTGCGCCTGAGATTTTTCCAAAATGGCGCCTTTAGAACACGGGAAATCGTAGGCTTTCAAACCGAATTCTAACTCGGAAACGGGCGTTTTTAGGTCCGTGAAAATTTACACAGACATTCTCCTGTTGATAATCAAACAGGGATTTAATTTTCAGAATTTTAAAAAATGGCCTTTTTGAGAAAATCGTTGGCAAAGTTAGAGATTTTTCAAAATCCGCTTTTTTTAACGCTGCCGAAACGCGGAAACTAGCAGTTTCACAGACACACAAAAAATTACAAATAAAGTGCACATTTGTATGTCTTTAACGAAAAAAAAACGAATATAGAAAAAACTCCATCCAAACCTGTTAAAAAAAAACTTAAAACATTGAAATTTTTTAAAAATCACAAAGTTTGCGATTTTTTTTAATTTTAATCATACGATGTGTAGCAAATATTAGCACCATATATTATTATATGTTATATACACAATGTAAAAAAGTACAAGAACACGGTATCATTTTTAACTCTGCTGCAATGACTCGCTGAAGTTAGGAAAAATAACCGTTTTCTAGAGAGCTTGTTTGACGGTGCAAGATTTGAAACCCTCTATCTCGAAGGGAAAATTTTTTCTTGCCGAAAGAAAAATATGGGTCTCCTTATTTTAGTCAAGGAACACCCCTTAATTTTTTTAGAGAAATCTGAGACCATGATGGTACGACCCTGCCTGAGTTGAAATGGAACCCATCCTCGCCGTTTACCAACTGTCGTTTATCTAACACAACTCCTACTTGGTGTTGGGATTTTTTTTGTCCATCAGTGTATGTAAACGTTAAGAATATGGCATCCGTAGAATAAAAACTACTAAAAAGGCTTGGGCTTATGACCTATGAATTGATATTTAGTGCCTAAGTAAAAGCACAATACTCTTAACGTGGCATGGTATGTAAACTTTATGAATATGACATCGGTAGAATAAAAAGTGTTTAAAAGTCCTAGGTCCAGGGCCTGTGAATTGATATTTAGTGCCAAAGTAATAGCGCAATACTATTAACCTGACTTGGCACGTAAACTTTATGAATATGACATCGGTAGAATAAAAAATATTAAAAAGGCTTAGGCCTAGGGCCTATGAATTAATACTTAGGCCTAAGTAAAAACGCAATGCTCTTAACTTGAGTTGATAAATAAACGTTATGAATATGGAGTCGACGGATTAAAAACCGTCAAAAAGGCCAAGCAAGGCCTTATAAATTAATATTTTGTGCCTAAGTAAAAACGCAATATTATTAACTTTATTTGATATGTTACCGTTGTGAATATGACATCGGTGGAGTAAAAACAAATAAAAGGCCTATAAATTAATATTTCGTGCTTAAGTAAACGCCCAATATTATTAGCAAGATTTGCTCTGTAAATGCTGTGAATATGACATTGATAGAATAAAAACTGGTAAAAGGCTTAGGGCCTGTGAATTAATAATTTGTGCCTAAGTAAAAGCGCAATATTATTAACTTGATTTGATGTGTAAACGTTGTGAATATGGCATTGATAGAATAAAAACTGTTAAAAAGGCCCCGGCCCAGGGCCTATGATTTTAATATTTCGTGCATAAGTAAAAGCGCAATGCTATTGACTTGTTTTGATACGTAAACATTATGAATATGAAGTCGGCGGATTAAAAGCTGTTAAAAAGGCGAAGGTGTAGGGCCTGTGAATTAATTAAGTAAAAGAAAAATATTACCAACTTGACATATTATGTAAATATTTAGTGCCTAAGTAACAGTGCAGCGTTATTAAAAAAATCCCACATTAGGGTCCTTTTCTGAACATAGCATGGATTATGCTGTAATTCTCGCTTGGCTTACATAGAACGTTTTCTCGAAATTTGTTTGGAGTTCCCAATTCAATTCTAAATATAGGCCAAGAAACGGTAATATTTATATCCCCCTTCCCCGCACACACCGTTGAACTTTTGTGGCCAGTTGCCCTAAACTCGTATGAAACTATGAACCGACACGAAAATGCAGACAAACAAAAGAGCTCCTTACCGTCGTTCAGACACATTGGAAAATTGACACACATAATTCTGAAACTTGGAAAACTGCCACACATTCAGAGTGCTCCTCTAAAGAACGGCAATTTGTGGCTGGCCTCTTGAGGAAAACCATGTGGCAATCTTCCGGTGTGGCAGTTTTCCTGTGTGGCAGTTTACAGTGAACCGTCTGTCTGAGCTAATCTCCTTTCTGACATTCCGGCATGCTTTCGAATTTCATCTACACATCTCCCATGTGGTCTTTTTGTGTTCCTTGGTGCCTTGTCTAATACATCATTAGTCCATCGGTGGCCCATTTTTCTAGCAATATGTCCGGCCTATTGCCATTTCAGGGATTTCACTTTCATCATGATGTCTTCAACTTTGGTTATTTTCCTGATCCAAGAGTTTCTCTTCTTATCCTTCGTAGTTAGGCCAGTATTATTTAACTTGACTTGATATGTAAACATTGCGAATATGACACCGATAGAATAAAACTGTTAAAAACGGCTAGGCCAAAGGCCCTTGAATTAATATTTCGTGCTGAAGTAAAAGCACAATCCTATTAACTTTATTTGATGTGTAAACGTTGTGAATATGAAATTGGTAGAGTAAAAACTATAATAAATGCCTAGGCCAAGGTCTTATTAATTAATATTTCGTGCCTGAGTAAATACCCAATATTATTAACTTGATTTGCTGTGTAAACGTTGTGAATATGACATTGATTAAATATAACTCCAGTAAAAGGACCTCGGCCTAGGCCATTGAATTAATATTTCGTGCCTAAGTAAAGGCGCATTATTATTAACTTGATTTGACGTGTAAACGCTGTCAATACTACATTGGTAGAATAAAAACTGTTAAAAGGGCCTAGGCCTAGGGCCTATAAATTAATATTTTGTGCCCAAGTAAAAGCGCAATATTATTAACTTTATTTGATTTGCAAACGTTGTGAATATGACATCGGTGGAGTAAAAATAAACAAAAAAAGCCTAGGCGTAGGGCCTATAAATTAATATTTTGTGCCCAAGTAAAAGCGCAATATTATTAACTTTATCTGATGTGTAAACGTCATGAATATGACATCGGTGGAGTAAAAACAAATAAAAAAGCCTAGGCGTAGGGCCTATAAATTAATATTTCGTGCCTAAGTAAACGCCCAATATTATTAACTTGATTTGCTGTGTTAACGTTGTGAATATGAAGTCGGCGGATTAAAAGCTGTTAAAAAGGCCAAGGTATAGGCCCTACGAATTAATTTAGTAAAACAAAAGTATTACAACCTTGACATGTTATGTAAATATTTAGTGCCTAAGCACAAGTGCAGCGTTATTAAAAAATCCCACCTTATCGTCCTTTTCTGAACACAGCACGAGTCCTGTGTAATTCTGTTGTTTCGTCAAACACTGTAGTTTTAAGAAATGTACGGCGATCTTTATACACCCCTCCCCCCTGTTGAACTTTTGTGGCCAGTCACGCTAAACTGGTATGAACCGGCGTGAAAATTCAGACAAACAAAGGAGCTCCATCCCGCCGTTAGGCGCCTCGAAAAACTAAAACATAATTAGGAAACTTGGAAAACTGCCACACATTCAAAATGTTCCTCGGGGGAATAGCACTTTGTACCCGGCCCCTTAATGAAAAATGTGGTAAACGGTAAAAATACCCCCGGACAAAATACCCCCCCCCCCCCCCCCCCGAAAACTGAAAAGCGGAAAAAATGCCCCCGGAAGAAATACCCCCAGAACAAACGGTTCACTGTAAACTGCCACACAGGAACACTGATGTGTGGCAGTGTTCCGGTGTGGCAATTTACCGGCAACCCTGCCACACATCTTTCAGCAACTTGGCTACAAAAGTTCAAAGGGGGGGGGCTATAAAGATTGCCGTTTCTGGGCCTACATTGATAACTGAATTGGGAAACGAATTTCGCGAAAACTTTTTCCATATAAGCCAAGCGAGAATTGTACATTAATTTGAAGAAATAAATTACCGAGGATCCGAGGTACACTGGGGGGGCTGAACCCCCAACTTCCGTAATATTGGATTCTGGGCCGCTGGAGTCTGTCAGTGTATCAAGGCTGTTCCCTTTGAAGCGCCCGCGAGGTCCGTGAGCTTTGGGGGGGGGTCCCCAAAATGTTGAAATGGCCATAGAGCTGTACACATTAGGAGCATGCTTTACATAATGATTCTCTATATAACCACAAATTTTTAGGAGGGTGGGGTGCAAGTATCTAAGAGCGCAGACAAGTCTTCAAGGTAAGGGATTTGCTCGCAATTTCTACGCTTCATGTTGTGTTTAATGGTAAACTATGCATGCCCTTCCCCCTCCCCCAGAAATTTGGTGAAGCCTGTGAGAGGGATATACGAGGTGCTTGGTTTGGAGGGCTCTACCCCCAACTTCCGTAATTTTATATTCTGGACCTCTAGAGTCGGTCAGTGTATCCTCGACGTTACCCCTGAATAGCACTCAGAAACGGGGGGGTCCCCACCCTCCTGAAAATTCGTGGTCGTGTACAGAATCATTATATAAAACATGGTACTAATGTTTACAGCTCTACGTGCATTTTAACATTTTGGAGGAAAATGGGTGTGTCTAGGTGTCGAACGGCAGGGACAATAGGAGACTAAAGGCAGGGTAAAAATTGTGAGAGGGCAGCTGGAATTTTACAGTCCAAAAAGAAGGCAGGGCAGATTTTAACATGCCAAAAAAGGGCAGGGTGCCGTGCCGTGCCCTGCTAAAACTGCCTAGGGGGAACACTAGTTCATTTACTTGTAGCAGTACCCTTTTTAGGTGATTCAGTGGTGCAAGAATATTTGCATTATTTATAAGGTGGTCATTATACTTGGTAACAGCACGAGACAGAATCTTTTCTAAAACCAGTGTATGACTGAAATGGTCATTCACTGTTACCATACCAGGGAATTGCTCCAGTTTGTGATCACCCCTGCTACTGCATGCATTTGTGGTTGTATACATTTTCTTTCTATGAAAAATATATTTATGACTTGTAAGTTCCAGAACAATTATAATAAAAGTAAGAAGGAACTACTATAATATGTGATATTATATTACTACATGATTAATCACACAAGGCTTACCTTATTGTGAAGTATGAACAGAACAAACAATCTCACTGCACCCACATGTATACCACCATCTTGGATTCTGTATCACGTAATTATGGTTTGCCAATCACAAGTCTTACAAGAGACGTCACTGCTTCTTTTATTTGTGCAGCTTCATTGGCTAACAGGCCTGTGGAGCTTATTTTAAAAGTTTTAAGTGGAAATTAGTCATTTACTGGATCCGGTCATTCACTAGTTAGTAGTACATTCACCCTAGTTTAATGTTGTTTCCACATAAACTTGATTAGTAGTATGTTGAGGATCTGTTTGTGTTATTTCAAAGTAGAACAGTACTGAAATGTAACCACTTGTTATTTTGCATTACGCTGCAGTTGTAATTGTGTTTTTTTCTACTTCTCTAGAGACTATGAAGCGTAGTAGGCCTCAGAGTGATATCACTTCACTTGCTAGCAAGGCTGCTAAGAGAAGAAATGAAGATTTACCATTAACAGTTCAAAGTACTTCCCCTGTAGAAGTGGTTGATAGTAGTTGTTGGATGCTTCTACATAAAGCAGCAGCACATTCTACTGAAGACAATCAGATGCATTGTGATGAAACTCCTGTGCTCGTAGTAGGCAAAGAAAACCACAAAGAAGCAGAAGAGGCAGTTCTTCATTTACAGAATGGATCTAATGCAAACTTGAGATGCAGAGAATGTATACATATCATTTGTAAGTACAATGCTAATCGCAGCTTGAACAAATTATTGAAGTTTTTATTGATTGATGCTGCAAAAGATGGACATGTGGAATGTTTAAAAACATACCTTGCCTGCAATGCTGATCCAAACATGAGCATTAAATTGTGTGCAATTCCACTCTTAGCAGCTGCTAGAAATGATCACCCAGACTGTGTAAAAATGCTACTTAATTACAGTACAAAACAGAACTTACACATGAGCCAATTACTTAAGTTTTTACTTTTTACTGTTGCAAAGAATGGCTATACAGAATGCTTAAATGTACTCTTTGACTGCAATGATGATTCAAACTTAAACACAAAATCACTAGAGATTCTGCTCATGGCTGCTTCTGAAAATGGCCATGCAACATGTGTAAAAGTACTGCTTGATTATCATGCTGATCCAGACATGTACATAGATAAATTTCTAGAGGAACCATTCCTTTGTGATGTTGAGAGTGGTCATGCAGAATGTGTAAAACTATTTGATTACAGTGCTAATCTGAACTTGAATATAACTGAATTATCAGGGACTCCATTCACTGCTGCTGCTATGAAAGGTCATACAGAATGTGTAAAAATACTCCTTGACCATAGTCCTAACCCAAACTCGAAAAAGGATCGATTACAAGAGACCCCACTTATTGCCGCTGCTAAAAATGGTCATGCAGAATGTGTAAAACTTCTCCTTAAGTACAATGCTAATCCAAACTTAAGGGTGTATGAAATTTTTGAGACCCCACTTATTGCTGCTGCTAGGAATGGTCACACAGAATGTGTAACACTTCTTCTTCAGTACAATGCTGATCCAAATTTGAGAGTTTATAAATTTCTTGGGACCCCACTTATTGCTGCCTGTAAAAATGGTCACACAGAATGTGTAAAACTTCTCCTTCGGTACAACGCTGATCCAAATTTGAAAGTATATAAATTGTTTGAGACCCCACTTATTGCTGCTGCTAAAAATGGTCACACAGAGTGTGTACAACTTCTCCTTGATTGCAAGGCTGATCCAAACTTAAGATTGGATGAATTTCATGAGACTCCACTTATTGCTGCAGCTAAGGATGGTCACAAAGAATGTGTAAAACTTCTCCTTGATTACCAGGCTGATCCAAACTTGAGAATGGTAAGATTTTCTGAGACCCCACTTATAGCTGCTGCTAGGAATGGTCACACCGAATGTGTAGCACTTCTCCTACAATTCAATGCTGATCCAAACTTGAGTGTGCATAAATTTAATGGGACCCCACTTATTGCTGCTGCTAAGAATGGTCACTCAGAGTGTGTACAACTTCTCCTTGATTACAAGGCTAATCCAAACTTAAGATTAAATGGGTTTCATGAGACTCCACTTACTGCTGCTGCTGAGCATGGTCACACAGAATGTGTAAAAGTTCTCCTGGATTATAATTGTAATCAATATATGTGGGTGCATGTAGCATATTTTAATTATAAAGTCCAAGCTCTGCAATTGGCTGTTTTTCATGAACATGTTGCTTGCGTAAAACTGCTGTTAGACAGAATGAATAGTCAATTCCCAGACTATAAAATTAATAAAGATTATGAGTGTCCGCTTAAGGTAGCTGTCGTGCATAAAAGGTATGAGAGTCTTAAAACTCTTCTTTCATATGGTTTTCCAGTAAATAGACTTCATTATAGGAAAATGAATGTGGTAGATAAACTTGTATCAGTTCCTTTTTGCGAAACTGCTTTCTCATTAGCTGCAGGTGTTGGAGATTTAGTGTCTATGAAAATTTTATTGGAGCATGAAGCCAGTGTGAATCCAACATGTTTTATGCTTAATGGTATACTAAACTACTCTTGCCCTTCCATCTTCAGCGCATTGTCAAGTATTGAGGGAAATCTAGACTTCCTAATTAAGTGCGGCTGTGACATTAATTACTGTAGGGAAGATGTTTTTTCCAATGAATGTTTGCTCTACTCTTTTCATTGTGATCATGCCAAAGATTTGCTCATGTTGGGTTCTGATCCACATTTGCTTTTTCCGAAGGGAAATTTTAAGAGTCAGCGATACTTTGTTTGTGTTTTGACTGTTGATATGGAGTTGCTTAGCCAGAATAACATTCTAGAAATTTTGAAGCTTCTGCTTCAATTTACTGCTGTCACTGAACCAGTTCGAAGTTCTTTCCATGCTGTTTCTGTGAAGTGCCAAGAAATCCTTCTGAAGGCAGAATACAATGATCAAAGGTGGAATGAAATCTTAACGGCAGTTGATAAACCATCATCTCTAAAAAACTTATGCCGCATTAAAATACGACAATTGTTAATTTCCAAACGTGGTTATTCCTCTTTTAGAAATGCCATTAACAATCTTTGCTTTCCGCAGGTGTTAATAAACTATTTGTTATACAGTGAGCTCACTGAATGACTTATGTACAGAATTTATGAAAGTAAATGATTCTAGCTTGTGTTCTTGGAGTTATTTTTGGTTTATTACATGCAATTTTTGTAAAAAATTATAACTTTTATACTTGCAAATTCATCGTCGTGGGTGGTGCAACGGATAGCATGCTTAAGTAGTAATCGGGAGATGCGGATTCGATTCCCGCTCCACGACAATGAAATTTTTAAGTTTTCTGATGTGATTGTATTCACGTGTGAAATGGTAATTACAGTCAATTTAGCGATGTCTGATTGCTGTGTTAATTATCATGATGTATTTGCCACGAATTATGAGAATATTTCTTTCTTTCTGTATATTTATAATTCAGACAAATTTTGTTTTGATTTTTGCAGATCAATGGTTTTATACAACAGTGTTTAATATTTTAGTTTTTCTCTGTTCAGAAGCAGTTTCTGTAGTTTTTGCCAATCTTCTGGGGAAGTCAATCAGAGAAAGTTTGGGGACTGAGAGTGGCTGAGTTTCTATGTAGTCCACTCACGATTGAAGATCTCCGGTAGATGTAGGTTTGATTCATTGTGCAGCATGATGCAGTTTTCACGTTTTCTGATATAGTTTTACATGGTGAACAGTAAACTAGAGTAATCAGAGTCATTCTAATTGTTGTGTCAATAATTATATGATTATTCCAGGGGAAAAAAATTCGAGACCAAATGCATTAGCCAAAAAAAGAACCCCACTCGCTGCCCCTTAGCGTTTCAAAGCCTTGTCCACCAGATGACAGGTACCATTAGTTTACGCAATTATACAAGCCTAGATTGATAAGAATAACCCAATAATGTGCATCACTTTCATTTAAAAAAAAATAAAAAAATTAAGGATTCCACCAATTCAGAAAGAACTCTGATAGCTCCACTCACTATCTGTTGCTTTATTTACACTCAAGAGGAATGTGCAATGGTCACCTCTGTTTTTCCCTTCCAAAAACATGCTTATACTTGAACATAAATCGCCATCTGCAGTATAATTTGGCAGATTATATGAGAAACATTAATACACTGACGGAAAAAAAAAATCCCAACACCACGAAAAATAGTTGTAGAGGAATGAAATGGCGGCAATACATTTGTATAGGTAACATAGGCCCATTACATCTCAATTCAGGCAGAGAATACCAACATGTGTCAGTTGACTTCCTTAGATTTCTTCCAAAAAAATTACAGTAGCTACTGCTACTACAGATATAAGATATTCCAAAGGGATTTTCTCCAAAAAAATTTATATCACTTGCTGCGCCATTTTGAAATTTGGTGAAAAACGCGTTTTTTGAAAGGAATGTCAAAAACGGCATATTTAAAAAATGTTATTGCGTTTAAACTATTTGGGTGATTCAGTTCATTTTTGTTTTGCTGCTAATGAATTGATTTTTAACTTGACATACTTTAAATATGCATGTTATAATTATTAGTAATTAAACAAAATCCTCTTTTTAGGTACAAAATTTTGGTTTTTCTGACATTTAACGATTTTGTTTCTTACACTAAGAAAAGTTTTTTTAAATAAATAAGGATGGCAATGTGTAGTCCACCAATGGTAGTTTTACAGCAAATTTTATTTATTGCCTAACATATATACAGTCTATACAATTCAACTTCAAAATGTGCAAAAGTACGAAAATGCATTATTTTCAAGTAGCAATAACTCAAAAACCCCATTTTTTAAAATTCTTAAAACTTGACCTTATGTTGTCCTGTTAGTATATTATCAATTGGTGGGGGCAGAATTGTGTGTTTTTGCCTCGTAAATTTTGAACGTTTTTTTTTTAAAATGACACTTCTCCAGCATTTGCGGGTCGCAAATAGAAACGATACAAAAACGTATACAATTGTTCTTTACAATGAAATTTTAAAGCCACCCTGATTTTTAAGCTCCACTGAAAACTTTTATAAGTAAACTTAAGTTACTCATTTAGAAAAAAATAATGAAAAAAGAACAAAAAGAAAAACATAGAAAATGTGGAAAACCGAGAACTCATTGAACTGTTTGTCTTTTTACAATTTTCTGATTTCTGCAACACTAAAACAAATAATCGTAAACAACTCCATGTTAGCTGAGATCTATAAACATTATACTAAAATAATTACAGAGTAAGTTTACATAAAGTTCAGACACTGCAGATCTGTTGGATCTGGTTCAGCTCCTTGGTGTCGAAAATGTGGAGTCGAGCGGATTGTCCGCTGGGAGTGGGTTCCTTCACCTTTAGCACTACATTGTTTAATGGAACTGCACATACATCCTTTCTCTTTCCACATTCCTCTGACCATTGGAACCCTTTAGCTGGGGCATGGGGATGCATAAACGACACAGTAATGTCTTCGAGCTCTAGAGATGTGCTCTTTATCTGTCCCATCCACCAGTAATCATTATATACACACCCAACAAATTGACCTTCTATGAAATCACTCAAAGAGTACCTGTTTTTTTACTTGGCTTGTTATTTCTACTTTCTGCACATTATGTTTAATTGTTCTTGTCATATAAGCTTCATTATTTTGCACCAACCAATAATGCTGAGATTGTAATCCTACAACAGGTTTTATAGTGATCCATTCTTTTTCTTTAAAAGACCTGAATTTTTGAACAACTTCACTTTTGAGGTGTAGTATTTTCGTATTACGTATAAGATTTGAAATTGTACAAACAAATGAAGCTGCGTCTCTTATGGCTTCCACAGATTCTTTTTGTAGATTAAATCTTGTAGCATAGTGCTTGCATATGCCACCTATACCATCGCATGTACTCTTACCATGCCCAGTAGCTGAAAATATCCACTTTCTTTCTATAGTTGGATTACCCTTAGACAACTCATGAAGTTGATATCGATTTTTGAAATGTGCGGCAGCTCCATCTGAAACGTTAACTACTGAGGTCTTAGTTTCCAATGGATACGATTTTGTAATGTCATTTTTTATAAGACCTATGGCACAGAGAGCATGAGCTGTGTCATGGGTTATATCATCAGACACTACTGCAAAACTTTCTTTCACTTGACCAATTTGTGCAACACATGTAAACAATGAGATTTGTACATTTTGCCAGTGATAGCTTTGTATCTCGTCAGGCAATATAACTGACCAGTTCTCTGCAAAATCAAAATGTAAAACACACACATCAAAATGTAAAACACACACCCTTTCGCAGAGATTTTAGCTTTGGCTATTCCTTCTCTCTGGATTTTTCTGATATAATTGAGGAATTGCTTTATTGATCCAATGTCTAGCATCTTCGAGGAATCTTTCAGTAGGTACAGTTTTCTTTATAAGGTCATTACGTTCCCAAATAGCATATGTAACTTCTTCTTCATTCAACAAGCCAAGAGTATCAGCTGTCAGTGCATTTGTACCGAGACAATCACCACACATTTGGAGCCAACAATCTTCATTGTCTGTTTTGTTACACAAACACTTAAGTAAAAGAACCTCTTCAGTATACTTTTCATTAGTTACATTTCGGAGAGCTATGCTTATTAGTGTAAGATTACTACAGTAAATGCAAGTACAAACTGCTTGTATAGGTTGAATTTTCACCCACTTTGGACATAGTGAATAAAATTTTGAAAGTCCAATTTTTATTCCTTCGTTTTCCTTTTTCAATATACTGTCTGTCTCTTTGATTGATCTTGTCATAAATCTTTTTGCCTTTTTAACTTTCTTACCATTACCATCTTTAACACATTTAACATCTTTTTTGTTTGGACTCTCTCTTGTGCAGGCTTTGCTGTCATCTAGGTAGTATGACAAAGCAATTGCCTTAGTATCTGCAGACAATGGATGTCCACTGTAGGGATCAGGTTTAGCATAAATTCCTTTTTTTTTTTTAACACTACGTGACTTATCTATGATGTACTTTGATACTGAAGGTAACTTTGCCTCTTGTTGCGTTTTAGTAAAAGTATGTGGTAACAGTGTCAACAATTGCACTTTTTCATTGTATTTAGAATTTTGAAGAGCTGTGTTAATGTTAAAAAACCACTGATTGCAAGTATAACAGTCAGGTTTTTCAGCAGAAGGTTCACTTGAAATGTCATCATTGACACTATACACTTCTTCTAATTTCTTCACAGATGCAGTTACTAGTACTTCCCCTAATTTCAACTTTTTTCTTTTTACATAACTTTGCCTCCTCTCAGGCCTAACTTGTGAAGGGGATTTCAATGGCGACATATTTACATCAAGAATGTTAATACTTTTGTTGACAGCATTTACAATCTCCTCACTTGCAATAAAAGGTTCATCAGATGAAATTTCTTGTTTAGGTTCATTTGTAAGTTCCTCAAATTTTTTTTTATAAAAAACAACACAATTACTACACAAACTGTCATTACTTTTTACAATAACAGACCTACCTACAATCCTTTGAATTGAATCAGCTAAATCACCAACACCACATAACCTCACACTCTTACTTTTGTATACAGCTTTTTTGGGGCTTCTAATATAGTCCACACACTTAATTCGTTCAGAACTATGATAATCTGACATTATTAAATAGGCCTATTCAGCAAAAATGTAAAAAACTTATCTGAGAAATCACAAACGCATATCAAGTGTTACTCTTCCAAACAAAAGAACAGACTGCACAGTAGTTATAGCACAGGTGGGTGTGGCCATGGAGGGGGAGGGGCTAGTGAGACAGTTGATTAGCTGTGCAGTGAGCAAACACTGGTCATGCATGTGCATGTATGATCCTGTTGATTCAGCATTGCACAGGTGTAGAACAAGCTTATTTGTTGTTTAAGCATTAAGACTAGGTCAGTTCATTTAACAACTGCAGGGATCGCATTCCTCCTAAAATTCGTAATATTTTGTGACCCTCCTTAAATTCCTAAAATTAGACCTAAAATTTGCTATTCATCCTAAAATTTTCGTAAGCTTATTTTTATTAAAAACACAACCGTTATTAACGCCAATAAATTTACCATTACGGTAAGGTAAAAAGACCTGTTATTGTAGAAACACAGCCTATATGCTGTGCTGCTGAAGGGAGGGGAAATGACGCCATCGAGATGCACTTGCTTCGGGGCGGGCGTTCCATTTTTTTGCCTTCGAACAGTTTTCGAGAGTAACGAGATCTAAGGGAAAAGGGGAGGGGTCATTTTCACCCCTGGTTTGCGCTTTGCAGACGAACTCCGTGGCACGCAGAAGATCGTACTTTATTTTTGTACATGCCTTGTGGAACCTCCTCTTTCTGCTGATGTTTTGTTATTGTGAACCGCAGGTGGGTGGAAGCAAAGAGGAAACTTGTGGTCTCCTTCCGTAACCTCCGGTAATGACGATGGGATGGTAGCTGAGTATTATCTTGGCAGGCAGTAGAGCACATGATCATTGACCTTCGATCATGCGTCGGCGACAGCGACCTTCGATGCGCAATATATCTCGGCTCCGACTCGCTTTGACTGAACTTGCGTGAGATGCGTATGATAGTTTCTGGTTTTATGTCTTTTATGGTGTTCTCTGTGCTGTGTGCAGGTTCAGTTCTCTAGTGGTGACCTGCTTTTTTTTTTTTTTTTTTTTTTCATATCTTCTGACATCCTCGCAGCCAAATTTCGGGAAGTTGTCTGGTTTTGCAATATTGGAACGTGTTTTTGTACTTCCCTTTCATTTTCTGGTTAGTAATACAAGTGTTTAAGATGCCTAAATCCAAAACGAAATTTCAAGATGCGTGGCTCGCCAAAGAATTGGACGGAGTGAAGTTGAAAGAATGGTGTTCTGCAACTGAAACAATATTTTCTGCTAAGTGTATATTGTGTTCAGAAATTTTCAACATTTCTAATAGTGGCTTTTCACAAGTAAAAGCGCATCATAAAGGAAAAAACATTTGCAGAAATTTCAAAGTAAATTTCAAAATAAGTCCATCCTGAAAGCCTTTGGAGGACGGGATCTTCAGCCCAAAACAAATATTAGTGAAGTACTGAGTCATGATTTACAGTTGGCTAAAGCCGAAGCATTATGGGCCATGAAAGTTGCTAAGGACAATATGTCTTTTGTTTCATGCACTGAAACAGTTGAACTTTTCAAAGAAATGTTTCCTGATTCTGCTATTGCAGCCAAAATGCAACTTAAAGAAAAAAGTTGCTTATGTGATATCACATGGATTGTCAAAATATTTTGAAGAGGATTTGAAAAAAGGCATTGCATCTAGTAGCCCAGGAAAGGTTACTATAGCATTTGATGAAACTACAAATACACAAGTGAAACGGCAGTTGGATGTGTATCTCAGGTACTGGTCTTCAGAAATAAATTGAGTTTCTTGCCGATACCTAACAAGCGTTTTTCTGGGTCATGCAACAGCAGATATTTTGCTAAAAGAAATTCTTGATGTGTTATCATCCTTCAATATTTCGTTGAACAGAATTATTTGTGTATCCATGGACAGCCCAAATGTAAATAAGTGCTTTTTACGCAAATTCAATGAAGTTGTAAAACAAGAAACAGGCCAGAAATCTTTGGAACTAGGTTTTTGCAACCTTCATGTTGTTAGTAATGCATTTAAAATTTTTTTGACAAGCTTAAATATAGATTTTGACGAATTTGCTACTGATATGCATTACTTTTTAAAGAGTAGTGCTGCAAGACGAGAGGATTATAAATCTGTCGAGGATATAACATTGGTCACTGCCAAATTTCTTTTGCGTCATGTCAGCAACAGATGGTTAACCGTTGGTTCTGTAGCCCAGAGGCTCTTGGATCAATGGCTAAATATTACAGAATATTTTTTAAACTTCTTGCCATCTCAAAAAATATTTGAAAAAGAACTGCGCAATTCGGCAAGGTATAAAAGAATTCACTGTTTCCTGAAAAATGAGATTACTCCTTGCTATTTAGCATTAATTTCATTTTCACACCAAAATTTTGAAAAGTTTTCATTATGTTATCAGAGTGAAGAACCAAAAATACACCAGTTATATTCTGATTTAAATACTTTAATGAGGAATGTTATGGCTCAGTTTATCCAAGATGATGTTATAGCAGGGAAATTTGGAGAAGACCTAAAGAATGTAGATTTTGAAAACAAAAATTCATGGAAAAAACTAGGGAGTTAGAAGTTGGTATGAAGACAAAAAATCTCCTCAGGAATGGAATGTTCAGGAGACCAGGCAGAAATTATTTCTCTTAGATGTAAGATCATCACTAATTGCAACCACAAAATATTTAAAGTCAAATTTGCCATTCTGCAATCAAAAGCTAAGAGACATAGAAGTTTTAAAGGTAAAAGAACCAAAGAAAGTGTCAACTCAACTTTCAGTCACTGAAGGACTTTCGGAAATAACCAGAATTTCAAGTGTTTTGCATCTTTCTGAGGAACAAATTGATAGAGTAAGAGAAGAGTGGAAACTTTTAAATTGCGATAAGCCAACTCTAGATGAACTAGTGAAATTTTCAGAGGAAGGGCATATTCCAGTGCGGATTGATCATTACTGGCGTAATATATTTATTATTAAAGACTCTAGCGGAAAAGAAAAATACTCAAATCTTGCTAAACTCATAAAGTCAATTTTAGTTTTACCTCATGGTAATGCTGATGCAGAAAGGGGATTTTCGGTTAACTCTGCTCTGTTAAGGAAGGACAAGGCTAACTTAAAAGACTCAACTATAACATCATTAAGAATAGTTAAAGGGGCCATTAAACACTATGGATGTGTAAGTAAAGTTCCCATAACAAGAAATTTGTTAAATAGTTTTTGTGATTCACATAAATTTTATAAAGAGTATGTTGATAAGCTGAAGGAAGAAGAATAAAAAAAGGTAAAAGAAAGGAAGCAGAAAGAGAGGGAAAATAAGGAAAAGCAGCTAGAGAAAAAAAGAAAAGCTGCGTTTGATGACAAAATAAAAGAAAATGATGCAGAAATAAATAGACTTAAAAACGATAAAGAAGCCTCCCTAGCAATAATTCAAGAGGGAACAGAAAGAATGAGAAAAGCTGTAGAAAAACAAAATACTGTTGAAATAGCAGTTGCCTCTAACTTGATCATACAAGGTTCAGCTGAAATAAAGAAAACTGAAAGTAAATTAGTTGTGGTAGAAGCAGAAAAAGATAGGCTAATCAGGAAAATGTTAAAACAATAATATGAAAAAAGTAATTCAGTGAACAATTGTACATAGTTCTTGGTTTTCAATTACCTTTTTAGGATATTATAATTTAATGTGAAACCTGAAAACTTTACTGTGAAAATCGTGAATTGCTTCTGGTTCAACAGCATATTAATGTTCAAAGTGAAACTTGAATGTGGTAAATATACTTGAATATGATAATAACACGTGAAAAGATAAGAACTGAACATTAGAAGTAAATCATACTTAAACTTTAGACATTAGACGTTATGCAAAAAATTTGGGTGTTAACTTCGACCATATATACTAATGGACTGCACATTGGCAATAGCTGCATCAAAGCCGCCATGGCTCAAACATTGGGCACGTCATCATCAGACTCCAAATTTCGTGTAAAAATGCTGTTATGATTACTAATTTACGCTGCAGAACTTCAGTGTTTTCGGTGTATTATGTGAATGCGCCTCATATATAATGAAAACTCTTCAGGTAAGTTTACTTATGAGATATATACATGCATGATCGGGTTGTTTACATTTTGTGATTTATAATGTGATGAACATTTGCGAAGAATTTGGAACATGCATTCCATTTTTTTTTCTTAAGTTACTATATTTTTATATCAATAGCTGCAAGTTTCTGGTTAAGTAATTGAACTTTATTGACTTAGGTATTTAATTCGTTTCTTACCCATGAAAAATCATAGAACTTTCTTTACTATATCGCTCAGAGCAACCATAAGCACAGCAGGTGTAACCCATCTTTTTGACTGTTGTCATGTGATTTTATGTTGGAGCCAGAAATTTTGATGTCATGCGCAGTCTATCAGTATATATGGTTGAAGGGTGTGAAGCAAACTCTTTACAATGTATACAAAGTTGTTTTACTAGATGTATACAAATATACATCTAGTTTTTATTGAAATACACTCCTAAAATTTTCCTAAAATTTTTCTAAAAATTCCTACCTAAAATTTTCCAGAAGTATGCTATGATCCCTGCAACTGTAACTTTATTAAAGAATTTATTATATAATAATTAAAATAATTTTATATTTATTTTTTACTAGATTAATATTTTAAATATTTTTACTTTAAGTATTATAATTAGTCTACTAGACTATATTTTAACTTTCAGAGCTAATTAAAATTAAACAAAACTTTGTAGTGTTTTTCTGCGACCTGCAAATGCTGGAGAACTGTCATTTACCAAAAAAAAAACGTTCAAAATTTACGAGGCAAAAACACACAATTCTGCCCCCACCAATTGATAATATACTAATAGGACAACAAACATAAGGTCAAGTTTTAAGATTTTTAAAAAATGGGGTTTTTGAGTTATTGCTACTTGAAAATAGTGCATTTTCGTGCTTTTGCATATTTTGAAGTTGAATTGTATAGACTGTATATATGTTAGGCAATAAATAAAATTTGCTGTAAAACTACCATTGGTGGACTACACATTGCCATCTTTATTTATTTAAAAAAACTTTTCTTAGTGTAAGAAACAAAATCGTTAAATGTCAGAAAAACCAAAATTTTGTACCTAAAAAGAGGATTTTGTTTAATTACTAATAATTATAACATGCATATTTAAAGTATGTCAAGTTAAAAATCAATTCATTAGCTACAAAACAAAACAAAAAAGAATTGAATCGCCCAAATAGTTTAAACGCAATAACATTTTAAAAATATGCCGTTTTTGACATTCCTTTCAAAAAACGCGTTTCTCACCAAATTTCAAAATGGCGCAGCAAGTGCTATAAATTTTTTTGGAGCAAATCCCTTTGGAATATCTTATATCTGTAGTAGGAGTAGCTACTGTAATTTTTGGAACAAATCTAAGGGGTCAACTGACATGCTCTGCGTGAATTGAGATGGAATGGGCCCATATTTAATCGATTAAGGTTTCAAGATCACAGCTTATTGTAAGCGCGAGAAGAGCCATTTGGTCGACTGACATGCTCTGCCTGAATTGAGATGGAATGGGCCCATATTTAATCGATTAAGGTTTCAAGATCACAGCTTATTGTAAGCGCGAGAAGAGCCATTTTAAATGTGAAATGCTGGTACATTAATAACCAGTGTAACCGCCAGAATGTTGAATGCAAGCACACAAACGTTCATGCATTGTGTCGTACAGGTGCTGGATGTCAGTTTGTGGGATGGAGTTCCATGCCTGTTGCACTTGGTCGGTCAATACAGGGACGGTTAATGCTGGTTGTGGGTGACGCTGGAGTTGTCGTCCAGTGATGTCACATACGTGCTCGATTGGTGAAAGATCTGGTAATCTAGCAGGCCACGGCAACATGTCGATACTCTGTAGAGCATGTTGGGTTACAACAGCGGTATGCGGGCGATCGTTATCCTGTTGGAAAACACCCTCTGGAATGCTGTTCATGAATGTGGCAGCACAACAGGTTGAATCACCAGACCGACGTACAACTGTGCCGTCAGGGTGCATGGGATAACCACGAGAGTGCTCCTGCTGTCATAGGAAATTGCTCCCCAGACCACAACTCCAGGTGTAGGTCCAGTGTGTCTCGGACGCTGACAGGTTGGTTGCAGGCGCTCACCTGGCCTCCTAACCAACACACGGCCATCAGTGGCACCCAGGCAGAACCGGCTTTCATCAGAAAACAACAGATCTCCACTCCATTCTCCAATGAGCTCTAGCTTGACACCACTGACGTCGCAAACGGCAGTGGTTTGGAGTAAGTGGAATGCACGCTACAGGGCGTCTGGCTCGCAGCTGTCGTTCAAGTAACCAATTTGTAACGGTTTGTTGTGTCACTGTGGTGGCAACTGCAGCTCGAATTGCTGCCGAAAATGCGGTACAATGCGCCACGGCTGTACGCCGTACACGGCGGTCTTCCCTCTCAGTAGTGCCGTGTGGCCGGCCAAAACCCGGTCTTCTTGAAGCAGTACCTTCCTTTGACCACCGCTGCCAACAATCGTGCACAGTGGCTACATTCCTGCCAAGTCATTCTGCAATACTGCGGAAAGAAAAGTCACCTTCTCGTAGACCTATTACACGCCCTCGTTCAAACTTTGTGAGCTGTTGATAATGGTTTCTTCGTCTTCTTAAAGGCATTCTTGACTAACGTCAACACCCTACGTCGAATCTCAACGATAACTAACGCTCACGAACGTTACAGTGCGTATTTACAGCAAACCTGCTTTGCATGTTCCGAGGGGCGCTAGTAGCGCCCCTCGGAACATGCAAGCAGGTTTGCCCGCATACCGCATGTATGCGCCGAGCGCGAAATTTGCATAGACGTCATCTTACAAATGTACTCTCACCGCTTACCAACTATCATTTATCTAAGACAACCCCTTCTTGGTGTTGGGATTTTTTTTTTCTGTCAGTGTATATTTTAATGTTTGTATATTCTAGTCTTTGTGTTGCCTCAAAGTTATGTGCATAGAAAATTAATCGTAATAGCTATATGTGATACATATTAGATGAATTACATACTGTTTATGGCATCAGTAGCCTTTTAGACATAAGGTCAACATTCCACTGAAGTAGGGTTAAGGACTCAAGTTATTCACAAAAGGGAGTAACATATCTACTTCAGAATATACGGCTGCAATGTAAGCACAGCTTCGTTGCTTCTTATTTTCATTATGGCAGTCTGTCATTCTTGCAACATAAAATTTCATGTACTTAACTATTTGTGAAGTCATTATGGTATCAGATGAAGAAATTTAGTGTATTGGATAGTAGTCAATATGGCAATTCATACGGCTGAATCTATCCATTGCTGAAACCATGACTGATATCTTGAAACTAACTAAAGAACAAAATCCATCCATCTTGAACAGTGCAGGTGTATGTTATTCCTACAAATAAAGATAACCAGCCCGACAAAAATATGTAGGAAGTACTAAAAGAAGAATTAGAACGAGATTGAACGGACATACGCTATATTGACAAAAGTCAACAGACATCTGGAAGAGAAACATAACATAACCTTTACTGATATACATTAGTACAGTGTCAGTCCACCTTTGGCCTTAATGCATGCACTAATCTTTTGAGACAGGCTTTCGACAAGGTTTTGGAACACAGCGATGCGATAGGTATGTGCTTGGATTAAGTACATAATCATTATTAATGCTGCCACTAACTGTTGCTTAGTAGTAGGCCTTGGTTCCAAACTTCTTATGTGGTGCTCAATGGGATTAAGACCAGTGCTCTGTGCTGGCCAGTCTGCACATGATACAGAATTATCGTCAAACCATGCAGTAACAGTCCTTGCTTTATGGCTCGGTGCATTATCCTGCTGGTACCAACAAGGCTTTGTTCTGTTGTATTGCCACAAAGTTGGTAGGGCGTAATTGTCCACAATATTAAGGTAAACTTGCTGGTTAACAGGTTTATCCATGATAACCAATGGGCCAGGACCATGACACGAAAAGCACCACCACACGAGTGCACTGCCAGCTTCAAACTTGACCATAGGAACAGTACACTGTGGTAAATAGCATTTCCCCAGCTGCTGCCATACCCAGACACGGCCATCGGACTGATGGATTGTGTATCTGGATTCAATAGTCCGTAGG
Organism: Macrothele yani; assembly: GCA_039090855.1. Classification (NCBI taxonomy): domain Eukaryota; kingdom Metazoa; phylum Arthropoda; class Arachnida; order Araneae; family Macrothelidae; genus Macrothele; species Macrothele yani. Next base: position 17,555,729 of record CM077029.1, read on the forward strand.
ACCCGTTTCCATTTATCTATGGTCCACGATAAATGCTCTTTACACTATGCTAAATGACGAATAGCATTCCAAGTGGAGATAAAGGCTAATGAGCAGCTGCACGACCATGGTACCACATGGAATGTTCTCTGCGAATGGTACATGCATATGCCGAGATTCCAGCATTTTTACTCGCCTGTACACTGAGGTCTTGTGCAAGTACTCCGTTGATTAGCTGTAGTGACTCTCCTGAGGCTTTGACGTCCTCTATCACTGATTTTCTTTGGTCTGCTGGTAGGTTTTGCTGCTTCAGGCGTGCCACGTGTCTTCCATTTATTCAGTACATCCAAAACAGTTGACTTGGCTATGTTTAAACATCTCTCGGTTTCTTTTATGGACAACCCACTAATATAACACCAAACAATCTTTCCTTTCTCAAAGTCAGTTCTGTCCTGCTGCAACATTTTCACTCAACCTCACAGTGCGATATGATCGCGGTCAGCTGCAGGCATGTTTCTATATCGTTTGCAGCTGTACCTCACATCTTAACAATGCAGTGGATTCATTCATTTGCTTTTGAAAGGGTGTCCGGTTACTTTTGTCAATATAGTCTATATACACTTGAGTGGCCACTTTATTATGAACACCCTTTCAATACTTTGTTGGGCCACCTTTTCTTTTTAATACTGTGTCGATTCTTCATGGCATGGACTCCACGAGATGTTGATAGGTGGTTTGTAGAATCTGAGACCATGCTTGATGAATAGCACTTTCCAGGAGTGTGAGATTGCAGGGTTGTGGATCCAGCTGTCTGATGGCTCGTTCAACTTCATCCCACAAATTCTCAATGGGCTTGAGATCTGAAGATTGTGGGGCCAACCTAAGCAAAGTAAACTCACCGGCATGTTCCTGAAACCAATCCTGTACAATACGAGCGCTATGGCAGGACGCATTATCTTCTTGAAAGTAGCCATCGCCATTGGGATAAACCATCCACATGACAGAATGCACTTGGTCCGCAACGATGTTTAGATATGATGTGCCAGTCAGACGTTGATCAACACGAATTAAAGAGTCCAAAGTGCCGCCCCGGTGGCGCAGTGGTCTAAGCGATGGCCTCTGATCATTCGTCCGAACGGGGTCCGGGTTCGAATCCCGGTGTGGCATGGATGTTGTGTTTGTCTTACGGCACTGGCTCTTTCCCTTCCCTGGAGCCAGTGACCCTAAACTAGGGACGGGCGACTGCTTATAGCCCATTGAGTTGCTCACGGTGGTCGTTAAACCTCCAATCAAAAAAAAAAAAGAGTCCAAAGCATGCCAGGAAAATATTCCCCAAACCATAACGTTGCCTCCACCAGCTTGAAGGGTTATAGCAATGCATTTGGGATCCATGCTTTAGTGCTGTTTTCGCCAAATTCTCACTCGGCCACGTCATGGTGCAACTGAAAACGTGATTCATGGGACCACATAATTTGTTTCCAATAATCGACTGTCCAACCTTGTGCTTCTGTGCGAACTGGGGACAATTTTCTCTTGTTAACTGCAGACAGCAAAGGTGTTCGAACAGACTTTCGGCTGCCATATCCATCCGATGCAGTGTACGGCGAACAGTGCGTTCAGAGATCACTTGAGGGGATCCTTGATTAAGATGGTCTGTAATTTGCTGCACTGTTGCCCTTCTGTTTGTTGTCTGTTACCAGTCTGGACACTCCGTTCCGCCCGAGCAGTCACTAGTCGATGACGACCACACGTTGCACGTAGAGACCCAGCTTTGGTTGACAGTCCAGTATTTAAACACTTTAATAACAGCGGCTCTGGAACATTTCACGAATGCGGCGGTTTCGGTGATACTTGCTCCATGGCTCAGAGCTCCTACAATCATTCCACGTTGAAAGTCTGTCAAATCGTTTTTTTTACTTATCTCATCACCCAAAAATCACTTCCTTCTACTACTGTTGCAAGCACTAAGCTTTCCCTTTTTATACTAGCCTTGCCCTCTGGCAGCAACAGCGTGCAGCCATAGCTAATTTGCTTTAAACTGTCGGGTGGTCATAATAAAGTGGCCACTCAGTGTATGTACCGTAATTTCGGGTAGATTAGCCGCAGCGTATACGAGTTCAAAATTAAATTTTTAAGGCCCGCGCGGCTTCTACAGCATGGCGGCGTAGACGGTTTTTTTTTTTTTGGCGGAGTGAAATTATGTAAAAAAAAACGTTTTGGCTTGTTCCATTCTTTTTTCCGCGGGAAGAGATCTCAATAGAGAGGGAATGAATAACGATGTTACAAGCCACGTGCAATAAATTCCGCCCACCCCCTCTTAAAAGAAGACATGAAAATAATAGGTTATAGGATTGAGGTGGTACAGGCAAGAGAGAGGTGTCTCGGATAAAATGCGTGGTTGAGGGAAACTTTGCAGGGAATCGATCTTGTTAGCAAGGATTGCCCTTGTTTAATGCTCCGAGCAACTAACTCTCTTTGAACTCAAGACGTCATCAGCTTCGCTCCGAGGCTAACGACAACGCCTCTCTCACCCCTCTTAAAACGGGATATCAATCCGACTACCATCCAAGATCGATTGTCATTGGTCACATCACGTGCAAATTTTGTCAGTGACGTAGGCGTTTGTTGCATTCAGTTCGCCAAATCGCATTTTCTCGAGTACGCTGCGCGTAGTTGTACGTTATCGTGGAAAGTAAAATGACTAAACGCAGAAGTTATATTTCTTGTTTTAAGCTAATGGTAAATAAATGTTTTTCTGAATCCTGTAAAACATCAAAAAAAGATTATTTCGGGCTTCACTGAAGCAAACATTATTTCTAAAAACTGCTGTGAAACACCAGAAAACATCGAAAGTGATGCGGACAACCCCGAAGTTTTTGTAGATGATGAGCTTTTGAAACTTTTTAATTCGGACAAAGAAGTTTCCGATTTTGATGGATTTGATTAAAAAACTGTGTGTACCAGATATTTTCAGAATGCAGACGTGCCAATTCTCCGGATTTAGGCGGGAGACTCTGAATTTTCTGCCCTTCCTCGCGCCCTCCGGATGACGGCCAAATTCTCCTGATTTTCACAGAGAAATCAGCCGTTAGGATGGTCGAAATTCCACCAACGACCATGATTTTGAACCGCCTGTAAAATCTTTTTCTTTTTGCGTTGATGCAAGGCGGCATTACCGTAATCAGTTTCATACGTTTCCTCACCTATTTGCAAAAAGAAGTGACGCAGTGGCCTAAGCGTTGGCTTCTGACCTATCGTCTGAGATGGGTCGGCAAAAATTTGCTTTAAAATTTTTCCTCTCAGTCCGATTGTCGTACGACGCCTTCGGCAAAGAGCTCCACCAGCTCTGGCACAAGAATGCCGGGGAGGGTCAGTAACTGGTTGACAGGCGGGAGCTGCCCTGCCTTCTACTTGCAGTTCAGTCTTTCAACCCCTCGTCTCAACTCTCAACAGAGCCGACAGCATTTTAAGTGATGATAAACAGTTGAGTTGCAGCCAATTCATTTACTGACAAAAGGGAATAGTTATAGTTGGCCTCGCCTTTTAACGAAAGGCGATATTACTGCGATGCTTTTTATCGTCTTCGCTTTTGCGCACAACCTTAAAGAAGAAACGAAAAAAATTGGCTATTTTATTCGCAACATTGAAGGGTCATTTTATGTTTTCATTATCTTGCGGCATCCACGCAAGTAGAGGGAAAGGACCGATCCGGCGCCAAGGAGCAGATCCTTCTAGGAGACAGCATGGTGTGTGGCACGGACAGAAGGAGCAGGGGTGTGGCTTGCGACAGTAGGATGAGAGCGTGACAGGTGGCGCTAGTATGTTGGGTCGATGCTGATGTGCTGCCCCTAACGGTGCTTTTTGGAACTTTCGATGAATCTTTGAGGGATGGCAACGACCGAGTGGGGGAAAGGAGATGTGTACGTGATGTGCTGCTCCCTAGCGGTACTTTTTGGAACTTTATTATTTTCTCGGGAGAGTTATTGGACTTTTGACAAATTTTTGGAAAGTCTTTCCAATATTATTTGTTTTATTAAACCTATATTTTTAGAACTTCCGTGAGGTGTTAGGAATTTTTACAGAAGTTGCATTTTTTTATTCTTATATTTGTCCTCCCTCCAATTTTAATTTAGACGAGAAAATGCTTTGTTTGAAAAGATTTCATTCCTGTTGATTCATGTTCCGCTACCTTTTGTCCACCATGTTGTCATTTTGTGCACCACATGTTTTAGGATGAGTCACCATTTTCTATGTCTCAGACCATACCATTTTGTATGCCACGTGTTTTGGGACGAGTCACTATGATGGGTGACGCCGCCGTGCTAGCAGGCAAACACCATGACGTCATCCAACGCCCTTTTCTCCTCCACAGGGTCGGCGCTAAGCTTTTCTTGTGAACAAATAGAAGGAATTAAAAATGGGGTAAGAGGAGGAGTTGTGACGTCATTTGAGATTCTGTTAGACATATTAATCTCCAAGACTGAATTTTTTTCAATAACTTGATCATTTTGCAACGAATTTATTCCTTATTTTTCCCCCATAATTTCCCATTTTATATCCACAATTTTTAAATGTAACAATTTTCTTTGAGGAGACCACGCATTTTCAACGGTCGTACCAACATAGACGTTTTCCAAAGTTTTGTGCTGCAGACATATTAAAACACGATTGTTTATTAATGTATTTACGTGTTCATGGCATTTACTGTTGCATTTTTTAACGTTGTACCTTTTTTCCACCGTACGAAGGCACAATTTTTTATGCATAGGTAAAAGGATTTTTTTTCGTATTTTTTTTATTTCTTCATGATTAATCAGTGAAATGTACCTTTTAATGCATTATCTTAATCTTTTTTTCTAAATGCTTGCGTATCGTTAAACTTCTCGATGTACCAACATTATTTTATTTTCAAACTAATAACTACTTTTATCGAGGCTTTATTTTTTCTGATTCAAACAAGTAAACGTTTCTTCATTATTTCTTTTTCTTATGCAAACAACTTTTCTTTCTTGCTTTTAATGTATGACTTAATCTGGTTTTCTGTATACAGTAGCGAACAAAAGTATTTGGCGAAACACTTTTTCGACCATAATAATTTTTCTGCTGGACCAAATCGGGTCATTTTGGGATATGATATGTCTTATTCAGTTGTAAACATGACTCTGATGCAGATGGCTCGGAAACCTTAACACAGATCAGGTATCGAGCTTAATCGCAAAGATCATACAAATTGACCAACAAAGTAGGTGTGTATCACATTCATGTAGTGCAACGATAACAGAAAACAAGTACGAGAAAATGACAAAACAATAACTAATACTTAGTGGGATAACCACGAGACTTAATAACAACTGCACAACGGGCTGGCATCGAGTCCACTAACTTCTCGACGATGACCTGCTGAATTCGCGCCCGTTCTGCAGACAGCCGGTCGAACTTCTGGGCCCTATTCCGGCAGGTTTTATTCGCACATTGTCTCTCCAGCTCCTCCCAGATGTGCTCGATGAGGTTGAGGTCTGGAGATTAGCTTGGCCAGTCTAGAAGTGTGGCCTGTTGCTGCTGGAAGGCTGCCTTCGCTACTCTGGAGGTGTGCTTCGGGTCGTTTTCTTGCTGCATGATCCATCCGGGTGGCATGTTCTGGTTTGCCCATGGGAAGACATCGTTGATGAGCATGTTGGTGTAGCTCTGGCCGGTCATTATTCCGTCAATCTTGATGATGGGGCCCATTCCATTGCGAGAGAAGGCGCGGTAAACCATGAGTGATCCTCCACAGTGCTTGACAGTCGGCTGAGTGCACTGAAGATTGAATCTCTGGCCACACGGGCGTCGTACGTATCGGATGCCATCACTTCTGAACAAGTTGAACTTCCTCTCCTCGATGAAAAGCACCTTACTCCAGTCCGCCGCGGTCCAGTGTCGATGACGGCGCGCGAACACGACTCTGGCTCTTCGATTCTTGACTCCGATGAGTGGTTTCTTGGCGGTCTTCCATTCAATCCACCAACAATGCGACGACGGAAGATGGTGATTCGGCTGACGTTCAGGTCGTCGCTGTCGCGGAATTCAGTGGCGATGTCCACAGCAGTCAAGGTGGGATCAGCACGAGATCGACGGAGGATGCGTCTATCCTGACGCAACATAGTGGAACAAGGCCTACCACATCGCGGACTGTTCTCGACTGTCCCAGTCTTCTTATAACGTTGCAGGATAGCTGAAATAGACTGGTGTCGGATCTTCAGGGCCCTCGCAATGTCGGTGATGCGCATTCCGGATTCCCTCATGTTCACGGCCGCCTGGCGAGCTCCAACAGGGATCTCCGCCTTTTTACCCATTTCTGAAAACCTAAGATTGACTTATTATCACACTACACATCACAACCCACAAAATCACAAAAAAACATTAATACATGCAGCAAACAAATGAGTAATAATTGGCTGGCGACTCTTGAATATGGCCCATTTCGAAACATTCGCTCTGAGCGAAATACAAGCTACGCGGCATTGTAACCCACGAATCAACACACATATCCCAAAATGCCGACCCTGTGGCGCAGTGGTCTAAGCGATGGACTCTGATCATTCGTCCAAAAGGGGTCCGGGTTCGAATCCCGGTGAGGCATGGATGTTGTTTGTCTTACGGCACTGGCTCTCTCCCTTCCCTGGAACCAGTGACCCAAAATTAGGGGCGGGCGACTGCTTATAGCCCATTGAGTTGCTCACGGTGGTCGTTGAACCTCCAATAAAAAAAAAATCCCAAAATGACCCAATTTGGTCCAGCAGAAAAAAAATTATGGTCGAAAAAGTGTTTCGCCAAATACTTTTGTTCGCTACTGTAGCTGTTTCATGTTTGTGCAAGAAATATACAGATCTATAGCAGTAGCTATACATAACATTCGTTCGTAACAGTATCTTTTTTTTTTTTTTGATTGGAGGTTTAACGACCACCGTGAGCAACTCAATGTGAGAACTTTTCTTCCGGATTTTTTAAAATTTTCTGTATTTTTTGTTTAAAATATCCCTATAAATAAAATATATGACAGATCGGAATTTTGCGCCATTGTGCGCTTGAACACCCGTAACCCGTCGTCATCGTCGGGACTTCGGCACAGTAAATTCTCCGTGCTCACTGTTATGCTTGACGCTTAATAAAGATCATGCGGTGGGAATAAAGATTCAGACTCCAACTACTGCGGATTTTACGTAGTTACTATGGAAATAGTCGGTCCTGTACGGAAAACATCGAGTATGCTATGCTAATCGTAGGTCCACTACGGACGACAGAAAACGTCGAGTATGCTATGGAAATCAGTCCGCTACGGACGACGGAAAACATCCAGCATGGTATGATAATCGTAGGTCCGCTACGGACGACGGAAAACATCCAGCATGGTATGATAATCGTAGGTCCGCTACGGACGACGGAAAACATCGAGTGTGCTATGAAAATCGTCGGTACACTGCGGACGACGAAAAACATCAGGTATGCTATGGAAATCGTCGGTGCGCTACGTACGACGGAAAACATCCAGCATGCTATGATAATCGTAGGTCCGCCACGGACGACGGAAAACATAGTGTGCTATGGAAATCGTCGGTGGCGCAGTGGTCTAAGCGATAGCCTCTGAACATTCGTCCGAAAGGCGTCCGGGTTCGAATCCCGGTGAGACATGGATGTTGTGTTTGTCTTACGGCACTGGCTCTCTCCCTTCCCTGGAACCAGTGACCCTAAAATAGGGACGGCGACTGCTTATAGCCCATTGAGTTGCTCACGGTGGTCGTTAAACCTCCAATCAAAAAAAAAAAATCGTCGGTACACTGCAGACTACGAAAAACATCGGGTGTGCTATGGAAATCGTCGGTCTGCTACGGACGACGGAAAACGTTGAGTATGGTATCAAAATGTGATATAATTTATTTATATTATAAACATCTAAAAATTATGAAATGCGCTAATATTTGCATTTATTTTTACTTGTACATAGCCAAATTCATTAAAAATGTTGTTTGCGCATAGTTAAAAAAATAATTATAAATGTTGTTTGCGCATAGTTTAAAAAAATCATTTAAAATGTCATTCGTGTACAATTTCACACATTTAAATATTCTCAGGTTGGCAGGTATGCATTGTTGGTGAATTATAAGACGTCGTACTGTCGGAAATAACTTTTTCGAGCCCCGTTCGAAGTGCAATAACGCGCAACTCGTGGTCCCGCGATGACGAAGTGTTTATATTTCTTGCAGACTTTCGCCGCGCTGGAGAACGAAGTGCGATGTTTTATCACTAAAAGCTCTTCACATTATTCATTTCTTTTTCCCCAAACAAACGGACACAATCACAAAAACTCCATGAATTACGAATTCCCCTCTTTTTCCAAACTCGTGTTAGCAGATGATGACTTTATTGACAGCTTGTTTCTCAGACTAGCAGATGTGCTTTTTCCTACTGCGTGAAATTTTTTGTTAGGTTATTTGAAATGGCTTGTTGTAGTGAGAGTGAAAGTTTGCCAAGTGATAGTGATGATTTTGAATCATCTGAGAGTGTCATTGGCGAAAAACATCAAGCCAGAAAATTAGCCACCGTGCCACGCACACAATATCTTCTTCCGAAAGTGAAGATCTTGATAGTGAATCTTCAGATCATGAAAGTGAATGGGGGATGTAATAGAGGGAAGTGATGAACAGCCTCAGCATCCTTTTGATTATCATGAAATGCAGGTGCCCAAACATGCTCCTGCAACTGATGCGGCACCTATTGCATATTTTGACTTGTTTTTTACCAATTTCATCCTTGGAATTATCGTTTCTGAAACAAATAAGTATGTAAAGAGGTTTCTCCAGGAACATCGAAATCTTTCTCCCAAATCTCGAGCTAGGAAATGGAAAAATGTTACAAATGCTGAAATAAAGGTTTCCTTGCATGTCTTCTAATATGGGAGTAATCAGTAGCCCATGCAGGATGAGATCATTGCCGAAGGCATATCCAGTAAAAAAACACACGAGGATTATGTAAAATTAAAGACTCAATCAAAGCCTTTGGATAATTTTTTTGCAAAAACGAATGAAAACAGCGTGATAATTGCTGTTTACTACATTCGTTGTGGAGCATAACCTACCTAGCAGGCTGTGATCATGCTGGTCCCTTGTTTCATGCTCTGATATTGACGAAGCTGGATATCCTACAGCAGATGTGGCATGGAATGAAATATCTAAGATATAGGATTCATCTGGCCTTCCTAAGTATTCTGCATTGCCTAAACTAATGTTGGCAATATTGACTATCTGTCACAGCAATTCCTCTACAGAGAATATTTAGTATAGTGAGGAAAAACCTCACATATATATATTTCCACCCAACAATGAGCACCAAAACATTAAGTGCTCTTCTTGTACAGAAAAGTAAAGCATTTTCCTCAGGTAATCCGTGTTATAAAAAGAAGTTTTCTGAAAAATAATATATCACTGCCAAACAAGCAACAAAGGGAGTCTTTATTTCAGCAATGACATGAGGTAAGTACAATATTGATAATTTAATTTCGTAATTTTTTTGTCAGGATTGTGTAAACATATGAGGTTATTACACATTTCACACATTAATTTCTCATGAAATACCCTTTCCGCGCGTTAACGATGAGGCTTCGTATGGTGATTACTAATAGGCTCCTCGGAAGGTTGGCACTTCATACAGGTTACTCAGTAATACTATAAATATTGTCCTTAATTTTGAAAAAATGGCGTGTTACATTACTGAAAATATTACTGAAAGTTTGTGTTCCATTACTGAAACATTACTGAAAAATCCCCTATTGATTACTGATACGTTCTGCTAGAGGTTGGCACCTCTGTGATCATGACATTTCAACTAAAATTTCATGCTTTCACCAAAAATCATATTCTTAAACGAGCTATTTTTTTTTTACTTTATTTCATGTATAATTTGTATTGTTTACTCACCTCATCAAAGTCAGTAAGAACTCCCCTAATCTCACTCATTTTCCTCATTTAGTTCGCTTTAAATTGAGATGTTTCAAAACTTCGCGTATATTTCATTCAGTTAATCTCCAGTTCTCCCGTGTCTGTACCGTCATTTTTAACTTCTGTGTCTGCTGCATTTTATCTTTAGACATTTAGTTCATTGACCCTTTCTTTCGTTTTAATTAGGTTTTCATTATCGTATTTTTTATTCATTGTCTCAGCAGAAAAAGCTTTCATTCTGGAGACAGCGACTAAGTCCGTACTTCTTCTAAACATTTTTTTCACGTTTTACTAATTCGTCAGAAAAGCAGTTGTTTCCGAACTCCCATAGTGAAAATATCGTATTCCCCTTATTTTACTTATATTTTTCTTTCTGTTCAGTGCTGTATGATTCTTCAAACTTTGGTTTATTTTTATGAAACTTCTTTGTTTTCTTAGGTTTTTTTCTGATTCAACCTATCAATCTTTTCCTATCGATTTAATTACTCTTATTTTCCCATTCGACTTTACTTTGGAACAGAAATGTATCTAAAATCTTCAGATGTATTTTAGTCTATAAGGCCGGTTCTTCCCTGTTTCAAATAAAGTCTATGTAGGATTTTAGTGTAAATGCCACTAAATCTTTAGAACTTACTTTTCATAGTTAGATACTAATTCCTCGAGGTTTACAATAAAACATGAAAGAGTGTTTTTACGCTCTCTCCAGTGTGTGAGCTTTCCCCAAGAAATTAACTTTGAAATCCCCCGCTTTCTGTCGGAAACTGACTACTTCCTGCAACTGTTTTCACACGTCTACTGCTTGCCGGAAAACCTCATATGGCATGAAATCACTTTGCTTGGGAGATTAAACTACATTCTGGTTTTGAACTTTGAACGCAAACTTAAGCTCGCAAAAGCATAGTTTTCTGAGCGAACTTAAATTGTCTAAGATGACAAAAATCTAAAACCGATGACTCAACAAATCAATGGGACAGCGTTTGGACACTGTCGTCCATTCATATTTAAGAGATCCGTCGTGAACCACTAGAAGGGAAATAAGCAGACCGTAGACCCTGATTTAGTCCACTGTTTCGAAGGAAGGTAGAAAGCTAGTGTCGTAATTCAAAAGCTCATAACTCAAGCCTCCCCAGGATTCATTTTCGGACCCATATCGGACGAATAGTCAAATGTCAATGCTTAGACATTGCAAAATTACTTCAGACAAATATTTTCTTACGTAAAGTGCTTCAAAATTGAAGCTTGAATGTTAAGTCTTTCAACCCATTTCTTTTTCTTCATGTTTCATTCCATAAACTTTCTTCAAATTACTATGTCTCCAAGAATTTTGTTAAATGTCCAAGTTCGACTCCCCTAGAAATTTCCTGAAAATGATAGTGATTCTCTTTTTTAAAAAGTCCAGAATAAGAATTCCTTCACTGAAACAAATTCCTATTCAAAGCATTCCATCCCTCTTTCTACTTCAAATACTCTATTTGTAAATCTAAGGAGCTGTTTTTGTTTGCTTTAATATTCATATATTTTCCCCTCTAACTTTAGAAGATATTTTCCCAAAATGTATGTACATATTAGACTGAGGCTATATTCACGCTATGCGTGAATTTAGCCCACAGACTAGGTTCACGCTCCTTCTGTGATTGGTCACTGTGATCTCGCAGGCGTGATCTGGGCGATCCCTGCTTTGGCGCATTAACCAATACCGGTCCCGCTTGAATTCTGACATTTCCAAATTTTTTCTTTTAATTCACGTCGTTAGATGGCGCATTGAGCCTGTTTCTCGCCCCAAAACAAACTGTCGTAGTTCACTTATAGACTTGCTTATACTTTCGCGAGCGACGTTATTTGTTAATTAATTTGAACTGAATATTTTTGTGTATAAAATTGAGAAGGTGAATCTGAAGGTAAATTTTTGAAGCAAGAGTTCTACGAAAAAACTGGAATGGAAAAATTGAATGAGGAAGACCATTTGAATTAAACATACACATAATACGATCGGCGGTCGGTTCTGTTTTTATTATGCGACAATAACAAACTGGTGATTCGATAGTTTGCATATTCACGTAATTTGTTTAAAAATGACAATAAATTTAATTGCTTTCCACAGATTTTGTAAAGCTCTTCAATTTTTTTCTATACAATTTTTTCGTAATATTTGCCATGCATAATGTTTCTGAGCATCACAGTTGCTTCCGTTATCAGAGCTTACCTGATGCAAAAAAATCTGATGCAAAAATTTGGATTTGAAGCATTTAGCTTCTTTGAAAAATATCTCCTGACGAAATATTCACATTTTTGTTAATTCATAATGAGCAGGAATATCGATAAGAAACATTAAAGTCTTTTATTTAATAAGTTTTAAAAATCAACAATAAATAAGTTTACACATTGATGAACCAATAATTGTGTGTGATCTCGAGTACATTAAGATCTCATTTTAAAATTCAAGGAATTATCTCCTGCCATTAAAAAATACGTATACATCCGTATCAATTTGTTAAGAAATTAAATTAAAAGGCTATTCGAAACACCTACTGCGAAAAGAAAAGGGGAAAAAAAAACTCTTTGCTTTCCTCCTAGAAAAGAAACTAAAAGTACGTTAAAGTTTTAATAATTTCAGAGCATATCCTTTCAACAAAAATGATAGCTCAGAAACTTACTTCAACAAATTATACAGTCAATGGCTATTGAAATTTCCAAACATGAAGTGCCAAAGCAATTTAACAAAAAATAAAACATTTCACATCCGAAGACTAAGGAAATGAGAACTTTTTATAGTATTCCCGTAATGAATAACAGTCCCTTGCAGTGGCGCACCCATGAATTTTTGTTGGTGGGGGCTGTATATATAGTTTATATAACAAGAATTTTTGTTGGAGGTGGCTGTATATATATATACAGCCACCTTTATATATATATCCTCATTGTCAACCATTATCAATCCACTGCTGGACAAAGGTCTCCCCACAACGGTCTGTCTTGTGCCAGTCTCCTCCATGTCACTCCCGCATACTTTCGAATTTCGTCCACCCATCTCCCATGTGGTCTTTTTCTTGGTCTTTTCCTGTCCCTTGGAATCCAATCTAAAATTTCGGCTGTCCTTCTGGCAGTATGTCCAACCCATTGCCATTTCAGGTATTTAACTCTGATCATGATGTCTTCCACTCTTGTCATTTTTCGGATCCACGAGTTCCTTTTCTTATCTCTCCTGGTACACCAAGCATGCACCTCTCCATGCTGCTTTGAGTTGTCTGCAGCCTTTGTATGTCTCTTTTAGTTAAGGTCCACGTCTCTGCACCATACGTAAGCACTGGAAGGATGCATTGATCAAACACTTTTCTTTTAAGACAACATGGCATATTGCTCTTGAAAATTATGCTGTTTCTTCCAAAAGCTCTCCAGGCAAGTTTTGTACGCCGATTAATTTCTTCATCAATGTGACCCTCACTTGATATCTGCTGTCCAAGATAAACGTACGTGTCTGTTATCTCCAGCTTTTCTCCATCAATCGATAAGTCTTCATTTCTTGTAAAAGCATTGTACAGCACTTTTGTCTTCTGAAAGTTCATTTTTAATCCTACATTTTTACTCTTGTCGGCAAGTTCCTGGATCATACTCCCATTTCCAACTAGGTCTTTGTGGAGGTGAGAAAATGCAGAGTTTTGCTTTTCCTTGGTAAAGCCAAGGCTCGGCATTCTCGACACTTTCTACATTCAGGTTTGCTATTACTTTATTTTATTGTTTACTCATGCCTGTTGGGCTTTGAAGTATTCTATATTGTTTTAGTTCTTGTTAAATATTTTTTTTAATGTCTCTACTTAGTAGTGTGTGAGTTCTGAATATTCATAATTGCTGCGTTGCGCGTCATGATCTTCAAGTTGTTTTTTAAGCAAATTTAGTTTTAAATTCTTTGGTGTAAAATTTAGTCTTTGACTCTGCTCTCGGGTATATATATATATATACACGACCAAGTATAGACTGTTAAAAAATAAAAAAATATTTAACAAGAACAAAAAAAGTAAAGAAAAACTTCAAAACCCAACAGGCATGAGTAAACAATAAATTAAAGAAATAGCAAAACTGAATGTAGAAAGTGTCGAGAATGCCAAGCCTTGGCTTTATCAAGGACAAGCAAAAATTCTGCATTTTCTCACTTCCACAAAGACCTAGTTGGAAATGGGTTTCTGCAAAGCCATAGATGCAAGAATTAAGCCCATCAAAAATTTTTAAATTTTGCAAAACCTCTTCAGAGTTGCAGGTAGAATATTTTAGTCAAAGTTTTTGCATGCATCTATAACTTTCCTGGCCCAACCCACACTCGTCATCCGCCTCAAAAACCAGAATAACGATTACAAAATCACAAGTTGTGAGAGGGTCTGAACAAATCATCAGAATTATTCAGTTATAACACGTTGCTGAGTAACAAAGTCATCTGAGAGAGAATTTAAACTTTAAGAACAGTACTAAATGCACTACTAAGTCTTATTCTTTGTGGTGAACAAAAGTTTTACCTAAAATGCCATAAAAAAGAAACAACAAATTAAAGATTTTATCGAGTGTGGGTTGGGCCAGGAAAGTTATAGATGCATGCAAAAATTTTGACTAAAATATTCTACCTGCAACTCTGAAGAGGTTTTGCAAAATTTAAAAATTTTTGATGGGCTTAATTCTTGCATCTATGGCTTTGCAGAAACCCATTTTCCAACTAGGTCTTTGTGGAAGTGAGAAAATGCAGAGTTTTTGCTGGTCCTTGATAAAGCCAAGGCTCGGCATTCTCGACACTTTAACATTCAGTTTTGCTATTTCTTTAATTTATTGTTTACTCATGCCTGTTGGGTTTTGAAGTTTTTCTTTACTTTTTTTGTTCTTGTTAAATATTTTTTTATTTTGTAACAGTCTATACTTGGTAGTGTGTGAGTTCTGAATATTCATAACTGCTGCTTTGCGCGTCATGATCTTCAGGTGGTTTTTTTGCAAAGTTAGTTTAAATTTTGTATATCATCATCATCATCATCATCATCATTGTCAACCATTATCAATCCACTGCTGGATGAAGGTCTCCCCAAGTTTCCTCCACAACGGTCTGTCTTGTGCCAGTCTCCTCCATGTCACCCCTGCATACTTTCGAATTTCATCCACCCATCTCCCATGTGGTCTTCTTCTGGGTCTTTTCCTGTCCCTTGGAATCCAATCTAAAATTTCGGCTGTCCATCGATGATCTGTCCTTCTGGCAGTATGTCCAGCCCATTGCCATTTCAGGGATTTAACTCTGATCATGATGTCTTCCACTCTTGTCATTTTTCGGATCCACGAGTTCCTCTTCTTATCTCTCCTGGTTACACCAAGCATGCACCTCTCCATGCTGCTTTGAGTTGTCTGCAGCCTTTGTATGTCTCTTTTAGTTAAGGTCCACGTCTCTGCACCATACGTAAGCACTGGAAGGATGCATTGATCAAACACTTTTCTTTTAAGACAACATGGCATATTGCTCTTGAAAATTATGCTGTTTCTTCCAAAAGCTCTCCAGGCAAGTTTTGTACGCCGATTAATTTCTTCATCAATGTGACCCTCACTTGATATCTGCTGTCCAAGATAAACGTACGTATCTGTTATCTCCAGCTTTTCTCCATCAATCGATAAATCTTCATTTCTTGTAAAAGCATTGAACATCACTTTTGTCTTCTGAAAGTTCATTTTTAATCCCACTTCTTTACTCTTGTCAGCAAGTTCCTGGATCATACTCTGCAGCTCTGATGGGCTAGTTGCAAAAATGACTACGTCATCAGCAAAACGAAGGTGGGGTAGATAATCTCCATTAATCTTTATCCCCTTGTTTTCCCAGCTCAGTGACTGAAAAACACCCTCCAATGTGGCATTAAAGAGCTTCGGAGATATGGTGTCACCTTGTCTCACTCCCTTTCCAATTTTTATGTGTGTTGTATTTTCAAACAGCCTAATCTTTGCACTTGCATTTTCATAGATGTTATTAATAATATTAATGTATGCATCTTCAATACCGCAGGTTTTCAGAGCCATTGTAACTGCTGATGGTTTCACCGAATCAAAGGCTTTTTCATAATCGATAAAAGCCATGCACAATGGAAGCTCATATTCCCTCGCTCTTTCAATTAGTTCTCTCAGCACATGGATATTGTCTATTGTGCTGTAGCCACTCCTGAATCCAGCTTGTTCTCTCGGTTGAGCCATGTCCAGTGTTACCTTCAAGCGGTGTGAAAGAACTTTAGTGAAGATTTTATAAACTACTGATAGGAGGCTGATAGGTCTGTAGTTTCCGAGATCCTCAATGTCACCTTTCTTATGTAGCAGGATCATTGTAGCGGTGTTCCAATCCTCAGGAATCTTTCCTTCATTAAGGCATGGAGTGAACATTTGGGCGAGTACTGTTTCGATTTCTCCACTTGCTTCTTGTATGATGTCTACAGTAATTCCATCTTCTCCTGGAGCTTTTCCCCGCTTCATGTTCTTGATTGCATGTGCAACTTCTGCTGGAAGGACTGGAGGAACTCTGGTACTGGTATCTTTCATGATGTCTGGAGTGCATGTATCATCCCTTTCATATAATTTGGAGTAGAAATCTTTCACTCTTGTCAAAATTTCGCCTCTATTTCTTGTTACAGAACCATCTTCTTTTCTCAGTGCCATAATCTATTTTCTTCCCTTACTGAGATGTCCCTTTGCTATCTTTAGGCTTTGGTTGTTTTCAATTGCTTTCCTCACTAGTTCACAGTTGAATTTTCTTACGTCTTCAGTGATACTTTTTCGTACTGTCTTGCATAGCTCTATATATTCCACTTTGGAAGTCACATCTTCTTTAGTTGTCTTCATCTCTCTTCTTTTTGCATCAACATTTTCGTTTTTCCTGATAATTTATTTACATGCAACTTGTTCTTAGACCCAGCTAATTTTGTTGCTGTTTCCATAAGAGCTTTGGTTACTTTTCTGTTAACTTCAGAGATGTCCACTTCTTCCGATGTTAGGCCTTCTAAAGCAGAGAACCTGTTCTTCAGTTCCAACTTGAAGGTATTATGGTGTTTTTTAAGGTTGGTTATGTCAATAGATTTTGTTTGTCTTATGAGCTTGCCACGTTCAAGTTTAGTGTTGAGGTGCATCTTACACCTCACCAATCTATGGTCACTACCTGTGTTGAACTTGTTTAGCACACTGCAGTCTTCTATGACGAATTTTTTGTTACACATAATAAAATCAATTTCACTTGTCGTCCCATTTGGATGTCTCCATGTCCATTTCCTGTGTGGCTTTTTCTTGAAGATAGGAGTTCAAGATGAAAAACCCTTCTGCCTCTGCAAACTCAACGAGAGTATTTCCACGCTGGTTTCTGTTGCCCTGACCGAATTTACCTACTGAAGTTTCATTCTGTTGCCGTTGCCCTGTTTTTGCATTGAAATCTCCCATAATTATTTTCAAGTGCTGCTTACCTTTATTATTTAGATGACAAATTTCCTCATAAAATTCTTCAATTTCTTCTTCAGGACGACTTGTGGTGGGTGCATAAGTTTGAATAATCTGAGCCTGGTATCTTCTCGATAGTTGGATAACGAGTCGTGCAGCTCTGTCAGAGGAACTTTCAACTTCTACCACTTTATCCTTCAGTTTCTTGTTTATTATAAATCCAACACCACTAGTTCTGCCAGTATCTGTCCCACGATAATGGAAGAGATGTCCACTTTTCAGTTCGATGAGATCTTCTCCTTTTCTCCTTACCTGACTTAGCCCGACGATGTCCCACTTGATCCTTTGTAGTTCCTCTTCCAATTCAAGAAGCCTTGAATCAGAAGATAGGGAGCGTCCATTGTACGTTGCCAAGGTCAGCATCAGATGGCAGCCTAGTCCGGTCCTCCGGGGATTCTTAGCACCCTCTGCCTTCATGTCGCACTGGCCGCTGCCTTGGCCAGGTACATTCCAGCTGCCGGAGACTGAGGGCCAAGATTTAAGTTGTGGAGTTATAACGAAGTAAATTTCTCCGTCATTTTTATCCGCGCCGGGGTTCGAACCCGGGTCCACTCATTCCGGAATAAGTTGCTCTACCAATTAAGCTACGCGGACATTTTATTCTGATTCCTATCTGCCTTTATGTCGTGTGCGTCCTTCTGGCAGGTACGTCACATCTCCTGGTACGTTACAGAGTCATTTTGGAGGGGTTTGGCCATAACTCACCACGCTGGCCAAGCGGGTTGGTGAGTGTGGGATAGAATTTCCTCTGATCCCGATGGTATAGTTATACCGCTATTGGCGGTCGTCAGAGCCCCTTTAGTGGGAACAGGATGCACCACGAGAAGGCGGGGTTGACATTTGTCAAGGAGAGGCTGTGATGTTACGCATCACCTGACCTTATATATATATATATATATATATATATATATGCCTATAATTTATGTGCGGTTGTGACGTACGTCGCTCTTAATTTCTTTGGGTCTTTGGGAAGAAGACACCATGTAACAGAAGACACTATGTAATTTTTTGAACATGTGAAACGATATTTTTGAATGTTTAATTTGTGACGTACGACGCTCTTAATCTCTTTGGGGCTTTGGGAGAAAGACACTATGTAATGTTTTGAACATGTAAAATAATATTTTTGAATGTTTAATTTGTGACGTACGTCGCTCTTAATCTCTTTGGGAAGAAGTAGTAGAAGACACTCTGTCAGACACCATGTGATTTTTTGAACGTGCAAAATAATATTTTTGAACATAGGCGTAGCCAAGGCGGTGATCCTCGGGTCCGGACCCCCCCCCCCCCCCATTAAAAAATTTCTATCTACGCCACTGTTTTTGAATGCTTAATTTGTGCCGTACGTCATTCTTAATCTCCTTGGAGGAGGCTTACGTGGGTTCGCCACTGATCCCTTGGATTCTTTCCTGTAAGTACACAGGTAAGAATCACAGAGAGAGAGAAAAAAAAAGAGATGATACGGCTGTAGCTAGCAGGGGGCAGGTGGGGCTCATCCCCCTGAAAGGCAAGCAAGAACTCATGGAAGATGGACGTTGTTGTAAATTCTCTGAACTTTTATTTTTGGTGGTTTGTTAAAATTACTCTTGTGTTCCATTACAAGCATACATACCTTATTTATTCGTGTATTGAACATTTTTGTAAAAGCAAAATCGAAGTGATACGGTACGGCATTACGAACGATGAATGACTGAGAAAAAGCTTCTCGGGCTGAATCTGTAGGAAGAGTTGCGCCAATGATTCTGGGGCACATGACTTGTCGGTGTTAAAGATAATAAGAGAGAGAAATGCCCCTTTCTTTTTCGAAGAAACGTAAAATATCGGAGAACGTGCCCATTCCACCCACCCAACCCCCGGGAAAAAAGATAGACAGGAGGGTTGGGGGGGGGGTTGAGCAGAGGCGGAGATAGAAGATGGATAAGTAGTTGCACAGAAGGATATAACTCAAGTGACTATGAGATGCAAAGCTGCTGTCATGAAACTTCTATGTAGTTAATTGCCTGCAAGTAATGTTGAGGGAAGAGCTGAATATGAGGGATAATCAGAAAGTTAAGACCACATACACTTTAATAGCGATAACTGGAACCAAATGAACTTAACGGTTATCTCACTTCTCCACATAGTCCCCCTGCAGGTCGATGCACTTCTTTGAACGTCCAACTAGATTCTTTATTCCTTGGAAGAAGAAACTTTTCGGCTGCTGCCAAATCCAGGTCTGCACCGCTTCCTTAACCTCATAATCATAGGTGAACCTGCGACAGCGTAGGGCCTCTTTAAGTGGATTGAAAGCGTGATGATCGCATGGTTCCAGATCAGGACTGTAAATGAGATGTGGAAGACGTTCAAACCGCAGTTGTTGCATTGCCTCCGCTGTTGCGGCCACTAAATGGGCACGTGCATTGTTATGGTGCAGCAAGGCTGATTTTGACAGCATTCCTCTTATTTTTCTGCGAATTGGAGGTTTCCGTTTATCTCTAAGCACAGCACAGTACGTTGCACTGATCACTGTTTGTCCGTGTTCCTGAAAATGCGTCAGGATAAGACACTTCATGTCCCAGAAGAAGGTCGGTATGATTTTCTTGCCGGAGGGCTGTCGTTTGAATTTGTTCTTTTGGTGTGCACGATGTTGACGGCCAACAAAATCGAGCTTCATCGGTTGAACTTGTACTTCCCACTTTAAACCTTTCTACCCATTCAAAATCTGTTCATTAAGTCTTGGTGTTTTCACTTTCGTATTGAGCTAATATACTTAGGTGAATTTCAGCAGGTTTCACTCCCTCTGCCCGAAAATATCTCACTACGGCGCTTTTTTCAACACTGGTGCAATCCCGCAGCAGAGCATCCATATTTATTTCACCTTGGTCTCAGCTGGACTAACGGCAGAGCGCTGCGCTGTGTGTGTTTGAACTAATCATAAGCCATTATGAAGATGTTGTATTCCGTCAGCTTCTATCCGTTGCGGATACACGTAACTTCCAAATTTCAGTTACTTTTTGATTTACCTGCGTATACATTTCTCTAGGGGTTAGAAAATAGTGATAAAGGAAATCTTTATGTAAGAAAGGGAGATCTTTCAACTTCTTCGTATTTATTGTTTTACGGTCAGTAGGAGGGTTTTACGATGCGTGTGAGGGAGAAAAATGGTTTGATGGCGTGAATCTGAGGGCTCTTCGTTTCTGAGTGGTTAAGGGAGGAGGTTTGGCTGTTTACCACCGTAAGAAGAGGATATTTCAGAGCACCAGTGAAGGAGAACGCGAGGAAAAAGTGGAGAAAAAATTAGAACCGAAGAAAGGGAGTTGAAAGATTCAAAATACGACATCAGTAACTCCGATGCTGTTACGATGATCCAAAGAAAGGACCAAAAGAGTAAACTAAAAAAATAAATACCCTACTCAAAAGAATTAGGGGACCAAGAGATATTGTAAGGAAAGTCATGTGTGTGACTCACGTTGTTGATCGCAAAATATTATTTTTATGTAAGATACCGTAGAATATTCAATGATATAGGCAAGAAAAAAGCGCATTAGCGAATTTTTATGTAATATTATCATTTAATGCACATCATGCGATATGTTATACGTATAGAACAATACGCATATCTGCACAACAAGAAAAATGACTTGTTGAAGGTGGTAACTGACCTATTGCAGGGTGTGTGTTCCACTCGAACGGCTAAGACCACTGCACACCTGTGGGGCATGGACCTGATGAGATTTTGGGAGTATCTTCGCCAATCCTTAACCAGGGCAGCCTCCAATCTACAAAGAGTCAACGGAAGTACCGATGGCCGAGCTGCAATACGTCTTCCAAGTGCGTCCTAGGCATGTTCAATTGGATTTGTCAGTTGAGTATACTGGCAACCCCATACCCTGGATTCCCCCTCTTTAAGTATGCTGTTCACTAGCCGAGCTGTATGATGTCGAGCGTTATCGTCCACGAAAAGGAACGAATCATCGACGGCTGCAGCATACAGAATGACATCAGGTCTGAAAATCTCGTCTCTCTATCGCTGAGCCGCCAGACTACCGTTTCGGATGACATACAGGTCCGTACGTCCACCAATACTTAGGCTTTTCCAGACAATCAATCCATGTCTGCCGCAATGTGATGTGTTTTGCATAGACGCTAGATTATTTCGCGTGCAAGTTTCTCTTCAGATAAGAACTCGTCGATTGTTGGACTCCAGACTGAATCTGGACTCTTCAGAAAAGGGGACTTGATACCACTCGTCGTGACTCCAACCACGAAGTTCCGCAGCTCAGTTTCTACGAACCGCATGGCATCGTCCGGTTAAAGGAACTCATACCATTAGCCTACGTGCATAAAGGACACATTGGTGAAGGTGATTGTTAATAGTTTGATTTAACAACCTGTGACCTGTTGACACGAAGATCTTTCGCTGCAGTTGAGTATCATTTTCCCGTCTGTTTCGACGGCCTGTTGACAACCTGTACCCTGTTGACACAAGAAGGTCTCGCTGGTGCTGAGTAGCATTTTGCCGTCTGTTTTGACGGACTATTGACAAAAGATAACGGTCGTTCCTGGTCATAGTTTCACGTGGACGGCCTTGGCCTTGGTTTCTTCGAACACTTCCCGTATTTTGGAATTGTGTCCACAGTCGGGAAATAATGTTTCCTGATACTTCAATGCAAGGGTGCTAAAAGGGCATTTGCCTCCCGCGTGAAAGGCCCGGTGTTTCTTTCAGAACTTTTTGACCGTGGGGGTGGGGGGGGAGATGGAACCTTAGATGGAGCAAGTTTTCCATTTGCCATATACACGGTCGTGTCAAAATAATATGACCATTCCTGGAATCACACTGTACCCGCCCAGGCGCGTCTCAGAGTGCACGTGACAAGGACGGCCACACGGAGATGTAAGCGGCCAGCCAGGACAGATGAGCCGCGGTGCGTTACGTGAGCACAATGGGCAGAGGTAGTGATTTGATGGACGTTCAAAAAGGAATGATCATCGGCTACCCCGCCAATGGTGGAAGCATCTCAGAAACAGCAGACTTCGTGTGCTGTTCACGAGGTGCTGTACTAAGAATGAACCGCTGGCACACCGAGTACCTTCTGACATCATAACTGTGAAGCCCCAAAGGAGAACGTCGTCTCTGTCGACTTGTAAAGAGCAATCGACGAGCAATAGTGCAGCAATTTGTGAAAACACAAATTTGTCCTTGACGGAGATCGAAAACGCGCCCCCTCACTCCGGAGTACGTTGCTCTCTCAACTAAGCGACACGGACGCAATGTATCGCTGCAGATTTGTCGTCTTGGCACATGCTTTAACCTCTGTAGTACGTCACATAATATCTTTCTTAATCTGTTTTTTTTAAGCGAAGAACGAATTTTTATTAATTCTAGCCGATGTGTAGAACAAACATCACACATTTTTCGAAGAACCCAACTGCCAGTACATTCATTTTTACGTTCGTACGCCAATGCGTAAACACAAGTTTGTCCGTGACAGGATCATAACCGCGCCCCCTCGTTCCTGAGTAAGTTGCTCTCCCAACTAAGCTACACGGACGGAATGAATTGCTGCAGATTTGTCCTCTTCACATGTGCTTTAACCTCTGTATACATCACAAATTGACCACGCAAATGAATGCTAGGGCACACAGGTACGGATCCCAGATAATAGTAGAGCGAACCATGATACGCATGGTCTCCGGAGTCGACGCTGCGTCAAGGCGCCCATGTTAACTCAGGTCCATCGGCAATGACACCTGCAGTTCGCATGGGACTACCGTCATTGGACAGTGGAAGAGTGGGGAAAGTTGCCTTCGACGAATCGAGGCTTCTACTCCACAGATGTGACGGGCGGTGGCGGATATGGCGTCAGACACACGAGAACCAACATACGGACACGTTTGTCGGTCAAGTTCAGGCCGGCGGTGGCAGTATGCATGTCTGGGGGACATCTTCCTGGTATGATCTGGAACCGCTGATACCCCTTGATGGGTCCCTGAACGCCAATGGCTACCTGTCCATCCTCGCTATAAACCACATGCATTCCTTAGTGTTGGTCGTTTACCCTGGCGGTGATGGTGTCTACCAACAAGACAATGCACCGTGCCACGTAGCTAAGGAGCTGCGTAACTGGTTCCAGGAACACGACAGCGATGTCTCCGTTCTCCCTTGGCCGGCGAGTCGCCCGACCTCAATCCCACAGAGCACTTGTGGATCGACAGGTTCGACGTGCCGACCCACAACCATGTCATCTCCGGGACCTTCGTGCTCTGCTGCAGTCCGAATGGGTACGTGTGTCTCGGGAAACCTTCCAGGGCCTCATTGCGTCCATGTCTCGCAGCTGTCATCCGGGCCGAGGGTGGTTATTCCCGTTATTAGGTAAGTGGTCATATTATTCCGATACGATTGTGCATATGCTGTACATAATTTTTAAGTACTATATTTACATTAATTTGCTACTATATAATTATTTTTTGTTTAAAGAGCGTACCAGATCTTTCTGGAACAAATAAACTTGAATGTTTGTGACAAGTCCCGCTGAGTTCGATCTGCCACTAGGCCTTACGGAATCCGAATTTCTCAAACGGGCCTGACGTAGGTTCTTTTGAGTGTCGATGAGTTGAACTCGACAGCTGAAATACTGGAACGTGTAGTCAGCAATTCTTAAGATCTACGATAATGAGGCACTCCAATAACAAGTCCTTGGTTAGACGAGACAAAATTTAATAGATGAAAGAATGAGTTCCGTTTGATTGGCTATCTCCACGTGCCAACAGGTTTCCAGCTAGAGAACACTTCACTATCTCACCGATATCCCGGTAAACCCTCCGCCACGTGGACTTGAGTCGTTCCGTCTAAAACCCCGGCCGATCTCTTATCGCCGAAAAACCCTGACCCCTCCGTCAGTGAAAACGAAAAAACCCGAGAGGTCTAACCGACACTCTCTGCGTAAAACACGACGTCCAACTCCGTGGAAGGTGAAACGCGTAATAGATCATATGTAGAGGATTTTAGGCAGGAAGTAACTGACCCCAGGTCTAGGAAGCTAGGAGATTTGGGCTAGAGTGCCCGATAGGGAAGCGACACGGAAGTGAGGTATAAAGGGGGAGAAAGACGCCCTTATTTGTTACGGGGGGGGGGGGGGGGGCTGACGGTCCCCATCCGACGCACGATGGTGAAACGCGAAAAGCCTCTCTAGCAACAAGGAGTTCCTAATCTAGGTTGAGAGACCCCCGAATCCACAGCGCTTTGCGCCTTTTGGCAGGTGAAAAAGAATCTTAGAGAGTTAGGAGCAGATTGCTTTGATAGAATAGCACGAAAGAAAATTATGGAAATATTAGAGCACAAGGAGTAAACGGTTTCCCGTTAAGTAGTGAAGTTGTAAGCTGCCCTACATACTTACCTGCAACAGCAAGCCGTTCTGAGCGATATTTCTCTCTGCAGAAAAATGCCCGGTACACCGCTGAGCACAGGGAGAAACGAAGTGAAGGACACGGGAAGGTAGAACCTGAAAAAAAAAAAAAAAAAAAAAAAAAACATCACACACAGAATAAGTTTCTCAGAGGAAAATTGACGTTCAACACCGGATAAAACAAAAACTGGCCATTTGCTCAGTGTTCCTCACGGGTCCGCAATTGCTTCGTTACTCGTCAGCCAATGAGAGAAAAGATTTTTCCCCATTGGTTAAAATTTTTTTCTCAGGTTTACTTTTGCTGATTCTTGCTTGACATGTCAGAGTAACCATAGCTGAGGTGGTGTGATCACAAGATTACACCGATCGAGGTTTAAGTTACTCATTTTGAGTAAATAACAGAAAAACAAAAGTATAAAAACGGCCCCAATCAGGGTTATTATAATCATTATAATTTATTTTTTTCATTCCTTAATTAAGGAGCCGGTAGTATAAGGGCCAATCAGTTTTTTCTTCGCTACTTGTCTGCTACAGCGGAAGAAATTAAGTCCTGTTTTTATTTATTTATTTGTTTTTTAGTCAGAACTAAGGCGTAAGAAAAAAAAATAATATAAAAGACAAGACAAACAACACCTTGTTTGTCAGGGGGAGAGATATTCAGTACAAAAGAGATAAATCTTTTAGGCAACATTTTGCTCGGCCCTTAAAAGGGCCGGTTTTTTTTGTTTTGTTTTTTGTTCAAAGAGACCGCAAGTCCACAATGCGACAAATCCCCCTCAGCCTCAACAGTGGTGATCAGCACAATGTGTCACAATATACAGTTCATCGCAGCCTTCTGCTCATGAGCCTGCGTAGCCGAAAACCCAGACGGGTCCCCATGCTTACTGCACGTCATCGCCAACAATGCATGAAATGGGCCAAAGATCATCGAGATTGGACCGTGGGTGATTGGAAGAAAGCGGCCTGGTCTGACGAATCAAGATTCCTGGTGCATCACGTAGACGGCCGAGCGCTGATACGCCGATTGCCAACGGAGGCTATGACACCTGCAGCACTGTTGTGAGGAAACAGGCCGTCGGGGGCGGTGTTTTCTTGGCACACTTTAGGCACCATTATCCCAATAGCACAATCCGTGACAGCTGTCAGTTATCTGAACATCGGTGCGGCCCAAGTTCATCTATTCATGGCAACTGTCAGAATCGTCAAGGAGGGGGGGGGGGACATGCTGTGGTGGCTTTCTGTTAATGCCCTGGCCTCCAAATTCTCCTGACATGAACCTAATCGAACATGGATGCCTATTGCCACCTCATTGATTCGATGCCTCGCCGAGGGGCCGCTGTTTTGCGGCCTAAAGGAGGTCCTACAGCTTATTAGATAGGTGGTCATAATGTAATGACTGATCGGTGTACATTAGAAGAGCCCATTTACTAAGGGGGCTATGGGGGGCTGAAGCCCCCGGCCTCGCATTCTGAAGGGGCCCAGAATTATGCAGGATGCTTGAAGAATTGATATTCTACAAAAAAAAAAATTTCAGATAGCGCAGCGAAAACAATAATAAACTACCTTGTGATTTTTTTTTATTTCTTTCCCCTTTTTCAGGAGGAGTCCGCAAAAGGTATAGTCACCCCCAGCCCATCCTCAAATCTTTCGAAAGCATTTCAGATGTTTTTTTGTACACATCTGTAATTGGGGGAAATTTTCATACATTAAGAATTCGTTTGAATCATGATGTTTGGATCATATTATTTTGTCCGCTACCACTTCGATATAATTTCAACAAGCTAAGCCCTGAATGGGGGGGGGGAGTATTAAAGTAGAACTGAACTAGGTCTAAGGCCTATGAATCAAGTGAAAGAGAAATATTTATTAATAACTTGACATGTTATGTAAATATTTAGTGCTTAAGTAAGTAAACGCGCAGCGTTATTAAAAAATCCCACCTTATTATCTTTTTCTGAACACAGCATGAGTCATGCTATAATCCGTTGTTTCGTCGAACACTGTGGTTTTAAAAATTTACTAAGTCACGGCAATTTATTTCTTCAAAGCAAAGTACAATTCCCGCTTGGCTTAGATATAACTTTTTCTCGAAATTTGTTTGGAGTTCCGAATTCAATTCTTAATATAGGCCAAGATACGGCAATTATCACCCCTCCCCCGCCTCCTTAAACTTGCCGTTTCTATTTCTGGCCAGTTGCCCTAAGCTAAACGGGCCTGAAAATTCCGATAAACAAAAGAACTCGGCGTTAGGCACCTTGGAAACCAGCCACACATATTTCGGAGACTTGAAAAACTACCCCACTGGAAAACTGCCACACATTCAAAGTATTCCTCGGAGGAAAGGCAATTTGTGCCCGACCCCTTAATGTCAAACATGTGGCAGTTTTCCGGCGTGGCAGTTTACCGGCAACCGGCAAAAGCGAATGGATGTAGAGATTAACAACCGAAAGGGTCGGAGCTCAAATTTAACATGTGTAATCAATGTATTTTAAATTTAAGCTCTGTCTTAAATTCAAAGAGATGTATCAAAAACAGTGTTTGGCTCAACAGAACATTTGCTACGTATTTTTTTTTCCCTGATGCCGTCAAAGTGGTAAAATTTTTTTGTCGCTTTAGCATAACTTGGTTTTCTTCTACAAGAATACTGAGGTACAAGTATGTAAATACTTTTTTTTTCTTCTTGATTTACCATAAGGCGTAGAAGCTCAGAAGTCAGAACATGGTGGCCCACTGGGAATTCTTTTGGTATCTTGGCGGCCCAGTCCGCACTTGTGCAGTAGCTTTTGGAATGCGCGTTTGCGATGTCTTGTTGAACAGCAAGACATCGGAAACGCGCATTCAAATGCACACACCAAACCACTCGTTTAACAAGAAGCTGTTTTACACCTTCTGAATTCAACAAGGGATTAACGGCGGATGGGGAAGCAATTACGGCTATTTTCATGTTGCACTCTGGAAAGCAGCTGTCAACCCCAGGGCTGTTAACCCTCAAGTAACACAAAGGGATTCAATCCCCTTTGGGTTGCAACGTTTCTGCCACTCAACTGCGGCTGGCTTCTGAGAGACACTATGTTTGCTCGAAGCTTTAAATTTTTTTATGTTTGTTTGAAGGCGCTTTGCTGATAACATAACTTGGTCTTGGAGAGGTCGAAATGCCTGCGGCGAATGACATCGGCTTTGGTTATTGGTTTGTAGCCTGGTTTTAGCCAGAGTTTTAGCGTCGGTTGCCGGTAAACCGCCACACAGGGAAACTATCACATGTTTTTCATTAAAAGCCGGGCACAAATTGCTGTTCCTTCGAGGAACACTTTGAATGTGTGGCAGTTTCCCAAGTTTTCGAAATAAGAGTTTAGGGCAACTGGCCACAAAAGTTCAGGAAGGGAGGGGGGGGGTATAAAGATTGTCGTATTTTGGCCTATATTGAGAACTGAATTGGGAACTCCAACCAGATTTCGAGAAAACGTTCTATGTAAGCCAAGCGAGAACTCTATTTTAATTTG
Source organism: Macrothele yani (assembly GCA_039090855.1). NCBI lineage: Eukaryota > Metazoa > Arthropoda > Arachnida > Araneae > Macrothelidae > Macrothele > Macrothele yani. The sequence continues at coordinate 17,584,049 of CM077029.1, forward strand.
AAGAAAGCCGCCCCGGTGGCGCAGTGGTCTAAGGCGTTGGCCTCTGATTATTCGTCCGTAAGGGGTCCGGGTTCGAATCCCGGTCAGGCATGGATGTTGTGTTTGTCTTTCGGCACTGGCTCTCTCCCTTCCCTGGAACCAGTGACCCTAAATTAGGGACGGGCGACTGCTTATAGCCCATTTGAGTTGCTCACGGTGGTCGTTAAACCTCCAATCAAAAAAAAAAAAAAAAAATTTGAAGAAATAAATTGCCGTGACTTAGTACATTTCTTTAAACTACAGTGTTTGACGAAACACTGTAGTTTAAGAAATCCCACTTTATCGTCCTTTTCTGTGTTCAGAAAAAGGCGACAAGGTGGGACTTCTTAGTAAAGCTGCACTTTTACTGAGTCACTAAATATTTACATAACATATTAAATTTGTAATATTTTTCTTTTACTTAATTAATTCATGATTAATTTACTTAATTATTTTTCTTTTACTTAATTGTATGGCTCATGAGTTGTGTCCCATAAACAAAGCCATTTCCTTCTATCGTGTCTGGTTCTAACATTAAAATTTGTGTTGTGTTTAAGAACTTTATAAACACAATCAATTCGTGAACATTACAATAATCAAATCTCTAATTCAAGAAGAAACAAATTCCTTTTGAGCCATACTTCAATTTCAGAAATTGTACACGCACCGTGTTAGAGGCGTAACTAGGTATTTCTGCGCCCGGGGAAAACCGCAAAATACTGCGCCCCCTATCTGACTTTCAAGGCATTACAAATTTAATAGTTGTGTACATATATATATAACTATGAAATTACTAAACATGCACATTAGTAATAATGTCAGGCAGTATAATACTCTTCTCGACAAAACAAAATTAACGTCATACCCCAAAGTTATCTCTACGCGGTAGATGCAATTTAACTGTGACTGTTTGTGTAGTTTTTCGCAATTGTTTGAGAGTTTGGACTTACTCTACCACATCAAATGGACCGAATTTAGTTCGTAGTAGTGGCTCACAGCCACAGAAATGATCAAATAACCCCCAGAGAATCTTCAACAATGTGAACAACATTCTTTTTTTGTCTCGTATGTATAGTCGGGTACGGAGAACTGGACACATTGCAATTTCAGTGCCATAAAATTGTTCTGCATAAACAAATTTCGTGTGGCTATATTCCCCACTACTTGAGCAACTATTGTTCATATTTTTTTTTTAATATTTCATTTTCTGTAAGAAATTTTGACATTTCCATGATTTTCGGAGCTAAGACTAAGCGGAGAACTGGCCACCGGAGAACTGGCCACCGGAGAACTGACCACCGGAGAACTGGCCACAAAAATTTTAAGGGGCCGTATAAAAATTGCGTTCTGGTCTGTTCCGTGGTCCCAGAACGCAAGATTGGTTATCTGACACACATAAAATGTCCGTAATTTCGTATTTTCTTATTTACGATATTTTTCTATAAACTATAACTAAACAAATTCTCTGCGAGTATAAGTAAACCCAGGAAACTTGTCAGGGGGGGGGGGGGGCGCGCTTAAAACCTAGAATATGAAATATAAAGAATTTCTGGTCCGATCGGGAGATTTTAAGCCATTACAAGGTACAAGTCATCGAATTGTCTGAGGGCATCTGCTGCCTCAGGAAACTAGTGTGTGTGTGTGGGGGGGGGGGGGCAATACCGAAACCGTTAATATCAAGAATTTCTCATTTCTCTTCCGATCGGGAGATCTTCAGCATTTACAAGCTGCAACTCGACAAATTTTCTCAGCGTATGTGTGCACACTCTCTTTAAACCTGTCGGCGAGGAGGGGGGGGGGGTTAATATCAAAAGTGTAAAATATGAAAAATTCCTCGTCCGATCGGGAGATTTTTGGCATTTACAAGCTACAACTCGACACATTGTTTGAAGGCATGTGCTTACTCAGCAAACCTGTGTATGTGAGGGGGGGAGATACAAAAAGTGTAAAGAGGAAAAATTCAGTATTTACAAGCTGCAACTCGACAAATTTTCTGTTCTGAGCGCATGTGCCTACGCAGCAAACCCGTCCGGGGGGGGGGGGGGGGTAATACCAAAAGTGTAAAATATGAACGATTTCGTCCGATCGGGAGAATCTCAGCATTTAGCAGCTACAACTCGACACATTATCTGAAGGCATGTGCCTACTCAGGAAACCTGCCGGGGGGGGGGGAGCTTGTAAATGCTGAAAATTTTCGGATCGGAAGAGAAATTCTTCATATTTTACAGTTTCGGTATTAACCCCCCCCCCCCCCGACAGGTTTCCAGAGTAGGCACATACGCTCAGATAAAATGTCGAGATGTAACTTGTAAATGCTGAAAATCTCCCGATCGGACGAGTAATTCTTCATATTTTACAGTGTTGGTACCCCCCCCCCCCTCTCGTTTTGCATAGTAGGCACATGCCTTCAGAAAATGTGTCGAGTTGTACGTAGCTTGAGAATGATGAAAACCTCCCGATCGGACCAGAAATGCAGGCTTTATATTTTACACTTTTGGTACCCCTCCCCCCTCCCCGGACAAGTTTCCTGAGCCAGCACATGCGCTCAGAAAATTTGCAGACTTGTAGTTTGAAAACCCTGAAATCTTCTGTTGAAATGTACGTCGTAAACATTTTTTCTAAAAAATGACATTAATTATCGCAATTAAGAAAAGACGAAATTACGGAAACTTTATATGACTCAGATAACCAACCTCTGGGGGTCGTGGGCATGAAGCGGTCAAAATCGCAATTTTAATACGACCCCTTAAATTTTTTGTGGCCAGTTCTCCGGGTGGTCAGTTATGCGGTGGCCAGTTCTCCGGTGGCCACTTCTCCGGGTGGCCAGTTCTCCTACACCCATGTATAGTCCTTCCGACTAAAGAAAAACAGAGGGCTCCATTGTTTGTGAAATTCACCAATTTGATGGTTACCAGATGGAAACCGCGTCTCCTCACTCCGGAATGAGTCACGTCATCTCCCTCTAAATTTTTTGGAGCGAAGAATTTGTCATTAATTCCAGACGATGTGTGTAACGAACATCACACACTTTTCGAAGAGCCCACCGGCCAGTAGATCCATTTTTACGTTCAAGTGCCGAAGTGAAATTCACACATCTGCCGGTGGTCTCTGGAGTGTGCCGTTCGAACCAACTGAACTACACCGACGGAATGTATCGCTGCATATTTGTCTTGACGTGTGCTTTACCTCCGCAGTAAGTCACATGTCGCTGACGGCCGTAGTTCTCTTTTAGTTCGACGGACCATATAACCACTCCTTCATTCCTGAATGTGAACAGCTAGAATCCTCTAAACATTTTAAGGAAGAAATTCGAATTTTAAGTGTACCAAAAACTTGTGTAAAAATTAGTTTCAATTTTTATCAGACTGCATGCAGTCTCGCCGTAGTTTCGCCTCTGCACCGTTTACTACACGGTGCTATACACACGCATCACTGGCTTTGTGCCTTTCATGAGCAGACGGACCTCCGATGGCGACTCGTGCCGCTGACAATGTGCGTGCTACGACTTACCTCCCCCCCTCTTCCAGCAAAGACTTTGGAATTGATATTCAACGGGCTTAGTCTCATCATCCGCCGTAGAAAAAAAAAAAAAAAAGCAACTCCAGATGTTTTCCGTAATTATGTACAAATTTATATGAATTGTTTGTAATTTCCTTCATCTTTTTAGCATCAGTAATTACATTAATGGTTTTTTTGTTAGTGGTTAAATTCATAACCATATATCAAATAAAATATTAAGCCTAATATTTTGCAGAATATATAGATTTACTGTATTAATCTGCGACGACTTCCGTTGCCGAGAAAACATATTCAGCTGTGTATCATCTAAAACAAAATTATTTATTTACTCAAGTTTATTGAAAATACGTTTTTATTCATTTCCGTATTTTTAATGGCAAATATTTTTGCGGTGTCTTTGTTCAATGTACAATCAACCTTGTAATCCTATTAATTATTTGTGATTTCGGTGCACTTCCTAAGAAATTAAATATGAATTAATTATACATGAATTAACTAAATTACTGTACGAAATCACACCATAAAGAGTTTATGAAACTCAAAAAGGTATAAATAATTGCACGTGGATCAAGCTTCATTTTTACGCCCTCTCCAAAAATACGCATTCAAGAAATTAAAATATTACGAAAACTTTACACTAGAAAGAGCAAAAAGTTTAAGTGCACGAAAATAATTTAACTGATTGATCGCGCAAATTTCTTGACAGCACGGTAACAAAAAGACAAGCTTTTCTTCTGTTTTGGTCAACTACCGCATCCTGTAGAATTGTGGGTGAAACTTTGCCCTGTCCCCAGTTCCAATAGCAGAAGGAGCATCAAACAAAGGTATTCGATCTTTCCACGTTTATAAGTGGGTCACGGAAAAATTATCAATTGGCCGCCATTGGGAAACGAACCCAGGTCTTCCAGTTACGCGCCGGATATGCTTCCACTACACCTTTTGCGAACTTTTCGCGGCCAATGAGAATTTTTCCATGACTCACTTATAAAATTGAAAATAACGAATACCTTTGTTTGATGTTCCTGGTCCACGTCAAATGTCTGTATTAATTAAGGAGAAAGAGATTGGAGTGCTCAGAGAAGTTCAGTACGCTGCAAGCCTTTATGGACTACTTGACAACACCCAAGGACAGATGGGGAGGGGGGGGTGACGTAAGCTGCAGCAGCAACCACACTGTATAGGTGTGCTGACCAACAAGTAGCACGAAAGGCCGGGCGCCGCGACTTCAGTTCTTAATACAATGTTTTTAAGACCGATCGGCGAACAAGAACTTTCTTTGCCCGGTTAAGAATAAGATTTTGTGTTGGCAGCAAATCGTTGATGCACTTTCCGCCAAAAACCATTTGAATTGCCATTCTTATTGTTTTAATACCAATCGCTACTAATTTTTTTTTCTTTTTTTTTTCAGCGTGCAACAGCATTAGCACGTAGTCGCCAGCCGCCACTGCAGACCTCTATCAAATAAATAAATAAATAAATAAAGATAAAGCACAAATTTTAAAACTAGGTTTTCCAGATTTAAATGTTTGCAATACGGGTCATTAAAAACGGAAGCAGTGATAACAAAAATATGAAAAAGATAATGTATTTATTAATTTATTTTAAAAACCCCGAAAGTTATTCTGAACAAAATAAACGAACTTGTATTCATGTAAAAAATTATTGACAAAATAAATTGTAAACACACAGGACCAATTATTATGGAATGTAAACTTTATTTCTTAATATGGAGTTACTATTTATGAGTCCATTAAGTCTTTCCATATATGAGTCCATTAAGTCCTTCCCACATTACAAAAACCAATATAAAAATATGTATTACAGGTACAAAGGGATTGCACGACAATGATTGTGTACAAGTAAAGTTTTATTTTTTTTTTCCAGTGTCAGTACACCTCCACATGGGCGCCATTTGTGGCCCGGAGGACATCCAAGCGATATTCGACTTCACGCCACGTTTTGTTTGATATCTCAGCAGAGACAGAACCAATGACGTCCGTTATTCTGCTCTTCGTCTCGACATCCGGAACACTGCTAGAGTAAACTTGGTCTTCCACAGGAAAAAGTCTAGAAGGGTTATGTTGGCGATCGAGGTGGCTATGTCATGGATCCGTCGCGGCCAATCCAACTGTCCGCAAGTCTGTCATTCAGGAACTCACGAACCATTATTATTGACCAATGTGGTGGGGCACCGTCTTGTTGGAAAATAACCGAAGGTTGGAGTGCATGCAATTGAGGTGCTACAAAAAGTTCCAGCATGTCCAGGTACACGTTACTGTAGGCTTCATGAAAAAGAAGGGTTCCATTATTCTGTCATGCATCAGGCCCAGTGGCACACCCAGGAATTCCTGTTGGGGAGAGGGGGGGGGGCTAGCTGCATGTGTGGTGTATACGTACATAGTGTATATATATATATATATATATATATATATATATATATATATATATATATAGCTGCAGAGCTGCAGAGTATGATCCAGGAACTTGCTGACAAGAGTAAAGAAGTGGGATTAAAAATGAACTTTCAGAAGACAAAAGTGATGTTCAATGCTTTTACAAGAAATGAAGATTTATCGATTGATGGAGAAAAGCTGGAGATAACAGACACGTACGTTTATCTTGGACAGCAGATATCAAGTGAGGGTCACATTGATGAAGAAATTAATCGGCGTACAAAACTTGCCTGGAGAGCTTTTGGAAGAAACAGCATAATTTTCAAGAGCAATATACCATTATGTCTTAAAAGAAAAGTGTTTGATCAATGCATCCTTCCAGTGCTTACGTATGGTGCAGAGACGTGGACCTTAACTAAAAGAGACATACAAAGGCTGCAGACAACTCAAAGAAGCATGGAGAGGTGCATGCTTGGTGTAACCAGGAGAGATAAGAAGAGGAACTCGTGGATCCGAAAAATGACAAGAGTGGAAGACATCATGATCAGAGTTAAATCCCTGAAATGGCAATGGGCTGGACATACTGCCAGAAGGACAGATCATCGATGGACAGCTGAAATTTTAGATTGGATTCCAAGGGACAGGAAAAGACCCAGAAGAAGACCACATGGGAGATGGGTGGATGAAATTCGAAAGTATGCAGGGGTGACATGGAGGAGACTGGCACAAGACAGACCGTTGTGGAGGAAACTTGGGGAGACCTTCGTCCAGCAGTGGATTGATAATGGTTGACAATGATGATGATGATGATATATATAGATGAGCATTTCATCGATAATGTATATATATATATATATCATCATCATCATTGTCAACCATTATCAATCCACTGCTGGACAAAGGTCTCCCCAAGTTTCCTCCACAACGGTCTGTCTTGTGCCAGTCTCCTCCATGTCACTCCCGCATATTTACGAATTTCATCCAAGGGATGTAAGGTCAGGTGATGCGTAACATCACAGCCTCTCCTTGACAAATGTCAACCCCGCCTTCTCGTGGTACATCCTGTTCCCACTAAAGGGGCTCTGACGACCGCCAATAGCGGTATAACTATACCATCGGGATTAGAGGAAATGCTATCCCACACTCACCAATCCGCTTGGCCAGCGTGGTGAGTTATGGCCAAACCCCTCAAAAATGACTCCACAACTTAAATCTTGGCCCTCAGTCTCCGGCAGCTGGAATGTACCTGGCCAAGGCAGCGGCCAGTGCGACATGAAGGCAGAGGGTGCTAAGAATCCCCGGAGGACCGGACTAGGCTGCCATCTGATGCTGACCTTGGCTACGTATAACGGACGCTCCCTATCTTCTGATTCAAGGTTTCTTGAATTGGAAGAGGAACTACAAAGGATCAAGTGGGACATCGTCGGGCTAAGTGAGGTAAGGAGAAAAGGAGAAGATCTCATTGAACTGAAAAGTGGACATCTCTTCTACTATCGTGGGACAGATACTGGCAGAACTAGTGGTGTTGGATTTATAATAAACAAGAAACTGAAGGATAAAGTTGTAGAAGTTGAAAGTTCCTCTGACAGAGCTGCACGACTCGTTACCCAACTCTCGAGAAGATACCAGGCTCAGATTATTCAAACTTATGCACTCACCACAAGTCATGCTGAAAAAGAAATTGAAGAATTTTATGAGGAAATTCGTGATCTAAATAATAAAGATAAGCAGCACTTGAAGATAATTATGGGAGATTTCAATGCAAAAATAAGGCAACGGCAACAGAATGAAACTTCAGTAGGTAAATTCGGTCACGGCAACAGAAACCAGCGTGGAAATACTTTCGTACAGTTTGCAGAGGCAGAAGGGTTTTTCATCTTGAACTCCTTTTTCAAGAAAAAGCCACACAGGAAATGGACATGGAGACATCCAAATGGGACAACAAGTGAAATTGATTTTATTATGTGTAGCAAAAAATTCGTCATAGAAGACTGCAGTGTGCTAAACAAGTTCAACACAGGCAGTGACCATAGATTGGTGAGATGTAAGATGCACCTCAACACTAAACTCGAACGTAGCAAGCTCATAAGACAAACAAAATGTATTGACATAACCAACCTTAAAAAACACCATAATACCTTCAAATTGGAACTGAAGAACAAATTCTCTGCTTTAGAAGGCCTAACATCGGAAGAAGTGGATATTTCTGAAATTAACAGAAAAGTAACCAAAGCTCTTATGGAAACAGCAACAAAATTAGCTGGGTCTAAGAACAAATTGCATGTGAACAAATTATCAGGAAAAACCAAAATGTTGATGCAAAAAAGAAGAGTGATGAGGACAACTAAAGAAGATGTGACTTCCAAAGTGGAATATATAGCTATGCAAGACAGTACGAAAAATAATCACTGAAGACGTAAGGAAATTCAACTGTGAACTAGTAAGGAAAGCAATTGAAAACAACCAAAGCCTAAAGATAGCAAAGGGACATCTCAGTAAGGGGAAAAAACAGATTATGGCACTGAGAAAAGAAGATGGTTCTGTAACAAGAAATAGAGGCGAAATTTTGACAAGAGTGAAAGATTTATACTCCAAATTATATGAAAGGGATGATACATGTACTCCAGACATCATGAAAGGTACCAGTACCAGAGTTCTTCCAGTCCTTCCAGCAGAAGTTGCACATGCAATCAAGAACATGAAGCGGGGAAAAGCTCCAGGAGAAGATGGAATTACTGTAGACATCATACAAGAAGCAAGTGAAGAAATCGAAACAGTACTCGCCCAAATTTTCACTCGATGCCTTAATGAAGGGAAAATTCCTGAGGATTGGAACAACGCTACAATGATCTTGCTACATAAAAAAGGTGACATTGAGGATCTCAGGAACTACAGACCTATCAGCCTCCTATCAGTGGTTTATAAAATCTTCACTAAAGTTCTTTCACACCGCTTGAAGGGGACACTGGACATGGCTCAACCGAAAGAACAAGCTGGATTCAGGAGTGGCTACAGCACAATAGATCATATCCACGTACTGAGAGAACTAATTGAAAGAGCGAGGGAATATGAGCTTCCATTGTGCATGGCTTTTATCGATTATGAAAAAGCCTTTGATTCGGTGAAACCATCAGCAGTTGCAATGGCTCTGAAATCCTGCGGTATTGAAGATGCATACATTAATATTATTAATAACATCTATGAAAATGCAAGTGCAAAGATTCGGCTGTTTGAAAATACAACACACATAAAAATTGGAAAAGGAGTGAGACAAGGTGACACCATATCTCCAAAGCTCTTTAATGCCACATTGGAAAATGTCTTTCAATCACTGAACTGGGAAAACAAAGGGATAAAGATTAATGGAGATTATCTAACCCACCTTCGTTTTGCTGATGACATAGTCATTTTTGCAACTACCCCATCAGAGCTACAGAGTATGATCCAGGAACTTGCTGACAAGAGTAAAGAAGTGGGATTAAAAATGAACTTTCAGAAGACAAAAGTGATGTACAATGCTTTTACAAGAAATGAAGATTTATCGATTGATGGGGAAAAGCTGGAGATAACAGACACGTACGTTTATCTTGGACAGCAGATATCAAGTGAGGGTCACATTGGTGAAGAAATTAATCGGCGTACAAAACTTGCCTGGAGAGCTTTTGGAAGAAACAGCATAATTTTCAAGAGCAATATGCCATTATGTCTTAAAAGAAAAGTGTTTGATCAATGCATCCTTCCAGTGCTTACGTATGGTGCAGAGACGTGGACCTTAACTAAAAGAGACATACAAAGGCTGCAGACAACTCAAAGTAGCATGGAGAGGTGCATGCTTGGTATAACCAGGAGAGATAAGAAGAGGAACTCGTGGATCCGAAAAATGACGAGAGTGGAAGACATCATGATCAGAGTTAAATCCCTGAAATGGCAATGGGCTGGACATACTGCCAGAAGGACAGACCATAGATGGACAGCCGAAATTTTAGATTGGATTCCAAGGGACAGGAAAAGACCCAGAAAAAGACCACATGGGAGATGGGTGGATGAAATTCGTAAATATGCGGGAGTGACATGGAGGAGACTGGCACTAGACAGACCGTTGTGGAGGAAACTTGGGGAGACCTTCGTCCAGCAGTGGATTGATAATGGTTGACAATGATGATGATGATGATGATGATATATAAAGCCACCCCCTCCCCCACCCCGTGGGTGCGCCAGTGATCAGGCCACCCCATACGTTCACTTTTGGGCTAACCCTCTGTTGCTCAATGGCATTATGGAGATTTTCTGATCCCCAGATTCGTACATTGTGTATATATTTACTGTACTAGAGACGGCGAATGAGGCTTCATCGGAGAAACAGACAATCACTATCATGAGCTATGCGCAGCAACATCTCCGTCGCAAACGCAGCACGGCGAGGCGGTCATCAGTCAGACTGAAGAGCTTAAACGATCTGTACCTTATAAGCACAGAGATGACGTTTATGTAAAATTTTGTGAACCGTGGGACGGGGAATCCCAGTTTCCAGTGATGCACGACGAATGGATTTCCAGGGGCTTTGCAGAAATGTCTCCTGAACAGCTGCAGCTGTCACTTGTGTAACAGGTGTTCGACCCGCTCGATGAAGATCGCCAACACTTACACTACCCGTCGCTTTAAACTTTTCATACCAAGCTTTTATGCTTATTTGGTCCGATGACGATCATCTGCACTCTTTTCTGAAATGACCCTGGACGGTAACCGCCGATTTGGTCTCGTGGAACCACAACACGCATGCCGCTTTTTCTTGCATGGAAGCCATTATCGATGAAATGCTCATCTTATTCAGCAGTAGCGCTCTTCTAAAGAACAGAAATAAAAAAATAATAATTTATGAGTGCTGCTATATTATGTCGCCAACCATTTTATTTTAACTTACATAAATTTTTTTATATTAATTTTTGTAGTGTGGGAAAGACTTTACGGACACCCTGTCCCAGCAAAAACACAAGTGCTGGGAAACTGCTGGTCACCAGCTGGCAGTGATGGGTCACTGCTGGCTGAAATCGGCCGCTCACGGCCCGGTAGTGGTCCGTTGGTGGCAGCGCTATCAGTTGGCGAGCCATTGATGGCCCTGCAGCATCGCCGGGAATTGTGGGCCTCCAAGCAAGTGCCACTAGTGGCCCGTTGCTGGCAACCAATGCAACCCCAACAGCAGGTGGAAGCAACGGAACTGCGCATGCGCAGTTAGTTGCTTCCGGTACCAGTTAGTTGAAGACGACGCTATCGCCATCGTGTTATTTTAGTGGATGTTAAGAAAAAATCCATATGTAGAGAGGCGAATTAATTTCCTAATGAAATTTTGCGTCGACGAAGATATCAGATTAAGCCGTGAAATACTAGATTACAGCCATGAAATACACCCACTCCATTCCCATGAATAACAATTCATGGAATGGAGTGGATGAATAACAAGCAAAAATTTGAAACAAATGTCCTGGAAAACCATTAAAACAATGTTTGTTGGAAGAAAAGAATTATACGCGTACAAAATTTATTAATTATTTGAAAGAGAAAAAAAGCAACGCTATGAGGTGTACAGAAGACTAAATACACAAGACTGGGAGGAATTCGCTTCTAAAAATAACGAGAAGTAAAATACAATATCTTTACTCTTTAAAACAAATGTAGCTTCGGACAACGGAAAGGAAAGACACAACGTTAAAAATGTAACAGAATGTAACATGAACCGGGGTAAATATATATTTATTCAATAATCTCTTTTCAAGACGACAAGTACAGTACAAAACTTTGGAAAGCGACTCTAAGTATGTACACTCCTTGAAAATGAGTGAAGTTTCCTTAAAGTAAAAAAAAACAAACTATCGTTACGTTGAAAAAATTAATTTATGAATTATATGAAACTGACTTTTATGAAAAATACCTCGCAATATTGTAAAATGAAAGAGGGAAGCATTCGATTACACAATGTATACGAAACAGACAGCTTTAGGCATTCGCTCGAGCGCGGCAAATTAGTCCGGTCGGTAGAGAGCTCAGCTGCCACGCCAACGGCCTGGTTTAAATCCTCTCTGATACAAGCGGGCGTTTTTCCGGTCTGTTGAGAAAATTTCCCCAGCGCAGTGCTTTAATTCACAAGTTTCGTAGAGGTAAAAAAAAAAAATGTAGCTTTGGGAAACTGCGGTTGTCCTTGATTATTTTTTTTATTATTATTATGGCTACTACTGGGAAATTGGCGTACAAGATTCGGCAAGCCACCAGTTACGTCTCGTGTTTGTTGGCTGCCACTAACGGCCCACTAGCGGACCACATTAGGCTAGCCATCATTTCTGGCACGTGCTTGCAGGACCACTGAAGGGCCACTTGTGGCAGCTATTGCCTGTGATGGACAACTGATGGCCCTGTTGTGGCATATGAGAACTGATGGGGTGCCAACTGTTGGCCAGCGGTTGGCCTGAACTGCTGGCCCTTCTGTTGGCCGCCCGAACATTTTATTGACGGTTCAGCAGCGGCAACATAGTGCTGGGTCATTGTTGGCTGAGCTGGCTGCCAGCAATGGCCCAGTGCTGGCCTAGCAAGATTGTTTTTGCTGGGGTATATCCCCACCTGCTTTAATTTTCCTTGGCATGCTTTAAATACACTGGAGCACACATGGGGGGAGGGCTTTGGGTGCTTAAGCCCCCTCCCCCAAGAGATTAAGAGCGATGTACGTCACAAATTAAACATTCTAAAAGATTATTTTACATGTTCAAAAAATTACATAGTCTATAAATGTAAAAAAAAAAAAAAAAAGCTACATGAATTTAATTGAAGAACACTTTTTTTTATTGCACATTGTAAAATGTTGCATTACTCTGAACTGCTAGATATAGTGATCCACGCATTGAACATTATATGATTTCGTTATCTTTTCGGCACTATATGTGCGATTATTCCTTCATTGGCGGTCCGATAACTTTTCGGACACCCTACGTAAACATCAATATCTACTATATCTATCAAATGTATACGCTATGTGCATATGCTATACGTATATACACTACGTGAATATAATATGTATCAGGGGCGCCGACTTCAGTAAATTATTGAGGGGGCAGACGTGGGAGGGCATGTCTGTTCCTTTGTCAGGAGGAAAATAAAAAATAAAAGGGAGGGGGATGCAAACAGATGAACTATACGAGATTCGACGTATATTTTGAAACTCAATTGTAATTGCCCATCAGCAAATGAAAAAGGAAATATATTCTTTCGCTGAATATTATTATTTAAAAAAATGAAATTCAGGCTGTGATTTCCAAACGTTTATCAAAAATATGAAAAATTAGCTCTATCTTACACAAAAAACGAGAAGAGCAAAAAATAAATAGATATATAAAGGTTCTAGAGATTATATGTTTCTGTATTTTTATTTTTCATAATTGTCAACGGATGGTCACTGCACCTATGCTAACGAAGGTGCATTGGCATAAAAGGCTTACATTTCTAAGGCAGTATCGGAATTGGACCTCCGGCCGCTCCGGTGGCGCAGTGGTCTAAGCGATGGCCTCTGATCATTCGTCCGAACGGGGTCCGGGTTCGAATCCCGGTGAGGCATGGATGTTGTGTTTGTCTTACGACACTGGCTCTCTCCCTTCCCTGGAACCAGTGACCCTAAATTAGGGACGGGCGACTGCTTATAGCCCACTGAGTTGCTCACGGTGGTCGTTAAACCTCCAACCAAAAAAATTGGACCTCCGCTGATGAGCAAAGGAGTCTTCTCCGACGAGTCACGTTTTCTGCTTCACCGAACGGATGGACGTTGTCGTATAAGGCGAGAAACATCGGAGAATGAATACTCTTCAACCATTGCTGGAAGAACACAAGCTGGTGGGGGCAGCATTATGGTCTAGGCAATGTTTTCGTGGCCTTCTCTGGGTCCACTCATGCCTGTGGTAGGCACTATGGACCGAATTCGTTATGAATTCATCCTTGCAGACCACGTACACTCATACATGCCGATTGTCTTCCCTGGGGCGGATGAGATCTTCCAGCACGACAATGCGACGTATCACACAGCTCGAAATGTCCGACAGTGGTTGGAAGAGCACGATGAAGACTTCAAAGTACTTCCTTAGCCCCCTAATTCCCCAGACTTAAACCCAATTGAGCATCTGTGGGACCACCTCGATCGTGTTGTTCGCTCTATAGATCTCCACCGCCTCCCCGGTGGCGCAGTGGTCTAAGGCGCTGGCCTCTGATCATTCGCCCGTGAGGGGTCCGGGTTCGAATCCCGGTCAGGCATGGATGTCGTGTTTGTCTTACGGCACTGGCTCTCTCCCTTCCCTGGAACCAGTGACCCTAAATTAGGGACGGGCGACTGCTTATAACCCATTGAGTTGCTCACGGTCGTCGTTAAACCTCTAATAATAATAAAAAAAAAATCTCCACCACGCACCCTCCAGCAGCTGTCAGATGCACTGCAGTCAGCATGCTCCACATACCTGTGAACACCTTCCAGGTGCCGCCCCGGTGGCGCAGTGGTCTAAGCGATGGCCTCTGATCATTCGTCCGAACGGGGTCTGGGTTCGAATTCCGGTGAGGCATGGATGTTGTGTTTGTCTTACGGCACTGGCTCTCTCCCTTCCCTGGAACCAGTGACCCTAAATTAAGGACGGTCGACTGCTTATAGCCCATTGAGTTGCTCACAGTGGTCGTTAAACCTCCAATAACAAAAAAAAAAAAAAAAATAGAACACCTTCCAGCAAGTCACTCCCAGCCCGTCTAGCTGCTGTTTGTGCTGCACACGGCGGTTACTCTGGGTATTAGCTGGTGGTCACACTAATGCGACTCGACCTTGTGTGTATATATATACACTGACGGAAAAAAAAATCCCAACACCAAGAAGGGGTTGTGTTAGATAAACGACAGTTGGTAGGCGGTGAGAGTACATCTGTAAGATGACGTCTATGAAAATTTCGCGCTCGGCGCATACGTGTGGCGCTAGTAGCGTCCCTCGGAACATGCAAAGCAGGTTTGCTGTATGTAAATACGCGCTGTAACGTTCGTGAGCGTTAGTTATCGTTGAGATTCGACGTAGGGTGTTGATGTTAGCCAAGAATGCCTTTAAGAAGACGAAGAAGCCATTACCAACAGCTCACGGAGTTTGAACGAGGTCGTGTAATAGGGCTACGAGAAGGTGGATTTTCTTTCCGCAATATTGCAGAACGACTTGGCAGGAATGTAGCCACTGTGCACGATTGTTGGCAGCGGTGGTCAAAGGAAGGTACTGCCTCAAGAAGACCGGGTTCCGGCCGGCCACGTGGCACTACTGAGGGAAGACCGCCATGTACAGCGTATGGTCGTGGCGCATCGTACCGCGTCTGCGGCAGCAATTCGAGCTGGAGTTGCCACCACAGTGACACAACGAACTGTTACAAATCGGTTACTTGAAGGACAGCTCCGAGCCAGACGCCCTGTAGCGTACATTCCACTTACTCCAAACCACTGCCGTTTTCGTTTTTTGGTGTCAAGCTAGAGCTCATTGGAGGACGGAGTGATCTGTTGTGTTTTCTGATGAAAGCTGGTTCTGCCTGGGTGCCAGTGATGGCCGTGTGTTGGTTAGAACATTCTGGCGGTTACACCGGTTATTTATGTACCAGCATTTCACATTTAAAATGGCTCTTCTCGCGCTTACAATAAGCTGTGATCTTGAAACCTTAATCGATTAAATATGTTACCTATACAAATGTATTGCCGCCATTTCATTCCTCTACAACTATTTTTTCGTGGTGTTGGGATTTTTTCCCCATCAGTGTATATATATATATATAGTCGAGTCATATTATTGTAGACCATCTCCTCCTACTTTTGACGTCAACAGCGCGTACCCAACGAAAGTAGGCACGTGTCGTGAGCTGGCTTGGAGGGTACATATGGTGTACTGTATGCATTCTGATAACATATCACTCGCTGCTGTCATGGATAAAAGGAGCGATTTACCAGATTTGCAAAAAGGTATAATTATCGGCTTTCGGGACAGGGGTGGCAGTATTTCTGAAACAGCGCAGTTTGTGAACTGTTCGCGTGCTACAGTGGTTAAAGTGTATTGTGGTTGGAGAAATGGCACCCCTGCGAATAAGCGATCTGGAAACTGCGGAGCACTACGTGCCATTGATGCGAGAGGTGAACGTCGGCTGATAGCATAAAAAACCGCGTGAGGGCCGATCGACGCGATTCAGTGGAGCAATTCACTGGCTGAATGAACCAGGGGGCTACTGGAAGTGTGTCTAAAATGACAGTTCAGCGAATCCTGCTGCGTACGGGGCTTCGATGCAGATGGATGGTTACTGCCCCTATGCTAACGACAGATACAGCATAAAAATCAAGAGTTGGTTAGCCACTTGTGAAGATACACCATTTTACTGCTTTTGTGTATGTGTCATGTTTAAAAAATTGGTTTCTCAGCTCCTCGGCTGAAAGTTAACACTCTTTCTCTTCTCACTCACTCACACTTTTTTCTTTCTTTTTTATGTTAGGTCATATTTGTTGTAACTTTCTATACATACAAGGCCACGCCAGTTCCTTTTAATTAAAAGAAAAACAATGCTTAAAACAAAAACTTCGACAGAAACGTTCAATTGCATCCATGGATTTTGCATAGGAATTTACTTGAAGATGACAATTTTGGTATTTCCATCATTATAAGAAATTTAGGTAATCATGTTTTTGTGCAAATACATCCCACGCAGTGATGTTATCAGGTATCTTCTCGGGGTGCTTAGCCCCCCACCCGAAAATCCATGAAGGCCCCTACCCTCATTCCCCGTAGGTTTTTGAGCGATCTCCCCTTATTTTAGTCTGTGTTCGTTTATACAGATAGCTGAATATTTGGAGAAATTGATTTTAAAAAAAGTTAAGAAAATGAGGGAAAATATTATTTTAATAAAAAAAAAATGTCCACATGGACTTCAGTCTGAAATTTCTATCATCCTTAGGGGTAATTTTTCAAGCACAGACACCTCGGATTACTTCCGCAATAAAAATCTAATTCCACACAGTAAAGATGTTTGCACTGCAATACATCATCATATTTTGCAAGATAGCATAAAAAAACAGTTTTATTTCAGTCAAGATAGCATAAAAAAACAGTTTTATTTCAGTCTTCTGGATGCCGCCTGTCCATATTATTGCCTCAGTGTAGTAACGTGACATTAGTGCTTCCAATACAACAAAATATTTGCCGCCTACTTTTTAACAATAGCAAATTATTAGAAATTGTTCCCCTAATGATTTTTTCCGCACCTGGCGGTGGTGGTTTTTACTCGGTGAAAAAATAAATAAAATCGAGGCATCTCAAACTGGCGTTTAAACGGTTTGTTAGTTTTTAGTTCTTTTTTTTTACTACTATTTGCTATTCTAAATAATCTAAAAAGACAAACCAAATGGCAGGGAAATGATTACACCATACGTTTTCAGGTAACACTGCAATGATTCCTTAATAATCAGAAACACGCTAATAGTAAGGTGAGGACATATTTACCACCCATAATGTCTTGGAAGGATTTTCTTCAGCACAGCCTTACCTTACTGGCATCTTCAATATTTTACACCACCCCATTGTGCAATCCGTGGTCCATTACTGAATTAAAGCAAAGGTATAACATTTTTACTCACTTGTTTGTGTAGATTTCGTGGAATTTGCATTTGTGATATAAGAGCATAAGAAAATGTGTGTACTCTATTTAAAAATTTTATATAAATAAATAACAAAATTGTGATATATATATAATTAGTCAACAAACTTTAGCCTCCCTCCCCGAAATTTTTAATTTTCCCCTGGAAAAAACTCTCTGAATGCAACACTGATCCCACAAGCCAACATTTTCATAATTTCAAATACTGATATCTATTGATTCATCAACAATAAAAAAATGAAAGCTTTGGGGAATGGCACATACTGGGGATAAGTACTTGTAAAAAAAAAAAATCCTGGATTTGACATGGAATGACCCACACATGATACACCCACATATGCAAGAGGCTAAGAACATGTAACAAACTGTTACAGTGAACGGGTATTACATCAGTGTGTCTAATGCTGAATGACAAACATTTTCACCTACCAAAGTTCAACATGACTTGTATAGCATGTAGTTAATATTGCCAAGTCTATGGCTTCAGTTTACATATTACAAGTTTTAATTGTTAGAAGGGGGGGGGCAAAAACAGCATTACAGGTAACTGTATACTATAGGTAATACTATGTAACTGAGCCAATTTCATGAAGGTAAATATTATAATTATAAGACATTAGAACTGTATCTTTCTAATCCTGAAATTTAAGTTAAATTCCAGGAGTACTGTGACCCCCCCCCTTTAAAAATGACCAAAATCCTGTAGTCTAAGGATTGTATTCACTATGTGCAATGCATTTTGTGCTTTTACAGTGGTCTGATCCAGTTATCCAAGCAGTATCACATATTTTCACAGCCTTTAAAACTATGAAAATTCATTATATACTGATCTATTTTGTGTATCTCTCTCCCTTTCAATGCTGACCCTACACTTGCTTCTGTCTCACCAATAGCAAGTAACAAATAGCCTCTTGCACAATTGTTAATCCTGTCTTTGCTCACTGTCAGGCGGCATATCATTCTGCACAGATACCAATGTCCAAATTTGCCTTTTGGCATTCATTTCTTATACAATTGGTAATGCTGTGTATCAATAATTCAGAAGTTATAGAGAGTGATTTTGATAATATCTATCCTAGCTCTCTTAACTTATGTAAAACCAACCACAGTAATCAGGAACTTGAGTTCCTAGACTTAAGCATTAAGCTCAACAGAGGTAACCCATCTATTAGCCTCTTTGATAAAAGAGTTAATTTTCCTTTCAAAGTAATTAAATATCTACACTGGAATAATAACATTTCAACCAAAGTAATTGAGAATGTACTAATTTCTCAGGTCCTAAGAATTTCAAGAATTTGCAGCAACAATTTGGACTTCAATTACCACATTAATATACTATTAGAAAGTTTTCTAGAGAACGAAATTCCTTCTTCTTTCATCAAAAGAACTTTAAGAAAAATTATTCTGAATAATAGAGTAAGGTTGGCTGATCTGCTTTAATTTTCTACACAGTTAATAATATGATTCTGACCAATCAAAGCCGTAAGGAAGTTGGCTAGAGGATGCCTATTAACTACCTAAAGGAACCTTAGTGCTATGGATATGACTGTCCTATTAAAACAAAAAATTAAATAATATAAACAAAATCACAAAAAAAAAGCTTAAAAATCTGTTTATAAAAGAAAATAAAAACAAATAAAAAAGAAAACTAGTTATTCATCACTAGGATAGCTATACTAAAAATAGTAAAACCAACATTAAAATTAATAAGATTCTGATTAATCTATAGAAGCTCACTAAGGTGATTTAATACATGCAAAGATTATTAAATACACTGCTCGTGTATTTTATATTTCTCATGTATTCTGGAGAGTTAATTCTGCTCTTTCTGATCATACAGATCCACAGTCTTAAGTTTATATATTTTTTTCTCTGGTCAAAATCTCCGCGCGTTGGTTTCTTGCTGTATGAGGAGGCCATCAGCCCCACCCTCACTGCCCCCAGCGTCTAGGGAGTGGCGGAAGAGGTCAGCCATGTTCTTCTCTTGTGAGGAGAAAAGTTTTTGTCACACAAGAGGTAAGCTCTCTTCCTTGTTTTTGGGTTCTAGGTTTTATAAGTTCAATGTTTGTACTTCATGTACTTTTTCTCTGTCATTTTTTAGCTTTTCAGCTTTTAGGCATTGGTTTGTCTGTTAACATTTTTGCGGGTTTTAACTCTTTCTTTTCTTTGTAACTTTGAGCGTCTTTTGGGGTACCTAGGAACTGAAGATGGCTAAGCTTGTTCCTTTTCTATGCGCTGTCTATGCGCTGTTTTTTCAAAGTAGTTAAGTTCTTAATAACTAATTAATTATGCACTTAAAGCACTGCTGAAATACTTTGTACATATTGCAACTAACTGTTTAAGGTATATAACTTTCACAAAGTTTTCTTTAGTTAATTATTATCTTTAACTTATTCTCGTTTTCGTGCTGTCATAAGTTGTAGAGTAGGGGGTTTTAGACTCAAGTTTTCTTTCAAAAATCTGTTCGTTAAAAATTAATATTTCCTTTTTTAATTGCAATGTAAAAATTTGGATTTCTTTTGCATTGATTTTCAGGTTTAAATTCTCTCTCAAACGAACTTGGAATTTCGTTATGGCTGAAAATCATTTCTAATTATTATGTCACTCTCACAGCTTGAGTTCTCTTTAATCTTCTTCTCTCTGTTTAATAGTAACAGATGAAGAGCATGGGTCGGGCCAGGAAGGTTAATGGATGCAAGCGAAATTGTTAACTAGTGCTAGGTCATGCAACTCTACGGAGGACATGACATATATATATTTTTTAAACTATTTTAGGTGGGAATGTTACTTGCATCTTTGGCCTTGCAGAAACCCATTTCCAACTAGGTCTTTGTGGAAGTGAGAAAATGCAGAGTTTTTGCTGGTCCTTGATAAAGCCAAGGCTCAGTATTCTTGACACCTTCTACACTCAGTTGTTTTATTTTATTTTTTTATCTTTTCTCCTTTTACTCACACAGGTAGATACATAACCTTTTCTATGTTGTACTAGGTGTGAGTCAAAATTATATTTGTATTTTTTTGCTTAGGTATCTTCTTTATAGAATATATATATATATATATATATATATATATATATATATATATATATATATATATATATATATTTTTTTTGCATGGGCAGTCGCTAATTTAATAACTTAAGTAATTAGGGTGTCTTTAATAATTTTACCTCACCGAATCCAAATTTGGAAGCTGTGAAAATGATAACAGAAGAAGCAAGAAACGAGTAATAACACAATGAAATGCAGACTTTAAATTGCAGTTGCATTATAACACAACAAAATTAAACTTTGCAAACTATTTATTTTCTATAAGGGATTTTGTACATGTATTGTCTGTCCTGATAATTGCTTTAAAACATAATTACTGAAGTATCTAAGTTGTACACCTAATAAGTGACTTTGGGACACAGTGTAGACCTATAAAAGAAATACAGAAAAACAGAAAGCACTATTCACACTATTGACTCTGACACATGAAACATTAGTCAAACCTCTTTCCACAGAAAATATGGATAATGAATTCTTGTACTGCTGTGATAATGACACATCATATTACAGGCTGGTGAGGTGACAACAGAAAATATTTAGGGGCACATAGGCAAACTGTTAAACATGCAGTTAAAGTGAATACAGAAGGTTTTGCCATGAATATGTGTCAACATCAATTCAATCATATTGGATGTCCCATGGGAAATGTCAAGAGACTTCTTTTAACTGTAAAATAAAATGTTTTCTCATATTACAGTAAGATGAACCACTAAAGGCAATGTTCATGATGGTGAAATTTTACGACATTACAATAATGTAAAGAGCAAACAACACTTTATCGCATATCTTTGTTTACAAGAATATACATGCTCCTAAAGCAAGAGAAACATGTTTTCTATCATGGGTATGCTGAAACAGTTTTGCATGCAAACAAATGTGACACAGGTTCTGATCTTGTGGAATAAGACCACAACGATGTTTTGGGAGGGTAAGTTTTTTCATACTTTAAGAGTACTTGTTTTAAAAAAGTTAGTAGCTGAATTTTTTGTAAACCTGCCTATTGCTTGCTTGAATCTGAGACATGGTCATGCTATAACCATCATGCAAGAACTGTGTAACTCACTACAAATATGTGAATCTGCTTATATAAGTGAATTTTTAACCACTAACCAGACATTTTGAGCAGATGTTTCTACAAGGAAGTTTTAAAAAGCTGAATGCATTAGACGTATGTTCTCACAGAATCACTGCCCACTAGCCCAATTACTTGTTCTTCCATCTTGGTGAAAATACTGTACGTATTTGGGTTCTGTACTTTGTGTGCTTATTAAAACTTCTCAGTTAACTTGTCTCAAAGTTTCAGATTTGTGTTGTGTGTGATTTCTGTTTCTTCATCGTACAATTGGTTCTTTGATTCTTCTACTAGATGTCTTGCAGCTCAGTTGGCTAGTTGCCTCTTGGATTTTAGTAAGAATGCTGCTGCTTCTGCCTCATTGATGCTAGTGTGTGTTAGACAACAGTTAAGAGGAAGCTGTAATTAAGTTGAATGACAGAATCTTGATAGGAATTTTGCAGTTGGAATGATTAGTGAAATTTTATTCAGAAATAGTAATTTTGGATCAAATCAACCTAGTAGACTAACTGTGATTAACATAAATCAGGTTGGCCATATTTTTTGAAATTCTTAAAAGTATGTAGTCTGCTATATCTATTTTGCAAATTGTAGTACACATAAATAAATCTATGAACGCACACTTGCAAGATGAAACTACGGCTAAATCTGCAGTTGGAAGTTGGAAACATGGCTGAATTAGCAAAGGCAATGTGTACCAAGAATCAAAGAAAGCTGCAATTAGGCTTTCCTTGAATGCATTTTGATGAATTTCACATCCAGAAATCTAAATAAATTACAAAAAAAAAAAAAAAAAAAAAGAAACCTTTAGAGGCAACCAACCTGTTTGGTTATTTTTTTATTAGTTATGCCACATTCAAAATGAATGAACTGGAAACAGCATATTTATGATAATTCTTTTTTTTTTCTTTTGTAAATATGTAAACATGAAAATGGATACACACTTCCAAGATTCGTATGCGTTTTAATTTCAAATCTGTCTATTAGGTCAAGCAGTCCTTAAATAACTAGCAGCTGTAATCTGGCTCCGTAAGAATGAATGCAATTATATCTGGCATCCTAAGTGTACTGTTTGTCAAAAATTATCATTTTAATCCAGATTGTCATCCTATTAAAATATGCATAGTGAATAGACCTGAGGAGTGAAACTTATCTAGAATTAGAATATTTTTTATCAATACTTTTATGACATTTCATTTTCAAATTAGTTTATCCAAATGACTGCAGATAAAGATTTCCAAAAAGAAGAAATATGTTTAAAATTTAAATAATCAGAAATCCATTAGGGAAGGCAGACAATGTCTGGGAGTTGTAAATATGTTTCTTGGAAATGAATTTTGATGAAATTTTATAACTTTTATCATATTGAAATTTTAATGAAAAATTATTATTCATATCAGTCTACTGCTTTTGGCCTACCATCACAAAAGTGGCCATACAGCAAAATTTTAAATGATGTGTGTGTGTGTGTGTGTGTGTGTGTGTGTGCATACATTTCAAAGATATCTGCTATCTGTGCAATATTTAGAGAAAATATATATACTGTAGCAAATAAATTAATCTGAACAAGTGAACTAAAACCAAAACCAAAACTTTGTCAAGTTTTTGGTTCACAACAATGTTAGTTTTGGTTTCAGTTTGCAATTGTCAGTTGTGGCTTTACAATGTTTAACTAAAACCTACATTTCTTAATAGCATTTTCCATGTTTTCTAGTGTGTACACAAAATGGATACATCTCCAAGACAAATTGCCAATGAGTGGTTTAGCCTTTACGTACTGTTAATGAAATTTAAAAGAGGTTAGACAAATAAATACCTTTTCTCCCTGACAGAAAAAGAAAATGTGGGTGAAAAAGGAATATTATACATACTCAAGACTGGTTACTAGTTAGAAGAAGTAACGTGAATCCAAGATTGTCTGCTATAGACTTAAAGACTTGGCAGCTACTGGGTTTAATGTTTCTGACATGACAGTCTATCGAAGATTGTTGGAAGCTGAGAGGACTGCCAGCAGACCAAATAGAACAACTGTTGATGGAAGCTATGCAGAAGGGGCTCCAGTGAACAAAGGTGCACAAAGATTGTACTGTTGAGAAATGGAAGGCCACATTCTCAGATGATAGCCATTTCTTTGTCCAAGGAGAGCGAGTACCCTATGTCTTCTACACACCCAGCTAAACAGATGTTCTGGGTTGTATTAGACGTGGCAGTCCAGGATAACTGTTGACAGTATGATGAAAAGTGACTAATAGATAAAAATATTGGAAAAAAAAAAAAAAAAAAAAAACCCTTTTACCCGCAGATCTAGAAATACAAAGAACTCGTCTTCCAAGAGGATCTCACACCATGCCACACTTCGAAAAAGTGAGGATTCTTCAAAAATCACAACATCCAAATGCTAGAGTACCCATATAACTCTCCTGTCATTAACCTAATAGAAAATTTGTGGTCCATAATGAAAAAGATACTTGGAAAACTTAATTGTGATACAAAGGATTACATACAATCCATATAAAGGTATGGTTTAGAGATGCAGAAATAAAAATGCATTCTATGTTGATAGAGTCCATACCTAAGGGATTAATGAACTTATTAGGAACAGAGTAGCACACATATAAATTATTAGGAAAGTTGAAATTTAATTTTTGTACCTATTTTCTTGCAAAATTACAACTTTTCTTTAATATTAGTGCTTGGATTAACTTGTTCACTACTGTATACAGTATATGTAGGATTGAAATTCCATATACACATTCATTCTTGAACAATACTTTTGAAATCAAGTTTGAAATTTCCACTTACCAAATTTTTATAAGAAAAAAAAGAGTATTTCTTTATTTGTTTCTTCATGAAATATTTTTGATAAAGGATACATTTTTGAGTAGTGATTGTGTAAGTTTTAAATTTGCAAGTGTTTTGGACATCCTTTTTTTTTAAATTTAAAGCAGCACATTATCTGAAAGCAAAATGTTAAGCTGAATACATACATGGTATATCTAAATGGTCTGGCCACATGCTAGTGACATGTTTTACATGTCAAAATAAGGTAAAAAATCCATATAAAAGTGCTGATGTGGCAGAGCTAGGAATAATGCCAATTACAGTTCTGTATCAATGTTGTGTATTTCACTGAGCTGTGATTTGCAAGCAGGTTAGATGCAAGCATGGTTCATACATTCTTTCAATCGTAGAATTGAAAAACTTTTCCAGGACATATGATCTAAATGCTCCTACTTAAAATATAGAGAAACCATAGGTTTGTTCAACCTGTAACCTACAACAAACAGCTCCCTATCGGCTTGAGCAAACTTAATACAACAGAATGTTGAAAACTGATGTCTGCTGCAGCTAATAAGAAACTTAGAATCACAGATAAATACTGAAATACCAAAAGTGTCGCTGAACATGTAACTAGTTTAATTTCTATAAAACTTTTATGTACATTATGCTATACTAAATTTGAGAAAAATTAATTTTTACTTTGGCTTTTAGTTCAATCATTGAAGAAAATTATAAAATAAAAAAAACCCCATAAAACTAAAAAATATATAGGTATAAAATCCATAGTTAGAACATAAACGCGTCATTACTCTCGTAATGCTATCATATACCACAAAATCAATGTATAAACTAAATACTATTTATATTTAATTATTTTGAAATAATGCTGACATTGGAAATTTAAGGATAAGGAAGGTGAAATATTTGAAGAAAGACAACACTGAATTTTTCGGTTGAAATGAACACTTCTTTTGAATCTCTCCGATGAGAATGGAATTTATCAAAGTTACTCAAAGTCAATGCAACTGGCTAAAAAAAAATAATCAACTGGAGTTTTGCAATCAATAAAACATCCAGAAATAGAAACAGCTACTCACTTCCACCAGTGACTAAAAAGTACAGTATATTACGAAAATTAAGAAATGGCACACAAAAAGTTTCTCATAGCAGAAGGAAAGTATCAGCAACAAAGAGATTTCCAAATCAGATACTTCAAAGAAGAAATACGATATGACTCTACACCTTGTAGCAGAAGAATTTTGCATAATGGAAAAGTTGAAAGTAGGCAAAAAGTATTCTTCATGGTAAAAGCTATGCTAAGGTATAAGGACTTTTCAAATACCTGGTGGGAAAACTATGCGCTATTTTACGCAGGAGATATTTTCAAAAGGTTTACCGAGGTGAGAGATATCGGTTCATGAAAGAATTTTTCCAAGAGTTTTCAGAAGAGCTCAGATTTTGCTGTGAAAAAAGCATTCTTTAACAGAAATTAGGAATTATGTGCAAAACATTTCCCATCAGGAGCTGTATCCGATGCGGGGAGAATTTTTGAAATAGGACTTTCATAAGCAGAGATATTGGAGAAAACACAATTTACCTTTATGCCCTCCCTAGAGCAAAATCTATGCATTACTTGAAGAAGTGACTGTACCTATAACAGTCTTTGATATAAATGGCATTGAAAGGAAAAATAATTATTTCAACTGGATATTTAGAAGCAAAGATATGAAATAAAATATATTTTGAATTCGTAGAATCTGCATTTACGCCTTCTAGCGGAGGAAACGTGCATCAGAAAAAAAAAAAAAAGAAAAGAAAAAAAAGGTGCGGAATGCAAAGATCATCATTCTCACATTTCAAGCTTCCCAATGCAAAAGAAATTTTTCTGGTCAGACTGATAGTTGCAGAGATATGCTGTACACTGATGGATGGACAAAGTGATAACATAGGCACAATCTTTGTTTTACAAATGACGTGCTAATAACACAACTTCAGTACTGTTAACATACAAGAAAACTAACAGCCTCCCTCATTTTGACAGAGGTGGGGAGGGAAATTTGTCAGACATAAGTTATATCAGTAGAAAAATTCTTAACTATGAAACATTGTGCAGGGACAAAAAGGCAGGAATGGATAGAATTCCAGGACATGTAACAGAATTTTAGGATATTTCCAGGGCAATTTGGAATTCCAGGACTTTTCCAGGATGCGTACGAACCATGTGCTAAGCACATATTGTGCTACACTAATCTCCTTCTGTTTTCACATGAGCATGGAAGGTTATTCATTTCATGAATTGACACAGACACATCTTTTGTATTGAAATCACTTGGTAAAAGTTGGGAGGTTAGGCATATCTACGTACCATCAAACATTATCACATCAGCACCTTACACACAGGGAAACTTTTGTCACTGTTTACAGTCACATGAGAGAGAGATTGAGAGAGAGAGCCCATTACTGCAAACAGTAGGAGACACAAAGAGCCATCCGGACACTTGCTTTAGAGGAGAGAATCCTGGTGCCCAGAATAAAGAAATAGCTGCAATAGAAAATATCTCAAAAGCATGACCTTGCCGAGAGTTCTGTATGAACAGAGCTTGTACCCATACTACGTGTAGCATGTGCAGGATTTCACATCTCCTGATTATCCATCACAAACAACTGGCTAATGGAGTATGCAGAAATGGGCGGGTGACCCATTCATTTCATCAGTGCTCTTTACAGATGAGGCCAGATTCACCAGTGAGAGCATCATAAATTTTCACAACAATCACTTATGGGCAGAGAAAAACATGCATGGTGGCATCTGAAGTAGAGAATGCGCCATTGATACTTCCCACAATGAATATGGTTTATGTATGTATAAATGTATATGGTTCACAATGTATATAGTCCATGAGCCCCAAGTCATTTTAGCTATATGATACAAGAACTCTTGGACAATAACTACCCTGCCCAGTGAATAGGTCACTGAGGACATTCAGCTTGGCACTAGTGCTTTCCAGATTTTCCAATGGATTTCTACTAGTGGTGACATTTAAAAACTCTCATTTACTCCACTCCATTCACTGACACGGTTCAGAAGCAAGTTCCAAACAACTGTCAGACAATCCACAACACCTCCACTAAATTTTAATGAGTTCAACAGTCAATAAAAACACATGCCCAGGCTGTGTTGAGTCTCATATCAGAAATTGCAAGCACTTTTCTTCCTGTAAACATACCAATGCACTGTGTGTCTTCAAAATCATTTCAACAGACATTTTTATAGCTAACACTGGCAAGAAATTTACATAAAAAAAAAAAAAAAAGGTTATAAAGGGTAAGCAAAATTGTTCCTCATTAATGTTTATATAGAGTATATGTCTTATTTTGGGGTGTAGAACATGTCCTGGGAAATTGAACAAGGTCCTTTATTTTTATTACATAATATAAAGTGGACACACACACACACACACACACACATATATCATCATCATCATCATCATTGTCAACCATTATCAATCCACTGCTGGACGAAGGTCTCCCTAAGTTTCCTCCACAACGGTCTGTCTTGTGCCAGTCTCCTCCATGTCACTCCCGCATACTTTCGAATTTCATCCACCCATCTTCCATGTGGTCTTCTTCTGGGTCTTTTCCTGTCCCTTGGAATCCAATCTAAAATTTCGGCTGTCCATCGATGCTCTGTTCTTCTGGCAGTATGTCCAGCCCATTGCCATTTCAGGGATTTAACTCTGATCATGATGTCTTCCACTCTTGTCATTTTCGGATCCACGTGTTCCTCTTCTTATCTCTCCTGGTTACACCAAGCATGCACCTCTCCATGCTTCTTTGAGTTGTCTGCAGCCTTTGTATGTCTCTTTTAGCTAAGGTCCACGTCTCTGCACCATACGTAAGCACTGGAAGGATGCATTGATCAAACACTTTTCTTTTAAGACATAATGGCATATTGCTCTTGAAAATTATGCTGTTTCTTCCAAAAGCTCTCCAGGCAAGTTTTGTACGCCGATTAATTTCTTCACCAATGTGACCCTCACTTGATATCTGCTGTCCTAGATAAACGTACGTGTCTGTTATCTCCAGCTTTTCTCCATCAATCGATAAATCTTCATTTCTTGTAAAAGCATTGTACATCACTTTTGTCTTCTGAAAGTTCATTTTTAATCCCACTTCTTTACTCTTGTCAGCAAGTTCCTGGATCATACTCTGTAGCTCTGATGGGGTAGTTGCAAAAATGACTATGTCATCAGCAAAACGAAGGTGGGTTAGATAATCTCCATTAATCTTTATCCCTTTGTTTTCCCAGTTCAGTGATTGAAAGACATTTTCCAATGTGGCATTAAAGAGCTTTGGAGATATGGTGTCACCTTGTCTCACTCCTTTTCCAATTTTTATGTGTGTTGTATTTTCAAACAGCCGAATCTTTGCACTTGCATTTTCATAGATGTTATTAATAATATTAATGTATGCATCTTCAATACCGCAGGATTTCAGAGCCATTGCAACTGCTGATGGTTTCACCGAATCAAAGGCTTTTTCATAATCGATAAAAGCCATGCACAATGGAAGCTCATATTCCCTCGCTCTTTCAATTAGTTCTCTCAGTACGTGGATATGATCTATTGTGCTGTAGCCACTCCTGAATCCAGCTTGTTCTCTCGGTTGAGCCATGTCCAGTGTCCCCTTCAAGCGGTGTGAAAGAACTTTAGTGAAGATTTTATAAACCACTGATAGGAGGCTGATAGGTCTGTAGTTCCCGAGATCCTCAATGTCACCTTTTTTATGTAGCAAGATCATTGTAGCATTGTTCCAATCCTCAGGAATTTTCCCTTCATTAAGGCATCGAGTGAAAATTTGGGCGAGTACTGTTTCGATTTCTCCACTTGCTTCTTGTATGATGTCTATAGTAATTCCATCTTCTCCTGGAGCTTTTCCCCGCTTCATGTTCTTGATTGCATGTGCAACTTCTGCTGGAAGGACTGGAAGAACTCTGGTACTGGTACCTTTCATGATGTCTGGAGTACATGTATCATCCCTTTCATATAATTTGGAGTAGAAATCTTTCACTCTTGTCAAAATTTCTCCTCTATTTCTTGTTACAGAACCATCTTCTTTTCTCAGTGCCATAATCTGTTTTCTTCCCTTACTGAGATGTCCCTTTGCTATCTTTAGGCTTTGGTTGTTTTCAATTGCTTTCCTTACTAGTTCACAGTTGAATTTCCTTACGTCTTCAGTGATACTTTTTCGTACTGTCTTGCATAGCTCTATATATTCCACTTTGGAAGTCACATCTTCTTTAGTTGTCCTCATCCCTCTTCTTTTTTGCATCAACATTTTGGTTTTTCCTGATAATTTGTTCACATGCAATTTGTTCTTAGACCCAGCTAATTTTGTTGCTGTTTCCATAAGAGCTTTGGTTACTTTTCTGTTAACTTCAGAAATATCCACTTCTTCCGATGTTAGGCCTTCTAAAGCAGAGAATCTGTTCTTCAGTTCCAATTTGAAGGTATTATGGTGTTTTTTAAGGTTGGTTATGTCGATACATTTTGTTTGTCTTATGAGCTTGCTACGTTCGAGTTTAGTGTTGAGGTGCATCTTACATCTCACCAATCTATGGTCACTGCCTGTGTTGAACTTGTTTAGCACACTGCAGTCTTCGATGACGAATTTTTTGTTACACATAATAAAATCAATTTCACTTGTCGTCCCATTTGGATGTCTCCATGTCCATTTCCTGTGTGGCTTTTTCTTGAAAAAGGAGTTCAAGATAAAAAACCCTTCTGCCTCTGCAAACTCTACGAGAGTATTTCCACGCTGGTTTCTGTTGCCATGACCGAATTTACCTACTGAAGTTTCATTCTGTTGCCGTTGCCCTATTTTTGCATTGAAATCTCCCATAATTATCTTCAAGTGCTGCTTACCTTTATTATTTAGATCACGAATTTCCTCATAAAATTCTTCAATTTCTTCTTCAGCATGACTTGTGGTGGGTGCATAAGTTTGAATAATCTGAGCCTGGTATCTTCTCGAGAGTTGGATAACGAGTCGTGCAGCTCTGTCAGAGGAACTTTCAACTTCTACCACTTTATCCTTCAGTTTCTTGTTTATTATAAATCCAACACCACTAGTTCTGCCAGTATCTGTCCCACGATAGTAGAAGAGATGTCCACTTTTCAGTTCAATGAGATCTCCTTTTCTCCTTACCTCACTTAGCCCGACGATGTCCCACTTGATCCTTTGTAGTTCCTCTTCCAATTCAAGAAGCCTTGAATCAGAAGATAGGGAGCGTCCGTTGTACGTAGCCAAGGTCAGCATCAGATGGCAGCCTAGTCCGGTCCTCCGGGGATTCTTAGCACCCTCTGCCTTCATGTCGCACTGGCCGCTGCCTTGGCCAGGTACATTCCAGCTGCCAGAGACTGAGGGCCAAGATTTAAGTTGTGGAGTCATTTTGGAGGGGTTTGGCCATAACTCACCACGCTGGCCAAGCGGGTTGGTGAGTGTGGGATAGCATTTCCTCTAATCCCGATGGTATAGTTATACCGCTATTGTCGGTCGTCAGAGCCCCTTTAGTGGGAACAGGATGTACCACGAGAAGGCGGGGTTGACATTTGTCAAGGAGAGGCTGTGATGTTACGCATCACCTAACCTTACATCCCACACACACACATATATATATATATATACACACATATATATATATATATGGGATGTAAGGTCAGGTGATGCGTAACATCACAGCCTCTCCTTGACAAATGTCAACCCCGCCTTCTCGTGGTACATCCTGTTCCCACTAAAGGGGCTCTGGCAGCCGCCAATAGCGGTATAACTATACCATCGGGATTAGAGGAAATGCTATCCCACACTCACCAACCCGCTTGGCCAGCGTGGTGAGTTATGGCCAAACCCCTCCAAAATGACTCCACAACTTAAATCTTGGCCCTCAGTCTCCGGCAGCTGGAATGTACCTGGCCAAGGCAGCGGCCAGTGCGACATGAAGGCAGAGGGTGCTAAGAATCCCCGGAGGACCGGACTAGGCTGCCATCTGATGCTGACCTTGGCCTACGTACAACGGACGCTCCCTATCTTCTGATTCAAGGCTTCTTGAATTGGAAGAGGAACTACAAAGGATCAAGTGGGACATCGTCGGGCTAAGTGAGGTAAGGAGAAAAGGAGAAGATCTCATTGAACTGAATAGTGGACATCTCTTCTACTATCGTGGGACAGATACTGGCAGAACTAGTGGTGTTGGATTTATAATAAACAAGAAACTGAAGGATAAAGTTGTAGAAGTTGAAAGTTCCTCTGACAGAGCTGCACGACTCGTTATCCAACTCTCGAGAAGATACCAGGCTCAGATTATTCAAACTTATGCACCCACCACAAGTCATGCTGAAGAAGAAATTGAAGAATTTTATGAGGAAATTCGTGATCTAAATAATAAAGGTAAGCAGCACTTGAAGATAATTATGGGAGATTTCAATGCAAAAATAGGGCAACGGCAACAGAATGAAACTTCAGTAGGTAAATTCGGTCACGGCAACAGAAACCAGCGTGGAAATACTCGTAGAGTTTGCAGAGGCAGAAGGGTTTTTCATCTTGAACTCCTTTTTCAAGAAAAAGCCACACAGGAAATGGACATGGAGACATCCAAATGGGACGACAAGTGAAATTGATTTTATTATGTGTAACAAAAAATTCATCATAGAAGACTGCAGTGTGCTAAACAAGTTCAACACAGGCAGTGACCATAGATTGGTGAGATGTAAGATGCACCTCAACACTAAACTCGAACGTAGCAAGCTCATAAGACAAACAAAATGTATTGACATAACCAACCTTAAAAACACCATAATACCTTCAAATTGGAACTGAAGAACAAATTCTCTGCTTTAGAAGGCCTAACATCGGAAGAAGTGGATATTTCAGAAGTTAACAGAAAAGTAACCAAAGCTCTTATGGAAACAGCAACAAAATTAGCTGGGTCTAAGAACAAATTGCATGTGAACAAATTATCAGGAAAAACCAAAATGTTGATGCAAAAAAGAAGAGTGATGAGGACAACTAAAGAAGATGTGACTTCCAAAGTGGAATATATAGAGCTATGCAAGACAGTACGAAAAAGTATCACTGAAGACGTAAGGAAATTCAACTGTGAACTAGTAAGGAAAGCAATTGAAAACAACCAAAGCCTAAAGATAGCAAAGGGACATCTCAGTAAAGGGAAAAAACAGATTATGGCACTGAGAAAAGAAGATGGTTCTGTAACAAGAAATAGAGGAGAAATTTTGACAAGAGTGAAGATTTCTACTCCAAATTATATGAAAGGGATGATACATGTACTCCAGACATCATGAAAGGTACCAGTACCAGAGTTCTTCCAGTCCTTCCAGCAGAAGTTGCACATGCAATCAAGAACATGAAGCGGGGAAAAGCTCCAGGAGAAGATGGAATTACTATAGACATCATACAAGAAGCAAGTGGAGAAATCGAAACAGTACTCGCCCAAATTTTCACTCGATGCCTTAATGAAGGGAAAATTCCTGAGGATTGGAACAACGCTACAATGATCTTGCTACATAAAAAAGGTGACATTGAGGATCTCAGGAACTACAGACCTATCAGCCTCTTATCAGTGGTTTATAAAATCTTCACTAAAGTTCTTTCACACCGCTTGAAGGTGACACTGGACATGGCTCAACCGAGAGAACAAGCTGGATTCAGGAGTGGCTACAGCACAATAGATCATATCCACGTACTGAGAGAACTAATTGAAAGAGCGAGGGAATATGAGCTTCCATTGTGCATGGCTTTTATCGATTATGAAAAAGCCTTTGATTCGGTGAAACCATCAGCAGTTGCAATGGCTCTGAAATCCTGCGGTATTGAAGATGCATACATTAATATTATTAATAACATCTATGAAAATGCAAGTGCAAAGATTCGGCTGTTTGAAAATACAACACACATAAAAATTGGAAAAGGAGTGAGACAAGGTGACACCATATCTCCGAAGCTCTTTAATGCCACATTGGAAAATGTCTTTCAATCACTGAACTGGGAAAACAAAGGGATAAAGATTAATGGAGATTATCTAACCCACCTTCGTTTTGCTGATGACATAGTCATTTTTGCAACTACCCCATCAGAGCTGCAGAGTAGGATCCAGGAACTTGCTGACAAGAGTAAAGAAGTGGGATTAAAAATGAACTTTCAGAAGACAAAAGTGATGTACAATGCTTTTACAAGAAATGAAGATTTATCGATTGATGGAGAAAAGCTGGAGATAACAGACACGTACGTTTATCTTGGACAGCAGATATCAAGTGAGGGTCACATTGGTGAAGAAATTAATCGGCGTACAAAACTTGCCTGGAGAGCTTTTGGAAGAAACAGCATAATTTTCAAGAGCAATATGCCATTATGTCTTAAAAGAAAAGTGTTTGATCAATGCATCCTTCCAGTGCTTACGTATGGTGCAGAGACGTGGACCTTAACTAAAAGAGACATACAAAGGCTGCAGACAACTCAAAGAATCATGGAGAGGTGCATGCTTGGTGTAACCAGGAGAGATAAGAAGAGGAACACGTGGATCCGAAAAATGACAAGAGTGGAAGACATCATGATCAGAGTTAAATCCCTGAAATGGCAATGGGCTGGACATACTGCCAGAAGAACAGACCATCGATGGACAGCCGAAATTTTAGATTGGATTCCAAGGGACAGGAAAAGACCCAGAAGAAGACCACATGGAAGATGGGTGGATGAAATTCGAAAGTATGCGGGAGTGACATGGAGGGGACTGGCACAAGACAGACCGTTGTGGAGGAAACTTGGGGAGACCTTCGTCCAGCAGTGGATTGATAATGGTTGACAATGATGATGATGATGATATATATATATATATATACTTAAGAGCAAAACTGAAGACTAAGGAAAAAATTTTAGAATTTAAAACAGAAGGGTGCAAAATAACCTGAAAATCAAAACGCGCAACGCAGCAGTTTTGAAAATTCAGAATACACATTCTATAAAGAAGATACCTAAGCAAAAAAATACATATATAATTTTGACTCACACCTAATACAACATAGAAAAGGTTATGTATCTACCTGTGTGAGTAAAAGGAGAAAAGATAAAAAAATAAAATAAAACAACTGAATGTAGAAGGTGTCGAGAATACTGAGCCTTGGCTTTATCAAGGACCAGCAAAAACTCTGCATTTTCTCACTTCCACAAAGACCTGGTTGGAAATGGGTTTCTGCAAGGCCATAGATGCAAGTAACATTCCCACCTAAAATAGTTAAAAAATATATATATATAAGTCATGTCCTCCGTAGAGTAGCATGACCTAGCACTAGTTAACAATTTCGCTTGCATCCATTAACCTTCATGGCCCGACCCATGCTCTTCATCTGTTACTATTAAACAGAGAGAAGAAGATTAAAGAGAACTCAAGCTGTGAGAGTGACATAATAAATGGAAATGATTTTCAGCTATAACGAAATTCCAAGTTCGTTTGAGAGAGAATTTAAACCTGAAAAACAATGCAAAAGAAATCCAAATTTTACATTGCAATTAAAAAAAAAAAGGAAATGTTAATTTATAACGAACAGATTTTTGAAAGAAAACTTGAGTCTAAAACCCCCTACTCTACAACTTATGACAGCACGAAAACGAGAATAAGTTAAAGATAAATATTAACTAAAGAAAACTTTGTGAAAGTTATATACCTTAAACAGTTAGTTGCAATATGTACAAAGTATTTCAGCAGTGCTTTAAGTGCATAATTAATTAGTTATTAAGAACTTAACTACTTTGAAAAAAGCAGCGCATAGACAGCGCATAGAAAAGAAACAGGCTTAGCCTTCTTCTGTTCCTAGGTACCTCAAAAGACGCTCAAAGTTACAAAGAAAAGTAAGAGTTAAAACCCGCAAAAATGTTAACAGACAAACCAATGCTTAAAAGCTGAAAAGCTAAAAAACGACAGAGAAAAGGTACATAAAGTACAAACATTGAACTTATAAAACCTAGAACCCAAAAACAAGGAAGAGAGCTTACCTCTTGTGTGACAAAAACTTTTCTCCACACAAGAGGAGAACATGGCTGACCCCTTCCGCCACTCCCTAGACGCTGGGGGGCAGTGAGGGTGGGGCTGATGGCCTCCTCATACAGCAAGAAACCAACGCGCGGGAGATTTTAACCAGAGAAAAAAATATATAAACTTAAGACTGTGGATCTGTATGATCAGAATGAGCAGAATTAACTCTCCAGAATACATGAGAAATATTATAAAATACACGAGCAGTTTATTTAATAATCTTTGCATGTATTAAATCACCTTAGTGAGCTTCTATAGATTAATCAGAATCTTATTAATTTTAATGTTGGTTTTACTATTTTTAGTATAGCTATCCTAGTGATGAATAACTAGTTTTCTTTTTTATTTGTTTTTATTTTCTTTTATAAACAGATTTTTAAGCTTTTTTGTGATTTTGTTTATATTATTTAATTTTTGTTTTAATAGGACCGTCATATCCATAGCACTAAGGTTCCTTTAGGTAGTTAATAGGCATCCTCTAGCCAACTTCCTTACGGCTTTGATTGGTCAGAATCATATTATTAACTGTGTAGAAAATTAAAGCAGATCTGCCAACCTTACTCTATTATTCAGAATAATTTTTCTTAAAGTTCTTTTGATGAAAGAAGAAGGAATTTCATTCTCTAGAAAACTTTCTAATAGTATATTAATGTGGTAATTGAAATCCAAATTGTTGCTGCAAATTCTTGAAATTCTTAGGACCTGAGAAATTAGTACATTCTCAATTACTTTGGTTGAAATGTTATTATTCCAGTGTAGATATTTAATTACTTTGAAAGGAAAATTAACTCTTTTATCAAAGAGGCTAATAGATGGGTTACCTCTGTTGAGCTTAATGCTTAAGTCTAGGAACTCAAGTTCCTGATTACTGTGGTTGGTTTTACATAAGTTAAGAGAGCTAGGATAGATATTATCAAAATCACTCTCTATAACTTCTGAATTATTGATACACAGCAGATCGTCAATATATCTAAAAGTGTAAAGGTAGTTATCT
Source organism: Macrothele yani (assembly GCA_039090855.1). NCBI lineage: Eukaryota > Metazoa > Arthropoda > Arachnida > Araneae > Macrothelidae > Macrothele > Macrothele yani. The sequence goes on from CM077029.1 coordinate 17,620,652, forward strand.
GAGCAGGTGGGGTGATTTTTAATGAATTTTATATTCCTTAAAGAACAGGAATAGATTAGCGATATTTGTGGACATTGATGTTCCCATTGGAATACCGTTCACTTGTTTATAGAGAGTATTATTATATAAGATATGGTTATTTTTTATGCAGCAATTGAGATAAGAGTTCCAAGTTCCTACATCAACAAATTGGTTAAGTTTAAATTCTGCATACAGCTCTTTAAAGGTAGTGATTATATCTGATAGAGGCAGATTAGTATATAGGTTTTCAAAATCATAACTATTAATATCTAGGGGACAAACATTGAGTATAGTAGAAATTACTTCTGCATTATTATTAATTATCCAAAAATCTCTGTACATCAAGTTAGAACAGTTTCTAATGTGTTTCAAAACCTTCTTTAAGACATCTTCAAAAGCAAGATCTATTTTCTTTTTATGACTCCTTACTCCACTAGCTATGAACCTGAACTTCACAGGATCCTTATGAAACTTAACCGTTGCAAAAAGAAATGGAAATTCAGGCCCATATCTTCTAGTTTGTGGAATTTTAAGTTTCTTGAAGAATGCCTTAAACCGATTTTCTAACTGCTTGGTAGAATAACTTACGGGCTCGTATGTTACTCTATTATTGAGTTCCATAGTTAACAATTCAAAATAGAACTTCTTACAGATAATTGCAAAATTATTGCTAGCTTTATCCGAAGTGGTAAAAATAAATTGGTCTTGTAGTTTGGAGAGTGACCTTTTAGCTTCTCCAGAGAAAAAGAGATTTCTGTCGAAACAAAAGTCCAGACCTGCCAACTCACCGGTGAAGCTATTGATTATATTATATTTCCATTCTGCGAAGGCCTCAATAGGCTGATTGTACGTCAAACTGGTTTTTACGATGTACTTATTTACATCTTGAGTGAAACTCTCAAGAATCCTTTCTTTGGAAATTGTGAAGGAAGGTCTGAATTTAGAGCCATACTCTAATAAATTCCTTTCATTTTCAACATAACTCAAGTTTCCGGTGATAATATGGTTGTAATTCTTATCATAGTGAACTGTTTCTTTATGTTCATCACAAGAACAAGAAGTAATTACAGGAATGTAGCTCGAAGAGTTAAGTTTGTAGTTTTTAACTATTGACCCTAAGGTCTTAACATATTTAAAACTTACAATAGACTGGTGCCTGTGGATGGGAAAAAAAATTGCATTATTGTAGAACAGCTTCCTTACATTGAGATTATCGTAGGCTTTATTGAGGAACCTGATGGTAACAAAATTACTGGAAAATTCTTTAAGAGAAATTTTATCTTTAAGAATATGTTTAAGAATGTCCAGAACCAAAGCAAAAACATGCTTATCAACATGGTCAGCAGTTTCATTCCAGAATTTGAAAAAACATTTAAGGACAGAGTGCTTGAAGGACTTGAGAATTTTGTAAGTATTTTTAACAAAATTAGTGCCAGTTTTAAAGCTTTCCAGAGTTTTTAGCAAGTTAGCAAAATCAACTTTGCTTGATGTGCGAAATAACCTCTGTCCTCTATTACCTCTAGAGCAGCTCTTATTATTAACAAGAAAGAAGAGTTCACGAATTGAAAATTTATGCTGATTATGCTTATTGTCAGATAGAGTGGAATTAAGGCCATAGGGATAAAGAGACTGATGCTGCAAAATTTCAAGGGATTCAGTTTCTAGCCGAGCATAGAGGTCAGGAATAATATGTAGTACCTCTATTTTCACTTTGTCAAAACCATGAGTATGGAAATGCTCTAATTCAAAGGTAGAGTACTGGTTGGCGTTTGTGGAGGGGTTCACTCCTGAATTAGAGAACTTGTTTACTAGAGACCTGTGACCATTAATCCTAAGATGAAGAGGATTTTTACTTTGGCCAATATAGCTAAGGTTGCAGACAGTACAGGTGAGCTTATAGATGGTATTGTAGGCTTTGCAAAACTTGTTGGAGCAATTATCCTCAACAGAAGAATACAGGTTAGGATCTGCAGATTTACATGTCAAACAACGTTTGTCATTTCATAACTTTAGATTACCTTTGCCAGCGAGTTCATACACTATGGGAAAGGGTGCTAGCCTAACCGAGCGGGAGGACTTAAAATATCTGAGCTGACCTCCAATCCTTTCATCGTCCTTAGAACTCCACTTGGGCCAAAACATACAAATTCTGAGCAAACCAACTAGGAAAAACTTTTTAGAAATAAGCAGTCCAAGAAAAGACCAAACTCGGAGTATAAACTACACTCCAATAAGCTGCATCCAAAACATACTAAAAAGAAAAATTAGAAAAAGAAAAAAACTTCAAGTGAAAAAAATAGTAATAAAAAAATTAATAATAAAATAAAACATTTCAACTAGAATTTGCGCATGAGCTGCTAAATAATAAATTGAAATTAGTTACTTAAGAGCAAAACTGAAGACTAGGGAAAAAAATTTTAGAATTTAAAACGAAGGGTGCAAAATAACCTGAAAATCAAAACGCGCAACGCAGCAGTTTTGAAAATTCAGAATACACATTCTATAAAGAAGATACCTAAGCAAAAAAATACATATATAATTTTGACTCACACCTAATACAACATAGAAAAGGTTATGTATCTACCTGTGTGAGTAAAAGGAGAAAAAGATAAAAAAATAAAATAAAACAACTGAATGTAGAAGGTGTCGAGAATACTGAGCCTTGGCTTTATCAAGGACCAGCAAAAAACTCTGCATTTTCTCACTTCCACAAAGACCTAGTTGGAAATGGGTTTCTGCAAGGCCATAGATGCAAGTAACATTCCCACCTAAAATAGTTAAAAAAAATATATATATAAGTCATGTCCTCCGTAGAGTAGCATGACCTAGCACTAGTTAACAATTTCGCTTGCATCCATTAACCTTCATGGCCCGACCCATGCTCTTCATCTGTTACTATTAAACAGAGAGAAGAAGATTAAAGAGAACTCAAGCTGTGAGAGTGACATAATAAATGGAAATGATTTTCAGCTATAACGAAATTCAAGTTCGTTTGAGAGAGAATTTAAACCTGAAAAACAATGCAAAAAGAAATCCAAATTTTACATTGCAATTAAAAAAAAAAAGGAAATGTTAATTTATAACGAACAGATTTTTGAAAGAAAACTTGAGTCTAAAACCCCCTACTCTACAACTTATGACAGCACGAAAACGAGAATAAGTTAAAGATAAATATTAACTAAAGAAAACTTTGTGAAAGTTATATACCTTAAACAGTTAGTTGCAATATGTACAAAGTATTTCAGCAGTGCTTTAAGTGCATAATTAATTAGTTATTAAGAACTTAACTACTTTGAAAAAGCAGCGCATAGACAGCGCATAGAAAAGGAACAGGCTTAGCCTTCTTCTGTTCCTACACATCCTTAGATGTGGAACCAAAGGGATCAGGAAATGTGCCAGAGGGCAGATCCAATAAGCTTGACTGTAGTGCACCTGGTAGCAAATCTGGGCAGCTAGTACCCCAAAATCTGAAAAAATGTAAATTGCAAAGTTGGGGAGCATCATGTGTTTGCTAAAATTGGTAATAAAATGTGTAGGTCAATAAGTAAAAATTAGGCTGTACATTGAGGAGGCAAATGAATGAGTGCATTTAGGTAACCATGAAAGTAAATGCCATGACGAGCTGATGCAGAAACAGCACTACTATGGCAGTGTAATATGAACACAAGATCTGGAAATAATACTCAGAATAAGTTGTAGACATTTAATAGTACACACCACACAATCAACTTACACAAATCATTAAGTGCAGCCATGTGTTGTTGACATAGAGGCCCTCAGCTATTACATTACTAGAAAGAAACATATCAAAGTTAAGAGTATTCCAAATGTCCATCATTTGTTACAATGTGTTCCTGGAGGTGACTTACATAGTAGGTATCAAGAATATCAGTTAACTTTCAGCACTGGTAACTATCCTGCAAGAACCTGCTCTTGCAGCACACCTGCAGGGGTTGATGTATCATATACCTTAGATTTCAAGTAACCTCAACAGGAAAAAATCCAGTGGGTTAGGTCTGGTGACTCGGGCTGCCATAGCCCTAGATGTGTCAGTGGAACGTGGTGGTGAGAAAGTTGCTGACCGATGCTGTGCAATGTGTGCCATTGCTTTGAAACCACATATGAGACTGTACATGAAACATCATCCAAAAAGTCTGGTATGGTACCATGGAGCAGTTGTAGATATTGTAGTCCAGTGAGAGAACCTTGGAAGAACACTGATCTGGCAAATGTTTTTCCAGATGCCACACCAGACATTAAACCACCAACATACCTGAACTTACTTGTAACCACTATTGCTCATCCATGCTCCTGTGATAGTGATTGTGCCTGTTGTGATTGTGGTCATGTGTGAATGTGAATTCATCTGTCCACAAAATGTTCGCTAGAAACTATAATAGGTTCATTGACTTTTGATTGAGGACATAATTACGCCTGTCTGTATGGAACTGATGATCACCAGTATACATGGCCTGCTGGGGTACTCTGTCGTATAGGTAAAACCCATGATTCGCAGTATCTTCCATGCACATCTAGCTATCAGGCCACAGCGAGTTCTCATACACTATATTACGGGTGGGCAAGTGCAAAGGACACAACACTCACAGCGCTCAACCTATTCAAGGATTGATGTGGTCTACCAGAGCATTACCAAGTCATAGTGTTACTTGTTTGGCAGAGATGTTATGTTGTACAAGGCGGGTGTGATCGTGGAAGGTGTAGGACAAGGACCACCAGGAAAATGCTACGAGTACAGCTGCGCAGCTGCATGTGCATTTCACCTACATTCTCCATATATCAACACTATCTCAGACCGCTGTTCAGAAGTGTACTCCATTGTACATACAGTTGTCATTCAATGAAGTCATGTTACCTTATTTCACCTGCATAGGAAACCTTAAATAATATGCATTCACTGTGTGTCATCACTAAACTAGCATTCCACACATGTACGGAAGTCACAGTACTTTGCTTACTTGCACACAAGGTAATAATACCTAGGATCAACATGCTGCAGGGCCTTGCTTTTTAATTTGGAGGAGCGACAGATAAAATTGAAAACTTTGATATTTGACAAAAATATTGCAAAAAAAAGGCAACACTTTTTTCGCACATTTCTTAGTTTTTTAATTCCTTTTATAAATTTTTCATGTCATTATTTATTGTGTTAAAATGTGCACTCCACAGTCAGGTTATCCTTGCCACGGGCAAATAAGAGTTTCAGAGGAGTAAAAGTTTGCAGGATGCCCATGAATCTTTTTTTTTTTTTTTTTTTTTTTTTTTGGAGGTTTAACGACCACCGTGAGCAACTCAATGGGCTATAAGCAGTCGCCCGTCCCTAATTTAGGGTCACTGGTTCCAGAGAAGGGAGAGAGCCAGTGCCGTAAGACAAACACAACATCCATGCCTGACCGGGATTCGAACCCGGACCCCTTACGGACGAATAATCAGAGGCCAACGCCTTAGACCACTGCGCCACCGGGGCGGCCCCATGAATCTTCAAGAAACTGAGTTTAAGCACTCTTCAAAGCATAAAGCTATGTTGTACTTTAAAAGATATACAAGAAAAGTGCAATAAAATATGCAGTTCACACATGCTAATGATTTTTTTGTATAAATAAGAAATTTTTGTCTCGTCATTATATAAATATAAGGATTTACTTGGTCGTACAAACCTTTGAAATTGAATATACATATATTACATATAGCGTCAGGTGCCCACTTCACTGGCTATTTCTGAGGTGGTTTCGGCAAACAAAAAATCTATGGATATGTGCTTAGCCACTACGAAGAAAGAAAAAAAAAAGAGAGAGAGAGAGAAGTAGAAAGAAAAACTCTGCCAAGATTAATTTTGTTAAAAAAAAGAACATATATTTCGATGGACGACGATTGAATAAATAAATTAAAAAACAGTCTGATTCAGTTAGGTAAAACAGTCCGATTCAGTTAGGTTGAGGCTCTGCTACTGCCAGGCCTCAACGGCACCAGTTTTTTGCTCCAATCCCTAGAAAGCATTCTGATGACACTGTACTTCCATATACTGTAAATACACTTCCATACCTTGCAATCCCCACTGTGCAGTCTAATTCACCTATTCATTGGCCCCCACCTTTTATGACCAATCTGTAGCAAACACATGGTGCTCCCAAACTTCACAATTGACATTTTGTGCTATTTGTCATAGTTTTGGAGTTGGGGAACTAACTTCAAGATGAATGAAATGCTTACATGCCATGCTTTGTTTTCCTGAAGTACGGCTACATTATGATGAGCAGTAAGATAAGAATATAATTTATAATGTAATTTAAAAGTACAAGTGATAAACGTAACTATCATTTTTAACAGAATACAAAAGGTTCTATCCGACATAGTTTGCCAAATTTAAACAGACCAGTTGTAGTCTATGCCAGTACACTTTCAAAATACATAGTGTTAATGTTATGAAGTTACTGTAATTAAAACGGAAACGGTAGTTACGAAGCCACTACAGCTTAAATGTCATGTACTTACTAGCATCTGGGTTATTTGCCAGATTTAAATATTAATATAAATCAGTGATTAGAAGTAATGCTCTTACTGTAATATACTTTTACAGTAGTGTCGTGTGTAGCACAATGGCATAACTAGGACAAAGTCCCCCCTCCCCCACACACACAATATTTACTTTAGTATCCCTAAGCACAGCAATTTTCTCTGGATTTTGAACACAATGGAGGATGTGTTTTTCGTGCGTGCGTATGTGGAAAGGGGGAGTTATGAAGATTGTCCGGAAAAATAAGGGGCTACCTATAGAGCCCTGTAGTTTTACCTCTTTATATAATTTTTGGAACAGAAGTACATAATTCAAGGTTATCAATCAGCCAATCAGGATTAACACTAACATGGAGTGTGGACCAATGCATGAACATACATTTTATTGCAATAAAAGGATTCGGCGGTAAAATATAGTTACACGCTTAAGGTTAATAAAACTATAAGACTTTAGTGATCATTACTGGATATGGTTGCATACAAATAGATAACTCAGAGTCCTACACCATAAGAATGCAATCCGGACTTACTAGCTACAGGCATTTATTTGCATGTTTTCTTTAGCTGATACTCAGTGGCGTATCTTGGGTCGGACACCTGCCCCCCCCCCCCCGCCATTCCCAGTACCGTTTTTTTTTTTAATTGCGGTTTATTTTTCAGTTGTAACGTAATAGAAGTAACACTTTTTTCCAAATTTTAGGTACATGCTACTGCTAGTACGATACGAACTAATTATAAGGATTAGGATTTGAACACTTATTTGTACATGAACTCCATTCTTTTTCTGAATACTTTATTTGTACATGAACTCCATTCTTCTTTCCTTTTGTGTGGACTTCAGTGTTACGTTTACATAAAAAGTTTCTTCTGAGTACTTTTTCATATTTAAAAATTAAAAAGAATGTTTTTTTATTGACATAACAGCCAAGTTGCTGAAATGTACATGGCTCTAAGATATATCTTGATTCTTTTTAATGTAGAAAAACTTCTTTCAGCAGTTACTGATGGAAACTAATATTAGGTCTGCTGATTTGTACACCACACTAAACACAATGTCCAACAATTTATTCATCTTTATGTAACAAGAAATGTCGGCTAAGGTTCCGTCTTCGGCCTGCTCAATAGATGGCGCCACGGTATGTCCCTTAGTGGATCTTTTATTTTAACGTAACACTGCAAGAAAAATGAGAAAATGTTTTGCAATGCCTCAGATATGATGATTTAGGGGTAAATGATTTGTCACAAACTATGCATTGAAAAGAAGATGCACCTGGGGCGGGATTGGTACGTCTACTTATGTGATGACCTTTTATTCTACGATGTTCATCTAAACCCTGCTGCCTAGAATATTTGTGACAACTTTCACAAGCATATCATATCTTTTACACGATTCTATTGCAATCTAAGTCTCAGATACCTTTGATATAATGAAAAATATCTATATTTATTGCAGTGTTACGTTAAAATAAAAGATCCACTAAGGGACATACCGTGGCGCCATCTATCGAGCAGGCCGAAGATGGAACCTTAACTGAAATGTCTCTTACTGATTTCTTTTTGTATTCATCAAGGGAATCAAAACACCTTTAGTTGATTTTTTAGTCAAGCTGTATCAAAATTTGAAGCATAGAGTTCTTTAAATTCTGATAGTAGATGTTTAGAAAAGCTTTCAAAAAATTTATCAAAACAGTTTGAATCCAACAAAGCCACAAATTTAAGATACAATATTACCAATTTTAATTTATTGACACTTCACACAAACTGAAACAACTCTCGTGAAACACATACTATTATCGGTGGGAGCAAGCGAGTGACTAATGTGTAGTCCAAGTCTTCTCTTTTCTGAGCGAACCGTTGCCAAAGCATTCCCCTTCACCTGCTCATTCATGTTGTCATGGAAATGCTAGCTGGTGGTCGTATCGAAGGTCTTCGGATCAGAACAGTGAAGACTGACTGGTAGAGCTGTTTGCGTTACGATAACACCATCCTGGGAGACCCGTTGTTCTTTGCTCGCCAGATAGATTCTTTTAGTCAAAAGAAGCAAATCCGCACGTTTTTTGTCGCAGCAAAAGCATCGACATATCTTAATACTGTTGCTAATTGTTTTTTATTTGTGTATATTTCATTTACTTTGATTTGTGCATTCTATGGGCTTCGCAGCTAGCCTCGAATATACGCCACTGCTGATACCGAGCTTCACTTGGACACCTTTGTGACATTTTGCAAATGGATGTCATTTGCTAGCCTATTCAAGTTTTCCTATGCAGTGAATGAGACATACTTACTATAAGTACTAAAAGGAATAGCAAAGTGTAATTGTTTTGTCCATAACTAAAATCACTTGAAGAAATCACCCATCACAAATCTGTGGCTGCCACGAAAAAAAGTTTACACCTATCATGTACGTAATTCTAGGTGACTGGTGCTCTCCATGTGTGCTAGTACTTTTCCTCCTCAGCACAGAGAAAAGGCAATTGGAGAGCAATCATATTATTTACAAATCATTGCAGAGCAATTGTTTTACAAGCCATGCAGAGCAATCGTATTATTTACAATCCTTTGCAGAGCAATCATATTATTTACAATTCTTTGCAGAGCAATCATATCAAAAATATTGCAGAGTGATCGTATTACAACCGAGCCAAAGAGCTTCAATCTGTAGGAAATCTAGTGTTTTAAAAGTAACTTGACATTTATTAGCTAAGTTTATCTTAAAGAAAAATCTGATATCTTTGGGTTAATTATTTGTTTTTTTCTCCATAAAATTAGAACTAGCAGCTGCAGCATGCCACTTCATTACCTAGTAGTTATACCACTGGTGCAGCATTGCTACAAATAGAAATATATAAGTATTTCTCGATATATCGAGATGGAAAAAAATGAAAAATATGCATATAAAGATCTCCAGAATTTGTACTTTTAACTTAGGTATCAAAAGTAGCTACTTTTCAAAAAACGTAGTTGTAGCTGTAGCAAGGTACTTTTCAAGAATGTGATTGAAGCAGTAGTTAGCTACTTTTAAAAAGTAGTTTTTCAATTACTAGTTTAAATATACAATATGCAAGACATGAATACGAAGTCTTCCTCCAAACATATGACATTGGACTGATGGGGCCGAGAGTTAAGTGACTGTAATTTCTCCGCACAGCTTACCTCCGCAAATTTGCACACTTTTTAATCAGTAAAAAACTCATTTATGTTTCGAAACTGCCCCAAAAGACGCGTGCGGTATGGCGAAATTACATGCTGTCTCCTATTCTAATTTAAAAATTCTTCATTGGCACCTACTCAAACATACTCACCGCTTCGCCTATGTAAACATTTATCACAATTCACAACAGAGCAAATCTCATATAATAAACCTACAGAACAGAACACGACGCCATCTAATGACAATAATTCAAAGTGCAACAGAATATTCCGTGCAGCTGAACAGGAAGACATCAATCATCAAATCCCTACCCCAAAAAGACCACTCCCTTACAATCGTTCGGACCAATCACAGAAGGAGCGTGAACCTAGTCTGTGGGCTATATTCACGCTATGCGTGAATATAGCTTCAGCCTTTATTTTTCAGCCTTGAAATGGACGAAGCAACAAAAAAATTATCATCTAATGTTCACACACAATTCACAAATTTCTCCAAATTCAAAAAAATTAAAACAAACAGAAAGTAGTGATATTTTACCCAGCATTAATGGTAAATCAACTAGTGAACAAAATTCTTTGAAAAGGGCCAAGTATTATAAGTAAATAATGTGTTCTAAGGGTGTTGAATATAAGAACACATTCGGATTTACTACCTAATATTTCAAAGGTAAGAGTTCTTTCATATATTGAAAATATGAAATCATGCAGAATTTCTTACCTTGTTTTATAATGTAAAAAAAAAAAAAAAAAAAATTAAAGGTCAAAATAGACAGGCAAGAACAAAATAGAATGGACATGTAGCGAACAAAGTATTCATTAGCATAATCTAAAATTGCGAGCCCTCTTCCCCTTTTTTTCTTTTTGGAAGCATTTAAAATTGTATAATAGTATTTAATATTTTGAAATTTTGGTCACGTTTTTAAGCCATTCCATAGTAAAATGTATAACTGAGATACTACTGTCTGCCACAGATTACAAAATTATGAACTTTATAATTTTCCGACAGAAGATATGGGCACAGCCCATGTAAAGTTCTCTGACAGAAATTTCAGTCGGTAGTCATAGTCATAATATCTATCAGATTTTGTAAAGTGGTTAATACCTGATGATTTTTGTAGGGAATGGAGAGGGGGGGATCATATAAATTGTGGACAAATATAAGACTAAATTTAAGCAACTGATTACCTCCCTGTTGGGGAAATTTCTGTGAAGGTATATCTATAGCTTGCATGTGTGTGTATTATTTGGAGGGAATTGCTACACTGGCACGACCCTAAATCGGCAGTTAATAATTAACATAAGAAATGTGTTACCGAATTGTGGACTAGACCTCCATACAGAAGAATGCAGAGTCTACAGGAAATAAAGTAACTAGCATTCTAATAGTACATACAGCAGAGTTAATGTCAAAAAGCCTCCCGGTGGCTCAGTGGTTTAAGCGATGGCCTTTGATCATTCGTCCGAGAGGGGTCCGGGTTCGAATCCCAGGGAGGCATGGATGTGGTGTTTGTCTTATGGCACTGGCTCTCTCCCTTCCCTGAAACCAGTGATCCTAAATTAGGGACGGGCGACTGCTTATAGCTCATTGGGTTGCTCACAGTGGTCGTTAAACTTCCAATAAAAAAAAACCTAGGCTTCCTCAAAAACTACACTATAGTAGATGTTGCCATTCGTGAGCTAAATTCCAGCGTAAGGTTGGACACCTACTAACCTAAGGGGTATTTAGCTCACAAATGACAACACCTACTATAGTGTAGTCTTGTGGACGGGTAGGGATGCTACCTGAAAATTCAACTGTAAGTAATATCCTTTTATTCCCAAGTAAATCCTATAATTTAGTGAAATTTGTAATACATCAAGTCTAGAAATAGCCATGACATCAAATTATTACCTGTTCATCAAGTTCAGGGGGAACCCTGAGCTGAACTACTTTTGTAATTTTTGAATACAGAAAAAGAAACAAAATAAGAAACTGTGAGTACTGATATTATGATTGTAAACATCACAATAGAGTATTACAATATTTAAGCACGAAAAAAGACTGTTGTTTTTGGTATTGACTTTGAGATCAACGCGCATCTAAAAAAATGTGAAAACACAATTTACTGTAAAAACTATAATACTTATGAGTTTATTGATATAATTAAAAATGTAAACCAAGATCTACAGGATTATAGCAAGTATGGATGTCAAGGCCTTTTTCCAAGTACCACTGTACCGGAAGCAATTGAAAACATTATTAAAAAATTAAAACAGGACAAAAATCTTAATAACTCACAATTTCAAGAATCAAAAGCAGTTTTGTTATATATTTATGAAAACAATATTTTCAAATTTGAAGAGAACATTGCAAACAAAAAAATAGAGGCCCAATGGGTTCCCCTCTGTCAAATCTATTTGCAGAAGTGATTATGAGCAGTATTGAGGAACAAATAATCTGTACAATGGAAGAAACTCCTTTGGTTTACTGTAGATATGTGAATGACATTTTTATTTTGTCACGAATGAGTATTTATGAACTTGAATCATTAACTCAGCAATTTGGTAATATCTATCCAACGTTGACAATAGAACATGAGGAGGAGAATACTTTGATCTTCCTTGATGTTAAAGTTGTCAAGCAAAGAGACCAACTACAATACAGACTACATAGAAAACAGTCATTTATTCCTGTTCAGATTCCATATTATTCAACACATCCATACACACAGAAATACAATAGTATTAAAACTTTAATCAAAAGAGCAATGATTACACACTCCTCAAAAGAAGAATTCTTTACAGCCATTCCATGAAAAAGTGGACAAACAGGAAAAAAAATTAAATTGTATCATATTATTATTTATGATACATCAAATTGAAGGTATGAGTACTACATAGAATTTGAATTCACAACAGAAAATGCTATATAAATCATTGTCTCCTTGCATTTCAGTCTTAAACATCCAGAACAAAAGGTAGAATTTACATTTAGTAATTAGACAATTAATTCTAATACCAGCTCTGGAAATGTTTTGACAACTTTTTTTCACTTGCAGTTGTATTTACTAGATGTAGCAGAGTCCAAAACACTTTGTAATAACATATTTTACACTTAAAAATAATTGAAAATTTAGAAACATTTTTTTTTAGTCTGCTGACCGTCATTTTTTTTAGTCTGCTGACTGAAATGACCATAAAGATAGTTTATACTAACATACCCTTTGTGTAGAAATTTCAAACTTTGTGGAAGTTTGACTGTCAGCAGTCTGAATAAGTGTAGAAAAAGTCATGTAGAAAAAATTAATTCTTGGACCTCAACTGAGGTGTGACGTGTGTGACATTATTGAAAGTCTCACTTAGGTGTCACACTTTGGTACTGAGGTGTTGCCTGACATTTCCACAACTCTGTTTAATGAAAAAGAAAAGACTTCACGCTGTATATCAGATAGCACAAAGAAAAAGAAAGGATTTTTATGCCATAATGATATATTGTAAGTAGACAGGTACCAGGAAATGTGTGAAATCAATAAAGGACTCACTATCAAGGAGGCACAATTTAATACAAAAAAGACACATGCTAATGACTATAAGTGATGCTTTCACACAGTTCAAAAATGAAAATTAGAACATTTTAATTAAAAAACTAAGTTTTACGACCTATGTCCTGGATATGTGACATTAATTTTGTAAACACCACGGAATTATGTGCTTGCAAATATCATGCAAATTTACATTTTTTTATACAATCCTTGGCCAGCAAAATTCCAATTCCCCAAAGTTTCCTTCAAATGAAATAGAACTGATGAGTGTTTTGTGCTGCAGCATTCAAAATGAGAACTGCATGATTGGATTTTGCACAGACTGTAAAAGTGATGTTTGCATGTGTGTTGAAGAGATACATAAGACACATTTGTAACATGGAAAGATATAGATGGTTTCAAAAAAGTGGTTGAGATTGATGGTTCTGTTTGAAGAACTGTGCTTCATAATCAGTTACATTATTATAAAATTCATTCTTTTGTAAGAGCAGTTCAGTCACCAAATGAAGGTCTGCTCCAAATTGATTTTTTTGAAAATTACAGTACTATCTCCCAAGATAAAATCCAGAGTGGACACTGGAGGCACCAGCAAATAACTACTGTATATTTACCAGTTGTGCATGAAATATTAAGCATACTGTAGCTGTAATAAGTGATGAGCTCAACCATTACCAAAATGCTGTGTGGGCCTTCTTAAAAATTACTATAGCTACATTAGAGGCCAAATTTCCAGAAATAGAAAAGTTAACAATTTTTTCTGATGGAAGTGCAGCTCAATTTAGAAACCAATTCACTCAGTAAAATCTTTATTTGAAGCAGGACTTTGATGTCGCTGGAGAGTGGAACACTGAAACGCAAAGTAGAGACAGTGAAATCTAAGGTGATGATTGTCAATTCTGCAGGATTTTTTCTAATGTGTAAATAAATACATTATATGAGTTTATTCTTTTCAGAAAAAAAGAACAACACTAACCGTCGATTCCGATGGGTTTTGTCTAGTCTCTTTTTATCTAACCATTTCTTCATTATCAAGCAATGACGATAAATTAAACTACGACTGGACGAAAATTCCCATTTTCATCTGACTTATTTCCACAAAGAGCAATATGCCTTGCCTGGCCAATGTTCTGGCAACATCAAATAAAATATTTAAAACTTTAGTATTAAATTCTTTATCATGTTCTTCTTGAAAATTACACTAGCTTTTTTATTTTTGTCTAAAAGAATATCGACGTGTTTATCTTTTTGTGAAAAATGGCAACAATCCACTAGTTCAGCTTTGTGAGCTTTAAATGAGAAATGCTGGGATAATTTTCCTAATTTATATTTACCCACACTCTTCATTTTGTGTCATTGCCTTACACCTGTTTCATTCCAAGTACAATCTAATTTCTCCCTGTCTGGACCTTCAGGGAAAAGAAAACAAACTCAAAGCAATAAGCAGTATCTTTAACAATGCTTTACTCTATATCAGGATATTGTTTATACCAGGAAGGAGAAAAGCGTCTCGAATTATCTGAGGGCATCTGCTGCCTCAGGAAACCTGTCGGGGTGAGGGCGGATACCAAAATTGTAAAAAATAAAGAATTTTTGTCCGATTCGGAGATTTTTGACATTTACAAGCTACAAATAGACATTATCTGAGGGCATGTGCCTACTCAGCAAACCTGTCAGGGTGGGGGGTGGGGGTTAATACCAAAAGTGTAAAATATGAAAAATTCCTCGTCTGAATGGGAGATTTTCAGCATTTACCAGCTACAACTCAGCAAACTATCTGAGGTGTACCTACTCAGGATACCTGTGTGTGTGTGTGTGTGTGTGTGTGGGGGGGGGGTATATAAACAGTGTATAATATGGCACATGCGCTCAGATAATGTGTCGTGTTGTAGCTGGTAAATGCTGAAAATCTCCCGATCAGACCATAAATTCTTTATATTTTACTATTTTACACTTTTGGTTTTTTGGTTTTACCCCCCCCCGACAGGTTTCGAGAGTAGGCACATACCCTCAGATAACGGGTCGAGTTGTAGCTTATAAATGCTGAAAATCTCCCGATCGGACGAGAATTTTTTTATATTTTACAATTTTGGTATTAACCCCCCCCCCCCCGCCCGACAGGTTTCCAGAGTAGGCACATGCCATCAGATAATGTGTAGAGTTGTAGCTTGTAAATGCTGAGAATCTCCCGATCGGGCGAGAATTTTTTTTTATATTTTACAATTTTGGTATAACCCCCCCCCCCTTCGACAGTTTTGTTGCTGAGTAGTCACATGCGCTCTGATAATTGTCAGACTTGTAGTTTGAAAACCCTAAAATATTTTGTTGAGATGCAGATCAAACATTTGTTGTAAAGAATTACATTAATTATCGCAATTAAGAAAAGACGAAATTACGGAAGCTTTATATGACTTAGATTACCAACCTCTGTTGTGGGGTCGTGGCCACGAGGCGGTCAAAAACGTAATTTTTATACGGCCCCTTAAAATGTTTGGGGCCAGTTCTCCTACACCCAGGCCGCGGGTGGCCTAGTGGGCAACGTTCGTGACTGCCACGGAAAGGACCTCAGGTTCGGCAGGTACGAACGCTCGATCCACTAAATATCCGCCGTGCGTCGGATGGGCACGTTAAGCCGTCGGATCCCGGGTACTGGCTCCCCGGTAATAAATAAGGGCGTCTTCCTTCCCCTTTCTACTTATCTTCTGTGTCATTTTTCTATCGGGCACTCTAGCCCAAATCTCCTAGCTTCCTACTTCTAAGGGTTGTTTAAGACCTGGGGTCAGACACTCCCTTCATAAAATCCTCTACTGAAGATCTGATCTGAGATCCTACACCCAACTTGAGTTAATACGGAATTGTTATGAATGTGACATCGATAGAACAAAAGCTGGTAAAAATGTCTAGGCCTCGGGCCTGTGAAATAACATTTAGTGCCAAAGTAAAAGCGCAATGCTACTAACTTTATTTGAATCATAAACGTTGCGAATATGACATTGAGTAAAAACTATTTAAAAAGCCTAGGCATAGGGTAACGAATGAATATTTCGTGCCTGAGTAAAAGCGGAATATTGTTAACTTCACTTGATAAGTAATAGTTGTGAATACGACATTAATTGAATAAAAACTATAAAAAAGGCCACGGCCTAGGCCTAGGGAACGTGAGAAAGTTTTTAGTGAAAAATTAAAGGCGGGATATTATTAACTTGAGTTGATACCTAATTGTTATGAATGTGGCATCGACAGAACAAAAACTGTTAAAAAGGCATAGGTCCTGTGAAATAATGTTTAGTGCTTAAGTAAAAGCGCAATATTATTACCTTGAGTTGATACGTAAACTTTATGAATATAACATCGGTAGAAGAAAGACTGTCAAAAGGTCCTATGAATGAGGCATAGTAATTTAGTGCCTAATTAAGTAAGAGAGAAATATTAATAACTTGAAACGTTATGTAAACATTTAGTACCTAAGTAAAAGTTCAGCGTTATAAAAAAATCCCTGTTTGTCGTCTTTTTCCGAACATAGTATGAGTTCTGATGTAATTGCTTTGTTTCGTTGAAACCTAAGAAATGTGTTATGTAATCATGAATATGATGTAATCCATATTCATGATTATGTGCTATGCAATCCCGATCCAGGACTATCCAGGACGACAAAATTTTAAAGTTTTCGGATATTGTCCTTCTCATATTTACACCAAAAAAACGGATTTTCATCTTCAAAATTTGTGCTTTGTAATTTTTTTAAATTCAATTGTAATTGTCGTTTGTCTTACTGGGAACGTTATCTCCATTCAATTCCCCTCACAGCGCCAAGAAACTGCAATTTTTGTACGGCCCCTAAAGATTTGTGCCCAAAAGTCCGTTATGTCCTAAACTTGTTTTAAACTTTTATAGGTAATTCTGCGCGAATTCTGATATTTTGCTGTAGTTTTTACGGCTTTTTCAGTTGAATTATGCGTAATTCTTTTATACGTTTTTCGCGGTTAGTTAAATTTTGGATTCAGATTATCTAAAACACACTGTTCTTTTGTACCTAACATGGTATGTTACAACTTTGAAAGAAACGAGGCAGCATTTTTTTCCAGCCTTGAAATGAATGAAGCTACTAAAGATTTACTAAGTAACGTTCACAATTCACTATTTTCTCCGAATTCAAAAAATTTTAATCCCACTCACTGCGAGAACGATGAGCTCAGAAACAACGCTGTGAAAAAATCACAAAAAGCAGGCAGCTGCCAAACGCAACAGCAGATAACGAGTAACAGCTACAGGAGCAGAATTCACTCGGTAACAGTTAAGACGGAGCTGTGAAAAATCACGAAGAGCATGATGGGTAGCAATGACAGAGTGAGGAACGCTTATTGGACGATCACTGTTACTCACGGTTTTCAGTAGCAGGCGCTACCTGTGACTTTTCGGTAACCGTGATCAAATCAAATCACAGGTAGTGAAATAACGCTCATCTCTATGACGCCGCAAGACAAAAGGATGAGCCAGCCCTTCCTTTCCTTATTCTCTACAAAGAATATGAACGCTTTGTTCTCTAGCCCTGACTTAGTGCACTTAGTCACGGACCACGAAGGAGGAATTTGCTTTGGATTTCGTCCTAGCTGGTAGCTAGCTAAGGTCGTTTCTAACGAGCATCTGCATTGTTTTATACCTATATTTAATCGAAGATCGTGTACTTGGAACTCACGTAAAAGGTATGTTCCCTAATCTTTGTTAGAGCTAATGTTTCATTCATCGTTTCGAGTTTGTGTTCTATCATTCTACTTTTCATCCTTCTCAATCAGAATGATTTACTCTACGTGTGATGGTTTGTTTTTGGAAAGGCTATGTATAATTTATGCGAATATGAACATGTATTTTTAGCCGCCCCGGTGGCGCAGTGGTCTAAGCCATGCAGTGGCGGCTCGTGAGTACATCTACAGGGGGTTCACAATTAATTTGCAGTTCTTGAGATGCACTCTGTCACACACTTGTGTGTTGCTTGCAATATTCATATAATTTAGGCGCTGCTATACCTTGATATAATGTAATAATTTTGAAACGAAATGTTATTATAGATATTACTGTACTTTAACTGTTTCACAACTTAATTAATAATAAAGGGTTATTTTATTGATCATACTTGTTATAATATGCTAATTGTTCTTTTTTTACTGAAACAATTATTTTCATTTAATTTTAAAGTAGTAAAATAAACGCAAAACAGAAAGCTTGTTTTAAGTGTTAAATATTTAGATAGTTAGTCAATAAGGCCTCATGCCCTCAATTATTAGATTAGATTATTAAACACACAGAAAAAGGAAAATAATCAAAGCTGCTGCATATGATGGTAAGGTCTAGTATTTACTTACACAAATTTACTTGGATGGTAGTTTACACAAATATTTTCTTTAAGTACAGTTTTTGTAAACAAAGTCCATCCTTCTATCTTTTCTTGACACAAAAACATCAACAACTCTTTCATTGAAATTATGGATGTTAGAAATCATTTCCTTCACGATTGCAAGCATGGCTAAAGCTGTAAGCCTCTCTTGACACATCGTAGACCGCAAAAATGTCTTTATCCGTTTTAGGGTTGAAAAACACCTTTCAGCTTCAGTAGTCGTCATTGGTATTGTTACAATAATTAATAACAGTTTATAACTTTCAGAAAATGATGACAATAAGTTGTTTTCAATAAAAAACTGTAAAAGACTAACAGTACCACGCATGTTTCCGAAATCAGTTCTTTTGTAAATGATTTCAAGCTCTGTCTTGAGGCGATGTTTTTCAAGAAATGAATACACATTTACTGTATCTTCAAGCAATTTCTCTGGAAATTTCTGTTCAAACCTTTCAAACTTTTGTGATTCAAAAAGAGATGCAGCTGAGCAAGATGTTGTGAATGAAAATCTTGTTTTTATTTGCATTGTAATAATGTCGCAGGTTTCCTTGGCATTCACTGTTCTACTTAAGTAAACATCTTCACGCCTCGATCGTTTAAGTGCATTTTCTGGATACTGATTAACCAGCTCTGTCACTTTGTCCATGTTACCTCATTCCTTATCAATGGCTTTGACGAAGTGGTCAACATTGGCTTTAGTTCTCACAGCATCAGTGTAAGTTAGCTGTAATTGGTTGTACAAAATATCCACACGTGGCATTAATCTGTGAAAAACAGAAAGCCAAAATACACTGGCGGAAAGTGATAAAAGAACACCAAGAAGGAGACGTCTGATACCAACGAAATTTATACAGCATAATAACGGAATACAGAGGATAATGTGATCAAAACATTATGGCAAAATAGAGCTGTATATGCTGGTAAACTTAAAAATAACATTTCCATGTAACATGGTTAGTACGAGGTTGAACCGCCATGAACTGCGTCACACTGTGCAATTCTGGCATGGAGTCTGTCATACAGATGTTGGATGTAAGTTTGGGGTATTGAGTTCCAAGCATCCTCAACCTGGACGCGTAAATCGGGGATGGTCGTGGAGACAGGTTAAGTCGTCGTCCCATAAAATCCCACACGTGCTCAATGGGGGACAAAACCGGTGAATGTGCAGGCCATGGAAGTTGTCTCACACCCTGAAGTGCATGTTGCGTTGCACGTGCCGTGTGTGGGCGTGCATTATCTTGCTGGAAATGACCATGATGGACCGACCTTACAAATGGCACAACAACAGGCTGAATGATGTTGATGTAAGAGGTGCTGTTTAACGTACCCGGTACAAACACTAGTTGTGTACGGGAGTGATAGCTGATCGCTCCCCGCAACAGGAGACCAGTTGTAGGCCCTGTGTGTTGCTGGCGGATGCAAGAAGGGTGGAGACGCTCCCCTGTACGTCTGTGAACACGCATACGGCCATCGGAGGCTCCCAAGCAGAATCTGCTTTCATCGCAGAACACGGCAGATCGCCATTGTGTTCTCCAGTGCAGACGTTGGCAACATTACTGCAGCTGTTTGAGGTACACATGCCAGAGGCACACGTGCACGTAGTGCTGCATCCAGTAGACGGTTGCAGATTGTTTGCAGAGTCACCTCGGGTGCAACGGCAGCTCGGATTTGCGTCGCAGTGGATGTTCTGCTTGACCATGCCGCTCTTCTAATGCATCGATCGGTCCGCTCATCAGTCAGTCTGTGACTCCGGTTCCACGTCTTCTCGTGTGGGAATGTTCCTCGGACCATCTCCGCCACCATCATACCACCACCGATACTTCCCGTCCAATTCGCTTCGCGATACGACCACCCGGCCTCGTGGAGTCCGACCAGACGACCTCGCTCAAAGTCCGATAACTGCTGAAATCTTACACATCTTCCATGTCCAGGCATTGCAGCTTCTTCAGGGTCTTCGCACGTGTCCGTACGCCGACGACTGATTACATTCACTTCGCTGTACTCCTAAAATACTCCACTGACGATAATTTGCATATTATGCCGTGATGTGGCGTAAGCGCTCACATGTAAATTTCATGATCGTCCGCCAATTCCTTCTTGGTGTTCTTTTTTCACTTTCCGCCAGTGTATGAACTTATCTCTAAGGAGACGAGCTAGAGACCAGCTTTAATATTGGTGGTTGGTTGTTTAGAAGTTGATTGGATTTCCTTCATACATTCAATTAATTTCTCTCTGTACTCAAAAACAGTATTAACAGTTCTGCTCTTAAAATTCCATCTTATAGTTGATGCCCAAGGTATTCGTTTGCCATCTATCTTGTCCAAAACAGACTCTCTGAGGGGAATTCGAAAAAAAATTGTTATATCACGTAAGTCCAAAAAATAATAATCTGACATCTTGGTTTTGGCTTGTTGCTTGAGCTACAGCACTGTCAAGCTGCTGACGAACGTCAACCTTTCCCAGGAAATTGATGTGTCCATGAGAACTTGCGTGTTTTTTAATTTTTTGTGTCAAATGAGCTAAGTCACAAACGCTGTTTTTCACCCAAGTAGGATCGCCCTTTTCACGGGAAAATAACAAACAAGGAAAACAAAATATTTTGTTTGTTTGTTCACAACCACAAAGCCAAGGAATTTTTTCGTATAGCTCTTCTTTAAATTCTCTTTTAAAAGTTCTAGATTTTGATGTCGATGTCTGACTTATATGTTGGCCTGCCACTCTCTTTTATTGCTGTTTTAACTTCTATGGGTAAATTGCCAAATGCTACTTCCTTTAAATTACTAACTGAGTACTTACAGGTACTTTCCATTGTACAGTAAATAAAAACAACAGTTCACTAGCTACACTACAATAGATAAACTGTAATAAGTGTAATTTCAACTAAAACTTTATCACCAAAAAAATAATCGAAACTGGAAACTAAAACACAAATGTAACACGCGCGCAAAGTTTAGGAGCATCCCCGTCAACTACAGCCGTGCAACAACTGAGCTGAGCTGTGTCACAGGCAGCTCATCGGTATTCTCTGTTAAGCCGCTTGTAGACATGACCCCCCCCCACCGCGAGCAAATGGACTCGCCCGTCTGTCGCATATCCCGTGTGTCCAGTATTGAGAGCGGCACTTAGCGACTGGCGCGTCATTACACTTAACCTCACTTTGTGCGCTCTACGCTGTTTTTCATTGTCCGCTCTTTTAAACTTACTGAAGATAAGCCATTTAGTACTGCGTCAAATAAAGATGTATTATTTATATCGTATAATTATTTTTCTATTTTTATAGGGTTTGGTTCACGTGCTCTTATGGACGAGCCGCTACTGAAGCCATGGCTTCTAACCATTCGTCCGGCCTGGAATCCCGGTGATGTTGTGTTTGTCTTACGACACTGGCTCTCTCCCTTCCCTAGAGTCAGTGGCCCTAAATTAGGGATGGGCGACTGCTTATAGCCAATTGAGTTGCTCGTGGTGCAGGGCCGTAGCTAGGTCCCAAAACTAGGGGGAAGGGACTCAAATTTTTGCTAGGCGTGGGCAAAGATGTCAGTCGCTCACGCAGTTTTGCCGACTTGGGGGACATTCACTAAATTCAGGAGATTTCAGAATGGAGTTACTGGCAGACATATTGTTTTTCGGATTTATGACTTTTTTAGCGGATTTTTTAATGTTTTGAATGATTTCAGTAACTTTTTACATTTATGGTTTCAAACATTTAAAATGTTGTATTTGAAACTTCTTCAGTTCCGTAGTTTCCATAACCGTGATTTTTAATTCTTATAATATGCGATCCCTTTCCCCTTTCCGCTTTTATTTTTGACAGGCACAAAAAGCTTGCCTGTGCCAACTGAGTTACACTAGAAGAAAAAAAAATCTGTGATCCCGTACGCCGTAAATGATGATAGTGGTGCGATGAATACTCCCTTCTCGTTCGCTCGGAATGTAAGAGAGGCCGAGAGAGTAACAACGCGCAGTGGACTATGATGAAAAATAGGTTTTGGCGTGCTAAGCTAATAATATCTTTTTTTTTTTCTCAGTAAGTTCTTTGAACTAGATTTTTTAGGCATTTCAAAATTATTAGTGTTTTTCCTCCTCCTTAGATGTAGAACTATCAGATTGTGTTTTGTTTGCTTTAGAATTCCAGAACTTCTCACCTTTAATTGTTTCCGTCTATGGAGCCTCTTCGCGTCCCCGTATGGGTTAGCAAGTGTCACGCCAAGAAAAGCAAAACAAATGTACGAATTTGTTGCAAACAAATGTACGAAACCTTCCCTTTGAGGGCACGGAACAGACCCAACGGCAATAGGATCCCATGTGGTCTTAAAGTATTTCGTTTGCCATCAAGGGCAACATTAAATTGTCTCCTTAAAACTACAAGGGATGCGGTTCCTTTAATCCGGTCCCGAGTGCAAGTACGCCTCCACCCTTGATTACTTTCTTTTATTTTGTTCTTCTAAATGTAACGTCCCCCCTCCTAAAATGCGTTTCTTGTTCCTTATAACTCCTACCTCTAGTAGAGAATCACTAAACTTACTAATACAGCTGTTACAACTAATTCACAATTCAAGAAGTCGAAATTTCTTTTTTCTTTTGAGTTACATTCATACTGCGTCGTTTTACTGTTACTTAACTTTTCAAAATGTTCAGTATACGAATAAAGTATTTATGCCTGTGATGAAATATCAAAGTAATTTA
Organism: Macrothele yani; assembly: GCA_039090855.1. Lineage (NCBI taxonomy): Eukaryota > Metazoa > Arthropoda > Arachnida > Araneae > Macrothelidae > Macrothele > Macrothele yani. Next base: position 17,643,947 of record CM077029.1, read on the forward strand.
CGTAAACCATCGAAGTAAAAGTTTAAGTAATTTTTGAGGGTGCCAATTTTCCACCAGGGGGGGAGGCTCACTAGCCTTGTAGGGGGAGCTTAGCCCCCGCTAGCTATGGCCCTGTCGTAGTGGTCGTTAAACCTAAAAAAAAACGTAATTTAAAGAAAGTGAATTGGATTATTGTTTTAGGGTTAATGGATTCTTGTTAAGATTTTAATGTGTAGCTTATGTCGTAAATTATTTGGCTGAACATTTTCAAAAAATAGTTATATAAATATTTTAAAGTATGTGGTTTTATATGAAATTAATTTTTTTAGCTTTGCAACGCATTTTAAAGATTTTTATAGTGAAATTTACCAGCTATCAGGGGAATGTAAACTAGAGATGAGCTGGGGCTCGGCCAACGGGCTCAGAATTCATTAACTACAGAAAAACCCGGGCTCTGAATTACAAGTCTTGAATTTCATTACTGTAATTAATTCAACACATGTAATTCCGAGCCTGGTTGAATTTCATTGTGGATTTGTTACCATGGTGGAAGGATTTTCAATTTCCTAAGCTAGCTGCCATTGCAAGACAAATTTTGCTTAGTAAGACTTGCATTGGCCCAAGCAAGGATTAGTTTTAAGGGGGTCTGGTATCGAAAAACTGGGGGGGGAAAATCACATTCCAATTTTTTGGTATTTTATTAAAAATCAAGAATCTTATCTTTAAAATGATGTATTAATTTCCAAAATTATGCAATTAGAAGTATTGTTATTTATTTTTTAAAATTTCCTCAATCCCGCGAGATTTTTGGGGTGACGTTAGTTTTTAGTGTAGCAGGTTGAGTTTTAGAGATAAGATCAAGTTGAAGCGCTGAGGCATTAGATGCAATTCTCTCTCTCTTTTTTCATGATGAACTTGATCTGGAAACTGCACACACATATGATAATATTGAATATTGTGATTATTATACTTTTAAGGGCAAAGCTTTGTTAATGTTACAAAATGCAGAATAATCTGGTTTGGAATGCTTTTACGTTCTTTTTTTTTTTTTTTTAATTTTGGAAATTTCCCTACAAGCTATTTTTTATATTCTAATACATCACTTTAAACTAGCATATATGTAAATTATATTGCAAAGATTAGTTTTCTGGAGTCAAAATTTCAAACACGTGCAACTGTCTGTATGGCGTACGTTTTATAATGCATTTTATTCAAAATAAAAGTTAATTTAGAAATCAAAAAGAAATAACGAATATAATTTTTTGTTTCTAAATGATTTTCTTTTCTTCAGCTTTTACTAAAATTACGGATTCCTCTGATATGGTCGAAGGGCACATTGCTTATTTATTTATTTTCAAATCCACATTTTAGAACATTTGGCTTTATGAGTAGTATTTCAAAGAACATATTAATATTGTGAAGTGGATTAACTGAGCTAAACTTTTTAAACTAATGTAGTATTCTCCCTAGAGCCTTTTTACTGGGCGGCATACCCAGCTAATTTTCTCAGCCGCCCAGCTAAATTTTCTTTAATGAATGTTTTCACAATACACATAATATGATAATAGTAAGAGGAAAATTTATTCCCACATGCACCATAAATATTGCTGAAAACTGGCTGAAATCTGTGAATGTAACTAATTTTTGTTATCATTTATGTACAATTTTCTATCGTTATTGTCTGTTGTGTTACATTAATGCCTACTACACCCTAAAGATGTTTAATAAGTATAATAATGTTAAGCAAAACATCCTTTTATTTTCTTGATTGAGGAAGGGGTCATTAAAAGTACCATCCAGCTAAAATCTTTTGCCACCCAGCTGTAATAAAAATCTAGGGAGAACACTATAATGATTTTTAAACTAATCCTTGCTTAGGCCATATCGTTGGCCGGTGTATAATGTATAAGTGCAAGCCTTGATAAGCAAAATTTTCCAAGAATCTGGGCCCGGGCTCAGCAAACACGTGTAATCAAAGAAAGCGGGCCGGGCCTGGGCTCCTGAAATTGAGCCTGAACTCATACCTAATGTAAACATACCCTTCGGCGAGCTACCCCCCAGCACCGAGGTGGTCTGGAGCGATGAACTTTGAGTCGTTCTGCGGTGGTCATTTTGTGGATCTGCCAATACTAAAATTTAAATGTATATTTTTTGTTTTTGTAATCCACTTAAAAATTAAATTGTAATGCCCTTTATACAGTCATCATCATCAATGGCTCAACAGCCCTGTGTGGACCCTGGCTTGCTTTAAAAACTTCTGCTGGTCTTCCTTATTCAATGCCAAACTCCTCCAATTTTTAAAAATTTAATTCCTAAAGCCGTTTCTTGGCCTATCGTGCATCGCTTCATCTTCCCATCTTAATTTAGGTCTTCCAATTTTTCTTTTTCCTGCCAGCTTAGCATTAAACATCGTAACTATTCTATTACTGTCCATGTATATAATATGTTCAGCCCAACGTAATCAAAAAAAGAAAAGTCATCCTCTTGCTCTGTTTGTGAAAATCAAAACAGGTACAATAATCTCCCGTTATCTGCATTTTTGGTTATCACGTTTGTGAAATAATGAAAAATATAAAAAGAAAAGACATTGGAAAATATAGGAATGAAAAGTAGTACACATAACTATATACTCGGGGGCAAAGCTATCCTGGCAATGAGGTCGAAGCTACGGTGACCTTTTCACTCCCAGTATTACTCCGCAGTCCTCACTAATTGTGTGTAATTAACCTTCACTCGGAAAACTTCTCCCACAAGCCCTCAGGGCTGGCTGTCTGTCACCGTGAACGAATACCGAACCCCTCTATTTTAACACCATGTCCCCAGTAGTTCCCCCTCCCCACCCACGCACACTTTGCAGACCAGTAGACAAGCAGTTTATTTCCCTCTCTCTCTATTTATCTTTTTTTTTTTTTTTTTTTGAGATGTTACAGAACGTGTAACGTTTCTTTCTTTTAAAATGAAATTATCTTTGCTAAACACGGGAAGAAGTCTTAATTAAGTGGCCTAATTTTGTTGTCACATGTTTTTTTTTTTAATATATTTCATTTATTTATACTTACTGCTTGAAGATTACCAATTGTGGGATTTAATTACAAGTATTTTTACCATGTCATCAGTTATGCGTAAAATTTCGTTCTTTCCAAAATTTTGCATTGACTTGATTTTTTTTTTTTATATAACAGATACCCGTTAAATGTGTATACATTTTTAACTACCCTGTGTTGCCATAAGTACTGGATAAATGATATTTCTGCGATAAATGATATTTTAGGGTTTACTGTAAACTGCCACACATCTTTCAGCAACGTGGAAAATTGCCATATGTTTTTCATTGATGGGCCGGGCACAAATTGCTGTTCCTCCGAGGAACACTTTGAATGTGTGGCAGTTTTCCAAGTTTCCGAATTATGTGTGGCAGTTTTCCAAAGTGCCTAACGATGGGAAGGAACTCTTTCATTTGTCTGAATTTTCATGCCGGTTCATACGCGTTAAAGGCAACTGCACACAAAAGTTCAAAAGGAAAAGATAGCCGTTTCTTGGCCTATATTGAGAACGGAATTGGGAACTCCAAACTAATTTCGAGAAAACGTTCTATGTAAGCCAAATGAGAATTGTATTTTAATTTGAAGAAATAAATTGCTGAGGGATCTGAGGTACTTCAATACTAAATTCAACCTTCATTCTCGCAATGGTGCGACTTGAAACACCAGTGAGTTCTGCTGTAAGAACTGTTATTTCATTTTCCGATTTATTCAGCGAGTGTTTTTATATCAATTTAGTGAAAACATTCATAACGATCACCTTAGCAGAGCTTCGTAATGGTTTCCCAGTTTTATGCGGCTGAAATAAACTAGAGTGACCGTCAGATGTCCTTCGAAAAAACCGAAAAGACTGAAGAGTGTTTTAAAACAACAATCAAGAAGGAGAAACGCGAAATGCCCTCGGAAACATTTTTTTCGCCCTCATCCTTCCGCTGATGACCCCCACCCCCACAGCAATAAATATCCCTTGGGTTGACAGCTTAACTCTGACCCAAACAAGAATGCTGTGACAGAGAACCATCAGTGACGTCACCAAAACACGAATATCTGTATTTTTTAGAAATGCAGCCGAAACGGAGATATGAATTTTTTAAATGCACACACACACAACAATGTATTGAACATCAGTGTCCTTTTTAAGTGCCAGTTGAAGCTGGAGTACGAGCTTTTAGACCAGAACTATTTTATGCAGTGGAAGTATACACTCTGTAGCCTTCCTTCCAATGACAGGTTAAGTTTGCCTCGAGTATAGTGTCCTAAATTATTTCGTTGGAAATGTTAAAAGGATTTTGAAAAAGTGAGACTTAGTTTTTTAAAGAATGCAATTTTATGGCAAATGGTAAAAAAATGTCATGTGAAATGCATTTTAATGATTTTTACCGTACAACTGACCTCCAAGTACAACAACGTAAGCACCGCTGCGGGAGTCCTAACAGTATGCCGTGCCGACCACGGGAGGCTTGGCTCCATGGAAAGAAAGATGTCGTTCCGGCAGCCATCTTGCTGGCGGCAGAGTACAAGTAAAACGGAGAATGTTTTTGTGAGCAAAACATTCCAAATTTGCAGTGCTATGCTAAAGAAAGTAGTTATAATTTCTGTCAAAGTCGAACAAGTGAGTTCATACATTGCGCATCAAAGAATCATATGCAAAAAACCCCCCAAGAAATTATCAGATTGTGATGGCAAAAAATGGGATAGAAATGAACTGTTTTCTGTAGCGCAGCACTACAAATTGGAAAGCTGTCCTGGCACGACCGTTCACTGTTCCTCTTGTACTCTTCCGCAGCATTGTGTTAGGCCTGCCGCAGCTTCTGTTCACAGTGTCGTACTTGCACGTACATATTACGGTAAAAATTTTAAAAATACACCATAATGCAATTTTTTCACCTTTGACATTAAACTGCATACTTAAAAATCTGTACTCTCACTTTTTTGAAATCCTTCAACTTTTCCGACGAAATACTTTTGGACGCTAAACTACACATTTACCAATTATTCCACATCTTGATTCTCTCTGGTTGATTTTGACATTGCACTCAAAGTAGACATATGGGCTCAATTATCAGTTCATACTTTGTTCTCAGGTCATTTCATGTCAGATCACCTACTGCAAGTCATCCACCCATCTTGTATTTTTGCAAAAACTGGTACCAAATACAAAAAGATTCCTCCACATCTGTCATTTAGTACTGAATAACCAAATGACAAATAAATCAAGGAAAATTACCATCCAATATATTCTTTTACTAGAAAAGTGCAATCACCCACAACTACTTTATGAATTTCCACCAAAAACAAACATTAAAGTCATTATCACAGAAGTCCACACTTGATTGTTGCAGGCAAGTCCTAATACACATTTTATCACTTTTGTGCTGGATTCATATTGATGTTTCCAAAGAGTTTTGAATAAAGATTAAAGTCATATGTCACCAAATCTGAATGGTATGGTGGATGGGAGAAAATTGAAGTATTGTATTGGTGTGATATGAAACCTGTTAAAATTTTAGGTCAGTCAGTCCAGTAGATTTTGATTAATGCCACTAAAAATTGGGGAGCTTTGAGTTTTCACAACTACACTGTAAAACAAAAAAAAATAAAAAAATCATAAATTCACAACTAACTGTTGCAGCCACATAATTTTTATTAAATGATCTGCATGATCCATACATTTTGCAAGAGTTTGTTTCTGCACATTTTTAGAAATTAAAGAACACTTATTTTTTTTAAAATTTAGTGACAAACAGGGCGCGATTTCACCGATTAGCAAATAGCTAGTGAAAAATCAAATTTGCTAGGGAAAAAACATCGCAGTAGCAAATATTGCTAGTAAGGTAATTTCTTTATTTAAAGTAACCAAAAATCATTATTAATGCACGAAGTTTACATAAGTTTCTATTATCACTTGTTAAAACAGCGACGATCAGCGATTCTCTTTCGCCAATTTCCTTTCGACACTTAATACCCATCCTCCCCATATCTTTCATCCCTTCCAAACTGTCGTAGAAGCGCATTGAAACTCCTCTCCATCGTGCCCTCATTGGTCTATTACAGAAACTGAACGTAACGTCGGCAATGGTTGCTGTGGCAACCCAGAGCTCTGGGATGGATTGGTTGTTTGGCCACCTGCTGTGCCACCCTCCCTTCTTTTGCCCCACGAACTTTGTCCTCAACTCCTGTCGTACCCTAAGCCAAGCGATCGCCTTTATTGCGTGGCATTGATAGACACTTTTTTACGAAACGTGTTCGTGGAGGGGGTAAACGATTACGGAAGAAACTTGCTTCGTCTGACTTCTGGTTTTGGAAATTTTCCTTGTATTTTCAAGCTGAAATACAAATATTTATTCAGTAAAATGTTAATGAGCAATAATACTTGACAGAGGCAACATCGTGAGAAAAATAAAAGTTATGATTGCGGAAAAAATCCGAATTCAGTCGACCTTTCGTTTTCTAGTTTCGTAAAGACGGAATTCCAATAATAACTAAAAAAGCCGGAATTACTTGAATTCGCGGAAGAATCTCATGCCTGAGGATTACAGAAAAATTTTGCAGCAGCCAACTTCCGTTTTTGCAAATTGTTCACCACAGTTTCAAGCTAAAATGCAAACATTTATGCAATAAAATGATATTTAACAAGAAAAGCGGACACAAAGACAACATTGGGAGAACAATTTGCAATTACGGCAAAAATTTCTTACTCCCTTTCACTACTGTGTTCGTAAGTTTTGAAGCACGAAATTTTGTCTCCAGATGGAAGACGACCCCCCCTCTCCCAAATATCGATCTTCAGAATGATCTAACTGATGACAAAAAAATAAATAAAGCGGTATTCCGCGAATCCCTGTAAGAATCTCGTGTATATCATAAAAATAATAGCAAAAGAAAAATTTGAAACAAAATGAAAATTTGTAGAATCCGTAGTTTTGATAGTGAGTTCCGTAGTCAGACAACTAATTCCGTAGAAACTACGGCACTGTGTGGTAGTTGGCAGATATGAAGTGTGTAGAAGTTTAGCAGAAATTTGTGCGATTCTTCCACTTAGTACTGCATGTTGTGAAATGGGATTCAGTTTTTTAAAAATAATACGAGGGGATTGAAGGAACAATTTGTCTGTTGAAACTTTAAATGCTCTGATGACAATTGAAATACTGTAGAAGGGCCACAAGAAGAGATTTTTAATCCACGGTCAGCAGTTATAAAGTGGTATGATGATAAAGTCAGACACCCTGAGCGTAAACCATATGGGAAGAAATCTGAATTAGAATGTCAGTGAAATATATTCATTTGGTATGAGAATTTGTTAGAAATTAATAATAAAGATAGTCACTAAACTTATCTAAGATTCTATTCATTATTCAAAAAGGTAAGTCAAAATATTTATACACATTTAAATTTCTGTGTAACTTTATTAGAAAATAAGTTACGATGTGATTTAGTTGTACTTGCTAGTCATGCAAATGTTTTGCTAGCAAACTATTTGGTCACTAGCAAAATTTGCTAGTGAGCAAAAAAGATGAAATCTTGCCCTGGTGACAAAAGGTATAGAAAAATAAGGCCAAATTTTTATTAAACAAAGCGATTTTTTTTCCAAAATGAGCCCCTACTTCAAATTTGCTGAAAATATTTTCACGTGTGTAATATAAAGTAACATTTCAACAGAAAAAAAAAAAAATCCAAAATGCCATTTTTTGGTAAATGTGTATTTTAGCGTCTTAAATTATTTCGTCGGAAAAATTTAACAGTGTGAAAAAAATGTGACGTACAATTTTTCAAGCATGCAAAATAATGGGGAAGATGAAAAAATATAGTATTTTTAGATAAAGGGAAAGAATTTTTCCGAAGTATTTACCTGGGAGTGCGATGATTCGGAAGAGTACGTGTGGTAGGTCTAAGATGACGGGACGGCATCGGCGTCAAGGTGGAGTCCGGTGAATGGAAGCTTCGTTAAGATTGGCAAGTAACTGGCGGAATAATACAGAAGGAAACGGTTGAGCAGTACGTAGTCATCGAAGCGTCTTGTGGGAATACGCGGATGGAAAGAGGCCGGTTTTGCGCAGCATTGCAAGTGGTGTTTTTTTTAAGGGGGATTTTGAGAAAGTGTAAGTACAAAATTTTTAGTCTCCACACTTCATTTCGGATTTCGTTAGGGCTGAAAATTTCATTATCCGCCACAATACAAGAATCTGTAGGCCTCTCTGGAATAGTACGATATCTGAATTGAAGAAAATCGTTTATTTTTAAAAATATCTGTTTCACGAGGGGAAAATGTGAGCTACGATGTACAGAATAACAGCAGAACTTCAAATGAAGTGCTTGAAGAAATCACCTACCCCTGCACATCTTCCAAACCATAACCCAAACTTTGGGTTCAACCGGAACCAAAACTTCTGTTGTAAATAAATTCATTTACATTCCTTAATTTCTTTTCATTCGGAGACATTCCGCACATATATTTCTCAAAAATTGAAAAAACAGGTTTGAACTATTTCTACTTGTGCATGATTACACGACGCATCCCACTCCTGTTGTATTTTGCGCATTCACTACCAACTCATACTCCGTTCCGACGTACGGAACCGTAACGTGGTGTCCGTTACCATCGCTTCAGCCTCCCGCACCAAGTGCTGCAAACCATTGCACTCGCAGGTTAATACTTCGGACAAATTCTTTCCTTTTATCAAAAAATACTATATTTTTGCACCTTTCCCCATTTGTATGCTTAAAAAATTGTATGTCGCACTTTTCCCACACAGTTACATTTTTCGGACAAAATAATTTAGGACGCTAAAGTACACATTTGCCCATGTTTTATATACAGAACATTTTGACATGATATTACCCAATTTTTTAATTAAGTGGTTGACCATTTTATACACCTCCCCCTCCATAGTTTAACCCAGGGGTAGAAAAATATTCTGAAATCTGGTGGCCAGCTAAACTTTTTAGAAGCCAGACATTGGACCCGGGGAATGGGGGTGGGTTGGATTATATATATAATATCAAAGTCATGTACATTTCTATCTACAATTTTTTTTTTACTCTCTGCTTATCTCTAACTAGAAAAAAAAGTAATCTCATCAACAGAGGCTTCAATGACCACATCACGAACTAAAAACTTCGTTGTCATAAGCTTAGTGTGGACTTGAGTTTTGACAGGTACCTGAAGAAAATTAGAAAGTTGACAAATTTCCAGCAAGCAAATGAGATTTGAGGAACACGCCAATAAGTCACCCGAACGTAAAAACTGAACGTCTGAAATAAAGTCATGCATTGAAATATTGTCCACGAAGAATCTCTTCAACAACATAGGACGGACTCTGGGTAGCTTCCCAGAAGTCGCGGAAAGAAGTATTTTACCGCGAGTCACTCCGCTCGCAAATGCCCTACGCAGCAATTCCTGAGGAGACCATTGAATCGAACAAACAAAATAATTAACGGGTACTAGCAAACCACCCAGCTGAGGAAGCTCATCACCCGGTGAAGAACGCATCCTTTTAGCCGGAGTCGAGGAATCAGAGTTCCCCATCCCCGCCGGATCCACCGGCGGTAGCTGGGGCCCACCCCGAATCAACCGACCACAACAGACAAGAGCATGCAAAGAAAAATATCCTACCTTGGATATAGGAAGAACAAACCACCCCGCAAAACTTTAGCAGGCAAAGAAACGAAAATAGAAGAGGAAACAGCAAGCTGCTTTCTCAAAAATGCAACGAAACAAGAACGCTTTTGCCAACGACGACACACCCAAAACACACGGTATCCTACGGGGTTCACCGATTAGAAACAGGAGACCCAACTTCACACCAGCCAACCGTTGCCAATCAGCACCAAAAGTCTTTCCACCATCGGCTTTGGGCACCAACCATTCTAAGGTTTTTCTTTTCTGTGGTAGACCAAATAGGGCCTCACAATGGTTTTAAAAAGGCAATTGCTTTCGGACTCTTATTGTAGATCGAAAGTTTTGATTTTCCCTACCTTAAGGGAGGACATTTTCAGCTTGCAGAAAATGTATAGAAAATGATGAAATTTTTTTTTTCAACCTTGATTGAAATGGCATTGAAATCTGCAATACTTGCAAGCATAATCACCATTTTTGATGGACTGTTAAGGTGACGGAGAGTTGGAACCCCAAGTTGGGAATTTTTGTGTAATAATTATGGCTAGTGAAGTTTTCAACTGCGGAGAACTTCAAGTTTTAAAATTCAGATTTGAAATGGGAGACTCTCCACTTGTGTTTGTAAATGGAGGGGATAGTATTAAAAGACTGGGAAAATACACAGTATTAATTTTTCAAACAGTATAAGCTATACTTGGTTTTTAAAACAAACCAGTGAATTAGATCAAAACATTTACTACATTCAATCTAATACAAATTACCATGATTCATTTTACAAAACTAGAGTTGTTCGTTTTGCAGTACGTTGATATAAAATTGCGCCTGAAGTATATATGTCAGTCTTTCATTCCTTGCCACAGTTAGCATTGCAAGCTTTGATCAGCTGTTGTTTTATTTCTGTTTTTCTGGCCCAATTTCAGAAATATGCATTAAGATTTTTGTTGCCACTGTCACTGAATCTCTAAATTTTGACTGAATTCTGTTTTGTGTACTAAAGCCACGTTCACGTGGTACATTTGTTAAACGCAACACAAGACTTACTTGCAGAAGAACCTTTTGACCAGGGCTCGACAAATATGTTCTAGATCTAGGAGCCAGCTCCAAAATTTAGGCGCCAGGTGAAACAAAGTCAATAACGCATGAACACATGTTTGGTTATGACGCTGGAACAAAAAGTGGTAAACCATATTTGTTGTCATTTTTTTTTCTTATTACCCAAACCATTTATTGCAAAATAAAGTTCCAATTTGCTTCATAATTTTCTTTTTATGTTCTTTCAGTAGACAATCTCAAAAATTTCAGATTTCGATTTTATTAAAATACTATTTGCGGAAGTCATATTTTTTACATATTAATTTAAAGTGCCATTTTTTTTCTTCGTATAATCTGTAAACCATAAAATTCAGAAAAAAAAATTTTGTTTGTGAGATCCACAAGGGTATATAATCCAAAGGCTGTGAAAAAAAAAATACCATGTATAATCCGCTGCAGCATATGATCTGTAGATCGTGAAATTCTGAGAAAAGCAATTTTTTTCCTTCGCATAATCTGCAGTAGCATGTCGCAGAACGTGGTATTAAAAAAAATAATAAAAACAGTCCATACCACATGATCATACTGCCCCTAAAATAGCAGTTTAAGGAGAAGATGAGACCAAAGAACGGGGGAAATAAGCTGAATATTTTAACTGGTGAAAAATCAAAACAGACAGCAAGAATGCGTACTACTGTCAGTTTGTCTTTTATTGACTCTGCAACTTCACAGCACCACTGCTTAATTTTTCTTTGTGCTGATATCATTCTCTCTCTACTTCTTCATTGTCACTTTTCTTGTTTTTTATGCCCTCTGATAAAAACCATCAGTCTGAGGACCATGAGTGCATGATATCAAAGCTTCAACTATTTTAGATAAATGGTGTAACTTTGGGAATATTAATTAATACTTTTGAACATCATGCATCAATTTTTAAAATTTTCGTCACTTCCGTTTTCAGGAGTTTCCTTCTTCCTTTAACAAGATTTAACAGCGCTGGAGAGTGGGAACATCGCGGGTGGGGGTTTTGGGTCGATTACGGGAAATCCGTCCAACTTCTGGTTTTGGAAATTTTTCTTCTATTTTCAAGCCTGAAATACAAAAAATTATGCAGTGAAATGATACTTAAAAATATTGAACAGAAGTAACATCGCGAGAAAAAAGAAATTATGATTACGGAAAAAATCTGAACTCCGTCAGCTTCCCGTTTTCGAAAGTTTCGTAAAGATGGAACTCCGTCCTCCTCCGACCCCTCTTCAAATTCTGTTTACTTGTGCATCGATCTCCTGAGTGGCCGGCCAACATAACGAAAAAGACGGAATTTCTCGAATTCGCGGAAGAAGCCTGAAGATTAGGAGGCAATTTTCGCGGCGTTTAACTTCCGTTTCCACAAATTCTTGCTACAGTTTCAAGCTGAAATACGAACATATATGCCATAAAATGATATTTAACAAGAATACTAGACACAAACGCATAATCGGGAGAAAAAAATAACGATTAGGGCAAATTCTTTTACTCCATTTAACTATTGTTTTCGAAAGCTTTGAAAGAAATACCGTCCCCAGACGGAAAATGACCCCCCCCCCTAAAAAATTGTTTTTAAACAAAATTAAAATTCGTAGAATCCGTAGTTTCGAGCGTGAGTTCCGTAGTCAGACAACAAAATCCGTAGAAACCCGAATGGGCCGCGATGCCTCAACAGCTCCTTGACAACCTCGTCCTCAGCATGGGTAGACGTTGTAAATCCTGCAACACAGTCAGGGGTGATCATATTCACTACTAAAGACTGGATTTTTCTTGGCAGCCGCCTGTCATATGGACGTTTCTGTCTTTTGTCCAGTTGTGCTCGAAGCTACCTTTTCAATAAAATGCCTTTGTATCCTTTGAATTCCTTGTTTGGACGGTTTTGCTCACTTGTCCCTTATTCTTACATCTTGGGGATCTTATGGTAGGATTTGAGTCGATCTGGAGCACTTCTGCACGTCGTTACATTCGAAAAACTGTCTCGTCCTTAATTTTTGCACGCCAGTGTATTTGACTGCTCGCTGCAACATTTTATATTTACGGAAAATTCAGAGGAACCGCTCCATTATTACAGATTTTACTGACATCAATAGCTCACTTACTAACTGCTTACTGACATAGTTATACCTTGTAAAGCCTGATTTTACTAACATCAAGCTTTTAGAAACACGAAGTTTCCGGTAACTCTTCTGAATGTTCACGTTATTAAAGAATAAACTCCTAGACTATATAGGCAACTGTAGGAAGTTTTTTGTGCACATCGTGGTATGATAATTCCGTGTTCCTGAAAGAATTATTTACGCTGCTTCAGCCTCGGGTGTCTTCACATCCATAAACCAAATTTATACTAGTCAGTAAATCTGCTGTTTACAACACATTTTAAAAGGACGTGTGTGTTTTGAATCAGTTTCACAGTGGAAAATATATAGCATTCGAAAACTGAAATCAAATATTAACGGAAAGGAGAAAAAGCTGAAAAGGATGAAGAAGCGCAGGTACTTCTAATATTTAGCGTTCACATTTGGGCACGCCTGTTTCGCAGTTGTCTAATTTTAAGACGTTTAAAAAAAGAACGAACTTTTGCTCTCGATACAATAGAAAATTATATTTGCAAATTTCCGAAATTGCTTTCAGAAGATTTGTTTTTAAGTAAAAAAAGGCAAATAATAAATTCTAATGGGATTTTTATAAACTTTGTAGATACAGTGTTTCTTTAATTTTAATTTCCTTGTAGCTTTTATTCACATTTTATTGGGTTGTCAAATCAGTTCGCTCTGTTTTTTCCCCAATTATTCGAATCCTTATTTTTCATGAACAAGTTTTCACAAATCGGTCAATAATATACTCGCCTTCATTGTTCGCGATCTCTTGCCAACGTTCCCCTCTGTTGTCAATGCCTCGATAGTAGAAATCCCCGGGTTTTGACTCGAAGAAGTCACCGATACACTGTTTCAGCTCGACATCGTTGTTAACCGATACGTCTCACAGACGTTTGGAGAGTGACAGAGAGGAAAAATGTGATAATCAGAGCGCGCTAGATCAAGCGAATACGGTGGGTGTGGTAGAACTTCTCTTCCGAGATCATGAATAGCAGTTTTGGTCCGATTAGCGACATGGGGGCGAACGTTGTCGTTTTGAAGAAACACACCGTGCCGTCGGTTTGGTCGTTTCCGCTAAATTGCCTCGTTGAGCCGGTGCATTTGCTGAACATCAAGCTGTGCATTGATCCTGGTGTTCTTTTCAAGCAATTCGTAGTGGATTACACCTTTCCAGTCCCACCAAACGTAGATCATGGTCTTGTGTGGATGCAGCTCGGCCTTGGCTAGAGGTGTTGTTTGCTTTTGAGGACTCAGCCATTCTCGACTCTGCTTCATAATGACATAGAGACAGCATTTTTCATCGCCGGTGATGATGCAGTAAAGAAAGCTCTGTTAGTGTGTACGAGTAGCCTGGTGTCGAGCGAGCAAACTGGCGGGGATAGTGAAGTGCTGGATTTTGGCTCTTACGTTCAGAGAATGTGGCGCCCATGCACCGGGTTTCTAGATCTTACCCGTCGACTGAAGGTGACGGGCGACGGTATCATGAATGCATCCCATCTTCTGAGCCAATTCCCTAGTGGTTTGATGCGGATCCTCGTTGCCGAGCTCACTCTGTCCATCCTCACTGAACTGAACAGGTCTGCCGTAACGGGAAGAGTTGGGAGCTCGAATTTTCCCTTCTTGAAGCGTGAACACTATTTTTGTGCAGTTCTGTCAGTAATTGTCCCTCCTCGGTGCACAGCACAAATCTCTAGAGCAGCTTTGGAACCTTGATAAGCGAATAGAAGCAGGTATCCGAAATGCTCATTTCTGCCTACTTGGCATTCCGTCTTCAATTAATACAGACATTTGGCACTGACCAGCAACATCAAACAGAGGTCATCGCTCCAAGAAGCAACCTGCCAAATTGGCTTGGCAGTTAGTGTGTGTGAGTCTGAAGGAATTCGAGGGTGCAGTTGAAGCATATCAGGCCCGTAACTGGAATACTCTGGGTTCGATTCCCGGTGTCGGCCAATGAGAATGTTTCCATGACTCACTTATAAACGTGGAAAGAGCGATGATCTCTGTTTGATACTCCATCTTCATATGGATAAAAAAGTTAAACCAAATATAATAGCGAAACCGATGAACAAAAGTTGTACCGGAAGAATAGAGTTACAAAAAAAGACACATAACTCTATGATAAGTATTGTTCGTCTTCCTTCAAATAACATTGAAAAAAACCGAACGAACTTAACTGACAACACAATAATTATTTAAAAAAAATAAGTGTTTAAATTGCTCTAGGTGAAATCATCGAAAGTGAAATCAACGAAAAGAAGAATTCACGATAGGACACATTTTTCAAACATTACGAGCATAAGAAAACGGAAACCTTTTTGAGAAATTGTAGCCGTAATTCCAACCAACAGACTGGGAGCTCCCATCTGTTGGTTTAGTGTAGGAATTGAACAGAGTTTCCAACATAAACATTTGTTTCCACATTTTAAGAATAATTTTCATTCAATTTATTGTGCATTGCTTACCAAAAGAAATACACTACAGCTTGTGAAAATTGCAACACTTTCAAGGACTGTTGATGTTAGCTTGAAACTTACAGGATGTGCACAACATGTTGGGACTTGCAAATTACTAAAATGTCAGTAAAAATCTACATGCGGTTTTGGAGCAGTGTCCTTTGAACTGTCCGGTCTTGGGTATAAAGCGCTAGCCCAAACAAGACATTGCCCTCAATGAACAGCAGACATTGAGATAAAAGGGTGTTTCTTGTGTATCACTGTGCCTGTCGCCAAAGGAGGTCGCATTATGAACACCTGATGGACTTTGAGCAAGGAAGGAATCTTTGGATGAGAGAGGCTGTATTTTCCTACTGCGGAAATTACCGCTCGCACAGGATGAGATGCCAGTACAGTGATACGAACGTGGCGTCTGTGAACACATTAGGTTCGGACGCACAGAAATCAACTAATGGACGACAAAATTGCATTACTACACGGGATGACAGACACCTCTACTGCATAGCAGTTACCGATCGCATAGCGAAATCTACGGTATTAGCGCAGCAGTGGAGCACTATCAGTGATTAAGCTTTGTCCTCCATCACAGTTTGACGAGTCTGCTTAACAGCAGACTGATTGCATAGATTGCATAGCGACACCTACGGTATAGGACTTAACGGAGGACTTATTTACTGCTAGCATAGCGACATCTACGGTATAGGATTAACGGAGGACTTATTTACTGATCGCACAGCGACATCTACGGTATAGGATTAACGGAGGACTTATTTACTGATCGCACAGCGACATCTACAGTATTAGCGCAGCAGTGCAGCACTGTCACAGATTACGCTTTATCCTCCAGCCCAGTTTGACGAGTCTGCTTAACAGCACACTGATTGCATAGATTGCATATCGACATCTACGGTATAGGACTTAACAGAGGACCTACACTGACGGAAAAAAATCCCAACACTACGAAAAAATAGTTGTAGATAAATGAAATGGTGGCAATACATTTGTATATGTAACATATTTAATCGATTAAGGTTACAAGATCACAGCTTATTGTAAGCGCGAGAAGAGCCATTTTAAATGTGAAATGCTGTTACATTAATAACTGGTGTAACCGCCAGAATGTTGAATGCAAGCACACAAACGTTCATGCATTGTGTCGTACAGGTGCTGGATTTCAGTTTGTGGGATGGAGTTCCTGGGATCGCATTCCTCCTAAAATTCCTAATATTTTGTGACCCTCCTTAAATTCCTAAAATTATACCTAAAATTTGCTATTCATCCTAAAATTTTCATAAGCTTATTTATTAAAAACAACCGTTATTAACGCCAATAAATTTACCATTACGGTAAGGTAAAAAGACCTGTTCTTGTAGAAACACAGCCTATATGCTGTGCTGCTGAAGGGAGGGGGAAATGACGCCATCGAGATGCACTTGCTTCGGGCGAGCGCTCCACTTTTTGCCTTCGGACAGTTTTCGAGAGTAACAAGAGATCTAAGGGAAAAGGGGAGGGGTCATTTTCACCCCTGGTTTGCGCTTTGCAGACGAACTCCGTGGCACGCAGAAGATCGTACTTTATTTTTGTACATGCGTTGTGGAACCTCCTCTTTCTGCTGATGTTTTGTTATTGTAAACCGCAGGTGGGTGGAAGCAAAGAGGAAACGTGGTCTCCTTCCATAACCTCCGGTAATGACGATGGGATGGTAGCTGAGTGTTATCGTGGCAGGCAGTAGAGCACGTGATCATTGACCTTCGATCGTGCGTTGGCGACAGCGACCTTCGATGCGCAATATATCTCGGCTCCGACTCGCTTTGACTGAACTTGCGTGAGATGCGTATGATAGTTTCTGGTTTTACGTCTTTTATGGTGTTCTCTGTGCTGTGTGCAGGTTCAGTTCTCTAGTGGTGACCTGCTTTTTTTTTTTTTTTTTTTCCATCTTCTGACATCCTCGCAGCCAAATTTCAGGAAGTTGTCTGGTTCTGCAATATTGGAACGTGTTTTTGTACTTCCCTTTCATTTTCTGGTTAGTAATACAAGTGTTTAAGATGCCTAAATCCAAAACGAAATTTCAAGATGCGTGGCTCGCCAAAGAATTGGACGGAGTGAAGTTGAAAGAATGGTGTTCTGCAACTGAAACAATATTTTCTGCTAAAAATTACTTTTTAAAGAGTAGTGCTGCAAGACGAGAGGATTATAAATCTGTCCAGGATATAACATTGGTCACAGCCAAATTTCTTTTGCGTCATGTCAGCAACAGATGGTTAACCGTTGGTTCTGTAGCCCAGAGGCTCTTGGATCAATGGCTAAATATTACAGAATATTTTTTAAACTTCTTGCCATCTCAAAAAAATTTTGAAAAACAACTACGCAGTTCGGCAAGGTATAAAAGAATTCACTGTTTCCTGAAAAATGAGCTAACTCCTTGCTATTTAGCATTAATTTCATTTTCACACCAAAATTTTGAAAAGTTTTCATTATTATTATATTTGCACTTTTAAGGTATTAACCTCTTGCAAAGTGCGCATAGTTTACGTGCAATTCATACATGAAAAAACCATTAGAAAGTACCACGTACTCACCAATAAATTATGGTAACCTCCAATGACAACACACTTCCAACACATCATTCATCGTGATGTAACTGGGCTTCCAAGTTAACAGACTTCTTGCTTACTCTTCTTACTTCCGGGTGTGAAACATCGTTTTTTTTTTTTTTCCCCTTAGCCTTATGAGATGTTACTCAAAAAGCTTGTCAATTCTATAAAAATCACACATACAATTCATTCATACCATTCAAATAAAAACTATGTACATAACCTTACATTCATAGGTGATTAAACCTTGGTCAACTGTAATTATCAAACTCCTCCTTCTGTTTCACAACCTCTGCTACTCCCACTGCAAGTGTCAAACCCATTCAGCCCCTCACATCCAATCCTCTAGTACTTTCAACAGGCCTCTGTCATCTTCAGGAGGCAGGTGTGTCTCACCCGCCCACCACAGCTCAAGCGAGCAGAGCCATCGAGGCATGGGCCCCAGTCGCTATCGCTGAATCGTTGTGTCTCTGGTGCCATCTATTGTCCCTGCTGCTCTTTTTCCCTCTTTCTTTTTACGCTGATGTTCAATTTTTATTAGGGCTTTCCATTATTCGTTTAGGTTACTTGGCTCATTAATGTTGCATAATCTTGATCTGTTTTTTTCAATTAATACTGATTCTGCTATTCTTAACTGCTTTTCGTTTTTACAGCTCTTAATAATTTTAATATCTTCAAACCTTGGACATTGTTGATTTTCCATACAGTATTGGGTCAATGCTGTCTTAGCTTCTTTTTTATTCCAATTATTAATATGCTGGTTTAATCTATACTTTAATTTATTCTTGGTGCTGCCTATATATGACACAGGTGGTTGCTGGTCTATTGGGATTTCATAAATTCCTGCTCTATCTAATGGGCTAATTTTTTCATTTTTAATCACTAAATGTTTTACAGTAAGTACCTGATTTCCTACCTGTATGTCATACTTGCCACAAAGTTTATTAATTTCTGCTGACACATTTTCTATATATGGTATTGCTCCTACATATTTTACAAGTTTTTTATCAGTCTTGACCTTATTGTAACTCTGAGTTACTTCATAAATCCATTTTTTTAATACCTGTTTAGGGTATCCAAAATCAAATGCAATTTTTTTCAATATATTCAATTTCTTCATTTCTATACTGTTCCATTGATGAGTGTGTTAAACTTCTTTTAATTAGTGTTTTAATACTATTTCTTTTATGTGTTAATGGATGTGATGACTGAATAAGAATATGGATGTGATGACTAGAATAAGAAATCACAGCACCTTGCCTGATGAAATAAAGAAAGCATACCCACCAATGGGTTCTGGAATACCAAAAATGTTTGCAAAAATAAAAACTCATAAGCCTGATACACCTATGAGAGTGATAGTATCAAAAAGGAATTCCCCACTAATAAAACTGGAAAAGAATATCTATAAATTTTTGGCACCATTGTTCATGAAGACAAGGTTCACTGTGAAGAATACATACGAATTTATTGAGAAAATTAAAGTAATTAAACAAGATTTAAGTGAATATCATATGGCTAGTATGGATGTGAGAGCTCTTTTTCCTAGCACACCAGTACCTCAGGCAATAGAAATAATTATTGAAAAATTATATGTGCTACAGACAATGAATGCAATACAAATAGAGGAGTTAAGAGAAATTTTACTGTACATATATGAAAATAACATTTTTAAGTTGTACAACAAGATGTACAAACAAAAT
Source organism: Macrothele yani (assembly GCA_039090855.1). Taxonomy (NCBI): domain Eukaryota; kingdom Metazoa; phylum Arthropoda; class Arachnida; order Araneae; family Macrothelidae; genus Macrothele; species Macrothele yani. The sequence continues at coordinate 17,663,491 of CM077029.1, forward strand.
CATGGTGGACCTATGGGGGTCACCACTGTCAACTTTATTTGCTGAAATTATAATGAGTGACATTGAGGAAAAATAATAAGTAAACTCTAGGATCCACCACTGATATACTGCAGATATGCTGATGACATTTTTCTGTTATCCAGGCTAAAAAATGATGAACTTGAGGACTTGACAAAAAAGTATAGTGAAATTTATCCATCTATAGAACTGACAGTAGAACAAGAACAAGACAATACTTTGGCATTTTTGGACGTGTTGATTGTTAAAACAGAGGAGAATATGCAATTCAGAGTGCATAGAAAATCTTCATATATCCCAGTACTTATACCATTTCAGTCATCACATCCATTAACACATAAAAGAAATAGTATTAAAACACTAATTAAAAGAAGTTTAACACACTCATCAATGGAACAGTATAGAAATGAAGAAATTGAATATATTGAAAAAATTGCATTTGATTTTGGATACCCTAAACAGGTATTAAAAAATGGATTTATGAAGTAACTCAGAGTTACAATAAGGTCAAGACTGATAAAAAACTTGTAAAATATGTAGGAGCAATACCATATATAGAAAATGTGTCAGCAGAAATTAATAAACTTTGTGGCAAGTATGACATACAGGTAGGAAATCAGGTACTTACTGTAAAACATTTAGTGATTAAAAATGAAAAAAATAGCCCATTAGATAGAGCAGGAATTTATGAAATCCCAATAGACCAGCAACCACCTGTATCATATATAGGCAGCACCAAGAATAAATTAAAGTATAGATTAAACCAGCATATTAATAATTGGAATAAAAAAGAAGCTAAGACAGCATTGACCCAATACTGTATGGAAAATCAACAATGTCCAAGGTTTGAAGATATTAAAATTATTAAGAGCTGTAAAAACGAAAAGCAGTTAAGAATAGCAGAATCAGTATTAATTGAAAAAAACAGATCAAGATTATGCAACATTAATGAGCCAAGTAACCTAAACGAACAATGGAAAGCCCTAATAAAAATTGAACAGCAGCGTAAAAAGAAAGAGGGAAAAAAGAGCAGCAGGGACAATAGATGGCGCCAGAGACACAACGATTCAGCGATAGCGACTGGGGCCCATGCCTCGATGGCTCTGCTCACTTGAGCTGTGGTGGGCGGGTGAGACACACCTGCCTCCTGAAGATGACAGAGGCCTGTTGAAAGTACTAGAGGATTGGATGTGAATGGCTGAATGGGTGTGACACTTGCAGTGGGAGTAGCAGAGGTTGTGAAACAGAAGGAGGAGTTTGATAATTACAGTTGACCAAGGTTTAATCACCTATGAATGTAAGGTTATGTACATAGTTTTTATTTGAATGGTATGAATGAGTTGTATGTGTGATTTTTATAGAATTGACAAGCTTTTTGAGTAACATCTCATAAGGCTAAGGGGAAAAAAAAAAAAAAAAACCGATGTTTCGCACCCGGAAGTAAGAAGAGTAAGCAAGAAGTCTGTTAACTTGGAAGCCCAGTTACATCACGATGAATGACGTGTTGGAAGTGTGTTGTCATTGGAGGTTACCATAATTTTTTGGTGAGTACGTGGTACTTTCTAATGGTTTTTTTCAAGTTTTCATTATGTTATCAGAGTGAAGAACCAAAAATACACCAGTTATATTCTGATTTAAATACTTTAATGAGGAATGTTATGGCTCAGTTTATCCAAGATGATGTTATTGCAGGGAAATTTGGAGAAGACCTAAAGAATGTAGATTTTGAAAACAAAAATTCATGGAAAAAACTAGGGGAGTTAGAAGTTGGTATAAGACAAAAAATCTCCTCAGGAATGTTCAGGAGACCAGGCAGAAATTATTTCTCTTAGATGTAAGATCATCACTAATTGCAACCACAAAATATTTAAAGTCAAATTTGCCATTCTGCAATCAAAAGCTAAGAGACATAGAAGTTTTAAAGGTAAAAGAACCAAAGAAAGAGTCAACTCAACTTTCAGTCACTGAAGGACTTTCGGAAATAACCAGAATTTCAAGTGTTTTGCATCTTTCTGAGGAACAAATTGATAGAGTAAGAGAAGAGTGGAAACCTTTAAATTGCGATAAGCCAACTCTAGATGAACTAGTGAAATTTTCAGAGGAAGGGCATATTCCAGTGCTGATTGATCATTACTGGCGTAATATATTTAGTATTAAAGACTCTAGCGGAAAAGAAAAATACTCAAATCTTGCTAAACTCATCAAGTCAATTTTAGTTTTACCTCATGGTAATGCTGATGCAGAAAGGGGATTTTCGGTTAACACTACTCTGTTAAGAAAGGACAAGGCTAACTTAAAAGACTCTACTATAACATCATTAAGAATAGTTAAAGGGGCCATTAAACACTATGGATGTGTAAGTAAAGTTCCCATAACAAGAAATTTGTTAAATAGTGTTCGTGATTCACATAAATTTCATAAAGAGTATGTTGATAAGCTGAAGGAAGAAGAATAAAAAAGGTAAAAGAAAGGAAGCAGAAAGAGAGGGAAAATATGGAAAAGCAGCTAGAGAAAAAAAGAAAAGCTGAGTTTGATGACAAAATAAAATAAAATGATGCAGAAATAAATAGGCTTAAAAAAGATAAAGAAGCCTCCCTAGCAGTAATTCAAGAAGGAACAGAAAGAATGAGAAAAGCTGTAGAAAAACAAAATACTGTTTAAATAGCAGTTGCCTTAACTTGGTCATACAAGGTTCAGCTGAAATAAAGAAAACTGAAAGTAAATTAGTTGTGGTGGAAGCAGAAAAAGATAGGCTAATCAGGAAAAGATTAAAACAATAATATGAAAAAAGTAATTCAGTGAACAATTGTACATAGTTCTTGGTTTTCAATTACCTTTTTAGGATATTATAATTTAATGTGAAACCTGAAAACTTTACTGTGAAAATAGTGAATTGCTTCTGGTTCAACAGCATATTAATGTTCAAAGTAAAACTTGAATGTGGTAAATATACTTGAATATGATAATAACACGTGAAAAGATAAGAACTGAACATTAGAAGTAAATCATACTTAAACTTTAGACATTAGACGTTATGCCAAAAATTTGGGTGTGAACTTCGACCATATATACTAATGGACTGCGCATTGGCAATAGCTGCATCAAAGCCGCCATGGCTCCAACATTGGGCACGTCATCATCAGACTCCAAATTTCGTGTACAAATGCTGTTATGATTACTAATTTACACTGCAGAACTTCAGTGTTTTCAGTGTATTATGTGAATGCGCATATATATAATGAAAACTCTTCAGGTAAGTTTACTTATGAGCTATATACATGCATGATCGGGTTGTTTACATTTTGTGATTTATAATGTGATGAACATTTGCAAAGAATTTGGAACATGCATTCCATTTTTTCTAAAGTTACTATATTTTTATATCAATAGCTGCAAGTTTCTGGTTAAGTAATTGAACTTTATTGACTTAGGTATTTAATTCGTTTGTTACCCATGAAAAATCATAGAACTTTCTTTACTATATCGCTCAGAGCAACCATAAGCACAGCAGGTGTAACCCATCTTTTTTACTGTTGTCATGTGATTTTATGTTGTAGCCAGAAATTTTGATGTCATGCGCAGTCTATCAGTATATATGGTTGAAGGGTGTGAAGCAAACTCTTTACAATGTATACAAAGTTGTTTTACTAGATGTATACAAATATACATCTAGTTTTTATTGAAATACACTCCTAAAATTTTCCTAAAATTTTTCTAAAAAGTCCTAAAATTCCTACCTAAAATTTTCCAGAAGTATGCTATGATCCCTGAGAAACTAGACATTCCGTAATAATTAGCATGTACGACAGTCGTATAATCCGCACCTATCATGTTAATCGTGAATAGTAATTTCCGACAGAAAACTGCGATTCACAGGACCGCCTCAGAAATCCAAAGATGTAAGAAAGAAATGATCGTCTTATTGAAGAAGTAACTGTCATTTTGAAGTACTTCTGTGCTACTTTTAAAAAAGTAAATAAAGAACTAAAATCGCTAGCTGTTGCAGCATTTCCGTAGTTCATTAGTTACACTAAAAATTTCCGTTGAAATTGCGGACAGTTCGCATCGTCTTATTTGTGGATACGTTTTAACTGAATACCGAAAGTAAAAAAAAATAATTAACTAACACAATTAGCGCACCAAAACTAGGCAATGCGATTCGCAGAAAGGTTACATGCTACGGAATAGCTTTGCGGGATTCCCGAGAGTAGCGGATTCTCACACCACGTAGGCTTCCGCACGCGCTAATAGTAACAACGCCTTCCTTGCGTCATATTTTCTGTCAAAATGCTTCTAAAGTACAAATATATATATATATATATATTCTTACAATCTCCTCGCGGTCTTTTATTTCGCTGTTACGTTAAATTTTTTCTGTTACCGCATTTTCAGTGCTTTCCCAATAACAGCACCTCTCCTGACAATTACCTCGCGGACTTTTTTAAACGCCGCATCGTTTTTTTGTTGTTTTTTTCCCTGTAGCGGTGTCCGCGTACCTAAATTTATAACTTTTTAATAGATAATCTATGGATTATACAACAGAAAGTACTACAGTATTTACTGCAAATTACGAAATTTCAAGTAAGACGAAAAATAGGCGCCTGGGCGACCTGGCGCCCGGGATTTGTCGAGCCCTGCTTTTGACACTAATGAAAATGTGTGCAGATGGTGGCTTATAAAACTTTGGACATTGGCATGTATACTCTTCATTTTTTATAGCTGTTTAATAGTGAATATTCCACAACTGCATCTTCATTAATTTTCAGAAAAAACAAAACAAAAAGATCTGCCAGGCTTTAGAAAAACTGTACCAAAACTTGTGTCGTGATACACACATGCGCATTCAGTTTCTACACACTCAAACTTCAAAAAAAGTTCCATTGTGGAGGAAGGAAATCTACATTCTGTCTCAATCACAAAAGATAAAATAAACCTTCACTGGACATTGTGATGTGCAAGTTTAGTATAACAAGGATCAACTAATTGATTATTTTTGAACAGGTTTCCCATCAGCTCTGAAAAATAAAAAAAAATCTTCGTGAATACTATGTATGAGATGTTTACAGTTCGCATACTTGAGACTTGGCTGATTCAACCATTTTTCTGATATGCGGAATATCCAGTTTTTCCCTTTGTAACTATTTATATAGGGAAAATAACATTTAACAATAATTCAGGGCAGGGTAGTTTTTTAAATTGATCTCGAGTATAATCGAAATGTGGCGAAAAAAAGCGGAATTCCGCGAATCTGAAGAAGAATCTTTTGCCTGATTTGTAACAGTCCATGATATGCAAAATGAATTGCTAATGCGGCTACGTATGGAAGCCGATTAACGCATAGGCGCCACCTTTAAAAAAATCCAATGGGTGCTCAGGTCCATAACAGTGACATGGAGTAAAAACAGAGAAAAGATGGGGGGGTAGTAGTAGTAGTAGTAAAGTATGGAAATTCAATGCAGACTAACTTTTTTCGAAAAGTGTATATATAACCTAGATTTTGAGGCTGTTAGATACATCTGTCCAAAATGCGATCCCCGCACGGGGATGACTGGTTTTCTAGTTATTTGGGGAGCGGCGCCCCCACGGCCCGAGCTAACCTTGTGACGGTTTCTATTGCCTCTGCGGCTTTGACGTTTACATCACCGAAGGGACAGCTGTTCATCCAGCTGATGGGGGATGGCGTGTCCACGGCCCGAGCCGATTGTTCTCTTATTGTTTTGCTTTTTTCATCTTTCGTTCATATCTTGACATGTACCCGCCTCAGTTGTAGGCTGCTGAGGTTGTGATGAGGCGCCAGCTCCGGGTTTTGTTCCTCGTTCCTTTCCCTGTCTTTTCTCTTTTCTGTTACATTTTCTGTTTTTCCGGAGCTGGTTAGCTTAGACCTACCTGCATGTTTGCCGTGTGCGGTGACCCGTACAGGTGGAAATGAGGATGCTGGAGGCTGAGGTATTTGGGGGCCGGGTTGTAGTGTCTCCAGATACAAACACTCCTCTTTGCCCTCTGCTTCACCCTAAACGGGAGGCTGGGAGCTAACTCACTCCTAGTCAGGAAGTCTGTGGCGGAGTGGTGTCCAGACTTCTAGCGGCTTGCCGTTCTGTTCGGCTGGGTGAGTTTGGGGGTAGGGTGGGCATGCCAAAGGGGTGTTCTCTGGGCACGGGAAAGTCTGGGTGCACGCTGAGCGTGTGTCGGCCCTACCAACCTGCTATAGCCGCTGACTATCCCTAGAGCCGTGTCCTGCGTCCTCTTGGGCTTGCGGACCTCCGGCTCTCCCTCGTTGGGCTCGGTAGTGGGTGGGGAGGTCGGCGGACGAATCTTTTCCCTCCTTCATGGAAACCCCAAGTGTTTCCCATGCTTCCAATTTAAAGCGCCCTGTGGAGGAAAGTACACCTTCCTCCACAAAGAAACTTGTCACATCAAATTGCAATGCTCTGTTTCTTTTGATCAAATCTGGTGACTCTTCACAGTCACTCAGTTCAAAGAGTCCCTTCTGGATCAATAAGGCTATGCAAGCCGTTGCTGGCTCTCCAAAGAGTGTGAAGAAGCTCCCTTCAGGGGATCTTCTTGTGGAAACATCTCATCCACGCCACAGTGCCACCTTGCTGGAGACGTCCGTTTTGCTTGGCATTCCTGTCCAGGTTTCTCCACATGGTTACCTCAATTCCTCTCGCGGTGTTGTCAACTCCCGCGACCTGCTTGAAGTGCAGCGATGAGGAATTGCTGGAGGAACTTGGTGAACAGCATGTCATTGGGGTTCGACGGATTCTTTTCAGGCGGGATGGGAAATCTATTCCCTCCCGTAACATCGTCCTGACTTTTGACTCCCCAACCCTGCCTACTTCCATCAAGGCAGGTTATTTACGGCTTGATGTTCGGCCGTATATCCCGAACCCCTTGCGTTGTTTCAGGTGCCAGCATTACGGTCACTCCCAGCAGTCTTGCCGTAATGTTGCTAAGTGTGGTCGCTGTGGTTCCACAGAACACTCTTTGGCAGATTGCTCAGCAGAGTCAGATCATTGTGTCAACTGCGAAGGGACTCATCCTGCATCTTCTCTAAGCAGTGTCCAAAGTGGATAGAGGAACAGGCAATCCAACGCCTGAAGACAACTGAGCATCTATCGTATCCCGAAGCTAGACGGCGGATCGCTCCTTTACAACCAGGCCGGCGGTCCTATGCTTCAGTTGTGGTGCAGAAGGCCTCTGTGGCGGTCCAGACTGAGGTGACCTTCCCAGCGCGGTGTCCTTATGCTTTTGCGGACATCGTTGCTGCTGGATTGGAGGCACTGCAGTCTCGCCACATTGCCTCCAAGGCGACATCAACATCGTCGCCGAAACCTTCCTCTATGCCGAAAACATCTGTCAGCACAGGGACCCAGGGCACTGCTAAGAAGAAGCCGGAGAAGATGAAACCAGGTTCTTCTTCCCCGAAACAGAGCAGGCAAAAACCACCTCCTACCACAGGGGGCAAACACAGCCCTGTGTTGCCTCCAGACACTGCGGATGGCTTGGAGGTGATGGACGACACTGAGACCTTCTAGTCGTCTGTCTTCATTCTCATTTCATTTCATTTTTCTTTATGGCCACGCTCATTCAGTGGAATTGCCGAGGTCTGCGATCACGCATTGATGATTTGAAAGGTTTACTGTCTTCGCACACACCTGTGTGCGTGTGTCTCCAGGAGACAAAGCTTCGCACGATGGACACTCCTTCGCTGCGGAGACATTCCCTTTTCCGTAAAGATCGCCAGGACGGCGGTATCGCCTGCGGAGGAGTGGCCGTCGTTGTTCCTCATGGTGTTCCTGTCGCTGCAGTTGCCCTTCAGACGACTTTGCAGGCAGTGGCAGTGCGACTATCTGTGCACACACTGTTCACGGTGTGTTCCCTCTACATACCGCCAGATGAAGCTGTAAGCCTTTCGGATCTGGAAGATTTAGTTGACCAACTGCCGCCTCCTTTCTTCATCTTAGGAGATTTTAATGCTCACAATCCGTTGTGGGGTTCTACAACTCGAGACTCCAGGGGCCGTGTTGTTGAGTCCCTTCTCTCCAACACGTCCCTCTGTCTCCACAACACCGGAGTTACTACTTACTTTCATGAACCCACCCGCTCGTACTCAGCCATTGATTTGTCTCTGAGTTCACCGTCATTATATCCTGCCTGGTCCTGGAGCGTGTCTGGTGATCCCCTTGGCAGCGATCACTTTCCCATCTTCCTCCGTCTAGCGAGTGGCGGGTACCGTTACCCTTCTCGCCCTGCTAGATGGATTATTGATTGTGCCAAGTGGGACACATTCACGGCTTCGGCCTTTATTACTCCGGCCTTTATTACTCCGGCAATGGTGACCTCAGGAACAGTCAATGACGCTGTTGCGGCGGTAACGGATTGTATTGTGCAAGCGGCAGAACTTACCATCCCCAGGACGGCGACTAAACTTCCACGTTGCCCAAGACCTTGGTGGAATTCCACTTGCATGGCAGCTCGTCGGGCCCAACATCGGGCTTGGGGTAGGTTTCGTCGGTACCCCACCGACGCGAACCTACTTGCTTTCAAGAAAGCCAAGTCCTACGCGCGATTGGTTCGTAGGCGTAGTCAACGGGAGTCCTGGATACAATATGTATCCGGGATTAACACCAATACCAGCCCTAAGATCGTTTGGGACAGGATCCGTAAGATTCGGGGACAGTACCCATCTGGGGAAATCTCCATTCTTGAGAGTGATGGAGGAACGGTTGCTGACGCTCAGGGTATTGCTAACTGTCTGGGCGCCGCTTTTTCTTCAGTGTCCAGCAGCAGCAATTACCCTGCTTCGTTCCGGCAGTTACAGCCGCGGCTTGAACGGTCCAAGATTTCTTTTGGACCGTTTTCTGCCACAGATTACAACAGCCCGCTGACTGCCGTGGAGCTGCAGACCGCTCTGAATCGGTCCGGCCGGACATCTGTCGGACCGGATAACATCCATTACGAAATGCTGAAGCACCTTTCTCCGTCCTCTCTGGAATGTCTGCTAATCCTGTTTAACAGGATTTGGCAAGAGCATGTCTTTCCCGAATCTTGGCACACTGCCATTGTCGTTCCTGTTCCCAAACCTGGTAAAGATCCCACTAACCCGTTGAACTACCGGCCAATTGCTATGACGAGCTGCCTTTGCAAAGTTCTCGAGCGTATCATTAATTTTCGTCTCATTTTTTATCTGGAGTTTCATCACATTTTTTCACCTCATCAGAGTGGATTTCGCAAATCTCGATCCACCACCGATCATCATCTTCGCCTTGAGACATCTGTCAGGGAGGCGTTTGTCCGACGTCAGCACATGGTCTCCGTTTTCTTCGACATGGAGAAAGCCTATGACCGTACCTGGAGATACGGCATTCTCCGTGATCTGCACGAGTGCGGATTGCGGGGAAACTTACCATCTTTCATCGCCGGATTTCTCCAGGACCGGAGTTTCCGTGTGCACGTCGGGTCGACCCTCTCTGCGATGTTCCCGCAAGAACAGGGTGTGCCTCAAGGCTCCATTTTATCAGTCACTCTGTTCATCCTTCGTGTGAATCACATATTCCAACTGCTTCCTCCGACGGTTCGTGGAACCATGTACGTGGATGATCTGCAGATCTCTTACGCCTCTGTTAACATGCGCACCATTGAGAGACAGCTCCAGTCTGCCATTACCAAGATCTCTCACTGGGCTTCCCAAAATGGATTTAGCTTCTCGACACAGAAGACTGTTTGCGTGCATTTTTGCCGCAAACGAGGTCTTCACCCAGACCCCAGCCTCCGTCTGGGGTGTTCTACCATCCCCGTGGTGTCAGAAGTCAAGTTCCTTGGGTTAACTTTTGACCGAGCGCTCACCTTCCGGCCTCACATCCAGTCTTTGAAGGTGAAGTGCACGAAGTCATTGAGTATCCTGAAGGTCCTCTCTCGAACATCTTGGGGGGCCGACAGGTGCTCAATGCTTCGCATTTACCATTCTCTGATTCGGTCAAAGTTAGACTTCGGATGCATTACGTACGGTTCAGCGCGTCCATCGGTTTTAAAGCCTTTGGACCCCGTCCATCACCAGGCATTGCGGCTATGTACTGGTGCTTTCTGTACCTCTCCCGTGCATAGCCTGTATGCGGAGGCTCATGAGCCGCCGTTATGCATCCGTCGTAAGCAGCTGTCTCTTCAGTTTTACACAAAACTGAAATCTCTTCCTGATCATCCCCTGCATGGTTCCATTTTCCAACCGGACTGTGTCCGCTTGTTTTCCAACCGCCCCTCCTGTGTTTCGACGTTCGGGATTCGGATGTCTGCCATAGTGCGCGATGCTGGTCTAAACTTGTCAAGGATTGGTTTGACCACCTTTTTCAACCGTCCTCCTTGGCAGTCCGTTCTAGCAACGGCTGACCTTTCTCTTTGTGTGTGGCCAAAGTCTTCCACTCCTGCTCTGGTGTACCAGCAGCTCTTTGCTGAAAAACAGTCTGTCTACACGGATTTCGTGCCTGTGTTCACCGATGGCTCAAAATCCGGGAATGTCGTTGGATCCGCTTTTGTGTGTGGCGATGCCTCCCATGCTGAGAGGCTTCCGCCTGAATCCACCGTCTTTTCGGCAGAGATGCGTGCGGTACACCTCGCTTTGTGCCACATACAGTCTCGATCACATCGTCGCGCTCTGGTTTGTTCTGATTCCCAGTCCGTCATCCAGGTTTTATCTTCTCCGGAGGACGCGGACTCACCTGTCATCCATGATGTCCGTCGTCTTCTTGGAACTTTGGAGGGTGATGGCTTCCTGGTCCGGTTCTGTTGGGTTCCTGGCCATGTTGGGATCCGGGGTAACGAGCTGGCAGATCTCTCTGCCAGGTCTGTTTCCTCCACGTCGCCAGCTCGGCTGCCACTGTCTTTCCGGGATTTTCGCTCTTTGATCCGGAAATTTGTTTTGGATGAGTGGCGCAGTCCCTGTGGTCTCAGCAGGGCAGCAATAAACTTTATGCCATCAAACCACAGATCGGACTATGGCAGTCTAGTTTGCGGAAGAACCGTCGTGAGGAAGTTGTTCTTGCACGTCTCCGCATTGGGCACTGTCGTTTTACTCACCGCTTTTTGCTGTGTGGCGACGGTGCCCCGATGTGTGAGGCGTGCCACTGTCGTCTCACCGTCCTTCATGTTCTGTGTACTTGTGTTCGTTTTTGTGATCATCGTTTTCGTCATTTTCACTCTCATCTGTTGGACGAAGGAGCAGCTACGCTGCAAACTATTATCGGCGAAGCCTGCGACACGAGAGCAGTGTTTTCGTTTTTACAGGAAATTGACTTTTTTAACCTAATCTAGATTTTACCTTCTTCACTATCATATTTCATTTTTACCGCATCAGTCTGTTTTTAACCTTGTGTACGTTTCTTATTGATTTTGTTTCATTTTGATGTCTTTTGTTTGGCGCTCTTTGGCCAACCATGGCCCTTGCGCCATTAAAATTAACCAACCAACCAACCAAAATGCGACAACCTGTTGTCGAAGACCATAACATTTTCGGCAGTTATTTTGTCCCCCCCCCCCACTGAATTTTGGAAAACCGGTGGGTTTTCAAAACACCTGAACATGAAGATCAAAATTTTTTATTTTTATTTTCTGAATTATTATTTGCGTTTTCCAATCCCAGGGCAGTTCAAATTGGTAAAAATAATGCGAATAAAAAATTCTTGTAAAAGACATCAAACTTTTTTTTTTTTTTCCAAATTTCAAAACTCTTGGAGTGTTTTAGGCTTAAAAAATTGCACTAATGCACGTCTTGGATACTTTCGAGTTTTCCAACCCCAACCGATATGAATTGTTTAAAAAAGGGTTTATTTACTCCTATAACTCTAATATGTTCGTATACATGGTATGGTCAAAAGTAAAATTACTATAATTTGACCGCTGCATTTTTCTGTGAAACCACAGCAATTTTTTATTTTTAAATTCAATATTTTTGTGAAACATCATCAGCATCATTGTCAACCATTATCAATCCACTGCTGGACGAAGGTCTCCCCAAGTTTCCTCCACAATGGTCTGTCTTGTGCCAGTCTCCATGTCACTCCCGCATACTTTCGAATTTCATCCACCCGTCTCCCATGTGGTGGTCTTCTGGGTCTTTTCCTGTCCCTTGGAATCCAATCTAAAATTTCGGCTGTCCATCGATGGTCTGTCCTTCTGGCAGAATGTCCAGTCCATTGCCATTTCAGGGATTTAACTCTGATCATGATGTCTTCCACTCTCGTAATTCTTCGGATCCACGAGTTCCTCTTCTTATCTCTCTTGGTTACACCAAGCATGCAACCTCTCTATGCTACTTTGAGTTGTCTGCAGCCTTTGTATGTCTCTTTTAGTTAAGGTCCACGTCTCTGCACCATACATAAGCACTGGAAGGATGCATTGATCAACAAACACTTTTCTTTTAAGACATAATGGCATATTGCTCTTGAAAATTATGCTGTTTCTTCCAAAAGCTCTCCAGGCAAGTTTTGTACGCCAATTAATTTCTTCATCAATGTGACCCTTACTTGATATCTGCTGTCCAAGATAAACGTACGTGTCTGTTATATCCAGCTTTTCTCCATCAATTGATAAATCTTCATTTCTTGTAAAAGCATTGAACATCACTTTTGTTTTCTGAAAGTTCATTTTTAATCCCACTTCTTTACTCTTGTCAGCAAGTTCCTAGATCATACATACTCTGCAGCTCTGATAGGGTAGTTGCAAAAATGACTACGTCATCAGCAAAACGTAGTGGGTTAGATAATCTCCATTAATCTTTATCCCTTTGTTTTCCCAGTTCAGTGATTGAAAGACATTTTCCAATGTGGCATTAAAGAGCTTCGGAGATATGGTGTCACCTTGTCTCACTCCCTTTCCAGTTTTTATGTTTGTTGTATTTTCAAACAGCCAAATCTTTACACTTGCATTTTCATAGATGTTATTAATAATATTAATGTATGCATCTTCAATACCGCAGGATTTTAGAGCCATTGTAACTGCTGATGGTTTCACCAAATCAAAGGGGTTTTCATAATCGATAAAAGCCATGCACAATGGAAGTTCATATTCCCTTGCTCTCTCAATTAGTTCTCTCAGTACGTGGATATGATCTATTGTGCTGTAGCCACTCCTGAATCCAGCTTGTTCTCTCGGTTGAGCCATGTCCAGTGTTACTTTCAAACAGTATGAAAGAACTTTAGTGAAGATTTTATAAACCACTGATAGGAGGCTGATAGGTCTGTAGTTCCCGAGATCCTCAATGTCACCTTTTTTATGTAGCAGGATCATTGTTGCGTTGTTCCAATCCTCAGGAATCTTCCCTTCATTAAGGCATCGAGTGAAAATTTGGGCGAGTACTGTTTAGATTTCTCCACTTCTTGTATGATGTCTACAGTAATTCCATCTTCTCCTGGATCTTTTCCCTGCTTCATGTTCTTGATTGCATGTGCAACTTCTGCTGGGAGGACTGGAAAAACTCTGGTACTAGTACCTTTCATGATGTCTGGAGTACATGTATCATCCCTTTCATATAATTTGGAGTAGAAATCTTTCAGTCTTGTCAAAATTTCGCCTCTATTTCTTGTTACGGAACCATCTTCTTTTCTCAGTGCCATGATCTGTTTTCTTCCCTTTTTGAGATGTCCCTTTGCTATCTATAGGCTTTAGTTGTTTTCAATTGCTTTCCTCACTAGTTCACAGTTGAATTTCCTTAAGTCTTCAGTGATACTTTTTCGTACTGTCTTGCATAGCTCTATATATTCCACTTTGGAAGTCACATCATCTTTAGTTGTCCCCATCTCTCTTCTTTTTTGCATCAACATTTTGGTTTTTCCTGATAATTTGTTCAAATGCAACTTGTTCTTAGACTCAGCTAATTTTGTTGCTGTTTCCATAAGAGCTTTGGTTACTTTTCTGTTAACTTCAGAAATATCCACTTCTTCCAATGTAGGCCTTCTAAAGCAGAGAATCTGTTCTTCAGTTCCAACTTGAAGGTGTTATGGTGTTTTTTAAGGTTGGTTATATCAATACTTTTTGTTTGTCTTATGAGCTTGCCATGTTCGAGTTTAGTGTTGAGGTGCATCTTACATCTCACCAATCTATGGTCACTACCTGTGTTGAATTTGTTTAGCACACTGCAGTCTTCTATCACGAATTTTTTGTTACACATAATAAAATCAATTTCACTTGTCGTCCCATTTGGATGTCTCCATGTCCATTTCCTGTGTGGCTTTTTCTTGAAAAAGGAGTTCATGATGAAAAACCCTTCTGCCTCTGCAAACTCAACGAGAGTATTTCCACGCTGGTTTCTGTTGCCGTGACCGAATTTACCTACTGAAGTTTCATTCTGTTGCCGTTGCCCTATTTTTGCATTAAAATCTCCCATAATTATCTTCAAGTGCTGCTTACCTTTATTATTTAGATGGCAAATTTCCTCATAAAATTCTTCATTTTCTTCTTCAGGATGACTTGTGGTGGGTGCATAAGTTTGAATAATCTGAGCCTGGTATCTTCTCGAGAGTTGGATAACAAGTCGTGCAGCTCTGTTAGAGGAACTTTCAACTTCTACAACTTTATCCTTCAGTTTCTTGTTTTACAGGGATCGCATTCCTCCTAAAATTCCTAATATTTTGTGACCCTCCTTAAATTCCTAAAATTATACCTAAAATTTGCTATTCTTCCTAAAATTTTCGTATGCTTATTTATTAAAAATACAACCGTTATTAACGCGAATAAATTTTCCATTACAGTAAGGTAAAAAGACCTGTTATTGTAGAAACACAGCCTATATGCTGTGCTGCTGAAGAGAGGGAAAATGACGCCATCGAGATGCACTTGCTTCGGGGCGGACGCTCCACTTTTCTGCCTTCGGACAGTTTTCGAGAGTAACAAGAGATCTAAAGGAAAAGGGGAGGGGTCATTTTCACCCCTGGTTTGCGCTTTGCAGACGAACTCCGTGGCACGCAGAAGATCGTACTTTATTTTTGTACATGCCTTGTGGAACCTCCTCTTTCTGCTGATGTTTTGTTATTGTAAACTGCAGGTGGGTGGAAGCAAAGAGGAAACTTGTGGTCTCCTTCCGTAACCTCCGGTAATGACGATGGGATGGTAGCTGAGTGTTATCATGGCAGGCAGTAGAGCACGTGATCATTGACCTTCGATCGTGCGTCGGCGACAGCGACCTTCGATGCGCAATATATCTCGGCTCCGACTCGCTTTGACTGAACTTGCGTGAGATGCATATGATAGTTTCTGGTTTTGCGTCTTTTATGGTGGTCTCTGTGCTGTGTGCAGGTTCAGTTCTCTAGTGGTGACCTGCTTTTTTTTTTTTTTTTTTTTTCCTACTGACATCCTCGCAGCCAAACTTCGGTAAGTTGTCTGGTTTTGCAATATTGGAACATGTTTTCGTACTTCCCTTTCATTTTCTGGTTAGTAATACAAGTGTTTAAGATGCCTAAATCCAAAACTAAATTTCAAGATGTGTGGCTCGCCAAAGAATTGGACGGAGTGAAGTTGAAAGAATGGTGTTCTGCAACTGAAACAATATTTTCTGCTAAGTGTATATTGTGTTCAGAATTTTTCAATATTTCTAATAGTGGCTTTTCACAAGTAAAAGTGCATCATAAAGGAAAAAAAGATTTGCAGAAATTTCAAAGTAAATTTCAAAATAAGTCCATCCTTGAAAGCCTTTGGAGGACGGGATCTTCAGCCCAAAACAAATATTAGTGAAGTACTGAGTCATGATTTACAGTTGGCTAAAGCCGAAGCATTATGGGCCATGAAAGTTGCTAAGGACATATGTCTTTTGTTTCATGCACTGAAACAGTTGAACTTTTCAAAGAAATGTTTCCTGATTCTGCTATTGCAGCCAAAATGCAACTTAAAGAAAAAAGTTGCTTATGTGATATCACATGGATTGTCAAAATATTTTGAAGAGGATTTGAAAAAAGACATTGCATCTAGTAGCCCAGGAAAGGTTACTATAGCATTTGATGAAACTACAAATACACAAGTGAAACGGCAGTTGGATGTGTATCTCAGGTACTGGTCTTCAGAAATAAATTCAGTTTCTTGCCGATACCTAACAAGCGTTTTTCTGGGTTCATGCAACAGCAGATATTTTGCTAAAAGAAATTCTTGATGTGTTATCATCCTTCAATATTTCGTTGAACAGAATTATTTGTGTATCCATGGACAGCCCAAATGTAAATAAGTGCTTTTACGCAAATTCAATGAAGTTATAAAACAAGAAACAGGCCAGAAATCTTTGGAACTAGGTTTTTGCAACCTGCATGTTGTTAGTAATGCATTTAAAATTTTTTTGACAAGCTTAAATATAGATTTTGACTAATTTGCTACTGATATGCATTACTTTTTAAAGAGTAGTGCTGCAAGACGAGAGGATTATAAATCTGTCGAGGATATAACATTGGTCACAGCCAAATTTCTTTTGCGTCATGTCAGCAACAGATGGTTAACTGTTGGTTCTGTAGCCCAGAGGCTCTTGGATCAATGGCTAAATATTACAGAATATTTTTTAAACTTCTTGCCATCTCAAAAAATATTTGAAAAACAACTACGCAATTCGGCAAGGTATAAAAGAATTCACTGTTTCCTGAAAAATGAGCTAACTCCTTGCTATTTAGCATTAATTTCATTTTCACACCAAAATTTTGAAAAGTTTTCATTATGTTATCAGAGTGAAGAACCAAAAATACACCAGTTATATTCTGATTTAAATACTTTAATGAGGAATGTTATGGCTCAGTTTATCCAAGATGATGTTATTGCAGGGAAATTTGGAGAAGACCTAAAGAATGTAGATTTTGAAAACAAAAATTCATGGAAAAAACTAGGCGAGTTAGAAGTTGGTATGAAGACAAAAAATCTCCTCAGGAATGTTCAGGAGACCAGGCAGAAATTATTTCTCTTAGATGTAAGATCATCACTAATTGCAACCACAAAATATTTAAAGTCAAATTTGCCATTCTGCAATCAAAAGCTTAGAGACATAGAAGTTTTAAAGGTAAAAGAACCAAAGAAAGAGGCAACTCAACTTTCAGTCACTGAAGGACTTTCGGAAATAACCAGAATTTCAAGTGTTTTGCATCTTTCTGAGGAACAAATTGATAGAGTAAGAGAAGAGTGGAAACTTTTAAATTGCGATAAGCCAACTCTAGATGAACTAGTGAAATTTTCAGAGGAAGGGCATATTCCAGTGCGGATTGATCATTACTGGCGTAATATATTTAGTATAAAAGGCTCTAGCGGAAAAGAAAAATACTCATCTTGCTAAACTCATCAAGTCAATTTTAGTTTTACCTCATGGTAATGCTGATGCAGAAAGGGGATTTTTGGTTAACACTGCTCTGTTAAGGAAGGACAAGGCTAACTTAAAAGACTCAACTATAACATCATTAAGAATAGTTAAAGGGGCCATTAAACACTATGGATGTGTAAGTAAAGTTCCCATAACAAGAAATATGTTAAATAGTGTTCGTGATTCACACAAATTTTATAAAGAGTATGTTGATAAGCTGAAGGAAGAAGAATCAAAAAAGGTAAAAGAAAGGAAGCAGGAAAGAGAGGGAAAAGCAGCTAGAGAAAAAAAGAAAAGCTGAGTTTGATGACAAAATAAAAGAAAAGGATGCAGAAATAAATAGACTTAAAAAAGATAAAGTAGCCTCCCTAGTGGTAATTCAAGAGGGAACAGAAAGAATGAGAAAAGCTGTAGAAAAACAAAATACTGTTGAAATAGCAGTTGCCTCTAACTTGGTCATACAAGGTTCAGCTGAAATAAAGAAAACTGAAAGTAAATTAGTTGTGGTGGAAGCAGAAAAAGATAGGCTTATCAGTAAAGGAAAAGGTTAAAACAATAATATGAAAAAAGTAATTCAGTGAACAATTGTACATAGTTCTTGGTTTTCAATTACCTTTTTAGGATATTATAATTTAATGTGAAACCTGAAAACTTTACTGTGAAAATCGTGAATTGCTTCTGGTTCAACAGCATATTAATGTTCAAAGTGAAACTTGAATGTGGTAAATATACTTGAATATGACAATAACACGTGAAAAGATAAGAACTGAACATTAGAAGTAAATCATACTTAAACTTCAGACATTAGACGTTATGCCAAAAATTTGGGTGTGAACTTCGACCATATATACTAATGGACTGCGCATTGGCAATAGCTGCATCAAAGCCGCCATGGCTCAAACATTGATCACGTCATCATCAGACTCCAAATTTCGTGTAAAAATGCTGTTATGATTACTAATTTACGCTGCAGAACTTCAGTGTTTTCGGTGTATTATGTGAATGCGCCATATATATAATGAAAACTCTTCAGGTAAGTTTACTTATGAGCTATATACATGCATGATCGGGTTGTTTACATTTTGTGATTTATAATGTGATGAACATTTGCGAAGAATTTGGAACATGCATTCCATTTTTTTCTTAAGTTACTATATTTTTATATCAGCAGCTGCAAGTTTCTGGTTAAGTAATTGAACTTTATTGACTTAGGTATTTAATTTGTTTCTTACCCATGAAAAATCATAGAACTTTCTTTACTATTATCGCTCAGAGCAACCATAAGCACAGCAGGTGTAACCCATCTTTTGGACTGATGTCATGTGATTTTATGTTGGAGCCAGAAATTTTCATGTCAAGCGCAGTCTATCAGTATATATGGTTGAAGGGTGTGAAGCAAACTCTTTACAATGTATACAAAGTTGTTTTACTAGATGCATACAAATATACATCTAGTTTTTATTGAAATACACTCCTAAAATTTTTCAAAAAGTCCTAAAATTCGTACCTAAAATTTTACAGAAGTATGCTATGATCCCTGTGTTTATTATAAATCCAACACCACTAGTTCTGCCAGTATCTGTCCCATGATAGTAGAAGAGATGTCTACTTTTCAGTTCAATGAGATCTTCTCCTTACCTCACTTAGCCCGACAATGTCCCACTTGATCCTTTGTAGGTCCTCTTCCATTTCAAGAAGCCCTGAATCAGAAGATAGGGAGTATCCATTATACATAGCCAAGGTCAGCATCAGATTGCAGCCTAGTCCAGTCCTCCCGGGATTCTTAGCACCCTCTGCCTTCATGTCGCACTGGCCAGGTACATTCCAGCTTCCGGAGAGCGGAGACTGATGGCCAAGATTTAAGTTGTGGAGTCATTTTGGAGGGGTTTGGCCATAACTCACCACACTGGCCAAGTGGGTTGGCGAGTGAAGTGTTTGAGAAATTTATTGGTACAACAGATAACTAAAAAGCTCAATTTGGTCGTAACTTCTGTATCATATTGCAGGAATACAGGAGCTCATAGTTACCAGACTCAATCAAAAAGTAATAAATTACTATAAAAATGTTGCATTTCTTAATTTGACGCTATGTTGGCTGGTTTCTAAACACACTACTTTAACTAAAGTAGTGAAAAAAATTTGGCCCTGTTTAGCCTCCACCCCAATACTGTTAACATACATTTGAATCACATTCACTGTAAAAAAAAGGCAGATTTTGCTTTATGTGCTTTAACTAAAGAAGGTAGAACAAAAAAGAAAATAGAGCAGAAAATCCATTAAGATATACATCATGAGACAGAGAAACAAATGGTGCAGGAATATACACTAAAACCTCTATGAACAACTTGCATTTTTCCCAACGCTATTTTTTTTAACTTAATTGATTTTTTGGTGCTTACTTACATTCACTCAAATACTATTCGACCGTGCATTTTATATTTGACTTTCCTACATGATTTTTGTTTTAGATATAAGAATAAAATAATCATAGTGGAAAAACTCTAAGAAAGAAGAAAACAATATTCAATATTTTTTGTCTGGGTAAAATATGATAGCTGATTAGATCCACAAAGGTAGAATTTATAGAACAAAACATTTACGATGCCAACTCTTATTGGCCTTCAGAAATATGATACACATAAAAAAAGTATCAAACTAACATTGCCCAAATATGGCTTTACCTCTATCCTTAATTATCTGAACTAATGTAATAACATGGAATTCTTAAATGTTATATTCGTTGGAATTTAGTCATTGAACCTGAAGGAATAACGAATATAAACTGTGGCTATTCACCCGCCTGTCTAATATTTTTTAGTGACACCTTTTACAGTTTAAAGAAAAGTTCTTTACGAAACAAAGCGCTGTTCATTGATAACACTGTCACAATCTATGTTATGTAGTACATCTTTTTCAACAGACATCAGGTGTAATGCTTCTAGATGAGCGTCCGTCAATGTACTCCTTAAACATGTTTTTACAAATTTCATTCAACATGGAAAATGATCTTTTGCAGGAAACTTGAGTTATTGGCAACTTTAAAAACATTTATACACAGTTCCTAAGACACTGTAAGCTGCGCTGAACAAATTCTACTTCACCAGAACATGGTAGCAGCAAATCCAATATTTGTTACATTTTTTGCATGCTTTACCTTTTGTTGACTTTCTCGAAATCCATCCTGTTCCAGTATTTCATGTTGGATAAACATTTGTTGTTGTTCTTCAATCGATTTTTTGTGAACATGTTTCCAGTCATTAATGCCCTCTGTACAAGCATTTTTTTTCCCGAATTTTTCACAAATGCAAGACTCACAGTGCAATAGAAGGAAATTCGAAATTTCATCATTAAGATGTTTTAGCAGAAGTTGACATATCAATGGATGATTCCTTATTATCCATGGAAATATTTTGAACACAGCAACCATTTTCACTGTATTTGAATAAACTACCATCGCTCTTTTTAGTCGAAAATGTAGAATCATTATTATCCATGAAAAAATCCTATAGTTTTGCACATTTTATGGCGTCGGATTCTAACAGCGTTTTTTTTTTTTTTTGTTGTTCATTTTCAATTAAAAACGAAAAACACTGGTTACAACAGGACTATTTCTTAAGCCTTAATTCTTAGAGAAAACAAACTGTTCTTGTGTGTTTCCCAATCTCAAATGACTGAACTTGTCTCTCCCCCCCCCTTCCAACACAAAAACAGTTTAGGATATTGGTGGTACCTTTCCATTTTATTTTATGGTCATTTAGTAAAGAAACAATGCTTGAGGTTGGGTTAAATCTTGCATGTTTCTGACTTCAGAGAACACCGGGTACTTCCATCAGAATAATCCGCAAACTAGCTGTTTTATCCTTTTGGAACCTATTATTTAGGGTTGTTGGTCTCATTTTCTCATGAGAATGTTTTAGCAGCATTACCATGTGATTGTGCCAATGGGCACAGCACTAATGCCTCCTACAACCAAAGGGAGTAAAATCGACTACACCCGGCCCCCTTCCTTGGGAAATATGTAGAACATCTTCTACACACCCCCGCCCTCCTGCAACATACAGTACATACATTCTCGTTCCTCAGCTACTAAGTGAACCCAGAAGTTCACAAACACACATGGCCCATCTATTGTAGTTGGGATTCTAGCACTTGCCTGGAGAGGGGATTCCCCCCCCTAATTTAATATCTTAAGTTTTTTTCCCCCCCGCTTGTTATAATTACATTACGTGTATTTCATTTAAAAAAGTGTTGTGGTTCAGTTGTATGTTTAAAACAACTGAACTGAAAACATTTTTAAGAAAGAGACAGTATGCGGAAGGTGCCCACCGGAAAATGTCCCGGTGGGCCAATCCGCCCCTGCAGTTGACACTCCACCTAAGTACCTCTCCTCCTCCTCCACCACCTTCAAAGAAAGATGTGCTGTGTAAGTCTTCACTGGCCAGGCTGCTTTAAACAAGCCCAAACCCGGCCGGATAATGCAGCTCGGTTCCGACTTTGAGCCACTAATCAAACCCCTATTGGAGACAAAATGGCTGGTCTGCGGTAGACTGTCCTTTCATCCTACAGACTTACTGACGCAACAACGTTAATCCGGAGCCCTATTCCCCAAACTAGTAACAGGCTGTTACTAGTTTGTCTCTCTCGGCCACCCTCGCTAATGGTTTCTTGAGGTGATGAGTGAGAGACTTAGTTAGCCACCTAAAATCGTTTTCCCGGCATTTCTAGTTTCCGACCATCCGCAGGGTAAAAGAAACAAAGCAATAACTTTTCCTTACTGGTAGACCAAACAGGGCATTTTGCTACTCTTTCTTTGTTCACAGTCAGCTCCACCAATGTTTTCCAATAACAAAAAAAAAAAAAAAAAAAAAAAAAAAATTATAATAATATATAAGATAAATAAATAAAGGAGTGAAAATTTAATTTTCATTGGGTGCGCAGGCCCCGGAGCAACCACACAGTCGGCGCCCCTGGATTCACAGGTCCATAAACTGATTATGTTCCCGACATGAAGGATGTATTCGATTGCAATTTTCTAAACTTTGAACAGTAAGTTTCTAAAGCATGTATTTTTACAAACATACGTTTTTAATACGCGGATTTTCAGAGTGGTCTGAAAACGGACCCAAGATTTTATATTTATATATATTTCTTAAAATTTCGTAAGGCGGGAGATTCCCGACCAGAGTCGCAGAATATAGACAAACACGCGTATGTGGATAGTTTCCAAATTATTAGCAGATTTTGCAGATAGTTTTGGCTTGTAGATTAAAAAAATAAAAATGTTATTTACAGCAATTAAAACACTTACTCAAGGCTTTACTCAGATTAATATATTTAATTCTATCTTAACGTGAGAATGTTTTACTATTTTTCACATCTTTTGATAGTGAGTTCTTTTGTTTTCACAGACGTTTCTTGCCTCTTGATTTTATCAAGGCCTGTTTTCAATTTATAGGAACTGTAACAAAAGTTTTGTTTATGCAGAAAAAATTTAAATTTTATTGCCAAGTTTCTCTTGCAGTTGCCAGTTATAAAATTAAAATCTTTTCCTTTTGTATTTTATAAGTCTACTATTTTTTGAATTAAGTCGTTGAAAATGCTATTTATAATTTTTGAAGGTTCATTAACGGAACTGCTTTTCTAGATATAAGAACTTTCTTTAATTAGTATCTTGTTTTTATGAGGTTCCTAGTTCATTATTTTAAACTTTTAGCCTTACGGTTCATTTTACACACATTTTTACACATTGAGTCATAATGTACTTTTGTCATCTCTGGAATCTGTAATGTTCTAATAATTATTTATTGTTATATTAATTTTTCTTTAAATTATCTTATTCTATTGTTATTGTGATTTGCGGGTTTGCAGCAAGTTTTCTGTTTTAATGGTTGTGTACACAGATACATTTTATTTTTATACAACTCTGTTCCCGACTAACAACTTTATTTCAGCGTGGATCCCACCATCCGACCCTGAATTTTAACCCCTGAAATTAAGTCCGGGTTCGACCCCCAACTTCCCCCCAAAGTTGCAAAGATTTCAACTTTTACAACTTTCAAGATTACATATCTCAACAGAGGGACCAGATACATTTTTTTCCCCACCAAGGATACCCCTACTGGTACTCAAAAAACCTGTGAGTTTCATTTTGTGGTTCAAACTGGTTTAGAAATTACAGGCTCTGAAATATTTGTGAAAATGGTAATATTTAAGCTCTCAAAAATGCACAGAAACTGATGAATATTTGTTTGTTTATGTTTTCAAAATATTTTTTAAGTCTTATGGAATTATATTTAACTACCTTTAACTACCAAATACTATATGCATAATTTATACATATAAGGTAAATAAAAAAAAAACCCTAAAAAAACAACCACCTTACAACAGCATATTGTACAGTTTGTGATTCACAAATTTTAGCAGCAACACTTGTCTAGATGTTATAGCCTTATTTCTATGAGTGCATTTGCAACTCACTATATTTGTTACTGTTGAATTTAATATTTTGACCAATTTCAATTTGTAACTGATCAAAATGCTAGCCTGCAAAGCTGTGCTCACAATCGCCAAAGTTTTTTTTTTTACAGTTGCCATATTAAAAATAATCGCCAGTTGTGAAAATGGGACTGACAGTATGCTAACCCAAGCTTTTTCTTTCTTTCTTTTTTTGTTTTGGCTTTTGTTTTTAAGAATGCATGCCACTGCAAAGAATAGGTGACTAAATTTCTTACTAATTTTAATAAAAAAATATAAAATAATGGAAACAAACAATTTTATGAATTATTTTGACATTGAATGATATTACTAATCTAAAGCAACTATTATGGGAATTTTACTAGGAAATTTTTTCATTTAACATTGACATTTACTAGGAATTTTTTCATTGCTACATTGAAGATGGAAAGATCCATAGCTCAAATCAAGTTCCTGAAAAATTGCAAGGTAAATAACTTTATTCCAAATTCATTTAGACTTAGAAAACCATTTAAAGATTTACTTTCAGCCAACTTCGTAAGAAAAATAGAGAAAAAAACGTTAAAAAGAAGTATTGAAGTAAAATATAAAAATGTTACGTATTATAAAAAAAGTAAAAGTAGAAAATGAAAAGAAATTTTCTGGAATCTTAAGGGATACAGTAAAAGCAGAATTGGATGACTGGCTAAAAATTGGAATAAGAAACAAAAATAAGAAATTTGTTAAAAAGCTGAACCTTAAAGAAAAGAATTTTTGAAGAAAAACTATTCCAGTAAAAACAAAGAAACTGCAGTTGTCATGTAAAGGACAACACTGCTACTGGAGTTAGCCAAGGATTATTACAAGTGATAAATAAAGGAAGTAATTTCAATCTATCCAAAGAAAAAATAAATACAGAAAAATTGGTAATTGAATTGGAAAGCATCTGCAGCACTTTAAGAAAAAGAGGACCAAATTAAAGCAGACCTCCTCAGAAAAGATTACTACAATAGCCTTACAAAATTCCAGAAGCAAGTAAGGAAACCTCAAAAAAATTTTGATAATAGTCAATTTAAAAGCTCTTAAAGATTTCAGAAAAAAATGAAAGTGTAGTTGCTGTGAAAACAGACAAAAAGTAAATTGATTACTATTATGGATAAGAAAGATTATCTAGAAAAGATGGAAGAAGAACTAAAAAAGCCTATGTATGAAGAAGTAAAAGAAAACCCACTACCAGATTTGATTAAAAAAGTCTCTAAGCTTATTTCACTTCAAAAAAAGAAAAACCAGCTTCGAGAAAACTATAAACAATTCTCAAAATTACAGTTCAGATTACCTCAAATATATGGAATAGTCAAACTGCATAAAGAACACCAATTAGACCAATAATAGACTCAAAAAACTCTATTCTTTCAAATCTAAACTATTTTTTAAAGTCACACCTTCAGAATCTTTTAAAAGAGCCACCTAACTTGATTAAAAACTCAATGCAGCTAAATGAAAAACTAGAACTTCTTCCTAAATTAGATTTTCCTATTAAGGGTAGTTTAGACATAGTGTCTATGTATACTCATATTAATATAGATCAACTTCTGGACTTTATAGTGGAAGACTTGGCAGACCTAATAGTTTTTCACAACTAAGAAAAAAACATTAGTTGGAATTTTTGAAATGCTTACCTTCTCTTCGCAGAACAACTACTTTCAATTTGGGAAAACATTTTTCATTCAAAAATCGGGGCTAGCTATGGGCTCCCCACTCTTAGCTAACTATTATGTGGGAAAACTAGAAGAAAAGATACTAGTACAACCCACATCATCATCATCATCATCATTGTCAACCATTATCAATCCACTGCTGGACGAAGGTCTCCCCAAGTTTCCTCCACAACGGTCTGTCTTGTGCCAGTCTCCTCCATGTCACTCCCGCATATTTACGAATTTCATCCACCCATCTCCCATGTGGTCTTTTTCTGGGTCTTTTCCTGTCCCTTGGAATCCAATCTAAAATTTCGGCTGTCCATCTATGGTCTGTCCTTCTGGCAGTATGTCCAGCCCATTGCCATTTCAGGGATTTAACTCTGATCATGATGTCTTCCACTCTCGTCATTTTTCGGATCCACGAGTTCCTCTTCTTATCTCTCCTGGTTATACCAAGCATGCACCTCTCCATGATTCTTTGAGTTGTCTGCAGCCTTTGTATGTCTCTTTTAGTTAAGGTCCACGTCTCTGCACCATACGTAAGCACTGGAAGGATGCATTGATCAAACACTTTTCTTTTAAGACATAATGGCATATTGCTCTTGAAAATTATGCTGTTTCTTCCAAAAGCTCTCCAGGCAAGTTTTGTACGCCGATTAATTTCTTCATCAATGTGACCCTCACTTGATATCTGCTGTCCAAGATAAACGTACGTATCTGTTATCTCCAGTTTTTCTCCATCAATCGATAAATCTTCATTTCTTGTAAAAGCATTGAACATCACTTTTGTCTTCTGAAAGTTCATTTTTAATCCCACTTCTTTACTCTTGTCAGCAAGTTCCTGGATCATACTCTGCAGCTCTGATGGGGTAGTTGCAAAAATGACTACGTCATCAGCAAAACGAAGGTGGGTTAGATAATCTCCATTAATCTTTATCCCTTTGTTTTCCCAGTTCAGTGATTGAAAGACATTTTCCAATGTGGCATTAAAGAGCTTCGGAGATATGGTGTCACCTTGTCTCACTCCCTTTCCAATTATTATGTGTGTTGTATTTTCAAACAGCCGAATCTTTGCACTTGCATTTTCATAGATGTTATTAATAATATTAATGTATGCATCTTCAATACCGCAGGATTTCAGAGCCGTGGTAACTGCTGATGGTTTCACCGAATCAAAGGCTTACTTCTGCTTATATAGCAGATACATGGATGACATCTTATTTATAGTAGATAGCTCAGAAATTGTTCCAGAAAGAATTCTAGACTCATTCAATGAATTAGATGATTCCCTTAAGTTCACTATTGAACTTCAAAAAGAAAGAATTAACTTCTTAAATATTACTATCTATTATGAAGGTGAAAAATTCCTCACTAGTTGGTATAAAAAACCAATGAATACTAATAGACTACTGGATTTCAATTCCTATCATCCAGTTTCTATTAAGAAAAATGTAGCAAGTCAGTTTTTAGAAAAAATTAATAAAATAATTTCTACTGCAGATAAAAAAGAAGCCCATAAAGAAGAACTTAAAGTCATACTTGCAGAGAATAACTATCCTAAAGAAGAAATTGAGAAGCTTCTGAATTTTAATGGTACGAAGAACCCGCAAAAGCAACAAGTAAAATTCACTAAAAAAATTTCTTATCACAAAGGTTTATTTGAGTCTTTAAAGAGAATTAGTAAGAAGTACAATATTAGGCTAGCTCCAAGTTTAGAAAACAAAGTTAAAAAAATTTTCCCTAAAATAGTTCAAAGAGAAGAAGATATTTTAAAAATGCAAGGAGTAGTCTATGGAGTAAATTGTAGTTGTGGACAATCTTACATAGGTGAAACAGGTCGCAGACTAGAAACTCGTATAGCAGAGCATAAAGCAGCTATAAAAAATTGCTCCAACAAGACTGGATTAGATAGGCAAGTTAGAGAAACTGGGCACAGCATGGATTGGAATTCCCTTAAAGTCATCAGTTTCCAAAGCAATTTTCCAAAAAGAAAGCTGAAAGAAGGAATAGAAATTGAGAAAAATCAAAATTCCATCATCAATGACTGCAAAGGATTTTCCCTGCCTAACATCTGGCAGGATTTGTTGAAAAATAACCTAAACCGTCAAGGTTAACCGTAACCGTGATAGTGACAGGAATAAGTGACAAGACAGCCTGAAGAAGGAGAAGAGTTTTCTCTGAAAATTTGCAATTTAAATGAAAAATATTCCCATAATAGTTGCTTTAGATTAGTAATTGAATTAAGAAACTAGGAAGCCATTTCTCAACATGAGCTTTATTCAGAGAATTGAATGATATGTTTCGAAAATGAACTTTTCCTTGGTTACATAAGAGATAAATGAATTCTTTTCTCCGTCAGTTTGAATTAAAACTAAACACAAGTACTGATTTTCATATGAAAAAAACTGACTGAACAAAGTCTTTTAGCATGTTTGGATAGGCTGTATGTTCTTCCTGTTGCAGTTTTTACCTCAACCAAACATAATATGTGTGTCAGAGGTACCTCACAACCAGGGTTGGAAATTAGTATGCGCAAAATGCGACCATAATTTTTCGTTCTGCGACAAGTAAGGCACGGGCGCAAATTCGTGACTGCACAAATTTAAAAGAAATTGAAGATCTAGATTACTTCATTTTCCAGGTAAGCATCTTTT
This sequence comes from Macrothele yani, assembly GCA_039090855.1. Taxonomy (NCBI): domain Eukaryota; kingdom Metazoa; phylum Arthropoda; class Arachnida; order Araneae; family Macrothelidae; genus Macrothele; species Macrothele yani. Next base: position 17,691,624 of record CM077029.1, read on the forward strand.
TTCTAAATGTGCGGCAGTACAGTTGCAAAATTTAATGCATGCTACAGTTACAAAATTTAATGCCATCTATGTACACATAGTACCTTTGAGGTCATATATAGGACCCCAAGGTAAAATATGTAACACCTCCCAATTATCCCAACATTATAATCACTCCAGGTTTTGTGCTTCGTACTAAATAAATGAAAGTCATGAAATGGCATTAAAAAATATAACATTCAACAGAGTTGCCAAAGATCTGCTGGGGCCATATAAAACCCCAAGGGCCATATGGAGGTTAATGGATCTTTGATTTGCTGCACATATGCATAGAAAAATGTCTAGAAAACTTATACAGGGTTACAAGGAAAGTCTGATCAGGCCAACATCTCACGAACTATCACAGTTAGAGATTTACTTCTTGTGAAGTTGTATAGGAAACCCCCTATGGTGTGCACCCAATAACATCATGAACGATCCTCTCGTCCCCTTGAAAGAGGGAGTTGGACTATTGTGCCCCCTTTGCAGATAGGGCAAAAAAGTCAATTGCAAACTTGTTCAGTGAGGCAAAAATAGTACATAAATATTTTTCTCCCATAATGAAATATGGGGGAATCTCCAAATGCGAAAAAGCGGAAAGCTGCCTTCGCTGTGTCCGAATTGTATTTTCATGGAATTCAAATGTGCTTTTTGTTCTGTCGTCAGAATACAAAAATGATATGCGTGGTCGGTATGCCAACACTTCATGAACCAGTAACGGAACGTCGAAAGCTTTGCCACATACGCAAGTCAATTAGATGTGCATACAGTTTTCCTATTGGATGAGTGTTTCGCCATTTTATGCTATTTCTCCTTGTCTCAGTGTATTTTTTACTGTATTGGACATCAAAATCTGATATTGAATATGTCGAGGAACTGCATTTTATTTCAGAACAAGAACTGTTGATAAGGTTTGTAGGAAAATATTTTCTTTGTGCTTTCATTTACTCAGAACTTACCAGTTTAGATTAGTTCTAAGTAATAAGTTCTTTTCTAAATACTCTGTCGCAGCTTCCGGATGTTGTGATTTTCTTGGTGCCGCATTACCGGTCCCCTTCTACCTTTTGTTATGGGACAAAAACATTTATGTACTATTTTTGCCTCACTGAACAAGTTTGTAATTGACTTTTTCAGGGCTGCCAGCCCGCACCAAAACGTTCTTGCGTCATTCTGCTAAAAAATCACGAATTTGACAAAATCTGTGCCAATTTTGTGCCAAAAGTTAAAATTTACAGGTCATTGATGTTTTAGTTTAATCTTGTGACATTCAAAGTCGATTCAGTGGTTAATTCGCAAGTGAGATTCTTCCGCGAATTTGCGGAGTCTCTCCCCCTTTTTGTTGTCATTTTCAAACTCGATGCAAAACGGAAGAAATATTTTGGGGTATTAGTTGGGGGGAGGGGGTCGTATTCCATCTGGGGACGTTGTTTTGCCTTTTTAAACGAAACATTCGAAAATGGAGTGCAAATTTTTCCCATAATCATATTTTTTTCTCTTGCGATGTTACTTCTGTTCAGTATTGTTGTTAAATATAATTTCATTGTGCATAATTTCAGCTTGAAATTGTAGGCAATGATTTTCCGAAAAATTTCCCCGTAATCTTCGGCCACGAGGTTCGTACATTGAGTCGAGGAATTCAGTCTTTTTTGTTATCATTTGGACCGTTCTCGAGATCGATGCACAACTGAACTGAAATTTTGGGAGGAGTGGTGGTGGTGGGGGAGGGGGGATCGTTTTCTCTGTTGAAAGACGGAATTTCGTCCTTTAAAAGCGGAAAGTAGACGGAGGTAAGATTTCTCTCGTAATCGTAATTTTTTTTTTCTCGCGATGTTTCCTTTTACCCAGTATTGTTAGATATCATTTTATTCCATAAATATTTGTATTTCAGCTTGAAAATGTTGGATAAATTCCTGAAAACGGAAGTCGGACGGAGTGAAGATTTCTTTCATAATTGTATTTATTCCCCCCCCCCCCCCCCGCGATGTTCCCACTCCTATGTAGTTGTTAAATGTCACCACCCTCATAAATGTGTGTGCATTTTAGCTTGATAAGGGTGGGGGAAATTTCCAAAAACAGAAGTGAAGAAGTTTTGAAATTTGTAAGAATTGATGCATGGTGTTAAAAAAAAAAAAAAAGTATTCATTCTCTAAAAATTACACCATTTATCTAAAATAGTGAAAGCTCTGATATCAGAATTCATGGTTCTCAGGCTGAAAGTTCTTTAGCATGATGGATAAAATTGTCATCTGAGGGTTAAAAAAAAAAAGAAAAAAAAAAAAAAGAAAAGTAACAGAAAAATATTAAGGGAAAACTATCAGCCAGAAAAAAAGTAAACAGTGGATGCTGTGCAGTGGCAGAGTCAACAAAAGACAAATATGGCCGTGGAACTTGCTGAGAAGAAAGTAGGGTTTGCTAGCAAGAGGAAACCAGAGCTAATGTTCTAGCAAGTACAAGAACAAACCAGAAAAAAAAAAAAAAACTGTTTGAAGCTATGTCTTTCGAAACCACCCTATGTTATATTCATACAGCACTGCATGTGTCATCTAGCTGCTTAATTATTCACGTGCTATTTAGACGTAATCTATATTTTGAGTTACTCACCTTTATTCCCTAAATCTTTTAGGAGGTTTTCGTCTCTATACATTTCCAACACGTTTTTTTCTTATTTACATCGCGGTTCAAGGCCGCAAAAAAAAAAAAATATTTTTCAACTCACGCAAACTTCATTCCCTTACCTTCTTTTCCCTACGACCAAATTCAGATTCAAAATAATCTACCACAAATATACACAATTGAACTCCCTAAAACACTTTAATCTAATTAAAACTTCAATCAATAAAAACCTATATTACACATTTCCTAAAACGTCAAAGTTAAAAAGCTGTAAACCAAAATTATTTACAATTGCACATCAGTGCCCAATTAAAATAAACCCAAATACTTGACACAACCACTATACTCAACAACCACTGACCTCTCTCCCCTCAGAAACAAGCATAACATCCAAGCACTTTCAACCTCTGCCCAGGTCATTCTCAAGGAGCGGACGCAAGAGATGTACCACCCGTCACCATCCACGAAACGTAGCGAATGTTCCAGTGCTCGCGCGGCATCATCTCATTTCCCATTCTCCATCATTCAAGCGCACTGGAGCCATCTATCAGATGCCCAATAGCCTTATTTTCCTTTCGTACCTATAAATATCTGTTCGATTCATTTGATTCTTGAAACTAATCATCTTATATTCTAACATTTTGTTTCCTTTTTTTTTATATTACATTTTTTTTTTCTCTTGCCCTTTCCCCTCTGTTTTTCTTTGCGGCTTTCCTTTCTGATCAAATTCTTCCAATATGTGTTTAAGCTATTAGGATCATTAAAGTTACATAACCTGTGTCTATTTTTTTCAATCAACACTGTCTCCACCAATCTCAAATTCCTTTCCATATGACAATTCTTAATTTTTATTTCATCAAACTTTGGGTATTGCCTTTGTTCAATACAGTACTGGACAAATGCAGTTTTTGCTTCTTTTTTTTTTTTTTTTTAGCACTAAATTTACCAGTTACAACCCTTAACGGTATAGTGGCAAAACAGGACACTGTGCTTGCAAATGCTTCCCATTCATTAAACATTAAAAAGATTAAAAAGGGTAAATATGAGGATGTCGAAGAAAAACTTCTTGAGTGGTTTAAACAAGTAAGAAACGCTAACATTCCGATCAACGGGACAATTCTTCGTGAGAAAGGAAACAAGATTTCCAAGAAATTAAATGTTGAATTTAATCCTTCCAATGGATGAATCAACCGTTTTAGGAAAAGAGCAGGACTGACTGATAAAACTGTTTGTGGAGAATCAAAAAGTGTTAACGTCAAAGAAGTGGACGATTGGAAATCTAATATTTTACCATAACTGTTATGAGCATACGAAGCAAAAGATGTTTTAAACGCTGATGAGTGTGCTTTGTTTTACAACCTTATTCCTGACAAGGCCTACTCTTTCACAGGAGATAGCAGCCACAGAGTCAAAGTAAATAAAGAAAGATTGACAGTTCTGGTTGGAACGAATATGGATGGAACAGAAAAGTTGCCTTTATTGGTCATTGGAAAATCGAAGAATCCGAGGTGCTTAAAAAATGAGAAAACTTTTCCATGCAATTACAGAAATAGTAAAAACGCATGGATGATAGTTCTGATTTTTGAAGACTTTAATGGAGTTTCAGAAGAAAATGGCCTAAGAAATTAGAAAAGTTTTGTTATTTTGGGATAATTGCACAGCCCATCCAAAGAACATGGATCATCTGTAAAATGTAAAAGTAGTTTTCCTGCCACCTAATTCAACTTCAATGTTACAACCAATGGACCAACGAATAATTAAAACCATGAAACAATTCTACAAGAAACGTTTAGTTTATTGGCTACTGCAGAAGCTTGAATCAGACTCAAGTTACACCATATGTACACTAAAATTGAATTTATTATAATAGATACTATGCATTTTATTGTTTCTTCGTGGGAAAAGGTATAGTCTTCAACGATCACAAATTGCTTCAGGAAAGCTGGTTTCAACGCTGATGAGCATAGATTTTTTAATGAAGAAAACAGTCATAACAACAATGAAGCTTGGAAAAGTTTGCAAAAAACAACTAAACTTCAAATCTTCCTTTGAAGAGTGTAAACGTTGACAAAGATGTTCCCACGTTTGAAACACAAAATATCGACGATATTTGCGACAGACATCGAAACGCAAGAGGACAATGAACAAGAAACGCATGTAGATGAGTGCAGGCCAGTTCCAACTTCAGCTGAAGCTGGTAAAGCATTAGAAACTTTTCGCCGCTTTATAGAAAGCAACGTACGTATTCCAGCGGACATAATGAGAAATTTAAGGGAAATGGACACGTACTTTGTGAATCTAGCGGAAAAAAGGAAGAAAAAACGCTTTTAGATCAGTATTTTTGTAATCCTGTAGCATAATAAATGTAGCTTTCAATCCTCATGTTCAAGTTTAAATGGGTAAGTTGTGAAATTTTTTTTTACTTTAAAATTAACTAAAATGTAGTTTCTGGATTTAATCTATGCAACATTTTTAATCGCTAGAGTCATACGAAACCCAATCAGATGCTTCCCATTTAAGTTTTCCCGCTTAAGAAGTTTTCATTGCTAGGTCCCAACGAAAACTTCTTAAGCGTGATCCACTATATTTGGAAGGTCTGTGGTGGGCAAACAGGAAAAAATGACAAATCATTAAAATTCTACCAAAACCGAATGTTTTCTGAAAAAAGCAAAAAAAAAAAAAAAACCTGACACGGTTTGAAAACCGGACAGACCCTGGTGGAATCAGGATACTCTGCAAGTGTTCTTATTTCGCCATGACTATTTTTTCAACACCTGTGAAGGTTTATCAATGTTTCTAATGTAATATTTATTAGAACAACCCAGGAAATTACTGAATATTTTCTGTTGCTAGTCAGGAATCATTGCGAGTCTGTAAAATATAGTGACCAGGTTGGTATCACATTTCTCCCAATCTCAGCTGTACCACAAAATGATTCTGCTATAAGATATGAAATTCATTTTTGAAAGCTATACGGCCAGTTTTCATTTTGGCACCAAGAAGAACCTAACCAAAAATAAATGGATGACAAGAAAAATTTAGAAGAATGGAAGCAGCTTCGAAACATAATATCTGAACATTTTTGACCATCAAAAACTGCTAGAGAAACTAAAAACAAGCAATTTTTAGTACATGAAGGTAATAGCACAAATTGTTAAAATACTCAATTCTGCTGACTGTTATGCCAAGCAATGCAGAAGTTAAGAGAATGAAAGCATTGTGGGCAATGTTCTTGAAGACAAGACAATGGTCATGCAAAAAATGGCTTCAGAAAATAGACAGCAAATAAAGTAAGCCAAAGTAAGTATTGCTTGAAAATTTTGACCCATCCACTGCTATCAATTTATGGTGGAGAGATTTTATTTGTGAACATAATGAGACCAAGTAAAAATGATTATCTTTCCAATAAAAATGTCTAGAAAATTTGGTTGATGCGATTGAAGATAAATATAACTTTTAAGATTATATTTATTCATTTAATTGCACTGGACAATAGACAGTGGGCCCTTGTAATTACTAAGCTTAAATTTAACAATGTCTAAATAAATGAAAGGTATACAGTGCAGTGGTAAAATGTGTATACAACACGAAATAGCCGTAAGGAAAGTGGCTACTAGATTTTGTCCACCCACTGGCCAATGGCCACTTGAAAAAATCTCCAATTTTAATCTTTAGTTTGAGGAAAAACAACAACGTTAGCTTCACTTAGTGTTTCTCAACTTCAGAAGCAGGTCTGTGTCCCTGGTAATGTTAAGTAAAGCAGAAGAAAAGATTAGTGTAGGTTTGAAAAAAAAAAAAAGTGGGCATTGAAAGTGGCCAGAGAGTGAGAATAATTGGAAGTGAAACATGTAGCGCACAAAACAGAATACTTCTCGACAAATCACGCATAAGTTACGTAAAAATGACAGATGGTGAGACTTTTCGGTAGTGGCTTCCACCTTCATCAGCCATGGAATGAAACATGTGGTATAAGCATCAGTTGTTGCCAGATTTCAAAATAGCTTTCCAAATGATAGGTGTGTTAAAGGTGTGTCTGCATTGCAGGTGTTAGGAGTAAGGAAGATTTCAATGCTTGTGACCTTGAGGGCTTTCCGATTGTTGACCGGAGCGATATGTTTAACATTTTGTCAATCAAGAATTGCGGACGTATCGCTGATGGTTAAAATTGAAAGGGAGGTAGAAGGGTTGCCTTTCTTCAAATCAGCAATATGTTCCACCAACCGCCGAAGCATCAACCGGCGATTGGTGGGACAATTGTCGGTTGATGGCGGAACAATTTGGTTAGAGCAACCGCTGCATCGATCATGTAGCGTCGACATTTTTTACGATGTATCGCCTTCTGCAAAATCAAGGTTGTGAAATTTTGATCATTTATCATCATTTATTGGTGGCAAAACTTTGAATGATGTTCAAAAACATCGAGGATTTTTGCCCAATTTTTTTTTCACGTCCTTTTACTTTTTCTTCTGAATTATTATGCCTTTGTAAATTCACTAAAAATGACAAAAATGGCCAAACTGGCGCCCACTAAAATGAATTTAATTGCCAAAGTCGCAAATTAATCGCCAATTGGCAAGTGGTGAATGCTAATTTGCACCTCCATGTGATTTCTCTGTTCCCTATGAGGTTCAGCCAAAAACATGGAAATTGTAGGTGATGGCAAAACCTATGTGTTTCATCTGTTGTTTTTTTTCATGGATTTTGGTCGGAACATGAACTTCAGATGGCAGCCAATATTCATGGTAACAAGTTTTTGATTTTTAGACTGTAGATAACAAATTTAAAGAATTTTAAGGACTGCTTTAAAATGCTAAAACCATGTGGTTCAACTGTTTTTCAATCAAATTCAACAAAAACATAAGAATTTGAGAATTTGAAGTGATAGCCAGTATTTCCACTAATATAAATAGAGAAGTTATGAAATGTAAAAAATATTTTTAGGAAGGTATAAAAGTAAAGCATAATGTTTGTGTAGTATAATAGAATTATATTTATTAAAATTTTGCAAGAAGAAGACATATTTCTTTACTGAATTCAAGGTGAAAATGCCAGACAGTATAGAAAATAATATCACACCAAAAATGTAAAAATGTCAGATGGTTATTCAAATTTACCTATTAATGTACCAAAATGAGCAGTTACTGAATGTCTGTCTATACACTCATCATCAAAAAATTAATTGCACCCAGAAGGAAGTGACCGACAGAAATGAAACTTGGTGGGTAGGTTTGGCATCGTGAGGCATGCAAATGATTCAAGTATCGCGCTCGGATGGGTATGTGACGCCAGCAAGGAAGGGTCGTAGCGCTGTGCCCGACCAGCTGTATAAAGTAGTCCCGTTGCGCCTGCTTGCCATTCTGACTTGTGATGTGGCATTGGTTGCATCCTTTGCAAGTGAAGTATGCCTCGAAAAAGTTCGGAAGCAATTTGAGCAGTTTGAGGAGTTCGAGAGAGGCTGCACCGTCGGGCTCTGGGAAGCTGGGTGGTCATATTGTCTTACTACATGCTGTGGTGATACCGGTCGTGCAAATATCACCATAGCACGTAGTTGGTGGCAGTGGATAGAACAAAGCATGCAGCAGCAACAGGAAGAGCCTGGGAGACCTAGATGAACCACGGAGAGAGAGGACCGCCAGTTTGTCCGACATGAGCAGAGTGACTCAACAGCCACGAGTGCGGATAGTCAGCGAGCAGTGGTGCCCTCCATGCATCGGCCAATTAGTGCCAGCACCATTGGCAGACGTCTGCGCAACATAGGTCTACATACTCTCAGACCGTTATGACGACTGCCTTTAACACCATTGCATCCTCACCTAAGACTGCAATGGTGTCGTGCCAGACTGTCATGAAGAACTTAACCAAAAATAGCCACTCAGAATGGCAGCGGGTGATTTTCAGTGATGAGTCCGACTTTTTGTCTTGGAGGAGACTACCAATTAATCCGTGTGTGAAGGCACTGTGGTCAGTGCCAAGATGAACGGTTTTTTGTCGAACATCACACGCCCAGAAGGCCTGGTGTCATGGTGTGGGATGCAAGTACTTATGATGCCAGATCACCTTTGGTGTTCATTACAGGCACTTTGACAGCCCAACGTTATGTTGAGGAGGTTCTGCAACCAGGCAGTGGCCCTAACTTTTCTGAACGCTAACTCCAGTACGATTTTCGAACAAGACAATACTTGTTGGCATACTGCTGCTGCCTCGAAAGGTTGTATTCAAGACACTGACACTGACACTGCCATGGCCAGCCGCATCGCTAGACCTATCGCCGATTGAAAATGTGTGGGATGCTACTGAACATGCTATCCAATATCCATACTCCACCACTAGGGTGCAATCTGCAGGAACTGCATGAGAAGTTTCAAACTGCATGGGGTGGTTTATCACAGGACACCATTAAGAACTGGTATACCTCCATGACGAGATGTCTGGCATGCTGTGTAAGTAAAGATTAAAATTGGTGATTTTTTCGAGTGGCCAGTGGGTGGGCAAAATTTAGTGGCCACTTTCCTTACGGCTATTTCGTGTTGTATACACATTTTCTTATCACTGCACTATATTATTTTAGCAATTTGTGTTATGACCTTCATGTACTAAAAATTTTTGTTTAGTTTCTCTAGCAGTTTTTAGTGAGTTATTAATGGTCAAAATGTTCAAACATAATGTTTCGAAGCTGCTTCTATTCAGCTAAATTTTCCTTTTCATTCCATTTATTTTTGGTTAGGTCCTTCTTGGTGTCAAAATGAAAACTGGCTGTATAGCTTTTAAAAATGAATTTCATATCTTATAGCAGAATCATTTTGTGGTACAGCTGAGATTGGGAGAAATGTGATACTTTATTTTACAGACCCGCAATGATTCCTGACCACTACAAAATATACAGTAATTTCCTGGGCTGTTCTAATATATATTACATTAGAAACATTGATAAACCTTCACAGGTGTTGAAAAAATAGTCATGGCGAAATAAGAACACTTGCAGAGTATCCTAATTCCATCAGATTCTGTCCGGTTTTCAAACCCAATGTCAGTTTCCTTAAGTCGTGTCAAAACACATTAAAACTACAGCACTTGCAAGATTAGTTAACCAGGGAGCTCACATCCCTCTGTGAAATGAGGCAAGAGTTATTTCTTCTCACAAAAACAAAAATGCGACTTTGCTAGCGGAGAGTTTACACATCGTCAATAACGCTGATAAATGTTGTAACGATGAAATACCCAGATTCATACCTCCAACTTGGATGCAGTTAATTTCGAACAAGAAGAAGCAAATAAACCAATAACTCGAACTTTATTTCGGAACTCACCCAATAACAATTAAGACACAACAATCATAAGTCAGAGTATGGTGACGTTTTTTGAAGTCATTCGTGTGCTGACCGCGATGTATATAAACAAAAGCGACGTTCCACGGTGGACTCTTTTTCAAATTTTTACAATACCTGTTTTAGAATTCACCTGAGGATGTGCTGGGAGCCAGCATGAAAGATCTAGTGATGTGATTTTGACTTTTAGCTTTTGATTCAGTGTAAATAAAAAGTCAATTTTCCATCGTTAAATTTGAATTTAATCTTATATCATGCAACAACGGCATTCTAGCAATTGAAGTCAGTTTCCTTTTCTTTTTTTAATGATTTTTTCAGGAAACGTTAAGTTTTGATAGAATTTTAATGATTTGTCATTTTTCCTGTTTGCCCACCACAGACCTTCCAAATACTACAAATTCTCCATAGCCACTACGAAAATCATTGATCGCTGCGGAGTGCAGGAAACATCGAATATACTACAGAAATAAAAAATCTGGTTGTCGGGTTTTTTTTCCCTTCAGAAAATGTTGCTTTGGTAGAATTTTAATGATTTGTCATTTTTTCCTGTTTGCCTACCTCAGATCTTCCAAATGCAATGAATTTCCCAGTCACTACGGAAATTGTCGATCGCTACGGAATACGGGAAACATCAAATGTACTACGGAAATAAAAAATCTATAAAATAATGTTATTCTATCATTTGTTCAAAGTTTATTTTCATGTTTTCAAAATTTTAACATTCATCAAACATTTTTGGGACTGTTTATTGGATGTTTTTAATGTTGCGACATTTGTTCGATATAATTTGAACATCTTCATGCCGTTCGCCGCCTAAAAATGATTGTTTTAGCACGAATGAAAATGTTCCGTAGTTTTCTAAATTTTGAATTTTTCTTACCCCAAGATGCACTTCCTTTTCACTTTCTTTCTGGTTGTATTCTTATGTTATATTTTTTCTGATTATGTTTCTCGTTTTTATAGCTTCAGTAATAGGGAAAAAGAACAACTTCGTGTTTTAAAAGATTTTTCTAGTGAAGTACAGTTTTTGTTATTTCTAACAAACTGTTCTTCGAAACCAATCAATACGGAAATTATTTTTTTCCATTTTGTTTAAAGCTAAATTAAATTTCAAAATCGGTACTTATTCCGCCTTGATGGAATCGGCCTTTTCTGTGACCCGTAAAATGATCATCACGGCAGAGTGAACAATACAGTACTGATTTTTGATATCTAATTTTGCTGAAAAACTTGTGTTTACCCATTCCTTAGTAACGTTTTACTGTATTTAGGGGTATACAAGAGTTTTTTCTATTTTGTTTAAAGCCAACTTCACACACGTGCAAAGGAAACGCGACAGCGTGGAATGAAAGACTGCATGCGGTGGCGGAAAAGAGAAGTCCTGATTTTCTACCTTTGCTTTCTTTTTGTAAACAAAAGGGAAAATGCTTGCTCATTTCATTTGATAAGCAAGAAGTGCCTAAGCAATGGACAATTGTGCATTTTCAGAGAAACCAAACTTTAAAAAACAAGCTGCTGAAGACGAGTTGTGATGCCACAGTTACATCTAAAGCCACAGGTGTCCATTCCCGATATGGTTACTTTGTGTACCAACTTAAGTGGAAAAACAAATAGCCACCCCCGTTCTTGAAGAGTGAATCTATAAATAGATCGTACCCACTTATTTGCAGAGGAAAAAGCTGTTTTTCACTGCGCATGAGTTGGATGATTTGAAAATGCATTTCCTATAACAGGATCATTTTAAAAATGCAAAGGAATTCTTTAGCAATGAAAAAAGGCAAATATTTGAGCGTGGTGACTAAAGTTACTTTTTCTACTGGACATTTTATTTTATCCAGTCGCCACGTGGCGAGTGATGACCGCTAATTTTAATCTTTATGTGTAAGCAAACATGGCTGTACTGATTTTTGATATCAAACATGGCAGCCCCACACCATACTGAGAGCCATTACTTATTGCATGTAGCTCAATAAATATTGCTCATATCAGGCTCAATGTTTAATAATTTATTGTTCCTGGTAACCTTTACCTTCCTTCCGAATAGCATTGCAGCCCGACACGTCCTTCTGTGTGCAACCGTTTTTTCCATGATTAGTGTATACTTTTAAATGTGTATCATCATCATCATCATCATCATTGTCAACCATTATCAATCCACTGCTGGACAAAGGTCTCCCCAAGTTTCCTCCACAACGGTCTGTCTTGTGCCAGACTCCTCCATGTCACTCCCGCATACTTTCGAATTTCATCCACCCATCTTCCATGTGGTCTTCTTCTGGGTCTTTTTCCTGTCCCTTGGAATCCAATCTAAAATTTCGGCTGTCCATCGATGGTCTGTTCTTCTGGCAGTATGTCCAGCCATTGCCATTTCAGGGATTTAACTCTGATCATGATGTCTTTCACTCTTGTCATTTTTCGGATCCATGTGTTCCTCTTCTTATCTCTCCTGGCTACACGAAGTACACCTCTCCATGCTTCTTTGAGTTGTCTGCAGCCTTTGTATGTCTCTTTTAGCTAAGGTCCACGTCTCTGCACCATACGTAAGCACTGGAAGGATGCATTGATCAAACACTTTTCTTTTAAGACATAATGGCATATTGCTCTTGAAAATTATGCTGTTTCTTCCAAAAGCTCTCCAGGCAAGTTTTGTACGCCGATTAATTTCTTCACCAATGTGACCCTCACTTGATATCTGCTGTCCAAGATAAACGTATGTGTCTGTTATCTCCAGCTTTTCTCCATCAATCGATAAATCTTCATTTCTTGTAAAAGCATTGAACATCACTTTTGTCTTCTGAAAGTTCATTTTTAATCCCACTTTTTACTCTTGTCAGCAAGTTCCTGGATCATACTCTGTAGCTCTGATGGGGTAGTTGCAAAAATGACTGTCATCAGCAAAACGAAGGTGGGTTAGATAATCTCCATTAATCTTTATCCCTTTGTTTTCCCAGTTCAGTGATTGAAAGACATTTTCCAATGTGGCATTAAAGAGCTTCGGAGATATGGTGTCACCTTGTCTCACTCCTTTTCCAATTTTTATGTGTGTTGTATTTTCAAACAGCCGAATCTTTGCATTTTCATAGATGTTACTAATAATATTAATGTATGCATCTTCAATACCGCAGGATTTCAGAGCCATTGCAACTGCTGATGGTTTCACCGAATCAAAGGCTTTTTCATAATCGATAAAAGCCATGCACAATGGAAGTTCATATTCCCTCGCTCTTTCAATTAGTTCTCTCAATACGTGGATATGATCTATTGTGCTGTAGCCACTCCTGAATCTAGCATGTTCTCTCGGTTGATCCATGTCCAGTGTCACCTTCAAGCGGTGTGAAAGAACTTTAGAGATTTTATAAACCACTGATAGGAGGCTGATAGGTCTGTAGTTGCTGAGATCCTCAATGTCACCTTTTTTATGTAGCAAGATCATTGTAGTGTTGTTCCAATCCTCAGGAATTTTCCCTTCATTAAGGCATCGAGTGAAAATTTGGGCGAGTACTGTTTCGATTTCTCCACTTGCTTCTTGTATGATGTCTACAGTAATTCCATCTTCTCCTGGAGCTTTTCCCCGCTTCATGTTCTTGATTGCATGTGCAACTTCTGCTGGAAGGACTGGAAGAACTCTGGTACTGGTACCTTTCATGATGTCTGGAGTACATGTATCATCCTTTTCATATAATTTAGAGTAGAAATCTTTCACTCTTGTCAAAGTTTCGCCTCTAATTCTTGTTACAGAACCATCTTCTTTTCTCAGTGCCATAATCTGTTTTTTTCCTTACTGAGATGTCCCTTTGCTATCTTTAGGCTTTGGTTGTTTTCATTTGCCTTCCTTACTAGTTCACAGTTGAATTTCCTTACGTCTTCAGTGATACTTTTTCGTACTGTCTTGCATAGCTCTATATATTCCACTTTGGAAGTCACATCTTGTTTAGTTGTCCTCATCTCTCTTCTTTTTTGCATCAACATTTTGGTTTTTCCTGATAATTTGTTCACATACAATTTGTTCTTAGTCCCAGCTAATTTTGTTGCTGTTTCCATAAGAGCTTTGGTTGCTTTTCTGTTAACTTCAGAAATATCCACTTCTTCCGATGTTAGGCCTTCTAAAGCAGAGAATCTGTTCTTCAGTTCCAATTTGAAGGTATTATGGTGTTTTTTAAGGTTGGTTATGTCAATACATTTTGTTTGTCTTATGAGCTTGCTACGTTCGAGTCTAGTGTTGAGGTGTATCTTACATCTCGCCAATCTATGGTCACTGCCTGTGTTGAACTTGTTTAGCACACTGCAGTCTTCTATGACAAATTTTTTGTTACACATAATAAAATCAATTTCACTTGTCGTCCCATTTGGATGTCTCCATGTCCATTTCCTGTGTGGCTTTTTCTTGAAAAAGGAGTTCAAGATAAAAAACCCTTCTGCCTCTGCAAAATGTGTATATAGTGTGTAATATGAAATTATAAGTGCCTAGTCAAAAGATAGATATCACACATATATATATGAAATATTAAATTTATCGGTGGGTTCCAGATGAAAATTTTAGTTTGTTAAGGCTCTACGAGACCCACCATCTTGTATTGCTGCCTTCTCTTGTTAACCAACGGGCAAGCATATTTCACAAATTGCTCGGGCAATTTTTCACATTTTGGAACACCGTTTGTGGCTAACGCAAGATATATGATAAATAAAGAGTTCCCTGGTTTCAGAATTTTCATTTTGGACTCTGTAAATATTTTTTTATTAGTTAATAAAACTATGGAAGACACCTTGATACGACTTTCGCTGCAGATAAAAAATGAAGGGAAAGGTCAATAAAAATTCTGAAACCAGGGAACTCTTTATTTATCATATATCTTGCGTTAGCCACAAACGATGTTCCAAAATGTGCAAAATTGCCCGAGCAATTTGTGAAATACGCTTGCCCGTTGGTTAACAAGAGAAGGCAGCAATACAAGATGGCGGGTCTCGTAGAGCCTTAATCCGCTTTGGGGCCTTAATGTTGCGAGCCCTGAAACAACACTTAATCGTGCATAATAGTAATTTTTAATTTAATAGTAGTGTTTTGTTTTAATTGTTTTTAATAATAGGGTGAGTGTTCTAGTAAATGACCAGTTAAGAGTCACAACATGAATATTTTCTGATTGCTGTATGAAATTCAATCACAGTCAAATAAAACTTTTTGTAAAAAGCATCTAGAAGGGCAATAGAATACTACTAACATGTTGGTTTCTTTCTAGCAGTAGAGAGAAAGTCAGAATAAAGAGATAACTTTCTCTTACCTTGAACCCCAGAGAATGACCATTTCTTTTCAAAGATTGACTACTCTGGCACCAATAAATGACCGCAGGCATGAATTATTGAAATGTGTTGCTTAAATTACCTATGGAAATTGTAATTTTCTTGTCCTTTAAAACGGGTTTTATTTATAAAGTCAGCCTGAGAGTAATTTCTTCTAGTTTAACATCTATTAAAATGTGGAAATGTTACTGATAATGTTCATTCAAATTAGATTTAGAAGGATCATCAACTTGGGAAAGAGGAAAAGCAGGTTGACTGATTCCGTATCAACTCAACACAATTTGAAGACATTTTTTACCTCACCATCTCATATTTTAATGAAATTTGGTACATAGGTGGCCTCTATATAGATTAAGAAAAATACCAAATTTCATCGTCATATATCCACTGGTTTTGAAAATACAGCTATATAAAATATCCCAAAACACCCTAAAATTGGAAGATTGATATGTTTTTAAATTCTGATTGTAGCTCCCCTAATTAAGATAGAGAGATGGGAAAGGTATCTTTATGTAGTATTTTTTATGCTCTTTTATTTGATGTACACCATAAAGGTTAAGATTTTAAAAATTTTAAATTTAAATTTTGAATTTTTCAAAATGCTACGCTCCAAAAAATTCGAATTTTTTTTAAAACAATCTTTATTTGTTTGGTATTTGATTGTGTGAGTTGTAACTTGGGATGATAATGGGTTTACTTAAAAAGCTATATTCAAATTTAGCCTAACACAAGAGTTTAATGAAAAAAAAAAAGAATTAAAGAAAGATGTAAACTGAAAATAAATTTGGGCTAAATCTTAGTTTCATTAATAATAATAGATATAGTATTTTTGTTATTTAAAACCATGTATTTAAACAATGTTTTATTTTTAATTGATTTGTTTAAAATCTGAGACTACATGGGTTTAAAAATTTTATTAATTTCATTATTCAGAATTTGTAATAATTCACAATACAATATAAAAAAATAAACAGACTTTAAAAAGTAATTTCAATTACTGCCCAAGAAACACACCACAATAATAATAACATATGGCATTGAATTGCTTACATTTATGCAAATTATATTCCTAATCTTAAACTTAAATTGTTACTTAAAGCAGAATCTCCTAAAATTAAAAAAAAAAAGTTGTATCATTGTTTTGAAGTGAAATCACACCGATAGATTCTTGATATAGTCTTTAAATGCTTCAGTAGTTTGGTGTATTTCTGTTTCAGAGAGATTGTAGAGTTTTTCCTGTCGGAGTCGCAGGATTTACTTTACACACATCTTGTGGGCTAGGGTAGGAAAAGGATGTAGATGGACCAGCTGGATGTAAAAACGAGACCTTAACTTCATTCTCACTCTCTTCTTTTGCTAGAACATATGCTACTCACTAGTTGTTTTCATAGATTATGGTTATATAACCAATAATTTCTGTTATTTGCAGTCTGTCTTGTAATGCTGATACTTTTTCAGTAGCTGACTGGTTTGATTCTGAGAACATCTTACCTTTTATTTTTGAATTACGCAATGGGATAGAAATAAAAGCATGAAGTTTCTGGGTACCTTGTATTGTTAGTGACATGCTTAGGCAATTTTCCAAAAATTGGTCTGTTTTTATGTATTTTTCTTGACTTACATATGTAAAGCTTGCCACAAAAATGTTCTGAATTGCCCATTTGTACAACTGAAATGGTGTTTGAATTTGATTCTCGTAAGGGCATTGTAAGCTGGCTCAAGCAGCTAACCTTTTCATCGTTCCACCAACGCCATCACATGGCCCCTTCCTGTGTGCTGTTGCTGAAAAATGCCATTCAGCATCATTGTTGAAGTCATCTTGATGGAAACATAAGTTTTTGAATTTTTTCCGATTTTTCTACTGGGCTGCAGACCCGTCAGAAAAATAGTAAATTTTGACGCTGTTGTCACCAAACTTACTTTTCAAGAAATTAATAAGTTTTTTTTTTTGGAAGCAGTACAGTGCAATTGCGTTGTGCTCTAAACATTCAGAAATTACTACAAACTTACATGTTCAGTCTTTTCTGTTTTGTAATAGATGACAAATGGGTGGACTCTGGCTTGCCCACTGGTCCAGTGATAGCTCTGGGCTTAATCTTGAAGAAGAAAACTATAATTTTCGGCAAAATCATAAATGACGAGAAATTCTGAGTCTTTGAGGTTTTCCTTAGTACTATTCATGAAAGAGCTTTGCTGCTTAGCAATGAAGTCATGTCTGACCAAAGCAGACAGTTTTTCGCAAAACAAATCAATAAAATCTGAAGTTGATTTTTCTGGTGTCTCCAAGTTGCATCTATCAACTGTAATCCATTGGCAAAAAGTTAGTTTTTCAACCAAGTTCTCCTCAAAACTGTGTTCCATTACATTTCTTACTTTCTCATTCCCAGGACAAGCGGGACACTTCCCCAAATGACAATCTATGGAAGCAGGGTTGCAAAATACTCTTGCAAGACAATGTTTGTAGGAAGATAATTGTCCATTTGTTAGTGAACCGATTCTTGCATTTTCCATCATCAGTTTTACATTTTGGTGTGTGGTGTATACACATACCGTATGAGTACCACTAGACCCTGCCAGGACACAGTTTTTTGGTCTGAGCTCTGCGAATTTGGAAAAACTTACTTTCGTGCCTGCAAATTTATCTTTGAATGACCATTAGCTTCTGCCAAATTACATAAAATCAGCCTCTTTGACAATTTAACTTTATCTCCGTTTTCAGTCCTAACAGAAACACTATCTTTCATTCCAGGTAAAACCGAACTAATTTCATCACTTTGGTAAAACGATCGTACTACTTCAACTACTTCAGAAGAGAGACTTACCTGGTTTTCTATTAAGGCTTTCCAAAATTCCTTTCTCCTTCAAATTTTTTTTTATTGTCTTACCATATAATTAGGAACATTGAACTCTTGCATGGTTTTCCTAACACTCCATGACTCTGGTAAGCAAGTCAAAATCATCAACTGTTTATCTCTAGTGCAGTTAGAAAAATTACTTTTAAAATTGTCCATAAGAGAGTCATAAAGTATTTCATCCTGGTCATCAGATGACTCTTGAATATTTGTAAAAAGCTTCCGTTTCATAGCAGAACTGATTTTTTTTATTTTGGTTGAAGCATAACATTTAGATTTCAGCTTTTTCTTATTGACAGGTGATTCACCCAATTCATGTAACGAAGTATTCAGTGTTTCAATTACTTCTGATGTAGATGCAAAATTTTCGTCCATTTTCTCATCAGCATAGGTTTCATTTGCTTTTTGACTAATTTTTGAAGTTTTCAGCTGCTTTCTGCAAGAATCACAAATTTTAGTCCCTTTTGTTAAAGTCATCAAAATTTTCCAACATCCAGTCTGTCACATTTCTTAGCTTTTTTTTTTTTTTTTTTTTTAATCTCTTACTCTATGGTAACTTTTTTTCAATGGATTGAAACATTGTATTACTGGTTACTGCATATCTTGTACTTTCCATTGTTGATTATTTGTGCATAAAATGTAAAATTCAAATAGTAAAATAACTGCCTCCCATTACCTGTTCTTTTTATGTTTCCTAAAAAATCCTGCACAGCTTCAATTTATAAAAGTCTAGTTTCAAAACTGAAAAGGATATACTTTATTCAATTTAAAGTTTTCAACCACATATCACTTTCACTGCATGAAACACATATGATCACCATCAAAACCTAAAGCAGACAGGTCTGCAAGGTAGGAATGCAAGTTGCTGCTTGTTGGGTTTTGTTACCAATGATCTAAACAGAATCAGTTTTTCAAGTCGGAACATGCAGAGTTTTGTCCAAAACAAAATGTAGCCTACAGTACAACTGCAGTCTTTTATTTTTTTATATTGTATTGTGAATTATTACAAATTCTGAATAATGAAATTAATAAATTTTTTAAATCCATGTCGTTTCAGATTTTAAACAAATCAATTAAAAATAAAACATTGTTTAAATAAATGGTTTTAAATAACAAAAATATTATATCTATTGTTATTAATGAAACTTTTTTTAGATTTAGCCCAAATTTATTTTCAGTTTACATGTTGTTGTTTTTTCATTTTTTTTTTCATTAAACTCTTGTGCTAGGCTAAATTTGAATATAGCTTTTTAAGTACACCCATTATCATTCCAAGTTACAACTCAAACAATCAAATACCAAACATATAAAGATTTTTTTTTTTAATTTCGAAATTTTTGGAGTGTCGCAGTTTGAAAAATTCAAAATTTAAATTGTAATTTTAAAATTTGAATTTTTTAAAATCTTTATCCCTATGGTGTTGTACATCAAATAAAAGAGCATAAAAATACTACAAAAAGATACCTTTCCCATCTCTATCTTAATTAGGGGAGCTGCCATCACAATTTAAAAACATATCAATCTTCCAATTTTGGGGTGTTTTTGGACATTTTACATAGCTGTATTTTCAAAACCGGTGGATATATGATGATGAAATTTGGTTTTTTTTTTATCTATATGAGGCCACCAATGTACCAAATTTCATTAAAATCTGAGATGGTCAAGTCAAGTCGCCGTGTTGAGTTAATACGGAATGACCTGGCACCTAAAACAAAAACAAAGTTTCATTCAGATTTAAAACATATAATTTATTGACATTTAAGCAAAACTACAAGCACCCTATCCTGTATAATTTACCAGGAACTTGGAATTAATAACAAATATAATTATAATTCAGAATTATTTAAAGTTCATAATAAGCAGAATACATAAGACTACATCAGTAATTATCCATTTCAGGAACTTTGAAAACACAAGACCCTTTCGCAACTGTCTTAGGCTCTTTAATGCACGCTATTATATCTCTATGGCTGTACCATATTTGATCAACTTTTTTTTTGCCATTTCCATTTATCTTATAGATTGTAAAGATTAAAATTGGGGATTTTTTCGAATGACCATTGGCCAGTGGGTGGACAAAATCTAGTGGCTAATTTCCTTACGGCTATTTCATGTTGTACACACATTTTATCACTGCACTATATACCTTTCATTAATTTAGACATAGTTAAATTTAAGCTTAGTAGTTATAAGGCCCACTGTCTATTGTCCAGTGCAATTAAATGAATGTATCTGATCTTAAAAGTTATAGTTTTCTTCAACCACATCAACCAAATTTTCTAGACAGTTTTTATTAGAAAGACAATGTAATCATTTTTATTTGGTCTCTCACTATGCTCACAAATAAAATCTCTCAATCTCTCCACCATAAACTGATAGCAGTGGATGGGTCAAAATTTTCAAGCAATACTTACTTTTGTTTACTTTATTTAATTTGCTGTATTTTCTAAAGTCATTCTTTTCATGAGTATTGTCTTGTCATCAAGAATGTTGCTCACAATGCTTGCATTCTCTTAACTTCTGCATTGCTTGGGGCTTGGCATAACAATCAGCAGAATTGAGTACTGCATACCCGTCGGGGACAGATTCGGCAACATCTCTGGTAAGGATAAACAATCATTGGATCTACCGCCGAACCATTTGCTGAATATTTACAGAGTACTGTGGTGCATTTTTTCTCTTGACTAGGTGCTATATCATAGAAATTCTTATACAGCTTTGGCCCTAGAAGTTTGCCTGTTTTAGGACAAAGTTCTATCCCTGTCTGATCTGCATTGGATATGTGGCTTGGATCTTTAAGCAAATTATTAGCTGCTACTTTTTCCAAAAAAAGCACTTAGTTCCTTAAACCACTTCTGTAACAGCAGCCCGTGCTTCCGATATTATTTCTGTATTTCTTCTAGCTACAGTAGGATTTTGTTTCAGGAATAACTCTAGCCATTTCCTCCCTGGGCGATTGTTTTGAAATGGGTTACTTCATTATAACCTTTCAGAAGACATCCTTCACCTACTCAGGATGCATAGGAAAACCTAGCTTGGCTTTCCCAATTTTCCACTTTACCTAGTGGCATTCTTTTGTCAGAGTTAAAGGTGGCCCCATTCTCCTCCATGCAGTTTATTATTTATGAGAGTTCCTTTAGGAATACAGTAAAACTTCAAAAATCTGGCATCCAGAAATCCGGCACTTTTCTGATTTCGTTTTCGTGAGAACATTTGATGTTTCACCAATAACCATGAAAATCTGCCGTTGTACCGTCATCGCGAGATCATCCGATCTCAGCGTGTGAATTGCCGGTGTAACATCAGGAGGTTTCTCAAATTCGTCATCTCATTGGCAGCGCTGAAGTGACAGAGGCCAATGAGGCGAGGAATGAGTGTTTACACTTGAAATGCGGGGCAGTATGTGGATTTGATCATATAATGACATCTACCTTCATGATGCATCGCAGTAATTGTCTTTGCAATGTATCATATCAGTCAAAAAACTGTAACATCGATGTAAAATTCACAGAGTTTTCATGATGTATAGATGCATCACCCAGTCCAAGCGGTTGCGCTGGTTTTTTCAAGATTTTGTCAAACCATTCGCCAAATTCAAGTTTTTCAACAGTTTTATAATAAATAGTATAAAAAGGTAGTAGCCAGTATTTTCGCCAAAAATTTTTTTCCATCGCCAGAAGGATTTTTTTTTTTTCGCAAATCGCGAAGAATTTGATCAGCAGCGCGACCTCTGCATATTTATGAGGTGTAGGCGTGCAAATTTTCGTTAGTGACCTGTTGCATGTAAGTACGTGCGTTATGTAAGCCAGTTAAGCAATTTCTGGGTAGCTTGGCCAAAATCTTCATAAATCCGGCACTCGTCCGGTCCCGTCAATGCCGGATTTTCGAGGTTTTACTAGCGTTATTGGCACTCATGGTGTCACTTCGTACTGCCACTATAGCTTCAGACAAATCATCTGTATAGTGGAAACAAGAGGATGACCTTTTCTTCTCCTCTACACAATCTTCCATGTTGGAATATAATCTATATAAACGAGGTGAATAATAATAATAACCTAGAATTTTATCATTATTATCCAGTAATTAGTGTATAACCACATACATGAAAAACTACCGAAAAGACACTATAACTATTTTAACTCCAATGTTAAAATATTTAATATATACATTTAAAAGATGATATAATAAAATATGTACACACATGAGATCTTTCGGTGCCCAAGCTACATATTTTATTATATCATCTTTTAAATGTATATATTAAATATTTTAACATTGGAGTTAAAATAGTTATTGTGTCATTTCGGTAGTTTTTCATGTATGTAGTTATCGGCACGAGTTAAATTCACAGTATATATAGTGTATAACCAATAAATGACTACTATCGTCCAGTAAATGTCCGACACACAATTTATGTTGTTCATTTAGTGTTCACTCTAGAAACAGAAAAGGACAGGGTAATTTTTTTTTTTTTAATAAGGGCACATTTGTATAAAAAAGGACGCATTATGCATGCAAAATGTCATAAGATCTGAAACAAGGGCACTTTTGTATCGTGAAGGAGCACTTTATTCCTGGAAAGGGTCATATCTGAGAAAAGGACACTTTTTTTATTAAAAAGGAACATTTTATGTATACGTAAGGCCATAATTTTAGACCCCCCTCTCCCTGTGACCCAAAATAAACCAAAGTCCCATTCCAGAACAATGTGATTTTAAGGTTTTTCAGGGGCACATCTTCTTGCATGATTAATTTGGCATCCATCTGCACCTAACGTCTATTTGACCCTATTCTCATCCTAACCATAATAACGTTACATAGTACTGTGGTGAGGTAGGAATATTTCAACGACAGGCTCTATATTTTTGGAAGCTTCTTTTTTTACTTAAATATATTTCTGTATGAAAACCCAGAACGTAAATGATAAAAAATCATAATCAAATGAAACTACGCATTTTTTTTTTTTTTTTTTTTTTTGGGCCATATCAGATAATTTGTCTTGAAGTTATTAATACCTGGTGGAAGTAACAGCAAATAAAAACTGGTGATTTTTCTTTTCTAACACCAGTGGATGGTCAAAATGTAGTGGCCACCTTGTTTAGGCCTATTTTATGCTGTATACGCAATATATCGCTGCACTGAACCTTTCATATATTTAGACACAGATATGTTATTAAATACAAATAGCTTAGCAGTTAGAAGAGCACACTATTATCCAGTGGAGAATATTAAATGTATAAATAAGATATAAAAAATCCTTAGCATGTTTACCAGAGATTAGAACGTTCTGTGATTTTCGGAATTTCAAATTTTTATGATCAAGCTGCCCCCTCACCACACACACACACACATTTCTTCTTTATATTCTTATTTTTTATATATATTTTTCTGACCAGGCTCCTCATTTTTTAACACCTTTTGGTAACATTAAAAACAAGCAGAACTTTGCAGTTTCTATTAATTTTTTCTATTGAAGTGTTTTCCTTCTCTTTTACAAATCAGTCTAGCAATAATTTTGGTTTTCTTCCCCATTTTTAAAGCAAAATTAAATTTCAATATGGATACTTAATCTATCCATGATAGAATATGAATTCAATTTTCTGTGACCCGTAAAATGGTTTTTACAGCAGAGTGAACAATGCAGTGCCGATTTTAGATATTTAATTTTGCTTACAATGTGTTTTCCCCATCTCTGAGTACCCCCCCCCCATTAGAGGTCAGAACAAGAACTCTGTAATTTCTTTATGGTGAAATGGTGAAATTAATGTTCTAAAACCCTACTGTGTGCGGAACAACGTGTCATAGCCCACTATAGGGTTCAGAACTAACATGCTGAAACTTACTTACATTCGCAGAGCTCTTACACAACTTATTATGCACGAAAGAATAAATCCAGATCTTATGTCTTGTCGTGCACACTAAACTGAAGAATGAGATGTTCCTCCTTTTTACACCACCACAAGTCTGCAATTTCCACTCAATGATCTTGTTAACCATAAGGTTTGTGGGTATCGTCTTCGAGCAAGAAGACCATACCCACAAACCTTAACAATACGTTCGTGGGTGTGTCTAGGTGTGGAACGGCAGGGACAATAGGAGACTAAAGGCAGGGTAAAAATTGTGAGAGGGCAGCTGGAATTTTACAGTCCAAAAAGAAGGCAGGGCAGATTTTAACATGCCAAAAAAGGGCAGGGTGTCGTGCCCTGCTAAAATGTCCTAGGGGGAACACTAGTTCATTTACTTGTAGCAGTACCCTTTTAGGTGATTCAGTAGTGCAAAAATATTCGCATTATTTATAAGGTGGTCATTATACTTGGTAACAGCACGAGACAGAATCTTTTCTAACACCAGTGTATGACTGAAATGGTCATTCACTGTTACCATACCAGGGAATTGCTCCAGTTTGTGATCACCCCTGCTACTGCATGCATTTGTGGTTGTATACACTTTCTATCTATGAAAAATATATTTATGACTTGTAAGTTCCAGAACAATTATAATAAAAGTAAGAAGGAATTACTATAATATGTGATATTATAGTACTACATGATTAATCACACAAGGCTTACCTTATTGTGAAGTATGAACAGAACAAACAATCTCACTGCACCCACATGTATACCACCATCTTGGATTCTGTATCACGTAATTATGGTTTGCCAATCACAAGTCTTACAAGAGACATCACTGCTTCTTTTATTTGTGCAGCTTCATTGGCTAACAGGCCTGTGGAGCTTATTTTAAACGTTTTAAGTGGAAATTAGTCATTTACTGGATCCGGTAATTCACTAGTTAGTAGTACATTCACCCTAGTTTAATGTTGTTTCCACCTAAACTTGATTAGTAGTATGTTGAGGATCTGTTCGTGTTATTTCAAAGTAGAACAGTACTGAAATGTAACCACTTGTTATTTTGCATTACGCTGCAGTTGTAATTGTGTTTTTTTTTTTTTCTACTTCTCTAGAGACTATGAAGCGTAGTAGGCCTCAGAGTGATATCACTTCACTTGCTAGCAAGGCTGCTAAGAGAAGAAATGAAGATTTACTATTCACAGTTCAAAGTACTTCCCCAGTAGGAGTGGTTGATAGTAGTTGTTGGATGCTTCTACATAAAGCAGCAGCACATTCTACTGAAGACAATCAGATGCATTGTGATGAAACTCCTGTGCTCGTAGTAGGCAAAGAAAACTACAAAGCAGAAGAGGCAGTTCTTCATTTACAGAATGGATCTAATGCAAACTTGAGATGCAGAGAATGTATGCAAATCATTTGTAAGTACAATGCTAATCGCAGCTTGAACAAATTATTGAAGTTTTTATTGATTGATGCTGCAAAAGATGGACATGTGGAATGTTTAAAAACATACCTTGCCTGCAATGCTGATCCAAACATGAGCATTAAATTGTGTGCAATTCCACTCTTAGCAGCTGCTAGAAATGATCACCCAGACTGTGTAAAAATGCTACTTAATTACAGTACAAAACAGAACTTGCACATGAACCAATTACTTAAGTTTTTACTTTTTACTGCTGCAAAGAATGGCTATACAGAATGCTTAAATGTACTCTTTGACTGCAATGATGATTCAAACTTAAACACAAAATCACTAGAGATTCTGCTCATGGCTGCTTCTGAAAATGGCCATGCAACATGTGTAAAAATACTGCTTGATTATCATGCTGATCCAGACATGTACATAGATAAATTTCTAGAGGAACCATTCCTTTGTGATGTTGAGAGTGGTCATGCAGAATGTGTAAAACTATTTGATTACAGTGCTAATCTGAACTTGAATATAACTGAATTATCAGGGACTCCATTCACTGCTGCTGCTGTGAAAGGTCATACAGAATGTGTAAAAATACTCCTTGACCATAGTCCTAACCCAAACTCGAAAAAGGATCGATTACAAGAGACCCCACTTATTGCCGCTGCTAAAAATGGTCATGCAGAATGTGTAAAACTTCTCCTTCAGTACAATGCTAATCCAAACTTAAGGGTGTATGAAATTTTTGAGACCCCACTTATTGCTGCTGCTAGGAATGGTCACACAGAATGTGTAACACTTCTTCTTCAGCACAATGCTGATCCAAATTTGAGAGTTTATAAATTTCTTGGGACCCCACTTATTGCTGCCTGTAAAAATGGTCACACAGAATGTGTAAAACTTCTCCTTCAGTACAACGCTGATCCAAATTTGAAAGTATATAAATTGTTTGAGACCCCACTTATTGCTGCTGCTAAAAATGGTCACACAGAGTGTGTACAACTTCTCCTTGATTGCAAGGCTGATGCAAACTTAAGATTGGATGAATTTCATGAGACTCCACTTATTGCTGCAGCTAAGAATGGTCACAAAGAATGTGTAAAACTTCTCCTTGATTACCAGGCTGATCCAAACTTGAGAATGGTAAGATTTTCTGAGACCCCACTTATAGCTGCTGCTAGGAATGGTCACACAGAATGTGTAGCACTTCTCCTACAATTCAATGCTGATCCAAACTTGAGAGTGCATAAATTTAATGGGACCCCACTTATTGCTGCTGCTAAGAATGGTCATGCAAGATGTGTACAACTTCTCCTTGATTACAAGGCTGATCCAAACTTAAGATTAAATGGGTTTCATGAGACTCCACTTACTGCTGCTGCTGAGCATGGTCACACAGAATGTGTAAAAGTTCTCCTGGATTATAATTGTAATCAATATATGTGGGTGCATGTAGCATATTTTAATTATGAAGTCCAAGCTCTGCAATTGGCTGTTTTTCATGAACATGTTGCTTGCGTAAAACTGCTGTTAGACAGAATGAATCGTCAATTCCCAGACTATGATAAAATTCGTACTGTTGATGCGTGTCCGCTTAAGGTAGCTGTCATGCATAAAAGGTATGAAAGTCTTAAAACTCTTCTTTCAGATGGTTTCCTAGTAAATAGACTTATTTACAGGGAAAAGAATGTGGTAGATAAACTTTTATCAGTTCCTTATTGCGAAACTGCTTTCTCATTGGCTGCAGGTATTGGAGATTTAGTGTCTATGAAAATTTTATTGGAGCATGAAGCCAGTGTGAATCCAACATGTTTTAAGATTGATGGTATACTAGGCTACTCTTACCCTCCCATCTTCAGTGCATTGTCAAGTATTGAGGGAAATCTAGACTTCCTAATTAAGTGCGGCTGTGACATTAATTACTGTAGTAAAGATGTTTCTTCCAATGAATGTTTGCTCTACTCTTTTCATTGTGATCGTGCCAAAGATTTGCTCATGTTGGGTTCTGATCCACATTTGCTTTTTCCGAAGGGAAATTTTAAGAGTCAGCGATACTTTGTTTGTGTTTTGACTGTTGATATGGAGTTGCTTAGCCAGAATAACATTCTAGAAATTTTGAAGCTTCTGCTTCAATTTACCGCTGTCACTGAACCAGTTCGAAGTTCTTTCCAGGCTGTTTCTGTGAAGTGCCAAGAAATCCTTCTGAAGGCAGAATACAATGATCAAAGGTGGAATGAAATCTTAACGGCAGTTGATAAACCATCATCTCTAAAAAACTTATGCCGCATCAAAATATGGCAATTGTTAATTTCCAAACATGGTTATTCTTCTTTTAGAAATGCCATTAACAATCTTTGCTTTCCGCAGGTGTTAATAAACTATTTGTTATACAGTGAGCTCACTGAATGACTTATGTACAGAATTTATGAAAGTAAATGATTCTAGCTTGTGTTCTTGGAGTTATTTTTGGTTTATTACATGTAATTTTTGTAAAAAAAATTATAACTTTTATACTTGCAAATTCATCGTCGTGGGTGGTGCAACGGATAGCATGCTTGAGTAGTAATCGGGAGATGCGGATTCGATTCCCGCTCCACGACAATGAAATTTTTAAGTTTTCTGATGTGATTGTATTCACACGTGAAATGGTAATTACAGTCAATTTAGCGATGTCTGATTGCTGTGTTAGTTATCATGATGTATTTGCCACGAATTATGAGAATATTTCTTTCTTTCTGTATATTTATAATTCAGACAAATTTTATATTGATTTTTGCAGATCAATGGTTTTATACAACAGTGTTTAATATCATGAAAGAAATACGGGATTACGCCATATAATACAAATTTTGAAGATGACAAATATTATCTGACTTGCCATCCTTGTCACATTTACGCCAAAAATCGGATTGTCATCTTCAAAATTTGTATTATATGGCGTAATCCCGTATTTCTTTCATGATTTATCTGCTTCTCCGGGCAATCACGGGATAGGATTATTAACCTCCAGATTCGCTAAACATGAATGCCGGTTGCTTCGACTAGCGAATCCTGTGATGGTTAAATTCAAATTGATCGGAAACTTGAAACTTGGTCGTTCTGGGTGGTGTAGTGGTTAGCATACCTAGGCGTTTTCTGGGAGACGCGGGTTCGAGTCCCGCTCCAGGACGATGAAAATTTTCAAGTTTTCAAATATTATCTGACTTGCCATCCTTGTCACATTTACGCCAAAAATCGGATTGTCATCTTCAAAATTTGTAGTGTTTAATATATTAGTTTTTCTCTGTTCAGAAGCAGTTTCTGTAGTTTTTGCCAATCTTCTGGGGAAGTCAATCAGAGAAAGTTTGGGGACTGAGAGTGGCTGAGTTTCTATGTAGTCCACTCACGATTGAAGATCTCCGGTAGATGTGGGTTTGATTCATTGTGCAGCATGATGCAGTTTTCACATTTTCTGATTATAGTTTTACATGGTGAACAGTAAACTAGAGTAATTCAGAGTCATTCTAATTGTTGTGTCAATAATTATATGATTATTCCAGGGGGCAAAATTTCGAGACCAAGTACACTAGCCAAAAAAAGAACCCCACTCGCCGCCCCTTAGCGTTTCAAAGCCTTGTCCACCAGATGACAAGTAGCATTAGTTTACGCAATTATACAAGCCTGCATTCATGAGAATAACCCAATAATATGCATCACTTTCATTAAAAAAAAAAATGTTTTTTAAGGATTCCACCAATTCAGGAAGAACTCTGATAGCTCCACTCGCTATCTGTTGCTTTATTTACACTCAAGAGGAATGTGCAATGTTCACCTCTGTTTTTCCCTTCCAAAAACATGCTTATACTTGAACATAAATCGCCATCTGCAGTATAATTTAGCAGATTATATGAGAAACAATAATATATTTTAATGTTTGTATATTCTAGTCTTTATGTAGCCTCAAAGTTATGTGGGTAGAAAATTAATCTTAATAGCTATATGTGATACATATTAGCTGAACTACATACTGTTTATGGCATCAGTAGCCTTTTAGACATCAGGTCAACATTCCACTGAAGTAGGGTTAACGACTCACGTTACTCACAAAAGGGAGTAACATATCTACTTCAGAATATACGGCTGCAATGTAAGCACAGCTTCGTTGTTTCTTATTTTCATTATGGCAGTCTATCTATCATTCTTGCAATATAACATTTCATGTACTTAACTATTTGTGAAGTCATTATGGTATCAGATGAAGAAATTTAAGTGTATTGGATAGTAGTCAATATAGCAATTCATACGGCTGAATCTATCCATTGCTGAAACCATGACTGATATCTTGAAAGAACTAACTAAAGAACAAAACAATCCATCCATCTTGAACAGTGCAGGTGTATGTTATTCCTACAACTAAAGATAACCAGCCCGACAAAAATATGTAGGAAGTACTAAAAGAAGAATTAGAACGAGATTGAACGGACATACACTATATTGACAAAAGTAAACAGACACCTAGAAGAGAAACATAACATAACCTTTACTGATATACATTAGTACAGTGACAGTCCACCTTTGGCCTTAATGCATGCACTGATCCTTTGAGACAGGCTTTCAACAAGGTTTTGGAACACAGCGATGCAATAGGTATGTGCTTGGATTCAGTACATAATCATTATTAATGCTGCCACTGACTGTTGCTTAGTAGTAGACCAAACATCTTATGCAGTGCTCTAATTCATCCCATAGGTGTTCTATGGGATTAAGACCAGTGCTCTGTGCTGGCCAGTCTGCACATGATACAGAATTATTGTCAAACCATGCAGTAACAGACCTTGCTTTATGGCTCGGTGCATTATCCTGCTGGTACCAACAAGGCTTTCTTCCATAGTATTGCCACAGAGTTGGTAGGGCATAATTGTCCACAATATTAAGGTAAACTTGCTGGTTAACAGGTTTATCCACGATAAACCTGTTAACCAGCAAGTTTACCTAATATTGTTTTTCATGGTATGGGCCAGGATCATACCATGAAAAACACCACCACACGAGTGCACTGCCAGCTTCAAACTTGACCATAGGAACAGTACACTGTGGTAAATAGCATCCTCCCAGCTGCTGCCATACCCACACATGGCCATCGGACTGATAGATTGTGTATCTGGATTCAATAGTCCGTAGGACCCGTTTCCTTTGATCTACGGTCCACGATAAATGCTCTTTACACTATGCTAAATGACGAATAGCACTCCGAGTGGAGATGAAAGGCTAATGAGCAGCTGCACGACCATGGTATCACATGGAATGTTCTCTGCGAATGGTACATGCGTATACCGAGATTCCAGCATTTTTACTCGCCTGTACACTGAGGTCTTGTGCAAGTACTCCATTGTAACGACTCTCTTGAGGCTTTGACGTCCTCTATCACTGATTTTCTTTGGTCTGCTGGTAAATTTTGCTGCTTCAGGCGTGCCACATGTCTTCCATTTATTCAGTACATCCAAAACAGTTGACTTGGCTATGTTTAAACACCTCTTGGTTTCTTTTATGGACAACCCACTAATGTAACACCAAACAATCTTTCCTTTCTCAAAGTCAGTTCTGTCCTGCTGCAACATTTTCACTCAACCTCACAGTGCGATGTGATCGCGGTCAGCTGCAGGCATGTTTCTATATCGTTTGCAGCAGTACCTCGCATCTTAACAATGCAGTGGATTCATTCATTTGCTTTGAAAGGGTGTCCGGTTACTTTTGTCAATATAGTCTATATACACTTGAGTGGCCACTTTATTATGAACACCCCCTCAATACTTTGTTGGGCCACCTTTTCCCTTTAATACTGTGTCGATTCTTCGTGGCATGGACTCCACGAGATGTCGATAGGTGGTTTGTAGAATCTGAGACCATGCTTGATGAATAGCACTTTCCAGGAGTGTGAGATTGCAGGGTTGTGGATCCAGCTGTCTGATGGCTCGTTCAACTTCTTCCCACAAATTCTCAATGGGGTTGAGATCTGAAGATTGTGGGGCCAATCTAAGCCAAGTAAACTCACCGGCATGTTCCTGAAACCAATCCTGTACAATAATAAGAGCACTATGGCAGGACGCATTATCTTGTTGAAAGTAGCCATCATCATTGGGATAAACCATCCACATGACAGAATGCACTTGGTCCGCAACGATGTTTAGATATGATGTGCCAGTCAGACGTTGATCAACACGAATTAAAGAGCCCAAAGCATGACAGGAAAATATTCCCCAAACCATAACGTTGCCTCCACCAGCTTGAAGGGTTGTAGCAATGCATTTGGGGTCCATGCTTTAGTGCAGTTTTCGCCAAATTCTCACTCGGCCATCGGCATGGTGCAACTGAAAACGTGATTCATGGGACCACATAATTTATTTCCAATTATCGACTGTCCAATCCTTGTGCTTCTGTGCGAACTGGAGACAATTTTCTCTTGTTAACTGCAGACAACAAAGGTGTTCGAACAGACCTTTGGCTGCCATATCCATCCGATGCAGTGTACCGCGAACAGTGCGTGCAGAAATCATTTGAGGGGATCCTTGATTAAGATGGTCTGTAATTTGCTGCACTGTTGCCCTTCTGTTTGTAGTCTGTTACCAGTCTGGACACTCCGTTCCGCCCAAGCAGTCACTAGTCGATGACGACCACACGTTGCACGTAGAGACCCAGTTTTTTGGCTGACAGTCCAGTCTTTAAACACTTTAACAACAGCTGCTCTGGAGCATTTCACGAATGCGGCGGTTTCGGTTATACTCGCTCCATGGCTCAGAGCTCCTACAATCATCCCACGTTGAAAGTCTGTCAAATCGTATTTTTTACCCATCTCGTCACCCAAAAATCACTTCCTTCTACTGTTGCAAGCACTAAGCTTTCCCTTTTTATACTAGCCTTGCCCTCAGGCAGCGTGCAGCCATAGCTCATTTGCCTTAAACTGTCGGGTGGTTATAATAAAGTGGCCACTCAGTGTATGTACCGTAATTTTGGGTAGATTAGCCGCAGCGTATACGAGTTCAAAATTAAATTTTTAAGGCCCGCGCGGCTTCTGCAGCATGGCGGCGTAGACGTTTTTTTTTTTTTTTTTGGCGGAGTGAAATGATGTAAAAAAAAAAACGTTTTGGCTTGTTCCATTCTTTTTCCGCTGGAAGATATCTCAATAGAGAGGGAATGAAATAACGATGTTACGAGCCACGTGCAATAAATTCCACCCACCCCCTCTTAAAAGAAGACATGAAAATAATAGGTTATAGGATTGAGGTAGTACAGGCAAGAGAGAGGTGTCTCGAAAAAAATGCGTGGTTGAGGGAAACTTTGCAGGGAATCGATCTTGTTAGCAAGGATTGCCCTTGTTTCATGCTCCGAGCAACTAACTCTCTTTGAACTCAAGACGTCATCAGCTTCGCTCCGAGGCCAACGCCTCTCTCACCCCTTTTAAAACGGGATATCAATCCGACTACCATCTAAGATCGATTGTCATTGGTCAATGACATCATGTGCAAATTTTGTCAGAGACGTAGGCGTTTGTTGCATTCAGTTCGCCAAATCGCATTTTCTCGAGTACGCTGCGCGTAGTTGTACGTTATCGTGGAAAGTAAAATGACGAAACGCAGAAGTTATATTTCTAGTTTTAAGCTAATGGTAAATAAATGTTTTTCTGAATCCTGTAAAACATCAAAACTTCGAAGATTATTTCGGGCTTCACTGAAGCAAACATTATTTCTAAAAACTGCTGTGAAACACCAGAAAACATCGAAAGTGATGCGGACAACCCCGAAGTTTTTGTAGATGATGAGCTTTTAAAACTTTTTAATTTGGACAAAGAAGTTTCCGATTTTGATGGATTTGATTAAAAAACTGTGTGTACCAGATATTTTCAGAATGCAGACGTGCCAACTCTCCGGATTTAGGCGGGAGACTCCGAATTTTCTGCCCTTCCTCGCGCCCTCCGGATGACGGCCAAATTCTCCTGATTTTCACCGAGAATCAGCCGTTAGGATAGTCGAAATTCCACCAACGACCATGATTTTGAACCGCCTGTGAAATCTTTTTCTGCCGCCCCGGTGGCGCAGTGGTCTAAGGCGCTGGCCTCTGATCACTCGTCCGTAAGGGGCCCGGGTTCGAATCCCGGTCAGGCATGGATGTTGTTTGTCTTACGGCACTGGCTCTCTCCCTTCCCTGGAACCAGTGACCCTAAATTAGGGACGGGCGACTGCTTATAGCCCATTGAGTTGCTCACGGTGGTCGTTAAACCTCCAGTAAAAAAAAAAAAAATTCTTTTTGCGTTGATGCAAGGCGGCATTACTGTAATCAGTTTCGTATGTTTCCTCACCTATTTGCAAAAAGAAGTGACGCAGTGGCCTAAGCGTTGACTTCTGACCTATCGTCTGAGATGGGTCGGCAAAAATTTGCTTTAAAATTTTTCCTCTCAGTCCGATTGTCGTACGACGCCTTCGGCAAAGAGCTCCACCAGCTCTGGCACAAGAATGCCGGGAGGGTCAGTAACTGGTTGACAGGCGGGAGCTGCCCTGCCTTCTACTTGCAGTTCAGTCTTTCAACCTCTTGTGTCAACTCTGAACAGAGCCGACAGCATTTTAAGTGATGATAAACAGTTGAGTTGCAGCCAATTCATTTACTGACAAAAGGGAATAGTTATAGTTGGCCTCGCCTTTCAACGAAAGGCGATATTACTGCGATGCTTTTTGTCGTCTTCGCTTTTGCGCACAACCTAAAGAAGAAACGAAAAAAAAAATCGGCTATTTTATTCGTAACATGAAGGGTCATTTTATGTTTTCATTATCTTGCGGAATCCACGCAAGTACAGGGAGAGGACCGATCCGGCGCCGAGGAGCAGCTCCTTCTAGGAGATAGTAGGGTGTGTGGCACGGACAGGAGCAGGGTGTGTGGCTTGTGACAGGAGGATGAGAGAGCGTGACAGGTGGCGCTAGTGTGTTGGGTCGATGCTGATGTGCTGCCCTTAGCGGTGCTTTTTGGAACTTTCGATGAATCTTTGAGGGATGGCAACGACCGAGTAGGGGAAAGAAGATGTGTACGTGATGTGCTTCTTCCTAGCGGTACTTTTTGGAACTTTATTATTTTCTCGAGAGTTATTGGACTTGGACAAATTTTTGGAAAGTCTTTCCAATATTATTTGTTTTATTAAACCTATATTTTTAGAACTTCCGTGAAGTGTTAGGAATTTTTATAGAAGTTGCATTTTTTATTCTTATATTTGTCCTCCCTCCAATTTTAATTTAGACGAGAAAATGCTTTGTTTGAAAAGATTTTATTCCTGTTGATTCATGTTCCGCTATCTTTTGTCCACCATTTTAGTTTCGCTATGTTGTCATTTTGTGCACCACATGTTTTAGGATGAGTCACCATTTTCTCTATCTCAGACCATACCATTTTGTATGCCACGTGTTTTGGGACGAGTCACTGATGGGTGACACCGCCGTGCTAGCAGGCAAAAACCATGACGTCATCCAACGTCCTTTTCTCCTCCACGGGGTCGGCGCTAAGCTTTTCTTGTGAACAAATGGAAGGAATTAAAAATGGGGTAAGAGGAGGAGTTGTGACGTCATTTGAGATTCTGTTAGACATATTAATCTCAAAGACTGATTTTTTTCAATAACTTGATCATTTTGCAACGAATTTATTCCTTATTTTCCCCCCATAATTTCCCATTTTATATCCACAATTTTTAAATGTAACAATTTTCTTTGAGGAGACCACGCATTTTCAACGGTCGTACCAACATAGACGTTTTCCAAAGTTTTGTGCTGCAGACATATTAAAACACGATTGTTTATTAATGTATTTACGTGTTCATGGCATTTACTGTTGCATTTTTTAACGTTGTACCTTTTTTCCACCGTACGAAGGCACAATTTTTTATGCATAGGTAAAAGGATTTTTTCGTATTTTTTTATTTCTTCATGATTAATCGGTGAAATGTACCTTTTAATGCATTATCTTAATCTTTTTTTTTTTCTAAATGCTTGCGTATCGTTAAACTTCTCGATGTACCAACATTATTTTATTTTCAAACTAATAACTACTTTTATCGAGGCTTTATTTTTTCTGATTCAAACAAGCAAACGTTTCTTCATTATTATTTCTTTTTCTTATGCAAACAACTTTTCTTTCTTGCTTTTAATGTATGACTTAATCTGGTTTTCTGTATACAGTAGCGAACAAAAGTATTTGGCGAAACACTTTTTCGACCATAATAATTTTTCTGCTGGACTAAACGGGTCATTTTGGGATATGATATGTGTTATTCAGTTGTAAACATGACTCATATGCAGATGGCTCGGAAACCTTAACACAGATCAGGTACCGAGCTTAATCGCAAAGATCATACAAATTGACCAACAAAGTAGGTGTGTATCACATTCATGTAATGCAACGATAACAGAAAGACAAACGAGAAAATGACAAAACAATAACTAATACTTAGTGGGATAACCACGAGACTTAATAACTGCTGCACAACGGGCTGGCATCGAGTCCACTAACTTCTCGACGATGACCTGCTGAATTCGCGCCCGTTCTGCAGACAGCCGGTCGAACTTCTGGGCCCTATTCCGGCAGGTTTTATTCGCACATTGTCTCTCCAGCTCCTCCCAGATGTGCTCGATGAGGTTGAGGTCTGGAGATTAGCTTGGCCAGTCTAGAAGTGTGGCCTGTTGCTGCTGGAAGGCTGCCTTCGCTACTCTGGAGGTGTGCTTCGGGTCGTTTTCTTGCTGCATGATCCATCCGGGTGGCATGTTCTGGTTTGCCCATGTGAAGAGATCGTTGATGAGCATGTTGGTGTAGCTCTGGCCGGTCATTATTCCGTCAATCTTGATGATGGGGCCCATTCCATTGCGAGAGAAGGCGCGGTAAACCATGAGCGATCCTCCTCAGTGCTTGACAGTCGGCTGAATGCACTGGGGATTGAATCTCTGGCCACACGGGCGTCGTACGTATCGGATGCCATCACTTCCGAACAAGTTGAACTTCCTCTCGTCGATGAAAAGCACCTTACTCCAGTCCGCCGCGGTCCAGTGTCGATGAAGGCGCGCGAACGCGACTGGCTCGTCGATTCTTGACTCCGATGAGTGGTTTCTTGGTGGTCTTCCATTCAATCTACCAACAATGCGACTACGGAAGATGGTGATTCGGCTGACGTTCAGGTCTTCGCTGTCGCGGAGATCGACGGAGGATGCGTCTATCCTGACGTAACATAGTGGAACGAGGCATACTACATCGCGGACTGTTCTCGACTGTCCGAGTCTTCTTATAACGTTGCAGGATAGCTGAAATAGACTGGTGTCGGATCTTCAGGGCCCTCGCAATGTCGGTGACGCGCATTTCGGATTCCCTCATGTTCACGGCCGCCTGGCGAGCTCCAACAGGGATCTCCGCCTTTTTACCCATTTCTGAAAACCTAAGATTGACTTATCACACTACACATCACAAAACCCACGAAATCACACACACACACACACAAAAAAAACATTAATACATGCAGCAAACAAATGAGTAATAATTGGCGACTCTTGAATATGGCCCATTTCGAAACATTCGCTCTGAGCGAAATACAAGCTATGCGGCATTGTAACCCACGAATCAACACACATATCCCAAAATGCCGACCCTGTGGCGCAGTGGTCTAAGCGATGTACTCAGATCATTCGTCCGAAAGGGGTCCGGGTTCGAATCCCGGTGAGGCATGGATGTTGTGTTTGTCTTACGTCACTGGCTCTCTCCCTTCCCTGGAACCAGTGACCCAAAATTAGGGGCGGGCGACTGCTTATAGCCCATTGAGTTGCTCACGGTGGTCGTTAAACCTCCAATAAAAAAAAAATCCCAAAATGACCCAATTTGGTCCAGCAGAAAAAAAATTATAGTCGAAAAAGTGTTTCGCCAAATACTTTTGTTCGCTATTGTAGCTGTTTCATGTTTGTGCAAGAAATATACAGATCTATAGCAGTACCTATACATAACATTCGTTCGTAACATTATCTTTTTTTTTTTTTTTGATGAGGTTTAACGACCACCGTGAGCAACTCAATGTAAGAACTTTTCTTCCGGATTTTTTAAATTTTTCTGTATTTTTTGTTTAAAATATCCCTATAAATAAAATATATGACAGATGGGAATTTTGCGCCATTGTGCGCTTGAACACTCGTAACCCGTCGCCATCGTCGGGACTTCGGCACAGTAAAGTCTCCGTGCTCTCTGTTATGCTTGACGCTTAATAAAGATCATGCGGTGGGAAGAAAGACTCGGGCTCCAACTACTGCGGATTTTACGTAGTTACTATGGAAATAGTCGGTCCTCTACGGACAACGGAAAACATCGAGTATGCTATGCTAATCGAAGGTTCACTACGGACGACAGAAAACGTCGAGTATGCTATGGAAATCGGTCCGCTACGAACGACAGAAAACATCCAGCATGCAATTATAATCGTAGGTCCGCTACGGACGACGGGAAACAGAGTGTGCTATGAAAATCGTCGGTACACTGCGGACGACGAAAAACATCGGGTATGCTGTGGAAATCGTTGGTCTGCTACGTACGACGGAAAACATCCAGCATGCTATGATAATCGTAGGTCGGCTACGGACGACGGAAAACAGTGAGCTATGAAAATCGTCGGTACACTGCGGACGACAAAAAACATCGGGTATGTTATGAAAATCGTCGGTCCGCTACGGACGACGGAAAACATCCAGCATGCTATGGAAATTGTCGGTCCGCTACGGACGACGGAAAACATCCAGCATGCTATGATAATCGTAGGTCCGCCACGGACGACGGAAAACAGTGTGCTATGGAAATCGTCGGTGGGCCGCCCCGGTGGCGCAGTGGTCTAAGGCGCTGGCCTCTGATCATTCGTCCGTAAGGGGCCTGGGTTCGAATCCTGGTCAGGCATGGATGTTGTGTTTGTCTTACGGCACTGGCTCTCTCCCTTCCCTGGAACCAGTGACCCTAAAATAGGGACGGCGACTGCTTATAGCCCATTGAGTTGCTCACGGTGGTCGTTAAACCTCCAATAAAAAAAAAAAATCGTCGGTACACTGCAGACTACGAAAAACATCGGGGCCACCCCGCCCCGGTGGCGCAGTGGTCTATATCGTTGGCCTATGATCATTCGTCCGAAGGGGTCCGGGTTCGAATCCCGGTGAGGCATGGATGTTGTGTTTGTCTTACGGCACTGGCTCTCTCCCTTCCCTGGAACCAGTGACCCTAAATTAGGTCGGACGACTGCTTATAGCCCATTGAGTTGCTCACAGTGGTCGTTAAACCTCCAATTAAAAAAAAAACCCCATCGGGTGTGCTATGGAAATCGTTGGTCCGCTACGGTCGACGGAAAACGTTGAGTATGGTATCAAAATGTGATATAATTTGTTTATATTATAAACATCTAAAAATTATGAAATGCGCAAATATTTGCATTTATTTTTACTTGTACATAGCCAAATTCATTAAAAATGTTAGCACATAGTTAAAAAATAATTATAAATGTTGTTTGCGCATAGTTAAAAAAAAATCATTTAAAATGTCATTCGTGTACAATTTCACACATTTAAATATTCTCAGGTTGGCAGGTATGCATTGTTGGTGAATTATAAGACGTCGTACTGTCGGAAATAAGTTTTTCGAGCCCCGTTCGAAGTGCAATAACGCGCAACTCGTGGTCCCCCGATAACGAAATGTTTATATTTCTTGCAGACTTTCGCCGCGCTGGAGAACGAAGTGCGATGTTTTATCACTAAAAGCTCTTCACATTATTCATTTCTTTTTCCCCAAACAAACAGACACAATCACAAAAACTCCATGAATTACGAATTCCCCTCTTTTTCCAAACTCGTGTTAGCAGAGGATGACTTTTTTGACAGCTTGTTCCTCAGACTAGCAGATGTGCTTTTTCCTAATGCGTGAAATTTTTTGTTAGGTTATTTGAAATGGCTTGTTGTAGCGAGAGTGAAAGTTTGCCAAGTGATAGTGATGATTTTGAATAATCTGAGAGTGTTATTGGCGAAAATCATCAAGCCAGAAAATTAGCCACCGTGCCACGCACACAATATCTTCTTCCGAAAGTGAAGATCTTGATAGTGAATCTTCAGATCATGAAAGCGAATGGGGGGATGTAATAGAGGGAAGTGATGAACGGCCTCAGCATCCTTTTGATTATCATGAAATGCAGGGGCCCAAACATGCTCCGGCAACTGATGCGGCACCTATTGCATATTTTGACTTGTTTTTTTACATACTTATCGTTTCTGAAACAAATAAGTATGTAAAGAGGTTTCTCCAGGAACATCGAAATCTTTCTCCCAAATCTCGAGCTAGGAAATGGAAAAATGTTACAAATGCTGAAATAAAGGTTTCCTTGCATGTCTTCTAATATGGGAGTAATCAGTAGCCCATGCAGGACGAGATCATTGCCTAAGGCATATCCAGTAAAAACCGCACGAGGATTATGTAAAATTAAAGACTCAATCAAAGCCTTTGGATAATTTTTTTTTGCAAAAAAGAATGAAAACAGCGTGATAAATGCTGAATTGCTGTTTACTACATTCGTTGT
The DNA here is from genome assembly GCA_039090855.1 of Macrothele yani. Classification (NCBI taxonomy): domain Eukaryota; kingdom Metazoa; phylum Arthropoda; class Arachnida; order Araneae; family Macrothelidae; genus Macrothele; species Macrothele yani. The sequence goes on from CM077029.1 coordinate 17,731,577, forward strand.
GGAGCATAACCTACCTAGCAAGCTGTGATCATGCTGGTCCCTTGTTTCATGCTCTGATATTGACGAAGCTGGATATCCTACAGCAGATGTGGCATGGAATGAAATATCTAAGAGGAAGGATTCATCTGGCCTTCCTAAGTATTCTGCATTGCCAAAACTAATGTTGGCAATATTGACTATCTGTCATAGCAATTCCTCTACAGAGAATATTTAGTATAGCGAGGAAAAACCTCACATATATATATTTCCACCCAACAATGAGCACCAAAACATTAAGTGCCCTTATTGTACAGAAAAGTAAAGCATTTTCCTCAGGTAATCCGTGTTATAAAAAGAAGTTTTCTGAAAAATAATATGTCACTGCAAAACAAGCAACACGGGAGTCTTTATTTCAGCAAAGACATGAGGTAAGTACAATATTGATAATTTAATTTCGTAATTTTTTTGTCAGGATTGTGTAAACATATGAGGTTATTACACATTTCACACATTAATTTCTCATGAAATACCCTTTCCGCGCGTTAACGATGAGGCTTCGTATGGTGATTACTAATAGGCTCCTCGGAAGGTTGGCACTTCATACAGGTTACTCAGTAATTCTATAAATGCCGCCCTGGTGGCGCAGTGGTCTAAGGCGTTGGCCTCTGATCATTCGTCCGTAAGGGGTCCGGGTTCGAATCCCGGTCAGGCATGGATGTTGTGTTTGTCTTACGGCACTGGCTCTCTCCCTTCCCTGGAGCCAGTGACCCTAAATTAGGGACGGGCGACTGCTCATAGCCCATTGAGTTGCTCACGGTGGTCGTTAAACCTCCAATCAAAAAAAAAAAAAGTACTATAAATATTGTCCTTAATTTTGAAAAAAAATTGGCGTGTTACATTACTGAAAATATTACTGAAAGTTTGTTCCATTACTGAAACATTACTGAAAAATCCCCTATTGATTACTGATACGTTCTGCTAGAGGTTGGCACCTCTGTGATCATGACATTTCAACTAAAATTTCATGCTTTCACCAAAAATCATATTCTTAAACGAGCTATTTTTTTTAAACTCTATTTCATGTATAATTTGTATTGTTTACTCACCTTATCAAAGTCAGTAAGAACTCCCCTAATCTCACTCATTTTCCTCATTTAGTTCGCTTTAAATTGAGATGTTTAAAAACTTCGCGTATATTTCATTCAGTTAATTAAACATTTTTTTTTCACGTTTTACTAATTCGTCAGAAAAGCAGTTGTTTCCGAACTCCCATAGTGAAAATATCGTATTCCCTTATTTTACTTATTATATTTTTCTTTCTGTTCAGTGCTGTATGATTCTTCAAACTTTGGTTTATTTTTATGAAACTTCTTTGTTTTCTTAGGTTTTTTTCTGATTCAACCTATCAATCTTTTCCTATCGATTTAATTACTCTTATTTTCCCATTCGACTTTACTTTTGAACAGAAATGTATCCAAAATCTTCAGATGTATTTTAGTCTATAAGGCCGATTCTTCCCTGTTTCAAATAAAGTCTATGTAGGATTTTAGTGTAAATGCCCCTAAATCTTTAGAACTTACTTTTCATAGTTAGATACTAATTCCTCAAGGTTTACAAAAAAACATGAAAGAGTGTTTTTACGCTCTCTCCAGTGTGTGAGCTTTCCCCAAGAAATTAACTTTGAAATCCCACTGCTTTCTGTCGGAAACTGACTACTTCCTGCAACTGTTTTCACACGTCTACTGCTTGCAGGAAAACCTCATATGGCATGAAATCACTTTGCTTCGGAGATTAAACTACATTCTGGTTTTGAACTTTGAACGCAAACTCAAGCTCGCAAAAGCATAGTTTTCTGAGCGAACTTAAATTGTCTAAGGTGACAAAAATCTAAAACCGATGACTCAACAAATCAATGGGACAGCGTTTGAACACTGCCGTCCATTCATATTTAAGAGATCCGTCGTGAACCACTAGAAAGGAAATAAGCAGACCGTAGACCCTGATTTAGTCCACTGTTTCGAAGGAAGGTAGAAAGCTAGTGTCGTAATTCAAAAGCTCATAACTCAAGCCTCCCCAGGATTCATTTTCGGACCCATATCGGACGAATAGTCAGATGTCAATGCTTAGACATTGCAAAATTACTTCAGACAAATATTTTCTTATGTAAAGTGCTTCAAAATTGAAGCTTGAATGTTAAGTCTTTCAACCCATTTCTTTCTCTTCATATTTCATTCCACAAACTTTCTTCAAATTACTATATCCAAGAATTTTGTTAAATGTCCAAGTTCGACTCCCCTAGAAATTTCCTGAAAATGATAGTGATTCTCTTTTTAAAAAAGTCCAGAATAAGAATTCCTTCACTGAAACAAATTCCTATTCAAAGCATTCCATCCCTCTTTCCACTTCAAATACTCTATTTGTAAATCTAAGGAGCTGTTTTTGTTTTTGTTTGCTTTAATATTCATATATTTTTCCCTCTAACTTTAGAAGATATTTTCCCAAAATGTATGTACATATTACGATAGTAAAACATCTTACAACTGCTTGATGTTCAATTCACTTCACACTGTCTTAAGGAAATTCTTTCATTTTCTCATAACACATAGACATGTTATTTTTCTTCCCATTCACTTCAAAGACTTGAGATCAACTTAATGGAGTCCTTTGAGAAAAACTTTCATAGGAAAGCATAAATTTACTGAAAATGTCAGTTTTCTTAAAGAAATCATAAGAAATTTTTTACTGAAACAAGTTTCCTCTATTCAAAGCATTAAGTGGCTCTTTTCGCATCAAATTCTGTATTTCCTCATGTAAACTTTATTCTTTTTCTACTTCATTTCGTTTCTTATTTTTCCCTATGTAACATAAAACTTCTTTTCTTAATCTATGATTCATAAAGTATCATTCTTTTGAGTTGATTTTTTCTCTTTTTTTTTTTTTAAATGTATTCATTTTCCAAAAGTTCATATTGAGAAGGATTTAAATTTTGATTGAAAGATGTTTGCAATGATCGTTTTAGGAAAAGTTGAAAATAGATAAGGTTCGTTTCGGAAAAGTTCATTCTTTCCTAGGGTTAAAAATAGAACACTTCATTTTTCTTAGGGGGCAGTTTTGAGAAAATACGTTTTAATAAAAGCTGGGAAATTCCCATAGAATAACATGGGAATACTAGCATGCATAAAAAGACTGTTTCGAAAAGAGTAAAAATCTGTTGAAGATCGTTTTCGAAAGAGTTGAAAACAGATCAGGTAGAAAACGTAATGAAGTAAAAAGTACCAGAGCAAGTTCCTGAAAGTAGAAAATAGATGAGGTTGAAAATGGATGTACTAAAAATATCTAAGGAAAGAAATTTTTATGAAACACAGACTGCTTAGTTTTCCCAAGCTAGAGGGTCTTCAGTGAGAGCGCTTCTTCTTTTCAACTCAAAGAATAAAGCGAGTCAGTTTGAAAATTTTCAAACTCCCCGAAATTAAGCCGTGTACTCTGGTTTCGGCTCAATACTGCAAAGCATTGCACTCAGACCAGTTAGAATTCCGCCCCAATTGGTCGCTTAATGGAAAACGTCATGCCCTTTTCCATTAACAATTCCCAAATATCCTTTAGAAAAGTCTAACAAAAAAAAAGCCCTAGTTCCCCATTAAAACAATTTCGCCGCCCCGGTGGCGCAGTGGTCTAAGCGATGGCCTCTGATCATTCGTCCGAAAGGGGTCCGGGTTCGAATCCCGGTCAGGCATGGATGTCACCCTTCCCTGGAACCAGTGACCCCAAATTAGGGACTGGCGACTGCTTATAGCCCATTGAGTTGCTCACGGCGGTCGTTAAACCTCAAACAAAAAAAAAAAAAACAATTGCATTCATTCTGTTACTGTTTTAAACATTTCAAAAAAGAAATTTATGTTCTCACTTTTACTTTAAAAATCTCGAAAGGTTAATATTTTGACACATTTCAATAAAAAAAAATTCACTTAAAATTTAATTTAAAAAAATAATTACTCTTTAAATTTTTCTTCAAACTAAAAAATATTTACGCTTAATATTTCAATAAATAATAAATATTCACAAACTCACCTTCTCCCTTGCCCACTAAAAAAAAAAACTACGTTTATTTTTGAATTTATATAATCGAAATCATTATTTCCCTTATTTCTCCAAGTAGTTCTTTTCCTCTTGTAGAGAGGAACTCTTCTGAAATCTTAACTTTTCCACATGTATTCATAAAAGTGTGAGCTAATTCCTTAGGATTCAACAAGGCCACAGCGTTCTCGAAACTTGAAATCGCTTTCCTCCACTCCGTGGTTAGGCATGGAGGATACGTCTGAATAGGTGGAAGTACTTCAGAAATTCATTCGCGACATGTACATACTTTCAGGATGCTCTCCCCAATTAAATTTTTTAAACATTCAATTAAATTGTGTCTAAGTTCACACTCCTCAATCGATGTATTTTGAAAGTTTCGGGATTCTTTAAGTACGATTTTCTGGAATTCTGAACCCATTAGCAATTCCTGGATGCTGTCCCACACGCTATCCGAAAATAATTTGGAGTTTCTTAAACTGCTTTGTGGTTAATGCAACTCCTGTTGTGAAGTGGAAAATCCCGCTAGCATCAGAGAACTGTTTCTGGAACCGATGGAATTCGCCGTCTCGTGAAGTTGTGACTTCAGAGGAGTTCACTTCCAATGCTGTGAGTTTTTCGAGGCTCTCCCAGTTGAAAAACGCGACTCCTCGAGTCCAAGAAGCAACTTGAACTAATCGTAATCCCACATGTAGAGGGGGTGAACAATTCTCCAGTCCATTTGAATTCCTTAACATGAACTTTGATTACAGAAGAAAATACGGAAATGCATAAAAGGATTTCTTCCTAAATGAAAATAATGTTCTGGAATTGATTCCAGCCTGAATCTAATGGGACAGCTTTTCTCTGGTTGAACCTCCAGAACACAAGTGGAGACGAATGAAAATTCATCACAATTTTCAGATGGAATCAAAGCATTTGAAATGCTGGGGTAACCGACACACTGCTTCTTAGCGTAAGAAACAAAAACATCTGGAAGATTCATACGGCTTCTTTCCCAATGATTAAATGTGAAAAAAAAAATAACGTTAGCGAGCTGACGGAAACAGAATTTGAAAGACTTGAATACGTCTTACTTTATTCAAACTTAGAACAGAAATAAAATTCACTCAGCGTTTACTTTGCATACTGTAGCCAACGCATGACCGTTATCACCACACGTTCTGATGTGTCAGCACTTGGGACGTTTCAAAACAGTAACTTCATGGTGACTTTCCTTATCTGGTCATCTCACAATAAACACATTGCTGATGAATCGAAGAAAGCGAACTTCAGCTCAGGGCTTTTCTTAAGGCAAGATCTAAGCGAAAGATAAATGAAAGGATTTCATTAAACCTTACAAAATTAATTTTCGTATCTTGCTTGAGAGAATCAACTAAAAAAATTCTTCATAGAGTACATAATAAGCGTAAAAAAAATTCAAGACTGAATTTCCCCTAAAACGAGGGTGGTTTACGGAAAGCGTGGGAATTTAATCAGACACCTTCAAATAATTCATCTTGGAATTAACGTTGCTTTTAAAAAACGAGGGAACTATGAAATTCTTTGTTCTCCACACAGAGAAATTTCAGATTTCGAAATCTTGCCATCCTGACCCACTTTTTCCTGAGTGAAATTTAACACATGATGGCAATCTCTACTTACGCATTCCTTTGAGTGGGGAATCGCTCTCATGAAAGAGGTCAACGGTTCCAAAGGACATTGATTAAAATTGGAGAGAGGAAAAATATAAGAATTAAAAAAAATGCATAGACAGGTTTCCCAAAAACAAAAAATATAAGTTTTATATAAAAAAATTCCAAGAAAAATATTAGAGGGACGAAAGATTTCACATTTCTTCTTCCATTCCCCCAAAAAATTTAATGAAGTCCAATAATTCTCTCGAAAAAAAAATTAAACAAATACTTGGGCTGACAACACAGAGAGCGACGTGCGACTTCAACCCATCCCGCGGCTAGTAGTCGGAGATACACTGTTCCCCCTCTGACATTTTTTTCTCTATGCGAACAGAAATTAACTTGAACTTATTTCTGTTCGCATAGAAAAAAAAAATGTCAGAATTAACAGAATTAACTTGTCTTAGAAAATGCCTCATCCACGTTTTTCCTTCCCAACCATGCAAGAACAATCAGATTGCCTTTTCCAACCAAAAGTTCTCAAAATTTAATAAACCCCGAATTCTTAATGAGGAACATTAAAACCAAGTCAGCTTAATGGAATAACCCTTTCAGCTTTAATATTTTTTTCAGTTTAACTTCATCACAGTTTCTCATATTTCAATTTCAAGTAGGCTAAGTTCATTTTTGTATGAAATCACTTCCTTCTATTTTTTTTAATTTTTTTTTTCAACCTCCTCTGGTAAAATCTAACATCTTATTTTCCATTAACAGCAGCCTTTGTCTATTAAGATGGAATTTTTTATCAAAACTACTGGATCACACGACTAAATCAATTTCTTTCATATCAAAAATTGTGGACATCAAACTTTCTTATTCTTGCATCCCCTACATCCGGTCGCACCGCAGGAGCAAGAAGGAGTAGAGGACTCCGGAACGTAGCCCGAAGTAGCTCCCTCCCTGTCATGCCCCCTAGACTATTGACTTTGTTGATTAACATAACAATGTGTTTTAATAGCATTTTACTATCATGCATCATTTCTTATACTTTGTATTGTATAACATTATTGAAATGGTCACTCCATGTAACATGGAGTGACCATTTCAATAATGCTGTTATGAGATTTTCTACTTTAGGTCGACCAATTTAAGCTAACTTCAGCTGTGTAAGATACTTAATATGGTGGTTACTTTCTACTTTTTTTTTTTTGTTTGGAGGTTTAACGACCACCGTGAGCAACTCAATGGGCTATCAGCAGTCGCCCGTCCCTAATTTAGGGTCACTGATGCCAGAGAAGGGAGAGAGCCAGTGCCGTAACACAAACACAACATCCATGCCTCACCGGGATTCGAACCCGAACCCCGTTCGGACGGATGATCAAAGGCCATCGCTTAGACCACTGCGCTTACGGGGCAGCACTTTCTACTTTCCCAAGTTAAAAAATGTAAAGCAGTTATATTGAAATTTTTTGTTGAAAACCTGATTGTACAGAATTAAATTGTAATAATTTTTGCCAAAATACACAAGAGGGAGAAGAAAAGTAACCTTACTTTATTAGCCATGTGTTTCAAAATAATACCACTAAAATTATTATATTTTTTTTATTTTGATTGAAGGTTTAACAACCACCATGCGCATCTCAATGGGTTATGAGCAGTCGTTTGTCCCTAATTTAGGGTCACTGACTCCCGGGAAGAGAGATAGCCAGTGCCGTAAGACAAATACATCCATGCCTCATTGAGATTCGAACCTGGACCATTCGTGTACGAATCACTGCGCCATACGCATAACCACTCCATAGTGGTTATGGACAGCGCCCCCCCCCCCCGATTCTGGGATCCTCATATATGTATTATGTGTGATTGGTCCCCTCAGATTTTGAAACATGGTTATGCTACTGCACTGCACCTCCGGGGCAGCTCAAATTATTACCAAACCAACCATGGTCAAATATACTGTAGTTCAGCGGACCATGACTAAGACCAACATGGGTCTCAATCATGACTTTTTAATGCTGACAAGGTAGTCCAACAACAGCTATCATCCTTCCTCCAAAGCATCTCCACATTTCTTGGAAATAGCTTTTATGCAAGTTTCAAAGATTTTAATATAAACTGTATATAAATAAAAAAGACTAACACCTCTTTTCACCATAAATTTCTTTTGAGGGGAAGGATAATTGGTATTTCCAATCTCATATATCTGCGCAGGCATCCTTGATGCTGTGACTAAGAATGCTATTTAGGCCCCTACAATTAACAAAGCATGACGTATTTCATTAAATTATTTTTCAGGTTAAGTTGACATTCTGACCTCTCTGTTGAAGGCTGGCATAACTTGAATACTATTTAATATTACTCAAAAACCGTTGGAGAAAACAATCTCAAACGCAACCAACCCAAGAAATTAAGTTGGCACACTAAATATTTTTGATTAGTATAGACTTGGTCTACTTTACCATATACTAAAATGGATTACAGCTACATGATCAGTACAGACTACAGAGGCACGCTTCGAAATAAACAACTTCGTAGAACAAATTGAACTTGGGGGCAAAAATCGATATCGATCCTATTAATAATGAACAGTAATTTATGAAATTGATCACACACCAGAGCTCTGATTTTTATGACTAAAAATAATTTACAACTTACGTTAATTATACTCTACACCACGTGTTTCCCACACGTTTCTCAGTCGATGTCTTCCTTCCACCAGCTTCCGGTTCCCAAGAAGGTGGAGAATTGTAATTTAAAAATTCATTGTAAAGATATGTACATCGAAAATTTACTCAGGAAATCTAATGTAGCGCTTACCTAAAAATAGTTTAAACCGTTCAACACCTAACCGACCTTTTGAAAAAAATATCCTGTTACATGCGTGTGGGTTGTAATATTTTAACTTTTCTTTTATTGATACATATAGATGGCAGTGTTGGGTGAGTACAATTTTCAAAGAAACGCTTCAAAAGTTCTATGGTTTCAACGTATTACTACCAACTGTATTTCCACATCGAAAACACGGTTCCAATTAACCATGAAACAATAATCAACACAATGAACCTGATTTCAACGTAGAAGAAAGGATCCTGTGCTACGTGGGCCTTTGCTTGCTTAACTGCGTAAGATATATTTGATATTTCTGTAACTGCTTAAGATATCATTCCCTTGTGCATTTTAAACTGCCTTTTCATCTTTCGTATAAGACCCCCCCCTTTTTTTTTTTTCTGACTCTGAGCTACTAGATTATTGGAGGGCAAAGAGGTCCTTTCAAATTAGGTTTGTTCATTCACATACTCAGTTATTTAATGCCTGACGACTAACAAGAATATTTATCAAGTAGTTTTAAGAAAACAGCCTGTGGGTTTATGGTGCATTCGAATTGATATGCTGTAAGCATCTGTGTGAAAATTATCTGTTTTATTTCCCTTGCATTTATACTCTGCAAAACATTTTATTTGGCAAACCTTCGGCGTTCGGCACGGAAGTAGTTTTTCAAAGGGAAGATAGATGGCGACACGTTATTGCTGCATCATTAAGCATTTCGTTATGTTGTGAAAATGCCAAAGGAAGTCAATAATATGAATTAAGGGCGGCCCTTAAAAAGACCATTTTGAAAGTTGATTGTGGTATATGTGTGAAATATTTATTTTGACGGAACAATTGTCTTTCCTCATGAATATGAAGCTGTCTAGTTAGCAAAATAAAAGCAATAAAATTTTTATCTGCCAGGGAAGAACTGTCTGATCGCACAAATCAAGAGTTCAAAGCAGTGTTCAGCGGAAAGACTGCAATTCCGTCGGAATTTTCCAGAATATGGTCTGCCAAGTATATTTTGTGGTTGCCCTGTATTAATTTATGTTTTAGGGGGCGCCAATTGCTCTCCGCTTGTGTATGCGCCCCTGTCATGGGATCAACGAAGCTGAGGGAGTGGTTCACAGTCGTAGCCACAGCTCGGCAGGTTCCGATATGCAGCCCACTGACCTGTCATGATCATGGTTCCTGGCTCCACGTCTTTCAGAATGAGAAGCAGCTATGTATCTGCAGATTTGCACCCTGAATCGCTTGGTATTTCGTTCAAAGGTACCAAGAATCCAGGTGCCCTTGACAAGACGACCGCCGTTGTACTTTCGCTTCGTCTACTTCCATGATGATTCCATGACCACCAAGCCTTTTTTCCTCACATTGCGAGGCTACCATAAACTCTGCGACTTGTCTGCAATACCAATACCAGTCGTAAACTGTTTCAGTGGATGTGGCAAGATTGCCATGTGAGGTTTCTCCAATCGCTTGATCGTAAGGCAATCCTTTGGTAAAACAATACGTCAGAATCATCATTATCAATAGGAATCTGAGCATAAAAGAACCACGTACCAAGTGTACGGGAAGAGTGCTCATCATTCCCTGAAGCGTGTTTCTTCCAACACCTGAATTGTCCTAAACGATGAGGCACACGTAAAGTCATGAGATGGCCCTCAGAACATCTTTTAGAGGTGGGAAACAAACCCTGTCGCTCACACCAGGAAATAGACGTTTTCTCATCCTTCCCAACTTCATTAAAAAACCTTCCAACTCCACATATTAACACAAAAAGCTGAAACAACAGGCAGAAATAATTTGCGAGATCACAGGAGCACAGATCTAAAAATAACTTACGAACACAGGCGCATAGATCGAGAAATACACTGACGGAAAAGAAATCCCAACACCACGAAAAAATAGTTGTAGAGGAATGAAATGGCAGCAATACATCTGTATAGGTAATATATTTAATCGATTAAGGTTTCAAGATCACAGCTTACTGTAAGCGCGAGAAGAGCCATTTTAAATGTGAAATGCTGGTACATTAATAACCAGTGTAACCGCCAGAATGTTGAATGCAAGCACGCAAATGTTCATGCATTGTGTCGTACAGGTGCTGGATGTCAGTTTGTGGGATGCAGTTCCATGCCTGTTTCACTTGGTCGGTCAATACATGGACGGTTAATTCTGGTTGGGGTGACGCTAGAGTTGTCGTCCAATGATGTCCCATACGTGCTCGATTGGTGAAAGATCTGGTGATCTAGCAGGCCACGGCAACATGTCGACACTGTAGAGCATGTTGGGTTACAACAGCGGTATGCGGGCGAGCGTTATCCTGTTGGAAAACACCCCCTAGAATGCTGTTCATGAATAGCAGCAGAACAGGTTGAATCACCAGACCGACGTACAACTGTGCCGTCAGGGTGCGTGGGAAAACCACGAGAGTGCTGCTGTCATAGGAACTTGCTCCCCAGACCATAACTCCAGGTGTAGGTCCAGTGTGTCTCGGCCGCAGACAGGTGGGTTGCAGGCGCTCACCTGGCCTAACCAACACACGGCCATCACTGGCACCCAGGCAGAACCGGCTTTCATCAGAAAACACAACAGATCTCCACTCCGTCTTCCAATGAGCTCTAGCTTGACACCACTGACGTTGCACACGGCAGTGGTTTGGAGTAAGTGGAATGCACGCTACAGGGCGTCTGGCTCGGTGCTGTTATTCAAGCAACCGATTTGTAACAGTTCCTTGTGTCACTGTGGTGGCAACTGCAGCTCGAATTGCTGCCACAGACGCGATACGATGCGCCACGACCATACGCCGCACACGGTGGTCTTCCGTCTCAGTAGTGCCACGTGGCAGGCCGGAACCCGGTCTTTTTGAGGCAGTACCTTCCCTTGACCACCGCTGCCAACAATCATGCACAATGGGTACATTCCTGCCAAGTCGTTCTGCAATATTGCGGAACGAAAATCCACCTTCTCGTAGCCCTATTACACGACCTCGTTCAAACTCCGTGAGCTGTTGGTAATGGCTTCTTCGTCTTCTTAAAGGCATTCTTGACTAACATCAACACACTACGTCGAATCTCAACGATAACAAACGCTCACGAACGTTACAGCGCGTATTTACAGCAAACCTGCTTTGCATGTTCCGAGAGGCGCTACTAGCGCCACACGCATGCACAGAGCGCGAAATTTGCATAGACGTCATCTTACAGATGTACTCTCACCGCCTACCAACTGTCGTTTATCTAACACAACCCCTTCTTGGTGTTGGGATTTTTTTTCCGTCAGTGTAACTTACGTAACTAACACACTATCTACCGACAAGTAATTGGACACCCATGCAATCGACGATATCTGCGGTCCTGATACACGTCACGGCCGCAGTCAAATATCGTGTGGGAAACAACAACGCAACCAGTCGCATGCAAGATGCCACGCAGTTCGGAGCTCTCTGATTTCGAGAAAGGTGTAATCGTCGGGTATCACAGAAATGGCCGATCCATGCGTGACATATCCAGCGAGTTGAAGTACCCAAAATCGACAGTGGCCTACGTGATTGGCAAGTAGAAGATGAGAGGTGACTGTCGGAATGTGTCCCGACCCGGCAGACCCACAAAACTGGGTTTTAGAGACCGACGGGTGATGGCCAGAGAAATTCAGAAGAACCGCCCCAAATCGATGGGCCACATCCGCGAGGAGTTTCAATAGGCCTCCGGGAGTGTTCTTTCGATGAATACCATCCGTAAGGAAGCCCATCTGCTCTGTTATCATGGACAGGCTGCCGCCCACAAGCCTTTGATCACCAAGTCCAATAGCGCTGCTCGGCTAATGTGGTGCAAAGAACGTCGACAGTGGAAACATGTTCTCTGGAGCGACGAATCAAGGTTCACCCTCTACCGTTCGGATGGCAGGGTTTGGCATCTGCATGGAGAACGCCTCCTGCCGGAATGTATTTTGCCAACTGTGAAGTTCGGCGGCGGTGGAATTATGCTATGGGGTGTTTCTCCTGGTATGGCACGGGACCATTGGTCGCAATTCCTGGTAGACTCAACACCGAGACCTACTGCACCATTCTGGATGACCATGCGCTTCCTACGTTGTGGCAGTTTTACGGGGTGGACCCATGTTACTTTCAGGAGGACAATGCCACCTGCCATGTTGCGAGGTCCACCATGGCTTGGCATGGTGAAAATGGGGTTAATCGAATGGATTGGCCGGCGCAGAGCCCGGACCTTAACCCTATCGAGCACCTCTGGGACGAGTTGGAGCGTCGACTTAAGGGGTGCCCCAACGTCCGAAATCGGTGAAGGAACTGACCTGTCTTCCCCAAGCCGAGTGGAAGAAAATACCGCTAGCCGTCTTACAACGCCTGGTTGAGAGTATGCCCCGGAGGGTCGCAGCTGCAATCGCCGCTCGTGGAGGCTCCACCAACTATTGAAGGTGGATAAACTTCTCTTTTCTTTGCTATCACATGTGTCCAATCACTTGTTGGTAGATTGTGTATAACGTATTGCACGTGAAAGGGCGAGAAGAGCTGAAGTGGCCGCCCCGGTGGCGCAGTAGTCTAAGGCGTTGGCCTGTGATCATTCGTCCGTAAGAGGTCCGGGTTCGAATCCCGGTGAGGCATGGATGTTGTGTTTGTCTTACGGCACTGGCTCTCTCCCTTCCCTGGAACCAGTGGCCGTAAATTAGGGACGGGCGACTGCTTATAGCCCATTGAGTTGCTCACGGTGGTCGTTAAACCTCCAATAAAAAAAAACCTGAAGTGGTACCATGGCGCCATCTATCACTGCTTTCGAAAACTAGCTCCGGGCCAAACGTGCAAGTTTAGCCTTTTATTTCACCATGCGGAAAAAAATTCTACATTGCTTTCAGTTTGAGATCGTAGATTGTCTACATCGAAGTTTGTTGCTGAAGATGTCGTGTGATATTCGTACACCATTTGCAGAAAATACACTAACGGAAAAAAAATCCTATTACCAAGAAGGGGTTGTGTTAGATAAACGACAGTTGGTAAGCGGTAAGAGTACATCGGTAAGATGACGTCTATGCAAATTTCGCGCTCGGCGCATACGTGTGGCGCTAGTGGCGCCCCTCGGAACATGCAAAGCAGGTCTACTGAAAATACGCGCTGTAACGTTCGTGAGCGTTATTTATCGTTGAGATTCGACGTAGTGTGTTGATGTTAGTCAAGAATGCCTTTAAGAAGACGAAGAAGCTATTATCAACAGCTCACGGAGTTTGAACGAGGTCGTGTAATAGGGCTACGAAAAGGTGGATTTTCGTTCCGCAATTTTGCAGAACGACTTGGCAGGAATGTACCCACTGTGCACGATTGTTGGCAGCGGTGGTCAAGGGAAGGTACTGCCTCAAGAAGACCGGGTTCCGGCCGGCCACGTGGCACTACTGAAAGGGAAGACCGCCGTGTACGGCGTATGGCCGTGGCGCATCGTACTGCGTCTGCGGCAGCAATTCGAGCTGCAGTTGCCACCACAGTGACACAACGAACTGTTACAAATCGGTTACTTGAATAACAGCACCGAGCCAGACGCCCTGTAGCGTGCATTCCACTTACTCCAAACCACTTCCGTTTGCGACGTCAGTGGTGTCAAGTTAGAGCTCATTGGAGGACGGAGTGAAGATCTGTTGTGTTTTCTGATGAAAGCCGGTTCTGCCTGGGTGCCAGTGATGGCCGTGTGTTGGTTAAAAGGAGGCCAGGTGAGCGCCTGCAACCAACTTGTCTGCTCCCGAGACACTGGACCTACACCTGGAGTTATGGTCTGGGGACCAATTTCCTATGACATCAGGAGCACTCTCGTGGTTATCCCACGCATCCTGACGCACAGTTGTACGTCGGTCTGGTGATTCAACCTGTTGTGCTGCCATTCATGAACAGCATTCCAGGGGGTGTTTTCCAACAGGATAACGCTCGCCCGCATACCGCTGTTGTAACCCAACGTGCTGTACAGAGTGTCGACATGTTACCGTGGCCTGCTAAATCACCAGATCTTTCACTAATCTAGCACGTATGACACATCATTGGACGACAACTCCAGCGTCACCTCCAACCAGCATTAACCGTCCCTGTATTGACCGACCAAGTGCAACAGGCATGGAACTGCGTCCCACAAACTGACATCCAGCACCTGTACGACACAATGCATGAACGTTTGCGTGCTTGCATTCAACATTCTGGCGGTTACACCGGTTATTAATGTACCAGCATTTCACATTTAAAATGGCTCTTCTCGCGCTTACATTAAGCTGTGATCTTGAAACCTTAATCGATTAAATATGTTACCTATACAAATGTATTGCTGCCATTTCATTCCTCTGCAACTATTTTTTGTGGTGTTGTGATTTTTTTTCCGTCAGTGTATAAATGAAAAAAAAATCATTATATTTGAAAACAAAAGTTGCGCAATTTGTGCCATGCGGAATATGGCCATGTGTGAAGTGGGCGAAACCACGCTAAAAAAGGCGCAGACCACTGTACTCTACCTCATGGATGCTGTGGAAAGGAGTATGAATAACTCAGTGTAGTAAAAAAAAATTGATTCAGCTACATTTCCTAAATTGTTTTTTTTTTTAATTAGGGCAGTTTGAACTATGGCTCTTGTCTTATTTGCAACATGAAAGCTAAAATCTTGGCAGATTTATGTAATAACTATTATTGATAATGTGCAGTTCCCTCTTTGTGTAAATATGTGGATGTGTTACTCGGCTATGAGAACAACAAATGAATTTTTTTATATTGTTTTCTTTTTCAAATTCAGTCTCTCCCTAAAGGAAACCTGTATCTCACATGTTTGGAAATGCAAATTCTTTATCAAGGTTCACTATGAAATGAATAATAAATAGAGGTTTGATTTTTTCTGTTTTGTGTAATTTGGCAACAGTACAGAACAAGTTCCGCCTAACAGGGAAACATTTTTCTGCATGAAGCTGCTTTTTCAAGTAATTCAAGATTTTGAAAAAAAAATGTTAGTTATGAATATCAAACACAGTAAGCCATATGTTTGGAATTTGTTGCATTGCTCATAATAGAGATCTAGTAAATTCTGTATTTTTTACACTTTTTTTGTCTCTGCATTTTTAGAAAATATGTAATATGCATTTACTGCACATTTTTTGTAAATGAATAAAGAAGATATTTTACCAGAGAAACACTTTTATGTTTGTGATTTACACTATCGGTTTAACTCTTGCACCACTGATCCCAAACTAACCTTATTTCATTTCACTAAGATTTATGTACATCCATATTCAAGGCTTGAAACATACCATACTTGGGGCATGTACATTATTGGCCTGGGCAAGTAAAAAAAGCAATCTAGTTGTCCGGACTGGACAACTATATTTAAAAATGTAAAAGTTTGGAATATAATTTCCTACTACAAGAAAAAAGCAGTCATCACATGTTGTGAAAACAGTTCACTGCTAATCACTACAAGTTATTGTTAGAGAAGAATATCACTTTTAAGTATGAATATCACTTTTAAGTATATTATGCTCTAGGTCCAGATATTGGAACCATATGTAATTTTGCTCTGAATGTTGTTGATAGTCAGCGACAGCTTCGAATCTGAGAACGAAATCGAGAGTCGAGGCGAGAAGGGGCGGGGGTATTGAGAAGACGCTTCAAACGGCTAGATCCAGCAGCTTGGCACACATCCAAGATTCTCCCGTGCAGGAAGCCACCCCTGTCATCCGTGAGCCTTTGTGTCAGCCGTCAATCATTTAGGACTGTCAACATGATCTGGTAGTTTCTACCGTACAGGTAACGCAGATTTTTGAAGCCGATCTGTTGTGATATCCTTCGGCGTGTTTTGCTACGTACAGAGCGTTGATTACCCTCTTGGTCATGTCCGCCATACAAAAGCATTGAAAATTTAAGTAATTTAATTTTTTTCTGTGTTTGACATCATACTTCAGCTTGTTGATATTTTTCAGTTCTTTGGGTTTTAATCGTTCATTGCAATTTACTGTGAATGGCTACGTCATATTTTGCTGTGATTTGCGTGCTTTTTAGCTTATGCAGTGTTCTGAATTTGTAGCAAAATTAACGAAAATACTTCTGACTTTGGCAAAAAAACCTTTATATTTTGCTTCAATACTCTTTTCTCATGTTTCAAATTCCGCCAGCGATTCGAATGTTACAATTAGCCTCCGGTGCTTCGTGACAAAGGGCGAAAAATTCAACGAAAAGAACATGGCAGAATCACTGAATTTCTCAAATACGTACCAGTTTCAGCATCATCAGCTTAAAACGTGAGGTACACGCTTTTGTGCATTGGTCATTTTAAGTACAGGCTTAAAAATGGAAATGCAAAACATGAAAAAAAGTTCACAATATTCTTTAACTTAAAAGAGTTCAGATTATTATCTTAAAAGAAAAATTAACCTGGGCATTTAGCTTTTACTACCTGAGCAGGTAAATAATTTTTGTATATGGCCAGCTGGGCATGTAACTTTTCAGATATTTTTCAAGCCCTGATATTTTTAGTTTTCATTTGGTTTTTTTCATGCCTTACATTTGTTTTTTCTACTCTTCTATGTAGTAATTCAGAAGAAATGCAATTAATGAGCACAAGTTTCACGCTCCTTCATAACAGTTGGTCACGAAATTTCGCAAGATTGCATTAATGGAATAACATCCAAATGCGTTTCTTTGAATGAAATGGGCGTGCCATCAAAAGAAGGTTGTATTAATAAGGCCTCTTTTACTTCTGATTTAATATTTTGTCTGTAACTGCTTAAGATAAAAACAGCAATAAAAGAAGAAATGCCCCCTTTTTGTGTTAGCAATACGTTCTGCAAACTATGTTCTATTTTTCCCAGTTTACTTACTGTAACATAAATTTCATCATCACGAAGACAAATTTCCATTATATGAACGAAGAAAATTGCTGAACCTTATATTAAAGGAAAAGGATAAAAAAATCTATATTAATTGCTATGTTGAATACAAAATCGTTTTAAAAACGAAGCAAAAAAATTTTTTTATTCAAAACGCAATGCTTCGAATCTGAGAACGAAATCGAGAGTCGAGGCGAGAAGGGGCGGGGGTATTGAGAAGACGCTTCAAACGGCTAGATCCAGCAGCTTGGCACACATCCAAGATTCTCCCGTGCAGGAAGCCACCCCTGTCATCCGTGAGCCTTTGTGTCAGCCGTCAATCATTTAGGACTGTCAACATGATCTGGTAGTTTCTACCGTACAGGTAACGCAGATTTTTGAAGCCGATCTGTTGTGATATCCTTCGGCGTGTTTTGCTACGTACAGAGCGTTGATTACCCTCTTGGTCGTGTCCGCCATACAAAAGCATTGAAAATTTAAGTAATTTAATTTTTTTCTGTGTTTGACATCATACTTCAGCTTGTTGATATTTTTCAGTTCTTTGGGTTTTAATCGTTCATTGCAATTTACTGTGAATGGCTACGTCATATTTTGCTGTGATTTGCGTGCTTTTTAGCTTATGCAGTGTTCTGAATTTGTAGCAAAATTAACGAAAATACTTCTGACTTTGGCAAAAAAAACCTTTATATTTTGCTTCAATACTCTTTCCTCATGTTTCAAATTCCGCCAGCGATTCGAATGTTACACCTCTCATCCGTCGTTTGGGTTCCGCCCTTCTATCTTAAAAATGGAAAACACTTCTGTGCGATGTATTTATTGTAAAAAGAAATTCGTGTGTTAGAAATCGAAATAAGCACGTTAAAGTGATTCACAAATCACAGAAATCCTTTGATTCACCTTTAAAATTTCCATGTGCAGTAGAAAACTAATATTGCATTGTATTCTGAAGATTTAAAGCGACTTTTATGCCCCACTCATGGATATAATTTAGATGATCGCGTGCTAACATTCGAATCGCTGGCGGAATTTGAAACATGGAAAAAGAGTATTGAAACAAAAGATACATTTTTTTTGCCAAAGTCAGAAGTACTTTCATTAATTTTGCTACAAATTCAGAACACTACATATGCTAAAAAGCATGAAAATCACAGCAAAATATGACGTAGCCATTCACAGTAAATTGCAATGAACGATGAAATCCCAAAGAACTGAAAAATATCAACAAGCTGAAGTATGCTGTCAAATACAGAAAAAATTTACACTGACAAATCAGTTTAACAAAAAATATGAGCTTCTAAAAATTACTGAAATTTTTAATCCTTTCGTATGGCGGACATGACCAAGAGGGTAACCAACGCTCTGTACCTAGCAAAACACGCCGAGGGATATCACAACAGATCGGCTTCAAAAATCTGCTTTACCTGTACGGTAGAAACTACCAGACCATGTTGACAGTCCTAAATGATTGACGGCTGACGCAAAGGCTCACGGATGAGAGGTGTGGCTTCCTGCACGGAAGAATCTCGGATGTGTGCCAAGCTGCTGGATCCAACCGCTTGTGAAGACGCTAAGCAACTTCTAACCTCCTTGACGCTAAGCAAGGGTCGCGGTTGCGGTTCGTCCAGCGTAGTTTCTTGGGCTACCTCCAGTGTTGCGATGGTCGCTTTTGATTACCGTAACCGTACCGTATATGGCAAGTGGGCGGGCTAGGTATATTATTGTTTGTATTATTGGCTTCAGCTTAGGACTTTTCACTCAGTTAGTGCGCGTAGTGACGGACCACGAAGTAGGAATTTGCTTTGGATTTCGTCCTAGCTGGTAGCTTGCTGAAGTCGTTTCTAACGAGCATCTGCATTGGTTTATACCTATATTTAATCGAAGATCGTGCACTTGGAACTCACGTAGAAGATATGTTCCCTAATCTTTGTTAGAGCTAATGTTTCATTCATCATTTCGAGTTTGTGTTCTATCACTCTACTTTTTATCCTTTCCAATCAGAATGAATTACTTACTCTACGTGTGATGTTTTGTTCTGAACAGGCGATGTATAATTTATGCGAATATGAACATGTATTTTTAGCCGCCCCGGTGGTGCAGTGGTCTAAGCCACGGCTTCTGACCATTTGTCCAAGATGGGTCCGGGCTCGAATCCCGGTGAGGCAGGGATGTTGTGTTTGTCTTACGACACTGGCTCCCTTCCCTGGAGTCAGTGGCCCTAAATTAGGGACGGGTGACTGCTTATAGCCAATTGAGTTGCTCATGGCGGTCGTTAAACCTAAAAAAAAGAAACGTAATTTAAAGAAAGTGAATTGGATTATTGTTAAGATTTTAATATGTGTAGCTTAAGTCGTAAATTATTTGGCCGAAAATTTTCAAAAAGAAGTTATATAATTATTTTAAAGTATGTAATTTTATATGAAATTAAATTCGGTAAAACTTACCTGCTATCAGGGGAATGTAAACTAGAGATGAGCTGCGGCTCTGCGAGCGGGCTCAGAATTCATTAACTACAGAAAAACCCGGGATCTGAATTACACGTCTTGAATTTCATTACTGTAATTAATTCAACACCTGTAATTCCGAGCCCCGTTGAATTTCATTGTGCATTTGTTACCATGGCGGAAGGATTTTCAATTTCCTAAGCTAGCTGCATTGCAAGACAAAGTTTGCTTAGCAAGGCTTGCATTATGCATTGTCCAAAGCTATGGCCCAAGCAATGATTAGTTTAAGGTGGTCTGGTATCGAAAAACTGGGAAAAAATCACATTCCCATTTTTTGGTATTTTATGAAAAATCAAGAATCTTATCTTTAAAATGATGTATTAATTTCCAAAATTGTGCAGTTAGAAGTATTGTTATTTATTTTTTAAAATTTCCTCAATCTCGCGAGATTTTTGGGGTGACGTTGGTTTTTAGTGCAGCAGGTCGAGTTTTAGAGAAAAGAAGATCAAGTTGAAGCGCTGAGGCATTAGATACAATTCTCTCTCTCTTTTCATGATGAACTTGATCTGGAAACTACACACACATACGATAATATTGTGATTATTATACTATTAAGCATTAATGTTACAAAATGCAGAATAATCTGGTCCGGAATGCTTTTACGTTCTTTTTGTTTTTTAATTTTGGGAATTTCCCTACAAGGTTTATTTTATATTCTACTACATCACTCTAAACTACCTTTACCAATTAGCATATATGTAAATTATATTGCAAATATTAGTTTTCTAGAGTCAAAATTTCAAACACTTGCAACTGTGTCTGTACGGCGTTGTACGTTTTACAATGCAATTTATTCAAAATAAAAGTAAATTTAGAAATCAAAAAGAAATAGCGAATGGAATTCTTTGTTTCTAAATGATTTTCTTTTCTTCAGCTTTTACCAAAATTACGGATTCCCCTGATGCTGTCGAAGGGCACGTTGATTATTTATTTATTTTCAGATCCACATTTTAGAACATTTGACTTTATGCGTAGTATTTCAAAGAACATATTAATATTATGAAGTGGATTAACTGAACTAAACTTTTAAACTAATGATTTTTAAACTAATCCTTGCTTGGGCCATATATTTGGCCAGTGTATAATGCATAAATGCAAGCCTTGATAAGCAAAATTTTCCAAGAATCTGTGCCCGGGCTCAGCAAACACGTGTAATCAAAGAAAGCGGGCCGGGCCCGGGCTCATGAAATTGAGCCCGGACTCATCTCTAATGTAAACATACCCTTCAGCGAGCTCCCCCAAGTATTGAGGTGGTGTGAGACTCTGGAGCGATGAACTTCGAGTCGTTCTGCGCCGGCTATTTTGTGGATCTGCCAATACTAAAATCGAAATATATATTTTTTGTTTTTGTAATCCACTTAAAAATTAAATTGTAATGCCCTTTCAACAGTCATCATCATCAATGGCTCAATAGCCCTGTGTGGGCCCTGGCTTGCTTCAGAAACTTCTGCCGGTCTTCCTTATTCAATGCCAAACTCCTCCAATTTTTTAAATTTAATTCCTAAAGCCTTAATATCGTGCATCGCTTCATCTTCCCATCCTAATTTAGGTCTTCCAATTTTTCTTTTTCCTGCCAGCTTAGAATTAAACATCGTAACTATTCTATTACTGTCCATGTATATAATATGTCCAGCTCAACGTAATCAAAAAAAGAAAAGTCACGCTCCTGCTCTGTTTGTAAAATTAACAGTGAAAATCAAAATAGGTACAATAATCTCCCGTTATCTACACTTTTGGTTATCACGTTTGTGAAATAATGAAAAATAAAAGAAATGACATTGGAAAATATAGGAATGAAAAGTAGTACACATAACTTTTGTGTCCTAAATTATTTCGTTGGAAATGTTAAAAGGATTTCGAAAAAGTGAGACGTACAGTTTTTAAAGAATGCAATTTTATGGCAAATGGTAAAAAAATGTCATATGTGAAATGCATTTTAATGATTTTTACCGTACAACTGACCTCCAAGTACGACGACGTGAGCACAGCTGCGGGAGCCCTAACAGTACGCCGCGCCGACCACGGGAGGCTTGGCTCCACTGAAACGAAGATGTCGTTCCGGCGGCCATTTTGCTGGCGGTAGAGTACAAGAAAAACGGAGAACGTTCTTGCGAGCAAAGCATTCCAAATTTGCAGTGCTATGCTAAAGAGAGTAGTTCTCATTTCTGTCAAAGTCGAACAAGTGAGTTCATACATTGCGCATCAAAGAATCATACGCAAAAAAAGGAATAACAAGAAATTAGCAGATTGTGATAGCAAAAAGAAATGAGCTGTTTTCTGTAGCGCAGACTACAAATTGGAAAGCTGTCCTGGCATGACCGTTCACTGTTCTTCTTGTACTCTTCCGCAGCATTGTTAGGGCTGCCGCAGCTTCTGTTCACAGCGTCGTACTTGCACGTACATATTACGGTAAAAATCTTTAAAATACACCATAATGATGCAATTTTTTCACCTTTGACATTAAATTGCATACTTAAAAATCTGTACGTCTCACTTTTTTGAAATCCTTCAACTTTTCCGACGAAATAATTTTGGACGCTAAACTACACATTTACCAATAATTCCACATCTTGATTCCCTCTGGTTGATTTTGACATTGCTCTCAAAGTAGACACATGGGCCTCAATTATCAGTTCATACTTTGTTCTCAGGTCATTTCATATCAGATCACCTACCGCAAGTCACCCACCCATCTCATATTTTTGTAAAAACTGGTACCAAATACAAAAAGATTCCTCCACATCTGTCATTTAGTACTGAATAACCAAATGACAAATAAATCAAGGAAAATTACCATCCAATATATTCTTTTACTAGAAAAGTGCAATCACCCACAACTACTTTATGCACTTCCACCAAAAACAAACATTAAAGTCATTATCACAGAAGTCCACACTTGATTGTTGCAGGCAAGTCCTAATACACATTTTTTTATCACTTTTGTTCTGGATTCATATAGTTGTTTCCAAAGAGCTTTGAATAAAGATTAAAGTCATATGTCACCAAATCTGGATGGTATGGTGGATGGGAGAAAATTGAAGTATTGCATTGGTGTGATATGAAACCTGTTAAAAATTTAGGTCAGTCTGACCAGTAGATTTTGATTAATGCCACTAAAAATTGGGGAGCTTTATGAGTTTTCACAACTACACTAAAACAAAACAAAAAATCATAAATTCACAACTAACTTTTGCCGCCACATAATTTTTATTAAATGGTCTGCATGATCCATACATTTTGCAAGAGTTTGTTTCTGCACATTTTTAGAAATTAAAGAACACTTATTTTTTTTAAATTTAGTGACAAAAGACAGAAAAATAAGGCCAAATTTTTATTAAACAAAGCGATTTTTTTCCAAAATGAGCCCCTACTTCAAATTTGCTGAAAATATTTTCACGTGTGTAATATAAAGTAACATTTCAACAGGAAAAAAAAATCCAAAATGGCATGTTTTGGTAAA
This sequence comes from Macrothele yani, assembly GCA_039090855.1. Lineage (NCBI taxonomy): Eukaryota > Metazoa > Arthropoda > Arachnida > Araneae > Macrothelidae > Macrothele > Macrothele yani. The sequence continues at coordinate 17,754,874 of CM077029.1, forward strand.
TGTGTATTTTAGCGTCCTAAATTATTTCGTCGGAAAAATTTAACTGTGTGAAAAAAATGTGACGTACAATTTTTCAAGCATGCAAAATAATGGGGAAAGTTGAAAAAATATAGTATTTTTAGATAAAATGAGAGAATTTTTCCTAAGTATTTACCTGGGAGTGCGATGGTTCGGAAAAGTACGTGCGGTAGGCCTAAAATGACGGAGCGGCGATGGCGTCAAGGTGGAGTCCGGTGAATGGAAGCTTCGTTAAGATTGGCAAGTAACGGGCGGAAGAATACAGAAGGAAACAGTTGAGCAGTACGTAGTCATCGAAGCGTCTTGTGGGAATACACGGAAGGAAAGAGGTCGGTTATACGCAGCATTGCAAGTGTTCTTTTTAAAGGGTAATTTTGAGAAAGTGTAAGTACAAAATCGTCAGTCTCCACACTTCATTTCGGATTTCGACAGGGCTGAAAATTTCATTATCCGCCACAATACAAGAAGCTGTAGGCCTCTCTGGAATAGTACGATATCTGAATTGAAGAAAAACGTTTATTTTTGAAAATATCTGTTTCAAGAGGGGAAAATGTGAGCTACGATGTACAGTGTAAGGGCGAAAAATAATAATAAGATGCATATCAATTAAGATATGATCAAGTGCTAATTTATGTACATAAAAACAAGGAAACAAAAAGGTACGATGTCAGTGCAGTGGGTAGACAAAATGTCGCCCGAGAAAAATGAAACTTTTACCCAGGAAATAACTTTATTTCATTAACTGTGTGCATATACAATGCCCAAGGTTACAAGGGCGCCAGTCTGTCTGGGAGGACTGAATACGTCCTTTATGTGAAAGAATGTCAGTATTGTTGTATGTTTTGTTCTGTTTGTATAGAGTCTGGTTTCCACGTGCAGAAGTCCGTTAGAAGGAATGTCAAGCAGGCGATCGTCGGACACGGAGACAATAAGTGAGGGCGAGCCAGTTCTAAGAAGCAGGGACTGATACGAAGAAAGTTGGCCTGCGGACAAAGGTCAGGTTCGCTCCGGAATCTGACAAGGTCAGCGCCTCGTGGTAGAGGGGGCCGAAAAAAGAAAGGAGGGGTCCTCTTCTGGAGCGAGGGGATAAGGGATAGCTTCGGAGAGAGAAGCGGGGATTGCGAGGTGCGCTTGAAAGGCGGGTAGACGTGCGGAGTGTAGGCTCCAAGCAAGGAACGGAGTTCCTGTCGTTAGCGTGAAGCTGGAGGCTTCGGGAGAAAGCGATAAAGATTTGCAAATTGATCTTGGAAAACGGATAGACGTGTAGAGAGTTTATGCTCCGAGGAACGCAGTTCCTGTTTTTTAGCGTGAAACCGAGAGTTTCGAGAGATAGCGTGGAGACGGAACGACTCTGATATTAGAGTGGCGTTAGGGCAACTGATTTGAAATTGAACAATTCGTGACGGACCACGTATGTGACACAACTTCTTCGACGTGGACATTGGCACCGGAATCAGACTCTCAACCATACTTTTGCTTCATTAAATTTATTTGTCTTTCTTATTCACGAAGTATTTATTGAAGTCGACGCAGTGCTTTACAGTAGCCATTCTCTCCCTTCCTTGATTCGCGGAAAATTACACAAAAAGGCGGAGGAAGAGGGGCCTGGATGATAATTTATTATTAATGAATTACGAGATTGAGAACCTCACATTATTTGCTGTAGGGGAAGATGTTAAATTAACTCACGGACGCCTATAGGAAAGAAGGCGGGACTTAGCACGAAAGTCTATGTCTCACCCCTACAGCAAAGTAATTAAATGGCGCAGTCGGTAGGATCAATGTTTGATACCAGGTATAAACCCGAAGACGAGAAGGCGAGGCTAAGAAATAAGTGAATAAGTAATTCTTGTGAGGAACTACGGAAGTCAACCTCTGCTACAAGAACTCTTTGTACAAAGAAGAGTGGTGATTTCATCGACGGCAGTGACAGGGAGATCCGTAAACAGGATCAACGGACGAGACTGACAGACGGCAGTGACAGGGAGATCCGTAGCCAGGATCAACGGACGAGACCGACAGACGACAATTACGAAGATCGCAACCGGATTCAGGACGAGAGGAGCAGGCAAGGCGCGTTACCACTACACGACGGAGAGAGCCGACGAGGCTCGGACCCAGTGTTGAAGGCAGAATTTCGGGGGACCACGTCTCATGTCACCAGTGAGACCGGACTTTCCCTGTTTAGGGAGTCCCATCGCGGGCCGCAATTAAGCTGCAACAGAGAAGCTGAGGGGACCCGAGTAATCTGGTAAGTACCACTTCTGAAGCCGCAATTTGATTACCTGTGTCGATACCTGTGTATAGGTTAGAAATAGCTGAATAAGTTTCATCAGGACACTAGGAGTGCTAGAGGTAACCCTTCTAAGAGAATTTTAACTGAAGATTAACGAGAATATAGTAAGAAGAATTTGAGATAATAAATTATGAAAAGTATATTTTTTTATGTGGAAGAAAGAAAAAAACGGACAGAGAAGGATAGGTACTAGCCTAGATAAAAAGAAAAAGTAAAAGGTAAAGGTCAAAATGATATTCAACTAAGTATCTCACCGAAGTAGATATAAATTAGTAGTGTGAGAGCAAAGGCTAAACATCGGGGAATTGTATTATTATTTCAGTGTATATATATTTTTGCATTAAGTGTATATTATTGTTGCATGATAAGGGAAAACTAATGAAGAACTCGAAGACCGGAATTCCGAGGGAAGCAAAAGAGAAAATGAGGGAGAAACAGATAATGAATTGAATTCTAGCAACGAAGTAATAATTAATGACAAAGGAATAGAAAGGAATTCGATAAGTCTGGAATGGGAATATAAATTTAGGGTATTGGAAATTGAACAGAAAAAGCTAGATTTAGAACAACAGCGAATTGAGATGGAGCTATCCGATAGAAAAGAGGCTAGGGCTTATGAGATAAAAACATTAGAGATAGAACAAGAACGGGGCGAGGCATCAGCGTCAGGGAGACAATCAACGAAGCTGGCCGACTATATCAGAATTTTAGAGAGGAATTTACCCAAAAGCCCTACAAAACCCGAAGAGATATTGGATTTTTTTGACACCTTAGAGAGGGCGTTTATTCTGCATGACATACCAGAGAGCATGCAAGGGCGGTTAGTGATTGCGTTATTCAATGCGGATTGCGTAAACCATTTGTTCCGACGTCTGACCGTAGAGCAATATGATAATTATGATACCGTCAAGGAAACTATTCTAAGTGAATGTCATTTGACCCCAGATGTATATCTGAAGCAGTTCGAGACGATACGCCGGAACAAGGGGAGAGCTTCCAACAGCTAGCGGGACGGATTGGCAAGTCACTCAGGTATTATATAGCCAACTGCTGAGTAACCGAGTTTGACCAATTAGTTAATCTGCTAGTGTGTGATAAGTTTAAAGGATTATTATCCCCATCCTTAAAAACCTATTTACTGCAGAGAGATGCGGTGGGTAAACTAGTCTTGGCTAAAGAATTGGGGGAGTTATGTGATTCATATGAGAGTCACGTAGAAGCACTAGAGATAGGAAAGGTGAAGGATAATTTTTCGTCGAATTACAATGCCAAAGGGAGTCAGTGTATTTCTACGGGAAGCGGATTCGTGAAGAGGGAGAGCGGGAATAGTAGTGGGCAGTGTCAGAAGGGAAAATTCCAAGCGCCTGATAGGAAGTTCGGGAGTAAAGTAGAAGGAGAACGTCCTATGGGAAGTCAGGGTAAGAGGCATAATCTGTTTTTATTGTAGGAAGCCGGGCCATCGGCAATCATTATGTCCCCAGAAGGGCAGCTTAAAACAGGAGGGCAGGAGTAATTCCTATTATTGGCGGAACGACGGGGTGAAAAAAGTAGGAAGGGTAGCTGTGGAGAATAATAATAAAGTAGAGAAACCTGTAGAGGAGACCGGAGTAAAAGTTGAACAGGAGGTTAGAAAGATGAGCGCAAAGGTGGGAAGGGTTTTCGGATCTAACCAAGCAGAGATTAAAAAGATAGAAATACCTGTAGGAGAACAAATGAGGGTAACTACAGAGGCAGGGCTCCAAGCCAATATACTGGTAGATAGTGGGGCGGAATTCAATTGTTTAAAAAGAGGATTATTGGGAGAAGAAAAATTGGAGGAAATTGGGAAGGTAAAACTAACAGGATTTGATGGAAGGACAGCCATTTCCCCCATAAAAATGGTTGGAATTAGGATTATGGAAGCAGACCTAGAAAAGGCGGGGAGTAAAACGATAGGAATCAATGAAATTGTTTTTGCCATAGTACCTAATTTGAGTAATGAGTTTATTATTACTCCAGAAGATTACATAAAAATGTCAACGGTTAGAGACTCTAGTCCCGAGTGGGCGGTTGTTGTGCCATTTGTAAGGTCGGTCCATCGTGGTGTTTTCCAGCAAGATAATGCATGCCCACACACGGCACGTGCAACGCAACATGCACTTCAGGGTGTGAGACAACTTCCATGGCCTGCACGTTCACCGGATTTGTCCCCCATTGAGCACGCGTGGGATTTTATGGGACGACTTTTCCGGTCTCCACGGCCAGCCACGACCATCCCCGATTTACGTGTCCAGGTTGAGGATGCTTGGAACTCAGTACCCCAAACTTACATCCAACATCTGTACGACAGACTCAATGCCAGAATTGCACAGTGTGACGCAGTTCATGGCGGTTCAACCTCATACTAACCATTTTTTTTTCAGTTTATCAGCAAATACAGCTGTATTTTGTCATATTGTTTTGATCACGTTATCCTCTGTATTCCGTTATTATTCTGTATAAATTTCGTTGGTATCAGACGTCTCCTTCTTGGTGTTCTTTTTTCACTTTCCGCCAGTGTAGTTAAAGCTTTGATATCGTGCACTCATTCATGGTCCTCAGGCTGAAAGTTCTTTCAGCATGATGGATGAAATTATTGTTATCGGAGGGCATAAAAAAAGGAAAGCTACAATGGAGAAATAGGAAGAGAAAGATATCAGCAGAAAGAAAAATTAAGAAATGGATTCTGCGCAGCTACAGAGTCAACAAAGGACGGACTGACAGTAGTCTGCATTCTTGCTGTGTGTTTTGATTTTTCACCCATTTAAAACATTGATCTTTTTATTTTATCTTCTTTGGTCTCATCTTGTGATAAACTGCAATGTCAGAGGCAGTATGACATGGATTGTACGTGTCGGAGAAATTCTGGAAATATCCTAAAATTCTGTTACGTGTCCTGGAATTTTAACCATTCCTGCCTTTTTGTCCCTGAACGATGTTTTGTGGTTGAGAATTTTTCTACTGACATAACGTGTGTCTGACAGTCACCCCCCGCCTTTTGCAGCGGGGAGCTGTTGGTTTTCTTGTCTGTTACTGGGACTGAAACTGCCTTATTATTATTAGCATCTTTTGCGTTGTGCTTATGTTATCATTTTATCCTGCCAGGGAGACCATATCTCCGCAATTATTAGTTCGATTTTTAAAATTCTTTTTGTATTGGGGAGCTTAAAATGTGAGAATGATGATCCATTCATTGTGGTTTTTTTCTGATGCACAACTTCACCGCTAGAGAGTGCAAATGGAGGTCATATCGAATTTAAAATGCATTTTATTTCATATATTTGCTTCTAAACATCCAATTGAAAAAAATTATTTTCTCTTTCGATGACATTTATATCGAAGACTATTTTAGTTAGCCCCTTTTTCAAATAATGCATAAATTTTCCGCTAGGGGTGTAAAGGTAAATCACGATTTTCCCAATATCTCCGCTTCTAAAAGTCCGATTTGAAAAATTCTTCCTGCGTCTGATAAGGGGAAATAAAATTCTACTTGGGATTTAAAATTCTTCCTGCTTCTGATGAGCTCTTGAGGGGAAATGTTTTGCATACAAATTCTCATTTTTGGTAAAGAATTGTTTGGCCCCCAGGGGGCGTAAGTGTTTATTTTGGCTTCTGATGTATTTGCAACAAAATCTGAGCTGGAAACTCGATTGACAAAATTCTTCCGTGACCCGATACCGCTCAACTCTGAAAACTTTTTGAGAATACCTCCTGCTTAAAATAGTGCACAATTTTCCTACCAGGGGCATACACGTATATCTTATTTTTGTCCATTTTTCTGTTCTAGGAGTCCAATTTGAAAAATTCTTTCTTTGTTGGAGAACATTTTTGGTGCGAAATGTTTCTGATGTAATTTCAAATATTTCTTAACGCACAACTATGCCACTAGAGGGCATAAGCTCATATTTCCATTTACAGTAATATCTGCGGACTTAAAACCCGACTGAAAAATATTCTGTTTCGATCAGATACTACTAACTATGAAAACTCCGTATGTGTATTTTCTTCACAAAATAATGCACAATTTCACCGCTTGGGGTGCAAATATTTAATATATATATTTTCTTAATATCTGTACTTCTAAATGTCCGATTTAAAAATTCTTTTAACACCAGATACCATTTACCTTATGGAACACTTTAGGTTTGAGGAGGTTTGTGGTTCACAATTCTGGTGCTAGGTGGTGTTCGTGTACTTTCATTTGCAGGCTATCTCTGCTTGTAAAAAACAAACACTATTGAGATTTCATTTTTTACTGTGTGCCATTCGCTATAATAAAGATGGAGAGTGAATGAGATTGCACAACATTATCAAGCAGCTGTTGGGGTAATTTATCCCATTCCTCTGTCAGCGCACGGATGAGGGTGTCCTTGTTTATTGGAGGGCATTGGCGACCAGCAAGACTCCTCCCCAAAGCATCCCACACATTTTCAATGGGATTCAGATCTGGAGAACGTGCTGGCCATACGAGGCGTTGAATATCCTTGCTCTCAAGACACTCCTGGACAGCGACTGTTCGATGACATGTTGCGTTGTCGTCCATGAAAATGAATCTATCACCGACAGCACCACGGAACATGCAAACACGAGGTAGCAGAACATCATTAATGTATCGTTCGCCAGTCATAGTCCCAGTTGGGAGCACATAGAAGGACGTACGGCCATTGATCATGATGCCAGACCATACCATGACACTACATGTCGGATATCGGTCCCTTTCCTGTATGTTTGCTGGACAATATGCAGTACCACTATCACGCCAGATCAGTTGTCGTCGACAATCAGACGATAGACTGTATCTACTCTCATCTGAGAAGAGGATAGCAGACCAGTCGTTATCAGTCCAATTGCGATGTTGATGGCACTATTGCAAACGGGCGGTACGGTGACGTCTGGACAATGGGATGCACACAACAGGAGGCGGGCGTATAGTCCTCCTTCATGCAAACGTCTGGCGACAGTTTTTCGGGAGATCCGCTTGCCAGTAGCAGCCATAAACTGATTTGCTGCCTCACTAGCTGTGATGCGCCGGTGTCTTTTTGTTGATAGCACTATGTACCGATCTTCTGCAGGTGTCGTACTGCGAACACGACCTCCCCCTTGACGTTTGCTACACTCTCCATTTGTTTGAAATGATTTCCAAAGCCTTGAAACAACACTGTGGCTGACGTAGAACACCCTGGCAACATCTGTTATTTTTCGCCCTTCTTCAATCTTGCCAATAATACGGCCACGCGTAAAATCATCTAGGTGATGTCGGGAAGACATACTGAAAATTGCAAGTTCGTCAATTGATTCTTTCCCTTTCAACTTTGCGTTTGAACAACAACGGTCAATACGCATCAAATCCTTTATATCTCTTATCAGTGCTATGACGTCACGAACAAGTTCGGCAATCCAAAATTTGCATACGCACAACACGTCTTGCTGTATCCCGCACTTATGCTAATTTCCACATTTTCCTGCCTTCAATTTTATGGTTGCTGTCGTTGCTATTGTCATCCGTCCTTAGCAATCGTCCGGCAGTGTATATTATGTGGTCTTTATGAATTGAAAAATAATTCTAATTTCATATTTGTACAAGTATTGACGTAAGCCTCACTGTAGATATAATTTATTGATCACTGTGAATATTTACAATGTTTTTCATTATTTTCTTTCCCTTGTAATAAATATTTAATCAGATACTGTGTCAGCTAGCATTTCTGCTCCTTATTTATTTATTTTTTATATTGTGTTTATCCCGTAGATTTCTTGTTGGACCTCTCCGTTGATTGTGTGTGCTACTGGGTTGCATGCTTCCTAGAAAGTTTGAATCTGGTTTATACTAGGCATGGATACAGATGTGGCCAGAATACGCATTTCAAATTTATTGTGTTCATAGATAAAAATCAATACAGTCTTGAGTAAACTCAGAAAAAATGGTTTTTCATGCTAGCAAAATAATGTGATGTTAAAATTATCTACGGATGTTTTGTGCTATATATGTTATTTATTTGTGTCTATTTATTTGTAGAAAGAAAGCATGCGAAGTAAAAACTTCTGTAAAAATTTTTATTATCAATGATAAACTGACAATATTAAAATTTCACGAAAATCGTTGCACGAAATTGTTGGTATGATTTTCCTGGATCTTTGCATTGCCTCTGAAATGTGAATCGGAGTGAACAGAATTTCCAGTTCTGTTTTCAAAAATCCATTATCTAAGCCACAAAATGGAAAAGACGACACACAGAAAGCATGTGAAACTAGATGACATTTTGGTGGCTCCGTCTGGATCATAATCATCCATTGGTTGAGCTCCAAAAATTTTCTGTTCGGCACCTAAACCTGTAAAGGAAATGCATTCGATAAGTTGCTCGGCACTTGGTTTCCCGAGAAAGGAAATTTTATTGCTTGAAAAACGGTTAGACATTTTTCATTTTGTTTCAGCTGTTTCAGTACAAAACCTTTCACATTTTCATGTCTTGCTCAGTAATACACAATAGTTATCCTGTTTACTAACCAGCGGTCGTTTATAGAATTTTATTCGGGGAAGACGACAAAAAATGGTAGTTTTTGAAATCCACCAGGACAAGATAAAAGTTAATGAAAAATAGAAGAATTTTTTTTTTCTAATGTAAGCTGATACATTTTTATTAAATTAACAACAAAGCACACACACCCACACCCATACACACACACAAAGAAACACTTTGAAACATAAAAAAAAAGAAACATTTAAAGGAGGCAAGGGGCTCTTTCCTCCTGTTATGAACGCAACTTCTTTAAGGTGCGTGTCTAGCGGTTTTCTCCCTATACTTCCAATGGAAAATATTTGAACCCTGTTTCCTCAGCGAAGGAAGATTTCCCATACATACTTAGATTGTACAACCAGTGCTTTTTTGCAAAGAACTTTCCTGAACTATATAAAAAATCAATAAATAACTTTACTTCGGTGTAGTTATGGTACTTCCTCACAGGTGGCGCCACTCTTCCTTACCACTACATCGAAGTAAAGTTATTCAGTTTTAATATAGTTCAGCAAAGTTTTTGCAAAGAACACCGACTGTACAATCCAATTGCGGATGTTTCTTTATCAGTGGGCCAATTTTGATGTATGGGAAATCTTTCTTTGCTAAGGATATAGGGATAAACAAATTTCCATTAGAAGTATAGTGAACAGATTCCCTGAAGGGGCGAATTGGCCCAGGGATACCGGGACATTTCCCAGTGGATCATTCGAGAACTGGTCCACTTTCTCCAATTCTTGCGTGGATTTCTTAGAAAGAACGGATAATTATTTTGGTACTTATATAATGGTAAACTTCATCCGAGCTTCATTTCTATCTGAAATGTTATTTACATAAACAAAACACAAAAAACCCCCAACTTTTCCTTTTATTTATGTTGTGTGTTGGCTGCAAAACAAAATAGCAAAACTCTCTGCACGTCTGTTAGAAAAATGCCGCTTGTCAAAGAAAGCTGTTATAAATTAATTAAGCTAAGGCTAACTACAGTTAGATGTAGTTTGTTGGATTTCGGAACCCAGGGTCATTGGCGTTCCCTACCCTCATGTGATAGTTTATCGTTCCCACACACTTATCCATTGACTGATACAGAGAATGCTTCTCCGGCAGAGATATTCCGAAATCTGTGTCCCACACACTTATCCATTGACTGATACAGAGAATGCTTCTCCGGCAGAGATATTCCGAAATCTGTGTCCCACACACATGTATCGTAAAAGAAACAGCAGTTTACCAGTACTAACTCAGGGGTCAAAAGAATATGTAGACTTGGAAAAGGTTTCGACTCAAGGAGGAAATACCAATACAATTGCGTAGTAGGAGATCAGAAGGCAAATAAATATGAAAATTAATTGTGCAGGGAGATTGTTATGTTGCATGCGCATATTTTAACATACAGATTGATCATAGTGATTTAGCTGGAAATGAAGTCTTCAAGAGACTCAATTTTGTTCTTGTCAAAATCAAATTCTTTAAAGAAAGTTAGTAATCTGACGCAACACCCCGTTTTGAGCTTGGTTTGAAGCTACATTCAATCACGAAAGGATTTTTAAAATTGTTTCATCGTTAAATTGTTAAAATTTGTTCACAAATGAATTTGTTTTACGAAGTATATTTCAACAGTTCTACTTCATCCACGATGCAACAGAATTTTTTTCATGAGGGAAGTATAACCCTGTATGTATGTATGTGTATTGTTAGAGTGGAATGCAAGACTAAAATTCCCGGCCTGGTTTGGTCGTCCCGATCCGCCCCTGTTCCTAGATGTCTACCTTCAAAAAGAAATTTATTCGACAATTTGCTCGTCACTCGGAGTCTCAAAGAGAAAAAAATAAATAAATCTTTATACTTAAAAAACAAGACATATGACACAGAATTCTCAGGTGTAATGAGCACGCCTTTTCTATCCGTTCAACAAGAAAAAAATATTTCGAAGCCGATTTCTGGAGGAACAAATTCAGTGAAAAGCATTCACGTCTCCTAGAGAAAACCTTTGTATAATTTAAAATGCGCAATACTAGCAGTGTTCTTCATAATATTCTGAAGTGGTTACAAAATAAACTACCAGATTTTTACACAATTTATAAAGGATCCACAAATAGCAGTAGTTAGCTACTTTCGGCCGCTAGTGACTGAAATGTGTGCAGCGGAAAATCGAACCTAAGTATTTCTTATAACAGAAGATATCCGAGGCACAAGGAATTTTTCGAGTCGGGTTCTTGGGTGTCTTTTGTTATGAGCATTTCTCATAATAGAAGGTATCCAAGGAAAAAGGAGTTTTTCGAATCGGGTTCTTGGACATCTTTTTAATGAGCATTTCTCATAACAGAAGATATCCAAGGCAAAAGGAATTTTTCGAATCGGGTTCATGGATATCTTCTTTTATGAGTATTTCTCATAACGGAAGATATCGAAGGCAAAAGGAATTTTCGAATCGAGTTCTTGGATAACTTCTGGTAAGAGCGTTTCTCATAACAGAAGATATCCAAGGCAAAAGGAATTTTTCGAATCGGGTTCTTGGATATCTTTTGTTATAAGCATTTCTCATAACAGAAGATGTCCAAGACAAAAGGAAATTTTCGAATCGGGTTCTTGGATATCTTCTGTTATGAGCGTTTCTCATAACAGAGCGTTTCTCATAACAGAAGATATGAGCGTTTCTCATAACAGAAGATATCGCAGGCAAAAGGAATTTTTCTAATCGGGTTCTTGAATATCTTCTGTCATGAGCATTTCTCATAATAAAAGATATCCAAGGCAAAATAAATTATAATATATCATTATAAAAGATATCCAAGGCAAAAGAAATTTTTCTTGGAAACGAAGATAATGTTCCAAATAACAGTGTGCACGGTCCGGGCTTGTTTCTTTCAAAAGTAAAGCGAAAAATTCCAGGGCGGGTCTGAATGGTTTAGCATTTTACTACTGCATTAAAAAAATCTTTTCGTCTCACAAGAACACAGATTTGTGAAATAATCAGAGCGGAGGTCATTGAGTGAAAGCAATCTCTCGCTAGATATATTTATTAATTACAGCTGAAGCCGACAAGTGGGACTGCAAGCCGAGAATCTGAATCCAAAACAAATTCCGTTTCCACTTCGTTGGATTTAGAGACAGAAACACGTGGCTCTTTTCTTTTCCGAGAAATGTTTACGTAAACAGATTTTTCAGCTTCTTGAAACTGAAACCAGTTTATGACGCCTTTCGTTTCTACAGCGGAGATGAGGAAGTTCATTTTGTTTACATATTTGGTAATAGAGGGCTACATTGTTTATACACTCCCTACCAACAAGTAATTGGACACCCCTGCAATCGACGATATCTGCGCTCCTGATACACGTCACGGCCGCCGCCATTAAATATCGTGTGGGAAACAACAACGCAACCAGTCGCATGCAAGATGCCACGCAGTTCGGAGCTCTCTGATTTCGAGAAAGGTGTAATCGTCGGGTATCACAGAAATGGCCGATCCATACGTGACATATCCAGCGAGTTGAAATACCCGAAATGGACAGTGGCCTACGTGATTGGCAAGTGGAAGATGAGAGGTGACTGTCGGAATGTGCCCCGACCCGGCAGACCCACAAAACTGGGAGTTAGAAACCGACGGGTGCTGGCCAGAGAAATTCGGAAGAACCGCACCAAATCGATGGGCCACATCCGCGAGGAGTTTCAACAGGCATCCGGGAGTGTTCTTTCGACGAATACTATCCGTAAGGAAGCCCATCTGCTCGGTTATCATGGACGTGCTGCCGCCCACAAGCCTTTGATCGCCAAGTCCAATAGCGCTGCTCGGCTAACGTGGTACAAAGAACGTCGACAGTGGACCGTTGAACAGTGGAAACAGGTTCTCTGGAGCGACGAATTAAGGTTCACCCTCTACCGTTCGGATGGTAGGGTCTGGGTTTGGCGTCTGCCTGGAGAATGGCTCCTGCCGGAATGTATTGTGCCAACTGTGAAGTTCGGCGGCGGTGGAATTATGCTATGGGAGTGTTTCTCCTGGTATGGCACGGGACCCTTGGTCGCAATTCCTGGTAGACTCAACGCCGAGACCTACTGCACCATTTTGGATGACCATGCGCTTCCTACGTTGTGGCAATTTTACGGGGTGGACCCATGTTACTTTCAGGATGACAATGCCACCTGTAATGTTGCGAGGTCCACCATGGCTTGGTATGGTGACAATGGGGTTAATGAAATGGACTGGCCTGCGCAGAGCCCGGACCTTAACCCTATCGAGCACCTCTGGGACGAGTTGGAGCGTCGACTTAAGGGGTGCCCCCACTGTCCGAAAGCGGTGAAGGAACTGACCTGTCTTCTCCAAGCCGAGTGGAAGAAAATACCGCTAACCGTCGTATAACGCCTGGTTGAGAGTATGTCCCGGAGGGTCGCAGCTGTAATCGCCGCTCGTGGAGGCTCTACCAACTATTGAAGGTGAATAAACTTCGTTTTCCTTTGCTATCACAGGTGTCCAATTACTTGTTGGTAGATAGTGTATTTAAGTGTAGACGAGGAAGAGCATTCACATTTGTAACAGAAGTTTGTAGTCAGGCCTAAACCTCATCTATAGGAGAAACTCCTACAAGAAACGGCAAATTTTTCTGCGTGACATTCCCTCTACTCCTAACGTAGTTATGTCAGTAGTGTTTTTTCTGCAGGACACAGTCTTCAACCTTTTGTGAATCGCGACAACATGGTAAAACGGAATAGGACTCGCTGGCCACATGGAAAAGGAAAGCAAAAAATGCATGTGTTTATTATGAATATCAATCATTTTAGAGAGGTTTTGAATTTTAAAACTTACAATACTAATTTGGAAGATATGAATCCGTTTATTGGTGTAAATATGACATAGGTGTTAACTCAGATAATATCCGAAAACTTAAAATTTCATCGTCCCGGAGAGGGAATCGAACTTGCGTCTCCTGGATAGCGCCCGAGTATGATAACCACTACACCACCCAAAACGACCAAGTTTCAAGTTTCCGATTAATTTGAATATAACCATCACAGGATTCGCTAGTCGAAGCAACCGGCATTCATATACACTGAGTGGCCATTTTATTATGACCACCCCTCAGTACTTCGTTGGGCCGCCTTTTGCTTTTAATACTGCGTCGATTCTTCGTGGCATGGACTCCACGAGATGTTGATAGGTGGTTTGTGGAAACTGAGACCATGCTTGATGAATAGAACTTTCCAGGAGTGTGAGATTGCAGGGTTGTGGATCCAGCTGTCTGATGGCTCGTTCAACTTCATCCCACAAATTCTCAATGGGGTTGAGATCTGGAGATTGTGGGGCCATCAAAGCAAAGTAAACTCACCGGCATGTTCCTGAAACTAATCCTGTACAATGCGAGCTCTATGGAAGGACGCATTATCTTGTTGAAAGTAGCCATCGCCATTGGGATAAACCATCCACATGACAGGATGCACTTGGTCCGCAACGATGTTTAGATATGATGTGCCAGTCAGACATTGATCAACACGAATTAAAGGGCCCAAAGCATGCCAGGAAAACATTCCTCAAACCATAACGTTGCCTCCACCAGCTTGAAGGGTTGTAGCAATGCATTTGGGGTCCATGCTTTCGTGCTGTTTCCGCCAAATTCTCACTGGGACATCGGCATGGTGCAACTGAAAACGTGATTCATCGGACCACATAATTTGTTTCCAATTAGCGACTGTCCAATCCTTGTGCTCCTGTGCGAACTGGAGACGTTTTCTCTTGTTAACTGCAGACAGCAAAGGTGTTCGAACAGGCCTTCGTCTGCCATATCCCATCCGATGCAGCGTACGGCGAACAGTGCGTGCAGAGGTAATTTAAGGGGGATCCTTGATTAAGATGGTCTGTAATTTGCTGCACTGTTGCCCTTCTGTTGCCTGTTACCAGTCTGGACACACTCCGTTCCGCCCGAGCAGTCACTAGTCGATGACGACCACACGTTGCACGTAGAGACCCAGTTTTTGGCTGACAGTCCAGCATTTAAACACTTTAACAACAGCTGCTGAGGAACATTTCACGAATGTGGCGGTTTCGGTGATACTCGCTCCATGGCTCCGAGCTCCTACAATCACCCCACGTTGAAAGTCCGTCAAATCGCATTTTTTACCCATCTCGTCACCCAAAAATCACTTCTACTACTGTGGTAAACACTAAGCTTTCTCTTTTTATACTAGTCTCGCCCTCTGGCGGCAACAGCGTGCAGCCATAGCTCATTTGCTTAAAACTGTCAGGTGGTCATAATAAAGTGGCCACTCAGTGTATAGCGAAGTTGGGTAGGAATGCATTACAAAGTAATGGAAGTACAGATTATAATTAACGTGTAATGCATTACAAGGTAATGCAGATAAAAATAATGCATTTTAAAGGTAATCGCAAGTATGGTTTGCACAAGGTAATGGAATTAATCTGTAACGCATTACATTAAAAAGAATATAATTCAATTATTTAATAATGCCATTCAAACGCAATGGAATTACTTAATAATGAAATTACACAATTTGCAAATAATAATTACATACTAATAATTTATAGAAATGTACGTGTGCCAAAAGCTATGTCTAGAAAATTCGGCCATGCAACATAGCAGACAGAGACCGAAGTGTCGTGTAGAATGTTCGAGAAGCGGCAAGAATGGGTTAGACATTTGTAGAATGTTCCAGAATGATCGCGCAGTGGGAAGTTGGAGAGCTTTATGTAAATCAAGAATATTTCAGAAGATTCAGGTGCTGTCGTGAAGTACATATAAAGGAGTCAGTCGCTCGCTAGTCCAGTGTTCGTATCGGACAAGTAATGGACAACAGCACTTGAGAAGAACGGCTCAAATTTCTGTAATATTCTGCAGTACACCCTGAGTTGTTGAACTGTGAGTGCAGTGCTAACATGCACTTGTGGCTATAGTGGGGTAATTATTTTGGACAGTGAAACGTATGTAATGAACGAGAATACTGTACTGGAGATGGACGAAATGAGTATCTCTAACCAAAATAAACATCCCATTCGTACTTACTTCATATGTATTATTTCGTTCAAATCACTTACGGCGAAGACGAGGCAACTACTCATGTCATACACGTAGAATCTCCAATATCTACATACACGCATTTGAGGCCCGAGGGGTGGAGCAATTGTCAAATAACCTACGCAACGTGTAAGAGTGTACTGGCTGCTAGTTTATTCACGTTGTGTTGTTACCCATAAGTCATTGGTTAATTACCAACATATAGTTAACCATTACGATTATAAAGGGTAACTGCTACATGTCATTCTAATGACCAGTTCACCATTGCCATGTAATGGTAAAGCTAAGTTCTTGTTCACGTTGCCATTACGCTGTAATGCATTACCGATTAATATTCAATTACGATTTTGCCCAACTCAGATATATAGCGAATCAGGAGGTTTTTAATCGATACCCGTTTATCATCGTTTCTTTTTCTGGAAGTTGAAACTTAACTTCCGGGAAAAGAAAAGGTGCAGTCAAAATGATGCGTACTACCTAGGTATATTATCAGAAGCATTCGGACACCCCAGTGTTTGGGAACAAATGATTTTATTATCGCAATTGATAATTAGTCGGTCCACGTTTTTGCTTTTATGACAGCGGCAACACGTCCAGGCATATTATCAACCGTTTTCCGGTAGGACTCCACAGGAATGGCTCGCCATTCGTCCTGCAAAGCTGCTGCCAGAGTGGAGAGCGAAGACGGTCGTCGTGATCCATTTTGCTTCCGTCCCTCCAGTTCATTCCAGGGGTGTTCTGTGGGATTAAAATCAGGATTTTGAGCAGACCAATCTAACATTTACACCTCATTTTCAAGACACCAGTCCTGCACACGTCGTGGAATTTGGCTGGGAGCTCGATCGTGTTGGAAGAGAAAACGGTCGTTTCCATAATACTGCCACATTGTTGGTAGGGCAGAATTATCCAGAACGTCGAGATACATTTCAGAGTACATTGTTTGCGGTACACTGTTAAAAATTTTGCGATAAGATGCACCCAAAAGTGGTGCTACACCTGCTGCACCACTTTTTGGGGCAACGTACCACAAAATGTTTAACAGTGTATAATAACCAAAGGGCCAAGTCCAGTCCACGAAGAAAAAATACCTCCATACCAGGATGGCGACTCCGCCGAACTGAAGATGGTAGAACACAGTCCGAAGAAAATCGTTCGCCGGACTGTCGCCAAATCCAAACACGCCCATCAGATTGGAAGAGTGAAAAGCGTAACTCATCACTTCAGAGAACAGCTTTTCAGTCGCCCACAGTACAGGAACGACAGAAGACGCATCACTACAAACGGCGCTTCGCATTTACCGTATTGATGTGTAGCTTGTGCGCCACTGCTCTACCATAATAACCTACACTGTGCAACTCTCTGCGGATAGTTATGGTACTAACCGATCCATTACAAGCATTTTCTACTTCAATAGTGGTGGAAACGGCATGGGAAGATTGGGATTTCTTAACATTTCTTACCATGGCTCTTCTGTCACTTTGTCAGTTTGTGCAGCCTTTTTGAACGTTGTTTTGCTGTAGTTGCACTGTCCTGCTTCCATCTCTTCACGACATCACTTATAGTCGATTTCCGGTATGTTTGGTTTAGCTGCAATGTTCCGTATGGAAGCGTTACTCAAATGACATTCATGACTAGCCCGCGCTGGAACACGGAAAGTTCACGCCCACGCGACATATTTGCTTAAAAGATACTGACAACACGACAGATCAGATCATATGTAGAGGATTTTATGAAGGGAGTGTCTGACCACAGGTCTTAAACAATCATTAGAAATAGGAAGTTGGGTGATTTGGGCTAGAGTGCCCGATAGGAAAGTCACATGGAAGCGAGGTAGAAGACGCCCTTATTTACTACCCGGGGGGGGACCCGGGGTCCGACGGCTTAACGTGCCCATCCGACTCACGGCTGATATTTAGTGAATCGAGCGTTCGTACCTGCCTGGGATCGAACCTGAGGTCCTTTCCGTGGCAGTCACAAACGTAAGCCACCCGCGACCCATGACAACACGACAGAACATCTCAGCTTTATACACATACATCCCTACTCACAGCGCATCGTCCTTCTCAAACGTTCTTTGCACTTATGCAAATATTTGGTAGAGTGCGAATACTTTTGATAATATAGTGTAGTCTATGTTGCCGCCTCGGTGGCGCAGTGGTCTAAGCGACGGCTTCTGATCATTCGTCCAAAAGGGGTGCGGGTTCGAATCCCGATGAGGCATGGGTATTGTATTTATCTTACGGCACTGGCTTTCTCCGTTCCTTGGAACCAGTGGCCCTAAATTAGGGACGGGCGACTGCTTATAGCCCATTGAGTTGCTCACGGTGGTCGTTAACCTCCAATAAAAAAAAATGAAGTGTAGTCTATGTCACAAAGAATTTCGAGGTAGGTACCTGACACGCCTTCATTTTTCAGTAACCTTTAAAAATTTTAATTTTATAATTTACCGTAGTATAGCCCATAGTGGATTTAAGGTATTCGTAGTTCATGTACCCAAGGTATCTGGATATTCATTTATCCATTTCGAAAATGTATTTTCTTCGGTTTTAGAAGGGTTTTTTGTGTAAAAAAAGTCTCCTGGACCATTAAAAAGTGTTCTGCGGGTCACGGGTTGAAGGCCCCTGATCGAAAGGAGGAATTTCGTTATTTGAAAAAAATTGCTGAGAACGCCTAATAAAAGTCTGAAACGGGTCGGGCCGTAAACTAGAAATTCTGAGTCGGGACGGGCTGGCCTTTCCAAATTAAGTAAGGCTCGTACAGACCTCTAGTTCAAAGTATAACACAACATCCATGCCTCAGCGGGATTTGAGCCCGGTACCATCTCAGACGAATCCCAGCGCTCAGATTACTGCGCCACAGGAAGGGCTTTAACGATCTTACTGGAGGTAAAAACAAAAGAGGCAAGTAAATCGCCTTATAACAAAAGAATAAAAAATAAACTTTAATCGAAAAAATGAATTAAATACATAGAAAAATACGAATAAGGGTATATAAACTGCAATGTCCTGATATTAAATTTTTTTTTATGCTTCCTCAGAAGCCTGGGTATCTTATTTAATACCACTCCCTGCAGAAGTATCCCTGGCAAACCCCCTACCCCCCCCCCTTTTCTCTGGTGCTCTGTTGACTACATCTTTTTGTAAGATTTCATCACCTTGAGATTTAATTCAAAAAAACAAACTCACTCATTTGGAGCAGTTTCGTATTTCAGAACACACACAAAAAAAGAAGAAGCGATTATGTTGGGTTATAAACTTTGGCCTCCATGCAGGGACGGATTGGTCCACCGGAGCCTATCCGTCTGGAAATGACTCACTTTCTCGGGTTTTTTTTTTGTCTGAATTTTTGGAACGAACGAATAAGTTTTGGTACAGACATCGGACTAAAAATTAATCACCTCTAGAAATTTACTTTTAATACTTAGTTACATCACCACGTGCAGAAATCACAGCATTGATACCTGCTGGAAGAGATTGAACAAGATGATTTAAATAACTTGAGTCAATTTTTGACCAT
The DNA here is from genome assembly GCA_039090855.1 of Macrothele yani. Lineage (NCBI taxonomy): Eukaryota > Metazoa > Arthropoda > Arachnida > Araneae > Macrothelidae > Macrothele > Macrothele yani. The sequence goes on from CM077029.1 coordinate 17,774,256, forward strand.
TCTAAGAACAGTTTGTTTCGCAATTAATTGAGATTCTTGGGATGATGGAGTTCGGTTTTTACACTTCGTTCAAGGTGGTCCCATAAATTCTCGATGAGATTTAAATCTGGCAATTTAGCTGGCCAGTCCAATGTTGTATCATATCTTCACACCAATGCATAATCGTTTTAGTTTTATGAATCCTACAATTGTCATCCTGATAAATTGGATAAGTTACGGTATAAGAATCTTACAAATGTGCAAAAGGAAATACATTATTGTCTAAATTTTCTCTGTAAGCATGCTGATTCGACGTGTTCTTCACCTCAACTAGTGAGCCTAATTCACAACCATTAAAACAAACCCACAGCATTAGAGTCGCACCTTCTTCCTTTGGCGAGAACTCTTTGAACACACTCAAGATTGAACGTTTCTTTAAACTTCCTGTTGACCCCAAATATTGCATCATTTGTGTATAGGCAAAATTTCGGATTCATCATACCATACCCAGGTAGCACAGCCTTACAATTTAACGTAGGCCCAACGCTGAGCCAACGTTTTCTATTCCTAAAAGACGGTGGTTCACTGTTAGGCCTACGTTAAATTGCAAGGTTGTGCTACCTGGGTATATAACAGATTTCCACTGATTAACAGTACATGACCTGTGAGCTTTGGCCTAAGCTAATCGAGATGTGTCCATGTGTTTGTTTTTAATGGTATTTTCTACTCCATGAAGATAGAAATCAGAAGTCACCAAAAGGTAAGTTGATCTTGTCTTCGAATACCATTCACTGGAAACAGAAAGAAAGGGACGTCATATTGTGCAGAAGCACGACGACCTCTCTCCCATTACGAACTGCTGAAGTTAGTATTGGTTTCAGACTTGCAACTGTACTCCAGATACCCATTAGATGTAGCTCCCTACGCAATGTTCGCTCAGATATAGACGTATAAGGTCCATAATTAACTGACTGGAGGAATTCCTGCCTTGTTTGAAATCTGTTTTTGATGACCAAGCGAGAAATTCTGCACCGGTACGACTTGCCAAAATGGTGTTTCGTCCACAGTTTCTCCTTTTATTTTCAGTCGAGTTTGGCTTACACCAATCTGTATAATCACGTAGAACTGTTCAGTTGCTAACACCTGCAAATTCAGCAACTTCCTTGATGCTGTGTCCTTTTGACCAGCCAAAAGCTATTACATCTTTTTGCCAGTCACTTACATCTGTCTTTCGAACCACTGATTTTAATTTTTCTAACATTTCAGCTTAAAATTTGTTATTAAATATATTTCTTATTATAAAACCCAGAAATATTAAATAAATTTCTAATTATAACCTCAGAAATATATCATATTAAACAATTACATACACTATAATGCCAAAAGTCACCGGACACCTAGAAGAGAAACACAACATAGTATTTATTGACATACATTAGTACGGTGTCGGTCCACTCTTGGACTTAATGCATGGACTGACCCTTCGAGACATGCTTTCAACAAGGTTTTGGAACACAGCGATAGGTGTACGCTTCAATTCAGTACATAACGCTGCCGCTAACTGTTGCTTAGTAGTAAGCCTTGGTTCCAAACATCTTATGCGGCGCTCTAATTCATTCCATAGGTGCCCTATGGGATTAAGATCAGGGCTCTGTGCTGGCCAGTCCACACAAGATACGAAATTATCGGCAAATCACGCCGCAACAGTCCTTGCTTTATGGTTCGGTGCATTATCCTGCTGGTATCAACAAGGTTCGGTTCCATAGTATTGCCACAGAGTTGGGAAAACACAATTACCCAGAATATCGAGGTAGCTGTGCTGGTTAACAGGTTTGTCCACGATAACCAGCGGGCCGCGACCATACCACGAAAAACATCCCACACGAGTATACTGCCAGCTCCAGACTTGACCGTAGGAACAGTTCGCTGTGGTAAATAGGGTACCGGGATTCATCGCCATACCCACACACGGTCATCAGACTGATGAATCGTGTACCTGGATTCATCAGTCCATAGGAGCCGTTTCCTTTGACCTACGGTCCACGATAAATGTTCTTTACACTATGCTAAACGACGAGTAGCCTTCCGAGTGGAGATGAAAGGCTTATGAGCAGTCGCACGATCACAATAACCTATGGAATGAAGTTCTCTGCAAATGGTACGTGTACATACCGAGGTTCCAGCATTTTTACTCACCTGGGCACTGAGGTCTCATGTAAGTACTCCATCGATTAGCTGTAATGACTCTTCTGAGGCTTTGACGTCCTTTATCACGGATTTTCTTTGGTCTGCCAGTACGTTTTGCTGCTTCAGGCACGCCATGTGTCTTCCACTTATTCAGTACATCCAAAACGGTTGACTTGGGTAGGTTTAAACGCTTCACGGTTTCTCTTATAGATGACCCACTAATACAACACCCAACAATATTTCCTTTCTCAAAGTCAGATCTCTCCCGCGGCGACAGTTTTACTCAACCTCACAGTGCGATATGATCGCGGTCAGCTGCAGGCTTGTTTTTATACCGTTTGCAGCTGTGCCGCGCATCTTAACAACGCAGCTGATTCGTTCATTTGGTTTTGAAGGGGTGTCCGGTGACTTCTGTCAATATAGTGTATATTGGTGCAAAGGACTAATTTTTTTCCCGGTGTCTTTATTTACTAAAACTGTAGTTAACTTCATTTGTGCTTTGTATCTGTGTGAAAAGCTACTTCCTTAAAAAAAAAAGAAACATTTTCTTTATCTCTATGTTGGGTGCTTATTAATTGACATAGCGCAATTCTCTGTACTTATGTAAGGAAAAAAGCTTGACCAAGCGCGCTGTTTTGAATTAATTAAGCTAAAGCTAACTACAGTTAAACATAGGTCGTTGGACTCACCGCTGTTGGTCAACTGCACGGCAAGAAATGTAAACTTAGGCTAACTGCACGGCAAGAAATGTAAACTTAGGCTAACTGCACGGCAAGAAATGTAAACTTAGGCTAACTGCACGGGAAGGGTAAAAAAAGACGGAATCAGAGATAGTCCGAAATGCATGCCTTTCAAAGCCTCTGAGCATTACCCAGGGGACACAACAATGAGGTAAGCTCTACGCCCCTCAGTAGTCATTTTTGCTCTTTGTAATAAATAGTAAGAGACGCGTTTTCAAAAGTCCGGTCTTGTAAATTTTTTCTTTTTATACTTTTGTAAAAAAACTATCAACAATTTTATTTCCTCTTTTTGTACTTTACATTGGTTATTGTTTTCTGCACTTTGACACTACTTTTCAATGCGTAAACATCTGCTTGAATTTGCTTTATAATTTCGACAAAGGTGTATATACTGTATTTGGATGAGCGTGGTAAAAGTTACTGTTGAATCGTGCATGAAATGATTCATATGCATTTGTTGTTCTTACAGCATCAGTACTAGAGTCAGCCCATAAAAACGGTGGAAACTTTGATTCTTCAGCTATGTAGTTATCCGTTAAATAATCAGAAAACTGTTGTGATCTTTTCTTCCAATAACACCTGGCCCGTGCAGATAGTCCTATCTTTCTTCTAACGAACTTTTCCCTCCCAGTGCAGTTGACCTTTCTCATATGGAAGGAGGAATATATAGGCGTGCAGTTAGCCCTTACCAGAGCTGAGACGGGCTGAGCCCGAGCCCGAAAGTCTGAAGCAGAGCTCGGGCCCGAATCGGACTCGGGCGGTAGAATTTTTACTGCGGCTCAGGCTTGGGCTGGTTCAGGCTCTTCGAGAGATGGAGACCGAGATAATTTTTTTTATGTGTAAATGTGGTTTTATATGATTTAGCAAATGAGACACTTTATAATTGGCAAAGGGAATTCTTCGGCAACTGGTTCTGGTTGGGGAGCAGGCATTCGAGATGGCTATTTATTTCGTGCTTGGGTAGAAAATGCCATAGGCAGCGCATTAGTGTGTTTCTGCAGAAAAGAAAAAACTTTTCTAAGAACTATAGTTATTGGATAGTTGATTGCATGCCGACGATAATTAATCCCCTATCTCCACGCAGCAGCACCCTGCTAATTCTATTTAGCAACGTACATATTGCAGCGCATTATGGCGCGATAATATTAGCATTATTTGAGCAACATACAATTGCGGCACCTCCCGATCATTTCGGTCGCCTGAAGCACTTCAGGTGGAAATGAGCGGTTAAAGAAAATCGTTTAGTTACACTGTAAAAATAGACAGAGGTCCCTTCCCCACTCCCTATTTGTGAAATACATTGGTTAATTACGGGAGGAGGAGAGAGTGGAAGTGTGGAAAAGGATATCTTTTTTATTGATGGTTGAACAGGTTAGCCAGTTTTCGGGCTCGTTCGGGCCAGGGCTCTATCTTACAATATAAAATTCGAGATCGGATGGCATTGGGCTGATGTACCATGGGCTCGGGCTCAGAAAATTGAGCCCCAACTCAGTTCTAGCCCGGACTCGAAGCTCAGGGTCACTGGCAGGCCCTACTCTCCTTTTGTAATCATGAACACTGGAACGGATTGTGATGGATCGTCATATTCACTCCATTTTCCAAAGATTGACACAGAGCCCAAAACAATTTTCTTGCTGAAATATTCGGAAATCCGTGCCACATTAGCCTTAAAAAAACAACGATTTACCAGATGGCTTGCTCATGGGTCAAAATGGTGGTTGGAGGGTCAAAATAACGATTAGACTTGAAAAAGTCGTCTATTGGGGAGAGGCATTACCGATAAAATTGCGCAGTAAGCGATTGATGACCAAATAAAAATAAAAATTAATTGCGCAGCAAAACTGCTATGTCGCATTGTGCACATTCTAACATTCAAAATGATTTTGTGGTGATTTATTTTCAGGAGACTCGTGAGTTTGTGGAAATCAAAATTTTCAAACAAAAATTATTATCTGGGACAACACTTTGTTTTGAAGGTGCTTTTAAGTTTCATTCAGTAATGTGCGGATATTTAAAATTCTTTCACCGTGAATTGCTGCTAAAATTTGCTCAATAATTTGTTTTTCAAAGGACATTTCAATAGTTCTCTTTTATTCGGGATATAACAGAATTTTTATATTTATGTTGGGATTTATGATGTTACATTTAAAAAGTACGTTTGCTTTTGCAGTGGATCACAAGAGTAAAATTACGTATCTGGTTTGTTTGTCTAATCTACCCTGCCTTCATGATAAATCAAGAATTACAAATTTTTTGTTTTAGGTAGTTAAACGAAAAAAATGCAATTATTTTACTTCAGAACTTCTAGAATACGTCACATTTCTGCAGATAATCAAATATTTTTCAATTCTATCTGAATGCTATATGAATTAATTTAAAGGGCTAAAGTTTTGCACGGGTGAAAGATTTATCTGAAGTTTTCAATTAAAATTACTTTTATAGTAATTAACAAGGAGGAATTGTACATCAACAGTATTTAAAATAGAAAAACTGTTCCAGTGATCCAAATTTATTGGCGTAAAATAGAATTTAAATTTTCAAGTTTTCACACATTAACCAGACGGCTTTTTTAAGGAACGTTTGTTGAAAAAGCCATCTGGTTGATGTTCAAAAGCTTGGAAGCATTGAATTCTGCTTTGCGCCAATGAATTCGGATTATTAGAATATAAAAATAATTATAATACGTATTAGTGTAAGTTAGAATTTAGAATAATGATCTGTGCAAGGGGAATTAAAAAATGAAAATACCATTATTGCATTCCTTCTCACATAACTCTAAGCTTTCAAAATTGTTCTGATTTCCTCCACAACCAGTGTAGCTGAACTTCTCACATTGCTTTGTTCTCATGCTGAAATAAAACCTCTCGTGGCGAGCGCTGCATTTCCCCTTCTCCTGCACTTCATTGCATACTGTAACAGAAAAATTACAATTTGAAAAATGAAGAACGAAAAACAAACGAATTCTAATGTTCTCAGTAACTTTAAGATTACCAATTCTATTATCACAAGTAAAATCTGAAAAAAAAAATAGAAAAATAAGAAAAATTATTAGAATCTTCATGTTCATTGCAAATTTAAGATTTGTGATTTTGTTATCACAGGTGATTATCAGAATATAAAAAGAAAAGGAATCTCCGAGTTCATTGTAACTTTAGGATCTGTGATTCTATTATCGGAAACAAAACGAATAAGATGATATTATTTCTGTTTATATGAGCTGAAGGATTTTTTTTTCTTGGAAGAAGGAAGGGGGGCGGGCGTGGGCCACGAGAGACTAAAGACTATAAGCTGATAAGCAGTCTCCCGTCCCTATTTTACGGCCACTGGTTCCTGGTTCCGTGGAAGAGAAAGAGAGAGCGAGAGAGAGAGAGAGAGAGAGAAAGAGAGAGAAAGAGAGAGGGTGAGAGAAAGAGAGGGTGAGAGAGAGAGAGAAAGAGAGAGAAAGAGAGAGGGTGAGAGAAAGAGAGGGTGAGAGAGAGAGGGTGTGAGAGAGAGAGGGTGAAAGAGAGAGCGTGAGTGAGAGAGAGAGAGAGTGTGTGAGGAGAGGGTAAGAGGCAGCGTGAGTGAGAGAGAGAGAGAGTGTGTGAGGAGAGGGTAAGAGAGAGCGTAAAAGAGAGAGTAAGTGAGTGTGAGAGAGAGAGAGGACGCCACAGGACGCTGCTAGGCCATGTAAACCTATTTCCTTTAGCTCTCAACGAACCTTTATGGTGGTGGCGTTATATCCGCAAGCACTTTGGAAATCGGTGGTGAGTGTTGCAACCGAGGACAAACGATTTTGTCACACCACCTGTTTCAACACTCGGAGGTTCCTACTAAGTTGCGATTGCGCTGTTGTTGCTCCTAGGCTTTTCAGCTTACCAGTAACATCACATACAATTGATACGGGCAGCTGCAGGCGGTAGAAATTTTCTGAAATGACTTGTTGCTATAATATCTTATGACCGTGCCATGTTGAAAGTCACTGAGCTCTATCGTACAGCCCATTCTACTGTTCATGCTTGTCTATGATCTGTCTTGTTGCTAAGATGGCATTCTATGACCGTGCCACGTTGAAAGTCAGTGAGCTCTGCCGTACGGCCCATTCTACTGTTCATGCTTCTCTATGGTGTTAGACAGGATACGTGCGTATTTTTATACCTGGATAAGCTATGGCTGTGATGTATATGGGTAAATTCACTATTCAAAAATGGTTTCTTGACACTTTTGTTTATGCAGTGTAGGTTAGTTCTTTGCTAAGAAACAAAAGACTACAAGAACGTGTCTAAAATCGATCCCTTTAAATGCTTGTGATGTTAATTTCTGCAGCTGTATGAAAATGCAAGTGATATTTTAAGATGAGTCCTCCTTTTGTCAGTTTCGGCCGATAGATTCTGCTACGTAAGTTCTTTCACGACATGTTCTCCTTCACATGATGGTGACAGTGTTAAATCTCTCCGGATACGTTTCTTCTGTCATCATGATAACCATTCTAAGCTCCCACCCGATGCAGTTTTTCTCACATGGTGATATAATTTGCTTGCATTCTGGGGATACTTTCTTCTTCACACTATGAAGTTACTTGTTTCTGCAGATATGTTATTCTTGATATAATGACATGATTTGTGAGCTGTCTTCGGATACCAATGAACGGAATACGGAATTACACCATTGTACACTACAAATTTGGAAGACGTGAATTCGTTTATTAGTAATATGACATGAATGTTAAGTCAGATAATATCCAAAAACTTAAAAATGTCATTCATTGATACTCTTAAAAAAATATAAAATAATAAAAATTCATTAATTTTTTTTTATAAAATTTATGAAATTTCATTCATTGATATTCTGCGCCTCCGGGCAATCACGGGAATGGATTCTAAACTTCCAGATTCGCTACGTTGCTTAGACTAGAGAATCCTGTGATGGTTATATTCAAATTAATCGGAAACTTGAAACTTGGTCGTTCTGGGTGGTGTAGTGGTTAGCATACTCGGGTGCTATCCGCGAGACACGGGTTCGATTCCCGCTCCAGGACGACGAAATTTTCAAGTTTTCGGATATTATCTGACTTAACGTCCATGTCATATGTATTTACATCAGTAAACGGATTCACATCTTCCAAAATTTGTATTGTCTTCGGATACGTTTTTCCTGAAAAAATGACGTTCTTTTTTAAACCCTCTTCGATGATGGCATTCCTAAGCTTTCACCCAGTAAGTCAATACAAAAATGTGTGCACTTGCTGTTTGTAGTCTGTTACCCTGTGTGTTCAGATACATACGCTACTGTCATTTTGGATACCTCTCGCGATACCTTCTTTCTCAAGAGATGTCGTCATTTTTAAGCTTCTCGATACATTGTTCTGCCATATCGATGTCTTCGGTTAGATATCTTTCGCTACATACTGTGATTTTAAAAACACGGTTTATGTAATACCATAAACTTCTCTGAATCCAAACAATATGGATCGAATTTTTTTTATCCGACTGTTCGCTCAGTTATATTTTGTGGTTTAGCTTTCGGGTTATTTATAAACCAATTTGTTTACACGAAACTAACGCCACGCTTAGACACGAGGTCTAAGAATACAATAAAGGCAAATATTTTTGAACTTCCAAAACACCCAAATGTAAATCATAGAGGTAGGATCCAAAAGTTCCCGGACTGGGTGCGTCAGTCCATAGATAGTTAGAGTTACAAAGCTGAAGCACATCCTCCTTTAAAATAAGACCCAACAACACACTTGTGCTAGCGGCTGTAGAGTTCGTTGAAGCACTTCTGGAACCCATTCTTTGAAATGTACTTCAGCTTAACTTCGTCTGAGCTCAAAAACGACGACCATGTGGTCGGTGTGTCAGCTCAGGGAAGAGATGGAAGTATCAGGGTGTGAAGTCAGGTGAGTACGGTGGGTGTTGAAGGACAAGGGTTCTTGTTTTAGCGAAAAACTCGCGAACGGGGAGTTACCTGTATGCCGGTGCATTGTCGTGTAACAACACACAAGATTGATCGCCCCACAGTTGCGGATCGACTGACGTAGACGTCGCATGATGCCCAGATAGAGCTCCTTGTTGACAGTGAGTCCTTTAGAGATAGAATCAAGATGAAGAATACCCTGGATGTCGAAGAAGAACTCCTGATCTTGTCTTTGCTGCGATCTTGGCAGAATTTCTGCTCGCGTGGCGATGATGGCGATTTCCACGAAGCTAATGCCTTATTAGTCTACGGGACAAAGAGGAAGCAGCATTTTTCATCTCCCGTTATGGTTCTTGTAAGAAATTGTGGGCCTTGCTCGGCGGCGGTTACGAGATCGCCCACCATTTCCATCCGTATGGCCAACTGATCTTCAGTTAACATGCGTGGAACGATGTGTTGACACACCAGGTGAATCTTCAGATCATCTGATTGTATCCGTTGACACATGGTGTGCGAAATCGCATCAGCCTCTGCTATTTGCTCGATCGTCTGCTGTCTGTTGGCGCGTACGATGGCCGCAACCTTCGAAATGTTTTCATCCGTGCGAGCTGTCACTGGTCGCCAGCTTCGTTCGTCGTTTTCGTCCTCCTGTCTGCCTTTTCTGAAGCGTCGATGCCAATCGAATGTTTGTGCTCGCAACATGGTTTTTTCGCCATAAACTTGCTTCAGCATCTCGCAAGCTTCTGTTTAACTTTAGCCCAAACGAACGCAAAATTTAATGTTAACGCGCTGCTCAAAAAACGCCGATTTTTATCAATCGCCGAACACTGCATAAGTTGCTCACAATACCCGGGTGTACCAAAGTAAACGCGTGACGTAGATGGATGAAACAATTTTCCTGTGAGAGAGATGATGCCGTAACGTAATCCAAAAATCACCGTGGGTTTGCCATACACGTACTTTGCCGTACAGGCGCAGTCCGGAAAATTCTAGATCCTACTCCGTATATACGAGGGGTGATCAAAACGTAAGGTGAAGGAAGCCGCCCTTGATGCGGAAACAAAGGGGGAGGTAATTGACGTTAGAGGTAATTGATGTTAGAGGTACTTAACTCTCAACCCTCGCACGTATCCAGAAACAAGTTTTGCAGCACATGCCAGTTGTCCCCCAGACAGCAAAGGCTGTAGCCGCGTGTTTCTTGTTTGTTCAACGCCATCGGGTTGTCGAAGTTCGAGCATCGCACGCAATTTCCATCCCAATGGCCAACTGATCTTCAGTTAACATGCGTGGGATGATGTGTTGACACACCCTACGCAACTTCAGATCGTCTATTTTCCAACATGGATATTTGGTGAGAGAAACGAATGAAAAACAGACAACTGTTTATGGTGAAAGTGGTGTGACCTAAAAGACAATGTTCAAGTGGTTCCGCAAGTCTAAAGACGGTGCTTCTCCCACCAAAGATGAATCTCGTCGTAGAAGACCATCAACGGTGATAACCGACAACAACGTCATGGAAATTCGTACTATGATTGGGAAGAACCGACGCTTCACTATCAGAGAAACGGCAGCAGAGACGTTTGGTTCTGTTCAAGCCATGCTGACTGACAAATTGAACTTGAAACATATCAGTGCCAAATTCATTTATCGTCTTCTGAAAGACAGCCAGAAAAGCAATCATGTCACAGTTTCGTCTCAGTTGTTTCACCGTGCAACAACAGATGCAAACTTTTTACTGGCAGTTGCGACCGGTTACTTAGAAATCTTTATCCCCAAGACCCAAGAGAGCACGCCAGTCTCGATCGCACGTTAAAGTCCTGCTTGTGTCATCTTTCGATATTGAAGTATTGGTGCATTGGGAATTCCTACCCTGTGGCTCCACTGTTAATGTTGCAGGCTACTTAGAATTTCTGAAATGCCTGAGGACTGCAGTTCAAGAGGCCGGAGAAAAAGACCAGTCAATAGCTGCTTCACCACGATGACGCGCCAAGTCACACTTCTCTGCCAATTAGCTATTCCTGTGCTCCTCCACCCCCCTTATTCACCGGACTTAGCATCGAAACTTAAAACAGTTATGAAAGGTAAGCGTTTTGACTCTCCGGACGCTATCAACAGTAATGTAACGAGGGACTTAAAGGGCATTCCGAAACAGGACTTTTGTGAGTGTTTCTAACAATAGCAGAACCGCTGAAATAAGTGTTTGTGTGCCGAGGGGATTATTTTGATGGTCATTAATTTGCGTAACTTTACTGTTAGCCGCCCCGGTGGCGCAGTGGTCTAAGGCGCTGGCCTCTGATCATTCATACGTAAGGGGTCCGGGTTCGAATCCGGGTCAGGCATGGATGTTGTGTTTGTCTTACGGCACTGGCTGTCTCCCTTCCCTGGAGCCAGTGACCCTAAATTAGGGACGGGCGACGGCTTATAGCCCATTGAGTTGCTCACGGTGGTCGTTAAACCTCCAAACAAACAAAAAAAAAACGTTACTGTTAAATTTATGTCTTCGGTAAAAACATTCACCTTGCTTTTTTGTTTATCATAACTTGTAGTAAGTACTCAAAGTAGTCAAATTTCAAAAATCAAGTACTCACTTGGTGATCTTTCATCTTTTGGTTCAGGGTACTCACTGCCTTCGCAAATACACTCAAAACATCCGGGATATTTTTGTTCTGCTTCACATTCTGTTGGACACTCGTTTTCGGTGTGCACGCATTCAACAAATGGAGGATCTGTCAGAATAAAAAACAAAGATTTTGTAATTCAATGATAAATCAATACAATATTGAATCACTTCACTATCTATATTAGAACGATAGCCCATCTGCCCGATTAGAAACACCGAAAAGCAACATATTTTAAACATAGATGCATTATTTGCTCAAGCCTAAGGCCCTAAAATTAATGATCGGTGTTTGAGTAAAGCCCAATGCAACCTTGATTTCTTATGCAAACCTTATAAATTTGAGCACGGCGGATAGAAAATTGCTAAAGAGGCCCAGGTTAAGTGCCATATAATTAATGTTTTGTGTCTGTGTAAAGGTGTGTGAAATTACTTTTTTATTTTCTATATGCATCTCAGTAATATTAGTACTATGGCTTAAAATTTATTTGAATGCCTGATTCGAGGTCCATATTATTAACGCCTATGTAGAAATACAACATTACGAGAAGCTATATCTCGATACAAATAACTTTCCCATTTCGCCAAAGCCCTATTAGCATGGTGAGGTGGAAGCAACTGAATTGTTATCTTTAGAGGCAACCTACTGCGAATGGACAAGGTGAAATCCCAAATGTGATTTTTGTACGACCCCCTAACTGTTTTGTGGTCCACATAAAAGACAGTAGACAGAAATAAACGAATAAGGCAATTTATGTTCAGTCTTTTTACGCTTTTATGGCCAGTTGTCCGCGTTATCTCTTATCAAGAAAATCATTAAAAATGTCTAAATTTCTTAATGATAATAAAATATGAAAAGAAATATTTGTGCACACCACAATTACTCAAGTAAGGGGAATATAGAAGCACTATATTTTTTAATGCAGAACAATTTCATAGCTCTCAAGCTGAATTTGCCCAGTTATCGGTGTAGTGATCTTCGAACTCCCTATCCAATGTAAAAGGATTTTTCCGATGGACTTCCTTAATGCTATTAAGTATCATGTATTTTGACCACACTCACCAACCCGCTTGGCCAGCGTGGTGAGTTATGGCCAAACACCTCCAAAATGACTCTACAACTTAAATCTTGGCCCTCAGTCTCCGGCAGCTGGAATGTACCTGGCCAAGGCAGCGGCCAGTGCGACATGAAGGCAGAGGGTGCTAAGAATCCCCGGAGGACCGGACTAGGCTGCCATTTGATGCTGACCTTGGCTACCTATAACGGACGCTCCCTATCTTCTGATTCAAGGCTTCTTGAATTGGAAGAGGAACTACAAAGGATCAAGTGGGACATCGTCGGGCTAAGTGAGGTAAGGAGAAAAGGAGAAGATCTCATTGAACTGAAAAGTGGACATCTCTTCTATTATCGTGGGACAGATACTGGCAGAACTAGTGGTGTTGGATTTATAATAAACAAGAAACTGAAGGATAAAGTGGTAGAAGTTGAAAGTTCCTCTGACAGAGCTGCACGACTCGTTATCCAACTATCGAGAAGATACCAGGCTCAGATTATTCAAACTTATGCACCCACCACAAGTCATCCTGAAGAAGAAATTGAAGAATTTTATGAGGAAATTCGTCATCTAAATAATAAAGGTAAGCAGCACTTGAAGATAATTATGGGAGATTTCAATGCAAAAATAGGGCAACGGCAACAGAATGAAACTTCAGTAGGTAAATTCGGTCACGGCAACAGAAACCAGCGTGGAAATACTCTCGTTGAGTTTGCAGAGGCAGAAGGATTTTTCATCTTGAACTCCTTTTTCAAGAAAAAGCCACACAGGAAATGGACATGGAGACATCCAATTGGAACGACAAGTGAAATTGATTTTATTATGTGTAACAAAAAATTCGTCATCGAAGACTGCAGTGTGCTGAACAAGTTCAACACAGGTAGTGACCATAGATTGGTGAGATGTAAGATGCACCTCAACACTAAACTCGAACGTGGCAAGCTCATAAGACAAACAAAATGTATTGACATAACCAACCTTAAAAAACACCATAAAACTTTCAAGTTGGAACTGAAGAACAGATTCTCTGCTTTAGAAGGCCTAACATCGGAAGAAGTGGATATTTCGGAAGTTAACAGAAAAGTAACCAAAGCTCTAATGGAAACAGCAACAAAATTAGCTGGGTCTAAGAACAAGTTGCATGTGAACAAATTATCAGGAAAAACCAAAATGTTGATGCAAAAAAGAAGAGAGATGAGGACAACTAAAGAAGATGTGACTTCCAAAGTGGAATATATAGAGCTATGCAAGACAACACGAAAAAGTATCACTGAAGACGTAAGGAAATTCAACTGTGAGCTAGTGAGGAAAGCAATTGAAAACAACCAAAATCTTAAGATAGCAAAGGGACATCTCAGTAAGGGAAGAAAACAGATTATGGCTCTGAGAAAAGAAGATGGTTCTATAACAAGAAATAGAGGCGAAATTTTGACAAGAGTGAAAGATTTCTACTCCAAATTATATGAAAGGGATGATACATGTACTCCAGACATCATGAAAGGTACCAGAGTTCTTCCAGTCCTCCCAGCAGAAGTTGCTCATGCAATCAAGAACATGAAGCGGGGGAAAGCTCCAGGAGAAGATGGAATTACTATAGACATCATACAAGAAGCAAGTGGAGAAATCGAAACAGTACTCGCCCAAATTTTCACTCGATGCCTTAATGAAGGGAAGATTCCTGAGGATTGGAACAATGCTACAATGATCCTGCTACATAAAAAAGGTGACATTGAGGATCTCAGGAACTACAGACCTATCAGCCTCCTATCAGTGGTTTATAAAATCTTCACTAAAGTTCTTTCACACCGCTTGAAGGTAACACTGGACATGGCTCAACCGAGAGAACAAGCTGGATTCAGGAGTGGCTACAGCACAATAGATCATATCCACGTACTGAGAGAACTAATTGAAACAGCCAGGGAATATGAACTTCCATTGTGCATGGCTTTTATCGATTATGAAAAAGCCTTTGATTCGGTGAAACCATCAGCAGTTACCACGGCTCTGAAATCCTGCGGTATTGAAGATGCATACATTAATATTATTAATAACATCTATGAAAATGCAAGTGCAAAGATTCGGCTGTTTGAAAATACAACACACATAAAAATTGGAAAGGGAGTGAGACAAGGTGACACCATATCTCCGAAGCTCTTTAATGCCACATTGGAAAATGTCTTTCAATCACTGAACTGGGAAAACAAAGGGATAAAGATTAATGGAGATTATCTAACCCACCTTCGTTTTGCTGATGACGTAGTCATTTTTGCAACTACCCCATCAGAGCTGCAGAGTATGATCCAGGAACTTGCTGACAAGAGTAAAGAAGTGGGATTAAAAATGAACTTTCAGAAGACAAAAGTGATGTTCAATGCTTTTACAAGAAATGAAGATTTATCGATTGATGGAGAAAAACTGGAGATAACAGATACGTATGTTTATCTTGGACAGCAGATATCAAGTGAGGGTCACATTGATGAAGAAATTAATCGGCGTACAAAACTTGCCTGGAGAGCTTTTGGAAGAAACAGCATAATTTTCAAGAGCAATATGCCATTATGTCTTAAAAGAAAAGTGTTTGATCAATGCATCCTTCCAGTGCTTACGTATGGTGCAGAGACGTGGACCTTAACTAAAAGAGACATACAAAGGCTGCAGACAACTCAAAGAAGCATGGAGAGGTGCATGCTTGGTATAACCAGGAGAGATAAGAAGAGAAACTCGTGGATCCGAAAAATGACGAGAGTGGAAGACATCATGATCAGAGTTAAATCCCTGAAATGGCAATGGGCTGGACATACTGCCAGAAGGACAGACCATAGATGGACAGCCGAAATTTTAGATTGGATTCCAAGGGACAGGAAAAGACCCAGAAAAAGACCACATGGGAGATGGGTGGATGAAATTCGTAAATATGCGGGAGTGACATGGAGGAGACTGGCACAAGACAGACCGTTGTGGAGGAAACTTGGGGAGACCTTCGTCCAGCAGTGGATTGATAATGGTTGACAATGATGATGATGATGATTTTGACCACCTAGCTGAAAAAGAAAATAAGACTGAAAAAAATAATGGCTATGCTATCCAATATTTGGGTTAAAGAAGAATTTTCCGAAACATCCTCGAGAGAAATACAGACATCACAACAAACAGGAATACTAGAACCTATCGGGCGAGTCAGTGAAAATGCAAATACGAAAGTAACTTCTCCAATTCTCTTGTGCAGAGATATATAAGTCAAGTCACATTATTTTGACCACCTCCTACTTTTGACGTACAAAGCGCGTAGCCAATGAAAGAAGGCACGTATCTTGAGCTGGCTTGGAGGGTATATAAGGTGTGCTGTAGGCATTCTGAAAACATATTGGGTCGCGGGTGGCCTAGTGGTCAGCGTTCGTGACTGTCGTGTAGATAACCTCAGGTTCGATCCTGGGCAGGTACGAACGCTCGAACCACTAAATACCCGCCGTGCGTCGAATGGGGCACGTTAAGCCGTCGGACCTCGGGTACTGGCCCCCCGGTAATAAATAAGGGCGTCTTCCTCCCCCTTTCTGCCTCGTTTCCGTGTCACTTTCCAATCGGGCACTCTAGCCCACATTTCCTAGCTTCCTATTTCTAAGGGTTGTTTAAGACCTCCTTCCAAGAATCCTCTACATATGATGATCAGACACTCCCTTTCAAAAATCCTCTACATATGATGATGATGATCTGAAAACATATCACTCGTTGCTGTCAGTGATAAAAGGAGCGATTATATCAGATTTGCGAAAAGAGATGATTATCGGCCTTCGTGCTAAGGGTGGCTGTATTTCTGAAACAGCGCAGTTTGTGAACTGTTTGCGTGCTTCTGTGATTAAAGAGTATAGTGATTAGTGAAATGGCACAGTTGCAAAGAAGCAAAGTGAAAACTGCGGAGCACCACGTGCCATTGATGTGAGAGGTGAACGTCGGCTGCGAAGGTGCGTGAGGGCTGATTAACACTCTACAGTGGAGCAATTCATTGGTTAAATGAACCAGGGGCCTACCGGAAGTGTGTCTAAAACGACAGTTCAGCGAACCCAGCTGCGAATGGTGCTTCGATGCAGACGGATGGTCACTGCATCCATGCCAACGAAGGTTCATCGACAGAAAAGGCTTACATTTGCACGGCAGTATCGGAATTGGACCTCCGCGGTTTTGCAAAGGATTGCCTTCTCCGATGAGTCAGGGTTTATGCTTCCTCCAACGGATGGACGTTGGAGTATAAGGCGAGTAACATCGGAGAACAAACGCTCTTCAACCATTGCTGGAAGAACACAAGCTGATGGGGGCGGCGTTATGGTCTGGAGAATGTTTTCGTGGCATCCTCAGGGTCGACTTATACCTGTGGAAGGCATTATGGACAGAATTCGTTATAAATCCATCCTTGCAGACCACGTAAACCCATTCCATACATGCTGATTGTCTTCCCTGGGGCGGGTGGGATCTTCCAGCACGACAACGCGATGTCACAAAGCTAGAAATGTCCGAGAGTGGTTGGAAGAGCACGATGAAGACTTCAAAGTACTTCCGTGGGACTCTAATTCCCCAGACTTAAACTCAGTTGAGAATCTGTGCGACCACCTCGATCGTGTTGTTTGCTCTATGTATCCCCCACCAAGCACCGTCCAGCAGCTGTCAAATGCACTGCAATTAGCCTTCCAGCACCTTATTGAGTCACTCCCAGCCCGTCTAGCTGCTGCCCGCGCTGACACGGCGGTTACCCTGGATATTAGCTGGTGGTCACAATAATGTGACTCGACCGTGTAGTAAATACACACATACATACACCGAAGAACTAAAACATTTCAACCATCGCGTGTTTATGCAAATCGAAGAACTACAGGTAAACGACGGTGCATGTGAAAGTCATGAAACAGTATAAATAATATCTGATACTGATCTCCCTTGATCAGGGGTCGCGGGTGGCCTAGTGGTCAACGCTCGTGACTGCCACGGAGAAGACCTCGGGTTCGATCCCAGGCCGGTACGAACGATCGAACCACTAAATATCCGCCGTGCGTCGGACGGGCACGTTAAGCCGTCGGGTAGCGTATACTGCCCCCCGGTAATAAATAAGGGTGTCTTCCTTCTCCTTTCTACATCGCTTCCGTGTCGCTTTCTTATCGGGCACTCTAACCCAAATCTCCTAGCTTCCTATTTCTAATTGTTGTTTAAGACTTGGGGTCGGACACTCCCTTCCTAAAATCGTCTACCTATGATCTATCTATGGACTCCCTTGATCAGTGTCGTTCTTGTTCTTCAGATGGGAAAAGCAGCAGACTTAAGCAAGTTTGACATTTTTCAAATCGGGTCCGGTAGACGACTGGGTCAGAGCAATTCCGAAACGGCAAGTCTTGTAGAGTGCTCAGGGTCGGCCATGGTTAGTACCTCCAATCATTCATGTGCAGGAAACTGTGACACCTACAACCTGCCTAAATATTATTGCAGACCAAGTAAAGTTCCATGGCAACGGTATTTTTCCTCTAGTAGTGGCTTCTTTCAGTAATATAATCCGCCATGTCACACTGTCCGGATTGTTCGGGAATGGCTCGGAGAACACGAGGCAGACTTCAAGGTGTTACTCTGGCCTCCGAATTTCCCAGACGTCAATCTAAGCATCTGTGGTTTGTTTTGGAACAGAAACTGTGATCTGCTGCGGCACAACCAGGTAACTTAGAAGGGTTAAAAGATCTGATTGTTACGTTTTGGTGCCATGCCACAAAACACCTTCAGAATTCTTGTAGCGTCTATGTTTCACCGGTAAGTGCTGTTTTAGCAGCAAGTGGATGACCAACATCATATTAGGCAAGCAGTCATAATGTTTTGGCTCTTCGATGTGCATACATACATAGCATTAAGTAGTTTCTGAGATTTAGAAGTTAGCTAGCCAAAGCAATAGCATCTAACAAGTGAAAGTTACTGATTATTAACTGTTGACGTATCGAACATTACTTTCTCATACAGCGATCTTGGCATACTATCTGACCTTCACTGAAATCCATCATCACATGCACAGCCGAATACTTTTGTATATTCCTTCATATTCATTGTCTTTTTCTCCTGTAAGCATTCTTGAATCTGGTAATCCCATGATGTCCTCGGAGTTTTGTGCATTTCCTTCCTGCCACCTGAAATTCCTTTCTTTTATCACTCGTTCTCTCAACATGGGCAAACCATCTCAAAACATAATTAGCATTGTCAGCTGTTCTACATAAGTACTATCAGCAGTTGCTCGGAAAAAAATCCATGCTACGCAAGAACTAAATATTTTGTATTTAAAAAATTCTTTGAAATTCATTTGTTAAGTTTTTTTCTTGCACTGAATGATTTGTTATGATAAAGAGTTCCGACACAAAAGAAGAGGAAAAGTACAAAAGAAAATTAAAAATTTTAGGATTTTTTCTAGGTACAGGGAGGATATGTTTTTTGTACAGCGTTGAGAAGTTTTTGAGTTCATTAGGATGTACCTGCCTCTAAAGAGAGGTTAACACTCTAGAAGCGGGTGAACTTCTGAATTGTGTTCTTTTTTCAAGCGAGGTTATTACTCTGAGATTGGAAGAACTTGTGAAATGCGCTTTATTAAAGCGAGGTTATTAGTCGGGAATTGGGTAAATTTGTGACTTGTGTTCCGTTTTAAAGCGAGGTTATTTCTCGGGGATTGGACAAACTTGTAAATTGGGTACTTTTTTAAAGCGAGGTTATTACTCTGAGATTGGATGAACTTGTGAAATGCGCTTTATTAAAGCGAGGTTATTAGTCGGGAATTGGATAAATTTGTGACTTGTGTTCAGTTTTAAAGCGAGGTTATTAATCGGGGATTGGGCGAACTTGTGAATTGCGTTCTTTTTTAAAGCGAGGTTGTTGCTCGAAGATTGGGTGAACTTGTGAAATGCGATCTTTTTTTTTTTTTTTTTTTTTTTTTTAAGCGAGGTTATTTCTCGGGGATAGGACAAACTTGTAAATTGAGTACTTTTTTAAAGCGAGGTTATTACTCTGAGATTGGATGGACTTGTGAAATGCGTTCTTTTTTAAAGAGAGTTATTACTCGGGGATTGGGTGAACTTGTGAACTGCGTTCTTTTTTCAAAGAGGGGGTTATTACTCGGGGATTGGACGAACTTGTAAATTAGGTTCTTTTTTAAAGCGAGGTTAATACTCGGGGATTGGACGAACTTGTAAATTAGGGGTTTTTTAAAGTGAGGTTATTACTCGGGATTGGGCGAATTTGTGAATTGCGTTCTTTTTTTTTTTTTTGGTTTAGTGATTTGTCACGAAAAATCGTTTGGACACATCACAAAACGGAAAGTGTTAAATAAATTATTTTGTTCTCCTGGGTGGAGTAAATGTAGCATGCACAAACGGAGATCGTGATATGCGGGTGTGATTCCCGTTCCAGGACGATACAATTTTCAGGTTTTCTACATGGGAAACAGTGAAATGTGGGTCCTATGTGCCGATGATGACATTTCTGCAAGAGTAGCTATAGAGTAGTAAGAAGCACCGCAAACGTGCGTTTTATCAATCTTTGGCTAAGTCTGTATCCAGCGATCACGCGACAATCATTGTACGGAACTGAGAGCTGCGCCAAGATGAAAAACAAGAACAAAAACCAACGACCTCCGTCATGAGTTTGGCATATTTTGCTTTGATATTTGAGAAAAAAATGCAAACGTAGCTAGTGCAGAGAAAGATTTATTTTTAAATTGAAATAAAATCATTATTAAAAACAAAGCAAGTTTTAGCCTTTTTTTTTGTGCTAATCGCTAATCTCACTAAATTAGAAAAGATGGGTTTTCACCATCAGGATATACCAGCGCGAGACAAAAGTTCGTCCCGTGTGAAGCTTAAAAGTTTAATGTTACAAGAGAACCATACACGCGCACCTCATTCTGTATAGAGCAGGGCTTGTTTTTTTTTTAGTATAGTCCCTTGCCAACGTTCACCAGAGCCAGGATCTCACGGTGGCACCATTCGGAAGGTTTCGAAGACAGAAACTCTCTTATTCAAATTCCACATCCACCACCGAAGCAACGTTCCGTCCTTGTAGGAAACTGGTTATGGAGAGAGACAGGTGGCAATCGGATGGGGCAATATCCGGACTATACAGAAGATGGGGTGCGATCTCAACCTCTTACAATTCCTGAAGTTTTCGGCTGACCATTGTGGAGGTGTAACTTGGGGCATTATCCACTTGCAGCAACGCCTGCTTCCTACTGATGAACGCTGGGTAGCGCTGGTGCAGATAATCATGGACTACGGAGGTGTGACTTGGCGCATTATCCACTTGCAGCAACGCCTGCTTCCTATTGATGAACGCTGGGTAGCGCTGGTGCAGAGCATCATAGACCACTCTGGAGGTTTGACTTGGGGCATTATCGACTTGCAACAACGTCCGCTTCCTATTGATGAGCGCTGGTTAGCGTTGGTGCAAAGCATCATGGACCACTCTGGGGGTTTGACTTGGGACATTATCCACTTGCAGCATCGCTTGCTTCCTATTGATGAGTGCTGGGTAGCGCTGGTGCAGAGCATCATGGACCACTCTGGAGGTGTGACTTGGGGCATTATCCACTTGCAGCAACCCTTGCTTCCTATTGATGAGCGCTGGGTAGCGTTGGCGCAGAGTATCATGGACCTGTTGCAGTTGTTTGGCATAGAGGTTACCTTTCACAGCTTTACCATGTGGCGCTAGTTTCTTGTACACAGGATCTCCACAACTGCATCAAATGCACATCATGACTTTACTCTCGAACAGTCGCAATTGCATCACTGACTGTGCTTTGTGGTGCGGTCTCAACCACTGGTTCCCAGTGGTAGGATAACGTTTGAATTTTCCGTTTTTATCATCTGTGATGACACAAAGCGAAACCTGTCGTCCTGTGGATTTGACAGCATTCAGCGGCAGAAAGGGTGTTTCGCCTGTTGGTGTGTTAATTCTGTGGGAAATCATTCGACAACGCCTGGAGGTTAAGCCAACTTGGTAAAGGTGACGAACGATGGTAGATTGGGAAGGACCCACCATAGCTGCTAGTTGTACGGAACTGGTTCTGGGGTTCTCTGTTACAGTTTGGACCACGGTGTCAGAGTTTGTGGTCGTTGAATGTCTTGACCTTGGCTTTCCTTTGAGACTGGTGTCTCCAGAACTGAAACGCCAGAACCATTTTCGTGCAGTGCTGCTGTCCGCTGCCTTACATAATTCAACTGCACAAATTTCTCTCGCTGCGTCTTCCGCGTTTAACCCTTTTTTTAATAATAGAGAAAGAGCACCGGAACAACACGTTTATCGACCTCAATCCTCTGCTGTCCTGATAATATGCAATGTGATCAGCCTCATGTGTTCGACGTCATAGAAGTTCCCGGTCGAAGCTGGTGCGCTTTTCCCACAGTAATCAATGCCCAATATTATGTGTAGATCAAAACGGGACGAAGTTTTCACTACCCTGGTAATTAAAGACTAGACGAGTTGATTTACATTCCTCAGTGCACCACTTCCTTTTTGCTGCATTCTTTAAGATGGAATCTTAAAGAATGCAGCAAAAAAGAAATTGGTGCACTGAGGAATGTAAAAATGTTACGGATCACTTATCTTGAGCTGAAAACAAACTACTAGATATTGAGCTAAGCAAAACAACAACAACAACAAAAACCCCATGAAGACTTGAAATTAATTTTCAGAGCACAAGAAAAGAAAAAAAATCAACTTGTGTCATTTCGGCATATCGTGAACATTTATACAGTGGCGACGCCAGTCACTCAGAACTGGGTGGGCTGTTAGGGGGGCTGAAATTTATGAGGGGTAGGAGCACAAATTTTGAAATGCTGGGTAGAAATTTTGGGAAAAAATTTGGTTCCTGCGGATTTTACCCGAGGCTGATAATGCTATCCCTAATCAAAAAAAGTTTTCAGGTGCATACTGTGCGTAGTATTTATTCAACGTATGTAGTATGAGAACCATGGATACGAATATCAACAACAAGTTACTAATTGTTCCTAATTTTAGCTTACTTACGTAGTTTTTGCTTTCTTATTGTTATTCTTTTTTTTTTGCTGTCATAGGCTGTTTATGAATTTTAGTTTGTAACCTGACAACGAATATCTATCCCCCCCTCTCTCTCTCTCTCTCTGTCTCTCATCTTTTAGACTACAATTATAAAAATGATGTGTTTCTACTACTCTCCTAGAAATTCTCTCAGGGGACTTTCTCCATTTCCTAGAGGTACAAATATTAAATTTAACAAAAAATCCATTTCGTATAACAGAATTTCTGTGAATTCGAAAAATTCAGGTACGTTTATCCAAGTTCCTTAAAATCTTACATGGCTGCACCAGCCATATGCCCTAACAGCTTAAATATTTTTTGGGGAGAAAGGGGCTAAAGGGTGGGCTTTAGCCAACCCCATCCCATACGTAGCGTCGCGCCTGTATGTACAGAGGAAAACTGCCTACATTAGTGGCATGTAAGGAAGGTATTTGCTACTTTTTGAGCATGTTCACATCCAATGCAAGCACGAAAGAGCTACATCTAGTAAAGTTTTGTCTTAACCACAGTAAATTTCATCAAGTTATGAGATAGAATAAGAAAATTTTGTTGTGCATTTCACTTATCCATTTCGTTTGATCTATCAGGAAACAAAATGAAGAAAAAGCATATATATATATAATTTTTGTAATAAAAATGAAAACAATAAAATCAGAGATCGTTAAACACCAAATGAAACTCGTAAATTAACTAACCTACGACAATAGTTTCACACGAGCATTCCACGCAACCGTTACTAACCTCTCTGCAACATGGAGGGCAGGCTAAAGCACAAACCGATGTTTTTCTGCAAACGGCTTCATTTGAAAACATATCTGTGGAAGAAAGAGTCTGAAGTAAGAACACATTAAGAGGAATACCACCGAAATATTTTGACACTTTCTTGTGGAGCAAATAGTCCGAACATCTTTTATTAAGCGTAAAAATACAAATTACACCGGAGGTAATAACTGGACATTGTGTACTTTCAGTTCAATTATTAACTGTATTAAACCAGAAAAATTAATCATCAGTTATCTAAAAATGCATGATTATGTCAGAAATAGGCATAATTGTTCATGACAATTCTCAGAGGTTCTAATACTATAGAAAAAAGAAGAGTATTGTGGTTCCATACAATAAATACCCATTAAAACGCGCATTACTAAATAAAACACTCTTTCTTGACTTGGATGAAGTATTGTGTGGACTTCTTTTTAATACTATTATCGAATACTGCTGTTCTTCACCAGTCGTAACAAGCACAACGTGCGCCCCCCAGCAAGATTTACTTCAGCACCTCTAAGCACAATAATTTCCCCAGGATTTCGAACACGTGGGAGGATGTGTTTTTCGTGGTGTGTGTGTCTGGAAAAGTAAGGGGGCACTGAGCGCTGTAGTTTTAACTTTAAGTGATTTTTGGAACAGAAATACATAATACGAGATCATCAATCAGCCAATAGGGATTAACATAATGCGCGAACCGATGCATAAACATGGGGAATATACATTCTATCGCAAGAAACGTTATGTAAGACTTCCTAACCACCCATTTTACGTTCGCTTGTTTCTGAAGTGTTTTGGTTTTGTAAAACGTCTGCTTCTAAACTTAGAAGAGTTGATGTGCCAAACAGTTGATTTTTTCATCAGAAACGGCACTTGAGCTTAATTGACTCGGCGGGCCAAAGAACTGGTCGAGTTTTGAAAGTTTCTTCATGCACTGTCCTTTTCTTCTTTCGCCGATACTGTGCCCCACCAGGACGCGTTTGTGTCATTTTGACGAAGGATGTCGTTCGCTTTTACATTAGTTTCTACATAGTGAATTAAATAAATGTGCTTACTGTAAGGAAGAGCTAAAAGCAATAACAACATGTAATTCTTTCGCCCAAAACTAAAATAAATCACTTGAAGAAATCACCGTCTTATACATGCAAATCTGCGGTGCTGTGAATAAATGTTGGAAAGCGATCATATTACAACCCATTGCAGAGCTTTCGTATTACAACCTTTGCAGAGCTTTCTTATTACAACCCACTGCAAAGCTTTCGTATTACAACAAACTGCAGAGCTTTCGTATTACAGCCCATTGCACAGCTTTCGTATTACGACCCATTTCAGAGCTTTCGTATTACAATCCATTGCAGAGCTTTCGTATTACAACAAACTGCAGAGCTTTCGTATTACAACTCATTGCAGAGCTTTCGTATTACAACCTTTGCAGAGCTTTCGTATTACAACCCACTGCAGAGCTTTCGTATTACAACCAACTGCAGAGCTTTCGTATTACAACTCATTGCAGAGCTTTCGTATTACAACCCATTGCAGAGCTTTCGTATTATAACCCACTGCAGAACTTTCGTATTACAACCCATTGCAGAGCTTTCGTATTATAACCCACTGCAGAACTTTCGTATTACAACCCATTGCAGAGCTTTCGTATTACAACCCATTGCAGAGCTTTCGTATTATAACTTATTGCAGAGCTTTCGTATTACAGCCCATTGCACAGCTTTCGTATTACGACCCATTTCAGAGCTTTCGTATTACAATCCATTGCAGAGCTTTCGTATTACAACTCATTGCAGAGCTTTCGTATTACAACCCATTGCAGAGCTTTCGTATTATAACCCACTGCAGAACTTTCGTATTACAACCCATTGCAGAGCTTTCGTATTACAACCCATTGCAGAGCTTTCGTATTATAACTTATTGCAGAGCTTTCGTATTACAGCCCATTGCACAGCTTTCGTATTACGACCCATTTCAGAGCTTTCGTATTACAATCCATTGCAGAGCTTTCGTATTACAACCCATTGCAGAGCTTTCGTATTACGACCCATTGCAGAGATTACATAGTGGGGGAATAATTTTGAAAAAAGTGTTTTCAGTATTACTCCAAGACGCTGTTAAGTCTAAAAACGATAATTTAGTTTTACAAAAGCGCTTTTCTAGAAAATTTTCAGGATATATGCAAAAGTATGTACTAAATGTGAAATCATGCTTTTATTCCTCAAAGCGGCTAAATATGCAAAATAAGCATTTTGCTTGAACATTCTGGCTTTTGTAGTAACCTATGAGCAATGTTAGTTGCGCGATTCAGGAGTGCAATTTTGAACTAGCTGTATTTGTGTAGAGAGAGTGATTCATGAACGCACAGATATTGAGCGATCTTTGTACGAGCAGTTTGTAGCCGATAAGCTTCTTATATTGAGTACGCAAATTCAAAGAATGATTTGGTGTCACGTATATTTCAGGTTGTTGTTGATTAAAGTTGGATTCAGTGTGTTGATATAAAAAAAGGTAATTGATTTCATGTGGTGACGTGCCTGAATATTTTAATAAAAAGGAATGGGACTCGTGAGTAAACTTTGTATTCATTGAATCCTGGCAGTTATTCCGAAAGTGAATGCTATGTATAATTAAGTCCTTAACGTGCTATGTGAGATGACGTAGATGACATACTACTGAGGTGATGTTTGAGTCAAAACAACAATGAGGCAGTGTAGTGTTCTTACTATTTAAAACGTGTATATATAGCTTACTGAACACTACATACAGCCAGCCCAAATGAAGTTCAAGGACTAGTTACTTACAGTTCTTCCTTTTATTCTGTTAACGTCTCACTAATACTACTTATGCAGAACTTGATTTATAACGGAACCAATCTTTTTCCGCTAGTTAATTTACGTTAGTAAAACAGAAAACTTGACTCCAAACACTCAACAATAACAACACACGTATCTCAACTCATAGCTTTAAATCAAACTTCAGCGTAACGCAGCTTCAACGATTATAGCATCACACCACCACACCACACTTTTGGCTGCTGCTCCAACATTTTATATCTCTGGTTCTTATCTGTGAACATGCATACGTCACTCTCACACTCTCTCTGACCTAAGAAAAGTTGCCAATCTCATTCCGCGAGAGAGAAGATATAACGTTAAGGTTTGAAACGCTAAAAAAGAATGAACTCAAATGTACACAGATAAAGCAACTAAAAATGAGTGTACATCCCAGCAGCGGTAAACTTATCGCCGTAGTACATTGCATCCAGGCTATAGCACCTGGATGCACTGTTGGGCGGAAACAGGCCGGCGGCGGAGGTGTTATGCTGTGGGCGATATTTTCTTGGGACACTTTAGACCCCATTATCCGAATAGCACAATCCCTGACAGTTGCCAGGTATCTGAACATCGTTGCGAACTAAGTTCACCCATTCATGGCAACCATGTTCCCTCCTGGTGATGGCCATTGCCAACAGGATAATGCGCCATGTCACACTACCAGAATCGTTAAGGAGTGGTTCGAGGAACATGCTGGTGACTTTCTGTTAATGACCTGGCCTCCGAATTCTCCTGACATGAACCCAATCGAACATTTATGGTTCGACTTGGAAAAGCCGGTTCGCGCTTAATCACCAGCACCCCGAAATGTATGGAAACTGGAGGACCTGCTATTGACATTATGGTACCAGATACCCAAGGATACCTATCGCCACCTTTTCGAATCGATGCCTCGCCGAGTAGCGGCAGTTTTGCGGGATGAAGGGGGTCCTACAGCTTATTAGGTAGGTTGTCATAATGTAATGACTCATTGGTGTACAACCTAACTGTTTTACACATGTTTTCAAACACATCTACGAGAGTAAAAATGTCCTCCCGGACTAATGTTAAGGTTGCTCCACCTAATTTTGATGGCGCTGCAGTCAAATGTTTTCAATCAGTCAACTTGTTGTATATTTAATTTTAGTTTTGGCTGTTTTCTTGATCAAGCTTCAGAATATGTTTCACAGCAACGCTAATTTTCACAAGCTTATGATGAGTTGAAGGTTTCCAAAATGTGGATGTTGTTTTTATCATTGCCCCTGAGAAGAAAGGTACACTCTTCCTTCATATTGCATTAGAAATCATTTTTCTTTCCGTAGGCACCAGTATCGAGCACGAAATTCCATAGTGCGCATTTTTCTTTAAATTAAAAAATATTTTTTGCTTTTGAAAAATAAAACGGAAAGAAAACAGGGTCAGGAACACCTTGACCCGACCCGTTTGTCCCGCTAGAAATTGTCGATCCGTTGAACCGCGAGAAGTTGTCGATCCGTTGACCCGTAACCTTCTCTGGAATAAAAATCGCACATTTTCGAAGAACCCAATGGCCAGCAGATCCATTTCTACAATCGGGCACCAATGTGAACCCGCATCCTTCCGGTTCGAAGCCGAATGCTCTGCCACTTAAGCTACATTGACGGAATTTATGGTTGCAACTTTGTCATCTTGACATGCACTTCACCACTGTAGTGCATCATAAGTAATAGTCACGTGGCTGTATGTAATCGTCAGATGGTCTTTTCATCCTAACCTTTTGGATAGCAGCGTATCTATTTATAAACAGAATCTGTGAGAAACAGTAGCAATTTGCCGTTTTAAGTTTTCATGTTCCCGAAATAAAAAGATAAATGAGTGGTAATAAAATTTAAGTGTCTGTTGATTTATGTTCGACTCGTCGCTTTTCAACTATGTCTGTTTCCATAATAAATCATGTATCAGTGTTGGTTTCCGGACTCATGCATCACCAACAATAAAATTTTCACAATAATGGAACTTACACCTTAGTATTATACAACTTGAAATATTTATTCCGTATTGTGTAACAATTTATAAACATACAACGACTAAGTGCCGAGCTTTCACACTTCGAACGGGAGGCTTTCTCAAGGCCAGTGAACACAAGAATATTTTCGAGAACAACGATAATTTGAAATTTTGGAGCGCGTATCTACTACGTGTCTAGGTGATATTGCGTCACGCGGAAGGTGGTGTCTCGTGACTTACCTTTCAGACATTCTCTCTCCTTTTCCCCTTAATGTCCTATTTCAGTAGGATTTTCCACGCAGCCGAGAGTTCGAGGGAAGGGCTCTCGTTGCAAGGGTTGGGTGCATGACTATTTCGAATCTTTCTCTAGTCACTGTTCCTCTGTAGTCAGCGTACCGAGCGATCCTCCTCATGTTTTTCCACATCGGTACGGCGTCATATTGGGCTACTTCTTTGCAAAGCGCTGTTTGTGTTTTTCCTGCTTTAATGTCCCTTATGTGTTCTTTTCCCCTAATTGTAAGGGATCTTTTGGTCATTCCGATGTATGATCGAGACATGCCATCTGGATATTCTAATGGTATCTCATACACCCCAGCTCCAGAATTCACGTCAGGGTCCTTATGTGTATTTCTTAATGTTGTGGCGATGGACATTGGTGATTTAATTCCAATGCGTAATCCATGGCGCTTCATAAGGTTCTTAAACACAAACGAAAATTTCGGGATGTATGAAATAGATCCAGCAAACTGCAAGTTGTCGACTCCTGGGCGTGGTGTCTTGTGGCTCCTGGTTATCATCTTGTGTGATATGGATTGCAGAGTTCGTTCCGAGAATCCTGCAGTGACCCCTTTGTTGATGATATTTGTTATTTCTCTGTCCCTCGTTTCTTTGGTTGAGCAAATCGTGATTGCTCTATTGAAGTGGGTACGGAATGCCGCCATTTTATATGAGCTAGGGGATACGGACTTAGGCGGGATGAAATTCGTCACTGTTGTTGGTTTGTAATATACTGTGGAGCATAAGCGGCCATCTTGGGATCTGCTTAACTCGGCGTCAAGAAACGGAAGCTTCCCGTCTTTTTCCTTCTCATAAGTGAATTTAA
The DNA here is from genome assembly GCA_039090855.1 of Macrothele yani. NCBI lineage: Eukaryota > Metazoa > Arthropoda > Arachnida > Araneae > Macrothelidae > Macrothele > Macrothele yani. Next base: position 17,803,460 of record CM077029.1, read on the forward strand.
TGGAGGGGTGGATGGTGTTGATTCGCTGTTGGAATTCCTCGTTCGGAGTGTGAAAGCTCGGCACTTAGTCGTTGTATGTTTATAAATTGTTACACCATACGGAATAAATATTTCAAGTTGTATAATAAAATTTTCCTTTGTCTGAATGCTTGAACTTTTGTTCCACTTTGGTGGCGCTGTGAAAAGAGCGCTTGCCTGATCCCTGCCTTAACCAATATCATCATCATCATTGTCAACCATTATCAATCCACTGCTGGACGAAGGTCTCCCCAAGTTTCCTCCACAACGGTCTGTCTTGTGCCAGTCTCCTCCATGTCACCCCTGCATACTTTCGAATTTCATCCACCCATCTCCCATGTGGTCTTCTCCTGGGTCTTTTCCTGTCCCTTGGAATCCAATCTAAAATTTCGGCTGTCCATCGATGATCTGTCCTTCTGGCAGTATGTCCAGCCCATTGCCATTTCAGGGATTTAACTCTGATCATGATGTCTTCCACTCTTGTCATTTTTCGGATCCACGAGTTCCTCTTCTTATCTCTCCTGGTTACACCAAGTATGCACCTCTCCATGCTGCTTTGAGTTGTCTGCAGCCTTTGTATGTCTCTTTTAGTTAAGGTCCACGTCTCTGCACCATACGTAAGCACTGGAAGGATGCATTGATCAAACACTTTTCTTTTAAGACATAATGGCATATTGCTCTTGAAAATTATGCTGTTTCTTCCAAAAGCTCTCCAGGCAAGTTTTGTACGCCGATTAATTTCTTCATCAATGTGACCCTCACTTGATATCTGCTGTCCAAGATAAACGTACGTGTCTGTTATCTCCAGCTTTTCTCCATCAATCGATAAATCTTCATTTCTTGTAAAAGCATTGAACATCACTTTTGTCTTCTGAAAGTTCATTTTTAATCCCACTTCTTTACTCTTGTCAGCAAGTTCCTGGATCATACTCTGCAGCTCTGATGGGCTAGTTGCAAAAATGACTACGTCATCAGCAAAACGAAGGTGGGTTAGATAATCTCCATTAATCTTTATCAATTTGTTTTCCCAGTTCAGTGATTGAAAGACATTTTCCAATGTGGCATTAAAGAGCTTCGGAGATATGGTGTCACCTTGCCTCACTCCCTTTCCAATTTTTATGTGTGTTGTATTTTCAAACAGCCTAATCTTTGCACTTGCATTTTCATAGATGTTATTAATAATATTAATGTATGCATCTTCAATACCGCAGGTTTTCAGAGCCATTGCAACTGCTGATGGTTTCACCGAATCAAAGGCTTTTTCATAATCGATAAAAGCCATGCACAATGGAAGTTCATATTCCCTCGCTCTTTCAATTAGTTCTCTCAGCACATGGATATGATCGCCGATTAATTTCTTCATCAATGTGACCCTCACTTGATATCTGCTGTCCAAGATAAACGTACGTGTCTGTTATCTCCAGCTTTTCTCCATCAATCGATAAATCTTTCTTATGTAGCAGGATCATTGTAGCGTTGTTCCAATCCTCAGGAATTTTCCCTTCATTAAGGCATCGAGTGAAAATTTGGGCGAGTACTGTTTCGATTTCTCCACTTGCTTCTTGTATGATGTCTACAGTAATTCCATCTTCTCCTGGAGCTTTTCCCCGCTTCATGTTCTTGATTGCATGTGTAACTTCTGCTGGAAGGACTGGAGGAACTCTGGTACTGGTATCTTTCATGATGTCTGGAGTGCATGTATCATCCCTTTCATATAATTTGGAGTAGAAATCTTTCACTCTTGTCAAAATTTCGCCTCTATTTCTTGTTACAGAACCATCTTCTCTTCTCAGTGCCATAATCTGTTTTCTTCCCTTACTGAGATGTCCCTTTGCTATCTTTAGGCTTTGGTTGTTTTCAATTGCTTTCCTCACTAGTTCACAGTTGAATTTTCTTACGTCTTCAGTGATACTTTTTCTTACTGTCTTGCATAGCTCTATAAATTCCACTTTGGAAGTCACATCTTCTTTAGTTGTCCTCATCTCTCTTCTTTTTTGCATCAACATTTTCGTTTTTCCTGATAATTTATTTACATGCAACTTGTTCTTAGACCCAGCTAATTTTGTTGCTGTTTCCATAAGAGCTTTGGTTACTTTTCTGTTAACTTCAGAGATGTCCACTTCTTCCGATGTTAGGCCTTCTAAAGCAGAGAACCTGTTCTTCAGTTCCAACTTGAAGGTATTATGGTGTTTTTTAAGGTTGGTTATGTCAATAGATTTTGTTTGTCTTATGAGCTTGCCACGTTCAAGTTTAGTGTTGAGGTGCATCTTACATCTCACCAATCTATGGTCACTACCTGTGTTGAACTTGTTTAGCACACTGCAGTCTTCTATGACGAATTTTTTGTTACACATAATAAAATCAATTTCACTTGTCGTCCCATTTGGATGTCTCCATGTCCATTTCCTGTGTGGCTTTTTCTTGAAGAAGGAGTTGAAGATGAAAAACCCTTCTGCCTCTGCAAACTCAACGAGAGTATTTCCACGCTGGTTTCTGTTGCCGTGACCGAATTTACCTACTGAAGTTTCATTCTTTTGTTGTTGCCCTATTTTTGCATTAAAATCTCCCATAATGATCTTCATGTGCTGCTTACCTTTATTATTTAGATGACGAATTTCCTCATAAAATTCTTCAATTTCTTCTTCAGGATGACTTGTGGAGGGTGCATAAGTTTGAATAATCTGAGCCTGGTATCTTCTCGAGAGTTGGATAACGAGTCGTGCAGCTCTGTCAGAGGAACTTTCAACTTGTACAACTTTATCCTTCAGTTTCTTGTTTATTATAAATCCAACACCACTAGTTCTGCCAGTATCTGTCCCACGATAGTAGAAGAGATGTCCACTTTTCAGTTCGATGAGATCTTCTCCTTTTCTCCTTACCTCACTTAGCCCCACGATGTCCCACTTGATCCTTTGTAGTTCCTCTTCCAATTCAAGAAGTCTTGAATCAGAAGATAGGGAGCGTCCATTGTACGTTGCCAAGGTCAGCATCAGATGGCAGCCTAGTCCGGTCCTCCGGGGATTCTTAGCACCCTCTGCCTTCATGTCGCACTGGCCGCTGCCTTGGCCAGGTACATTCCAGCTGCCGGAGACTGAGGGCCAAGATTTAAGTTGTGGAGTCATTTTGGAGGGGTTTGGCCATAACTCACCACGCTGGCCAAGCGGGTTGGTGAGTGTGGGATAGAATTTCCTCTAATCCCGATGGTATAGTTATACCGCTATTGGCGGTCGTCAGAGCCCCTTTAGTGGGAACAGGATGCACCACGAGAAGGCGGGGTTGACATTTGTCAAGGAGAGGCTGTGATGTACCGTTTTTTTTATTGTTGTAATGTTCATGAAACATACTTTCACCTTTCGTCATCACAAACAAAAATATTACCTGGTTATTAAAAAACTAGCATGTAGCACGTCCGGTGTGTAACTGGAATACCTGGGTTCGATTCCATGTGGCGGCCGATGATAATTTTTCCGTGACTCTCTTATAAACGTGGAAGGAGCGATGACTTCTGTTTGATGATCCTAATCCACGTCAGTTGTGTGTATTAATTATTCATTCGCCTCCTAGTTATTTGTTCAGTTGCTGCTTACCATCTTTGTATCCCCAGCATTGTGCTGGGCTCCATGAAGCAACCTGCCATGTGGTTTGGTAGTTAGTCGTATGTGAGTCTGGATAATTCGAGACCACTGTGATGCAGTGGTAACATGTCCGGCACGTAACTGGAAAGTCTGGGTTCGATTCCCGGTGGCAGCCAATGAGAATTTTTCCGTGACTCACTTAGAAACGTGGAAAGAGCGATGACTTCGGTTTGATATAGCGTGTAGTTCGTTCTAAGACGGCTGTTTTTAAGTTTTAAATAAATATTCATGTACGTATAGGGGATGTTGCCCGACCTAGGACGGCGTTAAATTTTCAATTGAAGCAGATTGAAAACATATCAAATAGACGCCGGATTTCTGTAAAAAAATATATTAAAAGCTCATTCATGTAAGGGCTGAAAATATTTTTATATGCGATTTTGCTCACTTTAACAACTCAAAATTTCAGTTTTTATTGTATGTTAGAACGTTTTAAATAAATCTGGGTATTTATATTTATAATAACGCTGATTCCTTTTTACGAAATTACTCTGCAATGCAAATAAATGAAATAAAGTATGGCATAACACTACTTAACAGAACAAACGTCAGAGACAGTTGTTCGAGCACGTACGTGTTGCCACAGACGAACTCGTTTGTCTTAGTAACTTTTTTTTTATTTTCCGGTATTTCTCCTTGATTTTACGTATCGTGCGTTAGCGGTGTGCTCGGTACCGATTTCGGTCAGCGGATAAAAGCAGATGGCGCTGCAAATACTGCATTGCGCCAGAGCGTTAAGGACAGACGTAACGTATTGTATAGGTTTTATTACTCTACATATCTCATTTCCCCCGTCATTATTAGTGGGCTTTCACCTAGTATGAAGATAGTTGCAATAAAGTTGGCAGATAATGTAATTTTATTACGTTACTTTCTGTTTTACCATAGAAATATACGCTAGGTATGTGAGTACTTCTTTTTTACGCTTTCCAACTGTAGGTTGAAGAAGCGTATATGCTCCAGCATTTTTCCGTCCGTCTGTCCGTCCGTCCGTCTGTCGGCACGATAACTCACGTAAAAATCGTTCGATTTCGATGAAATTTTAGTATGCGGTAGGGGACAACCAGGGGACGAATCCTATTGAAAATGGGTGAAATGGGGTCAAAGGTCACGCCATAAGATCGGAATCCGTTTAATTGCCCTTATGCGTCATAACTTGCGTAAATATGGTTCGATCTCAATGAAATTCTAGTATGTGGTAGGGGACCACATGGGGACGAACCCTATTGAAAATGGGTGAAGTGGAGTCAAAGGTCAGGACCTAGGAGCGCGATGCATTCCATTGCTCTTATGCGTCATAAGGCTCGTAAAAATGGTTCGATTTCGATGAAATTTTAGTATGTGGTAGGGGACCACCTGGAGAGGAACCCTATTGAAAATGGGACAAATGGAGTCAAAGGTCAGGACATGGGATCGGGATCCATTACATCGCCTTTATCCCACACTATTAAGGTGGACGTCAAGTAATTTTGCTTCCTATATTTCCAATGGAAAACCTTTTGTACACATTTCCTTCACAATTAGTGTGTTCCCAAGGATGGAAATTTGAACACCGAATAAAATAACTTCATACTATAACTTGGAATACTTAACATTTTCTACAACATAAGCATAATTATATTAAAAAAACAATACCCTTTCCTCTGGTGGTGTTGAAACTAGAAAAAAGATTGCGCGACCTGTACTTTGATGACGTCAGTGGACAAATAAATGTTGGATTTCATAATTACGGTTATGGTTTAGAAAATATTCTTACGGTTATGGTTTAGAAAATATTAAGTATTACAAGTTATGAAATGAAGCTATTTTAATCGATGTTCAAATTTTCATTCTTGGGAACGCATTAATTGTGAAGAAAATGTGAACAGAAGTTTTTCCATTGGAAGTATAGGAAGCAAAATTACTTGACGTCCACCTTAAAGACCTTAAAGTAGCAATTCTTGTATGTATGTATGTACATTTTATTTTGAAAACGGCTCTAAGAATTTTGATGAAAGTTGTTAACCTACCGTTTTCTGGTGCTAGAAATCGATTTAGCTTGATCTCGACTCTAGGAGAATTCGTTTAGTGGGTTAAATAACCACCCCGAATTATAACGTTTTCAGTGCCATGGTGTTGTTTCATTAATGTTACCAATGCTTAGAAATCTTATGATGTCACAATCTCACGTTTGAGAATGTTGGCGCGCGGTCACACCATCTGTCTCATTACTTCACGCGTTGTGTGTGGATCCTATTAAAGTTTTATGACGTCATGCTCTTGCCAGCAGATGGTCGCGATTCCCATCTGCTTCATTACGTCACGCGTTGTGTGCGTATGTCCGTCCGCACGATAACTCGAGTAACAATCGTTCGATTTCGATGAAATTTTAGTATCTGGTAGGGTATCACTTGGGACGGAACCTTATTTAAAGTGAACGAAATGGGATGAAAGGTCAGTACATAGGGGCGGAATTCATTCCACAGCTGTTATGCGCCATAACTAACGTAAATAAGGTTCGATTTCAATGAAATTTTAGTATGTGGTAGGGGACCACATGGCCACAAACCCTATTGAAAATGGGCGAAATGGGGTCAAAGGTCAGGACATAGGAGCGGAATAACTTCCATCGCCTTTATGCGTCATAACTTACGTAAAAATGTTTCGATTTGGATGAAATATTAGTATGTTGTAAGGAACTGCCTGGGACGAATTCTATTGAAAATGGGCGAAATGGGTGCAAAGGTTATGACACAGGAGCGGGATCTATTCCATAGCCCTTATGCATCATAACTTACGTAAAAATGCTTCTATTGAGACAAAACTTTATCAGGTTATTTCGGAAGTATACCGAACCGGTTCTGTTGAATAACATCGATATGGGATCAAGAGCCAGGGCACAGGACCGAGATTCATTCCACAGACATTATTCTCATAACTTGAGTACTGATTCCTGGTATGTTGGAAAGCGTATATTATAATTAAGGCATTGCATGATTTTACAAACTTTTTTACATTTGCCCAAGCTTTTGAGTTGCTATCTATTGATACAGAGAACAAAACGTAACCTCACCTTTACACGTATTTTCACAGTCATTTTTCGTAGGAAAATTATTTGGATTTCCATCACAACCGGTGAATTCAAATTCATGGCAGTGACCATCGTTTTCATTGTAGTAGAATTTTTTAACCCGACCTTCACAAGATCCAGGCTTGACTGGGAGAAAGCATTTATTTGGAGCTGCAAATAAATAAAAAAAGAAACTGTAATTAAAAAACGCTGTTCATATATTAACTTGAAAAAAAATGACATTCCTTCTATAGCAAAATTTCAAACAACTTTAGGCGCAGAATCTGTCAACTGATTTCAATTAAATGTTCACGAACTGCGTCATAAGCATTCGTGAAACGTTTATGACGAAAGTTTAATTCATCAATATAAATTCCACGAATTTATTATTGATTATTAGGAATATTGATTACAATGATTACATCAATGATTATTGATTATTATTGTTATATACATTGAAGAGCAATTGAATTAGAGACAGCTGGCGTTATGCAAATGTGGCGCTGTGGGCGGCCCTGTAAACGGAAACGACATCACGTATGCAGCGATCCGACAATGTAAGGAGTGATGCGACGGGAATCAGTAAGAGTCGGACGCAGTATAGGTAAGACGAAGAATCTAAGCGCATTTGATCGTGGACAAATTGTCGGTGCCCGACGAATGGGTCACTCCATCTCGGAAGTCGTGCAGGCACTGGGATTTCACGAGCCACTGTGTCACGGGTGCACTGTGATTACATTGAATCCGGAAAAACCATCCCTGCAAGGGCCAACTGCCGTGGACAACAGCGTGTGGATGAGCGGGGTCATCGTCGGCTAGCTCGCATTGTAACAGCGGATAGACGGGCCACAGTGCAAAAAATCACTCGGCAATTTAACGTTGGTGCACAAAAACGTGTCAGCAGCCACACCATCCAGAACCATCTCCTCGCTATGGGGTACAGAAGCCATCGTCCCACGAGGGTACCGCTGCTGACCGCACATCACAGGGGGCAAAGATTAGCATGGGCGCGGGAACATCGGCACTGAACCCTAGACATATGGAAAAATGTTGCCTGGACTGATGAGTCGAGATTAATGTTGTTGGTACATGCGGATGGCAGTATACGAGTACGGCGCAAACCACATGAAGCGATGGATGCTTCTTGCCAGCAGGGTACTCTTCAAGCTGGTGGGGGTGGCACTCTCGTCTGGGGACTGTTTACGTGAACTGAAATGGGACCCCTGGTACGTGTGACATCGTCCCTCACAGGTCAACGTTACCGGGATATCCTGGACGACCATTTGCTCCCGTTTGTGTGTCTTCAACATCCCACTAGGGACCTCATCCTGCAACAGACAATGCACCGTGCCATCGCTCCCGAATTGTATCCGAATGGTTGGATGAACACTCCACCTACGTGACCTCGCTTCCTTGGCCAGCTAGGTTACCTGACTTCAATCCCATCGAGCACATCTGGGATGCCATCGGGAGAGATGTTCGAGGCTCTGACCCCCATCCATCAAATCTTCGTGAACTGTGTGAACTTGTTCAGGGGTCGTGGATCCATATGGCTTCCCAACGCTTCCGGTGTCTTGTCGAGTCCATGCCGAGACGAATCGACGCCGTCATCAGGGGAAAGGTGGTGCCACACGTTACTAGACAGGTATCCCTGATTCAATTGCTCTTCAGTGTAATGATCATTATTGAGACTGATCACTGATTATAGAAATGATAATTGATCAATATGATTAAATAAGATGATTGTGGATCATTACCAACGTCAATGTCAAAGGCTTTGGAGGAACTCGATTATTTGATGTCAATGTTAATGGCTTTGGGGAACAACCCAAAGCCCTTAACATTGACGTCTCCTACCAGGGTGGAAAATGTGTATATGTATATACAGACGGCACGGCAGGGAGTGTGAGTTCGCATGTACGCATTTCGTGTAATGGAGAAATGGAAGAACTTCTTTTAGTTTGAGCGAGGAATGAGACTTTCGGAGTAAGGGAGGCAGGGACATTCAATTGCATTCATTGTTAGCTGTTTAGCTTTGGCCTCGGTTGGGCAGGAGTGGCGGGAATGGTACGAAGAGGGAAAACGGGGAAACCACTACTAGTTGTAAGTCGAGGTAAACGCCCGTTTTCACGTGCTGTCTGGGCAAAACGATGGCTCACGAATCCTTATTACAACAACCAAGGCGAACAAAAAATGTCTCCTAGAACGCAATACTGAAGGCGTTCTTTCACTTGGGCATAAGGGGTCGGCAATCCGTTCATCTGCATCTGCTCATGTTGACCCACCGTGATCGACAGCTTCACCCGAACTGGACAAGGAGGGACCATGACTGCAAATTGCACGACTGAAAATGAATCGCCTAATCCGATAAATCCAGGTTTGAGCCACAACATACCGGTGGACGGGTTTGTACCCTACGCCACGCGCGTAAACAGCTACAATTAGACTTCTCGGGTGGATGGAAACATCCTTGCTTTGGTGGTATCATAGTATGGGAATTGTTTTTATGGATATCACTGGAACTTATCATTCCCGTTAACCGCACCGTCACTGTCAAGTCCTCCCTGGGATTTTTTCGGGTCAAATGTTGCCCTACATGGTGGCAGTGTAGCAAAACCGCAAATGACTCATTCAGCAAGACAAACCCCTTGTCACACAGCCTGCATTGTGCAGGCATGGTTTAAGAATCATTTTCAAGCATTTCGTGCTTTACCCCGTCAGCCAAATTCCCCCAACTGGAGTCGCGTCAGCCATTTGTAAGATGTAGTGGAACGCAGACTTCACGGGTTCAGGCTAGTGCCTCTCTCCATCGCCACTAATCCAGGATGTCATTGTGTTCACACCTTCCGCTGTCTAGTGCAGTACACATCATGCAGTGTTCAATAGGTCGTCGAAGCGAAAGTGATTTCTATCACACTATTAGTTAGGTCAGGGGTTCTTAACATTTTTTTTGTCCACGACCCCAAATCAAGAAGACGATCAACTTCGCAACCCATGGGTCTATTTTGTAATAAAAAATGCAAATATAATAATATAAAGAAGTGTAGTAAATATTCATTACTACACAGAGTGTAACAAAATGTTTGGTTTTTAAAATAGTAACGCAACCAAGTGGAAGGGGAGGGGAAGGAGGAGGTTAGGGTTATCTATATAGTGGGAAGATATGAATAGAAGCACATTGTGGGACAAATAATATGAATAATTGGAAATTAAAACCTTTTATAAATCAGATTACAAAAATAATTACTCACAATAGTTCAGTGCGATCTTTGGCCTTTGCACTACTGCTGAAAGCTCTTCAAACCGTGGTCCTGTCTTTGAAAGGCAGCATCTCAAGTCATGCTCTGGTTGTAGTCGGCTTCTAATATTAGTTTTCATGACAGAAAGTGTCGAAAAGCCAGCTTCACATAGGTAGGTAGTCGAAAACGGAAGTAACACTTGCATAACTTGGTTGACTACAATGGGTTTTTCTTTTTTTCAATTTTATTCGAAATGAACAGGGTGTTTGTTTTTGGAAACTTTGAAGTAAAGCTTCATCACTATGGATTTCAATGAGCGTATATTTGACCATATCTTCAGGAATGAAGCCACGTTGGTGGTCCCTGTGATATCATCTCTAAAAAGTCCGGGGCATTCACACGTGTCAAACACAAAGAAAGTTTAAAATTAAAAACAAAACAAAATCAACACCTTATTTTTTTCTGAGCAGGTATGGCGTCCCATCTAGAAAACTCAGGCGACCCATAGGTTAAGAACCGCTGACTTAAGTCGTCAAAACTTTATGGCTCATGAGTGTAGAAATGATGATGAATTAGTGTTCCATGTAGGTTTAGCATTTTTTAACGGTTCGTTTATGCACCCAGCATCGCAATATAATTAAGCCACATCTGTGTGTTCCTTTCCATAGACATATGTAATAAGGGTATATACAATCAAGTGGCTACTATATGTGGGGTATTTTACAGGACAGAACAATTTGACTGTACCTGTTGGAAACCTGATACTCAGGCCCCTACAGCCTAGTTCTTCTGCAGGATCTACCTTCTAGCTAGCCCTAAATTTTTAATTTTCTGGTCCAGACAGACAAGAAAGCACAGTGACACAAATACGACCAAGTCTCAATGAAATATGAATATACACGGGAGAGTCACATTATTGTGACCACCAGCTGATATCCAGAGTAGCCGCCGTGTGCAGCACGCACAGCAGCTAGACGGGCTGGGAGAAACACAATAAGGTACTGGAAGGTGTTCACAGGTACGCTGACTGCAGTGCATCTGACAGCTGTTGGAGGGTGCGTGGTGGAGGATCCATAGAGCGAATAACACGATCATGGTGATACCAAAGATGCTCAGTTGGGTTTAATTCTGGGGAATTAGGGGGGCCACGGAAGTACTTTGAAGTCTTCATCGTGCTCTTCCAACCACTCTCGGACATTTCTAGCTGTGTGACACGCCGCATTTCAGTGCTGGAAGATCCCATCCGTCCCAGGGAAGACAATCAGCATGTATGGATGTACGTAGTTTGAAAAGATGGATTCATAATGAATTCGGTCCATAGTGCATTCCACAGGTAAAATTGGACCCAGAGAATGCCACGAAAACTTTCTCCAGACTATAACGCTGCCCCACCAGCTTGTGTTCTTCCAGCAATGGCTGAAGTGTGTTTGTCCTCCGAAGTTTCTCTTCTCGCCTTATACGCCAACGTCCATCCGCTCGATGAAGGGGAAAACGTGACTCATCGGAGAAGGCAATCCTTTGCCAATCAGCGGAGGTCCAATTCCGATACCTCCGTGCAAATTTAAGCCTTTTCTGCCGATGCACCTTCGTTAGAATAAGTGCAGTGACCATCTCTCTGTATTAGAGCCCCATACGCAGCAGGGTTCGCTGAAATGTCGTTTTAGACATACTTCCGGTATCCCTCTGGTTCAATCGGCCGGTGAGTTGCTGCACTGCTGCGTGTCGATCGGCCCTCCCGCACTTTTGAAGCCGATGTTCACCTCTCACATCAATGGCACGTGGTGCTCTGCAGTTTCCACATCGCTTATTCGCAATGGTGCAATTTCTCCAATCACGATACACTTTAACCACAGCAGCACGCGAGTAGTTCACAGACAGCGCTGTTACAGGAATACCGACACCCTTGGCCCGAAAGCCGTTAATCATCCCTTTTTCAAATCTGACAAATTGCTCCTTTTATCCATGACAGCAACGAGTGATATGCTTTCAGAATGCTTACAGCACACCTTATATACCCTCAAAGCCAGCTCACGACACGTGCTTCTTTCATTGGCTACGCGCTGTTGACGTCAAAAGCAGGAGGTGGTCACAATAATGTTACACAAGCTCATCCATCTTTTTCCTCGAAGCGACATCCTTTACACCAACATTTCCGGTTCTTCCTCGTTCACTTCGGCGAAACCATCTCACCGCTCGAAGTTTTGCTAACCTCCCTGATCTGGGTGCGGATTCCCATAGCCAAGGACGCAAGCAGTATCATAAAAATGTTATGCTACGTTTTTACATTAGGTCTTGTAAACAAAAGACGTTCTTACATAGACAGAACGGAAAAGCAGTAGAGAATTACTGTTATCTTTCCGAACAGTAATAAAAAATAAATAGGACGGGATTAAATCTCATTTCGCTCCCCATGTGCCGTAGAAGTCTCGCTGGCTTCTGACCATTTGTCGGAGCTTAATGTTGTGCTTATCTTACACCCCTGTCTGCCTTTGTTCCCTGGAACCAGTGACCCCAAATTTGAGACGGGCGACTGCTTGTGAGCCAGTGAGTTGCTCCGTCCCGGCAAAAAACAAAATAAAAATAAAATAAAATAGAATTCTCATTTCAACAAGTTTCTTCAGCAAAAACACTGATTTATAAAAATTATTGTTTGAAGAACCTTTAAATATTTGATTACAGCAGTGGAATTAGTAACAAGAAAAATTATAACTGTAAGAGAAATATAGCACAGTATGTCTTCATAATATTAATTATTTCCTAACTGGAATGGCAATTAAAATTTGTTGATACAAGTGGAGGAAGGGTAAAATGCATTTATTTTAAATTGTAATGAAAATACAGAGAAATGAAGCAATTAAAGTGGGTAAAGCAAATTTGCGATTTAGGAAGCAAGGAAAGACCTATGCTGAGTTTTTTTAAAGAGATAGATACTAATCATATCTTAAGATAAAACGCCATAAAATGCTTATACGTACATACATTTCAAGTGCATTTTTAAAAAAAATGGCAATTATTGTGAAACATATGACAACAGCCATAACATAATGATAATAATTACTGCTGAGACATACCTGGTATTATCAGCTCATCACGGATTCCTAACTGGTCGACGTTACATGGGCCTAAAAGTAAAATATAATCATATTCTGAAAAAGGCGCATAAAATACATTGTAAACTGTAATATATTATTTCACATATAATTTTTCCAGACTTAAATTGCAGCAGTCTTCACATTTTTCAGGCACAAAATCGTTGCCTCAGTTCAGTAAAAATTATTATTAACTAGAAGGGAAATTCATGACGAAGAGCGTGCGAGTGATTTATATTATACAGGGTGGCTATGAATGAAGTATACAATTTCAGTATACTATTAAAAAAATACGATAGAAAAAACTTACTTTAAACGTAAAGAGACGTGGCAGGAGTAAAGTTTGTTAAGTCAGATGATAGGTGGAGCCATGTGTCTCATGCAATGAAAAATATCGCCAAACACGGAATACAACAGACATGGCTTCCCCAGTGGAGACCGCAGCCCGTGTGTTTTGGTTTGCGGAGTCAAAATCTCTAACAACAGTTCAGCGTAAGTTCAGAACGAAGTAAAAGAGACAGCCACCAACACGAATGAGCATCAAACAATGGGTAAATAAATTCAAAGCAACAGGAAGTGTCTTGAAAGGCAAAAGCACTGAAAGACCTTCCATTTCGGATAAATACGTGGAGACTTGCGTAAAGCTTACCTGAGAAGCCCGAAGAAGTCCGTTCGCATCGGCAGTCGTAAACTCGAAATACCGCAAGCTACGGTTCCTGAGAATGTATGTTAGCATAACAGGCTAACACTCATCTCTAGTAAGGATGACAAGGTGTAAAATACACGTGTTACATCTTAATAACATGTCATTCTTATTTGGGGGACACATGTTACACCTTAATACACCTTGTCATCCTTATTTGGATACACCAGACGTTATTCCAAATAAGGATGACAAGGTTGTAACACGTATAGATGTTATCCTTGCGTGATTCCTAAAAAGGGTGTTATTACTTGAATGTCTGTGGCCCATTTGGTAGGCGTTGTTTCGGTGGGGAGAACGGTTGGAAATGAGGAAGAGTAGATGCAAGGATCATGCTAATTGGGAAGAGCTTCGTTATTGTATTATACACTCAAAAAAGCCAATGTATACTGTTCGGCCTAGAAAATACGACACCCTGCAGGAATGCACGAAATGACACGAAATTTACCGTACAGTATGTATAGATAAGTTGGTGCCAAAGAAGCGATTTAATTTTCTGAATGATTACAAACGATGGCCGAAGAAACAATATAATGTGGCCTGAGATAGTAGGTCACGTGACCAACATACCGGACTATACATTCGCAGCACAACGTGGCATGGAGCGGAAATGTCCCCGGATGGGGGACCTAAGGTATTGCTGACCTTGAGTCGTTGACCCTTGATGAAAATTCATCGACACTGTGCGCATGGTAACCAGAGGACTTTCTGGAATGGGAAGACTTTTCGAGAAAAAGAAGGACACAATATATTTGTATAAAAACGAATGTGAATGCGCATACTCCATATTTAAATTTTACATTTTGAGAGTTTATACGCGTAAAATTTTACAAAAAGAAAGATAGATTTTAGTCTGCTTAACATTTTTACTTATATTTTTCATTGGAAGAGATTTTCGTCAGGAGAACGGGTTTCTTTAACAAAAATTTGTGAAATTCAGAGCATGACATGTCTTTGAAATTGTGTTTAACTAGCAGTAAGGTCAGGTGATGCGTAACATCACAGCCTCTCCTTGACAAATGTCAACCCCGCCTTCTCGTGGTGCATCCTGTTCCCACTAAAGGGGCTCTGACGACCGCCAATAGCGGTATAACTATACCATCGGGATCAGAGGAAATGCTATCCCACACTCACCAACCGGCTTGGCCAGCGTGGTGAGTTATGGCCAAACACCTCCAAAATGACTCTACAACTTAAATCTTGGCCCTCAGTCTCCGGCAGCTGGAATGTACCTGGCCAAGGCAGCGGCCAGTGCGACATGAAGGCAGAGGGTGCTAAGAATCCCCGGAGGACCGGACTAGGCTGCCATTTGATGCTGACCTTGGCTACCTATAACGGACGCTCCCTATCTTCTGATTCAAGGCTTCTTGAATTGGAAGAGGAACTACAAAGGATCAAGTGGGACATCGTCGGGCTAAGTGAGGTAAGGAGAAAAGGAGAAGATCTCATTGAACTGAAAAGTGGACATCTCTTCTATTATCGTGGGACAGATACTGGCAGAACTAGTGGTGTTGGATTTATAATAAACAAGAAACTGAAGGATAAAGTGGTAGAAGTTGAAAGTTCCTCTGGCAGAGCTGCACGACTCGTTATCCAACTATCGAGAAGATACCAGGCTCAGATTATTCAAACTTATGCACCCACCACAAGTCATCCTGAAGAAGAAATTGAAGAATTTTATGAGGAAATTCGTCATCTAAATAATAAAGGTAAGCAGCACTTGAAGATAATTATGGGAGATTTCAATGCAAAAATAGGGCAACGGCAACAGAATGAAACTTCAGTAGGTAAATTCGGTCACGGCAACAGAAACCAGCGTGGAAATACTCTCGTTGAGTTTGCAGAGGCAGAAGGATTTTTCATCTTGAACTCCTTTTTCAAGAAAAAGCCACACAGGAAATGGACATGGAGACATCCAATTGGAACGACAAGTGAAATTGATTTTATTATGTGTAACAAAAAATTCGTCATCGAAGACTGCAGTGTGCTGAACAAGTTCAACACAAGTAGTGACCATAGATTGGTGAGATGTAAGATGCACCTCAACACTAAACTGGAACGTGACAAGCTCATAAGACAAACAAAATGTATTGACATAACCAACCTTAAAAAACACCATAATACTTTCAAGTTGGAACTGAAGAACAGATTCTCTGCTTTAGAAGGCCTAACATCGGAAGAAGTGGATATTTCGGAAGTTAACAGAAAAGTAACCAAAGCTCTAATGGAAACAGCAACAAAATTAGCTGGGTCTAAGAACAAGTTGCATGTGAACAAATTATCAGGAAAAACCAAAATGTTGATGCAAAAAAGAAGAGAGATGAGGACAACTAAAGAAGATGTGACTTCCAAAGTGGAATATATAGAGCTATGCAAGACAACACGAAAAAGTATCACTGAAGACATAAGGAAATTCAACTGTGAGCTAGTGAGGAAAGCAATTGAAAACAACCAAAGCCTTAAGATAGCAAAGGGACATCTCAGTAAGGGAAGAAAACAGATTATGGCTCTGAGAAAAGAAGATGGTTCTATAACAAGAAATAGAGGCGAAATTTTGACAAGAGTGAAAGATTTCTACTCCAAATTATATGAAAGGGATGATACATGTACTCCAGACATCATGAAAGGTACCAGAGTTCTTCCAGTCCTCCCAGCAGAAGTTGCTCATGCAATCAAGAACATGAAGCGGGGGAAAGCTCCAGGAGAAGATGGAATTACTATTGACATCATACAAGAAGCAAGTGGAGAAATCGAAACAGTACTCGCCCAAATTTTCACTCGATGCCTTAATGAAGGGAAGATTCCTGAGGATTGGAACAATGCTACAATGATCCTACTACATAAAAAAGGTGACATTGAGGATCTCAGGAACTACAGACCTATCAGCCTCCTATCAGTGGTTTATAAAATCTTCACTAAAGTTCTTTCACACCGCTTGAAGGTAACACTGGACATGGCTCAACCGAGAGAACAAGCTGGATTCAGGAGTGGCTACAGCACAATAGATCATATCCACGTACTGAGAGAACTAATTGAAAGAGCGAGGGAATATGAACTTCCATTGTGCATGGCTTTTATCGATTATGAAAAAGCCTTTGATTCGGTGAAACCATCAGCAGTTACCACGGCTCTGAAATCCTGCGGTATTGAAGATGCATACATTAATATTATTAATAACATCTATGAAAATGCAAGTGCAAAGATTCGGCTGTTTGAAAATACAACACACATAAAAATTGGAAAGGGAGTGAGACAAGGTGACACCATATCTCCGAAGCTCTTTAATGCCACATTGGAAAATGTCTTTCAATCACTGAACTGGGAAAACAAAGGGATAAAGATTAATGGAGATTATCTAACCCACCTTCGTTTTGCTGATGACGTAGTCATTTTTGCAACTACCCCATCAGAGCTGCAGAGTATGATCCAGGAACTTGCTGACAAGAGTAAAGTAGTTTGATTAAAAATTAACTTTCAGAAGACAAAAGTGATGTTCAATGCTTTTACAAGAAATGAAGAGTTATCGATTGATGGAGAAAAACTGGAGATAACAGATACGTATGTTTATCTTGGACAGCAGATATCAAGTGAGGGTCACATTGATGAAGAAATTAATCGGCGTACAAAACTTGCCTGGAGAGCTTTTGGAAGAAACAGCATAATTTTCAAGAGCAATATGCCATTATGTCTTAAAAGAAAAGTGTTTGATCAATGCATCCTTCCAGTGCTTACGTATGGTGCAGAGACGTGGACCTTAACTAAAAGAGACATACAAAGGCTGCAGACAACTCAATGGAGCATGGAGAGGTGCATGCTTGGTATAACCAGGAGAGATAAGAAGAGAAACTCGTGGATCCGAAAAATGACGAGAGTGGAAGACATCATGATCAGGGTTAAATCCCTGAAATGGCAATGGGCTGGACATACTGCCAGAAGGACAGACCATAGATGGACAGCCGAAATTTTAGATTGGATTCCAAGGGACAGGAAAAGACCCAGAAAAAGACCACATGGGAGATGGGTGGATGAAATTCGTAAATATGCGGGAGTGACATGGAGGAGACTGGCACAAGACAGACCGTTGTGGAGGAAACTTGGGGAGACCTTCGTCCAGCAGTGGATTGATAATGGTTGACAATGATGATGATGATGATACTCCTCACTGATAAAGAAACTTGAATTATAAATAGAAAAAACTGACAGAAACGACTCAAAACACACAAAACAAGCAATAGGAGCTCACTGTTTACACGACTACACCGTACGGCACCGGCCACGTGCGATGAACAACAGACAGACTAACACGCACCGGCGGGTTTTCCTTTGCGCTGTTCACTCACAAGTGACTGATTGCACCAGGCAGCTGCAGCATTGTTGTAGGAATAAACTGACCGGAGGGGAGGAGGAGGAGGAGGAAGAGCGAGAGCGAGAGTCCAGAAATGAATGAATATATTTTAGCGGTGGCTTGGTAGGATACATGGTTAGAATAGAAGAATTTGATCAAAATGTATTTGAATTATTTCTTAATGAAAAAACCGGACATTTGGGGTATTTCCCTTAATGCCTGGAGGACATGGTAAGAAAAGGAGGAAATGTCCTCCAAAAGCGGACGTCTCACCACAATGACTTCGGGAACATCACACGAAGGCACTTCTGCCAGTGAGGTCCCATACCTTCTTTATCAGGGAGAAGCCTGGTAATCTTGCTGGCCAAGGCAGCATCCGGGTGTCTTGTAGGCAGCGTTAGCTAATGTTGGAAATGTGTGGACGGACGTTATTTTCTTAAAAGTAGGTATAAGGGATACCACTGAGATATGTCAACAACACGAGCTGCAGCGCCTTATTGATGTATTATAGTGCTGCCGTTGTACCCACTATGCGTACGAGCGGTGAACTGGTGTTGAAATTGATAGCGCCCCAAACTATAGTGCTGCTGTTGTACTTATAGCGCTGCTGTTGTACCCACTATGCGTACGAGGGTGAACTGGTGTCGAAATTGATAGTGCTGCTCTTGTACTTATAGTGCTGCGGTTGTACCCACTATGCGTACGAGGGGTGAACTGGTGTTGAAATTGATAGCGCCCCAAACTATAGTGCTGCTGTTGTGCTTATACCGCTGCTGTTGGACCCACTACGCGTACGAGGGGTGAACTGGTGTTGAAATCGATAAAATATAGTGCTGCTGTTGTACCCGCTATGCGTACGAGGGGTGAACTGTTGTTGAAATTGATAAACTATAGTGCTGCTGTTGTACCCGCTATGCGTACGAGGGGTGAATTGTTGTTGAAATTGATAAACTATAGTGCTGCTGTTGTACTTATAGTGCTGCTGTTGTACCCGATATGCGTACGAGGGGTGAACTGTTGTTGAAATTGATAAACTATAGTGCTGCTGTTGTACCCGATATGCGTACGAGGGGTGAACTGGTGTTGAAATTGATAGCGCCCCAAACTATGACACCAGGCTGCGGAGCTGCATGAACTCACGGATGGCGGCAAGATCATGTCATGCGGAGACCCTCAATCTGCGATTGTGAGCGCTGAGACAGAAGCGTGACTCCTCGGAGAGTAAGCCTTGGTTTTATTCGTTCGCCCCACTCATGTCTGGTCAGCCATCACTGCAAACTTGCACGACGATTTGATGCAGTGGGTCGCAGTCATCCCAATGGATGGGGAGAGTGTAAACGTGCCTCCGCCAATCTGCGATTCACGGTTTTTATCGATACGGGTATGTTGTACTCCTAGTAGAATGTCGTCCACTGTGGATTGTGGGGATATTTTGATTTGCCGTCGAAGAAGTCAATCGAGGCATTCGGACGTCCCCCTTCGTGCACCATTTCCACTACGGCGACGAACGTTGCCTTTCTCCAAACACTGTCGCCGCATTCGGTCGACAATTGTTGCATATCGATACGTTTCCACCATGATGCGACGCAAGGACCGAACAGTCGCACGTAGCTCTATGATACGGCCTCTAGGAAAGGTGTCTTTGTGATGTGTGAAAACACAAGTTTGTCCGTGTCCCTTCACTCTGGAGTAAGTCGCTCTCCCAACTGAGCTACGCGGACAGAATGTCTCGATGCAGATTTGTCGTCTTGACACATCCTCTGTAGTACGCCACAGATGGAAAGATTGTCGATGACGTCCTCCAAGCATACTCATTCCTTTCAGGTGCTTTGGCCACTGAGATCGCTCTGATGCAGTTGTCCACACGAGAGATGGAAACGGGTCAACGGGTCGGCAATTTCTTTCGGATTAAACGGGCCGGATCAAAGTGCTCCTGAACCGATTTCGACCGGGTTTCATTTCCGTTTTATTTTTGAAAAAAATGTTTCCCAGAAAAACGCGTAGTGTGGAATTTTCTGCTCGATTCTGGTGCCAGCAGAGTAAAAAATGAGGTCATACAAAAATATTGCCGTCTCTTTCTTAAATCAAAGAAGATTTCCACCGACCGAAGATACTGTGCTGACTGTAAACTCACGTATACCATGTTAATTGCCCGGAGAAAGATACAGACTAACGTCTATTGCCTGCTTTTCTGGTTATTCACTTTCCACACCCCGCGTGTCACATTGTAAGTGTTACCTCTTATATCGCCTTTTTTGCATTGAGCATTCAGAGGTTTCCGTTTGATGTACTAACATCTCGTTCCATTGATGTCTTGTCGGAATGAATCCTTATTTTTTAATATGGATGAATTTAATATTAAGGAAATTGAAAAAAGTCGTCGAGACTAGAAACTACGTGTTTGTTGAAAAAAAAAAGGGGGGGGGGTGAGTGAATGCTGGAAATTATTTCGTCTCATTAAGAAACCAGAATATATTTAACACCAACACCAATTTTCCACAAGCTTGCGATGAGTTGAATGTTTCTAAAATGCGAATGTTGATTTCATGAGTGTTCCTTCCTTCTGAGGGGCGATGATTAAATTTGAAGGGTAACATCGACATTTTGGAAACTTTCATCTCCTTAGAAGCTTGTGAAAATTGGTGTTTCTGTGAAACATATTCTAAAGTTTGATATATTATCAAGAAAACAGCAAAAACTGAAATTAAACATTCAAGTTACTTAATTCAAAAATGCTGACTGTAGCACCATCAAAATTAAGTGGAACAGCCTTAACATCACTGCGGAGGGACTTTTTGATTGTAGCCGATGTGTTTGAAAACGTGTGTAAAACTGTTAGCTTATGTGAAGGACGACACTCTCAAGACTTTCTGTAAGTAAGCGTGTAAATTATACGTCCCCGTTGTACATTTATATGATTTCCATACAACCTATGATACCCGTTGCTAAGAGACTTTTTGAACGCCTTGTGTATGGGGGAGAGGGTATAAATATACAGTAAATCATTCAAAATATGTATAGAATTACACATTATGCACTTATACAGGATGATTCAAAAGTTTGGTGCAAAAATAAAATGCGATTATAAAAGAACTAGGAGTCGGAGAGACATGCGGTTTGAAGATTAATATTCACCGAGGTACGCGATTTTGTAGGGCATCAAGAAAAAAAATAGTTCAAAATCTCGACAATAGAGGGCGCTGTTGCAGGGAAAACAACGAGAGGTGAGAATTGTGAAATGAGATCTACTTTAAATTAGTGAAATTTATTTTATTTCCGCATGATCTACAGATGCAAGAGCTCAATGTGTCCACTACCTCATTCCAGTACTGCGTGCAGTTCTGGTATCACGCCTGATACAGCTTTGAACAACATGTCAACGGGGATGGCTGATATCTCCTGCCGTATGACGTCTTTCAGGGATGGTAAGGTCTGGGGATTACCTCTAGAGACACGAGATTTCAAGTAGACCCACAACCAGAAATCAGCGAGTGTGAGATCTGGAGATCTAGGAGACCATTCGTGTGCACGATGCCTGCTCAATTGACGATCGGCGTCAACGTGCACGTCTGATTCGGTGTACGCCTGATTTCACATTGCAAGCTTGATTTCCCGTCATATGCGAATTATTAGCTTAATAAAACTGTCTGGTTTTGCAATCAGAAAGCACAGCATGAACCTCTATTATTTTCTCACGCTGAAATGAATATATCGGTATTAGGGGTACAGCACATACACTATTCAAAAACTATTTATTAAACAGAAATCAATTTACTCAATTAAAGAATTATTATTCACCAATGAAAAAAGTAAAAATGGAGGTGCCACAGGGATCAATACTTGGACCACTGCTGTTTAATATCTGTATAAATGATATTTTTAATATAAATGCTAAATCTGATATTATCCTTTATGCAGATGATACCACTTTGTTATTCAGTGGAACTGACCCGAACGGAATAATTTTACCAGGCAATATAGAATTACAGAAATATGCGGAGTAGTTGGGAGCTAATGAATTGGTACTAAATACAGATAAGAAAGAATAAAGCGGTAATTTTTTCTAGACAGAGAAAACAAAACAAGATATAAATATACCATTATTATTGGATAGCAAATCAATTGAAATAAGAAATAACTTCACTTACCTTGGAATCACACTCAATAATGATTTAAAATGGAATAAACACATAGAAAATCTTCTGAGTAAAATATAAAAAAATATAGGAATTGTAAGCCATGTTTTAATAAATCTTACGGTTAAAACATTAAAATGATTATATTTTACCTTAATTCATATACACCTTAATTATTGCATATTAACATGGGGTCAAACAACCCAATCCAATATTTCTCCGTAATGTTTTTTATGTCTCACCCTAACGTTGCTTTGTGCGAGTAATGTGCAAACGTCACTTATAAGGAATTCTCTGCAGTAGCGCTCTCTATTGTCGAGATTTTGAACTATTTTTTTCTTAATGCCATACAAAATCCCGTACCTTGGGTACCTTGGTGAATATTAATCGCAAACCATACAAAATCCCGTACCTTGGTGAATATTAATCTGCAAAATATTAATCTCTCTGCAAATATTAATCTCTCTCCAACCCATAGATCTTTTTTTATCGCATTTTACTTTTGCACCGAACTTTTGAATCACCCTGTACCCTGTATATACAATTTGTAGTATTATACCTAATCATATATATACACGGACGAATCACATTATTGTGACCACCAGCTAATATCCAGAGTAACAAACTGCCGTGTGCAGCACGAACAGCAGCTAGACGGACTGGGAGTTACTCAGTAAAGTGCTGGAAGGTGTTCATAGGTATGTGGAGCCACGCTAACTACAGTGCATCTGACAGCTGCTGGAGGCTGCGTGGTGGAAGATCCATAGAGCGAAAAACACGATTGAGGTGATCCCACAGATGCTTAATTGGGTTTAAGTCTGGGGAATTAAGGGTCCAGGGAAGTACTTTGAAGTCTTCATCGCGCTCCTCTAACCACTCTCGGACATTTTTAGCTGTGTGACACGTCGCATTGTCGTGCTGGAAGATCCTTATCCTCCCCAGGGAAGACAATCAACACGTATGGTTATCCGTGGTCTGCAAGGATGGATTCAAAACGAATTCGGTCCGTAGTGCATTCCACTGGTAAACGTGGACCCAGAGAACGCCACGAAAACATTCCCCAGACCATAGCGCTGCCCCAACCAGCTTGTGTTCTTCCAGCAATGGTTGAACAGTGTTTTTCTCCGATGATTCTAGCGTTATACGCCAACGTCCATCCGTTCGATGAAGCAGAAAATGTGACTCATCGGGGGCGGCAATTCTTTGCCAATCAGCGGAGGTCCAAATCAATACCGCAAGCCTTTCTTGACGATGCACCTTCGTTAGCATAGGGACATAGACCATCCTTCTGCATCGGAGCACCATACGCAGCAGGGTTCGCTGAACTGTCGTTTTAGACACACTTCCGGTAGTCCCTTGGTTCATTCGGCCAGTGAGTTGCTCCACTCTAGCGTGTCGATCGGCCCTCACGCACCTTCGAAGCTGACTTTCACATCTCACATCAATGGCACGTGGTGCTCCGCAGTTTCCACGTCGCTTCTTCACAATGGTGCCATTTCTCCAATCGCGATACACTTTAACCACAACAGCACGCGAACAATTCACAAACCGCACTGTTTCAGAAATACTCTCTCCCCCTTGGCCCGAAAGCGGATAATCATTTCTTTTTGCAAATCTGATAAATCGCTCCTTTTATCCATGACAGCAACGAGTGATATGTTTTCAGAATGCCACATCTTAAATGCCCTCCAAGCCAGCTCACGACACGTGCCTTCTTCCATTGGCTACGCTCTGTTGACGTCAAAAGTAGGAGGTGGTCACAATAATGTGAATCGACTGTCTATTTATATATGATTATGTATACTTATATATTTATATATGATTATGTATACCGAAAATAGCGGTATAACTATACCATCGGGATCAGAGGAAATGCTATCCCACACTCACCAACCCGCTTGGCCAGCGTGGTGAGCTATGGCCAAACACCTCCAAAATGACTCTACAACTTAAATCTTGGCCCTCAGTCTCCGGCAGCTGGAATGTACCTGGCCAAGGCAGCGGCCAGTGCGACATGAAGGCAGAGGGTGCTAAGAATCCCTGGAGGACCGGACTAGGCTGCCATTTGATGCTGACCTTAGCTACCTACAACGGACGCTCCCTATCTTCTGATTCAAGGCTTCTTGAATTGGAAGAGGAACTACAAAGGATCAAGTGGGACATCGTCGGGCTGAGTGAGGTAAGGAGAAAAGGAGAAGATCTCATTGAACTGAAAAGTGGACATCTCTTCTATTATCGTGGGACAGATACTGGCAGAACTAGTGGTGTTGGATTTATAATAAACAAGAAACTGAAGGATAAAGTGGTAGAAGTTGAAAGTTCCTCTGACAGAGCTGCACGACTCGTTATCCAACTATCGAGAAGATACCAGGCTCAGATTATTCAAACTTATGCACCCACCACAAGTCATCCTGAAGAAGAAATTGAAGAATTTTATGAGGAAATTCGTCATCTAAATAATAAAGGTAAGCAGCACTTGAAGATAATTATGGGAGATTTCAATGCAAAAATAGGGCACCGGCAACAGAATGAAACTTCAGTAGGTAAATTCGGTCACGGCAACAGAAACCAGCGTGGAAATACTCTCGTTGAGTTTGCAGAGGCAGAAGGATTTTTCATCTTGAATTCCTTTTTCAAGAAAAAGCCACGCAGGAAATGGACATGGAGACATCCAATTGGGACGACAAGTGAAATTGATTTTATTATGTGTAACAAAAAATTCGTCATCGAAGACTGCAATGTGCTAAACAAGTTCAACACAGGTAGTGACCATAGATTGGTGAGATGTAAGATGCACCTCAACACTAAACTGGAACGTGGCAAGCTCATAAGACAAACAAAATGTATTGACATAACCAACCTTAAAAAACACCATAATACTTTCAAATTGGAACTGAAGAACAGATTCTCTGCTTTAGAAGGCCTAACATCGGAAGAAGTGGATATTTCGGAAGTTAACAGAAAAGTAACCAAAGCTCTTATGGAAACAGCAACAAAATTAGCTGGGTCTAAGAACAAGTTGCATGTAAACAAATTATCAGGAAAAACCAAAATGTTGATGCAAAAAAGAAGAGAGATGAGGACAACTAAAGAAGATGTGACTTCCAAAGTGGAATATATAGAGCTATGCAAGACAGCACGAAAAAGTATCACTGAAGACGTAAGGAAATTCAACTGTGAGCTAGTGAGGAAAGCAATTGAAAACAACCAAAGCCTAAAGATAGCAAAGGGACATCTCAGTAAGGGAAGAAAACAGATTATGGCTCTGAGAGAAAGAAGATGGTTCTATAACAAGAAATAGAGGCGACATTTTGACAAGAGTGAAAGATTTCTACTCCAAATTATATGAAAGGGATGATACATGTACTCCAGACATCATGAAAGGTACCAGAGTTCTTCCAGTCCTCCCAGCAGAAGTTGCTCATGCAATCAAGAACATGAAGCGGGGAAAGCTCCAGGAGAAGATGGAATTACTATAGACATCATACAAGAAGCAAGTGGAGAAATTGAAACAGTACTCGCCCAAATTTTCACTCGATGCCTTAATGAAGGGAAGATTCCTGAGGATTGGAACAATGCTACAATGATCCTGCTACATAAAAAAGGTAACATTGAGGATCTCAGGAACTACAGACCTATCAGCCTCCTATCAGTGGTTTATAAAATCTTCACTAAAGTTCTTTCACACCGCTTGAAGGTAACACTGGACATGGCTCAACCGAGATAACAAGCTGGATTCAGGAGTGGCTACAGCACAATAGATCATATCCACGTACTGAGAGAACTAATTGAAAGAGCGAGGGAATATGAACTTCCATTGTGCATGGCTTTTATCGATTATGAAAAAGCCTTTGATTCGGTGAAACCATCAGCAGTTACCACGGCTCTGAAATCCTGCGGTATTGAAGATGCATACATTAATATTATTAATAACATCTATGAAAATGCAAGTGCAAAGATTCGGCTGTTTGAAAATACAACACACATAAAAATTGGAAAGGGAGTGAGACAAGGTGACACCATATCTCCGAAGCTCTTTAATTCCACATTGGAAAATGTCTTTCAATCACTGAACTGGGAAAACAAAGGGATAAAGATTAATGGAGATTATATAACCTTAACCCGTTTATATAATCTCCATTAATCTGTCATTATATCCCGTTCGTTTTGCTGATGACGTAGTCATTTTTGCAACTACCCCATCAGAGCTGCAGAGTATGATCCAGGAACTTGCTGACAAGAGTAAAGAAGTGGGATTAAAAATGAACTTTCAGAAGACAAAAGTGATGTTCAATGCTTTTACAAGAAATGAAGATTTATCGATTGATGGAGAAAAACTGGAGATAACAGATACGTATGTTTATCTTGGACAGCAGATATCAAGTGAGGGTCACATTGATGAAGAAATTAATCGGCGTACAAAACTTGCCTGGAGAGCTTTTGGAAGAAACAGCATAATTTTCAAGAGCAATATGCCATTATGTCTTAAAAGAAAAGTGTTTGATCAATGCATCCTTCCAGTGCTTACGTATGGTGCAGAGACGTGGACCTTAACTAAAGAGACATACAAAGGCTGCAGACAACTCAAAGCAGCATGGAGAGGTGCATGCTTGGTATAACCAGGAGAGATAAGAAGAGGAACTCGTGGATCCGAAAAATGACGAGTGGAAGACATCATGATCAGAGTTAAATCCCTGAAATGGCAATGGGCTGGACATACTGCCAGAAGGACAGACCATAGATGGACAGCCGAAATTTTAGATTGGATTCCAAGGGACAGGAAAAGACCCAGAAAAAGACCACATGGGAGATGGGTGGATGAAATTCGTAAATATGCGGGAGTGACATGGAGGAGACTGGCACAAGACAGACCGTTGTGGAGGAAACTTGGGGAGACCTTTGTCCAGCAGTGGATTGATAATGGTTGACAATGATGATGATGATGATACTTATAAATTGAGTTTCGAATTTATAGTTAAAAGCAGATTTTTCCGGGTCAAATGTGGGTCGGGTCCAATTACGTGACGTCAGGGTCCAGTTCGGGTCCAAACTTTTTGACCTCTTCCCAACTGAGGACGACTAAAATTAGCTACGCCGAGCCGTTTTGCCCTTTTATCTCAATCATCCATCACGTGATTGGTTCGCAACTGCAATGATCTACATAACCAAATCGTCTACAGATACCTGTTAATTTGCATAGCTCTCCAGCAAATACTTCTTGGCATGGTATTTACTATGCCGAGCAGTGCAACTGAAACAGTTCTACATAGACGATATAACTCCTATTGTCTTAATGAAAGAGCTTAGTAAAGCCATCATCCGAACTAGAGGCCTGTATGGGCCTGAAAGTTTTGATTCTACCCGATCCGATAACAGCTGGCTAAGAGCTCAGTTCTGCTCGACCCGAAAGCCGCGTATCATTATCTGACCCGTTGAACCTCGAAACCAGTCGAAAACCAAACCAGTCCCGACCAGAGACCGAACACATTTTGTTAGAAAGCCCGCTTTTTTGTATCCTTGTTTCTTATTACCATTTCAGCGAATGTGCTAATATGGTCACAGAAGCATTTTGCGGCTGAGATAATTTTCAGTTTAGCTAAATTATTTCACTGAAGTGCCAAAAGTCATGGGATAGCTGTTTGCAAATTTTTAACTGGCGGTGTATTTTGCTGCATGCCACGATTTTATCAGTTGCGAGGTGAGTCAGGTTGAACAACCGCCAGTAAGATTATGATAAACCGACGTGAATTATCGGATTTTGAACGAGG
This sequence comes from Macrothele yani, assembly GCA_039090855.1. Classification (NCBI taxonomy): domain Eukaryota; kingdom Metazoa; phylum Arthropoda; class Arachnida; order Araneae; family Macrothelidae; genus Macrothele; species Macrothele yani. The sequence goes on from CM077029.1 coordinate 17,831,442, forward strand.
CATGGTAGTGGGAGCCAACCGGATGAGACATTCAATTTCCGAAGTTGTGCGAACATTCAACATCCCTCGACCCACGGTGTCACGTGTGTACCGAGAACACCTCATGAAAGATATTACCACCCACCGTGGACAGCGCAGTGGGCGCCAACGGGTGTTGAATAACCGTGATCAGCGGTGTCTGACCATGATTGTCCATACTAAGAGACAAGCGACACTGGTTCAAATAACATCCACATTCAATGCAGGAGGTACCAGAGATATATCCATCAGGTCAGTGCAGTGTAATTTTGCGTCCATGGGATATGGGAGCAGAAGACCCACTAGAGTGCCTTTGTTAACACCACGACAATAGACACAGATCCTTACCTGTGCTTGTGAACATGGTAACTGGACCCTGGTAGACTGGAAACATGTGGCGTGGCCCGATGAGTCACGCTACCAGTTGTTACGAGCTGATGGTAGGGTTCGAGTGTGGCGCAGACCCCACGAGGCCATGGATCCAAGCTATCAACAAGGCACTGTGCAAGGTGGCAGGGGTTCCATAAATGTGTGGGGTGTCTTTTCGTGGCAAGGTTTGGGCTCTGGTCTTCGTAAACACGTCATTAACCGGTAATCGCTTTGTTGCTCTGCTGGGTGGCCATTTGCAGCCCTTCATGGACTTCATGTACCCGAACAACGATGGGATTTTCCAGGCGGACAATGCACCATGTCATCAGGCCCAAGTTGTCCCATCGGTTCGAGGAGAATTCTGGACAGTTCCGACTGATGGTGTAGCCACCACGTTCGCCGGACACGAACCCAATAAAGCACTTGTGGGACATGGTGGAAAGGTCCTTTCGCACCCAAGATCCTGCACCTACAAATACCAGAGAACTGTGGGTGGCTGTTTAGGGAGCATGGCTCAGCATCTCTTCAAAAGTCTTCCTGCCACTTGTGGAATCGATGCCACGTCGAGTTGCTGCTCTTCGCCGGGCTAGAAGAGGTCCTCCTACACGATACTAGGTACGTATCCCATGACTTCTGGCACTTCAGTGTATTAACATTATTATTTAGTGATTCCACCCTTTCCAAGGGAGATGTTTTTCGATTCACGTAGCTCCTTCCTTCCTGGGGAGAGTTACGTGAATCGGGTTTTCCTCGGTTCATACAGTGTATCTCTCCTTTCTCTAGACTGAATTTCATTCCGATGTCATTGCTGAAACCCTCGGTGATCTGGATTATTTTCTGGAGTTATTATTATTATTATTAACTAAATTCCATCCCCATATCATTGCTGAAACCCTCGGTGATCTGGAGGGTTGAATATCATTTTAAAAATGATGCCACCTCTTCCTTCCGGGACGTGTACGACATACCAAGCCTGGGAAGTGGCATTTCTTTCTCTCAGTTCTCCAGGCACTTCCTTACTATCCTACAAGTGTTCAGGATAGCTACCTTCTGTAGTTCCATGTAAGTGTTAGGTCGAAGGTCTAGTTTTTGTATAGAGTTGTGAATGGTCTTATGTGCAACTCCTGTGGCTGATATTACTATGGGGACGGTGGTGACATTTTCCATATGCCACATTTCGTTGAATTCGTATCGTAGGTTGCTATACTTTGACAGCTTCTCTCCGTGCGTCTTTTGGATGTTGCACGTGTTGGGCATGGCTATGTCGATGAGGTATGTTGACTTCTTCTTGTCGACTAGGACGATGTAGGACCGATTGTGGGGGATGGTCTTATCTGTTCTGATCGATCTGTCCCAGTACATCTTGTAGGTGTTGTTCTCTAGAAGCGATTATTATTATTATCATTAATGCAGCAACAGTTCTTTTTATGTTTTTGCCTTGATATAACTACCAGTATACCACGTGATAAGAGAAAAACTCAGGATATTGCTCATTCGAGTGACGGAGTCTCTTTTTTTTTCTGTTTTAAATCGATAAATACGTCGATGTTTCGCTTTTGCTTTAGAGCGCTTTTTTCGTTATTCTGCATAAGTTTTATTATTGCATATATGTCCATACATCTTAGGAAAATTGGTAGGGCACTCCTGCGCTTAAAAGGAAGCATACTAGATAGGGATTGGATGTTAAAACGAACATTATTAATGTAAGCAAAGGAATAGTGGTTAAGCTAAAATTCGTTAATTTTAGAATTCAATACATCCACTGCTAAGGGTATCATATCCTGTATCACGGTCCAAGTTAAACCTTAGTTACCTTAACTCTTGTGGAAATTTAGACTTTGCTACAAATGGATTCAGTAGCAATAATCATTTTAGGATCCTATTGTACAGTAAAACGAAGACAGTCTGCACAACAGCAAAAATATAGTTGATATTCTTTCCTATGTAACGTAATTCCGCACGTTGAAAGGAAATGCTAGTCTTTGATAACATGAAGAGAACATGAATTTGGGAATTATCGCTTAGAAATACATAAATTAATGTAAGCAAAAAATTCGTCTTGGTATTGCGACGTACCTGCCCTGCAGGACGCACACGACATAAAGGCAGATAGCAGTCAGAACGAACATCCGCGTAGCTCAATTGGTAGAGTGACTTATTCCGGAATGAGGGGACCCGGGTTCGAGCCGGGTCATCCGGGAAGTTCGAGCCCCGGCGTGGACAAAAATGACGGAGAAATTTACTTCGTTATAATGGCGCCCGAACTTCCCGGATGACCCGGCCGTTCAAAATCTCGCAATGGTGTGATGTTATTTTCACACCGCGAGAGAGGAAGAATCAGAGAATCGCTTCTCCAGCGCTTCGAAAAAAATTGACTGGGAGTTCTCAAGTGCACGTTCTACAGCGCATAGCTGCCTGCGATGGTTCGTGGTCACGACTGACTCGTGGGCCATGTCCCCGGCCCTCTTTCGGGGGAAGGAGATGTGACGTAACGACATAAAGGCAGATAGCAGTCAGAACGAACGTCCGCGTAGCTCAATTGGTAGAGTGACTTATTTCGGAATGAGGGGACCCGGGTTCGAGCCTCGGCGTGGGACCCGAACTTCCCGGATGGCGTGGGCAAAAATGACGGAGAAATTTACTTCGTTATAATGGCACCCGAACTTCCCGGATGACCCGGCAGTTCAAAATCTCGCAATGGTGTGATGTTATTTCCACACCGCGAGAGAGGAAAAATCAGAGAATCCCTTCTCCAGCGCTTCGAAAAAAATTACTGGGAGTTCTCAAGTGCACGTTCTACAGCGGATAGCTGCCTGCGACAGTTCATGGTCACGGCTGACTCGTGGGCCATGCCCCCGGCCCTCCTTCGGGGGGGGAGGGAGATGTGACGTAACGACATAAAGGCAGATAGCAGTCAGAACGGACGTCCGCGTAGCTCAATTGGTAGAGTGACTTATTCCGGAATGAGGGGACCCGGGTTCGAGCCTCGGCGTGGACAAAAATGACTGAGAAATTTACTTCGTTATAGTATATTATCATAAAGGAAAAAAAGGCTGTCTACACTCTCAGGCTTCAAATTAATTTTTCTTTCTCAAAACATACCTCCAGCAGTACCAACATTTCTTTCGCTGCTTGCACGTGATGTAAGGATTGCAACAACACACTTAATGGCCCTAATTAGCTGTGCACATTGGCTTCAATTAAACATCCGCCACGATAATAAATCAGTGTGACTTTCATCATAAGGTATAATCATGTAATAAACCAATTCAAAGAATCTTGACGAGTGGATGGTATACACATTCCTATTTGGCACACTTTTTTGCGATGAGTATTTCTTTCGAGAAGGATTTCACTTCAATTATCCCCTCAGATGATAATATTTTCAGCTGTCAGAAATATGGTCCCTTGCTCCCATATCGAAGAAGTGCATCTGTGATCAGAGCTGCCGGGCTTTCAGACTTATTTCCAAATTTCCGAAAACGAATTTCAACCAAGAAAGATAGTTATGGAAAAAAATCTAGCCCGAGTTTTCTGAGATGAATATGAACCCTGGCCCGACCCGAACTCGACTCGTAGAAGCAACAATGTTGCTTGGCCCGAGTTATCCGAGGTAAATCCGACATCGAGCCGACCCGCACAGGTCTCTAATCTGAACAATATTGAAATATTTTGTGTAGATAGACGACAAGACTCTTAATGATTTATATTGTTGAAACACTCTCACCCAGATGACTACTTAAAATATTCTTTCTTTAGAGCCGGAATTCTATCGTTTGTGCTGTTCTTTTCAGCTGCTCTGCATTTAATTGGATATTCAAATGCACTTAAATAGTATCACTATACTAATAATCCGAATTCCTTGGTGTAGAATAGAAATCAAAGTTTCCAAGATGTCGCACATCAAAGCCATCTTTTTGATGTACGAAAGTTTGGAAACTTTGATTTCTATTCTACACCAAGAAATTCGGATTACTAGTATAATTCTACTATTTAAGTATAGTTGGTGTACAGTTCCTTGTTATTTTATTTAATTGGTCACATGCACTGTTGGAATTTTCTTAGAAAAAAGGAATTGTTCTTTAAATATTGATCTTCCAACTGAAGTAAGACATTCTATTGGGAATTGGTTACGGATACGAAAGGTGAATATTGAAAAAAAAGAAAAGATCCCGGAAGAAAACGAATATGAACCAATTCAATCTTCAACATTTTCTACACAATATAATGAATAAAATTCTCCGGCTGGACGTGTAGTGCAGGAAAGCTTACGTTAAGTCACGTTAGGGTTATTGAAAGGTTACTTGACGTAGCTAAAGTGTGCTTAATCTTCAAAGTGCTAGAGTTTGTTTAGGTAAGACACGCACGTGCAATAAATTCCAAGAATATGGAATTTATTTTTACTCAGCGTTCCTCATTATCTTGAATATCAGCAATATAACTTCGGTTTTAGTACATTAGTACCTTGAAGGCTCCTAGAGCGGTAAACAAAATATACCCTGAACTTAACGTAAACACTCAATGAAATAGACTTAACGGCCAGACAGAGGTCTGACAATAAAATGAACTAAGAAAACGTACTCACTTTTAACCTTTTATTGGGGAGCTCCTGGTATTACTCAAATACACACTCCAAAATAACACAACTACTGATAGCCCAAACTTTCGTACTATCGTAATATCGTAGAAAAGTAGGTAAATCGCATTTCAATAATCAGGAAGAACCTATCACACATAAAACGAAGCTCTCTGGTATACTTGAGCGCGCCTATATATACTGCATACCACCACGTCATGACTTACACTCGTTGCCACATATAATTCAGCGGGAGAAACAACATCTCGTTAAGTGAGAAGATAATTTGCATAGGAAAATAACATAACAAGAGATAGTAAAATCAAAAAGAAACTGAATCTAGAGTATACGTTACAACAACTCAGTTCAGCATTTAAAACTACTAACTGAGAAAACTTAGAATTTGAAACTTACTTATTTCGGGACTTATTTTCAGCATACTGATATCCATGCACGCCTTCTTCAGCACAGTAGCAGCTTTATCGAAAATTTCGTGCTGCACGTGAGATTTTCTTGTCCAGATTGATCCGTATGAGCCTCCTGGACGACATTTCTGTGTCTCTTCGTTCACGTTAACGCACATGTACAAAACTGCATAAGTATCGTAATCTGTATGCAATACCCGAAACGTTTCTGAAAAAAAAAGGAACAAATATTTTAAAATAGTTTATTTTGAGACCTCCAATTACAGTTGCTATTAGCTAATGAAATGATTCTTATTACCGATATAAGGCAAATAAGGGCAATTACTTTCCAGATAATCCTAAAGCAGTTTCCAGTGCAGAACTAATTCATGAATAAGAGAGCGAGAGAAATATTTTTACGTAAAAAATATTTTTTTTTTTTAGTTTTTGAATATATAATAATTCTGGAAGGAATTTTTTTATAACAGAAATCTTATTAAAATAGTCATTTTTTCAGGCAAAAATTCAAAACCAAATCACTTTTTCTCAGCTTATGGCTTTCTATCTTAATTTCTTTTGTTTTAGCACTGTGTTATTTATTGACCGTATTATGTAGAATAATAATTAATTTAAGGAATTGTTTGTTGGTCATAACTATTGCCTTAGTATTAAATTTTCTGCAAAGTGTTACACCATTTACACTCTAAATCTTAAAACTTGCTGAAGTAACTTGCTTCACTGAAAGCTTACTGAATTACTTTAGTTGAACCCAGATAGCTTCACTTTTTGCTGCGATGAAATCCTTCATTAAACACGAAACAGCTAAATAATCACTGGAAAATAGGAATGTCCAGGAATATTCACAAGACACTACTTATTAAGTACACATCCTTATTAGCTTTTATTAAAAGTATGTCAATCGTCAGACACTTTGCTTAATCAATGTAACAGGAGATATCCATGTAGAACACAATTCTCTCCATGCTCAGCATTTTTGCAACACTGCCCTCGCTTTGGTACAATCGTAAGTACCAAACCGTAAAAACTAAAAACAATCGTGATCGTAAAATAGTGTAATCAGCGCGTCCCCAAAACAGGTGAGATCGAAACACAAATGAGAGTGATACATTCTAAAACAGCAGCACTTATCTCTAGCTTGAGCATACGTAATTGACTCTGACTTGTCGGGGTTGCCAAACTTAAATTGCTCGAGAAAGAAAATGTGTGGCGTTAACTTTAGGAAAACGTTTAACGAGAATAAGTCAAATTTTCATAAGAAGACAGGAACTCAAAAGGAAGGTAAAATTAGAGTATACGTCATAGTTGCTGTAAATTCAGATGTATCACAAGCGTAAGTTTTGTCTCCCACACTGCATTTATTATGCAGCAATGGCTTTTCCTTACCACTTTAGACAACTACATTTTCAGTACAATACAGACATAAATCAAGCTGTTCTTCCCATGTAACATAACCACAGAAATTTGAAAATTTACCGTCCTGGAACGGAAGTCCAACCCGCATCTCCAAATTTGTGTTCTAGTGTGCTACCCAGGACAATGAAATCCAAACAACTGAAACATACTGGAGCGCAAATCGGGAGATGCGGGCTGGATTTCCGCTCCAGGGCAATAAATTTTCAAATTTCTGTAGTTATGTTACATAGAAAGAACAGCTTGATTTATGGTATGTCTGTATTACTTATTCCATGTGTTTCAACTTGATACAACTTGATACATTTTCAGTTTTTTGACAAGAGTGCTCTTAAAGCATCATAATCTTTTTGGGGTAACTTTAAAAAAATTCATGAGTATCACTGCAATATCATATTTATTTTCAAATATAATGTAGAGGATATTTGTTAGTTCAAAGAGGATGCCTCTGTGTAGTTTAACACTTTAACGACCACGACCCTAAAATTTTGTATCACTCTAAATACCATAACGACGAAAACTGCTTGTTGGTTTACTTCTTTGTTTAGCAGCAATAATAATGACTGAATGTGACCCCCCTGATGATCTCTCATAGGTTGTGCCAATTTAAAGAGCAGGTAAAATTAGGAAATCTGACTCACTTTAGACAGGCATTTCAGGTAGCTATGGTCGTTTTGCATGTACGGGCGTTTTGGGCTTTATGGTCGTTAAAGGGTTAAGTCTCACAAAGCCTTGTCTTTTGTTGAGGGTAACAACCTGCATCGATGTTTTATGGTCGTTAAAGGGTTAAGTCTTACTAAGCCTTGTCTTTTGTTGAGGGTACCAACCTGCATCGATGTTTTATGGTCGTTAAAGGGTTAAGTCTCACAAAGCCTTGTCTTTTGTTGAGGATAACAACCTGCATCGATGTTTTATGGTCGTTAAAGGGTTAAGTCTCACAAAGCCTTGTCTTTTCTTGAGGGTAAAAACCTGCATCGATGTTTTATGGTCGTTAAAGGGTTAAGTCTCACAAAGCCTTGTCTTTTGCTGAGGGTAACAACCTGCATCGATGTTTTGTGGTCGTTAAAGGGTTAAGTCTCACAAAGCCTTGTCTGTTGTTGAGGGTAACAACCTGCATCGATGTTTTATGGTCGTTAAAGGGTTAAGTCTCACAAAGCCTTGTCTTTTGCTGAGGGTAACAACCTGCATCGATGTTTTGTGGTCGTTAAAGGGTTAAGTCTCACAAAGCCTTGTCTGTTGTTGAGGGTAACAACCTGCATCGATGTTTTCGCTTGTTAAACCACTGGTATTCAAGAGTTTAGCGTAGTTAAAAAACACGTTTTAAAACACATGTAACTGGGAGGAAGGGTAATAAAGCAATGTACAAAGGACGTGAGGATAAACAAATGTGGAAATCATGACTTAACACGAAGTGACGAATGATAATTGGCATAAAAGGCGAAGTATCACATTTGTAAAGTTGAGAAAGAGCTGAAAAGTTGCGGAAAGCGTTACTTCTTGTCGTCATCGTTCCCTGCTAGTAGTAGAATTTATTTTGTATTAAAACAGTATGTCAAAAAGACGGAAAATGGATTTCTTTACACGTGATCGGATTATAAGAAGGTAGGAATCCGGCTAAACTCAAAGTAATGTTGCCAGAGCTCTCGGCAACATTACTTTGCATTTATCCATTGTATCCAGATTTTGGAGAAAGTACCAGGACACCGAAGATGTTAATCGTCAACCTGTGGCAGGTTGTCTACGGATTACAACGGCTGAGGATGAAAAGTATGTGACATTGACAGCGAGACGTAACAGATCGATGTCAGCAAGAGCGCTTGCTTTAAGCTGTTTGCGGCTGGTTGACTAGTTGTTTCAAAGCGAACAGTATACAGGCGACTCAACGAACAAGGAACATACGCGAGAAGACCTGCAGTTTGCATATCCATCCTTCCCACAGCAGAAAATGCCGGGGTATTGTGGTGCAGACAACATCAAGCCTAGGACGAAAATCGATGGGCCAATGTCCTTTTCTTCGATGAATCCATGCTCACTCTCGAAAGTGAAAGCCATCATGTTGTCATCTAAAGGTAAACTGAAACTCGCTGTTCCCCTAAAAACATCCAAGAAAAGTACCATGACAGAAATGGTGGTGGACTTGTCTGGGGTGGCATTATGTCCAACGGACGCCCACAGCTTTACGACCATTCTGGTAAAACTTTAACAGGTCGAAGATACTGAGTCGAAGTCATCGATCCTCAAGTGAGGCTTTTTTGGGTGCTGTTGGTCCAGATTTTCTATTTATGGACGATAACTTGAGACTTCACAGAGCTGCTGTTGTTGATGATTATCTGTAAAGTGAAGGTATTCACAGTATGCCATGGCCAGCGCATTTCCCAGACTTCAACCCAATACATTACGTGCAGGATGCTCTCGGGAGATCCATTGAAGGTCGTCAACCTCATGCCAGAATTATCGAAGAACACCGATCTGCTCTTGTTCAGGAGTGGATTTGCTGCCAGAGAATATTTTTGTTTCCCTTCTCAACAGCATGAGACATCGGTGTGACACGTGTATCGCTGCAAGAGGTCACCATACGCCTTAGCACACCGTTGTGCAAAATCAGAAACGCCTCCGGAAAAGTCCTGCTGTTTTCACAATTTTGGACTATTGGTAGGTTTTCCTGGCTCATCAATTTTTACGCGATTTGTACTGCGGATTTAGTTCATCACTATGATATCTGCATTCAGTAAACAGCCTATTTCATTGTGCCTTTTCGTTTTTGTAATTTAATACTTTTTGTTGATTATTCTTAATTTCTGGGCACCAGTGTATGATAACTTTGATAACTTTCCTATCCCATGTCATATAAACATATCTTTCACCATTTTATTTTTAATTGAAGGTTTAACGACCACCGTGAGCAACTCAATGGGCTATAAGCAGTCGCCCGTCCCTAATTTAAGGCCGCTGGTTCCAGGGAAGGGAGAGAGCCAGCACCATAAGACAAACACATCATCCATGCCTCACCGGGATTCGAACCCGGACCCCATCTCGGACGAATGGTCATAAGCCAGCTCTTAGACCGCTGCGCCACAGGGGTGGCCTTTCACCATTTGGACCCGCACGAGAAGAGCCAGTGTTATCTGATTCAGTGGTGGTGTTGCTACAAAGCTATCTTAGTACTGATTTTATCAGACTTGTGATTGACACAAAAAGTCATTACATAATTGCATTTTGCGCCGTAAATCCCTAAGATATACTCACTTATAACACCATAACGATGTTTCTTGCTGACCACACATGCAAGGAACGAGGGTGTCTTAATCGAGGTAGATCGTGTTTTTTATTTTTCTTGTTTTTGACTCTACGTAGACAGTTGGAACTTCAGATGTCGACTAGGGTCTACAAAGAAAACAAATCGAACTTGTTTGTTTCTTTGTTTGATTAAAGGTTTAACGACCACCGTGCGCAACTCAATGGGCTATAAGCAGTCGCCCGTCCCTAATTTAGGGTCACTGGTTCCAGGGAAGAGAGAGAGAGAGAGCCAGTGCCGTAAGACAAACACAACATCCATGCCTCACCGGGATTCGAACCCGGACCCCTTTCGAACGAATGATCAGAGGCCATCGCTTAGACCACTGCGCCACCGGGGCGGCAAAAATCGAACTTGAACTACAACAGGGCGCAAAAGACCTGTCCCTTTTTTGAGCAGTTCGAAGTCATCACCCACTCATTCGGGCAATTACAATCTCTGTCAAAGCTTGAAGACTTTAGTGGAAGGCTTCAGTGCAAAAAATGAAGCATCAAGTATATGCATATGCGTAAGTGTTTCTGATGTAACAAATTTCCCTACTTTCTTAGCTTTCTGCGTAAAGTGTAATGTAAGAGAACTAAAACGCACAGGGTATGCTTTTATGGAATTTACACTAACAAGAAACTGTTTTTCCTGAGATAACGAGGTCTGTATAGTATAGTGATGAGTCAAGTAGGAGCATTACATCAGAGTGCATTATAGTTTCCAGAAGTATTTCCATGTTCTAATTGAGTAGGCTGATTAATGTAGTGTATGACGGTTTTCTTTAAATTTTTTCGTTTAGTAATTAAAAAAATCAAAACTTCTTAATTCTTTAATTATTTTTAGCTGCACCAACATCGATAAGGATAGTATGTGCTCGGTTGTTTCTTTTACCTGCACAACATAGAGATTGAACGATTGTTTTTGATTTAGTTTTCACGGTATGGGAGTATCAAAGGATGACAGCAGAGAACAACATGTCCTGTATTGTCATGAATTTACACCCTCGTCCTAGGATTGCTGTTTTTATTTATTTTTTCTTGTTCAGATCAAATGCAAAACCTCTCGATGCTTTGCAGAAAACAGTAAGTCGTCTTATTGACAGGAATTACAGTTCAGCATTTTTAGGTCGACAGTTAGGTAGGGCCACAGTTACGGATTTTACGCTTGCATTATCTTCTGTCTTGCATTTCCATATAAGCAGGTGTCACTAACAAAGGAAAATCACAACGAGCAGGATTTTACAATCCTATTTAGCCCTAAATCAAGAACGAGTCCTATTTAGCCGTAAATCAAGAACGAGTAGAACATTTTATAGTGCCGCTTTTGTGTAAGGCTTTATATAGCTTCCCTTTCGGGATCATTTCATTGGAAGAAGCGCATTGATTATGTGAAAACTATGGCCAAATATAATGCATTGTGATACTGTAACAACTAAGTGGTGTGAATTCATGGAAAATTTATAAAAAGAACGTGCAGCGAAGTTTCCGGTAACTGTCCGTCTTTTAACGGAATTTCTGTTTTAAATAAAAAATGCCCGTTTTTATTCAAACTTCCGTATTTTTACAGATTTTCTGTAACCAGTAATTCCTTTTATTTCAGAAAAGACCGCTTTAAGTTTTTCCGTATTTAGACAGAAATTTTGCAAAACCCAACACGCTGAATATTTTAGTTCTTACGCGAAAGAATCCTTCTGCGCCGGTGGTGAGGATCGAGCCCAGAGCGTTTGGGTTGAAGCCGCGCGTCTTAACCACTGAGCCAGAAGGTCACGGAAATCCGGCTTACGTTCAGGGTAAAACTAATTGCGCGATGATGAATTTTTTTGTCATCAGTGTAAATGATTTAGTCACTTTATTTTCTATTGGAGATTATTAGTGTTTTGAATACGCTTATAATAATTTTGTTCCTGTAGGAGGTCTTATTACAAATTGATTTGGAGTTTGACGTCTTTTTTTCAACTGACAATAACTTTGAATTATCTTTAAGAGAAGGTGCAATGGACTGTTTTATTTAACAAAACTTCTAAATATAAAATTTACTCTGGAGAGCTCTCTAACTTTTGTCTTAAAGACTCCACAGACTGTTGCATAGATATCGTATAAGCACGTGAGCAATAAATAAAGTACCCGGTTTCTTACGGTAATACAATATACAGGGTGATTGTGAAGTCCTTCAACAAAACAAGAGGGGTGATCGTACACATCAAGACGAACAATATTTCCAATGGAATCTAGGGCCGCATTCCACTCCTAGTGCCAGAAAAGAGCACGTTCGAATAACGTCCAGCAGGTACACGGAGTTCCAACCAGTGCACGAGAAGCACAAGATGCAAATCAGGTGCGCTGAACACGTGCGTAGACGATGAGGAGGAAACATTTAAAAACGCAGTCGAACCCATTCAGCGATATTTCCGTGCCAACATCACATGAGAATTGACGTATACGTCTGATCGGCGTAGCGTACCGTGTGTTCATGGAGCAAGTGCTTCCCGGTCTGTTGCAGGATGTTCCGCTCACCACACGGAGGGACATGTGGTTTATGCATGATGGGGCCCCAGCACACTTTGCCACCAAGGTCTAATCCTTCCTAAATGTGACATATCCCAGGCGGTGGATTCGACGCGATAGACCCGTGGCTTGGCCTTCACGCTCCCTGGACCTTAATCCACTGGACTTCTTCTGGGGGCACATGAAAACGTTTGTGTACGAAACACCTGTGAACTCCCTGGAAGATCTTGTCGAGCAAATCGCTGTTTCTGCATACAAGGTGAAACCCACACCAGGAGTCTATGAGAGGGTGCAACAGTCCTTCATTCGCCAGTGTGGGCTGCGCAACAATGCTCTTGGATGCCAGTTTGAGCAGCTCCTTTGAGTCTTTCTCTGATGCGATTGGAATTGTGCAACTCATAAATTAGGTATGTCTCTTTGTTTTCACTGTTAAAGGCTCAACGTGGATATGTAACTCTTTCTGGCATCAGGAGTAAAATGCGGCCCTAGGTTCCATTGCAAATATTGTTCGTCTTGATGTGTACTATCACCCCTCTTGTTTTGATGAAGGACTTTACAATCACTTTGTATAATAGCTGGTGCTCTAATTGGGGAAAAGGAGAAGAAATATCCTGTGCCACAGTAAACAAAAATTGATGGGATATACTATCCTCAATATCCGATCTCGCAACAGAACTTCGAAATCAAATACTTCGACTGAACTATTGAAATTTAACAGTTAATCAGCTCCCCAAGTATTCCCATGAATCTCTCCTATTTTTCGTCATATGAATACAGAAAAAGTGAGAACGGGGTTTTTCCGTTAATATAAAAAGGGAATTGCGAAAAGGTTTCTGAAAATTCAGAATTTTTCGTTAACACCTCTTGAAAACGGTAATTTACTGTCTATGTAAGAAAGGAATTGCGAAAAGGTTTCTAAAAATTAAGAATTTTTCGTTAACACCTCTTGAAAACGGTAATTTACTGTCTATGTAAGAAAGGAATTGCGAAAAGGTTTCTAAAAATTAAGAATTTTTCGTTAACACCTCTTGAAAACGGTAATTTACTGTCTATGTAAGAAAGGAATTGCGAAAAGGTTTCTAAAAATTAAGAATTTTTCTGTACGGTGGAAAACTTCCAAATAAGGGGAGACAATGTAAATAAACAAAGTCATCGCTCTTTCCACGTTTTTATTCAGTTAACACACAGCAACCTAAAAATTGTATTTCTATACCACTGGGATCGAACGCCAGATCTCTAGGTAACTAGACGAGTGCGTTTGCCTTACGCTACGGTGCCAACAATCCACGGCGCTATGTGTTTTTATCTGTCAGCATCTGACTTCACAAATACGAAGGAATGGGCTCAGCAACAGAGACGTCATCATCTGGTGGGGCTTAACGGCACAAGCTATTAAGTTATAGCTAATAAATCCAAAGGGCGAGAGAAATGGTGAAAAACTTCCAAATACGTAGAGATAGACAAAGTCATTGCTCTTTCCACGTTTTTTTAATTAACACACAGCGACCGAAAAATTGTATTTCGACACCACTGGGATCGAACTCCAGCTCTCTCGATAACTAGCCGAGTGCGTTCGCCTTACGCTAAGGTGCCAACAATTCACGGTGTGTTTATCTGTCAGCATCTGACTTCATTTTTTTCTGGAGTACAAAAAATCCGCGGAATTCAGGTTTTTTTCTGTAATTTCGCTGAAAGGTTGTATCAGAAATATGCTTCGTTAATTCACGAAAGAAATGACGGAAAGTGGATCGTGAGTTTCAGAAAATGTTTTAAAGTGTACAAAGTAATCGACGTAACAATCATAATTTTACATATGTATTGCATTGGCTTTGCGCCCTACATTCTACACTGACGTGCAATTTTGACATTCAAGATACTGTACACGAGGAAAAAATATCACAGGCTGTTTGAAATTATGTTATTTCTCCCTACAATCATTACCGTCTTCTTCTTCAGTTGCGATGTCTAGAAAAGAACGTAGGCGATTGTGCACAGTGATGGTGATGAACATTTTGGGTAATGTATTACAGCCACCTGGGGACTTCAATCCGCTATATTAATTCATAATTTTTCTTTCAATGACGAAATGAAAAGAAAAGTAAAGAACGAGAAAGAAAAGAAAAAAGAGATAATAGCAGAGAAAAGAAACGGCTAAGTGTGAATGATCCCCCAGAAGAGAAAAACAAGGCTAACAATATTTCTCCCAACAGACAGCCAACAGACATTTCTCTCAAAAGGCAAATACACTATATTGACAAAAGTCATCGGACACCTAAAAGAGAAACACAACATAGCATTTATTGACATACATTAGTACGGTGTCGGTCCACTCTTGGACTTAATGCATACACTGACCCTTCGAGACATGCTTTCGACAAGGTTTTGGAAAACAGCGATAGTTATGCGCTTCCATTCGGTACATAGTGCTGCCGTTAACTGTTGCTTAGTAGTAAGCGTTGGTTCCAAACTTCTTATGCGGCACTCTAATTCATCCCATAGGTGCTTTATGGGATTAAGATCAGGGGTCTGAGCTGGCCAGTCCACACACGATATGGAATTATCGTCAAAAAATACCGTAACGGCCCTTGATTTCTGGCTAGGTGCATTATCCTGCTGGTACCAAGAAGGCTCGGTTCCACAGTATTGCCACAGAGTTGGTAGGGCATAATTGTCTAGAATATCGAGGTAGACGTTATGGTTAACAGGTTTGTCCACGATAACCAATGGGCCGGGACCATACAACGAAATACACCCCTACACAAGTACACTGCTAGCTCCAAACTTGACCGTAGGAGTAGTACACTGTGGTAAATAGAGTTCCCCCGGCGGCTGCCATACCCACACACGGCCATCAGACTGATGGATCGTGTAGGTGAATTCATCAGTCCATAGGACCCGTTTCCATTGATCTACGGTCCACGATAAATGTTTTTTACCCCATGCTAAACGATGAGTAGCATTCCGAGTGGAGGTGAAAAGCTTATGAGCACCGGCACGATCACGGTAACCCATGGAATGAAGCTCTCTGCGAATGGTACGTGTACATACCGAGGTTCTAGAATTTTTACTCACCTGTACACAGAGGTCTTGAGCAGTACTCTGTCGATTAGCTGTAATGACTCTCCTGAGGCTTTGACGTCCTCTATCACTGTTTTTCTTTGTCCTGCCGGTACGTTTTGCTGCTTCAGGCACGCCATGTGTCTTCCACTTATCCAGTACATCCAAAAAAGTTAACGTGAGTGTGTTTAAACGACTCTTGGTTTCTCTTATGGACAACCCACTAGTATAACACCGAATAATCTTTCCTTTCTCAAAGTCAGTTCTCTTCCGCCGCAACATTTTTATTCAACCTAACATTGAGATATGATCTCAATCAGCTCTAGGCTTGTTTTCATAAAGTTTGCAGCTGTACCGCGCATCTTAAAAACGCAGCGGATGCGTTCATTTGCTTTTGAAAGGGCTTCCAGTGACTTTTGTCAATGTAGTGCACATTTGACACATATACCAAATGTTTCAGGAAGCATCACCGCATTGTTGTCAGAGATGTTTGCCTGAAATAAGTAGACTATAAGACACTGGGTAGTAAAGTTATTTAAGTTATCATACACTGGTGTCCAGAAGTTAAGCATAATCAACAAAAAGTGCTAAATTACAAAATGACTCTACATAATGATATTGCCTCTAATACAGTCACAGTTGTATCGGTCTGATTTGTCTGTCTTGCACGAAACAAAATTATAAACTCACTTTTATTACTGAACAACACCCAGTTGTTCTCATAATAGATGAAACAACTGCCACACGTAAAAAAAAGTTTCGTTAATTAAAATATCTTATTAGAAATAAATTTCCTTAAATGTAGGAACTTAATTGAGTTAATATAAATGCACCGTTGAAATATGCATCACTTGTAGAAAGCATTTCAATCAGAAAAATTAATTAAAACACTTCTACTTTCTATTCACGTGCAATCTCTTGTTACGAAATTTGAACAAGAAAGGTGACACCGAATTTTCGGGTGTAACAAGCACGTCTTTTGAATACGTTCTGACGCAAATTAAATTTATCAAAGCCATTCAAAGTCAATGGAACCGGTATGGAAAACAATAGTATCTGACGGAAGAAAGAAGTTTTCAATCGGGTTTTTAATCCCTCAGATATTTCTGTAAACGGAATCGTGAGCTTAGGTTGCAGACTTGTGAGCTTTGGTTGCAGACTTGTGCGTTAAGAAAAACATGAATTTATATGAGAAACATTTCGCACCGGAAACGCTCTCCAACATAGAAATAATTTTTCAAATCGGACTCTTAGAAACAGATATATCGACAAAATTAAGATGTGACTTTACGTCACCTGGTGGGAAAACCATGCAATATTTTAGGAAGAAAGTATTCTCAAAAGATTTTTCTATGTGAGCACTATAGGACCAAAAAAAAAAAAAAAATAATTTGTCGAGTTTTCAGGAGCCCAGATTTGGCTACAAATACATCAGAAACAGAAATTAACACTTATGCTCCTGGTGGCCAAACCATTTCTTACAAAAATTAGATTTCCCATCAGGAGCTGTATGCGGTGCAGGAAGAATTTTTCAA
This sequence comes from Macrothele yani, assembly GCA_039090855.1. NCBI lineage: Eukaryota > Metazoa > Arthropoda > Arachnida > Araneae > Macrothelidae > Macrothele > Macrothele yani. The sequence continues at coordinate 17,848,616 of CM077029.1, forward strand.
ATCGGAGATTTAGGAGCAGATATATAGGAGGATGTAAGGTCAGGGATGTATAGGGATGTAAGGTCAGGTGATGCGTAACATCACAGCCTCTCCTTGACAAATGTCAACCCCGCCTTCTCGTGGTGCATCCTGTTCCCACTAAAGGGGCTCTGACGACCGCAAATAGCGGTATAACTATACCATCGGGATCAGAGGAAATGCTATCCCACACTCACCAACCCGCTTGGCCAGCGTGGTGAGTTATGGCCAAACACCTCCAAAATGACTCTACAACTTAAATCTTGGCCCTCAGTCTCCGGCAGCTGGAATGTACCTGGCCAAGGCAGCGGCCAGTGCGACATGAAGGCAGAGGGTGCTAAGAATCCCCGGAGGACCGGACTAGGCTGCCATTTGATGCTGACCTTGGCTACCTACAACGGATGCTCCCTATCTTCTGATTCAAGGCTTCTTGAATTGGAAGAGGAACTACAAAGGATCAAGTGGGGACATCGTCGGGCTGAGTGAGGTAAGGAGAAAAGGAGAAGATCTCATTGAACTGAAAAGTGGACATCTCTTCTATTATCGTGGGACAGATACTGGCAGAACTAGTGGTGTGGGATTTATAATAAACAAGAAACTGAAGGATAAAGTGGTAGAAGTTGAAAGTTCCTCTGACAGAGCTGCACGACTCGTTATCCAACTATCGAGAAGATACCAGGCTCAGATTATTCAAACTTATGCACCCACCACAAGTCATCCTGAAGAAGAAATTGAAGAATTTTATGAGGAAATTCGTCATCTAAATAATAAAGGTAAGCAGCACTTGAAGATAATTATGGGAGATTTCAATGCAAAAATAGGGCACCGGCAACAGAATGAAACTTCAGTAGGTAAATTCGGTCACGGCAGCAGAAACCAGCGTGGAAATACTCTCGTTGAGTTTGCAGAGGCAGAAGGATTTTTCATCTTGAATTCCTTTTTCAAGAAAAAGCCACACAGGAAATGGACATGGAGACATCCAATTGGGACGACAAGTGAAATTGATTTTATTATGTGTAACAAAAAATTCGTCATCGAAGACTGCAGTGTGCTAAACAAGTTCAACACAGGTAGTGACCATAGATTGGTGAGATGTAAGATGCACCTCAACACTAAACTGGAACGTGGCAAGCTCATAAGACAAACAAAATGTATTGACATAACCAACCTTAAAAAACACCATAATACTTTCAAGTTGGAACTGAAGAACAGATTCTCTGCTTTAGAAGGCCTAACATCGGAAGAAGTGGATATTTCGGAAGTTAACAGAAAAGTAACCAAAGCTCTTATGGAAACAGCAACAAAATTAGCTGGGTCTAAGAACAAGTTGCATGTAAACAAATTATCAGGAAAAACCAAAATGTTGATGCAAAAAAGAAGAGAGATGAGGACAACTAAAGAAGATGTGACTTCCAAAGTGGAATATATAGAGCTATGCAAGACAGCACGAAAAAGTATCACTGAAGACGTAAGGAAATCCAACTGTGAGCTAGTGAGGAAAGCAATTGAAAACAACCAAAGCCTAAAGATAGCAAAGGGACATCTCAGTAAGGGAAGAAAACAGATTATGGCTCTGAGAAAAGAAGATGGTTCTACAACAAGAAATAGAGGCGAAATTTTGACAAGAGTGAAAGATTTCTACTCCAAATTATATGAAAGGGATGATACATGTACTCCAGACATCATGAAAGGTACCAGTACCAGAGTTCTTCCAGTCCTCCCAGCAGAAGTTGCTCATGCAATCAAGAACGTGAAGCAGGGGAAAGCTCCAGGAGAAGATTGAATTACTGTAGACATAATACAAGAAGCAAGTGGAGAAATCGAAACAGTGCTCGCCAAAATTTTCACTCGATGCCTAAATGAAGGGAAGATTCCTGAGGATTGGAACAACGCTACAATGATTCTGCTACATAAAAAAGGTGACATTGAGGATCTCAGGAACTACAGACCTATCAGCCTCTTATCAGTGGTTTATGAAATCTTCACTAAAGTTCTTTCACACCGCTTGAAGGTTACACTGGACATGGCTCAACCGAGAGAAGAAGCTGGATTCAGGAGTGGCTACAGCACAATAGATCATATCCACGTACTGAGAGAACTAATTGAAAAAGCGAAGGAATATGAACTTCCATTGTGCATGGCTTTTATCGATTATGAAAAAGCCTTTGATTCGGTGAAACCATCAGCAGTTACCACGGCTCTGAAATCCTGCGGTATTGAAGATGCATACATTAATATTATTAATAACATCTATGAAAATGCAAGTGCAAAGATTCGGCTGTTTGAAAATACAACACACATAAAAATTGGAAAGGGAGTGAGACAAGGTGACACCATATCTCCGAAGCTCTTTAATGCCACATTGGAAAATGTCTGTCAATCACTGAACTGGGAAAACAAATGGATAAAGATTAATGGAAATTATCTAACCCCCCTTCGTTTTGCTGATGACGTAGTCATTTTTGCAACTACCCCATCAGAGTTGCAGAGTATGATCCAGGAACTTGCTGACAGGAGTAAAGAAGTGGGATTAAAAATGAACTTTCAAAAGACCAAAGTGATGTTCAATGCATTTACAAGAAATGAAGATTTATCGATTGATGGAGAAAAGCTGGAGATAACAGACACGTACGTTTATCTTGGACAGCAGATATCAAGTGAGGGTCACATTGATGAAGAAATTAATCGGCGTACAAAACTTGCCTGGAGAGCTTTTGGAAGAAACAGCATAATTTTCAAGAGCAATATGCCATTATGTCTTAAAAGAAAAGTGTTTGATCAATGCATCCTTCCAGTGCTTACGTATGGTGCAGAGACGTGGACCTTAACTAAAAGAGACATACAAAGGCTGCAGACAACTCAATGGAGCATGGAGAGGTGCATGCTTGGTGTAACCAGGAGAGATAAGAAGAGGAACTCGTGTATCCGAAAAATGACAATGACATACTGCCAGAAGAACAGACCATCGATGGACAGCCGAAATTTTAGATTGGATTCCAAGGGACAGGAAAAGACCCAGAAGAGGACCACATGGGAGATGGGTGGGTGAAATTCGAAAGTATGCGGGAGTGACATGGAGGAGACTGGCACAAGACAGACCGTTGTGGAGGAAACTTGGATAGACCTTCGTCCAGCAGTGGATTGATAATGGTTGACAATGATGATGATGATGATGAGGATATAGGGGGAACGCAATTTACATTTACGCCCCCTAGCGGAAAGTCTATGAATTACTTGAAAATTTGAAATTATATGAACCACATGTCACACTAGAAGCACTATGCAACAAAGAAGGCATATTTCTAATCGGGCTCTTATAAGTAGAGATCTTGACAAAAATAAGATGTACATCTACGCCCCTGGCGTAGAAACCATGCATTATTTCAAGAAGAAAATTTTCTTAAAAGGTTTGTCGACATGAGTAGTATCGGTCAATGAACCACTTTTTTTCAATCGAGAATTTAAAAGCTCATAGTTTGCTGCAAATACAAGAGATACGGAAATGAAGATTTACAACCCCTGGTGGCTGAACTATTTTTTACAAAAAGTAGAAATTATCTGCAAGCGATTTCCCATCAGGAGCTGTATCCGGTGAAGAAAGAATTTTTCAAATCGGAGGTTTAGAAGCAGAGATATAGGGGAAAACGCAATTTACCGCTACGCCCCCTTGCGGAAAGTCTATGAATTACTTGAAAATTTTGAAATTATATGAAAAACATGTCCCACGTAAAACAGTATCTAACAAAGAAAGAATTTTTCAAATCGGACTCCTAGAAGTAGAGATATTGACAAAAATAAGATGTACATCTACGCCCCCTGGCGGAGAAACTGTGGAATATTTTAAGAAGAAAATATTCCAAGGAGGTTTATCGATGTAAGTAGCATCAGTCCACGAAATAATATTTTCAGTCGATATCTTAGAGACTCCGATTTTATGGCAAATACATCAGAAGCGAAAATTAAATCTTACGCACCCCCTGGTGGCCAAAGTATTCTTTACCAAACATTTGAAATTATATGCAAAAGATTTTCCATCAGGAGATGTATCCGCTGAAGAAAAAAGTTTTCAAATCGGAGTTTTAGAAGAAGAGTTATCGGGGAAAATTTAATTTACTTTTACGTCCCCTAGCGGATAATCTATGCGTAATTTGAAAAAGTAACTATATCTAAAATACTCTTCGATATAAATGGAATCGAAAGATAAAAAAAAATTCAATCGAATGATTAGAAGCAAATATGTGGAATAAAACGTGTTTTTGAATTCGACATCATCTGCATTTTTGCCCTCTAGCGGCGAAATTGTACATCGTAAAAAAAAAAAACGAAATAAAGGATCATCATTCGCATATTTCAAGCTTTGGAATGCAAAAAGAATTTTTCAAATCGGACTAATAGTTCCAGAGATATCGTGGGTACAGGCGGACGGACAAACCGATAACAAAAGTACGATCTTTTTTTACAAAAGACGTGCTAAAAACAGAGCATGGACATCACCGAAATCAGCCAATTCACTACAGCAAAGAACAAAATGTGGGAGAGCAGTAGTGAGAAACTGAAATGAACGTCATTATTCCGGACTTTTCCACCTTAATTCATGATGGAAAGAAACTACTAGCTTTTAGTGTAAGTACTGTGCTTTTTTCAGGGAGAGGTGCATGAAAGAATGGGTTAAAGGTTACTGAAAACGATTTACTTATATCTTCCACAAAATAAACAAATAAAAGCATGCTCTTTGCATGCAAAAAAAAAAAAAAAAAAAAAAGGACCTACCGCTAACATGAGTCAAATACGTTCTGTACTTAAAGGTAATTTCTCCAGGATTTTCTATTGTAGGTTTTATTATACCAGGAATAGGACGAACACAGTTATTGTCACTGGAATAAAAGGAGAAAGAAATTCAGAATGCTTTGAATTAGAAACTTGTATTATGAAAGTGTAACATAACATATATGAGAGTGTAACATATCTAGAGACACTTAGTGGTCTCTAGATATGTTACACTCTCATATCCACGAAAAAGAGCACCTATAATTAGTGAAATATTTTAAATAACCGTTTCGCAAAATAACTTACCTAAGCACCAATTCATGAATTTTTAACCAAACTGCAAAATTACTTTAGCTAGGACGAGGCAATTTTATTTAGAACAGGAATTTCTCCTGTTATTTTTAGATGTAAAAAAAATATGTTTTTCATCCATGACTTAACATTTACGAAATTTCCGCAGACAATAACTTTTTATATTTTTTGAAGGTGATAATAACTTATCCATTTATTATCCATTCATGATAATAACTTCTCTGTCGTCTCCTGCTTTAATCAGATTTAAGAAGAGAATTTGTGAAACGGAGAATAGGCGTAGTGGTGGCGCTGACTTATGACCGTTCGACCAAGTGAGTCTATGTTCGAATTGCCGCAATACGCGGATGTTGTGTTTTCCTTACGGCATTGGCTCTCTCCGTTTCCTGGAACCAGTGGCCCTAAATTAGGGACGGGTGAGTGTCTATAGCTCATTGAGTAGCTCACGGTGGTCGTTAAACTCCCAAACAGGAAACAAAACAACAACAACACAAAACAGCGGAGAACTGCTTCGTATACTGAAATTCCCGCATTCTTGAAATCTAACTCGCAAGCTGTCAAAAAACCCAGAACTTTTAATTATTATCGAGTAGGGCCAACTTTTATCGCGAATGACAAGTGTGCGACACGGCATGGATTCCACGAGGGGCGTTTGGTCCAAAGATAGCTACTCCCGCAGCAAAATGTCGTAACAACTCTGTCAGTGTTGATGAAGGGGGACATCGACATCGAACAACTTTTACCAGCATACCCGACATATTTGCAATAGGATTGGGACAAGAGGACTACGGAGGCCAGGGGAGATGAAGAAAGTTCTTCGTGCTCATTGAATCATGCTTGCGGGATTCTGGTACGATTTGCTCCTGTATTGTCACCCATAAAGATACCATCACATGCAGGAGAACAGGGCAACATTACAGAGTGCACTTGGTCATCTACAACACCCAGGTAATCCCTGGACATAATAGAACCTTCCACTGGTATCAGCGGACCCAGTCTGTACCAACAGAAAGTCTCCCAATTGCATGGTGTTACCTCCATATCCTTGAATTGTGTTCGCAAGGCATGTCAGGTTGATCACTTCATGACGTTCTGGTCACAATCTCTGCCAACAGCAAGACATAGCGTGATCTATCTAATTATTCTGATTTCAAATTGTTTTTACTATCAATCACTAGTTTGGTGAAAATTGCTTCTTTCTACCAAGTCGCGAAATAGTTTGAAACGTCCGTCCGTCTTTTTCTTTCTTTCTTTTTCTCTGCTCATGATTTTACTTTAACAGCCTACTGACTCCATTTTTGGTACTTCTGTTAACATACGTATACAGTCAAATCGCAATCTAATTTTTCCCAATCAAACGATTTCCCGCATTTAACGATACATTTTGAAATCTTCCAATATTTCCCCAATAACATGATGCTAAAATATCTACGCACATTACGTTTTGATGTTAACGTTTACCCGCATCCAACGTTACAATTTTTGTCGGCCCTAGAACTTTTTTAATTCCAAATTTAACGTTTTTTCCTTCGAGGTTTGGACTACAATATCCTTAATCATCAAGGATATTGTGCATTTGTTGTTTCCTTCTCTCACCAACAGAGAGAGAGAGAGAGAGGAGAACAGAATCTTGAAAACCTGCGGCAGTGGAATGAGTTTTTCAGCAAAATTTTTTGTTATTTTTAAATGATGGACTTGAATTAAAATTGAAAAATTCTGCTAACACACCCAAAGTTTAAAAAAAAGCGGTAACAAGAGAGGCCCTATCACTGGGCACCGTTTTTCTTTTTAAGACCCTCTGATCTCACCTGTACTCAACGGGCGAGCTCAGAGGGTCTTAAAAAGGAAAAGGAAAAAGCCTAACGAAACGCAAGTAACTGAAGCCTTACCCAAAAGAAAGGCAAATAAACTAGCATACGAGTAGCGTCTCCGTTTGCTCCTGGAAAAAAAAAGCTTGTTTAGCTTGAGAAGAGCTTCACTTACATTTTCTTCATCTGAAGAAAAAAGAGATCGCTTTCTAACCCTCCTAGGAGACTCCCTTCATAAACGTTTGGAAGAAGAAATAGACGGAGAATTTTGATGCTTTTCTGAGAAAGTGTTTTCCCAAGCAGATTTTACAAACTTCCGAATTAGCACAGAATACCCGAGCAACTGGGAGATCTGTCGATTCTCAGGGGTACAAGTGTACCGGAAACTCCGGTGACAACATGACTGAGTGAGTACCTCATGCAGAACTCTCTGGTTCAAGGTAGATTTAGCACTCTCAGAGAATTTAGTCATTCCTCACCATAAACTTCTGGAGGCAGCCCTCTGAGCAAGAACGTGAAGAATTACGCAGGCCGTGATCCAGAATTTTTTCCAGCTGAACTCTTTGAAGGCTCCAAAGAGCAAGAAGTGGAGAACGAAGCAGGACTCTACTTTTTATTTGACTTTGAAGACTAAGAAACAGATGTTGGGGTATTAATACCAGTAGGCAGAGAAGTCTCTTTATTACGAACTGCAGCAGCAGAAGAAAAAATATACCTACGCGTGGCTTTTGGAGAACCCAGTTAGCTACAGCTCTAGAAGCATAAGGCGTAGGACTCACAGATAAACTCAGAATTTCAGGGTGAGAAGTGATCTTGTCCCTGATGAAATCAGGGATAATGATCATTTGCTCCTTTCGGCTGAGAGATTCTGCGGTTAAATCCTTGAAAAATTGGGTCCTGGTAAAGAAGGAAATCTCTTCAGTGGAAGCTTCCCTGACAGAGGCGATAGAAGAAGATGTGTCATACTGATTGTGTTCAGAACGTCTTGAAGATGGAAATCTAATACAGACTAGAAGTAAGGCATCCCTAGTCTGTCAGTCTTAAAATTGCTACTGAAATACCAGTGCTACTTGTTTAGCGTTGGCTGCAGATCTAAGGATGTCTCGGTGGCTGGTCGCTTTTCTCTGTAGAAAGTAAATCTGTTCCAATTTTGTTATAGCCTCAATCTGCTCGTCGAAGCCCCATCATCCCGTCTTCTATGGAGTTCGAGGAAGAAGAGAAGTTGAATCAAGACATTAGCCGGAAATTTATTCGTAGCTACTTGTAGCTGTAACGCCAGTCACAGAATAACTGTTGTTTATGTTTAGCAACATTTGAAGATGCTTTACCTTGAGTGGAGAAGCTAGAAGTTCATTCCTCAGCCCTTGATACATTGGAGTATATTATTTCTCATCATTTAAAACCAACAAATATTCATCAGAAGGTTGTTCCAACACACTTTACCTTTTTCCTTCAATTTCTTTTTCTTCGAGCTTTTCTCATTTCGGTGAATGGAACAACTCATATTTAAAAAACATTTAAGCAAAAAATGAGCATCAAAAGAAATAAATGTTTACAATGTGTGAATAGTTATTGAATGGCGGCATTTCAATGGAGGAGGGGCATGTCCACTAAAATTTGTGAAGTTTCTAGCAAAGAATAATGAAGAATAAAAATTGTAAATTAAGCATAAGACATCAAAGTCATCTGAAAAGCAGGAAAAAATTCCAAAGATAAAAACATTCGGAAAACAAACGTCGAAAGTTTCGTTACATCGAAATACTGAAGGAAGTCACATCCAAAACAAGGGTGTGTTTTCAGGAAAAACGTTTACCAAAATTTTTATCGCCGCAATATTTATTTTCCACTCTCCCGGTTGCAGACGTAACACATGAAAGTACAGGGTGAGAACTTATAACAAAGAGTCACGTAATTAGGAGCCTATTTTTGCGAGAACTCCTACAGTGAGTCTTTGTTGGATCACGTCAGTCACTGGTCTTGAAATCACAGCAGCGAAAATATACGTAAAATGTCTTAAGATTTTTACTTTGAGTGAGAAAGCAACATTCACTGAAGAATTGGACAGAAATAAAAATGTTACACGTGTTGAACTTGCAAGTAGATTGAAATTTGCAATCTCTACTTTAAATAAAATCGAAGGAAATTACGATTCAGTCATCTCTGCTGTGGAAAAATCTGGGCCGCCCCGGTGGCGCAGTGGTCTAAGGCGCAAGCCTCTGATCATTCGTCCGTAAGGGGTCCGGGTTCGAATCCCGGTGAGGCATGGATGTTGTGTTTGTCTTACGGCACTGGCTCTCTCCCTTTCCTGGAACCAGTGACCCTAAATTAGGGACGGGCGACTGCTTATAGCCCATTGAGTTGCTCACGGTGGTCGTTAAACCTCCAATCAAAAAAAAAAAATCTGGTTTATTGTCATCCAAAAGAAAGAATTTAATGGCGTCTCCGTACGAAGCCACGGAAGAACATGTACTGAGGTGGTTTAAAGAAGCCTACCAAACCAAATATTGGTGTGATCTTACTTTAAACAGCCAGAAGAAAACCACACCAAGGTTAGGGTTTGGGTAGTTTACGGAACATTGTGGATGTAATGATAGATTTGAAAGCCGACATGGACTTATTTACGAAATGTTATCTGGTGAATCAACAAGTGTAGGTCTCGTAGCAGTGCAAAAGGGAGAAAATGACGATTAGCTGATCATGATCGAAGTCTGTGCGAAAAACGTTAGCTTCGATGCTCACGAGACTGGACTTTCTTTTTGTAACTTGCAGGATATTTTTCATTTCGCGGTGATTATTGCCACGGTATGAAGAGTAAGAAACGTCTTACTATTTTTACTTTGCATAAATTCCGATAGAAATGAAAAGATCGAACAGGTGGTTACCGGAGAATTTGCAAAGTCGGGATGTTTTAAAGGGGTGCATAATTTGCCATGGCACGCAAATAATTCTAAAACACCGATGATACCAAGAATTTTTGAAGTTTCTTAATGGTCTTGATGCCGAAATGAAAAATTCCATTGTTCACGGCCTCTGAATTAAAAACATTTATTCAATACTGGGTAGGACCTCATTTAGCCCAAATTACAGGGCGCATGCGGTTTAGCATACACTCCACAAGGTGTCGCAGTGCATCCATGTCTACAGCATACCAGGCGTTCAACAGACAGTCCTTTAACTGAGACAAATTTGACGGAGGAGAATTTTGATATCAACACAACATACACTATATTGATAAAAGTCACCTGACACCTAGAAGAGAAACACAGCATAGTATTTATTGACATACATTAGCACGGTGTTGGTCCACCTTTGGCCTGAAGGCATGCACTGACACTTCGACACATGCTTTCGACAAGATTTAGGAACACAACGAGAGGTATGCGCTTCGTTTCAGTACATAATGCTGCCGCTAACTGTTGCTTAGTAGTAGACATTGGTTCCGGAACTTCTTATGTGGCGCTGTAATTCATCCATAGGTGCTCTATGGGATTAAGATCAGGGCTCTGTGCTAGCCAGTCCACACACGAACCGGAATTATTGTCAAACCACGCCGTAATAGTCTTTGCTTTATGGCTCGGTGCATTATCCTGCTGGTACCAACAAGGATCGGCTCCATAGTATTGCCACAGAGTTGGTAGGACATAATTGTCCAGAATATGGAGGCAGACGTGCTGGTTAACAGGTTTGTCCACGATAACCAATGGGCCGGGACCATACCACATAAAACATCCCTACACAAGTACACTGCCAGCTTCAAACTTGACCGTAGGAACAGTACACTGTGGTAAATAACGTTCCCCCCGCCTGCCTCCATATCCATACACGGCCATCAGACTGATGGATCCTGTAGGTGAATTCATCAGTCCATAGGACCAGTTTGCATTGATCTACGGTCCACGAAAAATGTTCTTTACATCATGCTAAACAACGAGTAGCATTCCGAGTGGAGATGAAATGCTTATGAGCAGCCGCACGACCACGGTAACCCATGGAATGAAGTTCTCTGCGAATGGTACGTGTACATACCGAGGTTCCAGCCTTTTTACTTACCTCTACACAGAGGTCTTGAGCAGCACTCTGTCGATTAGCTGTAACGACTCTCCTGAGGCTTCGATGTCCTCTATCACTGATTTTCTTTGGTCTGCCGGTACGTTTCGCTGCTTCAGGCACGCCATGTGTCTTCCACTTATTCAGTACATCCAAAAAGTTGACGTGGGTGTGTTTAAACGCCTCTCGGTTTCTCTTATGGACAACCCACTAATATAACACCCAAGAATCTTTCCTTTCTCAAAGTCAGTTCTCTCCAGCAGCAACATTTTCACTCAAGCTCACAGTGCGATATGATCGCGGTCAGCTGCTGGCTTGTTTTTATACCATTTGCAACTGTATCGCTCATGTTAACAACGCAGCGGATCCATTCATTTGCTTTTGAAGAGGTGTTTGGTGACTTTTGTCGATATAGTGTATATTCCTAACGCCTTAGTTCGGGCATACGACTGCCTCCAAGATCGTCGTGAGACAAGAACATCTTCTAGATAGAATAAACTTTAGTAAGAAGCCTATCTGGGGTAGTAAATCCACATCAACAACTTCTGTTCTATTGATAAGTGAGACTGTCTCATGATGCTGTTCATTTTATTTTTAAAAATTGCAGGAAATCAAGAAAAATGTCATACTTGAAAAATTAATCGAACTAGTACTGAAATTATAATGTCATACGCATTTCTTCCGCTGAAAAGAAATCTATATCTTTCACTCGAGCTGTTGCTGGTAAATAATTTCCACATGCCATCAGACACATCAATATGCCACGCAGTGGTTTTAGCTAATTCGTACCAAGCACCGGAAAACTGAAAAGAAACAGAAAATAGTTTTTTAGTGAAAATCGTTTGAACAACAGAATCCTGTTCAACACTAAAATCATTTCTATAAATCACCCTGTCAACTACAGACATGGATTCTCAAATTCGACATTTTTAAAAAAAACATAGTTTGTCCACGGGATACGTATGACACGAAGCCGGGGTAGAAACCTAGTGTGAACATGGTGCTCAGTTTTAATCACTTTTCTTTTTCGGAATCTAGCAGTCTATCCAATAGATATGAAATGGTGGAATCTCGTAACAAAGATCGTGAAACTATCTGAACAAAAACTAATTCTCTGGTGGAATCTCATGAAAAAACACCGTAAAAGTCACAAAATTATGACCGCGCTGGTCTTTATGCAAACCAATGACGGTCACGCGTGCCTTAGATGACGGCACGCGTGAAGATCACGAAGCCGTATAAACAACACCTGTACTGAGCTTATTAATCAGGGTTATTGTTGTTCCTCAGATGGAAAAGGCAGCGAATTTCTTAAAAAGGGCCAAATTTTAATCAACAAAAACAGAAGTAGGTCAGATCATTTCCGAGATTTCAAGGCTTGTAGGGTGCTGACGGTTAGTCGTGGTTAGTACTTTCAAAAAGTGGTCCGAGTAGGGTTTGGTCAGGCCACGGTTCATCGATACTATGGTCTGACCAAACAAGCGATACTGTAGCACAACTAGCCGATAATTTGAATGCTGGTGACGGTAGTAATGCGTCACAACATGTAGTACATCCACCCCTACTGAAAATGGGGCTGCGTAGCAACCTCGGTTTATCTTCGAAAGCTCCTACAATGGGCACGCGAGCATCAAAGCTGGACCTTGAATGATTGGAAGAAGGTGATCTGGTCCGATGAATATCGTTTCCTGTTGCACCATGTGGACGACCGGTACGCGTGTGCCATTTGTCTGGGGAAATGTTGTCACCAGGATGCGCTGTGGTACGAAATCAAGTCGGTGGTGGAAATATAATGTTTTGGGCAATATTCTGCTGGGAAATCCTTCGTCCAGTCATTCATGTGCAGGAAACTATGAGTCTACCTAAATATCATTGCATACCAGGTACATAATTTTATTACAACGGTATTTCCATCTAGTTATGCCTTCTTTCAGAAGGATATGAGCTATGTCGCGCTGCCTGGAATCTTCCAGAATGATTCGTGTCACATGAGGAAGATTTCCACGTATTGCCCTGACCTCCAAATTTCCCAGTTATCATTCCAATCGAGCATCTGTGGTTTAAGTTGGAACAGAAAATCTGATCTGCGGCGGCTCAAGCATGTAACTTGAAAGAGTGAAAGGATCTGATGGTACCAGATTCCACAAAATGACTTTAGAAACATAAAATGACTTGTAGTTTCCATTCCTCGCCGGGCACTACCTACCAACAAGTAATTGGACACCTGTGATAGCAAAGGAAAACGAAGTTTATTCACCTTCAATAGTTAGTTGGTGGAGCCTCTACGAGCGGCGATTACAGCTGCAACCCTCCGGGGCATACTATCAATCAGGCGTTGTACGACGGCTGGCGGTATTTTCTTCCACTCGGCTTGGAGAAGACGGGTCAATTCCTTCACCGATTTCGGACGGTAGGGCACCCCTTAAGTCGACGCTCCAACTCGTCCCATAGGTGCTCGATAGGGTTAAGGTCCGGGTTCTGCGCAGGCCAGTCCATTCGATTAACCCCATTGTCACCATACCAAGCCATGGTGGACCTCGCAACATGACAGGTGGCATTGTCATCCTGAAAGTAACATGGGTCCACATCGTAAAACTGCCACAACGTAGGAAGCGCATGGTCATCAAAAATAGGGCAGTAGGTATCGGCGTTGAGTCTACCAAGAATTGCGACCAAGGATCCCGTGCCATACCAGCAGAAACACCCGCATAGCATAATTCCACCGCCGCCGAACTTTACAGTTGGCACAATACATTCCGGCAGGAGGCGTTCTCCAGACAGACGCCAAATCCAGACCCTGCCAACCGAGCGGTAGAGGGTGAACCTTAATTCGTCGCTCCAGAGAACCTGTTTCCACTGTTCAACGGTCCACTGTCGACGTTCTTTGCACCACGTTAGCCGAGCAGCGCTATTGGACTTAGTGATCAAAGGCTTTTGAGTGGCAGTACGTCCATGATAACCGAGCAGATGGGCTTCCTTACTGATGGTATTCATCGAAAGAACACTCCCGGATGCCTGTTGAAACTCCTCGCGGATGAGGCCCATCGATTTGGTGCGGTTCTTCCGAATTTCTCTAGCCAGCGCCCGTCAGTCTCTAACTCCCAGTTTTGTGGGTCTGCCAGGTCGGAGCACATTCCGACCGTCACCTCTCATCTTCCACTTGCCAATCACGTAGGCTACTGTCAATTTTGGGTACTTCAACTCGCTGGATATGTCACGTATGGATCGGCTATTTCTGTGATACCCGACGATTACACCTTTCTCGAAATCAGGGAGCTCCGAACTGCGTGGCATCTTGCATGCGACTGGTTGCGTTGTTGTTTCCCACACGATATTTAACGGCGGTGGCCGTGACATATATCAGGACCGCAGATATCGTCGATTGCAGTGGTGTCCAATTACTTGTTGGTAGATTGTGTATTTTAGAGGCATGTGGAGAACCAATATCATATTAAGCAGGTGGTCATAACGATTTGAATCTTCGGTGTAGGGAATACTTCTGGCCGCTCCGGTAGTGCAGTGGTCTAAGCGGTGCCTTTTGACCATTCGTCCGAGAAAGGGTCCGAATTCGAATCCTTATCAGGCATGGATGCTGCATTTGTCTTACGGCATTGGCTTTCTCCCTTCCCTGGAACCAGTGGCCCTAAATAAAGGACGGGCGACTTTTTATAGCCCATTGAGTTGCTCACGGTGGTTGTTAAATCCTCAATTTAAAAAAATCTTATAATTTTTAGAAGTGATAATTTCTTCATGAAGTACAAGTTCATTGTTTGGAATAAGATCATAAAATAAAACAGGTAAAACTTAGTGTATCCATAATAAAACAATGGAAAATAATATAATTAGCTTATTTGAGTTTTAGTTGTTGCTGTAGTAACTAGGTGAAGCTTTAGCATATCAGCTTGTAGGCTAAAACTGTACGCCATAAATCTTTTACCATACTCCCAGCAGTAGAAAACTTTACAAAATATTATTATGGCAGTTGCGTAGATAATGCTAGTAAAAGAGGCATGATAAACCTACAGACCCATTATAAAACAATTATTATATGTTTACTCATCTTAGATTTAGAAGTCCAGCAAGAATAGTGATCGCACAGAGTTTTTCATTTATTGTCCTTTCAAAAGGATCAAATTTGTAAGAACCTGGGGTACTGTACAGCCTTGTTTTTTAAGTGTAAGATTTCTTCACACATATGGGTTATAATGTAATAAATTCTTTTGGGTCATTTCCTGTCCCTTGGTAACCAGTATAATATAGCAGTTGTCCTGGTTATTTGCTAGTCACGAGTTCCTTATGTGGTAGAGGGCAACCTGGGGACGAACCATATTGAAAATGGGCGAAATGGGGTCTAAGGTCAGGACATAGGAGCGGGATCCAATCCATCGTCCTTATGCGCCATAACTTACGTAAAAATGTTTTGATTGCGACAAAAAATTATCATGTTGTTCCGGAGAAATACTGAACTGGTTCTGTTGAATATCATCGAAATGGGGTCGAAGGTCAGGCACAGGAGCGATATTTATTTCACAGTCATTATCCTCATAACTTGACTAAAAATGCTTCTACTGCGACAAATCTTTAGTATGTTGTTCCGGAAGTATACTGAACCAATTCTGTTTAATATAATCGAAATGGGGTCAAAGGGCAGGAGACAGGAGCGAAATTTATTTCACAGGCCATTATTCTCATAACTTTTGCAATAACTTGAGTAATGATTTTTAGTATGTTGCAAAGCGTATCATAATCAATGCATTGCATGATTTTACTAACTTGTCCTATCTTGCTAAAATCAAGAATAGACCTTTCCATTAACTGCTGATATTTGCACAGAATGAAGAGCCTTTTCATGATCAATAAAGCCGTTCCAAGTACGAGTTGATATTGATTCACAGATATTGTATGAAAATATTCTTATCAACTCATTGTTTACTCTTTTAACTTCCTTTTTTGCTAGATTTATGTTATAATGATTTATTATAGATTTTTAACTTTATTTTTTTTGCTAGATTTACATCTGAATGTTATCAAGGCAAATTATTTTGCCTTGCATAATCACAATATACACTGAGTGGCCACTTTATTATGACCACCCAACAGTTTTAAGCAAATGAGCTATGCCTGCACGCTGTTGCCGCCAGAGGGCAAGGCTAGTATAAAAAGGGAAAGCTTAGTGCTTGCGACAGTAGTAGAAGGGATTTTTTGGTGACGAGATGGGTAAAAATGCGATTTGAAGGATTTTAACGTGGGATGATTGTAGGAGCTCGGAGCCATGGAGCGAGTATCACCGAAACCACAGCATTAGTGAAATGTTCCAGAGCAGCAGTTGTTAAAGTGTTTAAAGAGTGGACTGTCAGCCAAAAATTGGGTCTCTACGTGCAACGTGTGGTCGTCATCGACTGGTGACTGCTCGGGCGGAACGGAGAGTGTCCAAACTGGTAACAAACAACACAAGGGCAACAGTGCAGCAAATTACAGACCATCTTAATGAAGAATTCCCTCAAATGACCTCTGCACACACTGTTCGCCGTACACTACATCGGATGGGATATGGCAGCCGAAGGCCAGTTCGAACACCTTTGCTGTCTGCAGTTAAGAAGAGAAAACGTCTCCAGTTCGAACGGAGCACAAGGATTGGACAGTCGATAATTGGAAACAAATTATGTGGTCCGATGAATCGCGTTTTCAGTTGCATCATGCCGATGGCCGAGTGAGAATTTGGCGGAAACAGCACTAAAGCATGGATCCAAAATGCATTGCTACAACCCTTCAAGCTGGTGGAGGCAACGTTATGGTGTGGGGAATGTTTTCCTGGCATGCTTGGGGCCCTTTAATTCGTGTTGATCAACGTCTGACTGGCACATCATATATAAAAATCGTTGCGGACCAAGTGCATCCTGTCATGTGGATGGTTTATCCCAATGGCGATGGCTACTTTCAACAAGGTAATGCGTCCTGCCATAGTGCTCGTATTGTATAGGATTGGTATTGTATACAGACCACTTATCAACATCTCGCGGAGTCCATGCCACGAAGAATCGATGCAGTATTAAAGGCAAAAGGTGGCCCAACGAAGTACTGTGGGGGTGGTCATAATAAAGTGGCCACTCAGTGAATAATTCCATCAAACTCATACAAATTGTTATATGGAAAAAAGTGCAATGATTCCCAAAATTTAAAACTCTTTAGAAACTGTCAAAGACAATATATTATTATAGATCTGTACATACACTTAAAGCTCGAACAGCTTAGAGAATCAAAACCTACAGGTAAGATCAGTGAAATGTTAAACCAACCTAAATAGCATTACTTAAGAAACGCATATAGCGTATTAAATCCGTTTGTTTCTATGGCTTAATGAGCACAAAGATTCGCCAAGCTTTCGCACTCCACTGAGAGGCTTTTTAAGGGCAATGGGAGACATAAAATGCAGGGAATTGGAACACGTAAGGAACAAAGATGATTTTTGAAAATAACGTGTATGACATCACGAGCATATTACATGAAATTTTAGAAAGTAATTACACTGCGCGTAGCGACATGTTTCAGTCTTTTAATAACGCATTCCAAACCATTGGTAGTTCAGTAGAGATCATATGAATGCATGCTACTTTGCTGGAGATGATATGATCTGTACTGAACTACCAATGGTTTGGCATGTGTTATTAAAAGAGGGGAACACGTCGTGTAATTACGTGCTAAAATTTCATGTAATATGCTCGTGATATCATCGACGTTATTTTCAAAAATCATCTTTGTTCCTTACGTGTTCCAATTCCCTGCAGTTTATGTCTACCATTGCGTTGAAAAAGCCTCACAGTGGAGTGCGAAAGCTTGGCGAATCTTTGTGCTTATTACGTAATAAAAATAAGCGGATTTAATACGCTATATGTGTTTACTGAGTATTCACATTGTGGTGTATTAAAAATAACGTTACCGATGCTAAATAGCATTATTTAGCAAATGTTGCCACTGTATGATAATTATGCTGTATGCACTTAATTTTTAGTACTTTGAAATATGATCACAGAGACATGTGCTTCTTACTTGAAATATTTTTATAATTTTTTTTTTCACTTTTAGCGTAAACCATATGGGAGACAAGCCCTGTATCGTTGCTAAAGAACATTTCTAATAAATTTTCCACCGACTCCAACAAAAGTAATCCCCTAAAACAATTCTGTGATTTCTTATGGGTAACATAAAAGGGTGCTCCTGTGACCGAGTTGTCAGAGGCACTGTCTTCATATGTTTGGGAATTACAAGCACACCCGTTGAACGGTACTTTTCTGTATGCTGCCCACTACAAGCAGAAAGAGTGAATACCGATAGAAAATATATTTCAATAAATGTAGCCCACAAACCTGCGGAAGGTTTTCCCAGAGGCCTTTCCCAGTCGATTGGCTCACTTGAAGCTAGCATACTGGTTTTTATTTCGAAAAACTACGGTGCTCCCATTAAAATCAATGGCAAAATTCATTACGATGGCCATAATAACGATGGTGCTCGGATGTTTAAAATCCTTCACGTGAGTTTGGCCTATACAATACGGTGAGCACTCTATCTCGTTGAGGACTTTTCTGGAGTTCTC
The DNA here is from genome assembly GCA_039090855.1 of Macrothele yani. Classification (NCBI taxonomy): domain Eukaryota; kingdom Metazoa; phylum Arthropoda; class Arachnida; order Araneae; family Macrothelidae; genus Macrothele; species Macrothele yani. The sequence goes on from CM077029.1 coordinate 17,867,159, forward strand.
CAGCCTTTGTAAAAAGTCTCTAATTAAGAAATAAAAATATATTGGTCTAAGACCTAGACTTTTGGCTCTTCACGCTGTTCGTTTGGAGCTAAAGTAGCGCTTTTGTTGTTCTTATCGCAAAACGGCAACTGGTTCTTTCATTGCTTGAACGACTTTGTAGCCCAAGAGGTGTCAGGATTTTGTGGATGAATGGGTGTAGCAGACATAACATTTGGACCCAATGGGTCTCGTGACTATAAAAAACAAAACAAAGTAAAATAAAAAGATATTCACCATAAACATTGAGACAAATATCGTAGCTTTGTTCCAAGTTTGGGAAACCTATGAGTTATAGTGAAAACTTTCGAGCGCATCATATTCGTAGATTAAAGTACGATTTTCTTGCACGTATTTGTATTTGCTTTAGTTAGGTTAAAAATACTCCTTACCAGAGATGGAAACCGGTCACGGGTCAACGGGTCGACAATTTCTTACTGACCGGGTCAAGGTGTTTCTGACCCGATTTTATTCCCGTTTTATTTTTGAAAAGAGAAAAATATATTCCAAAGAAAAATGCGCGTTGTGGAATTCTGTAGTCGATACTGGTGCCCACGGAGTGAATAATGATTTGCCATGCAAAAATATTGTCGTCTCTTTCTTAAAGTAACGAAGATTTCCACCGACCGAAGTCAAACATACCGACACCATATCGTAAAAAGATACTTCCTTTGCGTTTTTTAGAGTGCGATTGTGCGACTGTTCAGGACAAGGTACAGGCAAACGCCATTCGCCTGCTTCTCAGCTAATTCACTCTCTCCGTGCGAAGTTCACTGTATGACTGAGAGTTACTTTTCACATCGCATCTTTTACATTGAGAATTCAGAGGTTTTCGATTGATGTGCTAACATCACGTTCCCATGACATGTCATGTCGAAATTAACTCCTTATTTCTTAATATGGATGGATTTAATATTAATGACGTTGAGAAAGATGTCGAGGCCAATAAATACGTGTTGGTTGAAAACCACAAGGGAAAGAGTGAATGCTGGAAATTCTTTAGACTCATTAAGGAACCGGTGAATAATTCTGTGTTGTTTGGTCTTGCTCGTTGTTCAAAATGTGGAATGTGTTTAATTACAAAGAAAGATGTCGACGGTGTAAGAAGAGATTATGAAACCAAACATCTAACGGATCATATGAAAGTATGCGCACTTCCATCAAAGCGTGGAAAGAGTGAACAATTTAAATACATTACAAAACATACATTTGTGTAATCGTAAATAATGATTCCCATTTGAATATACTCACGGTCATAGTCAGCCATTACTTCTGGATTACGCAAAATAGTGGCACTAAAAATGGCACTAAAATTTAGCAAGTAACCAAATTTTATTATTAAAAAAGGATTTCAGTTATTAAATATCAAGCAGTTATTGGGATGAATATATGCATTACGTTTGTGTGTGTATATATATATATCATCATCATCATCATTGTCAACCATTATCAATCCACTGCTGGACGAAGGTCTCCCCAAGTTTCCTCCACAACGGTCTGTCTTGTGCCAGTCTCCTCCATGTCACTCCTGCATACTTTCGAATTTCATCCACCCATCTTCCATGTGGTCTTCTTCTGGGTCTTTTCCTGTCCCTTGGAATCCAATCTAAAATTTCGGCTGTCCATCGATGGTCTGTTCTTCTGGCAGTATGTCCAGCCCATTGCCATTTCAGGGATTTAACTCTGATCATGATGTCTTCCACTCTTGTCATTTTTCGGATCCACGAGTTTTTCTTCTTATCTCTCCTGGTTACACCAAGTATGCACCTCTCCATGCTTTTTTGAGTTGTCTGCAGCCTTTGTATGTCTCTTTTAGCTAAGGTCCACGTCTCTGCACCATACGTAAGCACTGGAAGGATGCATTGATCAAACACTTTTCTTTTAAGACATAATGACATATTGCTCTTGAAAATTATGCTGTTTCTTCCAAAAGCTTTCCAGGCAAGTTTTGTACGCCGATTAATTTCTTCACCAATGTGACCTCACTTGATATCTGCTGTCCAAGATAAACGTACGTGTCTGTTATCTCCAGCTTTTCTCCATCAATCGATAAATCTTCATTTCTTGTAAAAGCATTGTACATCACTTTTGTCTTCTGAAAGTTCATTTTTAATCCCACTTCTTTACTCTTGTCAGCAAGTTCCTGGATCATACTCTGTAGCTCTGATGGGGTAGTTGCAAAAATGACTATGTCATCAGCAAAACGAAGGTGGGTTAGATAATCTCCATTAATCTTTATCCCTTTGTTTTCCCAGTTCAGTGATTGAAAGACTTTTTCCAATGTGGCATTAAAGAGCTTCGGAGATATGGTGTCACCTTGTCTCACTCCTTTTCCAATTTTTATGTGTGTTGTATTTTCAAACAGCCGAATCTTTGCACTTGCATTTTCATAGATGTTATTAATAATATTAATGTATGCATCTTCAATACCGCAGGATTTCAGAGCCATTGCAACTGCTGATGGTTTCACCGAATCAAAGGCTTTTCATAATCGATAAAAAGCCATGCACAATGGAAGCTCATATTCCCTCGCTCTTTCAATTAGTTCTCTTAGTACGTGGATATGATCTATTGTGCTGTAGCCACTCCTGAATCCAGCTTGTTCTCTCGGTTGAGCCATGTCCAGTGTCACCTTCAAGCGGTGTGAAAGAACTTTAGTGAAGATTTTATAAACCACTGATAAGAGGCTGATAGGTCTGTAGTTCCTGAGATCCTCAATGTCACCTTTTTTATGTAGCAAGATCATTGTAGCGTTGTTCCAAGCCTCAAGAATTTTCCCTTCATTAAGGCATCGAGTGAAAATTTGGGCGAGTACTGTTTTGATTTCTCCATTTGCTTCTTGTATGATGTCTACAGTAATTCCATCTTCTCCTGGAACTTTTCCCGCTTCATGTTCTTGATTGCATGTGCAACTTCTGCTGGAAGGACTGGAAGAACTCTGGTACTGGTACCTTTCATGATGTCTGAGTACATGTATCATCCCTTTCATATAATGTGGAGTAGAAATCTTTCACTCTTGTCAAAATTTCGCCTCTATTTATTGTTACAGAACCATCTTCTTTTCTCAGTGCCATAATCTGTTTTTTCCCTTTACTGAGATGTCCCTTTGCTATCTTTAGGCTTTGGTTGTTTTCAATTGCTTTCCTTACTAGTTCACAGTTGAATTTCCTTACGTCTTCAGTGATACTTTTTCGTACTGTCTTGCATAGCTCTATATATTCCACTTTTGGAAGTCACATCTTCTTTAGTTGTCCTCATCACTATTCTTTTTTGCATCAACATTTTGGTTTTTCCTGATAATTTGTTCACATGCAATTTGTTCTTAGACCCAGCTAATTTTGTTGCTGTTTCCATAAGAGCTTTGGTTACTTTTCTGTTAACTTCAGAAATATCCACTTCTTCCGATGTTAGGCCTTCTAAAGCAGAGAATCTGTTCTTCAGTTCCAATTTGAAGGTATTACGGTGTTTTTTAAGGTTGGTTATGTCAATACATTTTGTTTGTCTTATGAGCTTGCTACGTTCGAGTTTAGTGTTGAGGTGCATCTTACATCTTACCAATCTATGGTCACTGCCTGTGTTGAACTTGTTTAGCACACTGCAGTCTTCTATGACGAATTTTTTGTTACACATAATAAAATCAATTTCACTTGTCGTCCCATTTGGATGTCTCCATGTCCATTTCCTGTGTGGCTTTTTCTTGAAAAAGGAGTTCAAGATGAAAAACCCTTCTGCCTCTGCAAACTCTAAGAGAGTATTTCCACGCTGGTTTCTGTTGCCGTGACCGAATTTACCTACTGAAGTTTCATTCTGTTGCCGTGACCGAATTTACCTACTGAAGTTTCATTCTGTTGCCGTTGCCTTATTTTTGCATTGAAATCTCCCATAATTATCTTCAAGTGCTGCTTACCTTTATTATTTAGATCACGAATTTCCTCATAAAATTCTTCAATTTCTTCTTCAGCATGACTTGTGGTGGGTGCATAAGTTTGAATAATCTGAGCCTGGTATCTTCTCGAGAGTTGGATAACGAGTCGTGCAGCTCTGTCAGAGGAACTTTCAACTTCTACAACTTTATCCTTCAGTTTCTTGTTTATTATAAATCCAACACCACTAGTTCTGCCAGTATCTGTCCCACGATAGTAGAAGAGATGTCCACTTTTCAGTTCAATGAGATCTTCTCCTTTTCTCCTTACCTCACTTAGCCCGACGATGTCCCACTTGATCCTTTGTAGTTCCTCTTCCAATTCAAGAAGCCTTGAATCAGAAGATAGGGAGCGTCCGTTGTACGTAGCCAAGGTCAGCATCAGATGGCAGCCTAGTCCGGTCCTCCGGGGATTCTTAGCACCCTCTGCCTTCATGTCGCACTGGCCGCTGCCTTGGCCAGGTACATTCCAGCTGCCGGAGACTGAGGGCCAAGATTTAAATTGTGGAGTCATTTTGGATATATATATATATATATATATATATAAATTGAGTTTCGAATTTATAGTTCAAAGCAGATTTGTCCGGGTCAGTTACGGGTCCTGATCGGATCGGGTCGGGTCGTGGTCGGGTTCGACATTTTTGACCCGTTTGCAACTCTGCTACTTACAAACAAAGTAAAATACAAGGAAAATGCAAGAATCCTCAAGCTATGGCTGTTCTTCTTTTCACTTTCAAAGAAGCTTTATTGTTAAAACACGAAAGACCCTTCCCCCACATACACAACAATAACACACGTGGAAGCAATAACTGCAAAATCCCCTAAGAAAAAACCTATGCGAAATACAATACAGAATAATCACACAAGAATCTTACTGCTCATAACACATAGCAATTATAAAGAATTATATAAGTGGGTTACACTAACATAAATAGCTAGAGTGCGTGCTGGTATGCAAGTGATCCACGTTTGTTGCGACTGCGCACGACCGCACACCCTGTGGTGGCGCTAAAAGAACGAACCGGTAGCCTTGTAAACCGGCGTGTAGTCGATGTCCACGAAAGCAAAAAACACCGGCCAACGCAAGCAAGAGTACAGAGTGACAAGAATGCCGGGTAGACGCCAGAGACGTCGATTTACGCTACTTACGGACTTTGAGAGAGGCCAGAACATCGGGCTGAAAACCGTAGGGTGGTCGGCGCGCCGTATAGCCCGCCACGTGGATCGTTCTGACTATACCGTCCGACTGTGTTGGGAGAAGTAGACAAGTGACGGCAGTGCCACAATGCGGATCGGCTCCGGACGGACCAGGAGGACCACCGGTAGAGAGTGTCGACGGATCGTGCGCCAAGCACGAACGGATCCCACGGAGACCCGGTCCATTATACAGGCAGATGTAGCTGCTCATGTGTGCCGACGAACCATTTCCCGACACCTCCAGGAAGCGTATCTGAGATACCAGCGCCCCTTACGCGTGCTGCCATTAACACCGGAACATCGCCGGCTCCGTTTGCATTGGTGCCAAGCCAGAGCGACGTGGAACGCCACAGACATGCGACGTGTGGTGTTTAGCGGTGAGTGACGCTTCGTTTTAGGGACAGATGATCATCGTGTCCGGGTGTGGAGGTCCCCGGGTCAATAGCACAATCTCAACCTCGCTATCGAGTGCTACACGATCCCCCACTACATGCACTATCGTCTGGAAAGCCATTGCGTACAATAGCCGATCAGCTCTATAGTAGTGGCATGTGGATCATTGACGGGTCACCGGCATGTGGATGAGATCCTACAGCCCCATGTGCTCCCATTCCTGGCCGGGATTCCATGTGCGTTATACCAGCAAGATAATGCCCGCCCGCACACGGCTCGGGTTCCCCAGGACTGCCTACGTCATGTCCAGACACTTCCACGGTCTTCCAGCTCCCCGTACATGTCCCCTATCGAGAATGCGTGGGACCAGTTGAAACACCGGCTGAAGCCGTCCCGCACTATCTGGGGTTTGGAGCACACCGTCTAACACGTGTGGGCCACCTGCCGCAGGACAACAACAGGCGTCTGTTCGCCTCCATGCCGGACCGTATTGCAGCATGTATCGCCACACAAGGCGGTGCAACTCGCTATTGAAGATCACCGGACTGCGTGCCACAGCTCCCTCTGTAATTGTCCTGCAGCTCTGTTTCTGCCATCATATGTATCATTCATCTGTATCATTACGTCCATAAAATATTAGTTCAATCCGATGTTTACTCCTCGGTGCGCAAATTTCATAGTCCGTGAGTGCATTATCAAAATTAGCAGATTATACGATTCAGGATCCCGTATTTTGATGGACGACCGGTTGAATTAGCACATAAGGAGACTATGCCGTATTACCAAAACTATAGTTAATAGAGCAAAAATGATACCATTTTTGAAATCAGCGCCCCAAATATATCCAAGAATAAATCTAACTTTTGAGAAGGCATCAAAATGTGTGTTGAGCAGTGTAATACTCGTAGAAGCTGTCTTGAAGGACAGGGAGGCCGAACGCGTTCCTAATAATTTGCTATTTAAGTGTATATATAGACGCCAGGATTTTAGATTGGATTCCAAGGGACAGGAAAAGACCCAGAAGAAGACCACATGGGAGATGGGTGGATGAAATTCGAAAGTATGCAGGGGTGACATGGAGGAGACTGGCACAAGACAGACCGTTGTGGAGGAAACTTGGGGAGACCTTCGTCCAGCAGTGGATTGATAATGGTTGACAATGATGATGATGATGATGATGATAGACGCCAGGAATAAACAAGTATGCGGAGAATACAAAAACAACAACAATCCCCCCTCCTAAAAAAAAAAACAACCAGAAAGATGACACCGAATTTTCGGTTATAATGAGCACATCTTTTGAATTCGTTCTGACACGAATTAAATTTGTCAAAGCTATTCAAAGTCAATGGAACCGGTTAGGAAAACAATTGACCGGTTTCTACAATCGACAAAACATTCAGAAATAGGAACATTTACATAGTTCCACCAGCGGCTAAAAAGCATGTTACGAAAATTAACAAATGATGCACAAAAAGTTTCTCAAGGAAGATATTAGAGACAAAGAGATTTTCAAATCAAATAGTTAAAAGAAGAAATATAGAAGGAAACATGATATAACACTATGTATGCTTTCGGAAGAATTTTGTATAAGGGAAAAGTTGAAAATTAAGGGAAAAATATTCTTCATGGAAAAGGCTTTGCTAAGGAAAACGAACTTTTCAAATACGTCTCCCGGAAGCAGAGATAGTGAAAAAAAAAAACCCCAAGTTTCGACCTTAACTCACCCAGCGGGAAGTCTGCATTATTTAAAGAGGATAATGCTCCACATCTCTATTGCAGTGAATGATGTAAAGAAGAAATTTCTGAAAAATGTGTTTACAAGCGGCGACACAGCTGCAGATTGAAGTACACAAAGCACCACCTACCGACAGAACTATGAACTACAAAATTCCTATTAGCCTAAGGTGTTCTACAAGGTAAATGATATCCTGTGTTGAAAGAATTGTTTAAATCGCACATGTAGAAGCAGAGATATCAAGAAAAACATATTCAGAATTTGTGACTTCTAGAAGCGAAATTGTGCATTATTTTGGGAAAAAAATAACCACACAGAATTTGCATAGTCAGTAGTATCTGACGAAAGAAAGAAGTTTTAAATTGGGGTTTCTGACCCGCAGATATTGCTGTGTGATTTAAGAAACATTTGAAATTATATGAGAAACATTTTGCAGCGCAGACGGCCCCAAACAAAGAAAGACAAATTCAAATCAGATTCTAAAAGCCCCTACACACACAGACTTTTACCGAAGTTTTTTCACCTCAAAACCGTCGTACACTTTTAGACCTGTGTGTGTGTGTTGACAGGGTTATGCGCCCTAAGGCGACGCCTGGAGAGGGGTGAGGACGTTTTTCAGATTCGTGGTGACGTTCAAATTTTTGACCTTGAGAGGAACGAAACCCGAGTTTTGAGCGCCTGTGTGTGGGAAAATTCCCTCCAAAGTGAAGTTTTTTTCTACACCAAGGTTACCAGTGGCGCACAGAGGAATTCCTGTTGGGGGAGGGGCTACATGTATATGTGAGTATGTGTATACGTACATAGTACAGTATATATGTATACATATATATGTGTGTGTATGTATGCATACAATATAGATATGTATACAATATGTATATATACAGTGCATAAGATAGACACATATACATTAGATAGATAGATAAAAGAGTTGACATACGGGGCTTGGGGGGAGACTTAAGCTCCAAAGCCCCCTCCCCCGTGGGTGCGCCCGTGCGCGGCATAGATAGGAGATAGGTGCTAGCCGATTTTTGTTTGATTTTGTTTGTCAGATAAAGATATGGCTATTTTCACACTGCTAGCCACCCGAAATGCAACATCAAGAAGGACACGAGATAGCAAAGCCAGATTTACTGGACACATAACAACAGATACAAAGATGAAACGATTGAGCTCACAGGCCCGTGCGACTTGCGGAACACGCAGACATCAATAGTTCGTGTGGCCCCCATGGCTGGCAATAACGGCCGCTACACGCCGCGGCATCGAACGTAAGAGGCTTTGGATGTGGGCCTGGGGTATGTCGGTCCAGGCTGCTTCCACACGTTGCCACAGTTCATCAGGCGTAGACGCGGGTGGTGCTGGCCGGGCCACTCAATTCCCGATCAGCGACCAGACGTGTTCGATGGGCAACATATCAGGAGAACAGGCGGGCCACGGCAGCAGTGACACCTGGTGGGCCGTGAAGAATTATTGCACGATGCATGCCACGTGCGGGCGCACATTGTCCTGTTGAAACGTGGCCGCTGCCAGGTCCTGCAGGTAAGGAAGGACTACAGGCTCCAAAACGTCCAAGATGTAGCGGTGGCTGTTGAGTGTACCGGCGATGCGTACCAGAGGGTTGCGGGTGTCATATCCCATTGCGCCCCAAACCATGACGCCAGGCGATGGACCGGCATGGCGATGCATAATGCAGGCGTCATACAGTCTCTATCATCTGACCGTCTCACGCGTATCCGACCATAGTGGTGTTGCAGGCAGAAGCGGGATTCGTCGGAGAAGAAAATGTTGTGCCATTCCGTAGTCCAGATGCGGCGTTGAACGGCCCACTGCCGCCGCACTCCACGGTGGTGTAACTTCAATGGTAATCGGAGCAATGGGCGCCGTGCAACAAGTCCCCGCTCCTGCTGACGACGTCGAACGGTACGTGCTGACACAGGTTGTTGCGCAACACACCTTAATTCCTGCGCTAACGTTCGTGATGTGGCGGTGCGAGCCGTCAATGCCCGCCACACAACATGCGGGTCCTCTCGTTTGGTAGCGTGCCGCGGCTGCGGCAATCGCTCACGTCGGTCCGTCCGTCCTTTCTGCACCCACCGAATCCATACTCGCTTCACTGTATCTGGATGTCGTCCCACACGGGCGCCAATGTCTCGGTACGATAAACCGCTGTCGCGATAAGCCACTATTCGTCTTCTGTCGAACTCCGAAACGTGCTGGAATGACTGGCGTATTCTGCGACGAGACATCAGGAAGCTTCCCACGCACAGGTCCAGCAGTGCAACACACTTCCACTACTTACTGTGCACCCTTTTTATAGTGCTTCTCTGTGGCGTGCTGGGCGCACATGATTATCATTTGCCCTGCAATGCTAATCGTTCGCATGTCCTCTCGCGGGCGATGCATGCTGCGAATTTTAGGCCACTCGGATGCTTTCTTTTTGGTGTTGCATTTTGGGTGGCCAGCAGTGTAGTTACACACTTTCCTTTTCTTTAAAAAAAATTCTTTTTTGAAAAATTTAAGTTGAATAATGGAAATAAAAATAAATAATACAAAAGAACAACGAATAATATATATATATATATATATATATGCTATAAAATTTAAAATTTATGGTTTTAAACATTTCAACTAATAATAAATTAATTAATAAAATTAATTATAATTAATTTTATTAATTAATTTATAGTATTAATTACGGTATTAACTATTATAATTGTATGTTCGATAGAACCGATACAAATTTGTCCTTGTTTAATTATCTTATAAAGAATAAGTAGCTAAAAAAATGAGAGCGTAATTTAATTTGAAACAGTAATTTGCTGTGCAAATGTTATCCCAGTATAGATTTCTGTTACGTTTGTAAACACATTCAAACATTTGTGTAATATTAAAAAGAATAATAATAATTATAAAAATATATGAAATAATGGATATTCAAAATATTGCTATTAATTTATTTAAAACATCATTTCCCAAATTTTCATACTAACATATTTCGGATTGAAAGAATCACCATTAATAACTTCCTTGATCACTCCAACATTTGACATTTCTAAATTAGACATTTACCACCATTTGATCTTGCCTAGGTACTTTCCCTCTGTTATTAAAGTAATCCAAATACATATTACGGCTTTGTTTAGCTGCGTCGGTAGAATTTTTTAGTTCGCTTTTGCAAGTCACTTTTTGAGTTTCGTCGTAGAAAGTTGTGCAGTATGCATGTGCCAAGCACAATGTAGTCTAAGTTTTTTAGAGAAACATTTGTCTCTGTGTGGAAAATCCTGAACGTCGAAGCCAAACATCCAAACGCATTTTTCAACACATTTCTCGCCTTCGACAACCTGTTGTTAAAAATTCGTTTATATATATTTTTCTGTCTTCTTTTTTATCCTTTTTTCTTCTTCTTTTTTGTTTGCCGAAATTATTACTGCTAACGCTTTGCTCTTTTCTGCAGAAAGGGAAAAACGACAGTTTGTAGAGTTCTGCTGGGAACGAAGATTGACTGAGAGATACTTGGGAATGAAAAGCGCGAGATTTTTAATTTTGTGCCTGTGGCCAAACCTAGTCACGGGGACGATCTCTCTAGGGACCACTAGTGGTCAACCGCAATCCGCGTGAATGTGAAAGTCTGTATGTGGGAGCCTTTAGAAGCAGAGATATCGACAAAAATAAGGTATGCATCTACGTCCCTGGCGAAAAAACTATGCGTTATCTTAAGAAGAAAGTATTCTCAGAAAGTTTTTCGATATGAGCGGTATGGCCCACGAAAGAATATTTTCAATAGAGTTTTCAGGAGCTCAGATTTTGCAGCAGATACATCATAAGCAGAAATTAACACTTACGCTCTCTGCTGGCAAAACCATTCTTCACAAAATATTAGAAATTATATGTAAAACATTTCCCAACAGGAGCTGTATCCGCTGGAGAAAGGAATATTTCAAATCGGAGTTTTAGAAGCAGATATATCGGGGAATACGCAATTTACCATAATGCCCCTAGCAGAGAGTTTGTGAATTATATGAAAATTTTGATATTATATGAGGTACATGTCGCATCAGAAACTATCTAACAAAGAAGGAATTTTTCAAATCGGAAGTTTAGGAGCAGAGATATTGACAAAAATAAGATATACATATATGCCCCCCGGCGAGGAAATCATGCATTATTTTAAGAAGAAAATATTCCGAAAAGCTTTATCGATATGAGTAGTATCGGTACCCGAACGAATTTTTCCCTTTGAGATTTTAGAAGCTCAGACTTTTTGCGACAAATATATCAGAACCAGAAATTAAGACTTACGCTCTATTGGTGGCCAAATCATTTTTTACCAAATATTGGAAATTATTTGAAAAGGATTTCCCATCAGGAGCTGTATCCGGTGCAGAAAGAATTTTTCAAATCGGAGTTTTAGAAGCAGAGATATCTGGGGAAACGCAATTAACCTTACGCCCCCTAGCAGAAAGCCTATGAATTATTTCAAAATTTTGAAATCATATGGAAAACATGCCACACCGGTAGCTCTATCTAATAAAGAAAGAATTTTTCAAATCAGACCATTAGAAGCAGAGATATTGACAAAAATAAGATATACATCTACGCCCCCTTCTGGCGGAGAAACCATGTAATATTTTAAGAAGAAAATAGTCCGAAAAGGTTTGTCGATGTAAATGGTATCGGTCTACGGACGAATTTTTTCAATCGAGATTTTAGAAGTTCAGATTTTATTGCAAATACATCAGAAGCAAAAATTAACCCTTACGCCCCCTGGTGGCCAAAGTATTCTTTACCAAAAATTAGAAATTATACGCAAAAGTTTTTCCATCAGGAACTGTATTCGCTGAAGAAAATAAAATTTCAAATCGGAGTTTCTGAAGAAGAGATATCCGGGAAAACATAATTTAATTTTACTCCCCCTAGCGGGAAATCTATGCGTAACTGGAAAAATAACTATACCTAAAATACTCTCCGACATAAATAAAATCGGAAGATAAAAGAAATATTTGAATCGGATGCTTAGAAGCAAATATATGTAATAAAATGCATTTTGAATTCGACTTCATCTGCAACGCCCTCTAGCGGCAAAATTGTACATCGTAAAAAAAACAGAAACGAAATAAATGGTCATGATTCACACATTTGAAGCTTCCCAATGCGAATTTTTTTCAAATCGGACTAATAGTTGCAGAGATATGGTGTCTACAAACGGACGGACAAACCGATAACATAGGCACGATCTTTTTTTATAAAAGACGTGCTAAAAATGGATACTCTGCCTAATTCTAGAGGCAACAAAAGACCGCAGATTTGTTTCTCATTTTGAACAAAATCGCAGCTACATGAAGTGCCCTATACTTGTGTGTATGAGTGTTCCTCGAACCATGCCTGGTGGTTGCGGTTCTCAACTACACTCAATGGACAAAACCTTAGATATACTTACCAAATAGCGTGTTGGTCCTCCTTTAGCGAAAATAACAGCCTGTTCACGTCAAGGCATCCACTTCACCAAATGCGGGAAAGCTTCCGGAGATAATGCCAGATATGTTTTTTACGGCATTGTCCACAAATCCACCAGAGACGTCGGTCCATGGTCCATAGATCTGATATCCCGCCCCACGGCACCCCAGAGAATTTACACAGGGTTTAAATCCGGGCACCTTGGGGGCCACTGGATGGGTTCAAATACATATGAGTGTTCCTCGAGCCATGCCTGGATGGTTGTGAATCTATGGGGCGGCGCATTGTTCTGCTGAAACAGACCCTCGGCGGAAGGATGAGCGAAGGCCATGAATGGGTATAAGTGATCAGCCAGCACATGTTGGTAGCGTGCTGCGGTTAAAGACATCTCTAGACACGCCAAGGGAACTACTGTGTCTCATAAGGAGGCTCCCCAAACCATCACAGAGCCACCACAGCCTTCAAGAGAGCCGACGAGGCGATGGCCTCATGCTGTCGACGCTACGTCCGCACGCTCCCGTCTGTTCGGTACAGCCAAAACTGGTAAAAACTGGTTTTTAGCTGTACCCAATTTGACCACACGACACGGCGTCACTCTGCAGAGATGCAGTTTTGACGTTCCCGGCATCAGACGAGGCGTAATGTCTGATAACGGGCAATCAACGGTGGCACACGAGTAACGCGTCAACGCCCGTAGCCCTTGCTACGCAGCGTGTGCCATACCGCTCACTCGCTGACACTGCTTGGGCCTCCGACATTTAACCTGGATGTGATTTGGATGTCTTTTCCACGTGGCCGGTTTGTACAATCCTGGACAGTGTACGTTGACCCCAGTCATCAGTGGCTTGTGGTCGCCACCGCTTGCTTTCTGGGCGCTGGTACGTCCGTCGATGGTATACTCGCGGTACATACTTGCCTTCCAGAACCACAGGGTTCTTACCACTTGGGCGATAGAATGATTCATCTGTATTACGCCGACAATGCGTCCACGATCAAAGTCGCTCAGATCGCCACGTTTATCCATGTTCGTCGACTACGATAAGCTGTTAGGAAGCCCTGCTGTCCGGCTATTTATCGCCTGCGTTCGGTATGGTTCTGCTTCACTCTACGCGGGGGATTCCCATGTCAAGTGCTGATCACTCCTATTGATATCGTTTCGTCTACTGAGTTTATATAAGAGTGAATTTTCCTGGCTTGTTCCCTTAAAATAAATGTACGAAGGTAAGCTGGTTTTGGAATCAGAGTTTAGTCTTCAATCCTCAACACTGCAAAATGAAATTCAGATTATTCGAGGAAAATGCGTATTTAAATAAACAACTAGGGCTTCGTATAGAAGATGAACATATCAGTGTTAATAACTGAATTAATGAGATATCGTTCTGATATCATTTACGTTGCCTTCCTTGAACGCACGTCAAACGTAAATACTACTTTTTTACGCTTTCCAACCGTAGGTTGTAGAAGCGTATATGCTCCAGCTCTGTCTCTGTGTCCGCACGATAACTCCAGTAAAATTGGTTCAATTTCGATGAAAGTTTAGTATGTGTTAGGGACAACCTGGGGACGAACCCTATTGAAAATCGGCGAAATGGGGTCAAAGGTCAGGACATAGGAACGGGATCCATTCCATCGCCCTTATGCGTCATAACTTACGCAAAAATGCTTCGATTGCGGCAAAACTTTAATGTGTTGTTCGGGAGGTATACTGAACCGGTTCTATTGAATATCATCAAAATGGGGTCAAAGGTCAGGACACAGGAGCGAGATTTATTCCACAGCCATTATCCTCATAACTTGACTAAAAATGCTTCTATTGCGACAAAAAACTTTAGCATGTTGTTCCGGAGGTATACTGAACCGGTTCTGTTGAAAATATTCGAAATTGTATCAAAGGTCAGGGCACAGGAGCGAGATTTATGCTACAGCCATTATCCTCATAATTTGAGTAATGATTTCTGGTATGTTGGGAAGCGTATACCAATGCATGGCATGATTTTACCAAATTGTTTAGTACTGTCTAAAATTCAGGAAAATTGCTAGCACGGTCGAAAAGACTGAAAATTTAAAATTTTTGCCGTAATATCAGGCATTAAGTGTGGCTTAAGAAATGGCGTTTGAACAAAAATAGCTGCAATTTAAACTTCATGCATATAAATCACAAAATTAGTTTTACCTTGTCCATATCAAATTTATCCATGGTTGGTATATAGGATACATCACAGTCCTCCGTAATTTGGAAGTATTTACCTGAAAAATAATGATAATAACTGAAGTTAATTAAAGTGATACCTTATATTAAATAAAATCAACCTTATTAAAGAAAAGTTTAAGAACCTCTTAATTAAAATTGTTTAATATCGAATAACAGCATATGTAGAGGTATTTTATCGCATAAGGGCGTTAAAGCACCGAGCACAACACGATTCTGAATAACGTGATAAAGAACAGCAGAGCCAAAGTTTTTTGGTATCAAAAACCGGTATTATGAAAAGTTTGGAATGTTCTACAGCATTCGTTATCAAGTAAAACGTCAGGAAATTCCAAAGAAAGAAAGATATGATTCCAGACACAGATTAACAGGGGGGAGGGGGTAATGGCGTGATTCGTTGATTGAATACAAACACTGTACTTCCCGTTAGTTAATTTCTACCCAATGATTTACCTACTACAATTAACCCGGATGATATTTCATAAATTGGTTAATGAGCTCAAACTGCCTTGGGAAGAACTAAAGATTTTAATTTTAATGGTGCAAATTTAGAAGTAACTGTGCCTACATCTTCTTTTGTTAAAAGATATCATACAAGGCCCAAATCGAAGAAACAATTAATAGATTTAAGACGATTTTGATTATGTCTTAAAAGAAAAGTATTTAATCAATGCATCCTTTCAGTTTTTACTTATGATTCGGAGACATGGATTAAAAAAGACATGCAGAGATTGCGGACAACTCAAAGAAGCATGCATTCGACGCATTCTTGGTGTAACCAAGAAAGAAAGAAAAAGGGGTGCACGAATCAGGAATGTGACAAGAATTGATGATATAACGATCAAACTAAAGACCCTCAAATGTCAATGAGCTGGATCTTCCTAGAACAACTGACCACTGTTGAACAACTGAAACATTACACTGGATACAAATTTGAAGATGTGTATCCGTTTTATGGTGTAAACACGACAAGGATCGTAAGCCCGATAATATCCGAAAACTTGAAAATTTCGTCGTCCTGGAGCGGAAATTGAACCCGCGTCTCCCGGATAGAGCTCGAGTATGCTAACCACTACACCACCCAGACCGACCAAGTGCCAAGTTTCCGATTAATTTGAATATAACCACCACAGCATTCGCTAGTCGAAGCAACCGGCTTTCATGTTAAGCGATAATCTGGAGGTTAAGAATTCTATCCCGGGATTGCCCGGAGGAGCAGATAAATCATGAGTGGAATACGGGATTACACCATATAACCATCAGATATGACCATCCTTGTCGTATTTACACCAAAAAACGGATTCACATCTTCAAATTTGTATTATATGGTGAAATCTCGTATTCCATTCATGCTTACACTGGATTGTAAGGAATAGGAAATTTCCAGGAGATGAATGGATGGAAATCTGATGAATGCCAGAGTGACGTGAAAGCGAATTGCTCCAGACAGAGAGCTGTGGAAGGGAGGTGGGTGACCTTCATCCAGCGGTGAATTGAGAACGGTTGTTGTTGTTTTTGATGATGATGAAATGAGACAAAAATACTGAAGTGCAATTGAGGAACATCAGGATGATGTCGATTTTACCGAAGTATTTAAAAGCCGTAAATAAAAGACGTTGGGGTAAAATATCTTTGTTCGTTATCTGAAACGTTGTGTCATCTACAGCAGTCCAGAACATGTTGCTGTTGGGTGGACGTTGTGTCATATATATATATATATACACTATCTACCGACAAGTAATTGGACACCCCAGCAATCGGCGATATCTGCGGTCCTGATGCACGTCACGGCCGCCGCCGTTAAATATCGTGTAGGAAACAACAACGCAACCAGTCGCATGCAAGATGCCACGCAGTTCGGAGCTCTCTGTTTTCGAGAAAGGTGTAATCGTCGGGTATCACAGAAATGGCCGATCCATACGTGACATATCCAGCGAGTTGAAGTACCCAAAATCGACAGTGGCCTACGTGATTGGCAAGTGGAAGATGAGAGGTGACTGTCGGAATGTGCCCCGACCCGGCGGACCCACAAAACTGGGAGTTAGAGACCGACGGGTGCTGGCCAGAGAAATTCGGAAGAACCGCCCCAAATCGATGGGCCACATCCACGAGGAGTTTCAACAGGCATCCGGGAGTGTTCTTTCGATGAATAACATCCGTAAGGAAGCACATCTGCTCGGTTATCATGGACGTGCTGCCGCCCACAAGCCGTTGATCGCCGAGTCCAACAGCGCTGCTCGGCTAACGTGGCGCAAAGAACGTCGACAATGGACCGTTGAACAGTAGAAACAGGTTCTCTGGAGCAACGAATCAAGGTTCACCCTCTACTGTTCAGATGGCAGGGTCTGGGTTTGGCGTCTGCCTGGAGAACGCCTCCTGCCGGAATGTATTGTGCCAACTGTGAAGTTCGGCGGCGGTGGAATTATGCTATGGGGGTGTTTCTCCTGGTATAGCACTGGACCCTTGGTCGCAATTCCTGCTAGACTAAACGCCGAGACCTATTGCACCATTTTGGATGACCATGCGCTTCCTACGTTGTGGCAGTTTTACGGGGTGGGCCCATGTGACTTTCAGGATGACAATGCCATCTGTCATGTTGCGAGGTTTACCATGTCTTGGTATGGTGACAATGGGGTTAATCGAATGGACTGGCCTGCGCAGATCCCGGACCTTAACCCTATCGAGCACCTCTGGGACGAGTTGGAGC
Organism: Macrothele yani; assembly: GCA_039090855.1. Classification (NCBI taxonomy): domain Eukaryota; kingdom Metazoa; phylum Arthropoda; class Arachnida; order Araneae; family Macrothelidae; genus Macrothele; species Macrothele yani. Next base: position 17,884,815 of record CM077029.1, read on the forward strand.
GTCGACTTAAGGGGTGCCCCCACTGTCCGAAATCGGTGAAGGAACTGACCTGTCTTCTCCAAGCCGAGTGGAAGAAAATACCGCTTGCCGTCGTACAACGCCTGGTTGAGAGTATGCCCCAGTGGGTCGCAGCTGTAATCGCCGCTCGTGGAGGCTCCACCAACTATTGAAGGTGAATAAACTTCGTTTTACTTTGCTATCACAGGTGTCCAATTACTTGTTGGTAGATAGTGTATATATCGTACTATGTGTTTGCATGCAATTACGAGAAACGAAGATTTATCGATTGATGGAGAAAAGCTTGAGACAACCGATTCCTGCATTTTTTCTTGTGCAGCAGATATCAAGTGAGGGTAACATTGATGACGAAATTAATCGGCGTGTAAAACTTGGATGGAGAAACAGTACAATTGAAAAGAAACAGTGCAATTTTTAAGAGCAATATGCCATTATGCCTTAAAAAAAGTGTTTAATCAATGCATCCTGCCAGTGCTTCCGTATGGAGCAGAGACATGGACCTTAACTAAAAAAAAACATACAAAGCGTGCAGACAACTCAGAGAAGCATGGAGAGATGCATGCGTGGTGTAACCAGGAAAGATAAGAACAGGAACTTGTGGATAAGGAAAATGACAGGAGTGGACGACATCATGACCAGAGTTAAATCACTGAAATGGCAATGGGCTGGATATGTTGCCAGAAGAACGGACCACCGATGGACAACCGAAATCTTAGACTGGATTCCGATTGACAGGAAAAGACCCAAAAGAAGACCCAATGGGAGATGGATGGATGAAATTCGAAAGTATGCTGGAGTGACATGGAGGAGTCGTCCTCAAGACAGACAATTGTGGAAGAAACTTGGGGTGATCTTCGTCCAGCAGTGGATTGATAATGGTTGATGATGATGTGTGATAATAAGAGTGTCCACAGGTAAATGATATCGTGGCATTTTTTCAACTATACTGTACTCCCTTTTTACTTAGATAAGAAATACTGTACTCAGAAAATTTTTAAATATTGGTTTTGGTGAGGTGGCGTAATAAAAGGAAATATGAATTAAACAATATTTTCAATGCGTATTTTTGAAGTTCAAATATTCTGACAAATGCAAACACACAATCTAGTAGAAAGACATTCTATTCTGCATCAGGCAAAATTTAAAAGCTTATGGAAAATACTGGGCATGCTTACATCTTTTTGACCCAGAAAAAATATTCCTTATCGGTCTTCTGCAGAAAAAATGACCCAATTCAAACAGCAGGCATTTCCGTAAGGTGAAGATTTACTTCTCTAGAAATTAATAATATAAACACCCAGATCCGTCTCTTTGGGACGCTTGACGTCATGCCAACGTCTGCATGTTGTTACGTCATCACTTATCGATAAATTTGTGTGTGCTCTCGCAGTGTCAAAATGATTGCCTGCTATCAGTGGCGCCCATATGAGTACTTTTAGGAGGGGGTGGGGGTGGGGGAAGAAAAATCCTTAACTCCTTCAAGGCTGTCAAACATTTTAGTAAATGTACAAAATACTAAAATACAACAAATATAATTGATACAATCAATCATTAATAGCTTATTATTTTAAAAAATGCTTTAAAAAAAGGTTTCGTGTATTTTAGTGTTTTAAATTTATCCAAAAATTTGGCTATACCAACGACCGCGGGATCACTTTCAGATGTCTGACGTGCCTGCTCCGCAGGACGCACACGAGATAAAGGCAGATAGCAGTGAGAGCACATGTCCGCGTAGCTCAGTTGGGAGAGCGACTTACTCCGGAGTGAGGGGACCCGTTTCGATGCTCGGCGCGGAGAAACTTGTACGTTATAGATGTCATGGTGATCGCGTGCTGATTTAAAAACATTGGATTATTAAGGACTCGAGTTCTATTTTTCCGATCTACAAAATTGGAATTGAATTTTTAATATCACAGCAAGTTGAGTTTGAACGTGATCACACTAAGATGTCAAGGTGATCACGTGCTGGGAGAAATTTCGTTTCAAAGCCACAACATTTTCCTGAAATCACTCTGGTAAACGGAAAAGTGACTGATTTTAAAAACCCGCTAAATCATTCGAAATTTTTTTCTCATAAATTTTAGGTGAAGTGGTACTTCACTCACTTCACCTGACGATCCGCCACTGACCTGGGGACGAGTAGTTACTGCAAGAGCAGAATAGCAGGTTTATGCAAAGAGCAATGCTGTAGGAGAAGAGGATCAGTGGCAACACGGCGCAAGTGATGCTTCAGGAAGAGAACAGTGGGACTATGCGATGAATAGTGTTGCAGAAGAATACAGTGGCAATGTGGAGCGAGTGATCTGCAAGAGATTTACCAATGACAGTATGGAGCGAGAGATGCTGAACTGCTGGAGGAGATCAGTTGCAGTATCAAAAGGAGTGTCGCGGCAGGAGGAGAAGACCAGTGGTAATGTGTAACAAGTGATGTTACAAAGGCAGAAGGCCAGTGGTAATGTGTAACGAGTGATGTTACAAGGGCTGAAGGCCAGTGGTAATGTGTAACGAGTGATGTTACAAGGGCAGAAGGCCAGTGGTAACGTGTGACGAGGGATGTTACAAGGGCAGAAGGCCAGTGGCAATGAGGAGTGATGCTGCAGGAGGGAAAAACCGAGAATGAAGCTGCTCCGGAGTGGGAAGATTTGGGTTCGAATCCTACTGTCGGCGAAAGAAACGTTATATTGGAGCCTGAATGAACAAGAGAGAAGACACCGAATTTTCAGTTGTAATGAGCACGTCTTTTGAATGCGATCTGACATGAATTAAATTTATCAAAGCTATTCAAAATCAACGGAACTCGTATGGAAAGCAGTAGTATCTGACCGGAGAAAGAAGTTTCTCAATCGGGTTTTTAATCCCGCAGATATTGCTCTTAACGGAAACGTGAAATTACGCCCTCTGGTGGCAGACTTTGTGCGTTAAGAAAAATCTGAAATTAAATAAGAAACGTTTAGCAGCGGAAACGCTCTCCAACAAAGGAACAATTTTTGAGATTGGACTTTTAGAAGCAGAGATATCGACAAATATAATATATGCATCTTCGCCATTCTTTACAAATAGTAGAAATCATATGAAAAACATTTCGCATAAGGAGCTGTATGTATACGACACAGGAAGAATTTTTCAAATCGGAGCTTTAGAAGCAGAGATATCGAGGAAAACGCAATTTACTTATCGCCACCTAGCGGAAAATCTATGAATTACCTGAAAATTTTTGAAGTTATATGAAAAACATTTCGCAACGGAAATGCTATCCAACAAAGAAGGATTTTTTCAAATCGGACTCTTAGAAGTAGAGATATTGACAAAAATAAGAAGTACATGTACGCCTCTGGCGGAGAAACCATGCATTACTTTAAGAACAAAATATTCCTAAAAGGTGTATCGACGTGAGTGGTATCAGTCCAAGAACGAATTTTTTCAATCCAGATTTTAGAAGCTCAGATTTTGCTGGGAATATGTCAGAAGCGGAAATTAAGACTTACGCCCCTTGGTGGGCAAACCATTTTTTACCAAAAATTTGAAATTATATGTAAAGGATTTCGCAGTAGGAGCTGTGTCAGGTGTCGAAAGAATTTTTCAAATCAGAGTTTTAGAAGCAGAGATATCGGGGAAAAGGCAATTTACTTTTATGCCTTCTAGAGGGTAATCTATGAGTAATCTGAAGAAGTGATTGTACCTAAAATAGTCTTCGACATAGATGGAATCGAAACGTACATTTTTTTTCAATCTGATGTTTAGAAGCAAATATATGGGATAAAATGTATTTTGAATTCGATATCATCTGCGTTTAGGCCCTCTAGCGGGGAAATTGTGCATCGTAAAAAAAACCAAACAAACAAGATAAAGGATCATCATTAGCACATTTTAAGCTTTCCAATGCAAAATAAGTTTTCAAATCGGACAAATAGTTGCAGAGATATGGTGTCCAAAGGTAGACAGACGGACTGACAAACCGGTAACATAAGCACGATCTTTTTTACAAAAGACGTGCTAAAAAAGGAGTTCCTGGCCATTAGGTATGAAAAAATCGTGTGATAGATATTTCACCAAGTGTATTTAAATAATAAATAAAAAAGTTTTGCCATGAAATGGTCGTCAAATGTTGTTGGTTGACCCGAAATTTGCTGAGCGATTTCGAGCTCCAGCCTTTCTCCTACGTATGAGTCAAATGGATAATGAAGCAGGGGAAAGCCATCTGGAGTTGTTCAATCGGGAAAACAGTCCCTATCCCACACAGCACAGAATATTTCGTATATGTTGCAAGTGCGTAGCACTGAGACTTTTCAGATACGTTGCGCAATGTAACAGTAATGTTTCAGAAACCTTACGGTTACGTCAAAATGTCCTCAAACGTTACATAACTTTGAAACATCGATACGTTACAGTGAAAGGTCTTTGTAACTTTAACATACCAACTTCATGTTACTGTTACGAATTTGAAAGATATTTGTGACCATCATATTACTGTTACGTATTTACTACGTTGAATATTATAGTTTTAATAACCTTTGTAAAATCACAATGAAAAATACCACACTCGACAGCTGTTTGAAAAGCAACAACAGTCGTATTACGAGTTGTTTACGTTTTCACAGGTGCAACGCAGTCCGCTGTCCATTGGGAATAGTGGCGGCGTTTATATGTTGATAACAAAAGAAATAAAAATCGGTCCCAAATGAGGGTGTCGAATTTCTATTATACATGTGGAATACACTATATTTCAGCGAAAAACAGAAAGGAAATCAAATTCTTCATTTCTCTAAATACCTACCAATATGAAATTTCTCAGCTTCAAATAAAAAAAGACATCCAAAGTAATCGAGGTAGTTGCCTTCAATGCACGATCTTAAAAAACAAGAGTCACTGACACTCCAGATAGTAAATATATAGGATCTACAAAACGTACACTAGCAACAAGACTGAATGAACATAAATACGCCGTAAAGAATGGACTTAAAAATTCTGCATTGTCTCGACTCGTTTGCGATGGCCTGCACTATCCAATTTGGAATGATGCTTCCATCATCGTAACACCTAGTGCTGTCTCTACATTGCTGTTCACTGAGAGCCTTGTAATTGCTACTCAGAGACATTTATGCTGTAATGACAATGTTCCAGTATCTGTACCTACAATCTGGAAACTATTTACAGTACCGAATACGAGGCAAACTGAGGACGAAATCACTTAATCTCGTTTTCTGCTGTAGTGCTCTTTGTTGTGGCTCCTGATGAGAACAACACAATTTATACCTACTAACCTTCCTTTATTTTTACAATGCAGTATTATATGTATACCTGCATTCTATTTCCTTTATTTTTTTTATTTCATGATACATGCCACGTCGTTTGACAATTTGATGCCACGTGACATTATGTCATATTCATATCTGATATCTATATTATGTTCACGTAACACTTTATTTAAATTTATTCCTTCTCCTGTATCTGATGATGGGTTCTAGGGAAACCCGAAAGTTCTTATATACAATAAAATCTTTAAATTCAGTCTACGAATTTAAATTTGTTTTGTGAGTGACTCTTGTTTTTTTAAGATCGTGCATTGAAGGCAACTACCTCGATTACTTTGGACTATTTCTGCACGAATTCGAATTCTCCTAAAAAAAGACATGCTGGTGTAGTATACAAACACAACACAGCTATCTACTTAGATTTTATAAAATGCTTTTTAGAATTTAAAAATTATAATAATCAAAACAATTACTTATTTTCAGATGATCTTGCATCACACACACACACACACACACGAAAGGATGAAATATCAAATCAACCAACTAGCTAACTCGAGTACGACAGTATCCGGTAATATACATCCAAGCTGTCTCACCGTACGATAAAACATCAGGTCTCCAAACTGCACACTAAAAACATTTATTTACATCTACAGATTAAAAACCTAGCACAAAGCTAGCGCTTTCGGAGAACGCATGTCTCCATCTACAGGCCCGAGTGCCACAAGACAAGCACCGTCAATCAGATATACTGTACATACAGCTCGCCGTTGCCCACAAAGCAACACGATACCAACCCCCCCTTTCCCCTCTCTCCCCCTCTCTCCACCCTCTCAACACCGGTAATGAAGGGGGCACACATAATATTTAAAAAAAAAACCCAACCCCCAACCCCCTTCCCCCGCCTCCCCCTTTTTACCGGAGGGTTTTTAAAAATATTATGTGTGCCCCCTTCATTACCGGTGTTGAGAGGGGGGGGGTATGTCTGGAGGTTGGTATCGTGTTGCATTGTGGGCAACGGCGAGCTGTATATATATCTGATAGACGGTGCTTGTCTTGTGGCACTCGGGCCCGTAGATGGAGACATGCGTTCTCCGAAAGCGCTAGCTTTGTGCTAGATTTTTAATCTGTAGATGTAAATAAATGTTTGTAGTGTGCAGTTTGGAGACCTGGTGTTTTATCGTACGGTGAGACAGCTTGGATGTATATTACTGATATTTCGTACGAATCTTGAGTCAACATTACCACAGGATTCCCAAAGAATATCCCAGTAGCACGTGGAAATACGACTACGAGAGTGCTTCGGTGAAATGGCATAAATGCGCATGCGCATCTACGCCGTTGCCAAACCAAAAATCTTAAATATCGTCGGAATGTAATATCAAGGTAGCAATTTTGTACAATGGAACCTTTAAAACCGTAGTATCGGTGAATGCTATTTTTAACGTAACCGTAATGTACAAAGAGTTATGTTCCAAAATAGATGTTGCTGAAACGTAAGATATCTTTGAAAGTGTAACGAAAATGAGAGATTGTAACATTATTGACATATCTGAAACGTTTTGTGCTCTATGGAATGCGATAGGAAATAATGGGTTTGAATCCGACTGTCGGCAAAAGAAAGGGTATAAGGCCTGTGTGTTACTACCACAGGCATTTCTTTCAACATTCGTCAGTTCTTGTCTTACTTCCTACGGTTTTCCAGCTTTACTTCAAATACAGTTCACAATTTAGGGCCGATGTTTTAAAAAAAAGATAGAATACTGAAGAGACAAGGGAGAACAGATCCTTCATGTCTACCCGGTGTTCGATTCTAGAAGAAGAAACTGACTTAGAACCTAACGCGCCTGCCGAGAGTAAGTATACATGTTTTTTTCCTAACTACATATGCCTGATTTCTCCGTAGCCTATACCCATTTAGGGCAACTTGAAGGTACAGAGTCCTAGCTACTGGAGAAAAAGCGTAAAATCTACATCTCAGATTAGGGTGGAAACTTCGACAGACAATTAGAAAGGCGTGAAGGTACGGCTTCAACAATAAAGCACCATTAGTGAAAACAGAACAAAATGATGGAATTTATTCTGAAAATTATTGTTTATGATAATAAACTGATATCGTTTTAGTTTTATATTTTTGTCTTTTTCTCAATTTTTTAAAAAATTTCGCGTGCGGTTTTTTCGTGATCATTTGCAGTTAAAATGACCAGAAGTGAAAATCCGCCAAATACGTGGAATCAGTGAATAAACAAAGACATCGCTCTTTCCATGTTTAAGCAACACACAGCAACCGAAAAATTGTTATTCGGTCACCGCTGGGGAATTGAATCCCAGATCTCTCGATATTTAGCCGAGCGCGTTAACCTTACACCACGGTGGCCAACAATCCACGGTGCTATGCGTGTTTTTCTGTCAGCTTCTGACATCATAAATCCGTAAGATGGGCTCTGCTACTGAGACGTCTCCATCTGGTGGGCATTTATCCTGGTCAGGATGAAGGGCAAATCATTCATTGTTCTATAAGATATTGTTCTGCAGTCTCTGTTATTGAAAGTACACAGTAATTCAAAAATTATACATTGGAAATAATACAATGCACTTTTGACCTTAGATAATTAATATCAGGTTCTTCCCATCGTGAAGTTCTGCATTCACATTCTAGACGGTGTAGTCCTGGTATTTCTGGTGCTGTGTAGAATGTGCAAATCGTACAATTAACAACCTTTGTATTCACTCATTCTTATGGGTTGCTTTCATGCCGCCTCTGAGGCCGAATGGCCTGACCAGAGGTTGGGGCCGCGGACCAGTCATCCGAGTTGGGCCGAGATGCATATTAGGTATGGGTAGTAAGATGGTCCTACGGAGCTGCTTCGCTCCTATTTCTGAAACTATAACGAAGTAAATTTCTCCGCCATTTTTGTCCGCGCCGGGGAACGAACGCGAGTCCACTGATTCCAGAACAAGTCGCTCTACCAACTGAGCTACGCAAACGTTCGTTCTTGCTGCTATCTGCCTTTATGTCGTGTGCGTCCTGCGGGGCAGGCACGTCACAAAACCTATGGCTCTAAATTGAGGACGAACGAATTCCTATAGCCTCAGATACTCACGCGGCTCTGTAATCACCCAACAAAAAAGTTTATCTCACAGAATCCGATCACGGAAGTTTTGTGTTCGTTTTTTATTACGAGGAAAGCGGTTAGCCAAAATTGCCTATTTATTCATCCAATTACGAGCCGCACCTACAGCCCTGTAGCACCTTCATTCTTACTGTACCAAAACTTTGGTATTCTCTACAAGACAACGTTTTCCCTGAGCCTACAAAGTATAGTTTAAAAGAAAACAAATAAACACAGAACAGTTCGGAGCTTTAAATAAGTAAAACAAATATTCATCATAAAATAGATATGATGAAGAGACTATCGTGCTGATTGATACACAAATAAAGAAGATAGCTGTCTAAGCACGAACACTTTAGCTCAAACCAATTACAACACTCAAATGAAGCTACGACGTATCACCGGTATCAAAAGTATACACAGTTGAAACCATGACGACACAAATAACTCATTCCATTGAGGTTTAAAAAGGTTTAATGTTAAAAACCTGCGAGATCTTTCGACTTACAGGTTCATCATCAGCCACCAAAACTCGCAAGGTGCACATGAAACGTAGTGGTTATATACACGTGTGGTTATGGGCAAAGACCGCGCATGCGTACAAGTCGGAACAGTATGAGGTCATAAAATACATACATTTAAAATAACCTGTAGGGTAAAAAACACATAATGGTTGTCATAAATATAAGAAATATAAAATGAAGGTCAAAGTTCCCTCGCCTGAGTTTTATATATGTACAATAAAATCAATGGTTGTCTAATCTTGTTTCTTGGTTTTTCAGTAGGTATCGCCAAGGTGCTGGTATATTGGATGGAGCTTCATCATTACAACATTGTTCATTCAAATGATAAATATACAAGCTCTCGAGAAACAACAGGCCATTTTTAGTTTTGGTCGTCGATAACAGTTTTACATTGTCCCAGTCAGGATAGTGCTCTCCTTTTAGTACCTCTCGCGCTAAAGAAGTTGTTAAGGCATGTGTACGAACACTGTATTTGTGTTCTGTAATTCGTGTCTTTAATGATCTACAAGTGGATCCCACGTAAGAAGTAGACTGTGAGGTAGTTGAGAAAGAGTTCAGTGGTACCGAATAAACGCCGTATTTATCTAAGATTGATGTCGGATCTCGGTCTGATTTGGTTAAATTGAACAAACTTTCCGAAGAAACACCAAAGGAACAATCGTATTTTTTGCATGAATTTAGTAAGATCGGTACAATGGTTGGATGGAAGGGAATGGATGCCACGTATTTTATGGTTACTTCATCACGTATTGGTTGTAACGTTGTGGAGATCCGTCGTTGATACCTGCGTAACAATTTTGTAAATAGATATCCGGGATAACCGGAAACCTTTGTTAGATTGAAAATCCTGTGTAATTCTAGTTTTAAAGATCTTTTGGTGGAAAGTTTGTTCAATTTAACCAAATCAGACCGAGATCCGACATCAATCTTAGATAAATACGGCGTTTATTCGGTACCACTGAACTCTTTCTCAACTACCTCACAGTCTACTTCTTACGTGGGATCCACTTGTAGATCATTAAAGACACGAATTACAGAACACAAATACAGTGTTCGTACACATGCCTTAACAACTTCTTTAGCGCGAGAGGTACTAAAAGGAGAGCACTATCCTGACTGGGACAATGTAAAACTGTTATCGACGACCAAAACTAAAAATGGCCTGTTGTTTCTCGAGAGCTTGTATATTTATCATTTGAATGAACAATGTTGTAATGATGAAGCTCCATCCAATATACCAGCACCTTGGCGATACCTACTGAAAAACCAAGAAACAAGATTAGACAACCATTGATTTTATTGTACATATATAAAACTCAGGCGAGGGAACTTTGACCTTCATTTTATATTTCTTATATTTATGACAACCATTATGTGTTTTTTACCCTACAGGTTATTTTAAATGTATGTATTTTATGACCTCATACTGTTCCGACTTGTACGCATGCGCGGTCTTTGCCCATAACCACACGTGTATATAACCACTACGTTTCAGGTGCACCTTGCGAGTTTTGGTGCCTGATGATGAACCTATAAGTCGTAGGTTCGAAAGATCTCGCAAGTTTTTAACATTAAACCTTTTTAAACCTCAATGGAATGAGTTATTTGTGTCGTCATGGTTTTAACTGTGTATACTTTTGATACCGGTGATACGTCTTAGCTTCATTTGAGTGTTGTAATTGGTTTGAGCTAAAGTGTTCGTGCTTAGACAGCTATCTTCTTTATTTGTGCATCATAAAATATTTGTTTTTCAGGTAGAGTTCAACACAATATAATATATTATAATATACGGCATTTATTGATTATGAAAAGGTCTTCGATTCCGTGAAACCATCAGCAGTCACAATGGATTTGAAATTCTGCGGTACTGAAGATGCATAGCATTATTAATAACATCTACGAAAATGCAAATGCAAAGGGTCGACTTTTGCAAGATAAAGCAACAATAAAAATTGAAAAGGGAGTGAGACAAGGTGACACCATACCTCCAAAACTCTTTAATGCCACTTTGCAAAATGTATTTCAGTCGTTGAACTGGAAAACAAAAGGATAAAGATTAATGGAGATTATTTAACTCACCTTCGTTTTGCTGACGACGTAGTTATTTTTTCAACTGTCCCTTTAGAACTGCATAGTGTGATCCAGGAACTTGCTGACAAGAGTGAAGAAGTGGGATTAAAAATAAACTTTTAGAAGACAAAACTGATGTACAATGCTTTTAAAAGAAATGAGAATTTATCAATTCTTCGGGAAAAACTGGAGATAACCGATACGTACATTTTACCTTGGACAGCAGATATCAAGCGAGGGTCGCATTCATGATGAAATTAATCAGCGTATAAAACTTGGTTGGAGAGCTTTCGGACGAAACAGTACAATTTTTAAGAGCAATATGCCATTATGTCTTAAAAGAAAAATGCTTAATCAATGCATCTTTCCAGTGCTAACGTACGGAGCAGAGATGTCGACCTTAACTAAACAAGTTCGTAAAATCATGCAATGCATTGATTATGATACGCTTTCCAACATACTAGAAATCATTACTCAAGTTACGAGGATAATGGCTTTAGAATAAATCTCACTCCTATGACCTGACCTTTGACCCCATTTCGATGATATTCAAAAGAACCGGTAAAGTATACTTCCCGATCAATATGATAAAGTTTTGTCTCAATAGAAGAATTTTTACGTAAGTTATAACGCATAAGGCCGATGGAATGGATCCCGCTCCTATGTCCTGGCTTTTGACCCCACTTCGCCCATTTTCAGTAGGGTTTGTCTCCAGTTGGTCCCCTACCACATACTAAAATTTCATCGAAATCGAAACATTTTTACTCGAGTTATCGTGCGGACGGACAGACGGACAAAGCTGGATCATATACGCTTCTTCAACCTATGGTTGGAAAGCGTAAACAAGTTGGAAAAATCATGCAATGCATTGATTATGATACGCTTTCCAACATACCAGAAATCATTACTCAAGTTATTACTCAAGTTACGAGGATAATGGCTGTAGAACAAATCTCGCTCCAGTGTCCTGACCTTTGACCTTATTTCGATGATATTCAACAGAACCAGTAAAGTATACTTCCGGAACAACATGATAAAGTTTTGTACCAATCGAAGCATTTTTACGTAAGTTATAACGCATAAGGGCGATAGAATGGATCACGATCCTATGCCCTGATTTTTGACCCCACTGCACCCATTTTCAACAGGCTTCGTCCGAATGTGGTCTCCCACGACATACTAAAATTTCATCGAAATCAAACCCATTTTTACGCAAGTTATGACGCATAAAGAAGGCAAGGAAATGCATCCTGCTCCTATGTCCTGACGTTTGACCCCACTTCACCCATTTTCAATAGGGTTCGTCCCCAGGTGGTCCCCTACCACATACTAAAATCGAACCGTTTTTACGCAAGTTATCGTGCAGACAGGCAGACGGACAAAGCTGGGGCATATACGCTTCTTCAACTTACGGTTGGAAAGCGTAAAAAAATATACAAAGACATACAAAGACTGCAGACAATTGAAAGAAGAATCGAGAGATGCATGCTTGGCGTAACCAGTTGAGATAAGAAGAGGAACTCGTGGATAAGGAAAATGACAAGTGTGGAAGACATCATGATCAGAGTAAAATCCCTGAAATAGCAATAGGCTGAACACATATGGCGAGAAGGACGGACCACCGATGGACAACTAAAATTTCAGACTGGAATCCAAGGGACAGAAAAAGACCCAGAAGAAGACTACATGGGAGATGGGTGAAAGAAATTCAAAAGCATGTGGGAGTGACATGGAGGAGACTGGCGTAAAATAAACCGTTGTGGAAGAAACTTGGAGAGACTTTCATCCAGCAGTGGATTGATAATGGTTGACAATGATGCCGACAAATGTAATATAATATAATACAATATAATATAATATTTTTAATCTTACTTCCAGGCAGTGATGATTCTTTGTGATCGTGAACGACTTCTGTAGGTTTGCTTATAGACAAGCAGTGACTGTCAAGTGCAAAGCACGCAAATGTAAGCAGTAAATAAGATCTCATTTTGCACCTAATGTAAAACAGAATTCAGGTTGACGGCTATTACTCGTGAACCAATGTGCTGGCTTCTAACGTACCTTCGGTCACGATTACTGACTGTTACGTTTTACGATGGAACAGAGGGAGTAATTTTTGGTACGAAACCAAAGTGCCACACCTGGACTTATCAGAACGCGCACGATAACGTTTGTATCACTATGGCCACTGGTATCTGCTTTTGGATGTCGATAAGACAGGAGGTGCATCATTTGAAAAGGTTGGTTAGAGGAAGTGTGCACATCTAGAATTCGTATTGAGCAGGAAATGATTAAACACGGCCGCTTACCGTTTCCCTCTTGATTAGCATGATTTGAGAAAATGACCGCTGTTAAATATTTACGATACATCTACTAGGACTCGAAATCACGTATTCGCATCCGCATTTAAACAAAGATTTGCTGAAGGGCTACAAATGAATTGAGCGGAAACTGCAGGTTTGTAATGTGATGATTATCGCACTCCAGTTAGTTTAAGTGCAAGCAGACATTTATAGCTCATGCCTTTCTCATACTAACACTTCGCAGTTTCTTTAATTAACGCGTATTTTGGAATACAAAGAACGAAAAAAAAAATGATTCTATTATTATCGGTATATTCTTTCGCCTTTCTTTGAGCTCGATGTTTTGGATTTTAACAAGTCTCTTTCCGTTGTGTAACTAGAATAATTGGAAAAATAATCTTTAGCTATCATTGTTTTCCCGCTGCACATTCTTACCGCTAGAGGGCATAAAATAAACTTAGTTAGACATATTGTAATGTCTTACTTTTTTTGAAGATTGAATTATGTCCTTAATTAAAAACACTTGTTGAAACTGTAAATAACTAATTCAAACAACGGCCAGGGTCACAGAAATTTACCAACTTTCACAATTTCAACTCTTTATTTCCGTCTCGTAGCAGCAGCACTGGTATGGAACTTGATATAATAATAGTGATATGCACCAGATATCAATATTTTATAGTATGTAATTAACAGTAGCAATTAAATAAATCATCTGACGAAAATAGTTGAGTGGTGTAGAATAGCACTCTGTGCAGCCTCTACACCACTCAACTCTTTATTCTGGATGAGTTTTCTTTACATTGTCTCAGCGGTGCTAAAACGTACAAAGTCTGGGAAGTAATATGCAGTTCAGAAAGAAAATCTTGGGGAGAAGTAACACAAGTTCGTAAAATCATGCAACGCATTGATTATAGTACGCTTTCCAACATACCAGAAATCATTACTCAAGTTATCACTTGAGTAATGATTTCTGGGAGAATGATAATAATGGCTGTGGAATAAATCTCGGTCCTGTGCCCTGACCCCCGATCCCATATCGATGATATTCAACAGAACCGGTTCGGTATACCTTCGAAATAACATGGTTAAGTTTTGTCGCAATCGAAGCATTTTTACGTAAGTTATGATGCATAAGGGCTATGAAATAGATCCCGCTCCTGTGTCCTAACCTTTGACCCCATTTCACTCATTTTCAACAGAATTTGTCCTAAGGCAGGCCCCTACAACATACTAACATTTCATCCAAATTGAAGCATTTTTACGTAAGTTATGACGCATAATGACGAAGGAAGTGATTCCGTTTCTATGTCCTGACCTTTGACCCCATTTCGCCCATTTTCAATACGGTTTGTGGCCAGGTGGTCCCTACCACATACTAAAATTTCATCGAAATCGAACCTTTTTTACGTTAGTTATGACGCATAAGAGCAGTGGAATGGATCCCGCTCCTATGTCCTGACATTTGACCCCATTTCGTCCACTTTCAATAGGGTTCTTTCCCAGGTGTTTCCCTACCACATACTAAAATGTCATCGAAATGGAAGGATATTTACGAGAGTTATCGTGCGGACGAACATATACACACAACGCGTGACGTAATAACGCAGATGGGAATCGCGACCATCTGCTCGCAAGAGTATGACGTCATAAAACTTTAATAGGATCCACAAACAACGCGTGACGTAATGAGACAGATGGTGTGACCGCGCGCCAACATTCTCAAACGCGAGTTTGTGACGTCATAAAATTTCTAAGCATTGGAAACATTAATGGAACGACGCCATGACACTAAAAACGTTATAATTCGGGGTGCTTATTTAACCCACTAAACGAATTCTCCTAAAGTCGAGATCAAGCTAAATCGATTTCTAGTACCAGAAAACGGTAGATTAACGACTTTCATCAAAATTCTTAGTGCCGTTTTGAAAATAAAATGTGTATACATACATACAAGAATTGCTACTTTAAGGTGGACGTCAAGTAACTTTGCTTCTTATACTTCCAATGGAAAAACTTCTGAACACATTTTCTTCACAATTAATGCGTTTCCAAGAATGACAATTTGAACATCGATTAAAATAGCTTCATTTCATAACTTGGAATACTTAATATTTTCTAAACCATAACCATAATACTATTTTCTAAACCATAACCGTAATAATATTTTCTAAACCATAACCGTAATTATGCAATACAACATTTATTTGTCCACTGACGTCATCAAAGTACAGGTCGCGCCTTCTTTTTTCTGGTTTCAACACCACCAAAGGAAACGTTATTGTTTTTTAATATAATTATGCTTATGTTTTAGAAAATGTTAAGTATTCCAAGTTATAGTATGAAGTTATTTTAATCGATATTCAAATATCCATCCTTGAGAACACACTAATTGTGAAGGAAATGTGTACAAAAGGTTTTCCATTGGAAATACAGGAAGCAAAATTACTTGACGTCCACCTTAATAGTATGGGACATGGGCGATGGAATGGATCCCAATCCTATGTCCTGACTTTTGACTCCATTTGTCCCATTTTCAATTGGGTTCCTCTCCAGGTGGTCCCCTACCACATACTAAAATTTCATCGAAATCGAACCATTTTTACACACCTTATGACGCATAAGGGCAATGGAATGCATCCCTCTCCTATGTCCTGACCTTTGACTCCACTTCACCCATTTTCAATAGGGTTTGTCCCCAGGTGGTCCCCTACCACATACTAAAATTTCATTGAAATCGAACCATATTTACGCAAGTTATGATGCATAAGGGCAATTGAATGGATCCCGCTCTTATGGCGTGACCTTTGACCCCACTACATACATTTTCAACAGGGTTCGTTCTCTGGAGGTCCCCTACCACATACTAAAAGTTCATCGAAATCGAACCATTTTTCCGTGAGTTATCGTGCCGACAGACGGACGGAAAAAGCTGGAGCATATACGTGTCTTCAACCTACGGTTGGAAAGCGTAAAAAATGTATGTAGGATATAGAAACTATCAAAGGAAAGCTATCATAGAGATACACATCTGTATTTTTTTTTTCATATAGTGATCATTAAAAACTTGTTTTTGAATCAGATGTCTTTCACAACGACGAAAATTTTGCTCACAGTTTCTCCTTCAAATGGTACACAGTTTCCCCATTAGATGGCGCAGGTTCATCTTTCATTTTTCTTACTAACTGTGATTCTAAAAGTCCGATTCAATGGGTTCTTTCTTTTTCTTTTCATTGGACAGGTACATTTCGTCTACACTATTTTCTAATTTGCGTTTTAAGAATATGCTTAATGCTTTATAACCTTCAAGATCACTCATTTAATTGCGTGTCAGACCACGAAGATAATTAAGTATTTACTACAGCTTAAACGTGGGAGTTATAAAAGACAGATCGTGACAAATAATCTGGTAGATATTTGAGATCTACTGCAGTCAGGCGAAGATGGGGCCGTTAGGTCAGCAGTGGGATTTTCGATGGCCAGCTCTGTTCTAGGCTGGTAGACCTTATGTTAACTACACTGGTTTCCATAAATTTAGGGAAAAAATCACAGAGAAATTACGATAACTAAAAAAATACATGATGAAATGTCATGAAAATATCTGTATCATGTTGTACGTATGCTGAAGAAAGATCCTGAAACACTTAGTGAGAAACACCTCATTCTGACAGAAATGGTGGCAGAACCAGGTGAAAAATAAAGTGCTATATAAAATAGCCACAGTGCCTTAATAGGAAGTGTGGTCACCCCCTCACAGCAATGCAGACCCCACAGCGATGTTTCACACCATTAGCATGGCGTCTAGCAACTCAGTAGGAAGCAGCGATCAGTGTTCGTGCAAAGCTCTTTTGATGCCCCATCCAAGTCTTGCAGATGGGAGTTGAGGGCAGCAGCATGCCACCCGAGAAAATGGCTGGCAAAGGTCGGGGGACTTGGTTGGACATGCTCGATCGGATTAAGGTCGGGGGCTTGGCTGGATATGCTCGATCGGATTAAGGTCGGGGGACTTGGCTGACCAATCCATACGGACAATGGTCTCTTCTTGAAGATATTGTTTTTCTAGATTCGCTCGATGGGGGACGAGCGTTATCGTCTTACAGGAGAAACGCAACTCCTATGTCACCTGCAAAAACACGAACATATATATCCAGGATATCAGCCCTATAACCATCAGTCCATATGTTAAATGATGTCTCATAGCCATTACAACAAATCTGCTACCTCGAAATGCTCTTGTTACACTCTGTTTGCAATCTGAAAGCCACACTCTGATACACTCTGTATAAGGAAATTCCTTTAGAGCCTAGTTGATTAGTTTAAGTAAAATATGAACCTTTTAAGTTTAAGATCCAAAAATAGAAATAGAAAATGAAAGGAAAAAAAGCAATAGACGAGGGTAAAAAGATTTTTCAATTAAGTTTTATTGGAAGGTCGTATCGAAATCGGGGAAGGGTTCCTCGGATTCATAAAAAGGCTGATGTAGTTACACAAATAAGAAAGAAATCAAGAGGATAGAAGATTGAAGTGCCCCCTCCCCCAATAGAGAATTACAGTAATGATGCTTAAAGTAATTATTCTTACGTATTCGGCGAGAAATGATGCGACGCACACTTCTGCAGCAGTCCCTTTCACGCTGCAGCTCATTTGCATAAACTGATGCCGTTTGCTTGCTTGTTTGGGGTTTAAAGACCACCGTGAGCGACTCAATGGGCTATAAGCAGTCGTCCATCCCTAATTTAAGGCCGCTGGTTCCAGGGAAGGGAGAGAGCCAGAACCATAAGACAAACACATCATCCATGACTCACCGGGATTCGAACCCGGACCCCATCTCGGACGAATGATCAGAGGCCATCGCTCAGACCACTGCACCACCGGGGCCGGGAACCGATGCCATCGCCACTTATTTGCAAATAATATCCTGACTCTGAGTTACATTTCACGTAATATGTTTTGTATTTCTAACTCTTCTTCCATGAATAGTCGATATTTTCCCATTTTTTACGCTTTCCAATCGTAAGTTGGAGAATCGTATATGCTCCAGCTTGGTCCGTCCTTCTGCCTGTCCGCACGATAACTTGCGTAAGAAAGGTTCGATTTCGATGAAATTTTAGTATGTGGTAGGGGACCACTTGGGAACGAACCCTATTGAAAATGGACGAAATGGGGTAAGAGATTAGGACTTAGGAGCGGGATCCAATACATTGCCCTTATGCATCATAACTTACGTAAAAATGCTTCGATTTCGATGAAATTTTAGTATGTGGTAGGGGACCACTTGGGAACGAACCCTATTGAAAATGGACAAAATAGAGTCAGAGATCAGGACTTAGGAGCGGGATCCAATACATTACCCTTATGCGTCATAACTTACGTAAAAATGCTTGGATTTCGATGAAATGTGGTAGGGGACCACCTGGGGACCACACCACATTTCATCAATATGTGGTAGGGGACCACCTGGGGACCACACCACATTTCATCAATATGTGGTAGGGGACCACCTGGGGACCACACCACATTTCATCAATATGTGGTAGGGGACCACCTGGAGACGTACCCCATTGAAAATAGTATAAATGGGTTTAAATGTCAGGACATAGGAGCGGGATCCATTTCATCGGCCTTATGTGTCATAACTTACGTAAAAATGCTTCTATTGCGACAAAACTTTATCATGTTATTTCGGAGGTATACTGAACCGGTTCAGTTTAATATCATCGAAATGTGGTCAAAATTCAGGGCACAGTAGCGAGATTTATTCCACAGCCGTTATCCTCACAACTTGAATAATAACTTGAGTAATGGTTTCTGTTATGTTGGAAAGCGTAACATAGCCAATGCATTGAATGATTTTACTAACTTGTTCCCTTAAGTTATGGAAAGCAGAGAAAATATGTACTTCACCATGCTTACTGAAGAAAAATAAGTTATATTATAAACGCAAAGTCTATTTAACGCTTTCATGGTGTCGCGAATGAAGAATATCTACCTGTGTCACTCCCTCTATCTCGTTCACCCATGGCAGGTTGAGTTCCGCAAAGATGATAATGCGTCCTTGAAGACTACCGGCAAATTAATGCAGCCGGCTTGCCATTCCTCTGCTGCATACGGGTAAGGGACAAAGTGCATCCTGGGCCGACTTTAGAGGGAACCATCAGCGCATTCGCGTTCCCAAGCACGAAGGGTCTGCGGAAAACCCCGGAAAAAACGCAGGCCGGCAGGACCGGGATTCGAAAACCCGCCAGAAACGTTCGCCTACCACACATAACATAGAGACTTTACCAACTGCGCTATGCCAGTGGTATCTATCTATCTGCAGTATATACACAGTCGAGTCACATTATTGTGACCACCTCCTATTGTTGACGTTAACAGCGGGTAGCCAATGAAAGAAGGCACATGTCGTGAGCTGGCTGGGAGGGTATATAAGGTGTGCTGTAGGCAATCTGAAAACATATCACTCGTTGCTGTCATGGATAAAAGGAGAGATTTATCAGATTTGCAAAAAGACATGATTATCGGCTTTCGGACAAAGGGTGGCAGTATTTCTGAAACAGCGCAGTTTGTGAACTGTTCGCATGCTGCTGTGGTTAAAGTGTATCATGATTGGACAAATGGCACCATGGCGAGTAGGCGACGTGGAAACTGCAGCGCACCACGTGCTATTGATGTGAGAGGTGAACGTCGGCTTCAAAGGTGCGTGAGGGCAGATTGACACCATACAGCGGACCAACTCACTGGTCGAATGAACTAGGGGGCTGCCGTAAGTTTGTCTAAAACGACAGTGCAACAAACCCTGCTGCTTATTCGGCTCCAATGCAGACGGATGGTCACTGCACCTATGCTAACGAAGGTGCATCAGCAGAAGAGGCTTACAATTGCTTGGCAGTATCAAAATTAGACCTCCGCTGATTGACAAAGGATGGCCTTCTGGGATGAGTCACGTTTTCTGCTTCATCGAACGTATGGATGTTGGCGTATAAGGCGAGAAACATCAGAGAGCGAACACTCTTCATCCATTGCGGGCAGAAAACAAGCTTGTGGTGGCAGCGTTATGGTCTGGGGAATGTTTTCGTGGCGTTTTCTGGATCTCCTCATACCTGTGGAAGGCACTATGGACCGAATTCGTTATGAATCCATCCTTACAGACCACGTGCACCAATACATGCTGATTGTCTTCCCTGGGGTGGATGGGATCTTCCAGCACGACAATGCGACATGTTACACAGCTAGAAATGTCCGAGAGTGGTTGGAAGAGCACGATGAAGACTTCGAAGTACTTTCCTGGCTCTCTAATTCCACAGATGTAAACCCCATTGAGCATCTGTGGGACCACCTCGATCGTGTTGTTCACTCTATGGATCCTCCACGCCCCACCCCCTCCAGAACTGTCACATGCACTGCAGTCAGCATGGCTCCACATACCTTTGTACGCCTTCCAGCACCTTATTGAGTCACTCCCAGTCCGTCTAGCTGCTGTCCGCGCTGCCCACCGCTGTTATTCTGGATATTAGCTGGTGGTCACAATAATGTGACTCAACCGTGTATATATATATAAGTAGAAAATATTCCGTTGAACCAAACATCGTTTTTCTTACTATCTCCCCCTCCATTGACTCTTCAAATTTCAGTTCTGTCCCTTTCGGCCGATTTCCGGGACCTGACTCGCTCTTGCTAATTTCAATCACAGTTGAATAATCAGTGTTTTCAAATGTTATGTTAATAAAAGGACTAAATTTTCCATTTTTAATCCCCCGAATATGTTATTTAAATCAGGGGCAGAGACCAGAAATTTGTTGCACAGGTTCATTTACGGAAAATGTTTTAGGGTGATGTAGTTTTATGTCTCTAATTTAAACTTACCTGCATCCTATTTAATAATTTTTGGTCCTTGCAGTTGCACTAATATTTGAACTCTAGACAGTTTTGAAAGGTTTGTGAACAATTACAGCAAGAATGCTTTTTTCCCCCATTTAAATTCGATTATGTAAACATTCATTTGCACACTCTAATTTATTTCATTTAATAAATTTGTACTGAATTTCTTGCTATTCTCGAAATCTTCAATTTCTTAAAGAAATGTTTTCGTATTTATTTTGTTTATAATAGCTAAATCTGAAAAAAATTTAGTTTTTACACATTTGGATTTTCCTCCTAACTAAAAGCGAAGAAACTGTTACTATTTTACGCTTTCCAACCGTAGGTCGAACAAGCGTATATGCTCCAGCTTTGTCCGTCTGTCTGTCCGCCCGTCGGCACGATAACTCTCGTAAAAATGGTTCGATTTCGATGAAATTTTAGTATGTCGTAGGGGACCATTTGGGGACGAACCCTATTGAAAATGGAAGACATAGGATCAAAGATCAAGACATAGTAGCTGGATCTAATCCATTGCTCTTATGCTCCATAACTTATGTAAAAATGCTTCTATTGCGACAAACTTTAGTATGTTGTTCCGGAAGTATACTGAACCAATTCTGTTGAACATCATCGAAACGGGGTCAAAGGTCAGGGCACAGGAGCGAGATTTATTCCACAGCCATTATCCTCACAACTTGAATGCAAATGCTTCTATTGCGACAAAACGTTCATACGTTGTTCCGGAGGTATACTGAAGAAATTCTATTTAATATTATCAAAATGGGGTCAAAGGACATCTTATGCTACTGTCCAGAAAATTAGTTAAAAGTTGTTACATAATTTATGCCTCAACACAGACACTGAAGTAAATCTCCGACTCGAGTGGAAAATTGGCTCAAATAGGAAATGGTGACCGTTATACTATCAAAGTTACCTTGATAATTTGTTAATCTTAAGAATTTTAAGAATGGGGTACCTTGATAATTTGTTAATTTCAAGAATTGGGTACCTTGATAATTTGTCAATTTTAGGAATTTTAAGAAAGGAGTACCTTGATAATTTGTTAATTTTAGGAATTTTAAGAAAGGGGAACCTTGATAATTTGTTAAATTTAAGAATTTTAAGAATGGGATACCCTGATAATTTGTTAATTTTAAGAATTTTAAGAATTGGGTACCTTGATAATTTGTTAATTTCAAGAATTTTAAGAATGGGGTACCTTGATAATTTATTAATTTTAGGAATTTTAAGAATGGGGTACCTTGCTAATTTGTTGATTTTAGGAATTTTAAGAATGGGGTACCTTGATAATTTATTAATTTTAAGAATTTTAAGAATGGGGTACCTTGCTAATTTGTTAACTTTAGGAATTTTAAGAAAGGGGTACCTTGATAATTTGTTGATTTTAGGAATTTTAAGAATGGGGTACCTTGATAATTTATTAATTTTAAGAATTTTAAGAATGGGGTACCTTGCTAATTTGTTAACTTTAGGAATTTTAAGAAAGGGGTACCTTGATAATTTGTTAATTTTAAGAATTTTAAGAATGGGATACCTTGATAATTTGTTAATTTTAGGAATTTTAAGAATGGGGTACCTTGATAATTTATTAATTTTAAGAATTTTAAGAATGGGGTACCTTGCTAATTTGTTGATTTTAGGAATTTTAAGAATGGGGTACCTTGATAATTTATTAATTTTAAGAATTTTAAGAATGGGGTACCTTGCTAATTTGTTGGTTTTAGGAGTTTTAAGAATGGGGTACCTTGCTAATTTGTTGATTTTAGGAATTTTAAGAATGGGGTACCTTGATAATTTATTAATTTTAAGAATTTTAAGAATGGGGTACCTTGCTAATTTGTTGGTTTTAGGAGTTTTAAGAATGGGGTACCTTGCCAATTTGTTGATTTTAGGAATTTTAAGAATGGGGTACCTTGATAATTTTTTAATTTTAAGAATTTTAAGAATGGGGAACCTTGCTAATTTGTTGATTTTAGGAGTTTTAAGAATAGGGTACCTTGATAATTTGTTAACTTTAGGAATTTTAAGAAAGGGGTACCTTGATAATTTGTTAATTTTAAGAATTTTAAGAATGTAATACCTTGATAATTTGTTAATTTTAGGAATTTTAAGAATGGGGCACCTTGAAAATTTGTTAATTTTAGGAATTTTAAGAATGCGGTACCTTGATAATTTGTTAACTTTAAGAATGGGATGTCTTGATAACTTTTTCCAAACAGTGGGCGCCATAAAATCTGCTGCCAGAGCCGTTTACGCATCACCAGTCCGGCGTAAATGGGAGACACTTAGCTTCAGCAGTAACTTATACATAGAGGACAAGTTGTTCGGGTAAACAAATTGCATAAACGAGTACTTTCGGATGGAAGTTATGAAAGGGAACCACGAACAGAGCGTGCTCGTAAATTACAGCTGAAATCAACGGGTCGGGCTCTAAATTGGAAAATATGAAATGGGCCGGGCATTAATTGATCGCGAATGACTTAGCCCGATATTAAATGTTCGGCTATAGCTTAGCCACGCATTTAACGTTCGGGGATGACTTAGCCGGGCATTAAACATTCGGGGATGGCTTGGTCGGGCATTATACGTTCGGGTATGACTTAGACGTTATTTACAAAGGTGACAAAGCAACACACTCATAATAATAAGAATACAAAATAATTATTTAAACACTTCAATTCAAACGTCATATCCAATTAATTAAAACAATCTCCACAACGACCCACAATCCAAAACAAATTTAAAATCAATCACCACACTAGTTCTACAACCGATTCAACCTGCAATTCAACATTCACCATCATTCAGTTTCTTTCCAGAATCACAAGTGCAACCAACACTGTAACTACTCAGTTAAACCTTTGTAAATTGTAGAATGTTGTGTTTGATACGAATTTGTATTACTTTTGGAATGATTCCCTGTATTTGTTTAAAGTGCTTTGGGTTTATTGGATCTAATGACTTGCAATTTGAAGATGATTGTTATCTGAATAGTTGTTATTTTGGCTATTGTTTGAATTGATAAGATTAAATAAAGGATCAAGCAAGATCCCTTCGCTGGCGAATGTATCTCAATCAGAGATGAGAAATTTAAAATTCAATATAAATTAGGTGATTCTGGATTGAAATGAAATGAGAAGTGTGTATTACGGCGGTCAATTGAACTTAAGAGAAGTTCTGGTATTAACCGTGAAGCCTGATGTTGGCATGCACGGCATTAGCTATCAGTACTTAGACGGGCTTTAAAAGATCGGGAATGGCTTTGCCCGATATTAAATGTATTCAGCTATAGCTTAGCAGGGCATTAAACGTTTGGGTATAGTTTGACCGGACATAAAACGTTCCGGTATGGCTTAGACGGGCATTAAACGTTCCGAGGTGGCTTTGTCCGGTATTAAATGTTGGGCTATAGCTTAGCCGGGCATTAAACGCTCGGGAGTAGCTTAGACGGGCATTAAATTTTCGGGCATGGCTTTGCGGATATTAAACACTCGGATATGGCTTGGCCGGGCATCAAACGTTCGGGTAGCGCTGTATGATATTTTAAAACGATTTGGCATCTTTTGAAATAAAATAAAAAACTCGTACAGATCTCTAATGTTTTTTTAGCTTTCTGACCATAACCTGTCGTCAACGTTCATATGGCGCATGACCCTGCAGCTTCGTCGTATGCGAATTCTTATGTAATATAAAATATGTAAATTAAATTATTCGGACACCCCCAGATTTCCAGAATCTTGGTGCTCCACAAAAAGGGAAGCATTGGCACTTCTGTGAAACCACATTGAACACCAGTATGCTGCGCGGAGCTGAACTAAGTCCTATTTAAAAGGGCAAAGTGGCTGGACGACAACTGAGTGAGCAATCATGGCGTAGCATTATTACTTTTCTGAGATTTCTAAAAGGCAGTGTTCCTGATGTTTTTCATCGATGTAAAGCAGATGGTCATCAAGAAAAGATGGAGCTTGGGGCGTTTAATTTAATATTCCAATTTTATTGGAAATTTCGAATTGCAAAACGATCACGTGAAAGCGGAAAACCTAGCAAACCGTAAGGTAGTACACCCAAACAAGTTCCCCTCAGAGTGGTGTGTGCTGAACTTAAAAGGCTTGACGTGGCCCTGCTCGACACTGTTCATTATTTTGAAAACAGTTACCAATGTACATGATAATACATGATTATTACTAACATACACTTTCTTCAAGAGCAGCATCAATTAATAATAATAATAATAGTAGTAGTAAGTTCCGCTCAGCGTGGTGTGTGCTGAACTTAAAAGGCTTGGCGTGGCCCTGCTCGACACTGTTCATTATTTCGAAAACTGTTACCAATGTACATGATAATACATGACTATTACTAACATACACTTTCTTCAAGAGCAGTATCAATTAATAATAATAATAATAGTAGTAGTAAGTTCCGCTCAGGGTGGTGTGTGCTGAACTTAAAAGGCTTGGCGTGGCCCTGCTCGACACTGTTCATTAGTTTGAAAACAGTTACCAATGTACATGATAATGCATGACTATTACTAACATACACTTTCTTCAAGAGCAGCATCAATTAATAATAATAATAATAGTAGTAGTAAGTTCCGTTCAGGGTGGTGTGTGCTGAACTTAAAAGGCTTGGCGTGGCCCTGCTCGACACTATTCATTATTTTGAAAACAGTTACCAATGTACATGATAATGCATGACTATTACTAACATACACTTTCTTCAAGAGCAGCATCAATTAATAATAATAATAATAGTAGTAGTAAGTTCCGCTCAGGGTGGTGTGTGCTGAACTTAAAAGGCTTGGCGCTGCCCTGCTCGACACTGTTCATTATTTTGAAAACAGTTACCAATGTATATGATAATGCATGACTATTACTAACATACACTTTCTTCAAGAGCAGCATCAATTAATAATAATAATAATAGTAGTAGTAAGTTCCGCTCAGGGTGGTGTGTGCTGAACTTAAAAGGCTTGGCGTGGCCCTGTTCGACACTGTTCATTATTTTGAAAACAGTTACCAATGTACATGATAATACATGACTATTACTAACATACACTTTCTTCAAGAGCAGCATCAATTAATAATAATAATAATAGTAGTAGTAAGTTCCGCTCAGGGTGGTGTGTGCTGAACTTAAAAGGCTTGGCGTGGCCCTGCTCGACACTGTTCATTATTTTGAAAACTGTTACCAATATACATGATAATACATGACTATTACTAACATACACTTTCTTCAAGAGCAGCATCAATTAATAATAATAATAATAGTAATAGTAAGTTCCTCTCAGGGTGTTGTGTGCTGAACTTAAAAGGCTTGGCGTGGCCCTGCTCGACACTGTTCATTATTTTGAAAACAGTTACCAATGTACATGATAATACATCACTATTACTAACATACACTTTCTTCAAGAGCAGCATCAATTAATAATAATAATAACAGTAGTAGTAAGTTCCGCTCAGGGTGGTGTGTGCTGAACTTAGAAGGCTTGGCGTGGCCCTGCTCGACACTGTTCATTATTTTGAAAACAGTTACCAATGTACATGATAATACATGACTATTACTAACATACACTTTCTTCAAGAGCAGCATCAATTAATAATAATAATAACAGTAGTAAGTTCCGCTCAGGGTGGTGTGTGCTGAACTTAGAAGGCTTGGCGTGGCCCTGCTTGACACTGTTCATTATTTTGAAAACAGTTACCAATGTACATGATAATACATCACTATTACTAACATACACTTTCTTCAAGAGCAGCATCAATTAATAATAATAATAGTAGTAGTAGTGTTCCAGTGTAGTAAGTAAGCAGTAGCAATAGTATTAATTTTTCATTTTCACGAATTACTGCTCTCTATATACACTGCCGGACAATTGCTAAGGACGGATGACAATAGCAACGATAGCAACCATAAAACGGAAGGCAGGAAAATGTGGAAATTAGCATAAGTGCGGGATACAGTAAGACGTGTTGTGCGTATGCAAATTTTGGATTGCCGAACTTGTTCGTGACGTCATAGCGCTGATAAGAGATATAAAGGATTTGACGTGTATTGACCGTTGTTGTTCAAACGCAAAGTTTAAAGGGAAAGAATCAATTGACGAACTTGCAATTTTCAGTATGTCTTCCCGACATCACCAAGATGATTTTACGCGTGGCCGTATTATTGGCAAGATTGAAGAAGGGCGAAAAATAACAGATGTTGCCAGGGAGTTCGACGTCAGCCACAGTGTTGTTTCAAGGCTTTGGAAATCATTTCAAACAAATGGAGAGAGTAGCAAACGTCACGGGGAGGTCGTGTTCGGAGTACGACACCTGCAGAAGATCGGTACATAGTGCTATCAACAAAAAGACACCGGCGCAGCACAGCTAGTGAGGTAGCAAATCAGTTTATGGCTGCTACTGGCAAGCGGATATCCCGAAAAACTGTCGCCAGACGTTTGCATGAAGGAGGACTATACGCCCGCCGTCCTGTTGTGTGCATCCCATTGTCCAGACGTCACCGTACCGCCCGTTTGCAATGGTGCCTTCAACATCGCAATTGGACTGATAACGACTGGTCTGCTGTCCTCTTCTCTGATGAGAGTAGATACAGTCTATCGTCTGATTGTCGACGACAACTGATCTGGCGTGATAGTGGTACTGCATATTGTCCAACAAACATACAGGAAAGGGACCGATATCCGACATGTAGTGTCATGGTATGGGCTGGCATCATGATCAATGGCCATACGTCCCTCTATGTGCTTCCAACTAGGATTATGACTGGCCAACGATACATTAATGATGTTCTGCTACCTCATGTTCGCATGTTCCGTGGTGCTGTCGGTGATAGATTCATTTTCATGGACGACAACGCAACATGTCATCGAACAGTCGCTGTCTAGGAGTGTCTTGAGAACGAGGATATTCAACGCCTCGTATGGCCAGCACGTTCTCCAGATCTGAATCCCATTGAAAATGTGTGGGATGCTTTGGGGAGGAGTCTTGCTGGTCGCCAATGCCCTCCAATAAACAAGGACACCCTCATCCGTGCACTGACTGAGGAATGGGATAAATTACCCCAACAGCTGCTTGATAATGTTGTGCAAAGCATGACACGACGTGTGGAATCTTGCATCGCCCTCCATGGTGGCCATATCCCGTATTGACATCTTACGCCGGAACGCTTGCGGACGGTAATAGCATTTTTTCACGTTTACGTATTCTGCACAAAATGGCCTGTTTGTCCCTTGAACACGTTCCAAAGCCTTTTGGATTTCAGAGCACAATAAATTGTCTTTCTTGTAATGTCCTGGCATTCTGACATTATTTTATTTCACTTGGCATCCAACCACACTTACTTTTTTATGCGCTATATAGCCGTTTATGATCCGTCCTTAGCAATTGTCCAGCAGTGTATTAGCCAAACCTTAATTAATTACACTTGATCCCACTTGAAAAATTTCCTGCAGGCACCCATGAACGGCGGTGGGTGAGAAAGTAAAAAACCAGTATTATTTGAGTGAAACTTGAAGGGGAGTAATTTCAAGTCTCGCCCTCCCAGGAAAGAAAAGCTTTCTACGGCCCTGCATGTGTGTGTGCGCATGCGTTGTGTGTGTTAAAGCAGAAGTGAACTGGTGTCCATTTTCAACCATGCATTTTTACATTTTCTTCCTAACACTGATTCGTCCATGAACTATGGGATACATACTTCAATATGGCGGGGATATTTCTATGGCTTCCTCATATTTTGGGAATGTTTTCTCCTGGATATTGTTGTTCGACTACCTATAGTGAAATCCTAGATGTGCCACTAATACTGAGGCCCCAGAAAATATCGCCCAGCCCCCGGACCCCTATCTCTTTAAATGGGCTGTGGTTCGCACTAATAGCTCTTTATTTCGTATTTGTAGCTCTTATAACTGAAGGTAAACATGCAGTTCTTCTAAACTGATTAAAAGCCGCCCCGGCAGCACAGTGGTCTGAGTGCTGGTTTCTGACCATTCGTCCTGGGTAGATCCGGATTCGAATTCCGGTGAAGCATGTATGTTGTGTTTTTCTTTCAGCAGTGGTTCTCTCCCTTCACTGGAACCAGTGATCCTAAATGAGGGACAGGTGATTGCTTATATAAGGTGAGGAGACGTCCTCGTTTTCTGGGGATAGTCCTCAATTTCGTAAAAACTTATTGAGGACGTTCAATGTCCTCAATTTCTTAGTTTTTGTCCACAATTTCTGAAACCTCCCCACCCCCTCAAATTGAAATTTGTAAAAATGTGTTAAACAAAAGGCGTAGAATTCAACTGAATTTGCCAAATGCAACCACATTTAGCATCGATTTCTTATTTAATTGCTAGGAAATTGATTCATAAAGGAAAAGTATGGTACTATTTTCCGAAGCGGAGGAAATTTTCTTTGAATTAAGTTAGAAATCATGCAGTATTAATGGAAGACAAGCCAAGCATTAAGGTGGTTCCACCTAAAATCTCTGCCTTATGTTTCCAATGGTAAAACTTCAATACATATTTTCTTTGCAATTAATGTATTCCCAATGATGAAAATTTGCACATCGATAAAACTAACTTTAAGTTATAGCACGGGATACTATAACAGGCCTGTTAATAGATGCGCGATGTACAGATCGCGCCATCTATTAACAGGCCTGAACATTACACAAAGTAAAATGATTGATTTTTAATATAATTATGGTTATGTTTTAGCAAGTATTAAGTATCCCATGCTATAACTTAAAGTTAGTTTTATCGATGTGCAAATTTTCATCATTGGGAATGCATTCATTGCGAAGAAAATATGTAAAGAAATTTTACCATTGGAAACATAAGGCAGAGAATTCATAGTGGAAACACCTTAAACAAAGTCATCTCGATAAATGTAGTGTTACGATTTCGTTTCTGTTTTACGTACTTCTTTTCTATTTTAACTGGATTTAACAGAAATATTTTTAGGATGGGAAATGAATCTCATCTTTCTCAGCATCTACTTTCTTGCAATTAAATAACTAATTGATGTAATTAATTTGGTTACATTTTATAGATTCCATTGAGAGTTCCACAACTTTTGTTCAGCACATTTTTCATTAAAGTGTTTCTTCAAGTGAGGTTATTGGACTTAGAATATTCCTTCTCATAGAGATAAGGTATAGCTATTCCATGATTTCTGCTCGGTCAGCAAAAAGTAATTTTCTGGCTTCAGATATATATTTTTGTTCAGAATCACAATGAAATTTCAGTACAAATTAAAAATGTAGCTTTGCAAGTGCTGCCATCTACAAGTAAGTTTTAAATGTATCGGAAGCAATATTCTGAATGATAGTATTTTATTGCTATTTTGTACTTACTTCACATGAAAATCATTCTTCCGATTCATGTATGTTTTCCAATGAAACTGGACAATTACGGAACATTTCTTAACATTCTTTACTAACCGTTGGCTTTACCATAATGTGTCAGATGTTGTCCTCAATTATGTCATCATTTTGAAACGAAATTGTCCTCAATTTTGCATTGAAATTGAGTACAAATTTAATTTTGTCCTCAATTACATTCTAAAAAATCTGGTCACCTTAAGCTTATAGCCCATCAAGTTGTCCACGATGGGCGTTAAACCTTCAATCAAGAATAAAAAAAGAAGGAAGAAATTAGGATGTTTTTAAAATGATCTTGCGCACAAATATTCAGCTTAAACACTAGCCATTAAGTTTCACGATAAAAAAAGAATCACCATAAAGTGAAACACTGTAAATCTGTTAAATTAAATAAATTTTCCCTACATTTTGAAGAACAGCAGCTTTTAGCGGCTATTACCTTCTGCCATATGAAAATACTGCTAGTAAAACACATCTTCACAGACATTATTCATTTTCAGATGCAACGAATTCATTTACCAGACTGTAACGTGCTGCCATCTGCCGTCTACAAAAATTGATAACAATACTATACTTCATTAAAGCATTCTGCAGGTGGTAAAAGGCTTTTGGTGTAATATGGTTTTAAAAGACACGAAGCGTTTAGCAGCCCGTAACGATCTTCCATTTGCGGGTTGCTAAAGAGGAATAGTCTAGCACTTGGAAAGAAAATATGGTTCAACAATATTTTGGAAATAACAATGAAAAGGCAATTTTTGTATTACTTTTGACACAGTCCTTGATGCCCTAGACACCACAGCTTTGCAACGTATCACAATTTAGTAGATAAACATAACCAATGTTAATCTCCCATAGCCGACAAGAAGACATACGTATGTTCAAATGAATAAAATGCAAACTCTCTTTCTTTGTCTTTTATAAAAACTTTTCACCTGTTGGATAAAAAGTCAACATGGCACGACGAACTTGATCGACAACAATGCTCATATAATCCTTGGATTATTCCCGACCTTGCAGCCGCCTAAGCCAGCAAAACAAACATACAACATCTCTTAAATGTGATTAAAAGATGCTAAGAGATATACAGTATAATGTTCGTGTAGATAGAGCTGATGAACACCACATAAAACTTCACCTACAGTGAAACAGGAGTCATTTAAGTAAACGTCGAGAAAAAGTTACTTACGATTAGTCTTTATTCAGACACTAATACTTTGGCACTTCAATAAGACGTAACTACAACTCTTTTTTTACGCTTTCCAAACGTAGGTTGAAGAAGCGTATATGCTCCAGCTTTGTCCGTCCGTCTGTCCGCACGATAACTGGCGTAAAAATGGCTCGATTTCGATGAAATTTTAGTATGTGGTAGGGGACCACCAATGGACGAACCCTATTGAAAATGGGCAAAGTGGGGTCGAATTTCACGCTATAAGAGCGGTATCCATTCAATTGCCCTTATGCGTCATAACTTGCAAAAATATAGTTCGATTTCGATGAAATTTTAGTATGTGGTAGGGGACCACCAGGAGACGAACCTTATCGAAAATGGATGAAGTGGAGTCAAAGGTCAGGACATAGGAGCGGGATGCATTCCATTGCGCTTATGCGTCATAAGGTGCGTAAAAATGGTTCGATTTCGATGAAATTTTAGTATGTGGTAGGGGACCACCTGGAGAGGAACCCTATTGAAAAATGGTACAAATGGAGTCAAAGGTCAGGACATAGGTTCGGGATCAATTCCATCACCCTTATCCCACACTATTAAGGTGGACGTCAAGTAATTTTGCTTCCTATATTTCCAATGGAAAACCTTTTGTACACATTTCCTTCACAATTAGTGTGTTCCCAAGGATGGAAATTTGAATATCGATTAAAATAACTTCATACTATAACTTGGAATACTTAACATTTTCTAAAACATAAGCATAATTATATTAAAAAACAATAACGTTTCCTTTGGTGGTGTTGAAACCAGAAAAAAGATTACGTGACCTGTACTTTGATGACGTCAGTGGACAAATAAATGTTGGATTGCATAATTACGGTTATGGTTTAGAAAATATTATTACGGTTATGGTTTAGAAAATATCAAGTATTCCAAGTTATGAAATGAAGCTATTTTAATCGATGTTCAAATTTTCATTCTTGGGATGGCATTAATTGTGAAGAAAATGTGTACAGAAGTTTTTCCATTGGAAGTATAGGAAGCAAAATTACTTGACGTCCACCTTAAAGTAGCAATTCTTGTATGTATGTATGTACATTTTATTTTGAAAACGGCTCTAAGAATTTTGATGAAAGTCGTTAACCTACGGTTTTCTGGTAGTAGAAATCGATTTAGCTTGATCTCGACTTTATGAGAATTCGTTTAGTGGGTTAAATAAGCACCACGAATTATAACGTTTTTAGTGTCATGGCCTAGTTCCATTAATGTTTCCAATGCTTAGAAATCCTATGACGTCACAATCTCGCGTTTGAGAATGTTGGCGCGCGGTCACGCCATCTGTCTCATTACGTCCACGCGCTGTGTGTGGATCCTACTAAAGTTTTATGACGTCATACTCTTGCGACCATATGGTCGCGATTCCCATCTGCTTCATTACGTCACGCGTTGTGTGCGTATGCCCGTCCGCACGGTAACTGTAACAATCGTTCGATTTCGATGAAATTTTAGTATCTGGTAGGGTATAACTTGGGAAGGAACCTTATTTAAACTGAACGAAATGAGGTGAAAAGTCAGTACATAGGAGCGGGATCCATTCCACTGCTTTTATGCGTCATAACTAACGTAAAAAAAGGTTCGATTTCGATGAAATTTTAGTATGTGGTAGGGGAACACCTAGCCACAAACCCTGTTGAAAATGGGCGAAATGGGGTCAAAGGTCAGGACATAGGAGCGGAATCACTTCCATCGCCATTATGCGTCATAACTTACGTAAAAATGCTTCGATTTAGATGAAATGTTAGTATGTTGTAGGGACCTGCCTGGGGACGAAATTCTGTTGAAAATGGGAGAAATGATGTCAAAGGTTAGGACACAGGAGCGGGATCTATTCCATAGCCCTTATGCATCATAACTTACGTAAAAATGCTTCGATTGCGACAAAACTTTATCATGTTATTTCGGAGGTATACCGAACCAGTTCTGTTGAATATCATCGATATGGATACAAGGGTCAGGGCACAGGACCGAGATTTATTCCACAGCCATTATTCTCATAACTTGAGTGATAACTTGAGTAATGATTTCTGGTATGTTAGAAAGCGTATTATAATCAATGCATTGCATGATTTTACAAACTTGTTTACATTGCTATTTTAATCAAAAGAACGTGAGTTAATAATAATAACACTTGGTTAATGAAACAAAAATTACACTAGAATATAACATTCAGCCTACAAATAGCTTCAATTAGACAACGTCTCTTCCACAATTAATATTATAACTTCCTCCGTCTCTCTCCACACTTTTGCTGCAGTTGAAACGTTATATAACGTTCAATTCTCATCGGACACATACACACGTCATACGTTCCGACCTCAAGGTGTTGCCAACCATACTCTTGCAAGAGAGAAGATATCACGTTAAGTTTGAAAAACGCTAAGGAGAACGAAATTAAATTTACTTAGAGAAAGAAACTAAAAAGGAAAGTTAAGTTAGAGTATACGTCACAGAGAGTAGATGTGATGAACATTCTACAGAATATGGGTATGATATAATACAACCCTGTATGACGTGTATAGTGATGCACCTCACTATAGCCACTCCAGTGACACAATGGTCTGAGCGATGGCGTATGATCGTTCCCCAAGTCAATCCGGGTTCGTATCCGCATTAGTCATCAGTGTTGTGTTTTTCTTACGGTACTAGCTCTGTCCCTACTCTGGAATCACTTCTTCTTGGTTACTCAGTCCAAGGACTGGTTGTTCAATAGATGTGCTCTATTTTCAATCTCTCTCTATTCTCCGCCGCTTTCTTCAAATCATAGTATGTCCTAGTATTAGTGTCTTGGAGTAACTGCGCCACAAAACTATTCCTTGGCCGTCCTCTTCCTCTCTTGCCTTGAATTTGTCCTACCAAAACTTTCAGAATCGGGCCTCAGTGGCGCAATGTGTGTCCCATCCATAACATTTTCTTCTCTTTAACATGTTGGTCAGATTCCTGGGTACTCCCACTCTCTCCAGGACCTCCTCATTAGTCTTTCTATCGAGTCAACTTATTCTGTCAATTCTTCTAGAACTCCACATCAGGGGACGTAAAAGTACATTACATTTTCCCCGATAACTCTTCTTCTAAAACTCCGATTTGAAATTTTTTTTTCAGCGGATACATCTCCTGATGGAAAATCTTTTGCATATAATTTCGAATTTTTGGTAAAGAATACTTTGGTCACCAGGGGGCGTAAGCGTTAATTTTTTTTGCTTCTGATGTACTTGCCATAAAATCTGAGCTTCTAAATTATCGATTGAAAAAATTCTTTCGTGGACTGATGCCACTCACATCGATAAACCTTTTCGGAATATTGTCTTCCTAAAATATTCCACAGTTCCTTCGCCAGGGGCGTAGATGTATATCTTATTTTTGTCAATATCTCTACTTCTAGGAGTCCGATTTGAAAAATTCCTTCTTTGTTGGATACTGCTTTCCGTGTGACATGTTTTTCATATAATTTCAAAATTTTCAAGTAATTCATAGACTATCTGCTAGGGGCGTAGAGGTAAATTGCGTTACTCCCTATATCTCTGCTTCTAAAACTCCGATTTGAAAAATTCTTTCTGCACCGGATACAGCTCCAGTTGGGAAATCGTTTGCACATAATTTCTATTATTTGAAAAAAAAATGGTTTGGCCACCAGGGGCGTAAGTCTTAATTTCCGCTTCTGATGTAATTGCAGCAAAATATAAGCTTCTGAATTCTCGATGGAAAAAAAGTCGTTTGTTGACCGATACTCTTCCTGCCGACAAACCTTTTAGGAACATTTTCTTCTTGAAATAATGTATGGTTTCTACGCCAGGGGGCGTAGATGTATATCTTATTTTTGTCAATATCTCTACTTCTAAAAATCCGATTTGAAAAATTCCTTCTTTGTAGGAAAATGTTTCTGATGCGAAATGTTTTCCCTATAAATTCAAAATTTTCAAGTAAATCATAGACTTTCCGCTAGGACGCACAAAGGTAAATTGCGTTTTCTGCTCCTAAAACTCCGATTTGAAAAATTCTTCCTGTATCGCATACAAGACCTGATGGAAAATATTTTTCACATAATTTCTAATGTTTGGTAAAGATTGGTTTGGCCATCAGGGGTCATAAATGTAAATTTCTGCTTCTGATGTATTTGTAGCAAAATATGAGCTTCTAAATTCTCGATTGAAAATAATGTCGTTTGTATACCGATACTACTCATGTCGACAAACATTTTAGAAACATTTTCTTTTTAAAATAGCATATGGTTTCTACGCCAGGGAGCGTATATGTAGATATTATTTTTGTCAATATCTCGACTTCTAGGAGACCGATTTAAAAACAATTCCTTCTTTGCTGGATAGTGTTTCTAGTGTGACATGTTTTTCCTATAAATTAAAAATTTTCAAGTAATTCATAGATATTCCGCTAGGGGCCGTAAAGGTAAATTGCGTTTCCCCCTATATCTCTGCTTTTAAATCACCGATTTTAAAAATTCTTTCTGCACCGGATACAGCTCCGGATGGGAAATCGTTTGCACATAATTTCTAATTTTTTCAAAAAATGGTTTGGCCACCAGGTGGCGTAAGTCTTAATTTCCGCTTCTGATGTAATTGCAGCAAAATATGAGCTTCTAAAATCTCGATGGAAAAAAAGTCGTTTGTTGTCCGATACTACTCATGTCGACAAACCTTTCAGGAACATTTTCTTCTTGAAATAATGTATGGTTTCTACGCCAGGGGGCGTAGATGTATATCTTATTTTTGTCAATATCTCTACTTCTAAAAATCCGATTTGAAAAATTCCTTCTTTGTTGGATAATGTTTCCGATGCAAAATGTTTTTTCTATAAATTCAAAATTTTCAAGTAAATCATAAACGTTCCGCTAGGACGCACAAAGGTAAATTGCGTTTTCTGCTCCTAATGCTCCGATTTGAAAAATTCTTCCTGTATCGTATACAAGACCTGATAGAAAATATTTTTCACATAATTTCTAATGCTTTTTTTTTTGATTGGAGGTTTAACGACCACCGTGAGCAACTCAACGGGCGATAAGCAGTCACAATTTCTAATGTTTGGTAAAGAATGGTTTGGCCACCAGGGGCCATAAGTGTTAATTTCTGCTTCTGATGTATTTATAGCATAATGTGGGCTCCTGAAAACTCGACTAAATTTTTTTTTTCTTGGACCGATACCGTTCATATGGATAAACCTTTTGAGAATGCTTTCTTCCTAAAATAATGCATGGTTTTCCCACCAGGGGACGTAAAGTCACATCTTATTTTTGTCGATAACTCTGTTTCTAAGAGTTCGTAAGCTCACGATTCCGTTTACAGCAATATCTGAGGGATTAAAAACCCAATTGAAAAACTTCTTTCTTCCGTCAGATACTATTGTTTTCATACCGGTTCCATTGACTTTGAATAGCTTTGATAAATTTAATTTGCGTCAGAACGGATTCAAAAGACGTGCTTATTACACCCGAAAATTCGGTGTCATCTTTCTTGTTTTATTTATCTTCATTCCAAAGGTAATCGCATTTTTGTGTATGTTTGACATTATGCGTTGTAATGATTTGGCTGATCCTGATACTAATGCCTGGTCATCAGCAGACTTGATGGCTTTAATTCCCTCTTAGAACTAATTACCAGTTGTCCTAAATTACGGACGAGCGTCAGCTTATAGCTCACTGAGGTGCTCACAGTGGTCGTCAAACTTACAAACAAAATAAGTAAAAGTACCTCAGCGTAGTAAATAACGACAATGATGACACTCTATAAAACAATGAGACATGGGATGGATATACCACAGACATGTAAATCATGCATATTAATGAACCTCAGCTTATTAATTATGATATAGATGCATAAAGATTCTGTAGAAATTGATATGATATAACATAATCCTGTGAGACATGGATAATGATGCATCTGACCGTAGTAAATAAGGATACGTTACGACTCCATTAAACATGTGTCTAATATACCACAGTTTTACAACTCATAACGCACTTCAGCGTACGAGAAAACGAAAAGAATACGTCGTGGCTGGACGAAACATGGGAATGATGCGCTAAACCTAAATAAATGGAACATTTAATCACATAAATACAACTTCAAACGTAAAGAACACAGCATAATTTCGCTAAAAGTAGACCTAACGCAAAATGCATGCAAATGGTGTCTATGCTCCAGAGAACACGAGGGATAAAGTTTTCGTTCCACGGAGAGCACTTATTATCACTACAGCTG
Source organism: Macrothele yani (assembly GCA_039090855.1). Lineage (NCBI taxonomy): Eukaryota > Metazoa > Arthropoda > Arachnida > Araneae > Macrothelidae > Macrothele > Macrothele yani. The sequence goes on from CM077029.1 coordinate 17,922,773, forward strand.
CTTTTAAACCCGAATACACAGGGGTTGTTTTCGTCATGAAGCAACAGCTTACTAACAACGAGGAACAGTACGCCAATTAAGTAGTAAATAGTAACACTGTACTGGAGATCCGATTTATTGGCGTAGGAAGTAGACACATTAGCGTTTCCAAGCTTTCGCACATCAACCAGATGGCTTTTTCAAGTAAGTTAGACAGAAACTGCTACTGAAAAATAGAACGCATTAACAATTTGAAGGCGGAAACATGACTTGAGAACAATAGATGCGACGTTATAATCATTTAAAGATACGACGCATCACGTTGGTTGCACGCGCGGTATCCTGATAGGTAGAAGGCTTTACTGGAAGAATTGGTTCCAAATTCGTGGCAGCTCGAGGAGACGCAATCATTGCAAGTATCGCTGTTGGTAATGATCTCCAAGGTTTCCCGAATGGCTGTACCTTTAGGGGTAGAGTAGCTAGCTAATTTCTTCATATCGTCCCACATAGGAGTAGCGGACTTGAATTTCAGTTCTCTGGATAGTGCCGTGGCTATACTTTACCGTATTTTGTGTCTCTCTTTTAAAGTAGCCACGGCACTATCCAGAGAAGTGAAATCCAAGTCCGCTATTCCTATGTGAGAGACGATATAAAGAAATTAGCTACCTACTCTACCCCTAAAGGTACAGCCATTCGGGAAACCTTGGAGGTCATTACCAACAGCGATACTTGCAATGATTGCGTCTCACTCGAGTTGCCACGAATTTGAAACCAATTCTTCAAGTAAAGCCTTCTGCCTACCAGGACCGCGCGTGCAGCCAACGCGATGCGTCATATCTTTAAATGAATATAACGTCGTACCTATTGTTGTCCAGTCAAGTTTCTGCGTTCAAATTGTTAATGCGTTCTATTTTTCAGTTGCAGTTTCTGTCTAACTTCCTTGAAAAACCCATCTGGTTGATGTGCGAAAGCTTGGAAACTCTAATGTGTCTACTTCCTACGCCAATAAATCAGATCAGTAGTAGAGCGTTACTAATTACTACAGCAGCTTACTTTTCTAAACTTGTGTTCGGCGTCCATTTGTTACAGATATTGTTTTAACACACCGAATGTTTAACCTGTACAATATTATCACGATCACGGAACACACTGTTCTTTCTTTGCCTGTCAGAAAAATCCAAATGTCAACAACAACCAGCTGCTTTTGTCACCTTCATCAGCCATTGATCACGTGATCATATCATAGCTCCTCGACTCCAAGGGAAGCTAATGGACTTCTGTGTAAACAGTTACAAACGCTAGTGAAGTCCTAGTTTCGCACGTTCGATTTTAGGAGAGATGGCTACGCAGAAAATTTTTCTTGCCACCACATCAGCAAAGTTTCACTTTCAACGAAACATTATTTACGAAAGCGCGAAAAACACTCTTAAAATGACTTGTAAAATGTCATCTTTGTTCTCGCATTTTGGAAAAAAAGAAAGATTTATCACATTTGTAACAATATATCACCGTCTTATCAGGCATAGAGAGTGATTGATCTCAGCGTATTGAATTGAATAAGGGTATCTCAGGACTCTGCAGAACAATGTCAAACGTTTATTGTCCTATTTATATATATTTGTAAATTATTTATCTTATTGTTGTTGGCATCACTTTTATTCTGTCTTACTTTCACGATGTAAATAAACAAGTTGAGTTTGTTTTTGTTAGAGATTCGAATATGTTTTTGTGAAGAATGTGTGTTTTTACTACGCTCTGTGTTGCATATAATGTAGTTTTAGATAGACTTAGAGTGTACATTGAATGAACGTGATCTTCACCAAGTTCTGGCTCTCCAGATTATTATAAGAACAAACATTCGAACCTGCGCTGGCTGGTAGCTAGCATCTGATATTTATAAACGTACAATTCCAGTGGTGCACCCAGGATTTCTTTATGGGGTGGCCCAAACTATAGAAGATGCAAATAAAAATATCCCGGAGAACACATTTCCCACATTATTGGGAAGCGATAAAAATATATTAGCCATATTAAAAAGCGTTGCCAATGTTTTGCAAACTATGCATTTAAAAATATACATATACAATCAGAAAATAACAAAGAATGAAGGGCCTAGTAATACCTCATGAGTAGGGCCTGCCTTTCCCCCACACTTAGTGTGCCACTGTTCAAGTTCATGAGCATGTACAGAGATATGACATTGTTCTGTGAATTGGAATCGTGAAAAACAACAATCCAATCAGTAATACTTGGTGAAATGCTTACTTAGTGGGTGTGCTTTTGCCTGGAATAAGTTTCTCTCAGATTTGTCTGCCTGCTATGTCGACTTTGGATGCGATCAGTTTGAAAGAAGAAAACTGTAAAAAAAAAAAGGAAGAGGAATAGAGCAAGACTTCTTGTGGGAATTCAGAGTGCTACACTCACATTGCATTAATGGTTTAGTTTTTGTTCTGTTACTCCCATGCGGTAGGTAATCTTATATCATGATAGTCAAATAGATGTTACAGGCAGATTGGCATACCCAAATTAATTATGCAACTAGACATGCCTCAGAAAACTAGAAAATTACATCGTCCTTGAACGGGAACCGAACCTGAATCTCCCGATTTACGTTCGAGAATGTTACCGTTTTACCACCCAGAACAAGAAACCTTCATGCAACTGAGGATGTGTTTTAGCGCCAACATGTAACGCTCTGCCATGCGCAACTCGCAGCATATATGATATGATTACATATATCGATATACACTGAAGTGCCAGAAAAACTGGTACATACGAGCTTATGCAAAATACATAGCAACGTCACCTATGCGCGTACTCGGTTGCGTCCGCCAGTGCGTATATAAAGCGATAGATATCCTTACCAGCTGTCAGAGCTGTTTTCGGCATGAGAATGACAAGTAATAACGATTTAAGCGATTTTCAACGCGGTGTCATAGTTGGCGCTCGTGAGATGGGCCATAGTATTTCGGAGGTAGAAACGAAGTTCTGATTTTCACGGACGACCATAGCAAGAGTGTACCGTGACTGCAAGAATTCCGGCAAAACCTCCAACCTACAATACCAGTGTGGCCGTAAAAAGAGATTGGGCGAACGTGACTATCGTCGGCTGTCAAGAATCGTTTCACGCGATAGGCGGGAAACACTCTCGCATGTATCATCGGAATTCAATACTGGAGCCTCAACAAGCATCAGCGTCCGCACTGTGCAACGTACCCTGCACGATATGGGCTTTTGGAGCCGACGCCCAACTCGAGTCCCCTTGATAGGTGCACGACACAGAGCTATGCGCCTCGCTTGGGCACGACAACACCGCCACTGGACACTTGATGACTAGAAACAAGTAGCCTGGTCTGACGAGTCGCGTTTCCAACTGTATCGGGCTGATGGAAAGATTCGTGTGTGACGCAAACCCCATTAAGCCACGGATCCCGCCTGTCAACAGGGAACTGTACCGGCTGGTGGGGGGTCCGTAATGGTATCGGATGTGTTTAGGTGGACTTCACTGGGACCCCTGGTACGTCTACAAACGTCTGTGACCGGCCAACGCTATGTGCGCATCTTTTCTGACGAGGTACACCCGTTCATGTCCTGCATTCATGCTGTTGGGTTGGGCCTGTTCCAACAGGACAATGCACCTCCACACAAGTGTCGGGAAGCCACATTATGGTTAGAGAAGCATTCATTTGAGTTTAAGGTGTTGCCATTCACACCCAAGTCCCCAGATCTGAACGTGATGTAACACATTTGGGATGCCATGCAACGCGCTATCGAACACAGGAATCCGAGACCTCGGAATACACCCGAATTGTGGAACGCTCTGCAGGAAGTATGGTGTGCATTGCCTACAGCATATTTCCAGAAGCAGTGGAGTCCATGTCCCGTCGTATTTCTGCAGTCCGGCGCTCCCGTGGGGAACCTACCAAGTATTATACTGGTGTACCAATTTTTCTGGCACTTCAGTGTATATCGATGAAGGATAATATATAAGCACATAGTATATCGATGAAGGATTGTATATAAGCATGTAGGTATATCAATGAAGGATCATATATTATCATATGTATTGATGAATAATCATATATCATCATATATATCGATGACGAATCATATATAATCATATATATCGATGAAGGATCATATATGCTTCGATTTGAGCACGGCAGAGACAAGTCCAAAAACACGGGTCCCAAAACACATCCTCAGTTGCTTAAAGGTTCCTTGTTCTGGGTAGCGTAACGGTAACATAATCGAACGTAAATCGGGAGAGAGACGGGTTCGGTTCCAGTACAATGTAATTTTCAAGTTTTCTGAGGCATGTCTACTTACATCTTATATCACAGTTACAGATCTCCTCTCCCGCATCGGTTAATTAACTAAAACACAATGTTCAGGTTTTCTTTTGAATTTCATTACTTTACTGCGACAGGGAACGCGACATTTAAGTGCTTCAGACTGATTTAAAGGATTAAATAAATTTTATTCCAAGCAGGTCACAGATAGACATGTTATTGCAGATATTTAAAGACAGTGTGTTTCGGGGAAGAAGCACAAAGCAGTCCGTATTTGCTTCTGAACAAGCTTAGCTACGAAAAGTTGAATATATTTTAGCTTATCAACACAGAAGGATTTGACGGAATTATGAGTAGACGTTATGAAAGGAAATAACATTCAAGTGAAGTTAAATATGCGCGAAACATATACGACAAATTCGCAACTCTTTGGCAATTACATTCTGTTTGGTGGCATCAGAACGCGTCCCTGTAATGAATGTGTTACACAAGTTGTGCTGGGAGGTACGAATTTCCTTTGAAACTGACTTTGGTATAAAGGGCAGAACGAGGTCATTTCCATTAAGTCTGTTGCTCTGATTAATTTGTTTACACATTCTGGCCACAAAGGATGAGCACTTCATGTGGTGCTTTACGCCAACGTCGCCAACAAAGGTGAATTCAGCTCCCCTGAGATTCATCGACTATGAATTGGTTGCACGAAATAAATGGACAGAATTTCGTAACAGGACAGTTATCGAGTGTTAGCAATATCTCTGTAAAGCAAACGAGGTTTTCACTTCAGCGTACATCGCAACACAGAAAAGTGTTGCAACGGTGAAAGATTAAACAAACTACGTAGAAATGCAGCTTTTTAAGAAACATACGTGGAGGATAAAGGAATATTTAAACAACGACGTGTCTTCGGGAAATTGAAATTTAATGAAATTAATAATAAGGAACTACACACCATAACGAAGTAAATTTCTCCGTCATTTTTGTCCACGCCGGGCATCGAACCCAGTGCTCTCATTCCAGAATAAGTCGCTCTCCCAACAGAGCTACGCAGACGTAGGCTCTCGCTGTTATCTGCATTTATCTCATGTGCGTCCTGCGGTGCGGGCACGTCACATCTCCCCCCCAGAAAGAGGGCCGGGGGCATGGCCCAAGGGTCAGCCGGAATTATGTATCGCTGTAGACAGTCATCTGCTGAAGAACGTACTTTGGAGAAATCCTAGTCAATTTGGTGTGTGGAACTTCGCAAAATCACACCCATTTAGTTTTCGAAGCGCTGTGGAAAGAACATCACACCATTGCGAGCACTTTAACGGCCAGGTCATTCTTGAAGTTCGGGCGCCAATATAACGAAGTAAATTTCTCCGTCATTTTTGTCCACGCCGGGCATCGAACCCGGGTCCCCTCATTCCGGAATAAGTCGCTCTCCGAACTGAGCTACGCGGATGTATGCTCCCGCTGCTATCTGCCTTTATCTCATGTGCGCCCTCCGGTGTAGGCACGTCACAATACCAACAATACTAAAAATAGTATAACTATACTAGGAATCCGAATTTCTTGGCGTAGAGTAGAATTAAAGTTTCCAAGCTTTCGCACATCAACTAAACAACAAATGAATAGGCGCAAATGTGATAATTCATTCGAAGAAACGAGGTCACTTTGATTGAGCTCGCAGTACCGTGGTAGAAAACGCAGCATTATTTGAAGAATTGTTTCCCAATGCGTGGCAACTCTAGAGAGACGCTCTCATTGCAAGCCTCGCTGATGGCCAAGATTTCTAAGGTTTCGCGAATGGCAGTAAATTTGGGTGTGGAGTATGAAGCTAATTTCTTTATATTATTCTACATAGAATCAGCGGACTTGAACTCAACTTCTCTTGATAGGGCAGTGACCATTTCCCCGTCTTTTGCATCCCTTTTATGTTCGTTGATTCTAATTCCAAACGAACGTTTGGTCATTCCGATGTAGTTTCGTCATTAGCCGTCCTGATATTGTAGTGGGATAGTGTAAACACCTGCCTCATTGAGAAGAGGGAATTTGTCAATATTTCTTTAAAGCATCGTATATAAAGATGCCAGAAACCTTATGATGACACCAAAGTTCATCCTCCTGAGCGCGTTTTTGAGTTGATAGAAAGCATTTATTATGTAGGGAATAGCTGGTTCAGGCTTTTTCGATAAAGTTATGCATCTGGCGCGATGTATATCCTGCCTCAGTGGCCAATTCGACGATGGTTTTTAGTTTGTATTGTCTGGAACGAACATTGGAGGAGACGGCTGCTAACCACGATAACGATTGAGCTATCAAGAGAAGTCACTGATCCTATGTGGAATGATATGAAGAAATTATCTTCATACTCCCCACCCCAATCTACTGCCATTCGCGAAACCTTGGAAATCTTGACCAGCAGAGAGGCTTGCAATGATAGCGTTTCTCTAGAGGTGCCATGCATTTGGAATGGATTCTTCAAATAATACTGCATTTTCTACCACCGTACTGCGTGCCCATCCAGTGTGACCTCATTTCTTCGAATGAATGATCACCATTTCCGCCTATTCATTTATTGTCAAGTCAAGTCACCTCGTTCAAATTGTTGAAGTGTTCTATTATTCAGTTTGCTGTCTACCTTCCTTGAAAAAGCCATCAGGTTGATGTGCAAAAGCTTGGAAACTTTGATTTCTACTTTACGCCAAGAAATTCGGATTCCTAGTATAGTTATAATGTTTTTAGTGTACTTGCCATTCTCTATAGTATATAGTATATTATCTCTTCTGAATTTTCGATCTTCCTTTCGCTACGAATTTAAAGAAATCTAAGAGTATATACACTGGTGGCTACCCAAAATGCAACACCAAGAAGGACACGAGATAACAAAGGCGGATTTACTGGACACATAACAACAGATACAAAGATGAAACGATTGAGATTACAGGCCCGTGCGACTTGCGGAACACGCAGACATCAACAGTTCGTGTGGCCCACATGGCTGGCAATAACGGCCGCTACACGCCGCGGCATCGAACGAAGGAGGCTTTGGATGTGGGCTTGGGGTGTGTCGGTCCAGGCTGCTTCCACACGTTGCCACAGTTCATCAGGCGTAGCCGCGGGTGCTGCTTGCCGAGCCATTCGGTTGCCGATCAGCGACCAGACGTGTTCGATGGGCGACATATCGGGAGAACAGGCGGTCCACGGCAGCAGTAACACCTGGTGGGCCGTGAAGAATTGTTGCACGATGAGTGCCACGTGCGGGCGAGCATTGTCCTGATGAAACGTGGCCACTGGCAGGTCCTGCAGGTAAGGGAGGACTACAGGCTCCAAAACGTCGGAGATGTAGCGGTGGCTGTTGAGTGTACGAGCGATGCGTACCAGAGGGGTGTCGGTGTCATATCCAATTGCGCACCAAACCATAACGCCAGGCGACGGAACGGTATGGCGATGCATAATGTAGGCGCCATACAGTCTTTCTCCATGGTGCCGCCACACGCGGATCCGACCATCGTGGTGTTGCAGACAGATGCGGGATTCGTCGGAGAACACAATGTCGTGCCATTCCGTAGTCCAGGTGCGGCGTTCAACGGACCAATGCCGCTGCACTCGCCGGTGGTGTAACGTCAATGGTAATCGGAGCAATGGGCGCCGTGCGCAAGTCCCCGCTCCTGCGGACGACGTCGAACGGTACGCGCGGACACAGGTTGTTCCGCAACACATCCTAATTCCTGCGCTAAAGTGATGTGGCGGTGAGAGCCAATAATGCCCGCAGCACAACATGCCGGTCCTCTCGTTCGGCGGTGTGCTGTGGCGGCGGCAATCGCTCACGTTAGTCCGTCCGTCCCTCCTGCACCCACCGAATCCATACTCGCTTCACTGTGACTGGATGTCTTTCCACCCGGGCGCCGATGTCTCGGTACGATAAACCGCTGTCGCGATAAGCCACTATTCGTTCTCTGTCGAACTCCGAAACGTGCTCGAATGACTGCCGTATTCTGCGACGAGGCATCAGGAAGCTTCTCACGCATAGGTCCGGCAGCATAACACACTTCCACTACTTACACCCCGCCTTCTGTGCAACCTTCTTATAGTGCTTCTCGGTGGCGTGCCGGGTGCACATGATTTGCATATGCCCTGCAATACTAATCGTTTGGATGTCCTCTTGCGGGCGACGCATGCTGCGAATTTTAGGCCAATCGGATGCTTCCTTCTTGGTGTTGCATTTTGGGTGGTCAGTAGTGAATAAATATTTTTTAGCTCACTTAGCGAAAACATTAACATTAGGAGAAGTGAAACATCTTCACAATGATTGATAGAAGAATAATGTTTTATCTGTATAATCTCTACTCGACATAGAAAACGGAGCTCCATGCAAATTGGAAGATATGTGTCGACAGTTGGCTTATGTAAATGATTACAGTAGCAAACCTGAGAGCCAAGGGAGATGAAGGAGCATAACGGCTTGGCGTAGCTAAGTTTTGTCGATTGCTAAAAACCGCTAGCGCAATCGCCTTGTACACGCTATCTCTGCAGAATAACTGAGATTTCCCAGTTAACAGTTTGGCTAGCTTCCACAGTGTAAATCAAGACAGATACGTTATTGTAAGCATGGCCAACGCCTCACTGTAACTTAAAGGCTAATAACTCGTTCATTACGTCATCGTAAGTCGACCGCATGTTGGTTTCCTGTGCTGGTCAGCCAAAGTGAATACGAAGGCTTTGGTGTAATCTGAACACACAAAACAGTAGATGTTCAAATGTAGTCGTCATTTGTAGTATTTGGCGTAGCAAAACTGACTAGGCTTGTGGTAAAACACAGCTATAGGGATCACTGAGTTATGCCCAAGGAGGTTAGAATAATATTTCTGGAGATGCCCTGAGGCTGTTAACCGTGTAGCCGCCAGGTGTGAGAATTCGACGTTGTTTACATGACTCCTATGCAATTTTAACTGTTTGTATTTTCGAATTGCGTGGTTTTTGGTTGCAGAAATAATGTTAATATCAAACCGCAATGAATTATACTTCATACACGAGTGAAGTTTTCAATTTTCACGTTATGTTTTGTTTAGAATTCGCATTAACGTTCGTGTATTTCAATTTAAACTAAAAATAGGAAGGGATCTAAAAAAAAATTAAGAATTTTATAAATTCAACATTTTCTTACACATCGGCAGCAAGTTACGATGCGAAATTGGAAACATTTGTGACGAAAGAAGGCGATTCGGCCAACACAAAATGCATTGCGATAGCCTTGAAAACCATCTGCTTTCCCACACTTTCACGGCAGTCGCTCGCGGTTATTGTCTTCACGCAAAGTGGCACTGCTCCATTAACAAGGGCATCTCCAGATATCTTATTATAACCTCCTTGGTTATGTCACTAGTCAAGACAATTATGTTTTTATCGCTAACCCAGTTCATTTTGTGACGCCCACGGATACCATAAGCAACGACTATACATGTAAAAATCTGCTGTTTCGTCTCTATAGGTTCTGCCTGTTCTCGTCGACAGACGAACACGGGAAACGAAAATGTGATCCGCTCATGATGACGTCACAAACAAGTTGTTAGGCTTTCAGTTACGGGGGTGGGGGATGGTGGTGGGGGGGGGTGAGAGCCACACTCAACCACTGTGTTCTAGCGAGGTACACTTCAAGAAATTTAGAAATATCATGTGGATTGATGCATGTTATTTTTACCAATTTTTAAAATTAGCATAATGTGTAGTGTAATTTCCCGCTACAATCTACTTTACTTTGTAGCGAGCGAGCTACTCCGAAAACTATATTTTCTATTTGTAGCGACGCTACATGCAAAGCTATTCTAAACGTATCGTGATACAGTAGCTCCCGATCAATGAGTGAAGCACAAATCCTCTAGACCAGTACTGTTCAACTTTTATGAGCAGCGGAGCGAGGTTTTTAAAAGAATTAGATGGCAGGCCGCATTTTTTAAAAATATGTATCACCATCCCCAACAACAACCATTATCAATCCACTGCTGGATGAAGGTTTCCTAAAGTTTCTTCCACTTGCGCCAGTCTCCTCCATGTCACTCCCGTATGCTTTCGAATTTCATCCACCCATCTCTCATGTGGTCTTCTTCTGGGTCTTTTCCTGTTCCTTGGAATCCAGTCTAAAATTTCGGCTGTCCATCGGTGGTCCGTTCTTTTGGCAACAAGTTCATCCCACTGTCATTTTAGGGATTTTACTCTGATCACGATGTCTTCCACCTTTGTCATTTTCCTTTGCCTGGGCCAGTTACATTCCAGCTGCCGAAGACTGAGGGCTAAGATTTAAGTTGTGGAATCATCTTTTGGGGAAGGGGGCGGTTGGCCATAACTCACCACGCTGGTCAAGCAGGTTGGTGAGTGTGGGGTAGCATTTCATCTAATCCCGATATTTTAAAATGTGTATAAGATGCTGTTTATGTAAAGATGCACTGCTGAGTTTATTAAATATTCCCTCTTTTAATTAATAGTTAAAATTTAAAATTTAGAAAAAAAAGTACATTTAATGAGAGCACTGTGTACGATTTTACTCAACTAAAAGTTGTCGAGTCATTGGAGTAGAGTCATTCACACTGTTCCTGTGTCTTGGATCTAAGTATTTTATGTCAGAAAATGCCTTCTCGCATTACTAAATGTCGTAAAGCGTCGAATATCTGTGGCTCAGTTATCCGTGGGGTCAGATTAACTTAGTTCTCTGTAGTACATAGAAATTTCATTTTTTTAAAATTCTGTATTCTAGTGGATTCGTGAAATAACAGAAATCATTACGGCTTATTTTAAATAACATCGCAGCATAATTAAACAATATTGCATCATCGTTATAGGAAAAGGTATTGGTCATCACCGTTGTGGTCTCCCGTTCTGCCGCCAGAGTGCGCAGTCAAGTGTATTACGAATTTTATCTAATCTCTTTTGTCTGTTAAATATTGTGAAAGGTTATTCATGTGCTCTTCTTGTTTAATCAAATTTATCTAGCATTTCAACTCCTAAAATCTTGGGAAAAAGAAAAAAGGTTTATTTTAACAGTGGAAAATAAATTGGAGAATAATAAAAGACGTGAAAGAGGCGAAAGTGTTTCACTCCTTGCAACCGAATTTGGTATTGGCCAGTAAACTCACAACTGCAGAAATGTAATTGAAATTCGAGGAAAGTCAAGATGATATTGATTATTTTGAAATTCGTGGAGGTATAAGAAAAATAAAACAAAAAATAGTGCTACAAAGAAAACAAACAAGAATCATGGACTTTCTATCTGAATAGGTTAAAAAATGTTAGGTTTCTTATTTACATAATACATGAAAGTTTATCTTATGTTTTTACAATTTTTTTATGTTTTTAATTGAATAAAATGCAATTTGTATTAACCGTGTTTTTCAATTATCCGGGATCTAGCGTCTCTGATCACTACGGATAATTGACGTTTTACTGTACATCCAAACATTAAACTACCTTTTAATTCCAAATCTCCTATGTTTGGATGTTTCTGAGTAACAAAAGAAGTCTAAACCACTCTGCTTCACTCATTACAAGAAAAAAAAAAAAAAAGGTTAAAATTGTTTTTGGGGTAAAAAAAGGTAAAATTGTATTTTTACCTTTTTGTTTTTGGAAAAAAAAACAACCCAAAAGTAAAAAAAAGTTTTTTTGTTGAAAAAAATAAAACAAAAAATAACGCTACAAAGGAAACACACAAAAATCACGGACTTTGTTTCTAAATAAGTTTAAAAATTTTCTGTTTTGTATTTACGTAATACAAGAACGCTTATCTTATGTTTTTATAGTTTTTTTATGTGTTTAACCCATTTGGGTTAACCGTCTTTTTTAATTATCCGGGCTCTAGCATTCCCAAGTACCACGGATATTGACTTTTTCCCAAACATTAAAGTGACTTTTAATCCCAAATCTCTTATGTTTGGATATTTCTCCGTGGGGGGAGGGGACTAAACAGACGTGCCCCACTCACTGATCGAGGTCTAACAAAATCATCTACTTGAAGTTCACGTAATTACATTTGATAAATGGGGTGCTTTCTTCCAATGCCAACACTTAATAGTTTGCTGAGCAGACATATGCTTTGTTTGAGTTCATCAAATTCTTTATATTTGTCATCAAAATTCTTAATAAGAGTGTCTAGCTGAAGATAAAATACTTTCAAATCGATGGTTTCACTAAGTATTGTCACTTTGTTTAAAATCTCCTTGAGGGATTCGAAGTGAAGCAAAGTGATTTCTAGATTTGATTTTAACTACAGCTTTAACTACGGCAGCTGTAAGATAGTAAAGATTACAGATATTTAGATCTTTTCCTTGCATATTTAGCGCATTTTAAAAATTATATATCTTTGACGTCACTTTTCTTAGCTCATTACCGTTAATAACTAATATTACGCAGCTTTTTAAATACGCTGCCGGCCACCCAAAATACAACACCAAGAAGGACACGAGATAGCAAAGTCGGATTTACTGAACACATAACAACAGATACACCGATGAAACGATTCAGCTTACAGGCCCGTGCGACTTGCGGAACACGCAGCCACCAATAATTCGTGTGGCCCCCATGGCTGGCAATAACGGCCGCTACACGCCGCGGCATCGAACGAAAGAGGCTTTGGATGTGGGCTTGGGGTATGTCTGTCCAGGCTGATTCCACACGTTGCCACAGTTCATCAGCCGCAGCCGCGGGTGGCGCTTGCCGGGCCACTCGGTTGCCGATCAGCTACCAGACGTGTTCGATGGGCGACATATCGGGAGAACAGGCGGGCCACGGCAGCAGTGACACCTGGTGGGCCGTGAAGAATTGTTGCACGATGCATGCCTCGTGCGGGCGCGCATTGTCCTGTTGAAAAGTGGCCACTGGCAGGTCCTGCAGGTAAGGGAGGACTACAGGCTCCAAAACGTCGGACATGTAACGGTGGCTGTTGAGTGTACCGGCGATGCGTACCAGAGGGGTGCGGGTGTCATATCCAATTGCGCCCCAAACCATAACACCAGGAAACGGAACGGTATGGCGATGCATAATGCAGCCGTTATAAGTCTCTCGCCGCGGTGCTGCCACACGCGAATCCGACCATCGTAGTGTTGCAGGCAGAAGCGGGATTCGTCGGAGAAGCCAATGTCGTGCCATCCGTAGTCCAGGTGCGGCGTTCAACGGCCCACTACCGCCGCACTCGACGGTGGTGTAACGTCAATGGTAATCGGAGCAATGGGCGCCGTGCGACAATTCCCCGCACCTGCAGACGACGTCGAACGGTACGTGCTGACACAGGTTGTTGCGCAACGCACCCAAATTCCTGCGCTAACGTTCGTGATGTGGCGGTGCGAGCCGTCAATGCCCGCAGCACAACATGCCGGTCCTCTCGTTCGGTGGTGTGCCGCGGCTGCGGCAATCGCTGACGTCGGTCCGTCCGTTCATCCTGCACCCACCGAATGCATACTCGCCTCACTGTGGCTGGATGTCGTCCCACACGGGCGCCGATGTCTCGGTACGATAAACCGCTGTCGCGATAAGCCACTATTCGTCCTCTGTCGAACTCCGAAACGTGCTGGAATGACTGCCGTATTCTGCGACGATGCAGCAGGAAGCTTCCCACTCACAGGTCCAGCAGCACAACACACTTCCACTACTTACACCCCGCCTTCTGTGCACCCTTGCTATAGTTTTTCTCGGTGGCTTGCCGGGCGCACATGATTTGCACATGCCCTGCAATGCTAATCGTTTGCATGTCCTCTCGCGGGCGACGCATGCTGCGAATGTTAGGCCAATCGGATGCTTCCTTCTTGGTGTTGTGTTTTGTGTGGCCAGCAGTGTATATATCGCATTCCATTTCTTCCAATAAAGTGAGATAAAGATATTTCCAAAGTTTTTTTTTTTATTAATGAAGGTTTAATGACCACCGTGAGCAACTCGATGGCCTATAAGCAGTCGCCCGTCCCTAATTTAGGGCCACTAGCTCTAGAGAAGGAAGAGAGCCAATGCCCTATGAGAAACAGGACACCCATACCTCACCGAGATTTGAACCCGGACCCACCACGGACGAAAGGTCAGAAGCCATCGCATAGACCACTGCTCCACCGAGGCAGCTTTTTCCGAACTGGGAAAAATATCACTTAACATCTTTCAGAACTCAACAAACAGATTCTATTGTGCAAAAGTATGTCACCATATCAGCCATAAAGTTAATCTAAAAATATTTAAAAATTTCTATGCGTAATATAACAGCGCCCGCTGCTAATTAAATTAGTTATTTTCACTACTTTGTCCAATGTATTCGATAGACCCAGCAAAGAACCACACTATGCTTGTTGGCGTACAACACAATGTAACATTTCAAATTTGATTCCATCTCTTTTCAGTCAGAATGAAATACAGTTTGTTCACCATTTGCGGGCCACATATCTGTCCCATTTTGACAGCACTGGGACAGACCTTAATAATTTGTTGATTTATCTCATTTTGCTTTCCTGTTACTGCGATTTCAAGATACTGTTTTGTAAAAACGACGTTATTTTGAATAGCAATAATTTTTTTCATATAAAGAGTAGGTATTGAAGTCAAGCATGTTCTCTGTTATGTTGCAGGAAATGAATTTTTGCTTAACAAGCCTGAATAACACTAAAAAGAAGAAAACATCTTTATTTTCGCGTTCATGAAACAACTTTGCAATCATAGATGGCAGCATGTGGATTATGAAAAGAGATGTTAGGCATTTTGTGTCTAACATCTCTTTTCATAACGGAGCGAACTTTTTTTATTTTATCTACAAGGTTATACATTAAGGTTCATATGTAACATCTCTCGTTTATTAAAAATAAAGAGAAAGAAGTGAAAATAATTAAGGAAGATATCATGGCAATGAAGTTATCAATATCCTGGGAACTTCATTGGGACAAGAACTTCTTCTTTATGATAACTTCAGTTTTTTAGAGAGTGGTTGTTAGAAATCCACTTTTATTTTATTTTTTTCGATTGGAGATATAAATTATTGATTTTAAATGATTTATTGGACCTGGTGGTACAGAGAAATGACAAATAGGCAGACATAGACAGGATACAGATGTTTCACATCAACAGGAACACACATTGTTTTTACAGTATATAAATGACCAATGTATACCGAGAGCCTGTGTCGGACAAGTAACACACTGAGAGCCAGTGTCGAAAGACAAACACAAACATCCATGTCTCACCGGGATTCGCACCCGGACCCAACTAGGGCGAATGATCATAAGCCAGCGCCTTAGACTACTGCGCCACCGGGGCGGCAAAACCCACCGTTGGGAATGTGCCTCTAATCACGTTCAGTGTAGTTAGATTATTTTCGTTGTTTTAGGGACTACCATGACAAACTATAAGGGCTATATTCCGTCTCCCGTACCTAATTTAGGGCCATTATTCCAGGGAGGGGAAGAAAACCGTGAGACAAGCGCACCACCCATTTATCTATTAGGAATCCAGGAGATGCCCGATTCGGACCATTAGCTTGATAACTGCGCCTCTGACCACTCGACCACGTGGGAAGTCACATAGCCTGACGTAAACACTAAGTGTGACGCAGAAGACTGGGGGAAGGCAATATCAGTGTATAAAACAGATATGATTTTGTCTTATCACGTAACAGTTGGAGAAATTTACAACAGCCATAGAAAAAACTAATACAAATTTTATAAATTAATTCTTTATTTAAGGTCCCAGAAGAGTCAGAAGAAAAGAATGCAAAATGGTTCCATAAGTTTTAATTATCCAATTATGCCCATGGGCATTCTTTGAATCTTAAATTGCACATTTTTATTTGGAAGACAAGAATGGAAATGGGGCTCATAAATTTTTGCCTGTTCGTTACGTCGACAGGATTTCAAGTTAATATACACTTTTTTAAAATCTCACATTTCCAAAAGTTCCAGTATTTTTTCTCTTTTTAAAATTTTAAGATAAAACTAACATTTGACATTTTCCAAGTAGCCAAAATGAAATTGAATTCATGTTTTCTTCATTTTTTCTGCAAAGCCAAGTTTAATGGATTTATTAGTTTAATGGAACTGATATTCAAAAATAGATTAATCCCAAAATACTAAACTTCTAAATTGTAAATACTGTTAAATCGTCAGACGTTAATTTAGCACGGTAGTTCAGAAACTTTTTGTTACGCCCTACCTAAAATTTAAAATCGCCTCCAACACAAGCGGACTGATAGTTATTCAGTATTCCAACAAGTTATCTTTCATTTGTAAACGAGGCCCTACTAGTAAACATGATTTTTGGGTTTTCCGGGCCTTCCTTTCTTCTCCGTCGTAGATTCGTCAGACCTTATGACTGTAAAGATATGACTATAAAAATTCATAGTGATTCAAAAGTAAAAATTCGTCGGATTCGTCTGATAAAATTCGTCGAATTTTTATTGAAAACATTTTTTTTTGATATTTTTTTTTTTTTAAATTCGTCGGTTTTCAGATTCGTCCCGGGATTCTCGCTGTCTTTTTCGGGAAAATTGAGGCAAAGAAACTAGTGCATACATTGATAATATGCTCTTATGGAAATGAAAATCTTGATTCGTACTGATGGGTGAGGGAGTTTACTGGTTATTTGTCCTGATTTGCTGCTTTTATCTCAATTTTTCATTTTCGCTCACTTTGTTTTGGTAATTCATCCACTGAATTTCTTACTCTTCTTTGTTTCTGTTTTCACCTATTTCTTTCAATGATTTTCCATATTCGCATTACACTTTCCCCTTCGAAGCTACGGTGATATCTCATTTCGACTATCATTTCTCTCGTACGATTCCCACATGCAGGGATTACTCATCCTTCTTTCCCAGAGGGTTAGCACAGTTGTTCCGTACATATTCTTGTCGCTAAAAACTCCAGCTATGTTTCACCTACGTTCTCCGGCTGGTTGCCGAGTCCTCAAATCCGTCACTTCGTAACATTTGCCTATTTAAGTTCGCACGTGTGAATCTACTCATCATCTCCTCGTTACTAACCTTAAAATCTCTTCATTCAACCTTAAATATCTAAAACCATAAGACAAACCACGTAGTCGAAGCTCTCATTTAGAAGACGGGTGGCAATGTGGAAAGCTATAAAACCAGCTTCAACTTAACTGATGTTCATCATGATATGAAAATGCTTTTCAGGAAGCAGAGAGATGGTCACTTTTCACCTTATTAACAGCTGAAAGCTACTAACGGATCATATATTGTTTCCCCAAAGTACTAACGTAAAAGGTAAACGATCTAAACCTTTTAAGAGGCTGATCTGAACCAAATGGTGCCCAAAATTTTCTGCTCTCTCCAAACAGAAATGTTTACTAGCTGCTGGGCTTTACGAAGGCTACGGAAAACAATTCTTTTCCCCGCTCATCTTAGCAGTACCAACTATAGACCTATTACCTGTGATAAGAGCTCACTTCTAGACCTTCGTTTTCTGCTGCTACGGAAAAACAATACTTTTCCCCTCAAATGTTATCAATACCAATCATAGACCTATTACCTGTGATAAGAGCTCATTTCTACACCTTCAGTTTCTGCTGCTTCGGAAAAACAATTATTTTTCCTACTCATCTTAGCAATACCAACTGTAGACCTATTACCTGTGATAAGAGCTCGCTTCTAGACCTTCATTTTATGCTGCTTCGGAAAAACAATTCTTCACCCCTCTCATGTAAGCAATATTAATTATAGACCTATTACCTGTGATAAGAGACCTTCATTTTCTGCTGCTACGGAAAAACAATTCTTTTCCCCTCTCATCTCAGCAATACCAACTAAAGACCTATTACCTGTGATAACAGCTAACTTCTAGACCTTCATTTTCTGCTGCTTCGGAAAAACAATACTTTCCTCCTCTCATCTTAGCAATACGGTCTATAGAACTATTACCTGTGATAAGAATTTCTAGACCTTCATTTTTTGCTGCTTCGGAAAAACAATTCTTTTCCCCTCTCATCTTAACAATACCAACTATAGACCTATAAACAATACTTTCCCCCTCTCATCTTAGCAACACGGACTATAGAACTATTACATGTGATAAGAATTTCTAGACCTTCATTTTTTGCTGTTTCCGAAAAACAATTCTTTTCCCCTCTCATCTTAACAATACCAACTATAGACCTATTACCTGTGATAAGAGCTCACTTCTAGACCTTCATTTTCTGCTGCTTCACCCAAGGCAGGATGTGGTCCCCTACACACGTACGTTATGCCACTGGGTAGAAACAAGTGACTCAGACATCTTCTCTCTCCTTACTTAGGTTCGGCCCTTTTTTCGGGTAATCAGTCGGAAAAGATGAGTGCCAATCACAGTCTTAAATTACCATTTTCAATATCAAAAGTCGAGAAGAAACTAACGCATTCTAATGTACAGGATCAGTCGTTCTGGTGGCATTTGGCCAACTTATTAAACAGCGAATATATTCGTTCGAGATGATTGTAGCCCATTTTGCTAACCCCGAGTTAATTCGTTCCAGGGTTAACTTATGAGATGTCATCAAAGAAGGTTGTTAATGATAAAGTTCGCTGAAACCAATTGGATCTCGGAAGTTTAATGTTATCCTTCTTCGAAGGGACAGTCGACATAGTGCAACGACTACACGGGTTTTCTTAAAGATTTAGGCCGCCCCGGTGGCGCAGTGGTATAAGCGATGGCTTCTGATCATTCGTCCGAGATGGGTCCGGGTTCGAATCCCGGCGAGGCATGGATGTTGTGTTTGTCTTACAGCACTGGCTCTCTCCTTTCCCTGGAACCAGAGGCCCTAAGTTAGGGAAGAGCGACTGCTTATAGCCCATTGAGTTGCTCACGGTGGTCGTTAAACCTCCAATCAAAGAAAAAAAAAAGGTTTAGATATTTCGGGTTTAATGAGGGAATTTTCAGGGTAGTCTTGAGGAGAAGATAAGTAGATCCATATGTGCAAACTTTCGCAATTGTAAAGAACTGACAGGAACTCGACTTGAGGACTTAGAAACGACTAGGAATGAAGAATAACAGCTTTTGGCGATGGGAAGAAGAACTAGACAAGTGCTGCAACCCTTGGGAAAAGGAAGATCTCCTTGTGAATCCTACGAGAGAAATGATGGCCAAAAGAAGAGACTCCCGTAGCTTAAAAGGAGACAGTGGAATACAGAGATGAAAGATCATTGAACAAACTACATGGAAACAGAAAGCAAAGGATAATAAGAAATTCAGTCGATGTGAAGGAACTAAGATTAACAAAAAATGAAAGTTTAAATAAATCTAACATACCGTGGAAAAATAATATAATCGGTGAGCACTCCCACGTATCTGCGCGAATAAATATTTGCTTTTCCTTAAGATTTGTATTGTCAATACAGGACTGGTGCCTTTGCTTCATCTTTTCCGAAAAAAAGATAGAATCCAAGAACGTGGTAAATTAAAGCTCATTACGGAGGTCTGACGAACCACGACGGGAGGAAGGAAAACTCAATATAGATTTGCGACAGAGTATTAACCAAAAAGAAATGTAAAAAAGAAAACTGTTACATTTCCACAAAGTTGCATGATGTTCCAAGTCTGGGATCTTTTATCGCGTTGAAGAAGTTGAGCTCTCTGGCACGAATAAAACGCCAGTACCACATCACGCAAATCTGCAATTATTCATTGAAATTCCTTCTATGATTTTTCGGAGGTTATTCAGCTAGATATAATGCTCCACGTCAGTAAGGTTATCTAAATTCGTTTGGTAGTCTGTGCTCTATCATAAGAATCTTACGCAACAAATAAGCGTCTCCATCTTATTACCTCCCTTGTTTGTCAGTTTAATGACTCCCAGGAGAATCGTAGGCTATAAGAATTCGCCCATTCCTAGCTTGAAGGGGGGGGGGGCACTCGAGTGACGCATGGGCTAAGCATTGTGCTCTGACAGTTCGTCCGAAGTAGGCCTGGAATCGAGTCCGGGGTAAGGCGTGGGCGGTGTGTTTGTGGTATACTTATATCATCACCATCATCATAATTGTCAACCATTATTAATCCACTGCTGGATGAAGGTCTCCCCAAGTTTCTTCCACAACGGTCTGTCTTGAGCCAGTTTCCCCCGTGTGACTGCGGCATGCTTTGAACTTCATCCACGTGGTCTTCTTCTGGGTCTTTTTCTGTCCCTAGTCTAAAATTTTGGTTGTCGGTTTTTCCTGGCGATATGTCCATCTCATTGTATTTTAGGGATTTTACTCTAATTTTGATGTCTTCCACTCTTGTCATTTTCCTGATCCACGAATTCCTCTTCTGATCTTTCCTGGTTACACCAACCATAGATCTCTCCATGCCAGCCACAGCAATGCAGTGCGAAAAGACAGAAGCAGTCTTTCCAACCTACTCAGACCGAAGATTTGGGAATCGCTATTGTAGATGTAAAGAAGGTGTCATTTGCAGTGTAGTGCTGGCAGTTAAAAGAGTTATCATTGCAGGAGCTGTCTCCTAATTAGATTTACAACAATAACTTGAAATAAATGAACTTATTAAGATTTGAGTAGTGGTGCATGTTGTATCTCCACAATCAGCGTTGAAAGAGCGATTTTCATCAGGTACATCTCGTAGTAAAAGTTTCAAATCGAGTTACTTCCCCCTCTCTTTCTCTGTCTGTCTGTCTCATAAGAGCCACCTTTTAAGGGTTCCTTATTTGGGCGCTGGACACCTTCACAGTACGTCGCACTAGAAATGAGTACCAAACAGTACCTAAAATTGAAGGATGACATTTCCAATATACACTGCTTGATACAGAAAATTTCCACACCATTTTTATTGTAAATTAAAATCCAACACCATGAAGCAATGCATGAATTGAGGCAAATGTAGACAAATAGGGGGAAAAGTGATTTAATTTCTGAGGGATAACATGAATGAAGTATGCAAGGAGACACCACAGTGTAGCATGAGCCAGTAGGTCGTATGACCGTCATGTTGGGCTATACATTCGTCAACACGGCCTGAAATCGGGTGGAAAAGTGCCCGGATGATGTCCCAAAGTATCACTGACCAGTCATCGTTGTTCGTGTCAACAATTCCTCTACATTGCGAAGGGAGTCGTTTAGTGGCGATAATTCCTCTGCCAATGACGCCCCACCCGTTATATGCTGGGGAGAAGTCCGAGGATCGCGCTGGCCTGGACACCTTATAAGCACCGTATGCTGATGTTGGCAGTGTGTAGGAGGGCATTGTCTTGTTGAGACAGAGAGTCACTGATAACACATAGATGCGAGAACAAAACGAGATGCAGCCCCTCCTGGACGTATCGCTGTGTTGTCATTGTACTCACTATGCATACGAACGGCAGACGGTTGTTGAAACTGATAGAACCTAAAACCATGACACCAGGCTGAGCACACGACACTCACGGATGACAACAAGATCAGCCATGTGATGACGTCTTCTCCAGACGCCCAATAACCCATCGTTGGCGCAGAGACAGAAGCAAAACTCGTCAGTGAGCACTGCAAGCTTGCACGACGGTGTGATGCGGTTAGTGGTAGGCATTGCCATGGCTAACGAGAACTTCCGCAGGTAATATACGATTCGCAATACGTGTCGATATGAGGACGTTCATAACTGCAAACCCACTATCCACGGCAAATCCACAATCCGCCGTGGATTGTGGGTTTGCCGTCGAGTGTAGTAAACGAGGCGTTCGGACGTCTGCCTCGGTGTACCAGTCCCACTTCGGTGTCGGACATTGTATTCCTCCAACCAAACCACTGTCAAATTTTGAAGATGACAATCCGATTTTTGGCGTAAATGTGACAAGGATGGTAAGTCAGATAATATCCGAAAACTTGAAAATTTTCATCGTCCTGGAGCGGGACTCGAACCCGCGTCTCCCAGAAAAACGCACGGGTATGCTAACCACTACACCACCCAGAACGACCAAGTTTCAAGTTTTGAACAATTTGAACTTACCATCCTTGTCACATTTACGCCAAAAATTCGGATTGTCATCTTCAAAATTTGTATTATATGGCGTAATCCCGTATTTCTTACATGACAAACCGCTGTCACCACATTAGGCCGATAGGTTTTACATCACGTTGCGTTCCGCGCGTCGAGACGCAGGGAACAGTTACATGTAGCCCCATGAAAAAAAAATCTCTGTGAAGGTGTCTGTTAACTTGTAGGATTCCCTATGACACTGCCCAGACATTTTCACATCTCACACGTGCCTTTGCTACAGAGATTACTCTAATGCAATAGTTCAGACGTCCAGGTAAGTTTGACAAAATTTAGCTAAGCCGAGCAGTTTCTTCCTCACCTATTATGAGATTAATTCGCAATTGCGATCAATCTCATAACCCAATTGACGACGTATATCCATCAATCTGTATAACAAAACGTTCATGGCGTGTCATTTTTTTAAGTCGAAGAATGCAGACCTCCTGTTGGAATTCACATGCAGCATGTGCAAAGCAAGTATAAATTCGATATAGAATAACATGATTCTTGGATATAGAATAGCATGCCCATTTATCGTAATTAAAAGAGCGTCTCTTTTACAGACGCAACCGTATCTCTACAAAGTAAATATTCGTTTACCTGGCAATTCATTTGTGTGTATGGCGTCTTGACCGGCATATTTTTTTTATTGGAGGTTTAAAGACCACCGTGAGCAACTCAATGGGC
This sequence comes from Macrothele yani, assembly GCA_039090855.1. NCBI lineage: Eukaryota > Metazoa > Arthropoda > Arachnida > Araneae > Macrothelidae > Macrothele > Macrothele yani. The sequence goes on from CM077029.1 coordinate 17,945,652, forward strand.
TATAAGCAGTCGCCCGTCGCTAATTTAGGGTCACTGGTTCCAGGGAAGGGAGAGAGCCAGTGCCGTAAGACAAACACAACATCCGTGTCTGACCGGGATTCGAACCCGGACCCCAACGGACGAATGATCATAGGCCAGCGCCTTAGACCACTGCACCACCGGGGCGGCCCGGCATATTTCCATAGAGTCCATTAGAAGTCTCCCATTGATTCCCCGGAGGCCAAGCGGTCAGAGGCGCGATGGATTCTAGATAGTGGTCCAAGTTAGTCTCAGCTGAGGCATGGGTAGGGTATTTGTTCTACAACACTGTCTTTATCCCTTCCTTGGAAATCAGTAGACCAAACTAAGGGACGTGCGATACTTATAACCCTAAGAGTTGCTCATGGTAGTCTTTAAATTATGAAATAAACAAATGAACAAACAAAATATTCTTCTATGACTTTAGCAGCATTGTTTTGTGTTGATTCGCCAGCTTGCCGATTAAAAAAAGGTACGTATCTTTTCAAATATCTAAATGAATATAAATAATAAGAAGATCTCATCAAGAAGAAGTTTTATTCGAGATGTGCTCTCCTTAAAAATTTCATTTTTGCGTGGTAATGCCAGCATGTCAGCGCAGCGCATCTCTCTCAGGTTTAGAGGATGGGTGATTGGCATCCGTTGTTCTTTTATCATAAGTTTAGGAAATCTGGATGATGTATCATTAAGGAAATATATAGACAGTGCGGTAGTTGGAAAACGAAGCTGATGCTATAACAAAATAGTGCTCCCACGTTCTGGGAAACTAACCTTGATTTATTCAAAGTAACTTCCGTCCACACACTAAATGAAACGATGACGAAGCGATGCAACGGCTGTTGGAAGGCCGTGTCTGATATATACTTTAATATTCTTGCCACAGCTCTCTGAAGATTCTCCACTACATAAAAATACGTCTTTCAGTGGTACCGTTGGAAAATACATTTCTTATGGGGCTAAGTCCGGTGAATACGGTGTGTTCAACACTAAGCAGAATATATTTTGCCGGGCAGAAACTCCTAAGCAATGAGTCTTGGGTCTTGGTGAGTTGTGCAAGAGAAATCAGTTCCGGTCTTTTCGATATAGGCTCAACACGAAGAGTTCTTTGCAACAAACGTTTCAAAACGTCCAGACAGTACACAGCAGTAACATGTTTGACATTAGAAACAAAATCTTTGAGCACATATCGTAGAAAATGACGAGCATTACTCTGATTTTGTTCGTTCGTGACGAAGGTTTTTGGCTTAGGCCGAGTTTGCCAGCTTCCGCTCCACACTTCCTGTTGCTTCACTTCTGGATCGTTTTGTCAAGCGCCTTTTAACAATAACGATCAAATTCAAGAAGTGCGTGTTTCTTTCAGAGGCCTGAATGAGTTCACTGCAGTGTTCAATTGCCGTCTGTCGTTGTTCGTGTGTTAACGAATTGGTACAAACCACATACAGACCTCCGTTTTCATTAAATCCTGGGTTATTATTTGCTGAATAGTTTCCTTATTAACTCAACAGTCGTTTGAAACCTTCGGAGTTTTTCACTTCGGTTATCGGTAATGGTCTGCTGCATCTTTACAATCAGATCTGGCGTCCCAACATTATTTTTCTGGCCGCCTTCCACTGATTCTTTTCCATGGTAGAAACGTTCATTCCACTCGAAAATATGTGTACGAGGCAGACAATGCTCTCCATGCACTCAATTCATCATTTGAAACGTTTTCATGGCACTTTTGCGGATTCATACACTAAGATTGATGTTTGAACTTTGTTCCATTGTTCCTTTATAACACAAACACCAGACAGACGTGAGATTTAACAGCTTGTTTTGGCTGCAGTGCTTGCGAAGCAATCGCTCTTTCATTTGATGCTTACTTAGAGTAGATGGCGACACACTCACACTCGTCTAATAACATCCGTAAAGCTTTCCAATTAGTTTACTGTACATACACAGCATATTTAACTAGTGACTCTTTGAGTGGAGTCTCCAAGTCTCACATGAGAGCCCAAAGGACTCCAAGAGCTTAGGTTGTCGACTTCTCAGAGGCACAGGCTTCTGGCTGATTAACCGAGCGAGATGGGACTGAATTCGAGACCCCAATGAGGCATGGCTACTAAATTCGAGACCCTAATGAGGCATGACTGCTGAATTCGAGACTTGATGAGGTTGGGACTGAATTCGAGAACATAATGTGGCATGGCTGCTGAATTCGAGACCGAATGGAGCTGGGACTGAATTCGAGACCCTAATGAGGCATGGCTGCTGAATTCGGGACCTAATGAAGCTGGGAATGAATTCGAGATCCTAATGAAGCATGGCTGCTGAATTCGAGATTTACTGATGCTGGGAATGAATTCAAGACCTAATGAAGCTGGCACTGAATTCGAGACCCTAATGAGGCATAGCTACTGAATTCGAGACCTTAATGAAGAATGGCTGCAGAATTCGAGACCTTAGGAAGCTAGGACTGAATTCGAGACACTAATGAGGCATTGCTGCTGAATTCGAGACCTAATGAGGCAGGTACTGAATTTGAGATCCTAATGAGGCATTTCCAGGGACGGCTGAGTATGGTTCTTACCCGTCCCTGGAACCAGTGGTCCCAAATTAGAGACGGCCGACTGTTTATAGTCCATGGTGGTCATTAAACCCCTAAAAAAAAAGAACCGTTCCTATGGTTTTACCAACATATTTTTGCCACGATCCGGCAGTTTTAAAAGGATATACATTTTTGTAAATACACTGGCGGAAAGTGAAAAAAGAACACCAAGAAGGAGACGTCTGATACCGAACGAAATTTATACAGCATAATAGCGGAATACAGAGGATAATGTGATCAAAACATTATGGCAAAATAGAGCTGTATTTGCCGGTAAACTGAAAAATAACATTTCCATATAACATGGTTACTACGAGGTTGAACCGCCATGAACTGCGTCACACTGTGCAATTCTGGCATGGAGTCTGTCGTACAGATGTTGGATGTAAGTTTGGGGTATTGAGTTCCAAGCATCCTCAACCTGGAAGCGTAAATCGGGGATGGTCGTGGCTGGCCGCAGAGACCGGATAAGTCGTTGTCCCATAAAATCCCCCACGTGCTCAATAGGGGACAAATCCGGTGAACGTGCAGACCCATGGAAGTTGTCTCACACCCTGAAGTGCATGTTGCGTTGCACGTGCCGTGTGTGGGCGTGCGTTATCTTGCTGGAAAACACCACGATGGACCGACCTTACAAATGGCACAACAACGGGCTGAATGATGTTGTTCATGTAGGAGGTGCTGTTTAACGTACCCAGTACAAACGCTAGTTGTGTACGGGAGTGATAGCTGATCGCTCCCCACACCAGGAGACCAGGTGTAGGCCCTGTGTGTCGCTGGCGGATGCAAGAAGGGTGGAGACGCTCCCCTGTGCGTTTGCGAACACGCATATTGCCATCGGAGGCTCCCAAGCAGAATCTGCTTTCATCGCTGAACACGACAGATCGCCATTGCGTTCTCCAGTGCAGACGTTGGCGACACCACTGCAGCCGTTCTTGACGGTGGGCTGGAGTCAGAGGTACACATGCCAAAGGCACACGTGCACATAGTCCTGCATCCAGTAGACGGTTGCGGATTGTTCGCACAATCACCTCAGGTGCAACGGCAGCTCTGATTTGCGTCGCAGTGGATGTTCTGCTTGACAACGCCGCCCTTCTTATGCTTCCATCGGTCAGCTCATCAGTCCGTCTGTGACTCCCAGTTCCACGTCTTCTCGTGTGGGAATGTTCCTCGGACCATCTACGCCACCATCGTACCACCACCGATACTTCCCGTCCAATTCCTTCCGCAATACGACGATACGACCACCCGGCCTCGCGGAGTCCGACTAGACGACCTCGCTCAAAGTCCGATAACTGCTGAAATCCTACACGTCTTCCATGTCCAGGCATTGCAACTTCTTTAGGGTCTTCGCACGTGTCCGTACGCCGACGACTGATTACATTCACTTCGCCGTACTCCTTAAATACCACCGACGATAATTTGCATATTATGCCGTGCTGTGGCGTAAGCGCTCACCGGTTGGTCCCGAAATTAACATCACACCTACGTAAACTCGACCCCATTAACATATGTAAATTTCATGATCGTCCGCCAGTTCCTTCTTGGTGTTCTTTTTTGACATTCCGCCAGTGTATAATATCTAAATTATTATGAGTAAGAAATGCTACGAAGATTGCAACAATAGCTTTTTTGTGATTTTTACCAAAAAGATTTCCCTTTTGGCGCGAAGTCAGCGGCAAAGTGTTCCTCAGTTTCGTGGGATGGGTGGTTAGCGTCCGCCAGTCTTCCGTGTCAAGCTAAAGAAGTCACGATAATGCATCGGTAGGGAAATACAGTATATTCGACTATCCTCTCTTTGCCTGAAGTCTAAGCGTAACACAACAGCACAACGGGTGCCAGTCACTTCTTCCGGGGAGCACAGTGATGCTTGTCGCTGGTTTCTCTGCCACCATCTTGCTTGGTATAAAACAGGAGTTCTCAACCTTTTCGTAGTCCTGGGCCAATTTCAACATTTGATACACGCCGTGGTCACCAAAAGAGCGTTTAATTAAAGAATCCAATTGACAAGGATTTAATTAAGGAATCCAATAAACAAGAATTTAATTAAGGAATCCAATAGGCAAAAGTTTAATTAAAGAATCCAATAGACAAGTCTTATATACCGCTTTAAGACTCAAATTCAGAGACAGTACTTAAGCCCTAAGGGAAACTTTGTTGAGCGAAAACACTTAAAATCAATTATTGCGTTTTTCCATGAACTTTACCATAATGCGATTCTTTTAATTTTGAAAGTATTTCCTTTGAGAGTTGTTTCTGAATTCGACTCCATATAATCACTTTTTTTTGTAAACCTAGGAGACGCTTAAAAGAACGAAACCAGCTGCAGTTTTAAGCACATTTTATTATAAAATAGTTGTAACAAAATATTACAGTTAAGGTTCTGGAGAGACACAAGTGACCCGCGGTACCCTTAATAGCCTTCCTCACTTAAAGTTATGTTTTCCTCCCACGCTGTACGCGCTAATTGTTCTCCTTTTTGTTGAACAAAAGAATGCTTCTTCTGAAAGCGTAATCTCTACAAAAGAAGTCAAATATTTATACTCGTATAATTTCTTTTTCTCAGTGCCTTTCGTCATCCTTTAGAAGCTAACAAAGCTGATAATTAAATAAAAATACATATATTTTTTAAAAATATTTTTTGGAAGCTTCGTAGCTTCATCGTGTTTGCATGCCACAGTTAAGAGCCTGGCGGGACATGGTTCGGCCACCCCTGGCCTCCTGGGGCAAAACCTTTAAAAGATAATTATATTTCTGTAATTTACATATCTGAAATCACGTGCATCTCCCCTCCCCTTAAATTTCCACCATATGATTTCGGACGCTAGGCCAATTGATTACTTAATGTTATTGAGCTTGAGGTTTTGTATCCTACAATTAATTTGAGCAGCAGTGTACCTAGATGCACTGTAATCACTTCTACAGTATACAGGATATCCGCGTCCAGCTGTGTATTTTGATTCTTTCACGAAAGCTAAAATTACGGGTAAACCTGCTTATCGTAGATCACGGTTGGCCAACTTGGCGTTACACCGTGTCACAAACTGGTATCCTACCGTGTCACAACTGTACCTACGGTGCCACTAGGACCGTGGCAAGCTTTTCTTATCTGGGAGGGCGAGGCTTGAAATCATGCCCCTTCTAGTTCAAAATCAGGCGCCTTCGAGTTCCACTCAAATAATACTTGGTTTGTAGTTTCTCACCCGCCCCCCGTTATAGGAAAATATTATGAATGTTCAAAAATCGCACTTTAGGTTTTTGACAAAATTTTATTAAAAATGCAAAATCTAGGCAAGTACCCAAGAACCACAGGTTGTAAATACTAAGTAAAGCGTATATTCTATGTAAAGGCCGACAACATAACACTCAACAGAAATTCAGAACGAAAAACAAACCAGCGCAGAACAAATGAGTATCAGATAGTGGACGTAACGATAGGAAGAAGCTTTAGGGGTAAGGCTTGGAAAAATTCTGTTCTAAATTCGCTCAGAGAACTTCCTGTGACAGAGCACAAATGATTTATTACCTCTTCTTCTCAATGAGATGTTCGAAAAGGTCATGGAGGTTAGAAATATCAGTATAGGGTTTTCTATGCCTTCATTCACTGTTTCGAAAAATTCCCTTCATAGATATGAGACGTTCACACCTCATAGTGTATGTTACTCTGTAACCTAGAACACTGGAATACTGTATGAGACTAACTAAAGTCTTTAAAAAATGCTGAAGGGTGTACTTTATCTTTTAGTTACAATTTATATTTTTCACATCTCTCAGATCATGGAATGACCAATGGGAAGGCAATTGCCCTCCATGTCCTCCCGGTAGCTGCGGCCCTGCGTGCCACAAACTGGTATCCAAGATCAGCCAAGAGAAAACCTGGTAGACCTCCAACTATACTCCGAGTCAACCAGTGAGTGTACCACTATGTAGGGTGGGAAACAGCTACCTCCGCTACGAAAAGTAGTCCCTAGAGTTTTGAGCGAAAACCAGTAGAATTATTCCTCAGAATCCATTTTTGTTTGCTCGGCAGTTTATCAGACAAAATTGCCATCTAAAAAGAGTTCCAGAAATTAGTGCGCTTTTGGAAATAAATTTGTTTTGAGCAGTTGCTGTATTAAGAGCTTCGCACTTTCGGTTGTTTTTGCCCACTTGGGGTACAACTCGGACAGGTGGAAGGGGTGAAAGACCTCCCCGAATATTAACAACACAGTGACAATAAATTTACAATCGGGAAAACTCTAAGGGTACGTTACTTAAACAGGCGGTAGGGGAAGCAGTTAGGCCTCTACCAGACCCCCACTCACAGTCCCCACTGCCTGTGAGTTGTGTGGATGGCTGGGGGATCAGAAAGGAAACAGCGGAAGAGCACATTACCGCGGATGGATACCGTTCTTGCGTTCCAGTACGAGTCGTGATAAGGCTGTCCCGCCTTGACCAACAGTACACGTTTAGGGTGAATTGGAGTATAGATCGGAAGAACCAGAGCAGTAGGAAACAACTGGAGAAGACTGGCTTTGGATCGCCCTCGCTGAAACTTTGTGACCTATTCATGGAGAAATCCTAAATGAAAAAATAGGTTTATCTAGATAATCTAGGTAATCATAGGTCACCTTGTTATCCAACGGCAGAATCGTACCTCATTTTCCAAGCGGCCGACTGAACGAACTTATAATGTAGGAATTAAAAGAGAGGTATTTAGTTTAGAAGTATCCCTTGCATACTTAGAATGTTCATTCACAAAAAGCAGACGCTTTTGTTGAAGTTAGGTGATAAAATAAAACTGCTCTTTAATATCATTGGAATGCGTGGAAATTTGTTGCATGGTGCACGATTTTTGTGGAACTGCCGTTTGACACTATCACCTTTACATTCAAAATGACCGATAACACGCTGATCACATTTTCACTGGGCTACAAGATTCATGAGATTCTCAATAGAAACGCAGAACTTCAAATATCAAATTAGTTTTCGGTTCGTATGAGGTTTCTGTTGTTTCTAAATAGATTCATATTCAAGTGATCTGCGGTATACCGGGTGTTCCCAAATTCGTGCTACAAACAAACAAGGGTGATAGTACACTTAAAGACGAATAACTTTCTCAATGGAACGTAGGGTGGCACTCCGCTTCTAGTATCCGAAAAACGTTAAGCTCCATGTCCACGTTGATACTCCAATAGTGGAAAATAACACAACTTACCTAAATTATGGGTTGCACACCTGCGTTGGGGAACATAGAGGCAGAGCACAGTTCGTCAGGTTGCTGATCCAGATGAAATCTGCTAATCCACACTTTCCCGCTTTGGTGTTATTCAGTTATGAAGTGATGTTCACGCGGGAGGGCATTTTCAATAGTCACAACTAGAAAATTTCTGCTAATAATGATCCGCACGCACTGCCACTCGTCTCCACCAGCAGAGGTTTGTCGTAAACAACTGGGCAAGTATCCTTGGTGATTGGCTGGTGGGGACCGTACATCTTGCCACAACGTCTGACCGGCTCCATTTACCGTGTGTTCCTGGAGCAAGTGCTTCCCGGTTTGTTGCAGAGTGTTCCGCACAATGCTCGGAAATACATTTGGTTCATGTACGATGGGGGCCCTGCACATTTTGCACCGCGGTCCGGGGCTTCCTTAATGCGACGTATCCCGACAGGTGGATTGGACTGGGCGTATCGGTAGCTTGGCCTTCACGCTCTCCAGACCTGAATCCACTGGACTTCTTCTTATGGGAACACCTGAAAAGACTGGTGTGCGAGACGTCTGTGGAGTCACAGGAAGATCTCGTCGCGAGGATCGTTGTCGCTGCGAACCAGATCAACACCACACCGGGAGTCTACGAGAGAGTGCGACAGCCCTACATCCTTCGGTGTGGACTGTGAAACGACGCCCTTGGGTGCCATTTCGAGCACATCCTTTGAGTTCTGCTCTGCCTCTACGTTAACCAATGCAAATTATTTTTTATGGGTAAGTTGTGTTTTCTTCCACTGTTGAAGGATCAACGTGGACATGGAACTTAACATATTTCGGACACTAGGAGCGGATTACTACCGCTACGTTCCATTGCAAAAGTTATTCGTCTTCATGTGTACGATCACTCCTCTTTGTTTGTTGCACGAATTTGGAAACACCCTGTTCAAACAAAAATTAAGAAACAAAGAAAATATTACCTTAGCAAAGTAAAAGCTTCTATTTGAAAGTTTTGTCTGGCTTACACTAACTAGAAAAAAGCGGCACGCAGCATCATTAAAAAAGTTCTATTCCGAGATTCTTTAACAATGTCAGCCTGACTTGAATTTATGAGTACATAGTTTAATTTTAAATTTGCAAAGCTTTTTTGCGCGCTATTTGTAGTTCGTTTAGCAAACATTTTCACCCAAACACACGTACACACGCACGCAAAAGGAAAATCTGCGTCTTAAGCCATAAAAGAAATAACTAACATATAAGCTGACACGTTTATTTCCTTCACTGTAAAAAACACATTTGGAAGATATTGCGCACTATGTTCATTTAATAGCGTTTTGTCAAAACATCAACACCTTACCATTTAAACGAGATGAACAAAATAAGCGTTAAATGTATTTATTTTCTGCTGCGGGGTTCGACAGTTGTTTTAGGCTTAGTTTACTTCGTTACCATATAAAATCAGAATTTTTTCGGTATTTTTTTTAAACATCATTAAATGAAAAAGCTGTTTACATACTGTTAGCGCAATGCTTCGGCACCTAAATTTATAAATAAAAATATTAAAAAAAGAAAGTCTCTAAATTTTAGGAGAAAGGACTGATATCTTACTTATTTCTAATACATTCTTCAAACATTTTACGGCTGATGCAAAGTACTTATCAAAGTCTTGTTTACGCCATACATATTTAAGAGTCCTGTTGGTGCGCACAGAGAATAAAATGAGAAATAAAAGCAATTTTACGAAGACAAAAACACATGAAATATGCAATCCAAGTTTGCCATCTTTTTTCTTAGATGCATGAGAAAGAAGTACGGACTAATATATTCGATATCACAAGGCAGAAAAAAATATTCTTATTGTCTTCCAATGCAAATATGATGTTTCCTCGATTGCTCAATCAATATTCATCAAAATATTCCAGTAGCGATGATTTAAAAATGCGATAATAGAACACATTGTTTTTCAAATTGACTTTGCGAAAAAGTAGAAAGTGCAGAAGAACAAAGAAAACGCAACAATTTTCTGCATTGAGGAGGATTATAACATCAGAACAACAATTACAAACCTGTATACTAAGAACACATTAAACGATAATTCTGCCAGTGGTCTTATATGGTGCAAATTAATGAACATGGACAAAAACCATGGGAAATAAGTAAATGGTTTTTGGGAATTGTGTATTGATACAAATGCTTAGGACTGTTAAAACGACGAATAGTGAAAAAGAATAGTACGGCGCAGTGGTCTAAGCGCTGGGTTATGACCATTCGTCTGTGAAGGGGTCCGGGTTCGAATCCCGTTCAGGCATGGATTTTGTGTTTGTCTTACGACACTGGTTCACCCCCTTCCCTGGAACCAGTGACCCTAAATTAGGGACGGGAGACTGTTTATAGTCCATTGTGTTGCTCACGGTGCTCGTTAAACCTTCAATCAAAAAAGAAAAAAAAATAATTAAGAGACATATTTGAAAAGACATATATATAATGGCAAATTTTGAAGATGACAATCCGATTTTTGGCGTAAATATGACAAGGATGGTAAGTCAGATAATATCCGAAAACTTGAAAATTTTCATCGTCCTGGAGCGGGACTCGAACCCGCGTCTGCCAGAAAACGCCCGGGTATGCTAACCACTACACCACCCAGAACGACCAAGTTTCAAGTTTCCGATCAATTTGAATTTAACCATCAATTGAATTTAACCATCCTTTTATGATATATAATGGCTTTGATCAAAGGAATGCCGCCCCGGTGGCGCAGTGGTCTAAACGCTGGCTTATGACCATTCGTCCGGGAGGGGTCCGGGTTCGAATACCGGTGACGCATGGATGTTGTATTTGTCTTACAGCACTGGCTGTCTTCCTTCCCTGGATCCAGTGGCCCTAAATTAGGGACGGCGACTGCCCACTGAGTTGCTCACGGTAGACGTTAAACCTTCAATAAAAAATAAATAAATAAATGAAGAAGACTGCTTTGGTATTGTTCATGTAAGAGGAAGTAGAGACAATGTAATTAGAGACATCGTAGAGGGGAAAATACCACGCGGAAGAACAAGAATAAAATGGATGGAAGATCTGGAACGTGATCTAGATGAATTTGAACTCGATCACACGGACAAATCCAGATGAAGAAGGCCCATCAGTGAGACAATAGACAACCTGGTTCAAAACCTTCATGGAGTAAGTAAGTACCCGACTACGTCATGTTGCTTTTGAGCTCTCTAGAAAGAGCAAGAGTGAAATCACTGCCGTATTGCGTAAAATGAATACATTTTATACACCAAAACCTCATAGTTAATATTGAAAAAACAGATAGGACTCTACAGAAGAGTTCTAGACACAGTTGTAGCTAGGTATACTAGAACCGGGGAGAGCGTTAAAGAGTAGCCATTTTGGGACTTTGCGTTTAACTACAGACTATATGCAGTCGTATCAAAATAATATGACCACTTACTTAATAATGGGAATGGCCACCCTTGGCGCATATGACAGCGGCTAGACGGCGTGGCATGGACGCAATGAGGCACTGGAAGGTTGCCCGAGGTACACGTGCCTATTCGGACTGCAGCAGAGTACGGAGATTCCGGAGATGACGTGGTTGTGGGTCGGCACGTCGAACCTGTCGATCCAAATAGTCCCACAAGTGCTATATGGGATTGAGGTGGGCGCTTTCGCCGGCGAAGGGAGAAAGGAGACATCGCTATCGTTCCTGGAATCAGTCACGCAACCCCTTAGAGACGTGGCACAGCTCATTGTCCTATTGGTGGACACCATCACCACCAGGAGTAAACGTCCAACATGAAGGGATGCATGTGGTCAGCGAGCATGGACAGGTAGCCATTGGCGTTGAGGGACCCACCACTGGTACTAGCGGTCCTAGGTCGTACCAGGAAAACATTTCCCAGACATGTACACTACCACCGCCGGCCTGTACTTGACCGACAAGTATGTCAGAGTGTTGGTTCTCGTGTGTCTGAACCCCTATTCGCCACCGCCCATCACTTTTGTGGTGTAAAAACATCGATTCTTCGGAGTAGGCTACTTTTTTCCACTCTTCCACTGTCCAATGACGGTAGTCCCATGCGAACTGCAGGCGCCGATGCCGATTGACCTGGGTTAACATGGGCGCCTTGACGCAGCTTCGACTTCGAAGACCCATGCGTAAAAGGGCTCGCTCCACTGATGTCGGGGACACGTAACTGGGTGCCACACGTTCATTTGCGTGGTCAATTGCTGCACTGTTGCGCGTCGATTGCCATTTACCAGTCGACAGAGGCGACGTTCTCCTCTGGGGTCGACGTCGGGAGGTACTCCGAGTACCAGCGGTCCATTCTTGGTACACCCTTACTAAAGCACCTGGCGAATAGCCCGCAAAGTCTGCTGCTTCTGAGATGCTTCCACCCTTAACGCGATAGCCGATGATCGTTTTGAACGTCCGTCAAATCACTACCTCTGCCCATTGTGGTCACGTGACGCACTATGAGACACCTGTCCTGGCCGGCCGCTTATATCGCCGTGTGGTCGACTGTGTCCCGTGCACTCTGTGACGCGCTTGGGTAGGTACACTGTGATTCCGGGGGTGGTCATACTATTCTGGCACGACCGTGTATTTGTCTGCGAATATAGATATAAAGTTTGCTCTATTTTTCCACTCCTTTTGTTTGATTTACCTCATGAGCGAATAATTTCTCCATGCCAAGAGACAAAAACACCAAAATAAAATACCAAATACGAAAAAACCGGGAAGAATGAAAACTCATGATATTCGAAAACTGAATCACATTCGGCGAGTGCCGTTGATGGCGGTTCAATTGCAGGTAACGTGTCGCTGGAAGCAAAATAACTTCCAGTTAACATGGAAGCAATTATTATTATTATTTTTTTTAGTTTACTATTCTGGCCCCTTTCCGTAGGTCCCGCAATGAAATCGATGAGATGTTAATGTCGTATATCGACTTTTTCTACTCTTCGGTTGCACTTTTTTCTACAACTTTAACAGCGCCTTTGCTGGTGTTCCGAGATAGCCTCTTTTACCATGATAAGCAGCTAAATCTTTATTCTTCCCAGCTCAGAAATGAAGAGTTCTCAGATTTCCGCCAACGAATCGTTTTTCTTCGACACGCATGAATTATATAAGCGCTCCTACTAACCGCAAAACAATGAAACAATCAACAGGAGAAAAGTTGACAGATCTCTTCCCCCCGACCCCTCTCTCACACGCACAAGGATTTCCCTTTAGCACCATTTTCCAACACCTTGAGTGGTACATTTAGTTAAAATGTTCTCACGACTGCACTTATTTGTATACGTTTAACTACGTGGGCGTTTCTTTACAGCATATTGGCATCTCATAGTCACTTACCAAGGTACGAATAGGGTTTAGACTTCTGCATAACACCTGCTCTTCACTTCGTTTTCCTTTCTTTTTCTTGGTAAAGTTCTAATAATCTTCTTTAGTTTACATTTCTCCGAAAAAGAAAGCATTTCTCTTTTCTTTAACTATTAACAACAAGCCCCTGAGCCCTGTATCCATGTGGTGAAGAATCGTTGGCACAACTGTTCTTATTGACTCACCTCGAGAAGTCATTTCTTTTGTGTTACCCATCGTTTGTCTTGTACCATTTCTATTTCGCTATTTTGTAAAAACTGCAATACAGGAATAAATAAGGTAAATTACTTATGAAATACAACGGCCATTCCATAAAAACTGAGAGTAAAATCACGCAAAATGAAGAAACATGGCTACAGCAAAATATATGTTATTTTTTCTCAAAGTATCTTCTCTCGGATGACATGCAACGGTCCCATTGTTCAGTCCACTTTTCAAAGCATGTGGCGAAGGCATTTTTTAGAAGCTGCTTTAGCGACGCCTGTGAAAGCTTGAATAACGTCAGCATCTGTGCTTAATGTTGCGCCACGGAACTTCTCCTTCACTACTGGAAACAACCAGAAATCTCACGGGGCGAGGTCAGGATTTTAGACAGGCTGTGGCATGATTTCAATACTGCATTTCGTAAGAAATTGTTGAACAGAAGCAGCCACAAGTGGGCGGACGTTATCATGGTGTAAAGGTCCACTTGTCCACCAGTTCTGGTCGCTTAATCGATATGTGTCGTCGCAGACACTTCAAGACTGCAATGTAATTCTCATCATTGACAGTAATTTGAGGAGGAACGGCATGCTGGTAGACTACACCTTTATGATCAAAGAAAATGATCATCATCACCTTCCCAGTTGATTTGGTTTGGCGGACGTTTTTCGGAGGAGGCGAGCTTCTGTGTTTCCAGACACACAAGCTTAAGGGGGTCGAAATAGTGAACCCATGTTTCATCGGCAGCTATTACTGTGCTTCGAAAGTTTGGGATTCTTTACAATCATTTGTTTCTACTCATGGCACACCTGAACTGTGGTTAACAATTTTTCTCGTCAGGTGATAAGATACCCATCTGGAAGACACACGATGCAGCAGTAATTTGTCGCGTAGCATGCGGAATGCCAACTTTTTTAAAATATTAGTTGACGCTGCTATGTCTTTCTTCAAACGTCATTCGTCGATCTTTTTGCAGGATTGCCCAAACAGTGTTAACAATACGCTCCGTAATAACACTTTCAGGTCGACCAGGCATAGGAGCGAGTTCTGCCAACAAACGCCCTTTTTTGAAATCATGATGCCATCTAAAAGTCGTTGACTCACCCAAACATTTATCTTTGTAAGCTTTTTTTCATTAAACCAACTGTTCCTGGAACCGCTTTATCCAAACGATAGCAACATTTTATCTCACAACGCATTTCACTTCTTAATTCCAAATCACTCACCTCCATAACTGTATGGCGAAATGCAGACGTACCTTAAACAACTGCGCAATTAAAAACCAGAATCGTCTGCCACGGCTAATAACTGTTGCCATAGATACTTCCTTAATTCAGTTAGTCGACTGCGTGGTTATTTTTCCCCTTCACACTGTTTTCAACTCAAAAAATTACTCTCAGCTTTTTATAGAGCTGCCTTTGTACAAAAATAATTTTCATAAACCATTGAAAATAAAAGATTAGAGAATTTACGACAACGTCCATTTTTCAGGGGGAGCTCTCTTGCCTTGCAAAGGGGATGATCCCCCTTTAGCCTACTGCTAGCTACTGCCCTGGTTCTAGGGTTCGGACACATCGTCTTTGTAGACCACATCATGCAGTTTTTTTTATTATATTTTATGTAATTCTTCGAGAAGACGGTTAGCGAGAAAATTCGAGTAACCGTTTTCCCGAACTATGACACTATCACGACAAAAATCTATCTGGCTTTCAAAAGGCCTTACCAATTACTCAGTGACCAGATGCGTAAGTTCCTGGCCTCATCCAAGTTGGGTCTAGGTTCGAGCCCTGGATGAGACATGTATGTTACGCTTGTCCTTCAGCATCGCTTCCTTCGCCTTCCCCAGAACAAGGGCCATAAATTAGGCACGGGGCACTGTCCAAAATTCCCCAAAGCAGCTTAGAATTGTCATTAAGCTTAACAAAAATACACTGCCGGACAATTGCTAAGGACGGATGACAATAGCAATGATAGCAACCATAAAATGGAAGGCAGGAAAATGTGGAAATTAGCATAAGTGCGGGATACAGTAAGACGTGTTGTGCGTATGCAAATTTTGGATTGCCGAACTTGTTCGTGACGTCATAGCGCTGATAAGAGATATAAAGGATTTGACGCGTACTGACCGTTGTTGTTCAAACGCAAAGTTGAAAGGGAAAGAATCAATTGACGAACTTGCAATTTTCAGTATGTCTTCTCGACATCACCTAGATGATTTTACGCGTGGCCGTATTATTGGCAAGATTGAAGAAGGGCGAAAAATAACAGATGTTGCCAGGGAGTTCGACGTCAGCCAGTGTTGTTTCAAGGCTTTGGAAATCATTTCAAACAAATGGAGAGTGTAGCAAACGTCACGGGGGAGGTCGTGTTCGCAGAACGACACCTGCAGAAGATCGGTACATAGTGCTATCAACAAAAAGACACCGGCGCAGCACAGCTAGTGAGGTATCAAATCAGTTTATGGCTGCTACTGGCAAGCGGATCTCCCGAAAAACTGTCGCCAGACGTTTGCATGAAGGAAGACTATACGCCCGCCGTCCTGTTGTGTGCATCCCATTGTCCAGACGTCACCGTACCGCCCGTTTGCAATGGTGCCATCAACATCGCAATTGGACTGATAACGACTGGTCTGCTGTCCTCTTCTCAGATGAGAGTAGATACAGTCTACCGTCTGATTGTCGACGACAACTGATCTGGCGTGATAGTGGTACTGCATATTGTCCAGCAAACATACAGGAAAGGGACCGATATCCGACGTGTAGTGTCATGGTATGGGCTGGCATCATGATCAATGGCCGTACGTCCCTCTATGTGCTTCCAACTGGGACTATGACTGGGCAACGATACATTAATGATGTTCTGCTACCTCATGTTCGCATGTTCCGTGGTGCTGTCGGTGATAGATTCATTTTCCTGGACGACATCGCAACATGTCATCGAACAGTCGCTGTCCAGGAGTGTCTTGAGAGCGAGGATATTCAACGCCTCGTATGGCCAGCACGTTCTCCAGATCTGAATCCCATTGAAAATGTGTGGGATGCTTTGGGGAGGAGTCTTGCTGGTCGCCAATGCCCTCCAATAAACAAGGACACCCTCATCCGTGCACTGACAGAGGAATGGGATAAATTACCCCAACAGCTGCTTGATAATGTTGTGCAAAGCATGACACGACGTGTAGAATCTTGCATCGCCCTCCATGGTGGCCATATCCCGTATTGACATCTTACGCCGGAACGCCTGCGGACGGTAATTGCATTTCTTTTCACGTTTACGTATTCTGCACAAAATGGCCTGTTTGTCCCTTGAACACGTTCCAAAGCCTTCTGGATTTCAGAGCACAATAAATTGTCTTTCTTGTAATCTCCTGGCATTCTGACATTATTTTATTTCACTTGGCATACAACCACACTTACTTTTTTATGCGCTATATAGCCGTTTATGATACATCCTTAGCAATTGTCCAGCAGTGTATTTCGAAAGAACTATTGCCGTTTGTCTTCTAGAAACGGAGTTGTAGGGACTCAGTGAAATAATTTAAATATTTGATGATGCATTTTGCATTCGTTATTTAAGAACAGTTAGCGAAGAGCGTGGTAGAAGTTTGGTTTGTGTAAAATTTCCATGTGCGTAATATTAAGTCACTCAAACGTACATTATACTGGAGACATAAAGAAACTTTATTTAATTACACACGTAATGGCGAAAAAACAAGCAATAATAACATCGGTAATTGAACTGTAGAACACTGCTGAAAACATTATTGAATTACACACGTAATTAGGAAAATAAGAGCAATAATAAAACCAGTAATTTAGCTGTAAAGCACTATTGAAGACATTTAAAGACAGTTAAAATTTTATAAAAAGCTACTGAAGAGGGTAAATCTAAGTAGATTGATAAAAGAAAAGAAAGGAAAAAAAATATTCCGTAATTTGATCCAAGAAATAAAAGGAAAAAGAACACAGTTTTTCTTTAATCGAAGAAAAACTCTCTTTATCCCAACACACACAGTCTATTCAAGTTCTCTGCAATAGAACGAGTCATGTTAAATATAGTAGTAGAGTTTCTTCGAGCCACACTCGCCTTTCGTAGAGAATACGTTAGCATATACACTCAGTAGACAAAACATTACAGACCGAGGTCATGGGCAGTTGACATGGGTATCTCTCACGCAGAGTGGAATAGATCCAAACCGAACGCAGACGATAAATAACCGGACAACAGGGCTTTCCAAAAGTGTGTCGCAATCGATGAACATGGGTAAACGTGGTGATCTGAGCGACTTTGATCGCGAACACATTAACGGCGCAAGACAGATGGGTCATTCTATTGCCGAAGCGGTAAGGTCCCTAGGGTTCCCGAAGGCAACCGTATCAAGGGTATAACGTAAGTATACCACCGACGGGCGTACCAGCTCTCAGAGAGCAAGCGGTGCCCGATCGTATGCCATTGATGACCGGGGTCGACGTAGACTATCCAGGCTCGTACAGACCGTCCGCTTGTTAACGACGGCGCGATTCCCATCCAGGTTAAATGTTGGAGGCCCAAGCAGCGCAGCGAGCAAACGGTACGCTGCGCACCCTCGGCTACTGGAGCCGATGCCCTACTTGTGTGCCATTGTTGACTGATCGTCATCTGACTTTACTGCTTGTCTGGTTCCGGAAACTTCAAAACTTGACCTCTGGCGCGGCGTCGTGCGGTCAGATGAATTACATTTTCTGCTCTACTGAGGTGACGGTCGGGTGCTGCAGTGACATCGACAGCATGAGCATATGATCCGTCGTGCTACGTCAGCTTCATTCAAGGTGATGTTGGCTCTGTGAGGGTTTGGGAGCCTTCTCGTGAGAAACAGTAGATCTCTTAGTGTGTCTGGAGAGGTCCTTAACCGATGCGCGCTACCAGCATATGCTAACTGATCACCTACATTCCTTCATGGCCTTTGCGCTTCTTACGAGCGGTTGTTTACTTCAGCAAGACAGTGCGCAGGCACACAGGACTGCAACCACTCAGACATGGCTCTAGGAACACTCATCTGAGTTTGGAACCGTCCAGTGGCCCTCCAAGGAACTCGGATTTAGACCTCGTGGAAGATGTATGGGATCCCTTGGAGCGGAACATCAGGCTCATTGGTCCCGGACCGACGTCCTGGGCGGAGTTGTGGACAATGCTGCAAAAGGCACGGCTGGCATTACTTCCGGAAACCCACCGGCATCTGGTGGAGTCGATGACTCGACGTGTACAGGCTGTTATTCGCGCTACAGGAAGATCTACACGCTATTAGGTAGGTATCTCTAATTTTTGACAATTGAGGGGAAAAGCGAGACCCATGTAATACACATGATCTGTTTAATGAGCACAACAGCCAGCCTTTCATCCAGATAGGCCGCTACCTAAAAGTGTCATTAAGTGGGGCCATTTGATGAGTTTTTTGAGATACGAGTTTAGTTATCGTAACTGGTGGGAAAGCATCAGAAGTTGTTAGTATTATATCTAGATTCCTTTCGTTTTAATATATTTCAAAATATTTTTTGATGTATTACCTTTGGAAGATAAAGAAAATGTCTTGCTATTTTCCTTTGAGAAAACACAATAGAAAATATCTCAGCTGCAAAGGGATAAGTTTTCGTGAGTTTCCCAACAACGTAAAGTTACGAGAACCGTGGATTTCCAACATTTAATAAATGGTAAGTAAAAGGTTAAGTGCCGCTATGGTAGTGCAGTGGTCTAAGCGTGGCTTCTGAGCGTTCTCCCGAGATGGGTCCTGGTTCGAATCGTGGTTAAGCGTGGATGTTGTGTTTTGCTTACCGCACTGGCTCTCTCTCTGGAACCAGTTGCCTCTATAAGTTTTGTACGGGTGATATAGTCCGGGCAACTAGTTACTCAAAGTGGGTCGATAAACTCCCAAATAACAATAATAAAAGGTTTAGTGAGTTAAAATTAAAAATAATGGGAAGATATGACAATGCAAAGCGTGGAAAACGCAATTGGCTTCTCGATATAATTGCAGAAGAGAAACAGAAGAGTGGAGGGCTGTGAGAAAAAGGTTTTGTTTCCAAAGCTTGGAAGGGAGCAAACAAGGTTTTGCTTTAAAGCATGAGCCAGAGCGCAAGATTTTGCTTTTAAGTGTCATGAAAAAGGGAGCACATCAGAACTTTTCTCGTTAACGTAGAACTTTCAGGAGCCACTCCTCTGACGAAGTGGTCTAAACACTGGTTTGTGACCATTCGTCCGAAGATCGGTCCGGGTTCTAATCCCGGTGAGGCATGGATGTTGTGTTTATCTTACGGCACTGGCTCTCTCCTTTCTCTGGAAACAGTGGCCCTAAATTAGGGACTGGCGACTGCTTATAGTCCATTGAGTTGCTCAAGGTGGTCGTTAAACACCCAATAAAAAACCAAAAAAACTTTCAGGAAGTCATGTACAGTCGTTACCGTTTATAATTAAGTCAAAAAGACCCGAGGAAAACTTACTTATCTCCGTAACTTCATCACATAAAATCATTGGTTAAATGCAGTAGTAGTGCTTAGTATGCATACAACAATACGTACTTATGTATGTACAGTAGCGAACGAAAGTATTTGGCGAAACACTTTTTCGACCATAATTTTTTCTGCTGGACCAAATCGGGTCATTTTGGGATATGATATGTGTTGATTCGTGGGTTACAATGCCGCGTAGTTTGTATTTCGCTCAGAGCGAATTTGTCGTTCGAAATGAGCCATATTCAAGAGTCGCCAATTATTACCCATTTGTTTGCTGCATGAATCAATGTTTGTCTTGCGATTTTTGTGGGTTTTGTGATGTGTAGTGTGATAATAAGTCAATCTTAGGTTTTCAGAAATATCTAAAAAGGCGGAGATTCCTGTTGGAGCTCGCCAGGCGGCCGTGAACATGATGGAATTCGGAATGCGTGTCACCGACATTGCGAGGGCCCTGAAGATCCGACACCAGTCCATTTCAGCTATCCTGCAACGTTATAAGAAGACTGAGACCGTCGAGAACAGTCCGCGATGCGGTTGGCCTCGTTCCACTACGTTGCGTCAGGATAGACGCATCCTCCGTCGATCTCGTGCTGATTGCACCTTGACTGCTGTGGACATCGCCACCGAATTCCGCGACAGCGACGACCTGAACGTCAGCCGAATGACCATCTTCCCGTCGTCTCATTGCTGGTGAATTGAATGGAAGACGCTCCGCCAAGAAACCGCTAATCGGAGTCAAGAATTGACACTGGACCGCGGCGGACTGGAGTAAGGTGCTTTTCACCGATGAGAGCAAGTTCAACTTGTTCGGAAGTGATGACATCCGATACGTACGACGTCCGTGTGGCCAGAGATTCAACCCCCAGTTCATTCAGCGGACTGTCAAGCACGGAGGAGGATCGCTCATGGTTTAAGGCGCCTTCTCTCGCAATGGAACGGGCCCCATCATCAAGATTGACGGAATAATCACCGGCCAGAGAGCTACACGAACATGCTCATCAACGATGTATTCCCATGGGCAAACCAGAACATGCCACCCAGACGGATCATGCAGCAAGACAACGACCCGAAACACACCTCCAGAGTAGCGAAGGCAGCCTTCCAGCAGCAACAAGTCACACTTCTAGACTGTCCAAGCCAATCTCCAGACCTCAACCCCATCGAGCACATGTGGGAGGAGCAGGAGAGATGATGTGCGAAGAAAACCTGGCGGAATAGGGTCCAGAAGTTCGACCAGCTGTCTGCAGAATGGGCGCGAATTCCTCAGGTCACCGTCGAGAAGCTAGTGGACTCGATGCCGGCCCGTTGTGCAGCTGTTATTGTCTCGTGGTTATCCCACTAAGTATTAGTTATTGTTTTGTCGTTTTCTCGTACTTGTTTTCTGTTATCGTTGCATTAAATGAATGTGATACACACCTACTTTGTTGGTCAATTTGTATGATCTTTACGATTAAGCTCGGTACCTGATCTGTGTTAAGGTTTCTGATCCATCTGCATATGGGTCATGTTTACAACTGAATAACACATATCATATCCCAAAATGACCCGATTTGGTCCAGCAGAAAAAATATTATGGTCTAAAAAGTGTTTCGCCAAATACGTTTGTTCGCTACTGTAGTTCATATAGACAGCAAAGCCACTGTAGATTCTTACTTTTTTAATATCGACGAAAAGAACCCTGCTTCTTCTTTGCAACATAATACATTATTTATTTTTCAATGGAACCGATTTTTTGCTGCACTAGAAATGCACATGTATGGCATCAAAAATCTTGCTACGGTGTTAAATGAAAATATCGCAGATGCCGTCTATGATATAGGTCCTGTAGTTGAATTCTCTTCCGCAGTGTCAGAGCTCAAATATATCATTCCTCTTGCGTTGGATTTCATTCACGTTCTCAGCATATTTTAGCAGTGGACTTACAACTACGTCATCGTCGGTAGTGCAAAAGTCTTGGAAAGTTGCTACGTCATTTAATTCGTTCTGTACAAATTTGTCCCACATTTGAACGTGTTAAGGATCT
The DNA here is from genome assembly GCA_039090855.1 of Macrothele yani. Taxonomy (NCBI): domain Eukaryota; kingdom Metazoa; phylum Arthropoda; class Arachnida; order Araneae; family Macrothelidae; genus Macrothele; species Macrothele yani. The sequence goes on from CM077029.1 coordinate 17,967,537, forward strand.
CAGCATTTTCTAGAAGGGGACTTACAGCAACGTCATCATCAGCGGTGCAAAAGTCCTGGAAAGTTGCTCCGTCATTTAATATGTTCTTCACAATTCTGCCCCTTACTTGAACGTGTTCAGGATCTTAGTATCTTCTGGCAGCAGACTTAGAACAACGTCGTCGTCGACAGTGAAAAATTCTTGGCAAGTTTCTCCGTATATTTCGTTATGCACAATTCCCCCCCCCCCTCATTTGAACGTGTTCAGGATCTGCTTCCTGAACGACCAACTCTGCACGCCAGAGCTATGTGTTCCTTCCGCTGTCCCGGCCATTCCATAACTGTTTCATTCGCATTACAACCCAATCAAAATCCATTTTGTGCAATTAAAGATGTTAGAATTCTGCTTTTCCTTGATTTATTTTTTAGATATTCCTCAGTTCCTCTTCCTCTTCTTTTCCAGTTTGGGTGAAACAGTAAAGGATTTTCAACACTTCGTAATTTCCGTGACAGTGAATTTTGAGTTCGTTATAAACAAATAACTTATAATGCAGTTTTCTGCCGAAATCAAGGGAAAATGGCAGTTCCTTCGCCATAAACGACTTCGTTGCAAACGGAAGCGACTGTATAACAAATCCAGTTAAAGCATCGTTAGAGCCACCAAGAAAGAACTAGTGACAGAAAGGATCTCTTCATTTCTAGCTTAGGTACATTGGCGTCACTACCGACGAATTAGATGCTGCCTACGTCGTCATAAAAACTATCAATTGGTCGAATATTACTGATTCTTTTGCCATGAAAACGGCCAATTAGTTTAACATTCCTGACTTCTTGACATTGAAGCTTCCAATCGGCGGAACTTTCTTGAATTCTCGTGGCGTAAACTGCCTATTAGTAGAATACTTTGTGGACTTTTAGTCAGCAAAGCTGTCAGTCGGTACCGAGTTTCTGATCTTCGTCAGGAAAACTGTTAACTTTATAAACAGTCTGTTGTTTTAGAGGACACCTACGAAGACTATATTTATTAACAAATCGTCCATATCTACAGCCCTGGACAACAACTTTCCAACATGTATTAAATTTTAGTACAGCAGTTCTTCACGAACGTGGACTTTGAGAAATACACTATATTATCAAAAGTATTCGGACACCCCAATGCTTTGGGGCAAATGGCTTTAATATCACAATTAATAGTTAGTCTGTCCATTTTTTGCTTGTAAGATAGCGGCAACACGTCGAGATATACTATCAACCAATTTCCGGTACGTCTCCACAGGAATGGCTCTCCGTTCGTACTGCAAAGATGCTGCCAGAGTGGAGAGCGAAGACGATCTTGTGGTCTAATTCATATCCGTCGCTCCAATTCATCCCAGAGGTGTTCTATGGGATTAAGATCAGGACTCTGAGCAGGACAGTCTAATAATTCCACCTCATTTCCAAGAAATCAGTCCTGCACACGTCGTGCAGTGTGGCACGGAGCTGGATCGTGTTGGAAGAGACAACGGTCATTCCATAACATTGCAACACTGTTGGTAAGGCAGAATTTTCCAGAACGTCTAGGTACACTACAGCGTTCGTGATTTGTGGTATAATATCCTACGGGCCACGTCCCATCCGCGAAAAACAACTCCATACCATTATGGAGCCTCCGCTGAACTTAACAGCTGGAAGAACACAGACCGACGAAAATCGTTCGCCTGGCTGTCACCAAATCCAACGCCCATAAAATTGTAGGAGTAAAAACTGTGACTCATCACTTTAAAGAACAGCTTTTCAATCGTGTTAGGACAGAATTACACAGGAAAAATTTACACGGAATGAAATTACACAGCAAAAATTAAACGAGAAAGAAATCATACAAAGAAAAATTTACTCGTGGAAAAATTATACGTCCGAAATTACACATAGAATAAATTTTACAACGGATTATGCAAAGTTTGTAGCCTGCGTTGGCAAATTCGTTATTTTGTAACTATTAAATTTAACCCAGATGTTCAAGCGGATATAGTACCCTGATTACGTATACCGTCTATTATTCGAAACGTGTAGTTTTAAATTTCGGTATTTAAAATTAATTTTTATTTTTCCCTTGGATAATTTTGAGTATGGCATTAGTAATAAAGGTGGTCAAACTATCATTTACAAAGGATATGAGTTTGTTCGCCATCGTGAAACTGTTACAGGGACTATTCATTGCGTTTAAGTAAATGAATGTGGATTGAAATCTTTATATGAATCTAATCAGTCATTTGCGATACACATTAAAATGTTATCATCACTTGCCCTGTCACCAGAAGAAGAAGTGTTGGAAACATTTTAGAAGTTGCTGATCTGTTCTCTGATTTAAACGAATATACTGGACAAATAAAATATTCTCCTTTATTTCGAACGTTCGGGGTCGACAGCTGAGGAACGGCACTTACAAACAACCTCTATTTAATATTTCTGTTTGGAACCATAGGCAATCTGCAGCAAATTGTATAGCAAGAACTACAAATTTAATCGAAGGAGGGTACTACGGACTTCAGTCACTTTTTCAGTGTTTCCATCCAACTGTTTGGAAATTTCTGGACAACATCGTCAAAGAATTATCCTTACAGCATACAAACTATTTGCAGCATTTAACTGGTCAACGAAACCCCAGACGTAGTAGGTACATTTCTTTAAAACAACGTATTTCAAATATTGTACAGAATTACGACTCTAATTGACGATTAGATTTCCTGCGTTGTATAGCTTATATGACTTAGTGTTTTTTATTTATTTTTTTATATTTAAATTTAATTTTATCTATGTAACCGTTATAAGAAATTTTAAGTATTTGATATGACAACCAAAGAATTTCATAAATTAAAAAAATGAATAGTGTAAATTTTTTCTTGTGTACTTTTTTTCCATGTGTAATTTCTTCCTTGTGCGATTCTGTCCATGTGTAATTTCTTCCTGTGTAATTTTATCACGTGTAATTTTTTCCTGTGTAATTTTATCACCCGTAACTTTTCCCACATGTAATTTTTTCCTGTGTATTTTTATCACGTGTAATTTTTTCCTGTGTAATTTTATCACCCGTAACTTTTCCCCACATGTAATTTTTTCCTGTGTAATTTTATCACGTGTAATTTTTTCCTGTGTAATTTCATCACGTGTAATTTTCTCCTGTGTAATTTTATCACGTGTAACTTTGTTCACATGTAATTTTTTCCTGTGTAACTTTATCACGTGTAATTTTTTCTTGTGTAATTTTATCACGTGTAACTTTTGCCATGTGGTTTGGCAGTTTGTCGTTTGTGTGTCTGGAGAATTTCGAGGCCGCTGTGGTGCAGTGTAAGCATATCCGGCGCGTAACTGGAAGACCCTGAGTTCGAGTCCCGGTGGCGGCGGATGAGAATTTTTCCGTGACTCACTTATAAACGTGAAAAAAGCGATGAATTCTATTAGATGTTCCTGCTCCACGTCAACTGAGTATTTAGCAATGGAAGTGCCAGCTACGACGAGTCCCATACTTTTTGGATTGAGTCGTCGCATGTGATGAAATAAGTTTTCACCATTTCGATCCAGAAGCAAAACAACAGACAAAGATTCAAGCAAGTGCAGGGAAGGTTATAATCCTAGGTTTTTGGATAAAAAAGGAATCGTGTACAACCATGTTGTTCTACAAGGGAAAATTATTACTGGTGCTTATTATTCTGAAGATCTCAAAGGTACTCTAAAATTTCCCCCGAAAACTCCCAGAATATGCACAAACTGGCAAACTGGTTGGAGTTTGCATCAATTTAATGCCTCTGCACATCGTGCTTTGCTTACCCAGCAGGTTATCTAAGACCTAGGCATCGAAATAATGGCGCACGCTCCGTATTCACCGGTTCTGGCGCCGTGTGACTTCCACATATTTCCTGAAGTATAACAGCAACTTCATGGACGTAGGTTTGCATGAAATACTGATCTGAACAATGCTGTGATGGGTATACTGAAACACATGTCGAGGAAGGTCTTCGAACACACCTTCCAAAATTGGATAGAAATGTTGGACCTGTACATTTATGTAGAGAGAATACTTCGAAAGCATGTAAGTATATGTATGTTTACTGAATTACACTTCTGCCCCAAGTAAAATTAGGCTGGTTACTTTTTGAACGACGCTTGTAATAACTGTTCCTTTCAGTGTACCTTACGCGCTATTAATTAAAGGCCTCAGAAAAAGAAAACGCATATGTACGAGGTCCGATGAAAAAGTTCCGAGACTAGGCCGATATACAACAAAGTACTTACGTTACTTAAGTCTGGCTATGATCTCTCACAAAGTAGTCTCCTTGGGCAGCAATACACCGCTGCCAGAGTTTTTGCCACAGTTGGAACGCTCCCTGGAAGTCCCGTTCGCGAATCGTGTCAAGCACCGTCTGCGATTCGCGCTGGATCTCGTCCACGGTTTCAAAACGGCGACTCTTGAGCTTCATCTTCGGGAACAGAAAGAAGTCGCAGGGGCCCAAATTCGGCGAGTAAGGCGGGCAAGGAAGGGTAGTCATGCTGTTGCGGCTGCAAAACTGGCGTGTTTCTAACGTTTTTGACAGAGTTGGACACTTCTGTTCCGGGTTCAGAATCTTTGACACAAAATGCAGCAATGCGGTTCATGTTCAAAACCGACGCCAAAATTTCTTGCACTGTTCCGTATGACACATTGACGATGGTAGCAATGTCTTGCATGGTTCTCTGACGATCCTCATGCATTAGTTCCCTAATTTTGTCCACGTTGTCGGGGGTTTTGCTCGTGGACGGTCGCCCTGACCATCACTTGTCTTCCAGTCCCGTTCTGCCGTTCTTGAAGCGCGAGTGCTACTCAAAACACCTCGCACGACTCATTGCTTCATTAAAATAAGCCTGTCGCAACATTTCATACGTCACCGTTCCCGATTTGCTGAGTTTGACGCAGAATTCAATGTTCACTCGCTGCTCTACTTTGCAGTCCATATCGAAATCGCAGCTGTTTTCTGCACATAGTCACCAAATATCGTGTAGCACAGCACCCGATGTTAACAGAATGACGCCACTCGGCACAATGACCTGCCCTCGAGCTCTGCTAGCGCATCCGCGTACTTACATCTGTTGGCGAGCTACGTACCGGAACGTTTTGATCGCACTACGTATATATATACTGCTGGCCACCCAAAATGCAACACCAAGAAGGACACGAGATAGCAAAGCCAGATTTACTGGACACATAACAAAAGATACAAAGATGAAACGATTGAGCTTACAGGACCGTGCGAATTGCGGAACACGCAGACATCAATAGTTCGTGTTACCCCCATGGCTGGCAATAACGGCCGCTACACGCCGCGGCATCGAACGAAAGAGGCCCTGGATGTGGGCTTGGGGTATGTCGGTCCAGGCTACTTCAACACGTTGCCACAGTTCACAAAGCGTAGCCACGGGTGGTGCTTGCCGGGTCACTCGATTCCCGATCAGCGACCAGACGTGTTCACTAGGCGACATATAGGCAGAACAGGCGGGCCAGGGCAGCGGTGATACCTGGTGCGCCGTGAAGAATTGTTGCACGATGCGTGCAACGTGCGGGCGAGCATTGTCCTGTTGAAACGTGGCCGCTGGCAGGTCCTGCAGGTAAGGGAGGACTACAGGCTCCAAAACGTCGGAGATGTAGCGGTGGCTGTTGAGTGTATCGGCGATGCATACCAGAGGGGTGCTGGTGTCATATCCAATTGCGCCCCAAACCATAACGCTTGGCGACGGACCGGTATGGCGATGCAAAATGCAGGTGTCATAAAGTCTCTCGCCGCGGTGCCACCACACGCGGATCCGACCATCGTGGTGTTGCAGGCAGATGCGGGATTCGTCGGAGAACACAATGTCGTGCCATTCCGTAGTCCAGGTGCGGCGTTTAACGGACTAATGCCGCCGCACTCGCCGGTGGTGTAACGTCAATGGTAATCGGAGCAATGGGCGCCGTGCGACAAGTCCCCGCTCCTGCGGACTACGTCGAACGGTACGCGCTGACACAGGTTGTTCCGCAACACATCCTAATTTCTTCGCTAAAGTGATGTGGCGGTGAGAGCCATCAATGCCAGCAGCACAACATGCCGGTCCTCTCGTTCGGTGGTGTGCTGTGGATGCGGCAATCGCTCACGTTGGTCCGTCCGTCCCTCCTGCACCCACCGAATCCATACTCGTCTCACTGTGGCTGGATGTCGTCCCACACGGGCGCCGGTGTCTCGGTACGATAAACCGCTGTCGCGATAAGCCACTATTCGTCCTCTGTCGAACTCGAAACGTGATGGAATGACTGCCGTATTCTGCGACGAGGCATCACGAAGCTTCCCACGCACAGGTCCGGCAGCACAACAACCTTCCACTACTTACACCCCGCCTTCTGTGCACCCTTCTTAGAGTCCTTCTTGGTGGTGTACCGGGCGCACATGATTTGCATATGCCCTGCAATGCTAATCGTTTGCATGTCCTCTCGCGGGCGACGCATGCTGTGAATTTCAGACCAATCGGATGCTACCTTCTTGGTGTTGCATTTTGGGTGGCCAGCAGTGTATATATATATAATTGGAGGTTTAACCACCACCGTGAGCAACTCAATGGGATATAAGCAGTTGCGTGTCTCTAATTTAGGGCCACTGGTTCCAGGGAAGGGAGAAAGCCAGAGTCTTAAGACGAACACAAAATCCATGCCTCACCGGTATTCGAACTCGGACCCATCTCGGACGAATAATCGGAAGTCATCGCTTGGACCACTGCCCCAACGGGGCGGCTAAAGGATATTTAAAATATTCTAATGCGAACAAAACATTCAGCTGTCTAATTTATGGTTCATGTTTTTATGTGTAAAGAAGCACCTCTGCGTCCCCTCCCCTTTGATGTATGTTGTGCCTGTATTATGTTGCGTACTGGCGGTATCTTGTCTCTATGTCCTGGATCCTGTCACAGCTGCTTATCAGTAATGTCCTTTTAATGTCCTGTAATCCTTTATCTCATTTACAATGCCCGTTTATAAAAGTTCATTTAAATCTTCTGTCATAATTTCTCCCCAATAGAAGCGTCTCTGTGTACTGATTGCAGCCTATCTTTGTGCTGACCCTTAATTACAATTTGATGTTAAATACACATGGAAATAATCACGCTCTTTCCAGCAGAACACGAATTAAATCAAGGATAAAAACAACGAATAAACACAACAAAAATTTCATAACGCAGTTCAAAAAATATTTTTTCCCAGTTCAATTTAGGGACCAAAGCGATGTGTGTTAAAGCGAAAAATATAATACCTTGAGGAGCGTTATTATCATTTGATTTGATGCAGATAAAAAATTCCTTTTTTTTGTCTCGTCTTGCAGAAGGCATGCGGACGCTGACTGGCGTCATACGAGCAGATGGTTTGAATGAGATCCACGAAATTCCACGGTAATGAGATCTTTATTGTTCTGCGATAACTTTCCCACTATCCAATGTGATACTGTTCTTCCAAAGAAAAAATTGTCGAGGGAAATAGAACTTTACCGAAACGTATGTTTTTTTCCCGTTGCTATGAAAGAGTTGACCTAAATCTTATAGCTGCAATCCATACTGTTTTTATGGGGAATAGAGGCAAGCTGGGAATTTCCCTTTGGAATTCCACCGCTTTTTTCTCATGAGGGCCGTAAACTTTTTATATATATATTTTTTATCTGTGAAATAGAATTTAAAAGAAAACAGAATGCGACAGTAAAGACAGGAACGCTGCGCTTTTAGCTAGAAATAAACCGTATAGTTTCGGCTGAATTCTAAACCCAAAGTGAAGTTCACTGTGTACGTATTCATTTGCTTCATGAATGCGTACATAGTGAACTTCACTTCGTTGTTACACTATTATGCATGAGTCTTAGCAGTACAGTTATAAATGCGATAATGTGTGATGCCAGAGATTGGTAGTTGGATCGAAGGAAATAAAAGGAAGAAAGGAAAAGAGAGAAACTTGACAAATACCACATTTTTACCGTATGTTTTGAAATACGAGGTACGTAGAAATTCTTGCAGTTGGAAATGGATTATCCGTCTGTTCTTCGATCCGTCTCAATGTATCTCAGTCGCTGTTAAAGATACTTCCTCTGCTGGAAAGCTTGACTAGAACAATGATCCAAAATTTGTGTGCTTTCCACTATCTTGCCGCTAGGGAATGCAAATGCATGTGGTTACCTACATCAATATCTATTTGCTATTTGAACCCATTGTCTCGGCTTTTAGAAATCTGATTGAATAAAGTAAGTTCTTTTTTCATTCCGGATTGCTTCCTCTATGATTCATGGGCATCCTGCGCCATATGTTTGCATAGTTTTCTCTCTAGAGGGCATATATATATATATATATATATATATATATATATATGTAGATAGATAGATAAATAGATATCTGTTTTCTTTCCATTGATTCTTTGAATATGACACATTTATTTCAAAACGTCTTGAGTTGGATAGATTCCGTGATGAGAAACATTTTGTGCATATTTTCGACTTCGTCGTAATGCAATCGTCTGTTGCTATGCGGAAAAAGTGTATATTTCTATTCGCAACCATCTTATAAAAACCAGTTTCTGTGGTTTTGCGCAGGATACCATTTACCATGACAAATATTTTGCGCACATTTTTCACACAAAACAAGGAACAATTTTTCGATTCGGATGCAAATGCACACTGTCGTATCAGAATAATATGACCACCTCCCTAAAATAGCAATAACCATTCTTGGCCCGAATGACTGCTGCAAGACGGCGTGACGTGGACGCAATGAGGACCTGGAAGGTTACTCGAGGCGCATGTGCCCATTTGTATTTCAGCAGAGCACGGAGGTCCCGGAGATGACGCACTTGTGGATCGGCACGTCGAACCTGTCCATCCAAATAGTCCTACAAGTGCTCTATGGGATTGATGTCGGGCGACTTCGCTGTCAAAGGGAGAACGGAGACATCGCTGCCGTGTTCGTAGAACCAATCAATCACTATTGGTAGACACCGTCACCACCAGGGTAAACGTGTAATATTAAGGGATACATGTGATCAGCGAGGATGGACAGGCAGCCATTGGCGTTCAGGTAATAATCCAGTGGTACCAGTGCGGTCGCAGGTCATATCAAGAAAACATCCCCCAGACATGCACACTGCCAACGCCGGCCTGTATTTCACCGACAACCGTATCCGAGTGTTGGTTCTCGTGTGTCTGATGCCATATCCGTTATCGCCCGTCACTTCCGTGGAGTAGGAACCTCGATTCGTCGGAGAAGGTAACATTTTCCCACTCTTCCACTGTCCAATGACGGTAGTCCCATGCGAATCGCACGCATCGTTACGGATGGACCTGGGTTAACATGGGCGACTTGGCAGAGAGACGACTCCGGAGCCCCATGTGTAACAGAGTTCGCTCTACTGTTATCGGGGACACGTACCTGCGTATCCCAGCGTTCATTTGCATGGTCAATTGCTGCACTGTTGCGCGTCGCCCTTCACCTGTCGACAGAGAGGACGTTCTCCTCTGGGGTCGATGGCTTTTGGGGTTTCACAGTTATGACGTCAGGAGGTACTCGGTGTACCAGCGGCCCATCCTTGGCGCACTCTTACTACAGCACCTCGCAAACAACCCACGAAGTCTGCTGCTTCTGAGATGCTTCCACCGTTGGCGCGGTAGCCGACGATCCTTCCTTTTTGAATGTCCGTTAAATCACTACCTCTGCCCATTGTGCTCACGTTACGCACTATGGCTCATCTGTCCTGGCTGGCAGCTGATATTTTATTTTTCCGTGTGGTCGACCTTGTCAAGTGCACTCTATGACGCCCTGCGTGGGTGCACCGTTATTCCGGTGGTGGTCATATTATTCTGATACGACCATGTATATTCTGTTGTCATGTTTATCTCTACTTCTAAGAGTCCAATCTAACAATTTTTTTTCCTGTCCGGTAGCTATCAAAACAGGACGCACTTCGTGCACTTTCCACTTCTCGATAACACAAAGATGCGACAGTACAGAGCGTTAATGCACATATGTATTCGAAGTAATATTTTCGCCCTTAAAACTGGTTTAGATCATGAAAGAAATACGGGATTACGCCATATAATACAAATTTTGAAGATGACAATCCGATTTTTGGCGTAAATATGACAAGGATGGTAAGTCAAATAATATCAGAAAACTTGAAAATTTCCGTCGTCTTGGAGCGGGACTCGAAAATACAAATTTTGAAGATGACCATCCGATTTTTTGCGTAAATATGACAAGGATGGTAAGTCAAATAATATCAGAAAACTTGAAAATTTCCGTCGTCTTGGAGCGGGACTCGAATCCGCGTCTCCCAGAAAACGCCTGGGTATGCTAACTACTACACCACCCAGAACGACCAAGTTTCAAGTTTCCTATCAATTTGAATATAACCATCACAGAATTCGCTAGTCGAAGCAACCATAGGGGTAGATCGTAGGGGTAGATCTTTACCCCTACGATCATTTCACCCAAAAGTGTTGTTATCCAAATGATCTCTTTTCGAAGAGTGCTTCATATAAGAGTTCACTATGCTGAAAGATCAATTTAGGGAATTGTTCATGAGGCCATGTTTTAGAACGGCTTATTTCAATACGAGGGCGTGGAGTAACGTTGTGTAACAACTTTGTGGAAGAGACCTAATAAGGCCAAAATAAACCAAAACCCTCCAATACGAGGGCGTGCAGTGAAATTGTGCAACAACTTTATTAAGGTGGCCTAATGAAATCGAAACAGTCCAAAACTCCCGAGTAGGAGGGAGTGGACTAAAGTTGTGCAGCAACTTTGTGAATGTGGCTTAATGACGTAAACGTTTTTTTCACTAAAGCTACTGATAAAACAAATCCTTCCTTCTCGCGTCTCCCTGATACACTTTGGCGTAGTCAAATTGATCAAAGAAGCATTTTTAGAAACGGCAGATGCATTATTTGGCAATTTCTAAAATAAAGGGAATATAGTAACTTCCCTAAAAACTACAGTTTTAACACAAATTGAGGTTATGCCTAGTGCTGTTGTTTCACACTGAAAAAACAAACAAAAAAAGATTTCGAATCTTGTTATTATTTTTAACTTCAGATAGACGAAACAACAGCAGGGCACACCACTATTAGCTACATTTGCTATGATGCGGTTCAGTGAGTTTTCTGTCATGGAAGAAATTTTGAAGTTTCATGGAAGAACTTTTGAAAATTCTTCCATCGAAAGGACGTACCAGAGGTGAGGATAAAAGCTTGGATGAATTCGCAGCACCATATCGGATTGGAGCCCAAATGGTGAAGTTCGGATCTTGAAAATGAACTACTCGAATTGCTGAAGATGGTGCTTGAAAAAATGTTCCGGTAGACGAAAATCTTGGTAGGTGCAATTTTTCTAAAAACAAAGTCTTTGCTCATCGCAAGAATGCTGAATTTGTAAATGGCGCCCGGGTGGAGTAGTTGTCTAAGCGATGGCTTCTGGAATTCCGGTCAGGCAAGGGTGTTGTGTTTGTCTTACGGCGCTGGCTCTCTCCCTTCCCTGGAACCAGTGACCCTAAATTAGGTATGGGTGACTGTTTATAGCCCACTGAGTTGCTCACGGTACAATCAGGGGAAAAAAAAAAGGAAGTTTTAAATTTTTTCGGTGGATGGTTCTAGAAATTTAAGTCATGGTTCAAAAAACGTAGTGGCAAGGGCGCTGTCATCGCTGAAACACTGAAGGAATGGAAAATAAAGCGTAGGAAACAAGTTAGTAAAATCATGCAAGGCATTGATTATGATACGCTTTCCAATGTACTAGAAATCATCACTCAAGTTATGAGGATAATGGCTGTAGAAAAAATCTCGCTCCTCTGCCCTGACCTTTGATCCCATTTCGATGATGTTAAACAGAACCGGTTAAGTATTCTTCCGGAACAACATGATAAAGTTTTGTCTCAATCGAAGCATTTTTACGTAAGTTATAATGCATAAGGGCTATGGAATGGATCCCGCTCCTATGTCCTGACCTTTGACGCCATTTCGCCCATTTTCAATAGAGTTCGTTGCCAGGTGGTTCCCTACGACATACTAAAATTTCATCGAAATCGAACCATTTTTACGCAAGGTATGACGCATAAGGGCAATGGAATAGATCCCGTTCTTATGTCCTGAGCTTTGACCCCATTTGGCCCATTTTCAATAGGGTTCGTCCCCAGGTGGTCCCCTACTACATACTAAAATTTCAACAAAATCGAATTTGTACAGGAGTTATCGTGCGGACAGACAGACAAAGCTGGAGCATATACGCTTCTTCAACCTATGGTTGGAAAGCGTAAAAATACCACTCATTTTTGAAAGTGATAAATGTAGTATCGCAAAAAACAAAATGACAAAACAGAGAATTTTTGTTTTTCTAGCGGCTAACATGTCTACCTCCCTTAACAATCACGAAATACCAGAAACATTATTCCTTTGAAAACATTACCGACTGTTTATCGAGCTAACCAAGCTGGATATCCTCAAAACCTATCAAATGTGGATTAGAGACTTAAATCGTGGGATGAGCGACAACGGTAATTCTTGTTGATTATCGATAACTTTCTCCGATGTTGCACAGTGAGTATCCTAAGTGCGATTACTGCTGAGTGTTTGCCCCCTATAGATCAAAGTGTGACACAGTGCTTTAAAAACAAAACTAACGAAGAAAATTGCAAAGAATGCTTGCATTATGCCTAGAAAGTCAAACTGTATGCATAATTGACATGTGCAGGCAAGAATGTATATCTCTCGACATATCAGATGAGTTGGCAGAAAAGTGATAACCTGAAGCTTCAGGCTTGGGGGTTTGGTGCCCTGAATGACGCAACGAATCATGTTTCGTAGGCGCCTTCATGTGTTTTCACGACGAACAGAAAGTTATTAAAATAGTATGTATCTAGCTCAAGAACAAGCTGTTCATAATGCTGTATTACGTGGAAATTAACGTTAGGGTTATGACGAACAAGAATTCGTCGCATTTCTGTTTCACACGTTCGTCCAATATAAAGGAGTGACACTCCGGAGTATTTTTTCTGTGTTACACAGATCCATGACGAATAGCGTATTAAGCTTTACGCCAAATGAAACATCCCCATTAAAACCAAACTAAACACAACCATTATATTAAACTTAGGTACTAAACAATTTAATCGAGAAGCATGACTTAGATTCCAATTGATTATGTATATTAAATACATCACATAGGAACCAAGAATAATAAATTTGATGAAGACATGAACAACAGTCGAGATGGTGAATATTTACCAACAGTCTACTTAAAAGTCCCTTATAGTGACATCTAATATGCGTAAACATGTTGATGTAATTCAATATTCACAAGCAGCCCACATACTAGTGTTACTTATTAACTAGCTTGTCATAAATACAGTATAAAATATTTCATAAAGTCCAGAACAAAACAATTGTGTAACAATCACCGCTCCCCTATTGTCAAGTGTTGTAGCATAAACATATATGGTCCATGCAAACATGACGACAAAAAATTTTCAACGATCATAATACCAAAAAATAAAATTTTGGAGATGTGCGTAATCATCTAAACTTTGGGTGACTTACGTACTTCAAATATTACACCAAAGTCATTGCCGAAGTAAAGGCGCCCGAAGACTGTAATGATGAAGAGGTAATTGCAGAAATTGAGTAAAAAGTTCCGTAGAAGGACACCAACTGAGAATTCGAAGTTGTGTGTGAATGTTTTTAAACGTAGCCTAGCTGTGAAGGTGAATTAACCTATCATTCCCGTTCATGAGTCTCTGTTAGAACATGCTCAGTTATTGAAACAGCATGGTTTGATAGATTATTTAAAGGCTGAAGCCATAGTTACTTCTTCTAAGGCTTTGATGTGATTTTAAGCATTTAGCCTACATACGTGTACATTTGTATAAATTTCTGTATAGGCACTAGTATTGCAGTCTCATAATTTACGAATTCCAGCGTTCAATCAAAATGATAAAAAATTTAATATTCCTGTTCAAAGCAGTAGAATGTATTCTGTATTGCGTTATTGAACGGAACTCTCTTTACGAGACTCGGGACAATTAGTTGTTCCGGCATAGGTACGACATGACACATCCGAACACTGTGATGTTTTGCATGCGATTGAACATCGTCCATGGTCAGATTTTGACACCTTCCGATTCCCGAAAATCAGTGTCATTTTTAGGGTGTTTTCAAAACCCGGAAACTCGCGAAAAAGTTGCATTTTTAAGGCTTTTTCCAGGTTTTGAGAAGGGGTCGTTTGTTATCTATCCGTCCAAAGATCTTCAGCCGATCTCGGTGACACTTGCCACAGAGAAAGGGAAGGACATGACGAGTGACATAGGGTTGGTATCATGGTAATTGGTCGTGTCGTATAAAATTAAGGACCATTAAAAAACTGACCAATTTCAATAATCATTGAAAAAATCCGCTCTCTATACGAGATTCGGGAGAATTAGTTGTTCGGGGATAGCTACAACATGACACATCCGATCACCGTCATTTTTGGCATGCGATTGAACATCGTCCATGGTCAGGTTTCGACGTCTTCCGATTCCCGAAATTCCGTGTCACTGAGGAATTTCAATTAAAACTAGATGGCTTTTTACTTGAAGCGTTTCATGAAAGTCGGTTCACTAACATTAGTTTAAAAAAATCGTTTGAATTGAGAAGCGAAGAAATCAAAAGACTCCGTCTGCTAGCTCAACACTTGCTTAATCTATAATAATAAAAGGAAGTTTGTGTATGTGTGTGTGTCTGTCTTTTGCGATACAAAATGAAAGACGTGGTGCTCGATCTGAGTGTATCTTTCTGCTTTGTTTACATGCAACCTGATCACGACCAACGTGAAGGCGTGAAGGAAAGTAGTTCATGATACATTTTAGGCATCTTTTTTTCAGAATGTTTCGTACTTTTGTTCTGGAAGTCATAAATTTTACGAGTTCGTTTTTTAGAAATTGTTATAACAGACGCCTTAATGAGTTTAGATTTTGCAATAGCTTCGCTCAAAATTTCCCAACTGTACCCGAGTTCTCGGTTACCGTTGGCGGCTTGTCCTAGTATTATAATTTTGTTGTTGGGACTTTAACGACCACTGCGAGCAATTAAATGGGCTGTAAGCAGTCGGTTGTCCTTAATTTAGGGCCCCTGGTTCCAGAGAAGTGTGTGCCGTAGGATAAACACAGCATCCATGCCTGGACTTCGATTCAAGTCCATGCCCGTTTAGAACGAGAGATCAAAAAACAACACTTCGTGCTATTCGACCACCACGGCGGCATACTGTGTTTGCGCAATTAGTAGAGATCATATTACATTAATTACAAACCCTGGGAAATATGCATGAAACTTGACACTTGAAATTCACGAAATGTGCATGAAAGGTAAAACATTCATTCATAATATTAATTCATTTATCTTCAAATAAATGCTGTGGACACAGAAATGACTTTTCGAATATGAATTGATGAACCACACATAAATTTATACGCTAATGTTAAATATAATAAAGAATAATAAGTAATATTTGATATAATTAATAAACAAATAGCTTCTGAAACTATGTAGATTATAATTTTTATGGAAATAGACCACAAATGTTGTGTCAAGTATTCAACTTTTAGGTTTTGCCGTTTGTTATTCAAAACCAAGCGTCCCCTCCGCATCTGCAGATCTTATTGGACAGTATTTCGCATGTTTCTCTTTCGTTACTAGAATTTGTGATGTCCGTTCGCAATTATGTCACCGTTGATTACATTGTTACCCTTTTCCTTCAATTCTTGAATGTACCGAAGACGTTCAGTAATTAAAAAAAATGTCATCCAGAGATCTGTTATGTTTATTTGCTTTAGATAACATTTGATGTGACGAAATCATATCAAATGTAACCTCCATATGAATTTCACCTTGACTTTTGGGGTAACTGGAAATAAATTTAAGTCAGGATGGTCAAATATCAAAGAGCTCCAAACTTCGCATTGGAGACTGATAGAGGGCATTTCTGATGCCGCGTTTCTTGCTGCCACGTATGGAGAGAGGTAGTTTATTATTTTTTAATTGACTTTGTTTCAGTGGAATGCCGATCCTTTGATCTACTGACAAGGCTAGATGCTCTTTGAGTTTAAGCTATTGCTTACTTTTCCAGGTCTCGGAAGGTTAAAATTTGCCAGTTTTTAAACTGAAGTGTTGAAATATGTTTTTAATATGCATTTCTAGGGGTTATTTGTACGTTTTATGCATTTAAATGCACTACGGTCAAAATGGCGTAAATATGCAGTTGGATATGCTAATACGCAATTACATTTAATAAGAACTCTAGTAATTACGCTACTGTTTATGAAAATTACAACACCAAGAAAGAATGATATATACACTATATTGACAAAAATCACCGGGCACCTAGAAGAGAAACACAACATAGCATTTACTGACATACATTAGTACGACGTTGGTCCACCTTTGGCCTTAATGTATGCATTGACTTTTCAAGGCATGCTTTCGACAAGGTTTTGGAACGATGCGATAGGCATGCGCTTCCATTCAGTACATAATGCTGTCGCAAACTGTTGCTTAGTAGTAAGCCTTAGTTACAAACTTCTTGTGCGGTGCTCTAATTCATCCCATAGGTGTTCTATGGGATTAAGATCCTGGTTCTGTGCTGGCAAGTCCACACACGATACGGAAATATCGTCAAACCACGCCGTAACAGTGCTTGCTTTATGGCTCGGTGCATTATCCTGCTGGTACCAACAAGACTCATCTCCATAGTATTGCCCCAGGGTTGGTAGGGCATGATTGTCCAGAATATTGAGGTAGACGTGCTGGTTAGCAGGTTTGTCCACGATAACCAAATGGGCTGGGACCATACCACGAAAAACACCCCCACACGAGTACACTGTCAGCTTCAAACATGACCGTAAGAATAGTACACTGGGGTAAGTAGCGTTTCCCTGGCTGCCACCATACCTACACACGGCCATCAGACTGATGGATCGTGTATCTGGATTCATGAGTCCATAGGACCCGTTTCCATTGATCTACGGTTCACGATAAATGTTCTTTACACCATGCTAAACGACGAGTAGCATTCCAAGTGGAGATGAAAGGCTTATGAGTAGACGCACGACCACGGTAACCCATATAATGAAGTTATGTGGGAATGGTACGTGTGCATAACGAGGTTCCAGCATTTTTACTTACCTGTACACTTAGGTCTTGCGCAATACTCCGTTGATTAGCTCTAACGACTCTCCTGATGCTTCGACGTCCTCTACCACTGATTTTCTTCGGTCTGCCGGTACGTTTTGGTGATTCAGGCACGCCATGTGTCTTCCACTTATTCAGTACATCCAAAACAGTTGACTTGGGTACGTTTAAACGCCTCTCGGTTTCTCTAATGGACAACTCACTAATATAACACTAAATAACCTTTCCTTTCTCAAAGTCAGTTCAGCGACATTTTCATTCAACCTCACAGTACGAAATGATCGTGGTCAGCCGCAGGCTTGTTTTTATACCGTTTGCAGCTGTACCGCGCATCTTAACAACGCAGCGGTTCCGTTCATTTGCTTTTGAAGGGGTGCCCTGTTAATGTTGTTAATATAGTGTATATCACAGATTTTTTTATGTTAGAAGAGATAACTGAGTATATTTGCAGAGCTATACAAGATTTTTTCGTTCCAAAACTCATATTGTGTGAAGCGACCTCGAGGAACAATAACAGCACCTGCATGGTGTGGCTTTGAATGGAAGGGTTTTCTAATATCGTTCTGGAGAATATCCTGTCAGGTTATTTTCATGCAAAACCAGAGTTGATTTGTGATGACGACTAGCGGAAGAGTTTGACAGGCCCGTCGCTTACTACCATGCCCCAGACATGTTCGATCGGTGACATATCCGGCGAACGTGCAGGCCAGGGAAGAAGCCGTATCTTCCGTGCATGGAAGAGGACTTGAACATTCCGGTCAGCATGTGGTCGAGCACTCTTCTTCTGGCATAGAGCGCCAGGACATGTCTGAAGGAAAAGTATCACCTCTGCTTCTAAAACATCCCTGATGTATCGCTGGCTGTTGAGGGTTTTTTCAGTTCGTATCAGGCGAGATCGCGAATTGAACCCAATGGCGCCCCAAACAGTGACAGTTGACATTGGGTTGCAAGGTGCAGTTCACCACGATGTCTTCGAACACGTATGCGACCATCATGGTGCATTAATATGAATCGTGACTCGTCATAAAACACGACTTGTTTCCAGTCAGCAAGCCAATGACTGTGTTCGGGAACCCATTGCAGCTGGGGTGTCTGTGGTTCAGGGTCAAAGGAATGCGCAGCAATGGGCTGCTAGCGACCAGTCCTCTGCTAAGCAGACGCCGCCGAACTGTGCTGGAGGACAAAGCCTCCTGAATTATGACAGTGTTCCAAGGCAGCGCTGAAACCTTGGATGTCGCTGTGCGATCGATCACTACCATGCGGAGCAGGTGTCTGTCATCCCGTACAGTCGTGCGATTTTACGGTCCATTTCCCGGATTTCTGTGCATCCCAGCCTCATCATTTCTCTGACGCCACGTTCACATCACTGCATTCGCGTTTCGTCCTGTACGAGTAGCAATTTCGCGATAGGAAAATCCAGCATCTGTCATTATAACAATCTTTCCTCGTTCAAAGACCGTCCCATGTCCATAATGCGACCTTCTTCGGCGACGGAGTATAGTGAGACATAAAAACACTGTTTTGACTCAATGTTGGCAATTCACTGATTGCAACATTTCGTTTGAGCCAGTTCTTTATATCCAAGAACGGTCAGGACAGAGAGCTCTGCTCCGAAACCGCTTGCGCAATTCAACTTACATTTTAATCATTTACATGTCCCAACCTGTTGTACATATCCTGCAAGTTTCAAGCTAATAATACCAACAAACCTTCATGGTGTAGCAATGTTCACAAACAGTAGTGTACATTAGATGTTCAAAAAACTGATCTTACTTTTTTACGCTTTCCAAATATAGGTTGAAGAAGCGTATGTGCTCCAGCTTTGTCCGTCTGTCCGCGCGATAACCCGCGTAAAAATGGTTCGATTTCGATGAAATTTTAGTATGTAGTAAGGGATCACCTGTCGACGAACCCTATTGAAAATGGGTGAAATGGGGTTAAAAGTCAGGACATAGGAGCGGGATGCATTCAATTGCCCTTATGCATCATAACTTGCGTAAATATGGTTCTATTTCCATGAAATTTTAGTATGTGGCAAGTTTAGTATATCGAAGTGGGGTCAAAGGGCAGGATATAAGAGCGGAAAGCATTCCATTGCGCTTATGCGTCATAACTTGCGTAAAAATGGTTCGATTTCGATTAAATTTTAGTATGTAGTAGAGGACCACCTGGGAACGAATCCTATTGAAAATGGGCGAAATGAGGTGAAAGGCCAGAACATAGGAGCGAGATGCATTACATTGCCCTCATACGTCATAACTTGCGTAAAAATGGGACGATTGAGACAAAACTTTATCATGTTGTTCCGGAAGTATATTTTACCGGTTCTGTTGAATATCATCGAAATGGGGTCAAAGGTCAGGTCATAGGAGCGAGATTTATTCTACAACTATTATCCTCATAACTTGAGTAATAACTTGAGTAATGGTTTCTGTTATGTTGGAAAGCGTATCACAATCAGTGCATTGCATGATTTTCCCTTGTTTGGTTTTATTGCCGATTTCCTGAAGTATTGATGTAATGAACGACCTTCTTATTTCTCTGGTGGGTCATTCTGATGAACGTCAACTCTATGAGGTAATCCAAACCGTTTGGCCAGGCATTGTACGTATTTGTGAAATCGGTAATTCATTTATCAGAACAGACAATGCCGATACATTTTCATTTTATACATTTTCCCACCAATGTATTTAATTAATTTCAGGAGAGTTGTTCGTGTTGAAGAAATTTCTGTTAAGCTTTAGTTGAATGTTTCATGACTTTGTTGATAATCATATGATAAATACACTGCTGGACAATTGCTAAGGACGGATCATAAACGGCTATATAGCGCATAAAACAGTAAGTGTGGTTGGATGCCAAGTGAAATAAAATAATGTCAGAATGCCAGGACATTACAAGAAACACAATTCATTGTGCTCTGAAATCCAGAAGGCTTTGTAACGTGTTCAAGGGATAAACAGGCCATTTTGTGCAGAATACGTAAACGTGAAAAAAATGCAATTACCGTCCGCAGGCGTTCCAGCGTAAGATGTCAATACGGGATATGGCCACCATGGAGGGCGATGCAAGTTTCCACACGTCGTGTCATGCTTTGCACAACATTATCAAGCAGCTGTTGGGGTAATTTATCCCATTCCTCTGTCAGTGCACGGATGAGGGTGTCCTTGTTTATTGGAGGGCATTGGCGACCAGCAAGACACCTCCCCAAAACATCCCACACATTTTCAAGGGGATTCAGATCTGGAGAACGTGCTGGCCATACGAGGTGTTGAATATCCTCGCTCTCAAGACACTCCTGGACAGCGACTGTTCGATGACATGTTGCGTTGTCGTCCATGAAAATGAATCTGCCACCGACAGCACCACGGAACATGCGAACATGAGGTAGCAGAACATCATTAATGTATCGTTGGCCAGTCATAGTCCCAGTTGGAAGCACATAGAGGGACGTACGGCCATTGATCATGATGCCAGCCCATACCATGACACTACATGTCGGATATCGGTCCCTTTCCTGTATGTTTGCTGGACAATATGCAGTACCACTATCACGCCAGATCAGTTGTCGTCGACAATCAGATGATAAACTGTATCTACTCTCATCTGAGAAGAGGACAGCAGACCAGTCGTTATCAGCTCAATTGCGATGTTGATGGCACCATTGCAAACGGGCGGTACGGTGACGTCTGGACAATGGGATGCACACAACAGGTCGGCGGGCGTATAGTCCTTCTTCATGCAAACGTCTGGCGACAGTTTTTCGGGAGATCCGCTTGCCAGTAGCAGCCATAAACTGATTTGATGCGTCACTAGCTGTGCTGCGCCGGTGTCTTTTTGTTGATAGCAGTATGTACCGATCTTCTGCAGGTGTCGTACTGCGAACACGACCTCCCCCGTGACGTTTGCTACACTCTCCATTTGTTTGAAATGATTTCCAAAGCCTTGAAACAACACTGTGGCTGACGTCGAACTCCCTGGCAACATCTGTTATTTTTCTCCCTTCTTCAATCTTGCCAATAATACGGCCACGCGTAAAATCATCTAGGTGATGTCGGGAAGACATGCGGAAAATTGCAAGTTCGTCAATTGATTCTTTCCTTTTCAACTTTGCGTTTGAACAACAACGGTCAATACGCGTCAAATCATTTATACCTCTTATCAGCGCTATGACGGCACGAACAAGTTCGGCAATCCAAAATTTGCATACGCACAACACGTCTTACTGTATCCCGCACTTGTGCTAATTTCCACATCTTCCTGCCTTCCATTTTATGGTTGCTATCGTTGCTATTGTCATCCGTCCTTAGCAATTGTCCGGCAGTGTATTTATAATAATGGAACTCCATCTATGGGAGTGAATAATTTTAACAAATGCGTTTCACGGAACTGATTCAAATAGTATTTTGTTTGAGAACGATAGGAACACATAAATTTCTCGGTAAAAACAATTAATCGCTATTTCAGAAGTATTTAGTTTCCATGAAAGGCTGTAATGAGTTTTCTTCCGATTTGAATGCAAATGTATTTCATGCGAATACCACCATCGTACGCATTTATTTAACGAAATACAAAATTTTCCCAAGAATATTAAAAACGACATGATACGGTAGTTATAAACTTCTGTAATTATTAATTTAGAAAATATAAGGTTCAAACATTTCGAGAGAGTTTCTGAATTGTATCTGGCTTAGGAAAATCTCTTTAGCGAAAACGTAAATGTGCCAGCAGTATGTGCATAATTAACGATTTATCGGCCAATCAGAATCCAGCATTCGCAAAAATGGTTTTAGTTTCATGAAGCGATTCAAACGAAAGTTATACACTGATGAAAGAATACTGAGCTGAAAGAACGCAGAGTAGCATGTTTATGCAAAAATTCATTTAGAGTCGGTACGTTGATTTTGCATTTAAATGCTGCTCATAAAATAGTTAGAACTAACTTAAAGGAAAATATTAATAAAATGCAACACTTATTAAAAAAGAAACATTTTTCGTAGTAGTAAGGACGATTTTCAAAGGATGAAAGAATAATATATATTTGTGTTTTGAGCACACAACTACTAACTTAACAGGAGCCCAGCATTACTATTAGAATTTGAATAACATCTTGAAGGAAAATCACACTTTGTCTTTTTGTTTAGTTTATTAACTGACGAGGATCTGACTCTTTCCCGGGTATAACGTTAAAGGTGCAATCTGTACATTCTGACTTTTACCACAGTGAATGATTGTGGGGTAAGTACCACATCCCCAAACTTTTAACAAAACTTATTCGCTTTTTCTGCATTCCACATGAGTAAATCATGTTGGCAATGCGATAATTATATCTTTCTGATGCGCGAATGCGGAAAGAATCCATATGTAAATTCACAATATTTCCTCATATATCACGTTAATCTTATTTTTATTACATGCTAAAACGTTTCCCCGCGATTTCCATTCTTCTGTTTCCATGGCTGTAGCTACACCCACGAATTTCCATATACATATTTTTGTGTCGTTACTTCAAAAGTCTTATACATTAACAGCGGTTCTGACCTAAATGTTACGCGAGACGTGATTTTCCCGGAATGCTTATCTTAACTTGCCTGGTACAGGTTGTTGCAGTAGGTAGTCCCCCCCCCCCCTCCCGAAAAAAAAAAGAATGAGTCATATTTTGCAACACACTCTACTTAAAAGCATGATATGTGGTTTACAAGTACTTTAGTTCATGGAAATGTAGCACCATGTGACGTATACCCTAATTTAACTTTCATTTTTAGTTCCTTTTTTGTATGTAAATTTGAGTTCGTTCTCCTTACCGTTTTTCAAACTTAGCATGATATCTTCTCTCTCTCACATGAATACGGTTGTCAACACTTGAGCTCTGTGAGAGCGACGTATGGTTGTTGTGATAAGAACAAGACGAGAGATATATAATGAATAAGCAGCAGCTGTGTTTGTGATGCGCGGGTGAAACTCGCTGTGATATGTGTTAGATATACTACATAGTATCACGCTGTATAAAGTAATGTGAGTTCATCTAAAGGTGCTTAAAGTGAAAGTGACGAGATGGACCAATAAAAGAAAAGTTTACGAAAGTGATCCTGTTTTCCGCTTCTGTTTCGTCTGGCCCTAAAAAGCTTTATGTGTCGTTAATTTAAAGTGAGTTGTCCGGTGCAAATCATACTTACACCTAGTTCAACATTTCTTCAGGCGGATATTCGAAACTTAACATAACGTAAAGGGTTACGTTATAACCATTCACAATAACGGCTGGAAATGCCCTCCACTGTCATCCAAACACACTGGAGCTCAACGCTGCATATTATCGAAGGTTCTCCACAGCATGTCCTCATCAATACTCCAGATTGCTGTACTGATGTTGCTTACGAAGTCTTCTAATATGCAAGGCCCATTACTGTATGCAAGATATATCAGCATAAAAATAAATCAGGAGGAGTCAAATCGGGTGAACGAGATGGCCATAGTCCTTTGCAGACCACTCGGTCACCGAAGAAAGAGGAAATTTCACTCATGCTCACACGGGACGTATGGAATGTCGCTCCATCTAGTTGAAAGTATTCCATTGTCAAATCGATGTCGGTTAATTGGTTCACAAATCGTCGGAAAATGTTCACATATGACGGCGAGCTCACTAAGCTCCTAAAGAAAATGAGCCCAATTATTCTGGTTCGGGAAACAACATGCCAAAACCCCAACTTTTGCAGGACGCAACGGGGCTTCATGTAATTTATGTGGATTATCTGTAGCCCAGATGCGAGAGTTCTGGGAACTGACATACCGTCCAAATGAAACAAGACTTCGTCAGTGAACCAAGTGAAATCTATAATGTTCGGAATTGCGAGTAAAACTGTGAGGAACCAATGACAATAAAAAACATATAACGAAGTAAATTTCTCCGTCGTTTTTGGTCTACGCCGGGATTCGAACCCGAGTACGCTTATTCCGGAACAAGTCGCTCTACCAACTGAGCTACGCAGACATTTGTTCTGACCCCTATCTGCCTTTATGTCGTGTGCGTCCTGCTGGCAGGTACGTCACATCTCCCCCGAAAGAGGGCCGGGGGCATGGCCCACGGGTCAGCCGTGACCATGAATCGTTGCAGGCAGCCATCCACTGTAGAACGTGCACTTGAGAACTCCAAGTCAATCTGCTGTGTGGAATGCAACATCACACATTTTTATTTTTCGAAGCGCTGGAGAAGGAATTCTCTGATTTTTCCTGTCTCGCGGTGTGGAAATAACATCACACCATTGCGAGATTTTGAACGGTCGGGTCATCCGGATAGTTCGGGCGCCATTATAACGAAGTAAATTTCTCCGTCATTTTTGGTCTACGCCGGGATTCGAACCCGAGTACGCTTATTCCGGAACAAGTCGCTCTACCAACTGAGCTACGCAGACATTTGTTCTGACCCCTATCTGCCTTTATGTCGTGTGCGTCCTGCTGGCAGGTACGTCACAACCACGCTTTTCAAGAACCGGTTCTTGCAACTCTTGCACAGCTGTCTTCGCGGCTCTTTGGCAGGTGGAAACAGAATACGTAGTTTCTTGTGGCAAACGTCTTAGTGACTTCTTTGGTGATGCCAGCAGCCTGTGCTTCACAAAAGAAGTCACTAAGACGTTTTGTTTTCTTCCGCTAAAGGAGGAAGTCCGCCACTGTATTGGCTCAAAACGCTGCTCGTGGTTTCAAATTCCTTCGTTAATCTGGCGTTGTAGTGTTTGTCTGATGCTTTTCTTTTCTCAAACTTCTCTAGGAATTCACGCTGTGTTATCTTTATAGACATTGTTATCCGATAGCATTTTACAATAAACACTCGTCCGTAACGGTATACACAGCCATCCTGAACGACATTCAACGACACAGTAAAACACGCAGACTGCTTCCAGACACAATTAGCGTGCCCGGTCATGTGATGAGGTGACATCACAATGAGTCATCTCCTTATCAGGAAAATCGCTTCCGCGCATTTCTCAACGATCAAGGTCACTTGTAAACCAAACATTGTGTTTCTATGTAGAGTAGGAAGAAAGCAATAGTTGGTTCTTTGAGGGGAATTCTTAGTGAAACACCCTGTACCATTAATCTAACGTTTTAGAGTTAATTCACTTCGATTTATATGCATTGCCTTGTATGGCACGAACGTCAACGCCATATGGCTACACCAAGACAAAGATTCCAGTCATACCTCAGCGTCTACGAGTATATATCTTCAACGAGTGGAAAAAGAAACCCAAATCCACACCATGCGATTCGAAGTGATTACGGTTAAGACCAAAATGCTACTTTTGTTAACTTTTGCTCATTTGTACTCTTGAAACACGCACCAGGTAAACGTCGATCACTGACAGTTGATAGGTTTTAGGAAGTGCAAAGAGGAATCGGACCAACTAGATGCGATAATATTTCTCAGATGCTTGCTGCCATGTAATGTACTCTCCAGCAATTGTTGCACAACCGCACCACCTGATCGAGCATGGTCGATGATGAATTTAACAAGATAGATGACATATAAAGAAATTAACTCGTGCACCAAAAGCTATTAAATTGAAAACAATTGCCGTCTCCTGCACGATGCATTTTAATGATAAAAAACTATGTACAATTAAAATAAATATATGTTTAAGACCTTTCAACATCACAACGGTGTCATCTTCAGAAGCAATGCAGCAGTGAGCACAGAAGTGAGAAAACTCTATACTTTAATAAAACAAATAGTTAATGCGCATGTGAAATAACGGCAAATTCCAAATTAAGTTCAGTGGGTAAAAGCATAGTTGGTGGGCGTGGCCTGGCCCAAAAGTGTTCTCCAAGGAAAGGGGACAAACACGGGGGATCCATCGTTGCCGTTGACGAATATAGGAATACTTTCGAAGAAAAGTGTTGATCGACGATACCTGGGAGAATCCAGGAAAGTGGTGCCATTCCAACATGGTAGGTAAGAACCATTTAAACAAAGTATGGACAAAGATGTAATACCAGAATGCATACTAAGATTATACTGATGTTCGTAAATGCGGCGCCGCGAATTACGAATGGTAGAGCCCACATAGTATAAATCGGGCTCAGCAGGGTAAGTAGATTTTAGTGGAACCAAATATACACCGTGAGACTTCAAACATTCAACACAGACTCTGTCCTGTTTAACAGTGTTAAATAAAGTACGAGACCTTACACCAAACTTTAGTTTGTACTTATGACACATGTTCTTTAAGATATTACATACGAGTGGTATATATATGGAATGGCTTCCACAGTTGATAGTCACATAAAGATGACACCGAATTTTCGGGTGTAATGAGCATGTCTTTTGAATTCGTTCTGACGTGAATTAAATTTATCAAAGCTATTCAAAGTCAATGGAACCAGTAGTATCTAACCGGAGAAAGAAGTTTTTCAATCGGGTTTTTAATCCCGTAGATTTTGCTGTAAACGGAATCGTGAACGTACGCCCTCTGGTTGCAGATTCGTACGTTAAGAAAAATTTGGAATTATATCAGAAACATTTCCCAGCGAAAACGCTCTATAATAAAGAAATAATTTTTCGAATCGGACTCTTAGAAGCAAAGATATCGACAAACATAAGATATGCATCTACGCCACCTGGAGGGAAAAACATTCATTATTTAAAAAAAAAATATTCTCAAAAGGTTTTTCAATGTGAGCGGTATCGGTCCAGGAAATAATTTTTTCAGTCGAGTTTTCAGGATCTCAGATTTTGCTGCAAATACATCAGAAGCAGAAATAAACTCTTACGCACCCTGGTGGCCAAACCTTTCCTTACACTGTTAAAAATTCCCGTAAAAAAGTCTTGTTGCCCGTGTATTTTTACGATCAAGGCTCGTTTCTGCAGTTTCAAGGCGATGCCCGTATTTTAACGGGCATGGATATGTAGGACAACTGTTCCAAACCGTAATTTTACGGGCGTTGCTAAGAGGCACGGGCTAGCCAATGAACGATAATGACAGAAAAGGAATGCGGCATGCGTCGCTTTCTGCTATTGGTCAGCGAGTCGTCACGTGATTTTACGGTGGCTGCTCGTTTTTTTACCAAGACGAAGGGATGGACGATATTTTCAAAAGTATGATATCTTTAAATATTTCTGAGACCGATATATTGAATCGAAAATATCTGTATTTAAAGATCAATATATCGGATTGATTTTTCGATATTTTTCAATACTTCTGATCTCAATAAGACTGATATTTCGGTTTATTCACTGCATACTGCATTTGGGTTATTACTGAATCCGATCCAATGTTGTGTTAAGTATTGGCTATTGGGAACTGGCTGTTGGCTTGTTCGCACAAATCTCAGCCAGCACTAAATTATCCTGCAGCTTGAAAATATAGCTGCAATCAAGTTTTGTTAATACCATTAAAATAGTGATATCTCAGAAAAGTAATGTATATTACTAACTTCGTACCTTTTACAAGACGGTCGCTGTACTTGGAAATAAACGTAGTGCGTTTATTTTGCCATTTCAGTCGTTTTGTTGTGTAAATAATTATTTCCGATAGCGGAATTGATATTTAACGTTTTTTTACAAGACCGACGCCATGGGTTTTACGACTTTAAAACTCGTTAAAAACTTAGTGCTTTTATTTCGCCCTTTTACGTTGTTTTGTTACGTAAATAAATATTTTCGACAGCGGAATTAACATTTTACGTTTTTATAATTCATAAAAATTCGCTAAAAATATATCTTGTATGCTGAGCTGGAAAGCCAACATCAGGGTTGTTTACATCGTAGCCATGGTAATGTAAGGGCGTATTTATATTATATATTTTATACATTTATGTAATGTAAGGTGGCATATATTTATGCCCACTCCCCCCCCAAAAGTGTTTAAATATGTTTTATTTATTGTTAAAATGTGCCTTACATTGGAAACAAAAATGCTTAATTTAATAAAAAAATTCATTAATTTACGTTAAAAATTTTTTTTTTTTTCTATTCTCATTCTTTTATTTTGTCCTGGTGGATTTAATTTTTTTCATTTCATTGGCACGGCACGCCCTCAGAAAAAATCTATATATGCCCCTTGTTGCATTTCTTAATGAAGGGCAGAGCACAGATGGGATGAAAGTGGCCAAAGGGCAGGAAGTTGTCACATAAATTTACAGAACATAAATGCGGAAACTGTTTTTTTTTACTAAAACATGTTATCATGATTCTCTGTACTTAACATTGCTACCTATGCAAGATTGTTGATACAGCGAGACAAAATTAGTCAAAAAAGCAATCATAAAAGTGTTGTGCACTTTTGTGTTTATATAACATCTGCACTCCCCTTCCACTAATGGGGGGGGGCTGTGGCTGTGGATAGTATCAACTGTCACCAACGATATTTGAAGGTTTTGGTTATCATTTGAAAGTAAACAAATTAGATGTCAACTTTCCTGTTAAGCACACTCAACATCTTTTTAAAGAATATACATGAATAAAAAAACACACTTGAAATGGAATTTGTGGCAGAAATATTTTGCTACATAGAAGACCAGTAAACCACAGGCAATTGGGTAAATAAGTCTCATTGATTTGATTATTCTACACATGTTAAGGTTTTTCCATTATTCGAAATGTTTATTTAAGTACAAAAGCGGAGTAAAATGCCTAAAACAAAATCACTGGGTTACTTCTGTCTGAAACATTACCCCCTTAGCCTGTAATCACAGCATATAATTGCAATTTCTAATGCAGAATGTTCTGCAAAGTCATAATATTGTTGAGAGGTAAATGGCTAGAGCTTTTTAATGCAATTTTGAAGAAGTTTGCACACATACATGAAAATATATTATTTCAAAGTTAGTGTGCATATACACTGTAGATACATATATAATTTTTTTTTTGTAAAAAAAAAAAAAAAAAAAAAAAACAAAAAAAAAACAAACTGAAAATACAACAAACCTTGTTAACAGGTTTCGGCCTAATTTGCCCAGTGTTATCCATTTTGTCATTATGTCTATTTCTCTCTTGATAATAACTGTGAACATATTTTTTTTTTTTTTTTTGTGAAAACTGTTATTCTTAAACGGAATGGCATTAACAAAATTCTGTTGTCCAGAAAAGTTTTAATGTGCAGTGCTCTTCCTCATTTGATTTCTCTAGTGTTTCTTTATAGTATACAAAGTTACTTTTTTCAAAATTCTTTTGCTGCTAAAATCTAATAAATGTGCAATGTAAAAATTGCATTTGTACTCATAAATATGGGTTCTTGGTTTGATTAAAAGGCAATACATTGTGCCAAATGTTTGACACTAGCTGTAGGAAGGGAGTTCTTAGACTACCATTAAAGATTATATGAATACCTTGCATTGCACCCATCGGTTTTACATTTGTTCAAGTTTGCAAAAATTGTATGTGATTTTATACCTGCTACAACTGATTCAGCATCAATATCAGGAAAATTCTCATACAAAAAGATTACTTCTTCCTCAGAAACTGCTAGAAAACAGTCAAATTTTCAAAATAAGAAGCACTGTTCATTAAATGTGAAAATCCTCCAAATATGTGGCGTCAGTGAATAAACAAAGATGTCGCTCTTTCCAAGTTTTAGCAATTAAATGTCATGAAATCTATTCAGTCAAGAAATCTATTTATTAAATGTCATGAATAAAATCTATTCAGTCATGAAATGTTCATTAAATGTCATGGAAACTATTCAGTATCTAAATAATCATGGAAAATGTGCCTACCAAGTGGTAAAATACATAAAGAAGTTGTTCCTGTCTTGTCTTTCCTGGAACCACTCGCCCTAAATTAGGGACATGTGTCTGCTTATGGTGAATCGAGCTTCTACACATTCGGGAACAACTTTAGATGCTCATGGAGATCAACACACACACACACACACACACACACCACTTCACTTCACACATTTTTTTCCAGTTCTCAGTCCATTTCTTTGGATTTCTCATCTCCATTAAAAACTTGTACACAATAAATATCTGAAGTATTCTTTATCAAGTCTAAAACGCCTGAGGAGCTATCTTCGATATCATATCATTTTTTTTTTTTACATTTTAAATGCGCATTGGTGGAGTCTATCCTTAAAATTAAGGAAGTCAGCAGATTTAAAAATTTTTTTTACAGTTTTGAACTCAAATGGGATATAACATTTAATGTTTCACTTATTAACACCAAAACAACACAAAAATAAGTACTGATTTCTCACATCTAGTTATATTCAACTTGCTGTAGATGAGGGATTTTCTCTTTACATGCATATATATCACTAAGCTGTTCTCTAAGATCATAGGTTAGTTTCTTGATGAGAGCTTATCTGCTGGATTAAAGTTTAAAACTGATGGCAATACATTTTATTTACTCTTGATGTATCAAACATCTGCATTTACAGTGATCTCAGCTCACAACTTGAGCTTCACTGACATCCATCACACACAAGACCATTTGTACTTCACATTTATTCTCTTTTTTCTCATGCAGGAATTCCTGAATCTGGTCCTCCCTTGATCTTCTACATTTTCTTCCTGTCACTTGTGCAGAATAAATTCTCCTAGTAATCATCTCACCACTCATTCTCCAAACCACCAAAGAATATTTGTCCCCACCTTACAAACAATATTTTGCTTCACACTACTCATCTACAAAACATCTTCATTCCTCACATGATCAAAACATATCTTGCCCCCACCCCCATAAGTAACACATCTCTACAGCTCACAAATCACTCCTATGTTTCATCTGCAGTACTCCACCTTCACTGCTGCACATCAGAGTAGGAACAATTACTGTACTTTTTCACACACAACTATTAGGGACTTTTTTGAGAACCTATCATTCATCATTTATTCAAAATCCTCCTGAACCAGCTGTGACTTTCAAAGATGAATTTACTAGCCTACTAATTTCACCACCTAATTTGTTTCCTCTGTCAAACATGCTTCCTAAATATGTAAATTGATTTACCTGGTCAATCTCTTTGCCATTTAGACTGATCTGTTTGATTTAATACTAACAATTCATCTGTCAAAAACATAACTTTGGGTTTTTCCTTTCATATACTAAGTTTGAAATTCATACAAACTTCATACATGTGGGACAACATACGCTGCAACTCACTTTTGCTCTCTGCCAACAGGATTGTTTCATCAGCATGAGCAAACATAATTGAGTAACTACTCTCCACAGATAGCATTTACATAGTCTAATGACGACTCAACCATATGTGTCTCTTAAGACATAAAAATATTCTTTACCTTAAAAAATTGTTTTGGTAATAAGTAATAACTAATTATAATACACAAGCTTGGCAGTGAATGTGGGGAATAAATATCCTACCAGTTTTCTCAGATAATTTCTTAGAAACATCAGCTGAAATTTTTTTTTTCAAGAGCTGCTTTCTCCTGCTAAAAGGGAGCAATTTTATTTGTCCTTTATTATTACATTTTATAGCTTAAAACTATCTTTATGCAAGATTGCAGCTCTCAAGCTGTATTTTTAGTGATATGAAAAACACATAAAATATTGTTTTTCAGATCCTAAAATAAAAAAAAAATATATAGCAGAAAGTTTTGATGCAAAAATAAATAAAAAAATCATGCAACAGAAGTGAGCTTGTAATCTGCAGAAATGCTGAATATACTTTCCAAAACCCAAAAGGTGATTTTCTTGTTTCATGTGTGGGCATTGCTCGACGAGCAGGGATATGGTTTCTGCTAAGAAGTTTCCAAAAATCCCAGTTGCAAAGGAATGTTTTCATGAGTTTTTCATCAATGTGAGATTACGAGAAATATGTATTTCCAACATTTCGAGAAAAGGTAAGTTGAAGCTTCAGTATGGCATAAATGACAAAAAAACAAAAGTACTTATTAATCCCAGCAGACTGGAATCTTAACCATCAATTAACGTGGGAATAACTGAATTATAGAAAGAATAACTATTTTTGTTGGGATGCAAATGTCAAAGTTAACATTATATCAGCTTGCAAGGAAATGTTATGGAAAAAAATCTTTAAAAAAACTTTGTTATTGTAATTTTTAGAGCATTTTGTATACATTTATATTTTTCAGAAGGTGTGAACAATGTTTGCTATTTTTTTTATCGTTTAAGACAGAACACAATGTTAATGGAGTATACAGATATAATTACTTCTATGGTGTAAGCAAAAATAGTTCCCATGGCATAAGCAAAAAAATTAAAGTGCTTATAATATGTTTACAAGTGACATTTTTGTTAAAAACAGTAATTAGAGTACGAATAATTTGTGATGGCCTTTTCATAGAAAGCAATTATTTTTCCAGAAAGATATTTAAAAAAATGCTAACGATTATTAGTCCTCCATTAAAATATGATTATAAAAATAAAAACAAAAAATATCGTAATCCAAATTAATCAAGTATATATATTTACTAATTAATTAATGAAAGCCATACTAATTAATGTATGAAAAACATAAAAAAAATATCATAATCCAAATTCATCAAGTATATATTTACTAATTAATGTATGAAAGCCTGTCTCTCCTAGATAACAAAAAAACGAATGGACAATCAGAGGAAATAACATGCTGTAAGTGTGGGAAAATCAGCAGATCAAGACGAAAGTTGTTATGCTCATATTTTTACCAGATTATATAATTACTTCAGGAAGTTTCACTATGTATTAACAAGATAATTGTCAAAGGATGATAAAAAAATTACGTCTGATATATACATAGCCTGAATTACAACAAACTTTATACTACATAACTTGTAAGACATCAAGAAAACTCTCGAAAAGCTGTTTTGCATTTCCTTACCCAGCTGTTAAGATCTACATACTTTATCACTAACAAAAAAAAAACAAAAAAAAATGCTTCACTTCAAATTGTGTGTCATTGGTATGTATTTAATTTTGGTCAAAGTGCCAGTTTACTTCAAACATAATACTCATAGGCAAAAGAACAATCTGCTATCAACCGTTCGTTAAATTTGTTTTCTGGGTGCCTACTGTCAACTAATAGTTAAAATTTTCAACCATCGAGGTTTTCAACACAGCAGATATTTTTCCTCGTAAAGTTCTAGAAATCGGAAGGTGACATAATATCATGTGAATCTCGATAATGAGATCGCAGTTTGATAGTCCTCAAGCAACATGATTTTCGTGACATGCCAGAGGAAAGAACACAGATTTCATTCCACAAATTAAATCACATCAGCCATGGGCTGATATATTGAATATCGCACCGATATAGTGATTTTCTGATATATCGTAACTTGGATATCAATACTATATATCGAAATATCGGACAAAAATATCGATATTTCGAGATATTGATAAATATCGCCCATCCCTAACTGACGAACACGAAGCCACGTACATGTGCAAGAAAGACGCCATGAAAACATGTGAGTAGACATTTTTTAAAATTAAGTTTATTATGATATGTAAAAGTAACGAAATCAATTACACACATTTTTGTTTGATATTAAGCTCACGAACTGTGTACGTATATATATATATATATATATATAATTTTAAAAGTTTCACCACCAAACGAGGGTGGCTGAAGCATTGTCACACAGGAAAATCTATGTAGTAGCTAAGATTTCATTTGACTGGGGTAGGGGCATAACTCTCACATCCATATTTGTTTTACCATCAATATGATACAGTGCTTTACTTCCTGTGCAAGTCTTTATCGCCAGGTATATACCTAGCGTTGACTAGGATGTCGAATAAATTCGATCTGTACATGCTGATTTGGGAATTACGTAGGGCAGCATTGTTCGTATGTTTGTAGTCTGAAATGAATTCCATTTTGCAATATAACACGCATAAATATTGTCTTATCGTTTTGTGCATTTTTTTTTTTTTACGGCATAGTGTTCAACTCCTGAATTTAGACAGAATTATTTCTAAAGCACAAACTGGCTGAACAATACTTTGGGTTTTTTTTAAGACTCCTTTTCATTTGCTCATGTACTTAAGAACTTGTGAAGTATTATATTTGCACCAATGAATACAAAGATTAGCTATGGAGTACAGATATGTACAGGCATATTCTTTAATGAAAAGTTTATTCCAGTGTGTTTATGTGGGTATACAATATATAAAAAATACAAATACACAGGTATATTTGCTAAAATTACATACACTGATGTCACAGAAATTGCACAAATGGCTAAAAAAAATCAAATAAAACTGGTCAAGTCATTTGTTTAGTATCAGTAAGATGTATGAGCTCATTTACTCTTGCAAAGTTCATCAATATTTTGAGTTTTCTTGCTTATGTACAAACAAGTTATCTTCAACATCCAGCTTATTTCAATATTTAGTTTTTATGGTGGTTAAGGATAAAACACTAGTTTCACATAAATATGTAGTTGTAAAAGGCAACAAATACTTAAGGCAGTGCTCGACAATGTTGGAAATTCTTTTTCCATTGGAATCCAAAAACTAGTCGCCGCCCCGGTGGCGCAGTGGTCTAAGGCACTGGCCTCTGATTATTCGTTCGTAAGGGGTCCGGGTTCGAATCCCGGTCCGACATGGATGTTGTGTTTGTCTTACGGCACTGGCTCTCTCCCTTCCCTGGAACCAGTGACCCTAAATTAGGGACGGGCGACTGCTTATAGCCCATTGAGTTGCTCACGGTGGTCGTTAAACCTCCAATAAAAAAAAAAAAAAAAAAAAAAAAACTAGTCAGTGATTTCAAAGAACAAATGCTTTTCAAACCAACCAGAGTTAAAAGATGTCTCATAAGTTTTTTATTTGGCAATAGAAGATTACACATTTCTGCATTGTATGTGAATGAGTAACTAGTTCATTCAGTGGGAATGGGAAATACTGCCTTGTAAATGTTTGGAGAGTGCAGAGATGGACGATTATTAGCTGTTTAACATCAAGTTTCCAATTGTTTGCTCATTTTCTGATGATAATGAATTCAGTTATGAAAATTGGTCAGAGCTGTTCCCTGTAATTTGGTTTTCTCATAAAGTTTTTTGGTCATTGCTTGTGTTTTGTTTTTTCAACATTGAACAGATTGTTTTCACCCTGTAATGAGAAGTTCCACTAGTTCATTTTTCAGAAATTTCAGCTAAATATGCTAAACTTCACCACACATCCTACCAGCACTAGCCATAAATTCAGATTAATTTTGTTTTGAAAATTGGTTCACTATGTGACTCGGTATGGTTGCTAACAAATCCGCATATGCCCCCCCCCCTATTATTTTAGTGAAACCCACTTTGAGAACTATTGGTCTAGAGGATGTTCAAGCCGTTCTGGTATCAGAGTTGGTTGTACATCAAGGTTTTTGGCTAGCAGTCACAATTTAACATATGGTTTGAGTCCCATATGAGGCATTAGTTTTGCCACCCTGGTGGTGCAGTGGTCTAAGCACCATCTTATGATTGTTTGTCCAAGTGGGTCCGGGTTTGAATCCCGGTATGGCATGGATGTTGTGTTTGTCTTACAGCACTGGCGTTTTCTCTTCCCTGGAACCAGTGACTCTTAAATTAGGGACGGGGACTGCTTATATCCCATTTAGTTCCTCACATTAGCCGTTAAAACTTTTAAAAAAGAAACCTGTTTTTTACATAACATAACAGCTTTGGCTTTCTCCTTCCCTAGAACCAGTGGCCTCAATTTAGAGGCGGGAAAAAAGTTTCATGTGATGAAATGTCACATTTTCGTTCAGGAAACACATTTGTGATTCTCCTGACTGCTACATGGTTTTGATTGCTTTTAGGAATACCATTTCACTCACATTCCTTAGTATATAATTATCAATCATTTTGTGACTATGGTATATTCAGTTAACTCATAGGCATCCCTAGCTTAGTTTTCAGCAGGAAGAAGCAAACAATGGAAATCTGCATATATACAAACCCCATATGCCTCTCATTGAAAACAGCTTTTTTACCACTCAACACATAAATTACATAAATTTAATTGGAAACCAGAAGAGCCAAAAAATATATATTTTTTAATTATATCTATAATCACCTCATCACATGTATACAGTAATATTTCACATATATGTCAGCGCAAACCAAAGCACGCATAAATAAGAGCGCAGCATAAGTAAAAGTTAGTGTAATTCCAGCCAAAATTAAGTTTAAAAAGTAATTAACATGAGAATAACATGCAAAATAGGAAAAATATCAATGATTGAATTTACTTAGTTAAATTTAACACTTTAAAGCTTAGATTACTCAAAAATGTAAATTACTTGATCTCAAAATTTTAATTACATACCTTTTTTATATTTATGGCTTTTTAAAGTTATGTAAAATTGAAGACTGTTTCTGCTGTTGCCTCTCATTGAAAACAGCTTTTTTAAGTTTGTTTAAACAGGAATGTGTGGCAATTAGATGTATCGGTGAGTTGTATGTAGTGACAGTGTTTCCAAAGCTTCTACACTGCTTTCGTGACAGTCTGGGGATCTTTTGTTAATTCTTTGTTATGTCTCTTCATCATCATCCTGAATTTCATTGGCTATTTCTTGAATATCCCTCAATTCCCCAATAATGCATTTTCATTGATTTCTACAAACTCTTTAAAACTACTGAATCCACCTGAAATGGCACTCCAATCTTCATCATTGGCAGATTATTCGGTAAATGTGTAGATTAGCGTCCTAAATTATTTTGTCGGAAACTTGTAATATTGACTTGCGAGTGCGACACTGTGGTAGGCCTAACACATCACTACGGCAACGATGTGAAGATTTGCTTTGTTGAAAGGAAGATTCGCTTCGCCGTGCAATTCACGTGCGGATGACTACAAGTCCAAGCAAGTACCTTCTTGCCAGGAGAGCGAACCATTTTATACTCATATGCTACACAATATAGTTTGTTCATGTTTTGTAATTGTTTTTAAAGCAGACGTGAAATTTTTCATTCTTTCGCATATGATTCCCTGATCCGAAATAGAAAGTTTGGTAAATGTGTACTTTA
Source organism: Macrothele yani (assembly GCA_039090855.1). Lineage (NCBI taxonomy): Eukaryota > Metazoa > Arthropoda > Arachnida > Araneae > Macrothelidae > Macrothele > Macrothele yani. The sequence continues at coordinate 18,004,639 of CM077029.1, forward strand.
GCGTCTAAATTATTTCGTCGGAAAAATGTAACTGTGTGGGAAAAGTGTGACATACAATATTTTAAGCATGCAAAATAATGCGAAAAGGTGCAAAAATATAGTATTTTTAGATAAAAGGAAATAAGTTTTCCAAAGTATTTACCTGAGAGTGCGATGGTTTGGAAGAGTACGTGCGGTATAGGCATAGGACGAGAGAGCGGCAACGGCATCAAGGTGGAGTCCGGTGAATGGAAGCTTCGTTGAGAAGGGCAAGTAACGGGCGGAAGAATTAAGAAGGAAGCGGTTTAGCAGTACGTAGTCATCGAAAAGTCTTGTAGGCATATGCAGAAAGAAAGAGGTTGAATTTGTGCAGCATTGTAAGTTTTTTTTTTTTTTTTTTAAGGGTAATTTTGAGAAAGCGGAAGTACAAAATCGTCAGTCATTTCGGATTTCGTCAGGGCTTAAAATTTCATTATCCGCCACAATACAAGAAGCTGTCTCCCTGCCATAGTGCGATATATGAATTGAAGAAAATTGCTTATTTTGAAAAATATCCATGTCACGAGGAAAAAAATGTGAGCTACGATGTACTGAATAACAGCAGAACTGCAAATGAAGTGCTTGAAGAAATCACCTACCTGTGCACATCTTCCAAACCAAAGCTAAAACTTTGGGTTCAACCGGAACCAAAACGTCTTTCTCAAAACTTCTGTCATACATAAATTATTTTACATTCCTTAATTTCTTTCCATTCGGAGACACTGTGAAACCACTAATAACGACATTCTGCACATATCTTTCTCAAAAATGAATAAAACAGGTTTGAACTACTTCTGCGCACAATTACACGATACTCTTCCGAAAAATATACCCTACTGCTGTCGTATTCTTCCACGCATTTGCTACCAACTCGTACTTCGCTCCGTCGCACAGCACCTTCACGTGGTGGCCGTTAGCATCGCTTCAGCCTCCCGCACCACCTGCTACAAACCATCGTACGCGCAGGTTAATACTTCAGAAAAATTATTTCCTTTTTATTTAAAAATATAATTTTTCACCTTTCCCTATTATTTTGCATGCTTAAAAAAATGTGTGCATCGAACTTTTCACCCACAGTTAAATTTTTCCAACGAAATAGTTTAGGACGCTGAAGTACACATTTACCGAAAGTACTAATATGCTTTTCTATGTTGTACAGAAAACTGGGGAACTATAAATTTCGGTTTTGGTTTGAACAGATTTGCTGTGTCTCTGCACTTTTGGTTCTTCTGTTAATAGCTTGTTCGCACGCGAGTTTCTATCTTACTCATATGTATCTTTTGCAAATCGAAAAGGTTTTATCCGGTTTTTCCTGCCAACAACGTACAGGATACAACAAAAGAAAGGGTGGCTGCTGTGGACCTATTTTCTGTAGCGTATCACTACAACATTTATTGCTCTTCTGCCAATAACGTAAGTCCTCTTTCTCTTGTACCCGTCATTTCCACACAGCAACAAACCTTCCTTTTAACGAACCAAAGCTTCACATCTTCACTGGAGCGATGCATTATTCCTATCGCAGCTTCTCTTCACAGTGTCAGACTCACAGGTCCATATTACAATAAAAATCTTTAAAACACGTTTAAAATATGAAATATCTGAAAAAATATGAAATACATTAAAATATGAAAAATATGAAGTTTTAACCCTTTGTCAATAAACACAAGAGGCTAGTTCCATCAGAGGCATGCATTCAGTCGCTGACTTTAAACATTTGGAGCAAAATTACATATGCTTCCAATTTATGGACCTAAAGCATAATAATTAAAGAAGGTGATATTCTTCTGTCCTTGGCACTGCGTAACAATAATACAACTTCCAGTGATTAGCAGTGAAAAGCAACATGACATGCGATGACTGTCTTTTTTCTTGTAGTAGAAAATTATATTCTGAACTTCATTTTTAGATTTAATTGCCCAGTCTGGCACCTAGGGCAACTAGATTATTTATTTACCTGCCCAGGTCAATGATTCACACGACTCAGGCATGGTATTTTTCAAACCCTGATATGTATAAGTAAAAATATATACAGTACATAATTTCATACATACATATTAATTAAAGCTTATATATTTCATTATTACTACTTTAGCAAAAACTTCCCATTACAAAAAAATTACCTTTGCTTGTCTCTGTGGGCACTATTTCACTTTTACAGCATTGCAATCTTATGCGTAATGAAAATTTCTGTAGTACATACTAACTTTTTAATGAAAAATTTGTAATGTTTTAAGAACAATACGTTGCTACAATTTTTTTTTTGTCCCCCTTGAATTTCATTATAACGAGTTTCGACGGTTATTCTTTTTTTACTGAATCTGGTAAATGCTGGCCAAGAAAATGACAGTGAAAATATATCATGAACAGTTTCTTTGCTTTGCAAATGTAGTAATTAAAGTTAAATGTAAAAAAGAATTGATTTCATTCTAAATTTCTGCGAGTGAAATCTTTCACCTGTCACTTTAAGCAGGGCTTGGAAAATATCCGAAATGTTACATGCGCAGCTGGGTATATACATAAATTATTTACCTACCCAGGTAGTAAAACCTGGATGCCCAGGAAAATTTATATTTTAAGATAAATCAGAAGCCACTTTTTTTTTAAGTTAAAAAATATGAATTTTTTTTTACACATTTTGTAATTCCTATTTTAAAGGTCTATTCAAAATGTTCAATATGCAAAGCATGTATTTCATGTTTTAAGATGATAGTGCTGAAATTGGTACAAAATGATGTGATGAAATTGTTTTTTGAGAAATTTAAAGATTCTGCCGTGTTCTTTTCCTTTGTCACTAAACACCTGATTTGCACATCAATAAAAATTGTTTCAGTATCTTCAGGTATTGCCAAGATATTATAAATACAACTATTTAATAGTTTTCCAAAAAAAAAAAAAAATTGTGCTCCAAAATGGTTTCCTTGTGGCAACACAACAATGAAAGAACAGGTTTAGTCACTGAAGTCATTTCTAAAACATTCCAAACAGGAAAATTTAATATTTTAGAAATATTGATATGCATTAATGTTCTATAATGACTCAGTTAGAATCAGGGTCTAAACAAGTGTTTCTTCTTTTGGGTGGAGGTCTGAGATTTGAAATTATGCCCTATCAAGTTCAAAAGCTCTCATTTCCATTCAAGTATTTTTTTCTTTTCTTTCTGATACCTTAATTATGGGGAAGCAATGTGATCTTTCAAAAGCAGTACTTCCAGTTTTTGACATAATTTTACTAAACATGTGAAAAGTAGGTAAATATCCAAAAATTAGAGATAGGAAACAAGACAGTAAAAGTTCTGGGAACACTGACAACACAGTGCTCAGTAGAATGTAAAATGAACCAGCACACAAGGCAGTGAATGTGAAAACAAAAAAAGCATGATTCAACCCTATGTCAAATGTAATACTAGCCAAAACCTACATGAAAAACCAACTTTGACACCATTGTGGATTGAATACCCTTATAGACGCAATGTACTCGGATGCCAGTTCGTAGTTCTGTTTGTCATTGATATAACATATAAATACAAGAATATGCCTGTACATATCTTTACTACATAACTGCCCTTTGTATTCATTCATGCAAATACTACATAAGTACGTATGTGCAAATTAAAATGTCTAAAAGAAACTAAGTATTGTTCAACCAACTGTGCTTTAGAAATAATTCTCCAATTAAAACATGTCTAAAAGAAACGTAAGTATTGTTCAACCAACTGTGTGTACAGAGTTCGTAAAGCCTAATGTTAAACAAATCTGTGTGTAACTGATGTCATTATTTATCATATTGTAATAAACCTGATTTTAAGATATGAAAATATCATTACTCACATTTAGAACTGAATTGATTCAGTTATAATGTAAGTATCCAACAATTTCACACTCACACACTCTTCCACAAAAAACATGCATTTACTTGCACACTCTTCCACAAAAAATGCATTTATGTAAAAGTCGGTGACTACTTGCCGTGAGGCTTAACCGAATATGGCCAAACTTCATATTTACAGGGATTGCATTTCAAATTACAGCTTAAGTTAATACGGTCAAACTTATTTTTTCGGGTATAGCCCTTCAAATTATGGCGTAGCTCAATACGGTCAAACTTATTTTTTTTATGGGCAATGCCCTTCAAATTATGGCGTAGCTCAATACGGTCAAACTTATTTTTTTATGGGCAATGCCCTTCAAATTATGGCGTAGCTCAATACGGTCAAACTTATTTTTTTGTGGGCGTTGCTCTTCAGATTATGGGCTTAGTATTTAGGGTTCAGACCGTAATTTCATGGGCTTTCACAAAAATGGGCCAAGCCGTAGTTTTATGGGCAACGGCCGGGCCCCCAGTTGCCGGCCATTGCCCGTAATCTAACTGTGAAATTTTTAACAGTGTACTAAATATTAGAAATTATATGAAAACATTTCCCATCAGGAGCTGCATGCGATACAGAAAGAATTTATTTTTCAAATCGGAGAGGCAGAAATATCGCGGAAAACGCAACTTACCTTAATGCCCCCTAGCGGAGAGTCTATGATTTACTTGGATATTTTGAAATTATATGAAAAACATTTCGCATCAGAAACTCTATCCAGTAAAGAAGGAATTTTTCAAACCAGACTATTAGAAGCAGAGTTATTGACAAAAATAAGATATACATCTGCGCCCCCTGGCGGAGAAACCATGCAATATTTTAAAAAGAAAAATTTCCGAAAAGGTTTATCGACGTGAGTGGCATCAGTTCACGAACGAAGTTTTCAATCGAGATTCTAGAAGCTTAGATTTTGTGGCAAATACATAAGAAGCAGAAATTAAAGCTTATGCCCCCTTGTGGCCAAACCATTTTTACCAAAAATTTGAAATTATATGCAAAAGATTTTCCATGAGGAGCTGTATCGGATGAAGCAAATATTTTTCAAATGAGAATTTTAGAAGTAGTGATATCGAGGGAAACGCAATTTAATTTTTCGCCCCTGGCGGAAAATCGATGTGTAACTTGAAAAAGTAATTATACCTAAACTACTCATCGACATAAATGGAATCGAAAGGTGAAAGATTTTTAGAAGTAAATATATGGAATAAAGGGTATTTTGAATTCGATATCATCTGCATTTACGTCCTCTAGCGGCGAAACTGTACATCGTAAAAAAGAACGTAATGAAGGATCATCATTCGCATGTTTCTGGCTTCCCAATGCGAAAATAATTTTTCAAATCGGACTAATGGTTGCAGAGATGTGGTGTCCACTGACAGACGGACAAACCGATAACATAAGCACGATCTTTTTTTACGAAAGACGCTCTAAATAAAAGGCAGGCGATATGCTCCTGGTACCTGAAAAACATTCCAGGGTAACGTTATTTATTTCAGTTGTCTTACAGTAAGACGAGATCTCTGCTGAAGATAAGTCTCTTGCAATCAGTTTTGCCTTGCGTTACTTTTTTCAGTCGAGTTTTCAGGATCTCAGATTTTGCTGCAAATACATCAGAATCAGAAATAGAATTTCCTTTCTCAATGAGTTCATTTACACAGACCCTTCACTTCAGCTGAGCTCTTTCTCTTCTCTTTCCCGTAGCTATGGAACGACTTAAGTTTTGCATAAAATAGATTGCAAAATGCTTTTTGATGTCATACACTTTTCTCGACAACAGAAAAGTAAATCCTAAGAAAAAAATTCGATGTAACGAAAATGGGTAACGGTGCCTCATTATTAAAACCACTGTTGAAATCTGATCGTGTCGCATACTGTTCCATGAAGAGATGTGACAATAGTAAATTTCAGTGTTACTCAACGACATATTTTATTCAACTATCGACGAACATTATTTCATCACCTTTTACATAAACGTAATAATAGAAACGGTGTCGTACGTGACAGATCTATTCATTGGTTCTGCCAACGCAGAACAGATCGCTCACGCTAGGAATATATTTTTTGGAAACTCAAGCTGCACGAAGAAAGCAACTCCCTCCAACCCTATGTGTCCACTCACGCTTCCCCCACCAGACCCCTTAAACGAACATTAGCTTCGTTCCTTTCCCAATTTACTGCCAACTCTGACTACTCCGTTTCCAGTTCGGCGCAGGCCTTATCACGGATGCGATCCATCCAACCTATATCCTCCCCTTTCATAATGTTATCCCTAGATGAGATTTCATTACATCCAAGCATTCCCATTCCCACTGTTCACGATTAAACTTCTACAAAATTGCAAGCGGGGGGGGGGAGGGGGGATTATACTGATTCGGAAGTACAGGCTATACTTAGCGCCATATGTGTTATGTACAATAGATCTTATTTTCGTTTCAATGGCACAATCTATTGCCATTGAAACGAAAATAAGATCTATTGTACATAACACATATGGCGAGTCTCTCCTGTATGCTGAGAGAGACTATCGATTCTCTCCTCTATGCTGTGCTTGCCGAGGTGCTAATGCAGCCCTTAGAGAATGAAGTTCTGTAAACTTTTTACATAAAACCACCATTATATACGGTCGAGTCACATTATTGTACCACCAGCTAATATCCAGAGTAACCGCCGTGTGCAGCGCGGACAGCAGCTAGACGGACTGGGAGTGACTCAATAAGGTGCTGGAAGGTGTTCACAGGTATATGGAGCAATGGTGACTGCAGTGCGTCTGACAGCTGCTGGAGGATACGTGGTGGAGGATCCATAGAGCGAACAACACGATCGAGGTGGTCCCACAGTTCCTCAATTAGGTTTAAGTCTGGGAATTAGAGTGCCAGGGAAGTACTTTGAATTATTCATCGTGCTTCTCCAACCACTCTCGGACATTTATAGCTGTGTAATACGTCGCATTGTCGTGCTGGAAGATGCTATCCTCCCCATAGAAGGCAATCAGCGTGTATGGGTGTACGTGATCTGCAAGGATGGATGCATAACAAATTAGGTCCATAGTGCCTTCCACAGGCATGAGTGGACCCAGGGAATGCCATGTAAACATTCCCCAGACCATAACGCTGTCCCCATCAGCTCGTGTTCTTCCAGCAATAGTTGAAGATTGTTTATCCTCCGATGTTTCTTGCCTTATATGTCAACGTCCATCCGTTCGATGAAGCAGAAAACGTGACTAATCGAGGAAGGCAATCCTTCGCCAATCAGCGGAGGTCCAATTCCGATACTCCCGTGCAGATGAAAACCTTCTTCTGCCGACGCACCTTCGTTAGCATAGGTGCAGTGACTATCCGTCTGCATCGGAGCCCCATAATCAGCAGAGCTCGCTGAACTTTCGTTTTAGACACACTTCAGGTAGCCCCATTTTTCATTCGGGCAGTGAGTTGCTCCACTGTAGCGTGTCGATCGGCCCCACGTACCTTCGCAGCCGACGTTCACCTCTCACATCAGTGACACGTGGTGCTCCGCAATCTCCACGTCGCTTTATTTCTTCAATCACGATACACTTTAATCACAGCAGCACGTGAACAGTTCACAAACTGCGCTGTTTCAGAAATACTTCCACTCTTGGCCCGAAAGCCGATAATCATCCCTTTTTGCAAATCTGATAAATCGCTCCTTTTATCCATGACAGCAACGAGTGATATGTTTTCAGAATGCCTGCAGCACACCTTATATACCCTCCAAGCCAGCTCACGACACGTGCCTTCTTTCATTGGCTACGTGCTGTTGGCGCCAAAAGTAGGAGGTAGTCACAATAATGGGAATCGACTGTGTATTTGCGTCATGTTGACGACATCTTGTTTTTTTGGCCCTCCCGTATTGATGATCTGCATACTTTTAGAGAATCCCTGGCTTCAAAATATCCTACCATAAATTTCACCACTGAATTCGAGACCGACTTTACCCTCCCTTTCCTGAATATACACTGCTGGCTGCCCAAAATGCAACACCAAGAAGGAAGCATCCGATTGGCCCGAAATTCGCAGCATGCGTCACCCGCGAGTGGACATGCAAACGATTAGCATTGCAGGGTATATGCAAACCATGTGCGCCCGGCACGCCAACGAGAAGCACTATAAGAAGGGTACACAGAAGGCGGGGTGTAAGTAGTGGAAGTGTGATGTGCTGCAGGACCTGTGCGTGGGAAGCTTCCTGATGTCTCGTCGCAGAATACAGCAGTCATTCCAGCACATTTCGGAGTTCGACAGAGGACGAATAGTGGCTTATCGCGACATTGGTTTATCGTACTGAGACATCGGCGCCCGTGTGGGACGACATCCAGCCACAGTGAGGCGAGTATGGATTCAGTGGGTGCAGGAGGGACGGACGGACCGACGTGAGCGATTACCGCAGCCGCGGTACACCACCGAACGAGAGGACCGGCATGTTGTGTGGCGGGCATTGACGGCTCGCACCGCCACATCACGAACGTTAGCGCAGGAATTAGGGTGTATTGGGCAACAACCTGTGTCAGCACGTACCGTTCGACGTCGTCTGCAGGAGCAAGGACTTGTCGCACGGCGCCCATTGCTCCAATTACCATTGACGTTACACCACCGGCGAATGCGGTAGCAGTCGGCCGTTGAACGCCGCACCTGGACTACGGAATGGCATGACATTTTCTTCTCCGACGAATCCCGTTTCTGCCTGCAACACCACGATAGTCGGATCCGCGAGTGGCGGCACCGCGGCGAGAGACTGTAGGACGCCTGCATGATGCATCGCCATACCGGTCCGTCGCCTGGCGTTATGGTTTGGGGTGCAATTGGATTTGACCCCCACACCCCTCTGGTACGCATCGCCGGTACACTCAACACCCACCGCTACATCTCCTACGTTTTGGAGCCTGTAGTCCTTCCTTACCTGCAGGAACTGCCAGCGGCCACGTTTCAACAGGACATGCGCGCCCGCACGTGGCACGCATCGTGCAAAAATTCTTCACTGCCCACCAGGTGTCACTGCAGCCGTGGCTCGCCTGTTCTCCCGATATGTCGCCCATCGAACGCGTCTGGTAGCTGATCGGCAACCGAGTGGCCCGGCATGCATGACCCGTGGCTACGCCTGATGAACTGTGGCAACATGTGGAAGCAGCCTGGACCGACATACCCCAAGCCCACATCCAAAACCTCTTTCGTACGATGCCGCGGCGTGTAGCGGCCGTTATTGCCAGCCATGGTGGCCACACGAACTATTGATGTCTGCGTGTTCCGCAAATCGCACGGGCAGGTAAGCTCAATGATTTCATCTTTGTATCTGTTGTTATGTGTCCAGTAAATCTGGCTTTGCTATCTCGTGTCCTTCTTCGTGTTGCATTTTGGGTGGCCAGCAGTGTATTATTAAAACGAGACCCCATCAACCACAATGTGATTATATCTGTATACCAAAAGCCTTCTTCCGCTACTTCTATGATACTGCCATCTTCAACACACCCTTTAAAGCTAAAACTATCTTCGATTCGTTTCATGCTAAACCGGGACAAATCGCATACATCGAGCTTGGATCTATACAAGGGTGAAATAAAAAAATAAAGCATTCTGCTGCAACTTTCGGCTTCTCCTGATCCTTGATAAACAAGACACTTCAACAAATGCATGAGCGAACATCTTGTGTCTTATCTTGAAACTACAGATCAATTAAGTGTGCGGGATGTACCCTATGTCCCGCCAATAACTAATTTCTTGAAAAATACATGCAGACCTTATGGTCTGAACTTCACTTGATACCGATGATAGTAGCCGTAGATTTCAATATTAACTTCGCTAAGACAGAATCTAAACCCTTGGTCGATGTTCTAAACGAAGAGTTCGGTCTGAAAACCAGTCTAGATTTCAAAGTTTCTACGACAAAGAGGAATACTACAATGAATGCTGTTTTCCAAAGACACTTGGGTAATCTAGAATCACAAGTTTACATATCATATTTTAGTTACCATAAGCCTTATTGTGTCTGCATTACTTGATAGGAATGCAATACGTTGTACGTAAATAAATGTATACTTTCGAATCACTCGTTTTATTTCAAACCCACAAAGATCTTGTCATATGAAAGATGCATAGCATATATTAATCATCTACAAAGAGTACCAAGGTACTCGATTCCTTTGAGTTTTCAGAACTGAGGTTATATGACACATTCCTTTAAAGAATGGTATATTCAAACACGTTTTCTCGTTGTACTCTCAGTTCAAATTCAGTTTCCTTCTCATCTAATAATGGTATACCTTAGGAATATTATCATGCCATTTGCTTTCGTTTCGTTTTTCATTCAACGATTTGTTGATTATCTTCGGCTAATCCATTTCACAGCTGTGCTGACGACTGCGCTCTTCACAGATCTCATGCACCCTTTTTTACGCTTTCCAACCGTAGGCTGAAGAAGCGTATATGCTCCAGCTATGTCCGCCTGTCCGTCTGCGGTACGATAACTCGCGTAAAAATGGTTCGATTTCGATGAAATTTTAGTATGTGGTAGGGGACCACCTGAGGACGAACCCTATTGAAAATGGACGAAATGGGGCCAAAGGTCACGGCATAGGAAGCGGGATCCACTCCATTGCCTTTATGCGTCATAACGTGGGTAAATATGGTTCGATATCGATTAAATTTTAGTATATTGTAGGGGACCACCTGGGAATGAACCTTATTGAAAATGGATGAAGTTGAGTCAAAGGTCAGGACATAGGAGCGGGATACATTCCATTGCCCTTATGCGTCATAACGTGCGTAAAAATTGTTCCATTTCGATGAAATTTTAGTATGTGGTAGAGGACCACCTGGGGACGAACCCCATTGAAAATAGACGAAATGGGGTCAAAGGTCAGAACATATGATCGGGATCCATTTCATCGCCCTTATCCCATACCATTAAAGGAGCAATTCCTGTATGTATGTAAATTTTATTTTGAAAACGGCTCTAAGGATTTTGATGAAAGTCGTTAACCTACCGTGTTTTCTGGTACTAGAAATCGATTTAGCTTGATATCGACTTTAGAAAAAATCGTTTAGTACGTTAAATAACCACCCGGAATTACCAGGTTTTTGTGTCATGGCGTCGTCCCATTAATGTTGCCCATGCTTAGAAATCTTATGACGTCACAATCTTGCGATTAAGATACGGTCCCGCCATCTGTCTCATTACGTCACGCGTTGTGTGTGGACTCTATTAAAGTTTTACGACGTCAAACTCTTTCCAGCAGATGGTAGCGATTCCCATCTGCCTCATTACGTCACGCGTTGTGTGCGTATCACCGTCCGCACGATAATTCGCGTAAAAATCGTTCGATTTTGATGAACTTTTAGCATGTGGAAGGGGAACACTTGGGAAAGAACCGTATTGAAAGTGAACGAAATGGGGTCAAAGGTCAGGACATAAGAGAGGGATCCATTCCACTGCTCTAATGCGTCATAACTAACGTAAAAAAGGTTCGATTTCAATTAAATTTTAGTATGTGGTAGGGGACCACCTGGGGACATACCCTTTAGAAAATGTCCGAAATGGGGTCAAAGGTAAGCAAATGGTCAAAGTTAAGCGATTTTTACGCGAGTCAAATCGTTGAATGAAAAAACATAGGAGCGGAATCACTTCCATCGCCATTATGCGTCATAACTTATATAAAAAGTCTTCGATTTGGATGAAATGTTAGTATGTTGTAAGGGCCTGCCTGGGGACGAAGCCTATTGAAAATGGGCGAAATGGGGTCAAAGGTTAGGACACAGGAGCGGGATCTATTCCGTAGCCCTTATGAATCATAACTTACGTAAAAATGCTTCCTTTGCGACAAAACTTTACCATGTTATTTCGGAGATATACTGAACCGGTTCTGTTGAATATCATCGAAATGAGATCAACGGTCAGGGCACAGGAGCAAGATTTATTCCACAGCCATTATCCTCATAACTTGAGTAACAACTTGAGTAATGATTTCTAGTATGTTGGAAAGCGTATTATAATCAATGCATTGCATGATGTTACTAACTTGCTTTTACATAGTTCTAAATACAAATCAATGCGGCAATATCACCACTTCGTCATACAACATAGATGTCGTTATTCTTCATCCACTGGTGAGGAAAAGCTTTCTAAATATCCGGCATTTGCTACAAGAAGAGCAATAAATTTTTCCAGCTGTTATTAGGACGAAAAATCTGTGAAGCAGTAAGGGTTTCGTTGCTGTAGAACTTTAAGGTTTAAATTGCCACATATTGATTTAAATGTCTTGCTTAACTCTTAAAATTTTTAATTTAAATTGTTGCTTGAAGAAGTTGTAACTGCAATATGTAAATCTTCATTTCACATTTGAATATCGGTAATTAGTAACCGTCCAAAGCAAGAATCAACATAATCGATTACATACAAATTAAATGTCTCAGTTTCATTCAGTAGATATGCGCGTCGAGACGAATAACGTTGAAGATACTTCACTTCGCAATAACAAAATAAAGATATAAACCATACACTTCAAACTATTAAATAGCTAATTAAACGAAACGCTATTATCAGACTTTAATTTGCTATAACTAGGCGTGATCAACATACACGTTGCCACCCCCGCAACCCCCGAAGCACCAAGAAGGAATCATCCAATTGAGATGAAAATTGGTATGTGCATTGTGCATAGCTGTATCTATTTCATGGCCCAGTTCTAGATCCTTAATATATTCAGTGCAGGACAGTTGACATGTCCCTATTTCGTGGCACTATCTCCCTAGTTCTACGTACTTAAAGTATTCAGCGAAGGACAGTTGACGTAGCCCTACGTTGTAGGTCGCGGCACGGGTGCACCGTGAGTACATCAAATCCGGTACAAACATCCCTGCAACGGCCAACTGCCGTGGACAACAGCGTGTGTATGACAGGGGAAGTCGTCGGCTAGCTCGCATTGTAACAGCGGATAGACGTGCCACAGTGCAAGAAATCACTCGGCAATTTAACGCTGGTGCACAAAAACGTGTAAGCAGCCACACCATCCAGAACCATCTCCTCGCTATGGGGTACAGAAGCCATCGTACCACGAGGGTGCCGCTGCTGACCGCACATCACAGGGTGCAAAGATTAGCATGGGCACGGGAACATCGCCACTGGACCCTAGACATGTGGAAAAATGTTGCCTGGACTGATGAGTCGAGATTCACGTTGGTACATGCGGATGGCAGGATACGAGCGCGGCGCAAACCACATGAAGCGATGGATCCTTCTTGCCAGCAGGGTACTCTTCAAGCTGGTGGGGTGACATTCTCGTCTGGGGACTGTTTACGTGGACTGAAATGGGACCCCTGGTACGCGTGACATCGTCCCTCACAGGTCAACGTTACCGGGTTATCCTGGATGACCATTTGCTCCCGTTTGTGCGTCTTTAGCATCCCACTGGGGACCTCATCCTGAAATAAGACAATGCACCGTGCCATCGCTCCCGAATTGTATCCAAATGGTTGGATGAACACTCCCCGACGTGACCTCGCTTCCTTGGCCAGCTAGATCACCTGGCCTCAATCCCATAGAGCACATCTGGGATGCCATCGAGAGAGATGTTCGAGGCTCTGATCCCCCTTCATCAAATTTCGTGAACTGTGGGAGTTTGATCAGGGGCCGTGGATCCGTATGGCTTCCCAACGCTTCCAGTGTCTTGTCGAGTCCATGCCGAGACGAATCACCGCCGTCATCAGGGCGAAAGGTGGTGCTACACGTTTCTAGACAGGTAGCTCTAATTAGATTGCTCTTCAGTGTATGTACAATTCATATAACGTGATGATTATACAGGGTGATTCACTCGGGACTGAACACCTATTTTTAAATTAATTTACGATTGCAAGGGCACATTTGAATGAAATTAATGTAAAACATACTTTGATCCATGACAAAAAGGAATGTCGCATAGAAGATGTTGGAAATGCCCACCTCCAGTGTCGAGGCACATATTCACCCGAAGCTCCATATTGGAAGTACGTGCGATGTAGGGTAGCGACGGCGATGGCAGCAATTTCACCTACGATTTTGTCTTTCAGCTTCTCAATCGACCTTGGCTTGTTGGCATAAACCTTGGTTTTTAAAAGTCCCCCAGAGAAAAAATCTGGAGGCGTCAGATCGGGAGACCTAGGCGGTCACAGGTCTTTGGAGGTAATTCTGTACTGGAAAAAGCTGCGAATTCCTGCCATGCTCGTATTGAAGGTGTGGCACGTTGCACCGTCCTGTTGAAAGTAACCATCTGCAAGTTCCTGATCGTCCAACAGGTTCACAAACTCATTAAAGATTTCTAAGTATTAGTCGGTATTTACCGTGTTTTTAAAAAAGATTGGCCCAATGATAAAGCATCGGGACACCGCACACCAGATACCGATTTTCACCGGATGTAATGGCTCTTTATGGATGGCGTGGGGATTACCACTGGCCTACACCCTTTTATTTTGCGAGTTTACATAGCTGGATAAATGGAACCATGCTACGTCATTAAACCATATTATGTCCAACAGGGCGGTGAAAATGTTTCGGCGAAAAATGACAATATGCCAATCACTTTGCAAAATCCGGTGGTTGTTACTCGTTAAAAGCCGTGATACGGTACGGCTAAATCTTCGTCTGTAGCTCTTTGACATGTCGAATACGATCGTCTAGTCTCTTGGAATAGCTGCCGGATAGATTTTCGTGGGGTGCCAATAACAGCTGCTTCATATTTTTTATTGTGTTCTCCCCCATCTGGTGTCATCCGTCCATATGCGGATCCACCAAGTTTTCCGTTCTCTCCAGCTTCTTCGCCAATTTCGAAATGGTGGCTCTGGTGAGTGGTTTACGCTCACCAAATTTCTTCAGAAACTCTTTCTGACATTGTTTGAAGGAACCGGTTACCCAGTACTGACGCCCAATGGACATACGCTCTTCAGTTGAGCACACCATCTTCAATCGACCTCCGCGGTTAAACTATCTGCGGTGATACGCTATTTCCCCACCACTACTAGACAGATTACGCGTCAGTGCGGCGCCACCGAGCTTCAGGGGAGACATTTTGTTCACAGGTAATGCATGTCTACCGCTTCGTCAGGGAATAAAGAACCGCTCCGTTCGGGTTTCACGCTCATCGTATATTCCTCATCTCATGTATTCCACATAGTAAATGTTCGATCGCGAGTAAATAACTCTGAAATTAATGTTAGGAGAAGTAGAAGGCGTACTATCATCGTTGTCAGTAGTTACTGCTAAAATTGTTTCTGAAGAAATCGTTCTTCAGAAACTAATTTGTAAACTACTTAGTTGCTTTATTATAAATTCAGCGGTACGTCTCTTGCCTAATGTACTCTTCTTGTTGTTGATCTTGTTCTTGTCTACATTCAGAATGCATCGGCGGTGTAAAGGTTTGAGAAGTAATATTTACATTCATTATCCAGCGAAGTTGTGAAGACTGGATATGTACATTGGTATTCCATGTTCGATGTGAAAATTTGAAAATTTCAATCGATGGCATAAGTCTCCATCTGTTCTTGCTGTTCAGGCTCAGTTTGTGCAGTTGAAGTTGAAGGTTGTGATTCTAGAGTCAAACTCGGGTGAAATGCATCTGGAGTGCTCACTTTTGACGCTCCCTACATTTCCGTGATCTTCCAGTTGATGACTTAGCATGCCTTTCACCGTTTCTTACAGTAATTTTCTCTGGATTTTCGTGGCATTTCTAAATATCCGTCACCAAATTTTCTTTATCTAAAAAATAAATACATTTTAAATTCACTTTTATCACATACGTCCGTTAGCTCTGACCGTCAGCTACAAAATGCGCGGCTGAGGTCACCGCTATCATTATCTATTCACCAGTCATCAACCTTAAAACAGCGTGCGGAGAAACAAAATCACGAGAAATTTAGCTTAACTTCCTAACGCTACTCATCGAAGGGTAAAGAGGTAGAGGGTTGAAACTTGTTTTGTTACAAATGGGACTCTATATACTTTCTAATGATGCATTATTTATTACTACACGATCATTAGTTTCGAAGATATAAGCGTTCAAAGTGTGAAATGTTTTTTTCGCATTCATGCTCCCGATGTTACCCCTAGCGCAGAGAAAGACTTAATTCTACGTCAAAACGTTCAGTACTGACCAATTTAACAACTAAACGTTTGAAAGAAGGCGCAGAATTTTTTTTACATTCTACAAATGTCTAGATTCAGAATTAGTGTTAAGAACGTTTTGATATCCCTCTGGATTTCCGAAGAATACATCATTATGTTTCAAACGTTTGTTTCGAGAAATGCGTTGTTATTTCAGCTGAGAAAAGAACTGATTTCTGAAACGAAGAACAAATCGAACAATTTTCCGAAGCAGACAGTTTAGAGCACGTAGCTCAGGAGCCAGAAAAACCTTCTTATCGATGCTTAACGCGTTTAGTATTCCACTCAACCCTTGAAATAACTTCGGACTTAAAAACACCCTCCCTTTCGTGGAAGATCTTGGGGTATCACTAGAGGGTTTGTATTCCTTATTCAATTTACGCGAGAAGCATTACAAAAATTTTTCCAATCTAAGGCCTTTTCAGCGTAACTTCCTTCTTTCGTTTTTCACTTGTACTCAGTTTTAGCGTGGGTACTGAGACGTGGGGTAGGAACAACAGTGGCCGTGACAAAGGACGGCCTCTTTGCTAATGAGAGCTGACCCCCATTTGCATCTGAATTCTTTTCCTAATTACCGAGAGTGAAAACGAAAGGGATTTAGAAGATGAAAAGGGGATGAGGGCTACGTCACAAGGCGCATGCTCGGAGATTCATCCCATAATGAGGCTTTCGTGGATCTCCAAGTGCTGCCATCAAACTCTTGTGTTGCCAACAATCAGCTCTGTAATTACGAAGGAAAAACAAAGAAAAAAGTAAAAAGAATATCAGCACCCAAAGTTTGGAGCACCGAAGGTGTTGCCTCGCGCTGTCCATTTATTCAAAATAATTGTTGCCCAGGCGATGAACGAGGTATTTTTGCTTTTGTCCCAAGACTGTCTTTCTCTAGCGTTTCCATGGCGACGTAATTAAGCACAGATACGACAGTCCTTTGCTAAATTTAAGGTAGTCAAGCAGAAGGACTGATTGGATTAAATCTGTAGGTTTGGGTTTAGTTCTGTTTCAGCCAAAGACAACAAGAGTTGTGCTAATTGGTTCAGATATCGTACGGAGTTTCGGAACAATAGAAGTATTAGCTGTTAGCTGCGTTTGAACCAGAAATGTTATCTTCTGTTTTTACCTCCCAACTGCCACTAAAATCAACAAAAGGATGGGACTGAGATTTATATTTACTTTCCTCGGTCATACTCCGCGTTTTAATTCGTTCTTCGTTCGGAGAAATCTAAACCGACACGAAGATTGCTTGCGTGACAGATTCCTACACCACAGTGAAACGCAGACGTTGAGAAACATTCCTTTCCTCACGTTAAAAACAATCTAGGAAGATCTGTGATTGCAAACAAAAAAACGCATGCTGCAGATGTCTGGAGTATTAATGAGTTCGTCTTTGTCAAAAAAAGGCCTAAATTTATGCATTTCCCCAATATTAGTGCCTTCGTGCAAATTTTCTTACCACGGAGATATCGTGTCCATAAACTGCACAACTGTTACAAAACAAATGTCCCTACACAGGAAAAAATTCTGTTCTAAGAATGGCTAAAAAGATCTTCGCGATGTTTCCAAAAAAGTGCTTAGCCCTGCCTTCTAGAACCAGTAAGCCATCTAGCGTAAAAAAATGTGAGTAATGAAAATCTGGAGATTAATAGATATCTGGATGAGATTCAAGTGTTTCAGATCCCAAAATAATTAATCCAAACAGAAATACAATAAAATCTTTCCATATCGGACATCCTGGGCTCACAAAATTTTCCCGATATACAGAGGTGTCCGTTATTCGGGAAGCTGACTTCTGGGCCCACCTATGCTAACGATACAAAACACTACATGTTAAATATGCACGTACAATATATATTTAATAATGATGTATTTTTTATTACATATTTCATTTTAGTGTTATCGTTTAACAGTGGGAAACAATACAATACTGTACATACACTACCGGAGAGTGAAAAAAGAACATTCAGAAGGAATGCCGGTAGGAACGTCATATTATAATATGTAATTGTTAAGGGAAATAGAAACTGTGATGCAAGTTGGAATGTCACTGGATGAAAAAATGAAGGTCGCTGCGGACGACAACGTGCAAATGTACGCAGCGCGTATTTAAGGACTTGGGCGTGCAGAATCAAGTCATTCGTCTGGTGTCGTGTTGTTTCGTGATTGTTGAAGAAGCTACCGTGCCTGGACGACGCAGGCGCGCAACATTTGTTCAGTTATCGGAGTTCGAGCGAGGCCGTATAGTGGGTCTGCGGGAAGGAGGTTTGTCCTTCCGTCAAATTGCGGACCGAGTAGGACAAGAGGTATTTATCTGCCGTGGTAAGATGGAGGCGCCGGTGGTCAGAGGAGCACTCGAACACTCGCAGACATGGTTCCGGACAGCGCAGAGTTACTGACGCACGATAGGATCCGCGTATCAGGAGGGCGGCGCTGGCAGAGCTCGAGGCTACGGCGTCACAAATTCGATCCTCTGTCATACCAAGGGTGTCTACCAGAATGATACGGAATCGTTTGTTGGAAGCAGGACTACTGGAATGCGTGCCGCTGGTACGGTTATCACTGACGTATGGTCACCGTCGAGGACGTTTGCGGTGGTGCCAAGAACGAGTTCATTGAAGTGAAGAATGGCGGTCAGTGGTCTTCAGTGATGAAAGCCGATTTTACTTGGGAGCATCTGACGGTCGTGTACGCTTCCGTAGGTGACAAGGGGAGCGGCTTCTGCTATCGTGCATCCACCAACGACACACAGGCCCCATGACTCTCAGACATCATGGTGATCATGACATCATGGAAATCATGACATCATGGTGTGAGGAGCGATTAGCTATCACTCTCAGACACCATGGACATCATGACATCATGGTGTGAGGCGCGATTAGCTATCACTCTCAGACATCATGGACATCATGACATCATGGTGTGAGGCGCGATTAGCTATCACTCTCAGACATCATGGACATCATGATTAGCTATCACTCTCAGACATCATGATCATCATGACATCATGGTGATCATGACATTATGGACATCATGACATTATGGACATCATGACATCATGGTGTGAGGAGCGATTAGCTATCACTCTCAGACATCATGGACATCATGATTATCTATCACCCTCAGACATCATGACATCATGGTGATCATGACATCATGGACATCATGGCATCATGGTGTGAGGAGCGATTAGCTATCACTCTCAGACATCATGGACATCATGATTAGCTATCACTCTCAGACATCATGGACATCATGATCAGCTATCACTCTCAGACATCATGGACATCATGATTAGCTATCACTCTCAGACATCATGATTAGCTATCACTCTCAGACATCATGATTAGCTATCACTCTCAGACATCATGGACATCATGACATCATGGTGTGAGGCGCGATTAGCTATCACTCTCAGACATCATGGACATCATGACATCATGGTGTGAGGCGCGATTAGCTATCACTCTCAGACATCATGGACATCGTGATTAGCTATCACTCTCAGACATCATGATCATCATGACATCATGGGGATCATGACATCATGGTGATCATGACATTATGGACATCATGACATCATGGTGTGAGGAGCGATTAGCTATCACTCTCAGATATCATGGACATCATGATTATCTATCACCCTCAGACATCATGACATCATGGACATCATGGCATCATGGTGTGAGGAGCGATTAGCTATCACTCTCAGACATCATGGACATCATAATTAGCTATCACTCTCAGACATCAGGGACATCATAACATCATGGTGTGAGGAGCGATTAGCTATCACTCTCGAACGAGTCTGATGCTTGTACGAGGTACATTGAATAGCAGTACGTACGTCAACGACATCGTGCAGCCGTGCGTCCTGCCATTTTTTGAGTGCAATACCCGATGCGATATTCCAGCTGGATAATGCCCGCTTACACTCCGCCCTGGCAACTCAACATGCTCTTCCGGCTGTGCATCAAAGCACTTGACCAACACGCTC
Organism: Macrothele yani; assembly: GCA_039090855.1. NCBI lineage: Eukaryota > Metazoa > Arthropoda > Arachnida > Araneae > Macrothelidae > Macrothele > Macrothele yani. Next base: position 18,024,645 of record CM077029.1, read on the forward strand.
TCCGGACTTGTCTCCAATCGGGCATGCCTGGGACTGGACCGGACAAAGACTCTTCCGCGGACCCAGGCAGGCGGTGTCCATCTCTGAATTAACCGTCCAAGCTGAAAGTGCATGGAATGTTATTCCCCAGCGTGATATCCAGCATTTGTTCGACCGATTGCATGCCAGATTGGAAGCTTGTATTGCTGCTGGAGGAGGTGCAACACTTTATTAAAATGTGCCTTCTGTACACTGTAATACGCATTAGAAGGTAAAATAAAAATTGAATCACTTCACACGTGTGATCACTTTCCTTTCTTAACAAGTTGTTGCTACGACATAAATCTCATAGATGTAGCTGCAATTTTTAATGGTGTTCTTTTTTCACTTTCTGGCAGTGTATTTGCAACACAGGTGCACTGTTTTCATTTTAAAATATAGTGTATACAATGTGCGTATTTCGATGCATGTTGCAAATCATATTCGTAGCAATAAAATATACTGCATGCCGAAATTTTGAAAATTAGTGTACTTACTACTCATGATTCAATTAAATCAGTCAGTAATTTTTGGCTGCAAAACAATTCTAACAAAAGCGTTTGTTTTTATTTTTTGCGATTTGTAGTCTGTTTTTCGATGTATTTTTAAATTCTTCCCTCCAAGTTATCTTTCGTTTATTGTGATGGCCATTACCAACACGATAATGCAGCATGCCACACTGCCAGAATCGTCAAGCAGTGGCTCGAGGAACATGCTGGAGACTTTCTGTTAATGCCCTGGCCTCCAAATTCACCTGACGACCTGAACCTTATCAAACATTTGTAGGTCGACTTGGAAAAGCGGATTCGCGCTAAATCAAATCACTACCTCCCCGAAGTTTACGGGAACTGGAGAACCTGCTGTTGGCATTATGGTACCAGATACCCAAGGATACCTATCGCCACCTCATCGAAACGATGCCTCACCGTGTGGCAGCTGTTTTGCTGCTGACTAACCGGGGGTGCTTATTAGGTAGGTATTCATAATGTAATGGCACATCAGTGAATGATGTTGAAGCGAGAAGCGGAAAAGTGTCGCAGAGTGGTTTGCTTAGTTGTGAGATATAATATGTAGAGTACAACCGCAAATTGTTGTTGTTGGATGTAAACAAGTCGAACATGAGTTGATAAAAGTTTAGTATTCTATCTCATGTGGACGCCAACGTCTTTGATTAATTAGAAGTACCGTATAGCATGTTTATGATTTTTCTGGAACACCAATAAAGACCATTTATGTGAGTAATTGAAGCGTTCTCTCTTCTGGCCTTTGGGTGGTCTAATTTAGCTCAGTGTACATTTAATAATTTTTGTGTGCTAGCTATCCGGTGTTTAAGCTCCGAAGTTGCAGTGCTGCTTGTTTAATACACTGATAGTAGAATAGATAATGGTTTAAGTAGGGAAGTAGAGACATTTAAACGAAAAATATTACATTATAATTTCCCCAATCAAATCTTTTTCATTTACGAGGGTTGTACCAAAAGTAATGCAAAAGTGGATATAATTTTTCTATTAACTGACAGAAGTCATTCAAATTGCACGTGTTGGTGGAGTGTAACTCTTTCTGTATGCAAAAGGTACTACATAGCATAGTCTCCATCACAAGCAATGCACTTGCGCCATCGTTGAACCCAACTCTCGAATCCTCATAAACAAAGACATCGCTCTTTCCACGATGTATTTGTTTATTCACTGACGCCACGTATTTAGAGGATTTTCACTCTCGAATCCTGTTTGAAAAAATTCAGGTGTGGACCATTGTACGCACTTCTTCACAGCCACTTTCACCTAGTCTGTGCCATCAAATCGTTGTTCCCACCCGGAGACTGTCCTTCATTGGACCGAACAGGTGGAAGTCGAAGGGTGCCAGATATGGGCTGTACGGTGGATGAGGGACCACCGACCAGCCTAATTTGCTGATCGCCTGATTCGTTGCCAAAGATGTGTGTGGTCTCGTTCTGCCGTGGTGAATGTGGATCCTATTCAAATTCTTGTTCGGTTTCTTCTCCTTATGGCTTCTCTAAGCTTCTTGAGTGTCTCAATGTACCGCTCGCTGGTCACGGTATGGCTACATTCCAGAAAATCAAGGAAAATGACACCCCTGTCATCCCCCAAAAAGTCACCATGACTTTCTGTGCTGCTCGCTGGCTCTTGAACTTCTTACGCTTTGGTGAAGAGGTGTGACACCATTCCATAGATTGATTCTTCGTTTCCGAATAGTAAAGATACGCTCACGTTTCATCCCCTGTCACCAGTTCAAAAAAGAAAAGTGTCTTCATTGGCTTGAAACGCTTCCAGCAGATCAGAGCAGACATCCACCCTTCTTTCCTTCAAATCGGGTGTTAACTGCCGAGGTATCTACTTTGCACACACTTTCCGATATCCCAAGTCTTCCTCCATCTTCTGTATGGCATTGTGACCACAGTCCAGTTGTGTAACAAGCTCCCGGATTGTGACTCATTTCTCCGCACGAATCAATTCATCCACTCGCAGACGATTCGTGTCAGTGGTCGCAGATGTTGGTCTCCCACTGCGTGGTTTGTATTCAATTCTGGTTTCCCCTTCTTTAAACTTCTTCATTCATCAGTGCACATTGCTCTTGTCAATGGTGTCATCTCCGTAAACATTCCGTAGCCTTCTGTGGATATCTGACAGCCTGCACCCTTCCTTCGTCAAAAACTCAATGACTGCACGTTGCTTCTGCTTCGAATCCATTTTTCACCTGCAGTGAAGAAGAAAAGTTATTTTAGAGAAAAAGTTATTCTACAAACATTTGCATTACTTTCGGTACAACCATCGTATTTACATTTTGCCTACTTTGAAGCGTGCGGTGAGAGCCCGTACATTCAAATTTTGATTTTCAAACCACATTTTTAATTTTTTTTTTTTTACTTTCAAACTTAATCGCTTTTGTTGCCATTTTCAAAACCAACAACTTATTCTATCAAAACTTTCCTACATTCCCTACAAGTTACGCGAACATAAAATGGAAGTACAACTGAAAGGAAAGTGACAGTTCACAAGAAAACGAAATTGTGAACTGATTCACTTTGAAAAATGGGTGGTCGGCCTTAATGTTTAAGGTCCCATGCTAGTTCTCCAAAGAAGCGAAAAAAATATTGAATTAAAAAATGAACTCTGAACTCTATTGGAAGTAATTTAGTGGCGTTGGTAACAAGCCCAGTAGATTTGTGAGTGCGATCTTGAAGACAAAAGTCACCCTGCTTTCTTCAAAAGAAACTAAAGAAAACTTTCCCGCAGAATGTTTCCTTAAACTATTGCCTTTTTAACTGTTTTATGATCAAGATCAACTGTCCGTTATTTGGAGGGTCTTCTGTTTGAAGGTAAATACACAGTCGTATCAGAACAATATGACCACCTACCTAATAATGGGAAGAACCACCCTTGGCCCGGATGACAGCAGCGAGGCAACGTGGCATAGACGCAATGAGGAAATGGAAGGTTCGCCGAGGCACACGTGCTCATTCGGATTGCAGCAAAACACGGAGTTCCTGGAGATGACGTGGTTGTGGGTCGGCACGTCGAACCTGTAGCTCCAAATAGTTCCACAAATGCTCTATGGGATTGAGGTCAGCCGACTTCGCTGGCAAAGTGAGAACGGATACATAGCTGTCGTGTTATTGGAACTAGTCACGCATTTCCTTAGCGACGCGGCACCGGACATTGTCCTATTGGTAGACACCGTCACCACCAGGGTAAACGTCTAACATGAAGGGATGCATGTGATCAGCAAGGATGGTCAGGCAGCCATTGACGTTAAGGGACCTTTACAATGGTACCAGTGGTCCCAGATCATCCCAGGAAAAACATCCCCCAGACATGCGCACTGCCACCGCCGGCCTGTACTTGACCGACAAGTGTGTCCGGGTGTTGGTTCTCGTGTGTCTGACGTCATATCCGCCACTGCCCGTCACTTCTGTGGAGTAAAAATCTCGATTCGTCGGAGAAAACAACCCTTTTCGACTCCTCCACTGTCCAATGACGGCAGTCCCATGAGAACTGCAGGCATCGTTGCCGTCGGACCTTGGTTAACATGGGGGCCTTGACGCAGCGTCGACTACGGAGACCCATGCGTAACAGAGTTCGTTCTACTGTTATCGGGGACACGTACCCGGGTGCTCCAGCGTTTATTTGCGTGGGCAATTGCTGCACCGTTGCGCTTCGATCTCCTTTTACCAGTGGACGGAGGCGACGCTCTCCTCTGGGATCGATGGCCTTTGGGGCTCCACAGTTATGACGTCACGAGTTACTCGGTGTGCCAGTGGTCTATTCTTGCTACACCATTACCACAGCACCTCGCAAACAGCCCACGAAGTCTGCTGTTTCTGAGATGCTTCCACCCTTGGCGCGGTAGCTGATGATCATTCCTCTTTTGAACATCCACCAAATCACTACTTCTGCCCATTGTGCTCATGTAATGCACTATGGCTCATTTGTCTTGGCTGGCCGCTTATATCTCCGTGTGGTCGACCTTGTCACGTGCAATCTGTGACTCTCCTGGGCAGGTAAATTGTGATTTCGGGGGTGGTCGTATTATTTAGATACTAAGTAAAGAGAACCGCTTCAGTGTGAGTCACATCGTTGAACTGCATAGGCGCTGGCAGGCATTTCATTTGTTTAACACAGTGTAGTTCGACAGCACCGCCTACACTGCTGACAGCTAACTTCATGTTACGAAGCGGTAAAAGCAGCATTTCATGATTTATGCTAGATATCTCCGTCATTTTGAGACCAAACATCTCCTTTCCGATGATTTTAGCTGTTTTGCCAATTTCTTGTCATCCTGATAGCAGAAGTAAATGCAGTTGCTTCTGTTCGATATATATTTGAGGTATGTCACTATAGGTATGATACCCTCGACATATTTAAGGTATGGATGTTATACACTGCTGGACAATTGCTAAGGACGGATCATAAACGGCTATATAGCGCATAAAAAAGTAAGTGTGGTTGGATGCCAAGTGAAATAAAATAATGTCAGAATGCCAGGACATTACAAGAAAGATAATTTACTGTGCTCTGAAATCCAGAAGGCTTTGGAACGTGTTCAAGGGACAAACAGGCCATTTTCTGCAGAATACGTAAACGTGAAAAAAAATGCAATTACCGTCCGCAGGCGTTCCGGCGTAAGATGTCAATACGGGATATGGCCACCATGGAGAGCGATGCAAGATTCCACACGTCGTGTCATGCTTTGCACAACATTATCAAGCAGCTGTTGGGTTAATTTATCCCATTCCTCTGTCAGTGCACGGATGAGGGTGCCCTTGTTTATTGGAGGGCATTGGCGACCAGCAAGACTCCTCCCCAAAGCATCCCACACATTTTCAATGGGATTCAGATCTGGAGAACGTGCTGGCCATACGAGGCGTTGAATATCCTCGCTCTCAAGACACTCCTGGACAGCGACTGTTCGATGACATGTTGCGATGTCGGCCATGAAAATGAATCTATCACCAACAGCACCACGGAACATGCGAACATGAGGTAGCAGAACATCATTAATGTATCGTTGGCCAGTCATAGTCCCAGTTGGAAGCACATAGAGGGACGTAAGGCCATTGATCATGATGCCAGCCCATACCATGACACTACATGTCGGATATCGGTCCCTTTCCTGTATGTTCGCTGGACAATATGCAGTACCACTATCACGCCAGATCAGTTGTCGTCGACAATCACACGATAGACTGTATCTACTCTCATCTGAGAAGAGGACAGCAGACCAGTCGTTATCAGTCCAATTGCGATGTTGATGGCTCCATTGCAAACGGGCGGTACGGTGACGTCTGGACAACGGGATGCACACAACAGGACGGCGGGTGTATAGTCCTCCTTCATGCAAACGTCTGGCGACAGTTTTTCGAGAGATCCGCTTGCCAGTAGCAGCCATAAACTGATTTGCTACCTCACTAGCTGTGCTGCGCCGGTGTCTTTTTGTTGATAGCACTATGTACCGATCTTCTGAAGGTGTCGTACTGCGAAAACGACCTCCCCCGTGACGTTTGCTACACTCTCCATTTGTTTGAAATGATTTCCAAAGCCTTGAAACAACACTGTGGCTGATGTCGAACTCATTGGCAACATCTGTTATTTTTCGCCCTTCTTCAATCTTGCCAATAATACGGCCACGCGTAAAATCATCTAGGTGATGTCGGGAAGACATACTGAAAATTGCAAGTTCGTCAATAGATTCTTTTCCTGTCAACTTTGCGTTTGAACAACAACGGTCAATACGCGTCAAATCCTTTATATCTCTTATCAGCGCTATGACGTCACGAACAAGTTCGGCAATCCAAAATTTGCATACGCACAACACGTCTTACTGTATCCCGCACTTATGCTAACTTCCACATTTTCCCTGCCTTCCATTTTATGGTTGCTATCGTTGCTATTGTTATCCGTCCTTAGCAATTGTCCGGCAGTGTATATATAACCGGAGTACTACTACACTGTCATTTTCACATGCTTCGTTTCTGTGACGAGCAGTATCTGTGAATTAATAAGTAGGAAGTGTGCACCCATTATACTCAAAATTGTATAACTATACTAATGATCCGAATTTCTCGGCGTAGAACTGAAATAAAACTTTCCAAGCTTTCGCACATCAACCAAATGGCTTTCTTAAGGAAGGTAGCTGTAGCCCATTTCCATTTTCAATTGAGTATCTTTTCACCTATATCTAAAAATTTTGTTCTGGATCTTATATCTGTATTCTTTACTTTATCTTGAAGTCTTATAGGGATCTTGCCATTTTACGTTGTGTTTTTTGCAAGTTGCCTAAGATATTTTTCTTGATAGGCCAGGTTTCAGCGCCATATGTCATAATTAGTGACAACAAAGAGCATCACACCAAAAAATAATTTTTCTAAAAGATTTTTAAAATCGAATTAATTCTTTCAAATAGAAATATACGTTCACACCCCCTGGCGGCAGAACTTTGAATAATGAAACGTAGAAAACACGCTAAAAGTATTATTCATAGCAAAACCTATGCTAAGGAAAAATAATTTTTCAAGTACCTCCCCAGCAAGCAGCGATAGCGAGAAAATGTTTTTTACATTTCCGCCACCTAGAGGGAAAACTTGCATTATTTAAAGACGATGATGTTCCCCTATTTTTACTGTAACGAATGGCAGGCAGTAAAAACAGAAAATATTCAATAGAATATTTAGAAGATGAAATACGGTTCCAAACACAAATACACACCAACACCACATAGTGCCAGAACTGTGAACTAGAAAACTCACGAGTGCATGCAAGGTGTTCGACGTGGTGAATGGTATCCATTGTTAAAATAAGTTTTTAAATCGGACTTTTGAAATCAGAGATATTGAGAAAACATATTAAATATTTGTGCCCTTAAGGGGAAAGTCGTGCATTTTTATAGACAGGAAATGCACAAAAAATACATCCATAGTCAGTAGTATCCGACCAAAAAAGCATTTTTTGAATCAGGCTTTTAGACGTGTAGATACTACTATAAACGGAAGCGTGAAGTGATGACATCTAGTAGCAAACTCGTACGCTAAAAAATTGGGAATTATTTGCAAGACATTTATCACCAACAAACGCTCTCCGACGGTGAAATAATTTTTTAAATCAAACTACTAGAAGCACAGATATTGAGAAAAGTATGCTTTACAACTACGCCTCCCTTGGCGGAAAAACTATGCACTATTTTAAGAGGAAGGTATTACCAGAGGATTTCTCGCGGTGAGAAGTACCTTATAATTAAAGAATTGTTTGATTCGAGTTTTCACATGCGGACATATTCTTGCAGATACACAGAAACAGAAATGTACACTTTCGTCCCCCAGTGGCAAAACAGTTCCTTCCCTAAAATTAGAAATTGCATGCAGAACATTTCCTACGGGGAGCTCTATCCGATACAAATAGAACTTTTTAAATCGGACTTTTCAAATGTATCGGAGAAATTGAAATTTTCCTTTACGCCCCTTACAAGAAAAACTGTTCACTACTTGAAAACAGATTGTACCCATAACAATCTTTGTTAGAAATGGCATCGAAGAGAAGAAATAATTTTTTCAATTGAATTTTTAGAAGCAATATTTGGAATTGGACAGTGTCTGCATTTACGCCATCTTGTGGCAAAGTTATGCATAAAAAAACGGAAAGCAAGGGCCATTGTTCTCACATTTAAGCTTCGTAATGCAAAAAGAATATTTCAAATCGGTCAAATAGTTGCAGAGATATGTTGTCTACAGACGTACGTACATATTGACGGACAAAGTGATAACATAAGCATGTACTGTTTTTTACAAAAGACGTGCTAAAAACCCTTCTTAGACAGTCTTTGCTTCTGAAGACTAGTACTGCCTCTTTTCCTAGTGCTTTAAGCCGAAGTTGTGTTCTGCTGAAGAACACACAGGAAAGGCCGATTCCCCACGTAAATACTGTATTATATAATATTATTATATCTAATACACAACCTTGTTGCAGCAGTTGCACTTGAATTTTGATCGTACGAATTTTTATTTGTGTCTCAAGATCTTCTATCTTCTCCTATCTGCATTTTTCTAGAACGACATTACGGTAAACCTCATTGAATGTGCGAATTTAATCGATTCCGTTGGGTTTTTTTTTTGGTTGGAGGTTTAACGACCACCGTGAGCAACTCAATGGGCTATAAGCAGTTGCCCGTCCCTAATTTTGGGTCACTGGTTCCAGGGAAGGGAGAGAGCCAGTGCCGTAAGACAAACACAACATCCATGCCTCACCGGGATTCGAACCCGGACCCCTTACGGACGAATGATCAGAGGCCATCGCTTAGACAACTGCGCCAACGGAGCGGCCGATTCCGTTGGACCACGATATATGTGAGAAGTGCCATATTGTTTAAAATTATGAAATTGAAGAAAAATTTATAATTGCTTTCATGCAGTTGAATAATTTTGAACTATAACTACCTTTTCCTCTTCATTCTTTGCAATGAACTTTTTCTATTTCACTCCCACTACTCTTCTTTCAATATAAAATGTGTCCCCATAATTAACAGAAATATTAAAAGAAAAAGAAGATACGAAGCTCATATACCTATGGAGTGTTTGGCCCGGAAAGAAACGTGAGGAAAGCGGAAAAATATAGGTCACATGTTCGTGAAAGAAGAAAGGCAAAAATTCTTGCAAAACTATTCTGAAAACAGTTATAGGCAGATTGTCTTGTGCCATGTGTTAAGAGAGAATAAATTTTCTGCAAAATGTGTCTTTCTTGGCTTCCTTCCTAATCCCCTTGATGGAGCTTTGAATTAAAAGGTTCTTAAACGAATTAGTGAAGAGCTCCAGGATTATAAATGAAAGGGACTTAGACTGAATGCTTGAACTTTATAAAGTTTCGAAAGCTCAGCCGAAATTGTCGAGACGAACAGCTTGAGAAAACGACTGGCAGAAAAGATTCTGTCATGAAAAAAAAACCCGCTTAAGTTTCTCTTTAAAAAGCATTGTCTATACCAAAATCTAAGCCATTTTCTCTTGTGAAACATTTATGATGTGATAATGCCAACAAATCCGAACATTCTGACATCTCTGAGGAAGAAAAAGAGCATTTTGTGATATATGATGACCGCAAAAAATAAAAAATAAATAAAAGGCTTGTTTGAAATGTGGAAAAAGACACATCTTTTACACAGATAACATGATGCATTAAAGGTTGCGAAAGAAGTTGAAGTCAAGTCAATGTTGTAAAGAAAGGGACATTTTAGGGAGTCAAATTAGCGTGTAAACGCTTTCAGGAAACTTAGTTCTAAGTTGGAAACAAATGATGTTATTGATCAGGAAGAACAGAGTCTGAGGGGATTGAGACCCTTTGCGGGAATTTATTGATGCGATGAAAACCTCTACGAAACTCCTTCGCTACAGCTGAAGAATCAAGTTACTTGGTATCCGAAGAGGATGAACTGTATGCTTTACATTGAGCCTAAAAGCTTCCGTCGATTACCACGAGTTTTAGGGCATTTTTAGATTTCCCGTGGATGTGATAATAAACAGCGTGAGAAAGGAAAAGGCACTGAACTGAAAAAGAAGGGAAGAAAGAAGACGAAATCGTATATTTGCGCACCCCCCTTTGTGTGTGCTAGTAGTCTGAGGAGCTGGCTTCTGACCATTTCTTCTCTTCTCCGAGGGCCAGAGGTCAAGATTCGAGGAATGGGTGGAGTGCCTGATGGCTCTGGATCTGTCCTTCGCCTGGAACCAACGTCTCTAAATTAGAGTCAAGCGACAGGTTCTGATCCTTAGAGTTGCTCGTGGTGGTAATTTAACTCCGAAACAAAATAAAAAAGAACAAAAATTATTGGTTTTAGATGGAATGAAAATTACATTACGGGTAGGGTACTAATTTTATCACGGGAAAGAAACGGAAATGTCGCTGGGTGAGTCGCGAAATGTTGCGGAAAGTTCGTGGCCGTGGATTTACACTAACATTTAAAAAAAACGTCTACCAGTTATGAAGCATTATACAAATAACTAATATTTAACTAAATAAGTATCATACGTTTTTAAAATTGATACTTACATTTATAAACCATTCAAATCCTGGCACTGTTATCAATGCCGCTACATGATATCAAGATTTCTCATTTAAGCGGACGGCGTTTTGATACTTAATATTGTACATACACAGATTTTTTTCTAAATTTAGAAAATGATCGTTCGGTATCGACACTGTTTGTGTATACCGACAGACAACAGATGGGAACTATAACAGTTTAGGAAAACGACCTTTCTTCGTATTCCAGAAGTCTAGCAAACCTTCACTGACACGAAATTCATTTACACTCGCTCTACATAAACGGAATTCACATTTTAGTAAATCCTCATCTTTGAACATTGGAACGCGGCCGAAAACAAACAAATCTTCTTCGTCGTCTGAAAGGTCCAAGGACGTTTTAGACGACGTTGATGATTTAAGGTTCGAGGACCTTTTAGACGACGAAGAAGGCCGGGATAAAACACCCTACATGCTTTGAAGAAATTCGCGGTTGGTTGACAAAATCGATGCTTTTCATCCCAATAAAAAAAAGCGTAATTTTTCGTAACAAATGAATGGAGCTCTTTTAGCAGCTACGTGATCGCAACCTTGACTCTTGCTAAGAAGACTGTTGGCAATGGCCGACATTTCATTATAGAGTATATATATATTTTTTTTGATTGGAGGTTTAACGACCACCGTGAGCAACTCAATGGGCTATAAGCAGTCGCCCGTCCCTAATTTAGGGTCACTGGTTCCAGGGAAGGGAGAGAGCCAGTGCCGTAAGACAAACACAACATCCATGCCTCACCGGGATTCGAACCCGGACCCCGTTCGGACGAATGATCAGAGGCCATCGCTTAGACCACTGCGCCACCGGGGCGGCGAGTATATTTGGTGCGAGGACATTCGCTGTTTTTCAAATAAAGTGAGCTGTCTGCAATATACGGCGCACGAACATCAACCTGCTTCAGATTTTTTTAAAATCTCTATCTTGACAATACTCAATGATTTTATCCAGAATACAACTACTACTGTTGTCTGTTTATAAAAAAAAACTCTTCTTAGTCTTCTAAATCTTTGCGGTGAAAAAGCACGGCCTCAAACCAACTGTTCCACCTAGTCTGTACAAGTACTGGTAGTAAGCAGATTATTTTGCCCTTCTCCTGCAAAAAAGTCGAAAACGTACTTTACGGGAGGGACAAGCTGTGAAGGCACGTCTAACAGCAACTACTAAAGAGTTAACATTTTCAAATTCTTAAATAGTATAACTATACTAGATATCCTAAATTTCTTGTTGTAGATAAAATTTCCAAGCTTTCGCACATCAACCAGATGGCTTTTTTCAAGGAAGGCAGACAACAAACTGCAAACTGAATAATAGAATGCTTCAACAATTTGAACTCGGTGACGTGACTTGACAATAACGAAGAGATGCGAACGTAATCAGGTATTTAAAGACACGAGGCGTTATGCTCGTTTAGCATGCGGAATCATGGAAGGAAAACCACGAGGCAATCACTATTTGAAGAACTGGTTCCAAACTCGCGGCAACTCAAGTGAGACGCTATCATTGCACGACTCGCTGTTGGTTATGATCTCCAAAGTTTCGCGAATGGAAGTAGATTTTGGGGTGGAGTAGGAAGCTAATTTCTTTACGTCATCCCACATAGGAGCAACGGACTTGTCATTTCTTACGTCCTCCCTATGTGGGATGACCTAAAGAAATTAGCTTCCTACTCCACCCCAAAATCTACTGCATTTCGCGAAACTTTGGAGATCATAACAAACAGCGAGTCGTGCAATGATAGCGTCCCACTGGAGTTGCCACGAATTTGGAACCAGTTCTTCAAATAGTGATTGCCGCCCCGGTGGCGCAGTGGTCTAAGGCGCTGGACTCTGGTCATTCGTCCGTCAGGGGTCCGGGTTCGAATCCCGGTGAGGCATGGATGTTGTGTTTGTCTTACGGCACTGGCTCTCTCCCTTCCCTGGAACCAGTGACCCTAAATTAGGGAAGGGCGACTGCTTATAGCCCATTGAGTTGCTCACGGTGGTCGTTAAACCTCCAATAAAAAAAAAAAAAAAAAAAATAGTGATTACCTCTTCATTTTCCTTCAATGATTCCGCGTGCTAAACGAGCATAACGCCTCGTGTCTTTGAATACCTGATTGCGTTCACATCTCTTCGTTTTTGTCAAGTCAAGTCACCACGTTCAAATTGTTGAAGCGTTCTATTATTCAGTTTGCAGTTTGCTGTCTACCTTTCTTTAAAAAGCCACCTAGTTGATGTGCGAAAGCAAGGAAATTTTGATTTCTATTCTACACCGAGCAATTTCGGATATCTAGTACAGTTATACTATTAAAGTACAGCTGGTGTACAGTTCCTTTTTATTTTATTTTCAAATGCATTCTGCCAAAATTCTCCCAAAAGATTTAAAAGATGCGCATTCCTGTTGACATGAACACCATTCAAATATACAGCTTTCAGGCTCTTTCCCCACGCTTTGGACATTTAAGATGCGTTGTCTGTTATAAAAGCGGTTATATTCGCAAAAGGTATTTCATACTTATTGGCAGACTGAAGTATTGTCCCGCTGACTGCTTTAAAATTTATGGATTCCAAAGTGATGCACTCAAAGAAAATTCCATTCAAAAAGGTTTCAGCACTACTTCTTTCAACATTAGTTTCAGCAGATGGAACAGTAAGAACATTCAAAATGTATTATACCTTGTGACGTGCCTGCTTTGCAGAACGCACATGAGATAAAGGCACATAGCAATGAGAGCACATGTCCGTGTAGATTAGTTGGGAGAGCGACTTACTCCGGAGTGAGGGGACCCGAATTCGATGCCCAGCGCGCGCAAACTTGTACGTTATAACCTATCTTTTGAATCAGTTGTTTCGTCTGCTACGATGCTTACACCAGATGCTGATTTAAAAAAATCTTTCGCTTGTTGCTTGTGGATATCATATCTTTTCGGCAAATAACATTTCTTCACGCAATTTGCATTTGGAATAACACCAATATCTTTCATCGTATTTTCCAAGTACTTTTTTAATGTAGGGTTGTACAATTTGGAAAGTGTGATGTCAACTGCACAAAAGGCACCGGTTAATGTCGAAAGTTCCGTTGTGCGATGCTATTATTTCTAGTTCTTTTTCCATTAATTCGTCAACACATTTATGCATTATTTTAGGATGACTGTTCGAACACAAAATTGTTTTTATTCATCTGGCTTGCTAAATGCTTCTCACAACTGTCCTTTCTTGAAAAATCTACTGGCATGTTGCAACACGAACAGAACGATAGATTTTTGCTCACATGAAACGTTCCTTTGCTGTACTGCTTGCATCTTTCAGATGCACTCATTTTACTCACGTGGGTCATTCACCTTTCTCCTTGCTTGCTCCGGATGCCTTATGCAATCTGATGAACCAGAGTGGCTCTCTTATGTTATGACCTGTCATTTGATCAACTCTTTGTTTGATGATTGTCTCACTATTAGCAACAGAGAGAATGACCGCAATTCAAGGAGGTCATTTACACTAATTATAGATATACACTTATAACGAAGTAAATTTCTCCGTCATTTTTGTCCACGCTGGGGCTCGAACCCGGATCCCCTCATTCTGGAATAAGTCACTCAGTGAGCTACGCGGACGTTCGTTCTGAATGCTATCTGCCTTTAAGTCGTGTGCGTCCTGCTGTCAGGTACGTAACATCTCCCCCCCCAAAAAAAAAGAGGGCCGGGGCATGGCCCACGGGCTAGCCGTGACCATGAATCGTCGCAGGCAGCCATCCACTGTAGAACGTACTTGAGAACTCCCAGTCAATCTAGTGTGTAGAATACAAAGTCACACACATATATTTTTCGAAGCGCTGGTGAAGGGATTCTCTGATTTTTCCTATCTCGCAGTGGAGAAAGAACATCACACCATTGCAAGATTTTGAACGGCCGGGTCATCCGGAAAGTTCGGGCGCCATTATAACGAAGTAAATTTCTCCGTCATTTTTGTCCACGCCGGGTCTCGAACCCGGATCCCCTCATTCCGGAATAATTCACGCTTCCAATTGAGCTACGCGGACGTTCGTTCTGACTGCTATCTGCCTTTATGTCATGTGCGTCCTGCTGGCAGGTAAGTCACACACTATACTGACAAAAGTCACCGTACACCCCTTCAAAAGCAAATGAACGGATCAGCTGCGTTGTTAAGATGCGCGATACATCTTAACAACGCAGCTTAACAACGCGATACAGCTGCAAATTGTATAAAAACAAGCCTACAGTTGACTGCGATCATATCATACTGTGAGGTTGAGCGAAAATGTCGCGGCGGGAGAGAACTGACTTTGAGAAAGGAAATATTGGTGGATATTATATTAGTGGGTTGTCCATAAGAGAAACCGAGAGGCGTTTAAACATACCCAAGTCAACTGTTTTGGATGTACTGAATAAGTGGAAGACACATGGCGTGCCTCGAGTAACAAAATGTACCGGCAGACCAAAGAAAATAAGTGCTAAAGGACGTCGAAGCCGCAGGAGAGTCTTTACAGCTAATCGAAGGGGTACTGCACCAGACCTTAGTGTACAGGTGAGTAAAAATGCTGGAACCTCGGTATGTACACGTACCATTCGTAGAGAACTTCATTCCATGGTTTACCATGGTCGTGTGGCTGCTCATAAGCCTTTAATCTCCACTCGAAATGCTACTCGTCGTTTAGCATGGTGTGAAGAACATTTATCGTGGACCGTAGATCAATGAAAACGTATTCTATGGACTGATGAATCCAGACACACGATGCATCAGTCTGATGGCCGTGTGTGGGTATGGCGTCAGTCGGAGGAACGCTATTTACCACAGTGTACTGTTCTTACGGTCAAGTTTGGAGCTGACAGTGTACTCGTGTGGGGGTGTTTTTCGTGGTATGGTCCCGGCCCATTATTTATCGTGGACAAAACTGTTAACCAGCACGTCTACCTGGATATTCTGGACAATTATGCCCTACCAACTCTGTGGCAATGCTATGGAACAGAGCCTTATTGGTACCAGCAGGATAATCCACCGAGCGATAAAGCAAGGACTGTTACGGCGTAGTTTTACGATAATTCCGTATTGTGGTTGGACTGCCCAGCACAGAGCACTGATTTTAACCCCATAGAATACATATGGGATGAATTACCGCGCAGCATAAGAAGTTTGGAACCAAGGTCTACTACTAAGCAACATTTAGCGGCAGCAATATGTACTGAATGGAAGCGCATATCTATCGCTGTGTTCCAAAAACTTTTCGAAAGCATGTCTCGGTCAGTGAATGCATTAAGGCCAAAAGTGGACCGGCACTGTACTAATGTATATCAATAAATGCTATGTTGTGTTTCTCTTCTAGGTGCCCGGTGACTTTCGTCAATATAGTGTATATGATTAAAAATATTTCTTTAATGAAAAACATTTATACATATATACAGATTACTTGAAACATTTCGTTTAAACATTAAATCAGCCCCCCCCTCCAATTATTGGAACAAGTGAATTCCCATGATAGTGAGCGATGCATGGAGACCTTAAAATCCCGATCCTTCCTCAGACCATCCAACACTGGAAAACTTAAAAGATAAAGAAAAACAAGAGAGATAGGAGAGACAATGAATTCGTTCTAGGGAAAATGCAGAATTCCAGAATTATGTAAAAATAACACACAAAACCCCATACCCGTACAGAAACGCATGCACACACACACACACATATTTCTATTTTGAACGTAGATCACAATTTTCGCCCATTGCAGCTCTTTTGATGAGATGCATGACAATCCAACGAGCTGCCGGTGTTAGAATGCTGTTTTCATTTCAAATAAAGAGCAAACAAATCCCCCGCTTTGTCATTCTGTAGACGTTTCGGAGAAAAGGAATACTAGGTTAATTAAAAATAAGGCTGACAAGACATTTAAGTAGTCCATCAAAACATTTTAAATTAATAAAAAATTCAAAAATTGTTGTTTCCCCGGCAGAAATGTCTCAAATTATTCATGCTAGGTGTGCGTTACTTGTCGTGTACTTCATTAAAAGAAAGTTAAGCAGAATCTTTTGATTAGATTAATGTTTTCAGAGTAAAAACAACAAAGAAAGATGCTTTACTGTCATTATTCTGAAACAATTTATTATGGTCTGTTTAAAGAGACAAGAATCTGACTACATTCAGCATTAGAAATATGTGATTCAACGAAGCGTCAAGAAATACTTTTGTCAAGTTATATTGAAAGATGTCTTATGAGTTTTTAAAATATGCTGGATGATCAACAAATGAAGATGTTAAATCCGTTAAAAACAATATAAGAATGCGAGGTCACTAGTATTCAGAATATACAGTACAGACGCCTCCTTTATAACTTCAATATAAACCTTCCTCTTGAGTTTTTGTTTTCTTACGTAAATTTCGTTACTTCTTGGTAAAGCATTTTCTCGCTGAACGACGCATTACTTCGTGAACAGCTTGTACAGTTTGGCAACACTGACCGTGTATCAGAGCGAAATAAATGATGACATTGAATGGGAATAGAGTAATCGTGTTTAGGGAGAAATTGCAAGTAGTCTGTGGTGAGTTCATATCGCGAAAGAGATTGAAGCCTGTTATCTATCTATGTGAATCGGCGAATACGTATTGCTGTTAAATGATTGAGATCTACTGTATATTGATAAAAGAAATAGCGTTTGTCAAGGGATTATGTTGATGACCTTTTGAAATCCTAGTGACTAGAACAATAAAGGAACAAGCTGCCGTTACACGTAAGTGCTAATTATTTTATCCTGGCTGTTGTTATTATTACGATTTTTGTACCGAAAGTAATGCAAAAGTGTGCATAACTTTTTTATTAACTGCCAGAGGTCGTTCAAATTGTACATGTTGGTAAAGTAACTCTTCCTCTACCGTAATCCTTTTTTATTGCAGGTAAATAATGAATTCCAAGGAGACGTAGCGTGCCGTCATTGAGGTTTTGACGAAGGTAGGGTGTAGGCTGTCCGACACCCACAGAAGGCTACAACATGTTTACGGAGATGACACCATTGGCAAGAGCAATGTGCACAGATGGATGAAGAAGTGTAAGGAAGGGGAAACCAGCATTGAAGACAAACCACGCAGTGGGAGGCCATCATCTGCGACCACTGACACGAATCTTCAGCGAGTGGATGAATTGATTCGTGCGGAGAGACGAATCACAATCCGTGAGCTTGTTGTGCAACTGGACTGTGGTCACAATACCATACAGAGGATGGAGGAAAACTTAGGGCATCGAAAAGTGTGCAAAGTGGGTACCTAAGCAATTGACACCCGATCTGAAGGAGAGAAGGGTGGAACTCTGCTCTGATCTGCTGGAAGCGTTTGAAGCCAATAAAGACACGTTTTTTGTCCGATCTGGTGACATGGGATGAAACGTGGGCGTGTCTTTAGGATCCGAAAACGAAGAATCAATCCATGGAATGGCGTCATACCTCTTCACCAAGGCCTAAGACGTTCAGGCCTACAGGCTATAAATATCTGACCTATTTATGGCCTGCAGGAGTTTGGGTTGGTCGCATTATTGTAGTGAGATGGGGCAGGTTTGTGGTTAAGGGCTATATATGTAATAAATTGTGTCTTCAAAATTTTCTTTTTCTGTTCTTTGACAATGCTCATTGGAAGTGGAAATATTTATAATAGCATTTATATCCCTGTTCCTGAGGATCATCATTGAAACTGCAAGCACCAATACTAAACACGTAATTTTCTATTCTTGCCAAATATCATTGGAACCAAAACAGCACCAAACTTCCGATTTCAGCATAATGCTGCTCACTGGAACCAAAAACGCATGTTTTTCTGCTTTAACAAATGCTCATTGGAAATTCGAACACTTATATAAACACTTACTATTCTGTTCCTGCGAATGGCTATGGGACTGAAACACCTATTTGTTCTATATCAGCAGGGTAGGTTAAAAATTTTTTTTAATGCATAAAAACAGTATATTTTCAAAGAATGAGCACATAGCAAGGCGAGTGCAGCATGGGATCGAGATAGGCCTGTGACGTACTACAGAGGCAAAGCACGTGTCAAGACGACAAATCTTCAGCGATATATTCCGTCCGTGTAGCTTAGTTGGGAGAGCAATTTACGCCGGAGTGAGGGGGGGTCGCGGTTTACATCCCCGTCACGAACAAATCTGTGTTTTCACATTGGCCCCCGAACGTAAAAATGTATTTACTGGCTGTTATGTTCTTCGAAAAATATGCGATGTTTGTTCAACACATCGTCTGGAATTAATGAAAAACATTCTACTTCGTTTCAAATAATAAAAAACTAAGATGGAGATGATGTGACGAACTACAGAGGTAAAGCATCTGTCAAGACGAAAAATCTGCAGCGATATATTCGTCGATTTAGGTTAGTTGGGAAAGCAACTTACTCCAGAGTGAGGGGGCGCAGAAAATCTGTGCTTTTGCATTCCATGCGCTCCTTTCTCGTGAAAAGACCTTTGCGAGACAAGAAGATATATGAACATTAGTTTTTTCGAAGATGCTAATTCGATTCGTATTGACAGCTTTGTGAGAATCCGTTCAAAAAAATTCAACGAAGAAACCGTGAAATTGTGCATCCACCTATTTAGGTGTGTTTTAATGTCAAGTACTCATTATTTGTGGATACAGAAATGTTCGAAAAACATGGTTACCGAAGGTAATGTATTTTTACGTCTTCCATTTGAATTGAACTTTTCCGTTGCTCAGATTTCGATTGGAGGTTTGACGATCACCGTGAGCAACTCCATGCGCTATAAGCAGTCGCCCGTCCCTAATTTAGGGTCCCTGGCTCCAGTCAAGAGAGAGAGAGAGAGAGACAGTGCTGTAAGACAAATACAACATCCATACCTCACAGGGATTCGAACCCGGACCCTTCACGAAAGAATGGCCATAAGCCAGCGCTTAGACCACTGCGACAGTGGGGCGGCTTTGTTGTTGAGATAATTACTTCGTTAGCATAAGACTGCACTTACACTCAGTAGACAAAACATTAGAGTTAGGGGTACTGGAAAGTTGACATGGGCATCCCCGCACAGAGTGGAATAGAACCAAACCGAACGCAGGCGATAAATAGGCAGACAGCAGGGCTTCCTAACAGTGTATAGCAATCGGCGAGCATGGGTAAAGGTGCTGATCTTAGCTACTTTGATCATGGACACATTGTTCCAAGTAGTAAGAAACCTAGAGTTTCCGAGGGGCCCTCTATCAAGGGTGTATCGCGAGTATATCATCGACGGATGTACCAGCGTCCTCAGTGCAAGCGATGGCCGACCACACGCCATTGATGACCGAGATCGGAGTGTCCTGTCTCGTACAGACTAACCATTTGGCAATAACGGTGCAAATCACATCCAGGTTAAGGAGGTCCATACAGCGTCGTAGGTACGACGCACACTTCATACCCTGGGCTACGGGGTCCAACCTTCTACCCGTGTGCCACTGTTGACTGAACGTCATCCGACATTAGCCTCGCATGGAGCAGGGAGCATCAAAACGGAACCTATGCAGAGTGACGCTGCATCGTGAGGTGAAATGGATCCCCTTTTCAGCTGTGACGAGCTAACGGAAGGGTGCGGGTGTGGTGTCGGCAGAAGGAGGCCATGGATCTGTCGTGCCAGGTTGACTCTGTTCAAATACGTGGTGACAATGTGATGGCTTGGGGAGCCTTCTCATGGGACACATTAGGTCCGCTACCAGCACGTGATCGCTGATAACCTACACGCTTTCATGGCTTTAGCACATCTTGTGGCTGATGAACAGAATGACAATGCGCCTCCCCACCGGGCCGCAACCACCCATCCATGGCTCGAGAAACACATATCTGGGTTTGAAAACATTTAGTGGCACCGAAGGTCCCCGGATTTAAACTCTGTGGAAGCTCTCTGGGATGCTTTTAAGCGAAACATCAGATGCATATATCCTGGAACGACGAATTGTTGCGGACAATGCTACAACAGTCATGGCTGGAATTATCTCGAGAGACCCTCCTGCGTCTGGTGGAGGCGATGCCTTGGCGTGTACTGGTTGTTTTCGCGCTGGAGAAGGACCAACACGCTATTAGGTAGGTATCTCTAACGTTTTCTCCATTGAGTGTATTAATACGTTTTGTCTTTTCCTGCTGGTAATCACTGGCAGTAAATCATAACTGTTCTTCACAGTGCCACTGAAAGGAAAACGATTCGTACTGACACCAATATTTCTGTTCCGGCTAACGCCCATAAACACTTATTCTAACCCTCAGTTTTCTTTTCGTATTAATGATAATTTGATCTAGAATTCCTTATTTGTCTGTCCCGTGACGTATACCTAAAATTCAATTTTCCTTTTGAGTTCCTGTTTTCTTATGTAAATTTGGTTACTTCTCTGTTAAATGTTTTCTACCTGCATCGGTGTCACAGTGGCCTAGGCGTTCGCTTCTAACCGTATGTCCTAGACGGGTCCGGGTTCAAATCGTGGAGGCATGGATGTTATGTTTGTCTTACGACATTGGATCTCTCCCTTCCCTAGAACCAGTAACCCTAAATTAGGGACGGGCGACTGATTATTGCCCATCGAGCTGCTCACGGTGGTCGTTAAACCTCCAAACTAACTACCGAAGCATTATTTACATATGCGCCAGCAAACCACTCAGCCGTCCCGGTAGAGCAGTGAACTAAGCGATGGCCTTTGATCATTCATCCGAAAGGGGTCCGGGTTCGAATCCCGGTGAGGCACGGATGTTGTGTTTGTCTTACGGCACTGGCTCTCTCCTTTCCCTGGAACCAGTGACCCTAAATTAGGGACGGGCGACTGCTTATAGCCCATTTAGTTGCTCACGGTGGTCGTTAAACCTCCAATTAAAAAAACAACAACACTCAAAATTATTTCTAAGACGTCGCATTTGTATTTGCACTTTGAAACAGAAAAGTTATTATCACATTAGCAACAATACTTTATTCCATATTATTTCTACTAAAAATCCAATAAAAAAAATAGGTTTTTATTTTCGATATCTTTGCTGCCCCGACCATTTTGCCAAGAATTCTTTCTTAAAAATACTCTGGTCACAAAATGTTAGGGATATTGCATGAAATGAAGTATGTATGTATCTGACTCAAGTAACATTAAATGAAGTAACACCAGTGAGGCTACGTAACACAAACGATTAAAAGTGCAATGAATGAAATACTGGATTACACTAATGTACAATACAAATTTGGAAGATGTGAATCCGTTTATTGGTGTAAATCTAGCATGGATGTTAAGGCAGATAATATCCGAAAACTTGAACATTTCGTCATCCTGGAGCGGGGATCGAACACTTGTCTCCCGGATAGCGCCAGAGTATGCTAACCACTACACCACTCAGAACGACTAAGTTTCAAGTTTCCGATTAATTTGAATATAACTATCACAGTATTCGCTAGTCGAGATTCGCTAAATATTAACCTCCAGATTAGCTAAATATGAATGCCCGTTGCTTCGACTAGTGAATCCTGTGATGGTTATATTCAAATTAATCGGAAACTTGAAACTTGGTCATTCTGGGTGGTGTAGTGGTTAAAATACTCGGACGCTATCCGGGAGACGCGGGTTCGATTCCCCCACCTGGACGACGAATTTTTCATGTTTTCGGATATTATCTGACTTAACATGCATGTCATATTTACACCAATAAACGGATTTACATCTTCCAAATTTATATTGATAAAAAGTGCGTTAACAACAAAACATATTGCGAAATCACGTACATAATGCAATAACTCAACTTGCTTGCTAACACTTTACTCACATTAACAATATAAGATAACAACAACTCGCTGAGATAATCTCCATAGAAATCTATATGCCAAAATAACCTCAAAACATATAGCAATTTTTTATTGGTATTTTAAAATTCTTACATGTAATCAAAATTTCCCACAGTAAAGGCTATATCAAAATATCACACGATAAAGTATCAAACGTTTTTGATGAGCATAGTTCAAAGTATTATCATAACGACTCACCCGAATCTATCATGAATCGATAACATTTTGGCCAAAAGTTTTCATGTCTATTAAACAGTTATTAGTTATCCTGACTGTGCATATAAATTCTTTTCATTAGCAAATCCAAGTGTAACAATATCCTTGAGAGTTGGTCCATAGGAATCCAGACTCACATGAAGATAAAGTGCATAAGTGAACGACAATCCACTTCCAGCGAAACTTCCAAGCAAACGGGACAGTACACAGTAATTGAGTATTAAACTTTAAATAATAAAATACTGAATCCAATTAAACTATTAATGATATGGTAAAATCTTAAGGTATTATTGTGAAATTGCTGCGCACAACAAAGTAGCACTGCCATATAGACAAAATGGTAAATTCGGAGAATATCCATATCTCTGGATTTCAGTACCCGGTAAACCCACATCTGTGTCGAAGAACGTCTACAAGGCGTATTCGCAATGATACACTGCTGGACAATTGCTAAGGACGGATCATAAACGGCTATATAGCGCATAAAAAAGTAAGTGAGGTTGGATGCCAAGTGAAATAAAATAATGTCAGAATGTCAGGACATTACAAGAAAGACAATTTATTGTGCTCTGAAATCCAGAACGCTTTGGAACGTGTTCAAGGGACAAACAGGCCATTTTGTGCAGAATACGTAAACGTGAAATAAATGCAATTACCGTCCGCAGGCGTTCCTGCGTAAGATGTCAATACGGGATATGGCCACCATGGAAGGCGATGCAAGATTCCACACGTCGTGTCATGCTTTGCACAACATTATCAAGCAGTTGTTGGGGTAATTTGTCCCATTCCTCTGTCAGGGCACGGATGAGGGTGCCCTTGTTTATTGGAGGGCATTGGCGACTAGTAAGACTCCTCCCCAAAGCATCCCACACATTTTCAATGGGATTCATATCTGGAGAACGTGCTGGCCATACGAGGCGTTGAATATCCTCGCTCTCAAGACACTCCTGGACAGCGACTGTTCGATGACATGTTGCGTTGTCGTCCATGAAAATGAATCTATCACCGACAGCACCACGGATAATGCGAACATGAGGTAGCAGAACATCATTAATGTATCATTGGCCAGTCATAGTCCCAGTTGGAAGCACATAGAGGGACGTACGGCCATTGATCATGATGCCAGCCCATACCATGACACTACATGTCGGATATCGATCCCTTTCCTGTATGTTTGCTGGACAATATGCAGTACCACTATCACGCCAGATCAGTTGTCGTCGACAATCAGACGATAGACTGTATCTACCCTCATCTGAGAAGAGGACAGCAGACCAGTCGTTATCAGTCCAATTGCGATATTGATGGCACCATTGCAAACGGGCGGTACGGCGACGTCTGGACAATGGGATGCACACAACAGGACGGCGGTCGTATAGTCCTCCTTCATGCAAACGTCTGGCGACAGTTTTTCGGGAGATCCGCTTGCTAGTAGCAGCCATAAACTGATTTGCTACCTCACTAGGTGTTCTGCGCCGGTGTCTTTTTGTTGATAGCACTATGTACCGATTTTCTGCAGGTGTCGTATTGCGAACACGACCTCCACCGTGACGTTTGCTACACTCTCCATTTGTTTGAAATGATTTCCAAAGCCTGGAAACAACACTGTGGCTGACGTCGAACTCCCTGGAAACATCTGTTATTTTTCGCCCTTCTTCAATCTTGCCAATAATACGGCCACGCGTAAAATCATCTAAGTGATGTCGGGAAGACATACTGAAAATTGCAAGTTCGTCAATTGATTCTTTCCCTTTCAACTTTGCGTTTGAACAACAACGGTCAATACGCGTCAAATCGTTTATATCTCTTATCAGCGCTATGACGTCACGAACAAGTTCGGCAATCCAAAATTTGCATACGCACAACACGTCTTACTGTATCCCGCACTTATGCTAATTCCCACATTTTCCTGCCTTCCATTTTATGGTTGGTAATGTTGCTATTGTCATCCGTCCTTAGCAATTGTCCGGCAGTGTATTACAGTGCCAGGGGCATTTTGTCCCATATTACAGGCGACACGTTTCGGAGGTCTGTCAGTGTACTGGAGTTTGGAACGTGGTTATCCAGACGTCGCTGTATAGCGTCCTAAATGTTTTCAATGGGATTAATGTCACGAGACCTCGGAGGCAGCTGTAACGATTCAATTCCATGATTCTCCAGACCCTGAAACACACTTGAGGCACGGTGACTGGTTGAACCTTCATGGAGAAAAGAAATGCATGCCCAACAGCTGAGTGAAACAGTTTCACAATGGGCACCATGATCTCGTTTCGACACACTAAGGCATTCATGTTGTCTTGACAAACATAGAAGGAAGTAAGGCCATTAAAATACACTCCTGCAGAGACCAGAACTGACTGCCGCTGGTACAGGTGGACAGACTGCACATAGCGCGGTTGCATTCGTGTGCCAGATATCTTCCACGTTTGTCCTCATCGTGTATCAGGATAGAAAGTGAAACGGTATTCGTCCGAGAAAAGTACGTTGTTTTACCTTATATTCCATGAAATGTACTGGTAGATCCAGGAACATCTTTGAAGGCGGTGAGCTGATGTCAGTGGTATACATCTCAGCGGCCTCCTGGCTCCCCAGTCCGTACTCTTGATGACGGTTTCGTTCCGTTTGAGGACATGTTGTGACACCAGAGGCAGCTCGCAGTGGTTCTCGGAGTTGGCTACTGTTGATACTAGGCTTTCTGCCAGTAATTACTGTCAGATAGCGGTCTTGCTACTTGGTGGTTACCCTCGGGCGACCATTCCTGTGTCGATCTGCAACATTTCCATGTCGTAGAAATATTGTGTGTAGCCGACTTGCTACACTTTGCGAAACTGCTAAAGCAGCAGCTACATCGATCTACCGTACACCTGCATGTAACATGCCAACAGCCGTATTTCTGACATCAATGCTTAAACATTGTCTGGACATCATTTCAGGTTAATCCCACACTAAAATCAATGCTTTCAGCAAACGTCTAGACCATGCGGTAAAACAACCTGTTGCCGCTCCGGTGGCTCCGTAGTCTAAGCGATGGGTCCTCGATCGAATCCCGGTGAGGCGTGGACCTCCAATCAAAAAGAAAAAAAAGAAACGACTTGCTTTCCACTTCCCGCAGGGCACTTTTATCGGAGCTCAGACGCCACGTGCTGTATTATCGTGATTTATTTGTTTATTTATTTGTAAACACATCACTACAGACGGTAAATCTACACTGCTGGCCACCCAAAATGCAACACCAAGAAGGACACGAGACAGCAAAGCCAGATTTACTGGACGCATAACAACAGATACAAAGATAAAACGATTGAGCTTACAGGCCCGTGCGACTTGCGGAACACGCAGACAATCAATAGTTCGTGTGGCCCACATGGCTGGCAATAACGGACGCTACACGCCGCAGCATCGAACGAAAGAGGTTTTAGATGTGGGCTTGGGGTATGTCGGTCCAGGCTGCTTCCACACGTTGCCACAGTTCATCAGGCGTAGCCACGGGTGGTGCTTGCCGGGCCACTCGGTTGCCGATCAGCGGCCAGACGTGTTCGATGGGTAGACATATCGGGAAAACATGCGGGCCACGGCACCTGTGACACCTGGTGGCCCGTAAAGAATTGTTGCACGATGCGTGCCACTTGCGGGTGCGCATTGTCCTGTTGAAACGTGGCCGCTGACAGGTCCTGCAAGTAACGGAGGACTACAGGCCTCAAAACGTCGATGTAGCGGGGCCTCTTTAGTGTACCGGCCATGCATGCGTACCAGAGGGTTGCGGGTGTAATATATCCAATTGCGCCCCAAACCATAACGCCAGGCGACTGAACGGTATGGCGATGCATAATGCAGGCGTCATACATTCTCTCGCCGCGGTGCCGCCACACGTGGACCCGACCATCGTGGTGTTGCAAGAAGAAGCGGGATTCGTCGGAGAAGACAATGTCGTGCCATTCCGTAGTCCAGGTGCGGCGTTCAACGACCCACTGCCGCCGCACTCGCCGGTGGTGTAACGTCAAGGGTAATCGGAGCAATGGGCGCGGTGCGACAAGTCCCCGCTCCTGCAGACGACATCGAACGGTACGTGCGGACACAGATTGCTGTGCAACACACCCTAATTCCTGCGCTAACGTTCGTGATGTGGCGGTGCGAGCCGTCAATGACCGCCGCACAACATGCCGGTCCTCTCGTTCGGTGGTGTACCGCGGCTGCGGCAATCGATCACGTCGGTCCGTCCCTCTTGCACCCACCGAATTCATACTCGCCTCACTATGGCTGAATGTCGTCCCACACGGGCGCCGATGTCTCGGTACAATAAACCGCTGTCGCGATAAGCCACTATTCATCCTCTGTCGAACTCCGAAGCGTGCTGGAATGACTGTCTTATTCTGCGACGAGGTATCAGGAAGCTTCCCATTCACAGGTTCGGCAGCACAACACACTTCCACTACTTACACCCCGCGTTCTGTGTACCCTTCTTATAGTGCTTCTCGGTGGCGTGCCGGGCGCACATGGTTTGCATATGCCCTGCAATGCTAATCGTTTGCATGTCCTCTCGCGGACGACGCATTCTGCGAATTTCAGGCCAAACAGATGTTTCCTTCTTGGTGTTGCATTTTGGGTGGCCAGCAGTGTAGTTACAGGAATTGCTATAGTTATATTTAGTGATGATTACCAAGTGATATTCACTTGGTAATCATCACTAATCATTACTTACATTAAAAATATCCCGACATTCTTCAAGTGAGTTGTGAAGCCTATACATTTTACATAACGGATAATTCTTTCCAGCATCAGTTGTGCAAAATGGCACTGCAAATAGTTCACACTTTGTCATTGGTAAATGTGGGACACGGAAACTTATTTGGTTTGCAATTTGAGTATCATCAATCTCTCCATTTGATGATGCCGTACAGGAACTTGAGTTGGAGAGCCTTCCTTCTCGATTGCAGAGAGGTCATCTTGAAAAATATCAGAAGGTCAGCCGTCGGGATGTCGGCTGTATAAACACCAGTCGATTTGTAAAAAAGGTGTCTAAAATTTTTTTTTGAACTTCCTCGATTTCACTTACTAGAGTTACGGGGCTAGGACTTAAAATGATTGCCGCATATTCCAGTGAGGATCTTACCGTAGTCTCGAAAATGCGAATAAGTGTCTGAGTATTCAAGAAATACTTGGAATGTCGCATGATAAATCCAAGTTTTCTGTACGCTGTACGTACAGTTCTTTTGATGTGTGATGCTAATTTACATATGACGAAACTACCCACGCTGAAAACCAATCTTCAGTGGTCGCTAAATTTGCATATCACCACGTTTTCCCTTCAAAACCACAATATCTCTTCTAACCTTTTGCGACTAGTGCATTTGTGCGTATTTTGGGCATGCACTATTTACTAATTGTGTGCAGTATTTACTAATTGTGTTTTTCTACTCTGAAGCATCGCAGTTTTTTTGGAGAGCAGCTGTTGATAATTTGCTCTATAGTTCCAAAGCAATATTTTTGAAGCTATCGTAAAATCGGTGTGCACGTTTTATTTCTTTTTACGAAACACTCCGGGTGAGTATACTTGACGCGAAAGTGTCAAAGATTAATAATATGATGTTTCTGTTATTTAGGGGACGCCATTGCTTCGCCATCAGTCCCGAGAGTTCGCTCATATCGTCCCTAATGACACCTACATCGCCTCACAAATGTTACCGAAGATATATGAGGAGCAGAGAAAGGAAGAGAGCGAAAAATCTCCGCAGCCAGATGGCTCCGCATCTCACGATTAAAGGTCAGTAATCGATATCTCACAAGCCGCAAAAGTTTTGGGATGATTAAAATTTAATCATATGAGACCGCCACGCCGTACACTTTCTGAGGATCATATTCCGAGGGGAGAGGAAGAGGCATCTAACACTGCCCTTCGTATGATATAGTATCTGTATCTTGGCTCATCCACCGGAGAACATCTTGATCCCGGAGAAGTGAAAAGAACTTTATCGCTCTCAGCTGAGCTAAGATGAAATATGCTGTAGCCTCGTGTAATGCGGGAAGGACATACAGAAACTGAAAATGTTTACTTCTTTTCAGCGCATTGAGAACACTTTTTAAAACTGAAAACCTTTAAATAAAAGGGGATGCATCTGGAGATGAAGTGGCACAGTGGGCTAAAATCTCGCATATCGGTTTGGGTTCAAACCCCATGTAACTTGTGAACAACACCCATACAGCACAAAACGTTTCAGATATGTATCAATAATGTTACAATCTCTCATTTTCGTTAAGCTTTCAGAGATATCTTATAATTACTTTTCACCGAACTTCTATTTTGGAACATAACTCTTTGTACATTACGGTTACGTTAAAAATAGCATTCACCGATACTACTGTTTCAAAGTTTCCATTGTACATAATTGCTACCTTGATGTTACATTCCGGCGATATTTAAGATTTCTGGTTTGGCGTGGATGCGCATGCGCATTTTTGCCATTTCACCGAAGCACTCTCGTAGTCGTATTTCCACGTGCTACTGGGATATTCTTTGGTGATACTGAAGTACTTGAGTTAGGTAGTTAGTTGATGTAATATTTCATCCTTTTTTTTTTTTTGTTCAAGATCATCTTAAAGTAATATTGTAATTTTTAAATTCTAAACAGCGTTTTATAAAATCTAAGTAGATGGCTGTGTTGTTGTAATAGTATAACTATACCAGGATGTTTCTTTTACTTGAAGCTGAGAAATTTCATATTAGTAGGTATTTACAGAAATGACGAATTTGGTTTTCTTTCTTTTTTCCGCTGAAATATAGTTTATTCCACACAAGAAGGTTATATTACTGGAGACACCACTCCTATCCACGCAGCGTTGGCCGCCGTAAGTCACCGTCTGTGCTGCAAATGACGTCATGAGCAGGCACGACGCAGCCGCAGAAGAGAAGCTGCTTGGAAACCAATGGAACAAAAGTTTCTAAGCGTATAAACAGATACAAGGAGTAATTCAATAATCTTTATCAATGATACACAAGCTTACTGTTTCATCAACGGTATAATTTAGTTCATTTTTGCCTGCTTGTGACGTCACACCACAGATTAGCTGTGACCTATGGCGGCAGAGCCAGTGGTGTATCCAGTAATATAACCTCCTTGATTCCACATGTATAATAGAAATTCGACACCCTCATTTGGGACCGATTTTTATTTTTCTTGTTATCAATATATAAACGCCGCCACTGTTGCCAATGGACAGCGGATTGCGTTGAACCTGTGAAAACGTAAACAACTCGTAATACGACTGTTGTTGCTTTTGAAACAGCTGTCGAGTGTGGTATTTTTCATTGTGATTTTACAAAGTTTATTAAAACTATAATGTTCGACGTAGTAAATAGGTAACAGTATTATGATGATGTAAGATCTTTCAAATGCGTAACAGTAATGTAACGAAGTTACAAATTTCTTTCAAATACGTAACAGTAGCATGAAGTTGGTATGTTGAAGTTACAAAGACCTTTCGCTGTAACGTAACGGTTATGTTTCAAAGTAATATTACGTTTGATGACATTTTAACGTAACCATAGGGTTGTTGAAACATTACTGTTACATCGCGCAACGTATCTGAAAAGTCTCAATGTTTCAGCTCTACGTTCTTGTAACATATACGAAATATTCTGCGCTGTGTGGGAACGTTCGCTCTTTCCACCTCATTATGATTTCATGCAACATGTAAATAAACGAAGTCATTGCCCTTTCCATGTTTATCTTTAATTAACACACAGCAACCGAAAAATTGTTATTCGGACACCGCTGGGATCGAACCCCAGATCTCTCGATAACTAGCCGAGTGCGTTCGTCTTACGCTACGGCGGCGCTATGTGTGTGTTCGTCTTACGCTACGGCCATTTTTGGCCACCGTAGTGTAAGACGAACGCATTCGGCTAGTTATCGAGCGATATAGGGTTCGATCATAGCAGTGTCTGGATAACAATTTTTCTGTTGCTGCGTGTTAATTAAAGATAAACATGGAAAGAGCGATGACTTTGTCTCCACGTATTTGGAAGCATTTCACCGCTTCATGTAACATGTACAGTTCTTCTGTTTAAGAAATGTATGTGGTGTTTCACTTTAAGGATTTCACGGAAACAACGGGAAGTGAATCTCCGGAAGAAATAATTCTTTGCAAGGACATGAAATTTATATATTTGTGTGGTTTGTCGGCTTATAGATGACGTACATTTGTACTGTTCGACATACACTGAAGTGCCAGAAAAACTGGTACACCAGTCTAATACTTGGTAGGTCCCCCACGGGACCGCAGGACTGCAGAAATACGACGGCGCATGGACTCCACTAGCTTCTGAAAATATGCTGTAGGCAATGCATACCATACTTCCTGCAGAGCGCTCCACAATGCGGGTGTATTCCGAGGTCTCGGATTCCTGTGTTCGATAGCGCGTTGCATGGCATCCCAAATGTGTTCTATCACGTTCAGATCTGGGGACTTGGGTAGGAATGGCAACACCCCAAACTCAGATGAATGCTCCTCTAACCATAATGTGAAGTCCCGACACTTGGGTGGGGGTGCATTGTCCTCTTGGAACAGGCCTAACCCATTAGCATGAATGCAGGACATGAACGAGTGTACATCGTCAGAAAGAATGCGCACATAGCGTTGGTCGGTCACAGACGTTTGTAGACGTACCAGGGGTCCCAGTGAAGTCCAGCTAAACACACCCGATACCATTACGGACCCCCCGCCAGCCGATACAGTTCCCCGTTGACAGGCGGGATCCATGGCTTCATGGGGTTTGTCCCACACACGAATCCTTCCATCTGCCTGATACAGTTGGAAACGGGATTTGTCAGACCAGGCTACTTGATTCCTGTCATCAAGTGTCCAGTGGCGGTGTTGCCGTGCCCAAGCGAGGCGCATAGCTCTGTGTCGTGCACCCATCAAGAGTACTCGAGTTGGGCGTCGGCTCTAAAAGCCCATATCGTGCAGGATACGTTGCACAGTCCGGACGCTGATGCTTGTTGAGGCTCCAGCATTGAATTCCGATGATACCTGCAAGAGTGTTGCACGCCTATAGCGTGAAACGATTCCTGACAGCCGAAGATTGTCACGTTCATCCAATGTCTTTTTACGGCGACACTGGTATCGTAGGTTGGAGATTTTGCCGGAATTCTTGTAGTCTCGGCACACCCTTGGAATGGTCGTCCGTGAAAATCCGAACTTTGTTCCTACATCCAAAATATTATGGCCCATCTCACGAGCGCCAACTATGACACTGCGTTGAAAATCGCTTAAATCGTTATTACTTGTCATTCTCATGCCGAAAACAGCTTTGACAGCTGGCAAGGATGTCTATCGCTTTACATACGCACTGGCGGACACAACTGAGTACGCGCATATGTTACGTTGCTATGCATTTTGCATAAGCTCGTCTGTACCAGTGTTTCTGGCACTTCAGTGTTCATGCTACATGCAAAAATGTACGGCATGTAAAGATATACGGGGCCGCCCTGTTGGCGCAGAGGTCTAAGCGCTGGCTTCTGACCATTCGTCTTGGATAGATCCGGGTTTGAATCCCCGTGAGGTACGGATGTTATGTTTATCTTTTGGCAGTAACTCTCTCCCTCCCCTGGAGCCACTGCCCTTACATTAGGGACGGCCGACTGCTTGTAACCCATCGACAGAACAACTCTGAAGGAAGGGTAGATATGATACCCTTCCTTCAGAGTTGTTCTGTCGCTATATTCCCGCAGGACAATGTTCGGCTACATGTAGCTCGGAATGTTCAAGACCTCTTCCATGCCAGCACATACCGCTTTTTCCCTGGCCTGCACGTTAACCGGATATGTCCCCGATCGAACATGCCTGGGACATGGTAGCTAAAGCGACTGACCCGTAAAACGTTTTCGCCAGTCATGACAAATGAACTCTGGTTTCGCACAGAAGCAGCCTGGCAGGCCATTCTCCATTGCTCCAGGTAGCTTCCCACGATACTGAGTTTTGAAGCGAAAAGATCTTGTATAGCTCTAGAAATGCAAGCAGTTATCTCCTGTAACATGAGGTATCTGTGATATAAATTTCATTTGAGTAGCGCGTTTCTTTCTTGGTGTTGCAATTTTTACAAACAGTAGTGTCAGTGGCGCAAATACCACCTCCTCATCCTTAGGGGGGGGCGCACTGCAGCTGCCAGTTATAATCTTATGAAAAAATTCGAGCACGCACAATAATCAACCCAAAGATTCATATTTTGCTTTAAAATATATTTAGCTTTGCCTAAATAAATGCCTAGTTTCGCTTTTGAAACACTGAATGTCCCACAGATTGAAAGTGTTCGGCTGTTTGACTTCGGTTTGCAATAGGATTGCTCTGCAATGGGTTGTAAATAATACGATCGCTTTCCAATCGCCCTCTCTCTCTCTCTCCTGCGCTGCTGAGGAAAAGCGCTAGGCCACAGTGGGATTCCCCGTGGAGGATGTGGGAAAACAATCAGTCACCTACGATTACGTGCATGACAGGTGTCAACCTTTATTCACAGCAGCCGCATATCTGCCATGTGTAAGTGGGTGATTTCTTCTAGTGATTTATTTTTGTTCTCGACAAAGAAATTACACGTATTATCAAATCTATTACTTAAAAAGTTAAAACTACGGGGCACTAGGCACCACCATTACCTTTGCAGGCACTCTCCCTGACTTCTTAACCGCCCCACCCACCCACCCATTCCACAGACCGCGGAAAGTGCATCTTCCCTCGTGTTCGAAATCCTAGGAAAATTACTGTGCTTAGGGGCGCTGAAGTAAATATTGTGGAGGAGCGCACGCTGTGCTAATTACGCCACTGAGAAGTGTAGCCTTCGCTAACATTTCCTGCTATTTCTAATTCCACGAAACTGTTCCTCAATATCTGTCAGTGTCTCATAATTGCTCTTAAGTACTGGGATTGTGTTTACTAAATATAATGTTTTGAAATTGCTGCTCACATATACAGTCATGCTACATTCAAAAAGCCAAAAATCTGTAGTTTTACGTTGTTAAAAATGTTGCCACATATTCGTCTAATGAAAGTGGTTGAAAACACCTGCGTCACTCATTTAGAGGGAATAAGCATGAAATCTTAATAGCTAAAAATTTGCAATAAAAACAAGAAAGATGACACCGAATTTTCGGGTGTATGGAGAACACCTTTTGAATCCGTTCTGACGCGAATTAAATTCATCAAAGCTATTCAAAATCAATTAAACCGGTATGGAAAACAGTCGTATCGAACCGAACAAAGGAGTTTTTCAATTGGGTTTTTACTTCCGTAGGTATCGCTGTAAACCAAATCGTGAGCTTACGTCCTCGGGCTGCAGACGTGTGCGTTAAGAAAGATTTGAAATTATATGAGAAATATTTCGTAGCGGAAATGTTTTCCAACAAAAAAAAAATAATTTTTCAAATCGTACTTTTATAAGCAGAAATATCGAGAAATACAGGGTGTCCCACTCGCTACCGAACCCGACATTTCTTTAATAATATTAACACCAATGAAGATATTGCAACGAAATGTGAAGTGGACTTACTTCATTTCGTGCGAAATGTGATGACATCACAACACGTGCTGCAAGTGGACACCATTTGCGTCCAGAGAGCATTGAACCCGGTGCTATCCGCCAGCCAGCCGGAGTGTTCCTTAGTGGCAGACACATTCCTAAGTGTCGCGCCTCTGAGGATCAGTCCGCCAGCCAGCCAGCCAGACCGACGCGCCTCTCTGCTGCTACACAATTTCCCCGAGCGTGTCTACACAATACGGTTGTTGATAGTGAGTGCTCGTGCTCGTGGCTGTCCGCGTACGTGTGGAAATGTATCGGTATACTGTGGAGGAGTGAGTGTTTGTTGTTCGTACTTATTGGAAAACAGAATAAATAGTCTTGTCAACAGCAATTCCTGGAGAGGTTTGCTGGAAGACATCCGCCGAGCCAGTCCACCATTTAGGCATTGTCGAAGAAATTGGAAACCAAGGGAACTTTATTAGACGACCATGCACGAGGTCGTCTACAAAGGTCTGAGGAAACGATCCATAATGTAAAGAGCCGACTACTTGCATCTCCCAGGAAGTCATTTCGTCGACTGTCACATAAAACAGGGTTGTCCAAAAGTACTTGTCAACGTGCTGTGAAAAAAACGAAGCTTCATGCGTACCGTATCTCCGTGGTCCACGAACTGAAAGAGCCTGACCACGTAAAACGAATGACATGCTGTCGATGATTTTAGACATTTCTTCAGGAAAATCCGGGTATTCTGGGCTACACGTGGTTCTCGGACGAGGCGTGGTTTCTCCTGTCCGGATACCTCAATTCTCAAAATTTCCGTATTTGGGCCAGTGAAAAACTCAACGTGATACATGAAGAACCCCTTCATTCACAGAAAATTGATGTTTGGTGTGGGATAACCCAGCGCCGCAGGATTGGCCCCATCTTCTTCGATACAACCATCACAACAGCTACATATATGGAAATCTTCAACACCTCTGTAAATCAATTGGACGACGAAGAACTGTCCATTGGATATTACCAGCATGATGAAGCAACAGAACACACATCACACACAAGTATGGCCGAAATTCAATCCTTTTTTCAGCGACCGCGTCATTTCGAAGGGTCTAGGCCACCGCGCTCCCCCGATTTGGCGCCTTCTGATTAATTTTTATGGGGATATCTAAAAGGGAGAGTTTACCAAAAGAAACCGCGAACCATAGATACCTTGAAAGCAAACATCACCGAAGAAATTCAGGCAGCGATGGCGGACGTATTGGCAAGGACTTTCCACAATACAGTGCGCTGGGTTCAATGCTGTCTGGAAGCAAATGGTGGCCACTTCCAGCACATGTTGTGATGTCATCACATTTCGAACGAAATGAGGGATGTTCACTTCTATTTCGTTGCAATATCTTCATTGGTGTTAATATTATTAAAGAAATGCCGGGTTAGGTAGCGAGTGGGACACCCTGTATGAGATATGAATCTGCGCCCCCTTGCGAGAAGCACATGCATTACTTTAAGAAGAAAATATTCCGAAAAGGTTTATCGACGTGAGTAGTATCGGTCCACAAACGAATTTCTTTCAATCGAGATTTTAGAAGCTCAGATCTTGCTGCAAATACATCAGAAATGGAAATTAACACTTACGCCACATGATGCTCAAATAATTCTTTATCAAATATTATAAATTATATGAAAAACATTTCCCACCAGGAACTGTATCCGGTGCAGAAAGAATTTTTCAAATCGGAGTTTTAGAAGCAGAAATATTGGGGAAACGCAATTAGCATTTACGCCCCCTAGCGGAAAGCCTATGAATTACTAGAAAATTTTGAAATTATATAAAAAATATATCGCATCGGAAACTATCCAATAAAGAAATAATTTTTCGTATTGGACCATTAAAAACAGAGATATTGACAAAAATAAGATATACATCTATACCCCCTGGAGGATAAACCTTGCAACATTTTAAGAAAAAAACACTCCCAAAAAGTTTATCGACGTGAGTGGTATTTGTCCACGAGAATTATTTCAATCGATATTTTAGAAGCTCAGATATTGCTGCGTATACACCAGAAGCAGAAATTAACACTTAAGCCCACTGATGGCTAAATGTTTCCTTTCCAAATATTAGAAATTATATGCCAAACATTTCCCATTCAAATCGGAGTTTTAGAAGCAGAGATATCGAGGAAAACGCAATTTACCTTTACTCCACTAGTGGAAAATTTATGCCAAACTTTAAAAAAGTGACTATACCAAAAATACTTTTCGACATAAATGGAATTGAAAGGTAAAAGTATTCTTTTAATCCGATGCTTAGGAGCAAATATATGGAATAAAATTTATTTTGGATTCGATATCAACTGCACTTACGCCCTCTAGCGGCAAAATTGTGCACTGTAAAAAAAAATAAGACGAAATAACGGATCATGATTCGCATGTTTGAAGCTTCGTAATGCAAAAATAATTTTTCAAATCGGACTAATAGTTGCAGAGATATGGTGTCCACAGACTGACGGATAGATGGGCGGACAAACCGATAACATAAGCGCGACCTTTTTTTACAAAAGAGGTGCTGAAAAATAGGGGCAGTCTGGAGCGCCTCCCCTGATATCGGCAATGTGCCCCTTCCCCCTTTGGCTCGTATATCCGTTTTATTTCATTATGATTATCTATGAAAATGTACGTAGAATGTTGCACTCCGAAAGAGAAAATGCATAAACATGTGATTGTTTTCTTCTTTCGCACGTAAGCCGCACGTTTTGCAGATTTTTTAATGCAACGTATGTGGTATAAATATTAGTACTTATTAGAAATTCGTAAATTCCATCAAGATTGTATAATGACGGCATTCAGTACAAGAAAATGCGACGCATTTATTTCATTACTTAATAGATTCACAGCGGTGTCTCGAATATGTACCAAAATTGAAAAACAAAACAAAAAACAGTATTTACAATTCGAAAAAATCTTTTATATGTTGAAATGGATACAGAAGGAAATCCGCTTACTGTTTTTGTAAAGAGTACAGAAATCTTTTTCCGCATGTATTAATGTCGCCGGTACTGTATTCCTTTCGGCAAATTTTTGTTTAAAGGGAATTACTCCATCCAAACCAATATTTAAAATTTCGTTACGGTATCCATTACTAAATAAAAAAAAATGCTTGTTGTCTGGAATTAGTGTTCAGTAAAAATCGTTTCATACAATCTGTTGATATTTTTTTTAAAGTATATCAACAGATTGTATGAAACGTTTTTTTCATGTTTTTTTCATGTGTGCCTTATGAGCCGACGTCGCTTCTCATAAGGCACACATGAAAAACATCTGTTTCATTTCAGATCAATCTCACTGTGTGTTTAAATGTTTTTCATTTATTCAGTGAACTTCGAATGAAATAAAAAAAACACTAGACAGAGGATGATACTAATCAAAGAAGAAAAATAAAATTCGTTTTCCACGGCGAAGTCTGTTTTTGAAAACCCAGTAGCAAATTATTCATTAGAGCATTATAAAATACAGAATGCTTTCCGTCACGAATTAGTATTTTGTAAAAGCTTTCTGATATGTTTCGAAAGAAGTTCGTTTCTGCTTTAAAAATGGAAGAAAAATAAGTTTTCTTTCTGAGATGAATCTCATTGTGAGTTCAGGACATTTTGTTTGTTCAGCAAGATGCTTCGCTCTATTGAGAAGATAATGTTTTTACAATCATGTGAGAACCACACAAGATAAAAAAACATGAAATGGACTTAAAGAAGTCTTCAATACAGCTTGATGGAAATTTTTGACGTTGTGTCTCATAAAAAAAAATGCTTTTCTTCTTGTATCAGTTTTCTTTAGCATTCTGTACATTATCTTTATTCTTGGAAGTTTTTCGTTTCACAGACAAGTTCGAGTCTTGATGGAAAGCAAAGTAAAGAGAAAGTAAACAAACTAAACTTGAGGTAAGCAAGAAATTTTTTGTGAGGGCTTCCTGTCCTGCACAAAAAAAATAAATAAAAATAAATAAATACAGGTAGGCTCAGTTCTGATCGAGCCGTCAGTTTGGAACGTAGGACTACGACTTGCAGATCGGAGAGTTCAAATGAGCTAGTCGAGTATGGTTTCAAAACGTTTAATTAATTTGTTATAGCCAACGCAGGTCTACGATATAAGAAGTAGCTTACATAATTTTTACAAATAATGCCGGATACATTGCGAACACAAAGCAGATCGATACACGAATTACCCAAAGTGGTGCAATGTCTTCTTGGGCTTCTCTTGCCTCTTGTTTTGATTTTCTCCACTTTTCTTTGCGTTCATTCAGCGAATTCCGGAAATATTGTCGAAAATGTTAACCCGTTCACACGATAGTTATTAATAATTTTAGCTTAAACCACTGCTATATGTTTTATACATACACTGGTGTGCAAAAATTAAGGACGAAGAGGAGAAATGAGCATAACAGCGGATCGAGCAGGCAGAACGGACCGAAAGATCGCTCAGGAGATAGACTAGGGTCCGGTACGGTAGGGCATGCGCATATATGCAGCATGACATAGGGGCGGGGGGGGGGGGGGGGTAGTGTCGGAAGTGTATAAAGCACACGGGCAGTGTACGCTCAGAAATTCGATGAAAGCTATTGCACGGTGTACATCGGTTTGAACGACGTCGAGTTGCTGCCACCGTGTGATATGGCCAACAGGCAATCCAGTAGACGACATCTGGATGACTTTACCCGAGGTTGCGTCATTGGGAAGTTGGAAGAAGGTCGAAGTATAACTAGTGTGGCCGAGGAGTTCGGGATCGCTCACATCATCGTTTCACGAGCTTGGAGAGCATTTCAAACGACAGGAAGAGCTGTCCGAGAGTTTAGCAACTAGAAACCACGGCGGAGAACGACCGGTATATTGTCCTACAGGCGAGAAGAGACAGACGGCAGACAGCAGTAGAAATCGCAAGGCACATGCAACAGACAAGTGGACGTCCGTTATCGCGTTTTACCGTAGCCAGGAGGCTGCAGGAAGGTGGTCTATTTACACGACGACCATTACGGTATGTGCCATTAACGCCTGCTAATCGGAGACGGCGGTTTCTGTGGTGCCAGGAACACAAAAACTGGACACATCAACAATGGGGTCAAGTTTTCTTTACGGATGAGAGCCGATTTACTCTGACGAGCGATTCTGGACGTGTACACATCTGGAGAGAGCAGGGAACACGCAATCACACCTTCAGCATAATCGAAAGGGACCGCTTTGGAGGTGGCGGAGTTCTCGTTTGGGGCGGTATCATGCTTCCTTAGCCGCACTGACCTCCACATCTTCCAAGAAGGTTCAGTCACTGGTGGCCGCTATTGTGCCGAGGTTCTCCTATCTCACGTGCGTCTGCTTAGAGGTGCTGTGTGTCCTGAGTTCCTCTTCATGGACGACAGCGCTACACCTCATCGTACAGTGGTTTTCGCAAAGCTCGTTGGAGAGTGCAGATATTCAACGCATGGATTGGCCCTCAAGGTCCCCGAACCTAAATCCAATCGAACAGGTGTGCGACTTCTCGGCAGACGCTTGGCAGCACGTTACCAGCCGCCAGCAACGATTCCGTAGCTACGATTGGCGCTACAAGAGGAATGGGCCGCGATGCCGCAACTGCTCCTTAACAACCTCGTCCTCAGCATGGACAGACGTTGTAAATCCTGCAACGCAGTCAGGGGTGATCATATCCCCCACTAAAGACTGGATTTTTCTTGGCTGCCGCCTGTCACATGGACGTTTCTGTCTTCTGTCCAGTTGTGCTCGAAGCTACCTTTTCAATAAAGTGCCTTTGTATCCTTTGGATTCCTTGTTTGGACGGTTTTCCTCACTTGTTTATATTCTTACATCTTGGGGATCCTATGGTATGATTTGAGTCGATGTGGAGCACTTCTGCACGACGTTACATTCGAAAACCCGTCTCGTCTTACATTTTTGCACGCCAGTGTATTTGAATAGATCTCGTCGAGAGCGTTAAAACGATATCACGCACAGTCGTTTTGCACTCACGTCTGTGCAGATAAACAGCGATATTGTCAAAAGTGTTCACCGGTTCACAAGAAAATAATTTTTAAAATGTTCAGTTCAAACCCCTGCTTAAAGTTCTTCGTATATAATAGATCTCGTCGAGAGCTTTAGAACGATACCACGTACAGTCGTGTTGCGCTCACGGTTGCCGAGATAGACTGAGTCAAACGCGGCGACACACCCAGAAATATTGCATCACCTCCTCCGCGCACAGGGAGCGAGGAGAGCGTCGCGCGCACGACGTATTGCGCATTACACGAATTGGACTCCATGCTGTTTACGAATATGCTAACACGATTAGTGTGTGATAAGTATTTTCAACGCTATAATGATTTCAGTTGGGACTTATTTTTGTCACAGGCGGTCGGCCGTAAGTCGCCCCGCACTATCCGTGGAGTTAGACGTAGTCCTACGTCAAAAGGTTACTCAGCCAGCAAGGTCCCTGTTTTCGACGTAGAAAATTTTAGACATTTTTTGTTAAGTTTCTAGTATTCATCAAAAATTATCTGAGCTTTAAATATGAGCACTTAAGATAGAACTCAGAACGACGTGGTTTAACATTTCTATTAATATACATTTAACGTAGTTAAACTCACAACCTTCGTTCAGCTCACAGCTGTACATGCGGTACGAAGGTATGGCTTCTTATCCGTCTTCCGAAAAGCGACCGGTTTGGAACCATGGAGAGATACGGATAGGGTGCTTGTCTTACGACACCGGTTTCTTATTGGAACCCGTGGCACAAAATTGTGACGGCAGACAGCTTTTAACCAATTAAGATGGTCATGGTGGTAACCTTCCATCATCTAAGAATACTAAGAATATAAATTTATCTTCGTTTAACAGTAAAGAGAAGCCTAGAGTTAAATGAAATTTGTAAATTTTGTCATATGATGAAAATAAATAACAGCTGTACATTGAGGGGGATTCCGAAAAAAAAAAAAAAAAAAAAACCCACCGAATTTATATGAAGTTAAAATTTTAGTTCTCAAGGTCTCGAAATCCAAAGTTTCACATTTTGTTTCTTTCATCATTATTTAAATTGAAATGCGTTCAATAACAATAAGCAAGAATATGAATCAAAATATCGGTTATTCTTTTTGAAACCATATAAAAAAACATATTTCCATAGCAAAATTTTATTTAGAAAACGTGTTGGAACCATTACAGAAGTTTTTCCGCTTTGTTGCTATGGAACAAATAATTGCGTTGTAAACGTACTGTGACGTGTCTGCTACGCAGGACACACACATGAGATAAAGGCAGATAGCAGTGAGGCATACGTCAGCGTAGTTCAGTTGTGAGAGCGACTTATTCCGGAATGAGGGGACCCGGATTCAATGCCCGGCGTGGACAAAAATGACGGAGAAATTTACTTCGACATAGTACACGAAAACATTGTACGATTTAAGACCGTTCTGCATCAACATTTGTGACAAGGTGCTGTAAGGCCAGCCTAGTTATATCTCGCTTCCGAGCCAGAAGCTTGCAGCGGTTTCCCCTATAGTGGTTTGCAACGTATCTTACTAATTTAAACAAGTTCTTTAGCTGTATGAGGCAAGACTCCGCCTCGTCTTTACTATCACATCTGGCAATCACGGCACCTAGAAGGCGTTCTTGCTTTAACAACTTAGGCACAAATGAGTTCACATTGCGATTAACAAAATCTTCATCAGGATACTCCAGCGAGTTGTCAGGCTCTGCGCAGGCAGGGAAGAGCCCACTTGACCACTCGCTCCTCCTTTCTCCGCGTCCACCGCGAGACTCTGCTCGTCCAGCGATTGGGGAAACGTTCCCTTCTGAACGTTTCCCCAACCGCTCCCTGGGTTTTCGCCTGGAATTAAATTCACCAACTGGCGCGGACTCAAGCTGGTTCCATTCCACGTGAATTACTCGAAGATCGTGTTTTCCATCGACTCTTCTCCGAACGAAATAGAGGCAGAAATTCCGTACAAAACCAATACCACAAGTATACACACTTCCCGTAGTACATTCCTATTCTGACGATTCCTGGAAGCTACCTTTCCGAACGTGAATACTAGCTTGACGGTGGGCTTCTACAATAC
Organism: Macrothele yani; assembly: GCA_039090855.1. Lineage (NCBI taxonomy): Eukaryota > Metazoa > Arthropoda > Arachnida > Araneae > Macrothelidae > Macrothele > Macrothele yani. Next base: position 18,066,827 of record CM077029.1, read on the forward strand.
CAAGAGGTCTCCAGCTTCTTGTCCTTTGTCCTTTCGCGTTATTAACATTTTGATCTTCTGATGCCAAACCTGTGTTTACCGAAATGGTATCAAGTTCCTGTCTCTTTTCATATAAAGAATGCTCTTTGCGCTTTTACCAAAATGGCAAATACGAAATTTTCATTGTCACTGTACGTGGAGGTCCACTAATTATTCATATTATGTATATTTTTTGCATTTTGATAATTAAATAGCGAAAATCCTCGAAATACGTGGCGTCAGTGAATAAACAAATACATAGCTCTTTCCACGTTTTAGAAACACACAGTAACCAAAAAATGTTTATTTAGTCACCGCCGGGGAATTGAACTCCGGTGCTGACCACCAGATGGAGACGTCTCAGTGGCTGAGGCCATCTTACAGATTTATGATGTCAGAAGCAGACAAGGAAACCGACATAGCGCCGTGAATTGTTGGCCACCGTGGTGTAAGGGTAACGCGCTCGGCTAGATATCGAAAGACCCAGGATTAAATTCCCCGGCGGTGACCGAATAGCAATATTTCGGTAGCTGTGTGTTGCTAAAACGTGGAAAGAGCGATGTATTTGTTTAATTAAATAGTTATTTAATTTATTGCTACCGTTAAAGTAATGATACGATCACTGCAAAATATTTTGTGCTGTAGGTAACAGACACAACTGAACACCACAGAGCTCAACTCACTGTCAAAACTGAGCAAACAAAAAGTGCTACCACCTCAAAAAATATTTCTCTTGAAAAGACTAAGAACGTCCTATAGTATATCAATTTAGAAACACTTTTGTTGAGGTGTTACCACCTTCAAAATAGTTTGTTCGCATTATTGCCACTAGACAAATAGTGCCGCTGAAATGAATCATTGCCACTTCGCCATTAATAAAAAGTATATTCGGCAGTCTCCACGAAAAAATCTCTGTCAAAAGGTTTCGAGACAAAGTGATGCCATTTAAAAAAAATGTGTTTCTCATTCGTTGTGATAATCCCGCTTCCTGGCTCTTCATGTTTGTCGAAATGCCATTTTATTCCGCAAAAAAAAAAAAAACCAAAAAAAAAAAAACGTTTTGGTGAGGAAATACCTCTATGGCACCATCAGGAAAGAAAATTGTATTTAAAACTAATTTTAAGTAATACAATCTCCTGCATCTGATTACAATTTAATTGGTATGGAGCAGCGGTATTATCTTTCAAAAGTCTACGAAGACTCTGATTTTTTTATTATTTATCGAAATTAAAGGATGACCTGTAATGCTTTTCTAAGGTACTTACAGAATTTAGAAAGGACAGGAAATTAAAAAAAATGAAAGCTATCCATCAAAGTTATTAGTTATGTTTAAAAAGAAGAGAGAGAGTTTTGCAATGCAATGGTACATTTTCAAGTAATTTGCAATCTGTCTCTATATCATTCCAATCAGAATATCATCAGCTCTGCAGGTATATGCTTAATAAAAGGATTTTGACAAAGCCACAAAAATATTATTGATTTAAATACTCATTCCAAATTTATTAAGATGATAAAAAACTTTTAAGTAACTTTCGATCATTCACAGATAAAAGGTGAAGAAATATTTTAAATTAACCATATTTAAAGTGCACTTGATTGAATTTTCGATGATAGCCAGTGAAATCACATTCTTTTTCTTTGAACATTGGTAAGTTAATAAGTAAAATATTAAGTAGGGAAAATGTAATATGCGTTAAACCACAATGCGATTCGAAATATCTGTTTAGATTGACATATATTTTTCAGAGACGACTAAATAAAACATATAAAATTGTTAATGGGAATTGAAAATGCGCCCCAAATAAGTTAGATTTATATTTCATCATTCATATACTTTCCTCACTTTTCCATCTTTTTTTACGGAAAAAATTAGAATTGTAATCAGCATAATGTCCTACCGCAGTGCAATCCATGGTAGAGCGTAGGAAAAGGATAATGAATTACTGACTCTGTGTGAGCAGTATATTTCTTAGAACAAAATCAATGCTAACAAGTGTCATACACCGATGAACCATTACATTATGACCACGGACCTAACAAGCTGTAGCAGCCTCCCCGGTGGCGCAGTGGTCTAAGCGATGGCCTCTGATCATTCGTCCGAAAGGGGACCGGGTTCGAATCCCGGTTCAGGCATGGATGTTGTGTTTGTCTTACGGCACTGGCTCTCTCCCTTCCCTGGAACCAGTGACCCTAAATTAGGGACGCGCGAATGTTTCACAGCCCATTGAGTTGCTCACAGTGGTCGTTAAACCTCCAATCAAAAAAAAAAAAAAAAAAAAAAAAAGCTGTAGGACTCCATTTAGCCCGCAAAACAGCGGCCACTCGGCGAGACATGGATTCGATGAGGTGGTGATAGGCATCCTGGGGTATCTGGCAACATAATGTCAACAGCAGGTCCTCTAGTTCCCGTACATTTCGGGGTGGTTGTGATTTAGCGCTAACACGCTTTTCCAAGTCGAACCACAAATGTTCGATTGGGTTCGTGTCAGGTGAATTTGGAGGCCAGGGCATTAACAGAAAGTCACCACCATGTTTCTCGAACCACTCCTTGACGATTCTGGCAGTGTGGCATATCGCATTATCTTATTGGTAATGGCCATCACCAGCAGGGAACACTTGCCATGAATGGGTGAACTTGGTCCGCAACAATGTTCTGATACCTGGCAGCAGTCAGGGATTGTGCGATCGGGAGAATGGGGCCTAAAGTGTGCAACGAAAACATCGCCCACAGCATAACACCGCCGCTGCCGGTCGGTTTCAGCCCAACAGTGCATCCAGATGCCATGGCCTCCTTTGGTAATCGGTGTATCCACGCTCGGCCGTCTTCGTGATGAACCAGGAATCTTGATTCGTTAGACCAGGCCATTTTCTTTCCATCATCCACGGTCCAATCACGATGATCTTGGACCCATTTCATGCGTTGTTGGCGATGACGTGCAGTGATCATGGGGATCCGGCTGGGTCTTCGGCTACGCAGGCCCATGCGCAGAAGGCTGCGATAAACTGTGTGCTGTGACACATTGCCCTGATCACCACTGTTGTAAATGCTGGTAATTTGTCGCACTGTGGTCCTGCGGTCACTGTGAACAATGCGCGAAGGTCTCCGCTCCCCGCTGGCATTAATGAGCTGCAAACGACGGTTCGTCTTTTGGCCATCTGCGCACCACTTTTAGTACGTCCTCACTACAGCGTCACGTGAACAATCCACAAGCCACGCCCTTCCCGAGATCTTAGTTCCGAGGCTCCGTGCCATCACAATTTGTCCTTTATCAAACTCCGATAAATCTGTAGGTTTTTCCCATTCTGACTTCGAACACTCTACTAACCGAAAGCCGGTCCTCGGGTTGTACATATACTGCTCTGTGAACTTCACCTGCACCACCGTTCGGTCTCCAGGCGCGCTCATTTCTCTAGGCTGGGGGTGGTCATAATGTAATGGCTTATCCGTGTACATCGGGTCGTTGCTGTACCGTAACACTGTTACGTAGGACCTACTGCGATACGAATCCAACATTTTTTAAACTAAGTTTCACGCGAATTCTGACTAAATGCAGCTCTGGACCTTTCCCTGTGTCCACTAAAATTTACAACTAAGACATAAGTAATAGAATGGTCACAAAACAACAATTCCTAAAACAAAATGTCGTTCTTACACCACCTGAAACTGCAATTTAGCACAAAAATTTAGATAACACTCACATGCTTGACCTTAAATCTGAATAATGTTTCTAATCTGACATAGAAAGTTTGGCGTATTCTCTAATTTGACCTCCCTTTTGAGTTCCTGTATTCTTAAGTAAATTTAGTTTATTCTCGTTAAACGTTTTTTAAGTTTAACACCACATTTTCTTCCTTGACGAATTTAACTTTGGCAACTCCTGACATCATAGCAGGAGGCAATGACGCAGTTGAGATACATAATGAGTCTCAAAAGATAAGAGCTGCTCTTTGGAATGTTTAGGGGCACACTATTTTTTGGTTGTAATATGTTTTGCTAGGCTCGATGGTGTTGCTGCTCATTATGTTATCCGATACTATCTTTTCGGAGTTCAAAATGTTTCATGCTCAACGTTTTGTCACTTGTGAGTGTTAAAAACGGAGAGCACAGTTGTATGCTGCTGACTGTTGAAGTGTGGAGACGATTGTGCTACTTGCATATTTGTTGTGAACAAGCTATTGTTACAAACATTCAAAATTTAACTATTATTGTACAAAGTTCAGATCTGTGTATGAAAAGCACCAGGATACATTACAGCAATATTACTGAAGTCAAGCATTATACTCAACACAGTTAAAAGTACCAGAGATGGATTTAGGGGTTCTATAGGGGATATAGCCTTGGGGCCCTCCACTACCAAGATCCGAAGATGTATGCCTGGGAAAATAATAGAAAGTGAGAGAGATAGAGGTTTATAAAATAGTTTTACTATAAATAGTCTTGTATGATGTCTACTTGGTCAGAAACAGAGGCTGAAAGACGAACAGATTGCAAGCCATTGTCTCACAAAAGTAAAGGTTTCATGTCGCTGGTTACAGTGGGGTCGGAGAGACAGTTTAACCTTTTTCACTACCATTCGTCAGCACCTTCCAACTTGCACTGGGAATCGTTAATGGTCTAAGACCCCTGTGGCTTAACAATGCATAAAAAAAGATATACTAAGAAAATTATACAATGCTGAATCATTAGAAAATCAAAGACAAAATACAGGAATCTTAAGCTTTGAACTCGTGTTCTTGTGAGAACAATGGAAATACAGTGACTTGTTGCGAAAACTCTGCAGATAATTTATGTGCTTGAAGAATGCACTACGTATTAATTATCGCAAGCATATAGCTACAGTTTCGGTGTTTAACGGTCTCCTTAATTATTCCCCGTCGTAAGTTCTTTGGGGGTAGAACAGATGTCTTTGCCTAGGAGTCCACTAAAGCCTTAATTCTGCCCTGAACTGTATGCACTGCTTTAACGAGCACAAAACAGTTTAAAGAACATACGAAGTGAAATGTGATGAGAAACAAAGTGAATAAAGGGCAACGCATGCAGTCACTGAATATATCGCCTTGTTATATGGAGCTAATTTTGCCAACAAATGATGTATTCATGGGGAAAACCTGACCTCCATTGCATGTAAAAATTTATACTACATTTTCTACAGTCAGTGCCATATTACTCGGTAGGCAATCAAGCGGGCGCTCATTCTGTTGGGAATGGTATCTTCTTTTCTTCTTCTGCGATGTTACTCAAGTGTAGTGGGATACACTAAATGGAGTTTTACACAGGATATTCAATCCAATTGCACGTCCTCAAGCACTGTACACAAAGAAGATAAGCTGCATACGTGGAACACTTGGCACAGTTGTTGTTCGCTCAAACACACATCGTTGAAGCTTCGCACGCTCACTAAGAATGAACATACAGACTGAATGACAGATCGTTGCACAAGACGAACACACCGCTGAACTATTGTTCCTCATATAGACACTCAACCTCAGCTTCGCGCCTTTGCTGCTCATACTCTGTCAGCACCGTCCACGTTTGTGGACTGATGGACATCCACACACACTTATCTACCAGTGATTCGTTGTTAACGAGCTATAGCATCTGACGTTCATCTGCTCTGGAAGACTTCACTGGCCTGCACAGTCCCGCTGGCGCTGTTCAGATTGCCATGACATGGGCTGGACAAGAAGGAATCCCGTTTGAAAATGTTTCCTTTCTGCGTTTGTCTACTGTACGCTTCTCGAAGACGGTTTTATTTCTGTATATATGGACGAGTCAAAAATTTCCAATAAATCTTCGTAATCGCCGAAAGATTTTAACACCAACCCATTCGTCTGGGATCTAGGAACGATGTTGCCTGCACCAGTTGAAGTGAGATCTCCTGTGAGATGTGGTTAGCGCGACACAAACCATGGGTTGTCTGGTGTAAAGGACAACTGCATTAAGTCTTTGCTATACCGTTTGCCTTGATACCGTAGTCCCAGTGGCGCCGGAGAGCTCCTAAAAGGCAATTTGCAGACTATATAAGACCTATGACGTTGTTCGTTTGAAGCAACATAAAGGTCTGACGCGGTGTCGTGCGCCTTGGACGGCCTTGTCTAGACTTCCGTGACACTTCACCGGTGTTGTTGAATTGCTGCCATAAACGTGAAACTACTGTTTGGTGAATATTCTAGTCCATAGTGACCTGAACCTGAGACTTGCATGCTTCTAGTCGCCCTATTGCTCGCCAAAGTAAAGCGTCAGATATTTGTGTATGAGACAAAAGGAAGCTGTTTTCAGCCACAGGAACGCTTATTACACACGCTGTTAACGAGAAATACTACTGTCGTTCCTCGTTGGCACGTAACTCAATTAACATATGAAGCAGCATTTTGCTCACTGATACGCAAATTTCACTGCGAACATTTGTTTCTTGAGTTCACTTTGATGTGTCCTGTGAACATAGTAATATTTCTTTGAGCGCTTTGGTTTATTTGTCCGGTTTTGTTTTCCGGACATTAATTTTGGTCACCAGTGTATATCCAAACCTGGATGAGCAATGGGTGCTTGAAGTTACGGGGAAACATCGAATTGCTTAGATCAATACAAATCTGAAAGGTATGTATTTAGATTCCTATCTGCTTAGCTTAAGTTGCTTGGAACCTCATTGCCCTTGGAGATGCAACGGTATCGTGCTCGAAAGGTAACTGGAAGACGCTGATTCGGTTCTCGATCCAATGCAATGGACTTTTAAAGTTTTCTGAAGAGATAGTAACATGGGAAATAGTGAAAATACACCCTTGCTCCAAAAACGACATTATTATTGCCTTCTTTGTATTTGTGAAGAGTTATTTCTTCAGGGAGATTTATTTCCTATAGTTATGTGTGACCTTAATGTTTGCTGAACCCCTGATCTTCGAGCAATACGAGTGATTGTGGAGAGTTTTTTTTTCAAATGATTTATTGGACATGACAAACAGGCAGGCATAAACAAGATGCAGATATTTCACAGTAACAAGTACAATCATATATGGTTTACAGCATGCCAAATTATCAATTTACACAGATATAGCCAATGTTGATCATGTAACACATTGCGAACAAGTATACATCAAACATGGATTTTTCAGTATGCTAAATGACTAATGTACACAGATAACCAGTGTTGGACAAATAACACATTGAAAGCCAGTGCCGAAAGACAAACACAAACATCCAGGCCTCACACGTGATTCAAACCCCGACCCAGCTAGGGCGAATGGTCAGAAGCCATCGCCTTAGACCACTGTAAGGCATTTTCGTTTTACATGCGCAAACAATAAACGGTATCGTGTATTTGGATACGCTCGAAAATTTTCTCTTTCAACAACTGAACGATGATTACCATGAAGAAAGCATTCACTTTCAACAAGACGGTGCACCACCTCACTACTGTACAGATATCCGGGATTTCCTCAATAAACGTTTCCCAGACCAATGGATTGGTCTTCTTGGTCTTCCGACTGGACAGTTCTCGACTTTTTCCTATGGAGTTTCATTAAAGGTCTAGTGTTTGGTCAAGATTACCTGCAAATCTCGCTGAGCCGACGCGGCGGGGCAGTGGTCTAAGCGATGGATTATGATCATTCGTCCGAAAGGGGTCTGGGTTCGAATCCAGTCAGACATGGATGTTGTATTTGTCTTTCAGTACTGTCTCTCACCCTTCCCTGGAACCAGTGGATCTAAATTAGGGACGGGCGACTGCTTATAGCCCATTGAGTTGCTCACAGTGGTCGTTAAACCTCCAATCAAAAAAAAAAAAAAAAAAAAAAGCTGTAGGACTCCATTTAGCCCGAAAACAGCGGCCACTCGGCGAGACATGGATTCGATGAGGTGGTGATAGGCATCCTGGGGTATCTGGCAACATAATGTCAACAGCAGGTCCTCTAGTTCCCGTACATTTCGGGGTGGTTGTGATTTAGCGCTAACACGCTTTTCCAAGTCGAACCACAAATGTTCGATTGGGTTCGTGTCAGGTGAATTTGGAGGCCAGGGCATTAACAGAAAGTCACCACCATGTTTCTCGAACCACTCCTTGACGATTCTGGCAGTGTGGCATATCGCATTATCTTATTGGTAATGGCCATCACCAGCAGGGAACACTTGCCATGAATGGGTGAACTTGGTCCGCAACAATGTTCTGATACCTGGCAGCAGTCAGGGATTGTGCGATCGGGAGAATGGGGCCTAAAGTGTGCAACGAAAACATCGCCCACAGCATAACACCGCCGCTGCCGGTCGGTTTCAGCCCAACAGTGCATCCAGATGCCATAGCCTCCTTTGGTAATCGGTGTATCCACGCTCGGCCGTCTTCGTGATGAACCAGGAATCTTGATTCGTTAGACCAGGCCATTTTCTTTCCATCATCCACGGTCCAATCACGATGATCTTGGACCCATTTCATGCGTTGTTGGCGATGACGTGCAGTGATCATGGGGATCCGGCTGGGTCTTCGGCTACGCAGGCCCATGCGCAGAAGGCTGCGATAAACTGTGTGCTGTGACACATTGCCCTGATCACCACTGTTGTAAATGCTGGTAATTTGTCGCACTGTGGTCCTGCGGTCACTGTGAACAATGCGCGAAGGTCTCCGCTCCCCGCTGGCATTAATGAGCTGCAAACGACGGTTCGTCTTTTGGCCATCTGCGCACCACTTTTAGTACGTCCTCACTACAGCGTCACGTGAACAATCCACAAGCCACGCCCTTCCCGAGATCTTAGTTCCGAGGCTCCGTGCCATCACAATTTGTCCTTTATCAAACTCCGATAAATCTGTAGGTTTTTCCCATTCTGACTTCGAACACTCTACTAACCGAAAGCCGGTCCTCGGGTTGTATATACTGCTCTGTGAACTTCACCTGCACCACCGTTCGGTCTCCAGGCGCGCTCATTTCTCTAGGCTGGGGGTGGTCATAATGTAATGGCTTATCCGTGTACATCGGGTCGTTGCTGTACCGTAACACTGTTACGTAGGACCTACTGCGATACGAATCCAACATTTTTTAAACTAAGTTTCACGCGAATTCTGACTAAATGCAGCTCTGGACCTTTCCCTGTGTCCACTAAAATTTACAACTAAGACATAAGTAATAGAATGGTCACAAAACAACAATTCCTAAAACAAAATGTCGTTCTTACACCACCTGAAACTGCAATTTAGCACAAAAATTTAGATAACACTCACATGCTTGACCTTAAATCTGAATAATGTTTCTAATCTGACATAGAAAGTTTGGCGTATTCTCTAATTTGACCTCCCTTTTGAGTTCCTGTATTCTTAAGTAAATTTAGTTTATTCTCGTTAAACGTTTTTTAAGTTTAACACCACATTTTCTTCCTTGACGAATTTAACTTTGGCAACTCCTGACATCATAGCAGGAGGCAATGACGCAGTTGAGATACATAATGAGTCTCAAAAGATAAGAGCTGCTCTTTGGAATGTTTAGGGGCACACTATTTTTTGGTTGTAATATGTTTTGCTAGGCTCGATGGTGTTGCTGCTCATTATGTTATCCGATACTATCTTTTCGGAGTTCAAAATGTTTCATGCTCAACGTTTTGTCACTTGTGAGTGTTAAAAACGGAGAGCACAGTTGTATGCTGCTGACTGTTGAAGTGTGGAGACGATTGTGCTACTTGCATATTTGTTGTGAACAAGCTATTGTTACAAACATTCAAAATTTAACTATTATTGTACAAAGTTCAGATCTGTGTATGAAAAGCACCAGGATACATTACAGCAATATTACTGAAGTCAAGCATTATACTCAACACAGTTAAAAGTACCAGAGATGGATTTAGGGGTTCTATAGGGGATATAGCCTTGGGGCCCTCCACTACCAAGATCCGAAGATGTATGCCTGGGAAAATAATAGAAAGTGAGAGAGATAGAGGTTTATAAAATAGTTTTACTATAAATAGTCTTGTATGATGTCTACTTGGTCAGAAACAGAGGCTGAAAGACGAACAGATTGCAAGCCATTGTCTCACAAAAGTAAAGGTTTCATGTCGCTGGTTACAGTGGGGTCGGAGAGACAGTTTAACCTTTTTCACTACCATTCGTCAGCACCTTCCAACTTGCACTGGGAATCGTTAATGGTCTAAGACCCCTGTGGCTTAACAATGCATAAAAAAGATATACTAAGAAAATTATACAATGCTGAATCATTAGAAAATCAAAGACAAAATACAGGAATCTTAAGCTTTGAACTCGTGTTCTTGTGAGAACAATGGAAATACAGTGACTTGTTGCGAAAACTCTGCAGATAATTTATGTGCTTGAAGAATGCACTACGTATTAATTATCGCAAGCATATAGCTACAGTTTCGGTGTTTAACGGTCTCCTTAATTATTCCCCGTCGTAAGTTCTTTGGGGGTAGAACAGATGTCTTTGCCTAGGAGTCCACTAAAGCCTTAATTCTGCCCTGAACTGTATGCACTGCTTTAACGAGCACAAAACAGTTTAAAGAACATACGAAGTGAAATGTGATGAGAAACAAAGTGAATAAAGGGCAACGCATGCAGTCACTGAATATATCGCCTTGTTATATGGAGCTAATTTTGCCAACAAATGATGTATTCATGGGGAAAACCTGACCTCCATTGCATGTAAAAATTTATACTACATTTTCTACAGTCAGTGCCATATTACTCGGTAGGCAATCAAGCGGGCGCTCATTCTGTTGGGAATGGTATCTTCTTTTCTTCTTCTGCGATGTTACTCAAGTGTAGTGGGATACACTAAATGGAGTTTTACACAGGATATTCAATCCAATTGCACGTCCTCAAGCACTGTACACAAAGAAGATAAGCTGCATACGTGGAACACTTGGCACAGTTGTTGTTCGCTCAAACACACATCGTTGAAGCTTCGCACGCTCACTAAGAATGAACATACAGACTGAATGACAGATCGTTGCACAAGACGAACACACCGCTGAACTATTGTTCCTCATATAGACACTCAACCTCAGCTTCGCGCCTTTGCTGCTCATACTCTGTCAGCACCGTCCACGTTTGTGGACTGATGGACATCCACACACACTTATCTACCAGTGATTCGTTGTTGACGGGCTATAGCATCTGACGTTCATCTGCTCTGGAAGACTTCACTGGCCTGCACAGTCCCGCTGGCGCTGTTCAGATTGCCATGACATGGGCTGGACAAGAAGGAATCCCGTTTGAAAATGTTTCCTTTCTGCGTTTGTCTACTGTACGCTTCTCGAAGACGGTTTTATTTCTGTATATATGGACGAGTCAAAAATTTCCAATAAATCTTCGTAATCGCCGAAAGATTTTAACACCAACCCATTCGTCTGGGATCTAGGAACGATGTTGCCTGCACCAGTTGAAGTGAGATCTCCTGTGAGATGTGGTTAGCGCGACACAAACCATGGGTTGTCTGGTGTAAAGGACAACTGCATTAAGTCTTTGCTATACCGTTTGCCTTGATACCGTAGTCCCAGTGGCGCCGGAGAGCTCCTAAAAGGCAATTTGCAGACTATATAAGACCTATGACGTTGTTCGTTTGAAGCAACATAAAGGTCTGACGCGGTGTCGTGCGCCTTGGACGGCCTTGTCTAGACTTCCGTGACACTTCACCGGTGTTGTTGAATTGCTGCCATAAACGTGAAACTACTGTTTGGTGAATATTCTAGTCCATAGTGACCTGAACCTGAGACTTGCATGCTTCTAGTCGCCCTATTGCTCGCCAAAGTAAAGCGTCAGATATTTGTGTATGAGACAAAAGGAAGCTGTTTTCAGCCACAGGAACGCTTATTACACACGCTGTTAACGAGAAATACTACTGTCGTTCCTCGTTGGCACGTAACTCAATTAACATATGAAGCAGCATTTTGCTCACTGATACGCAAATTTCACTGCGAACATTTGTTTCTTGAGTTCACTTTGATGTGTCCTGTGAACATAGTAATATTTCTTTGAGCGCTTTGGTTTATTTGTCCGGTTTTGTTTTCCGGACATTAATTTTGGTCACCAGTGTATATCCAAACCTGGATGAGCAATGGGTGCTTGAAGTTACGGGGAAACATCGAATTGCTTAGATCAATACAAATCTGAAAGGTATGTATTTAGATTCCTATCTGCTTAGCTTAAGTTGCTTGGAACCTCATTGCCCTTGGAGATGCAACGGTATCGTGCTCGAAAGGTAACTGGAAGACGCTGATTCGGTTCTCGATCCAATGCAATGGACTTTTAAAGTTTTCTGAAGAGATAGTAACATGGGAAATAGTGAAAATACACCCTTGCTCCAAAAACGACATTATTATTGCCTTCTTTGTATTTGTGAAGAGTTATTTCTTCAGGGAGATTTATTTCCTATAGTTATGTGTGACCTTAATGTTTGCTGAACCCCTGATCTTCGAGCAATACGAGTGATTGTGGAGAGTTTTTTTTTTCAAATGATTTATTGGACATGACAAACAGGCAGGCATAAACAAGATGCAGATATTTCACAGTAACAAGTACAATCATATATGGTTTACAGCATGCCAAATTGTCAATTTACACAGATATAGCCAATGTTGATCATGTAACACATTGCGAACAAGTATACATCAAACATGGATTTTTCAGTATGCTAAATGACTAATGTACACAGATAACCAGTGTTGGACAAATAACACATTGAAAGCCAGTGCCGAAAGACAAACACAAACATCCAGGCCTCACACGTGATTCAAACCCCGACCCAGCTAGGGCGAATGGTCAGAAGCCATCGCCTTAGACCACTGTAAGGCATTTTCGTTTTACATGCGCAAACAATAAACGGTATCGTGTATTTGGATACGCTCGAAAATTTTCTCTTTCAACAACTGAACGATGATTACCATGAAGAAAGCATTCACTTTCAACAAGACGGTGCACCACCTCACTACTGTACAGATATCCGGGATTTCCTCAATAAACGTTTCCCAGACCAATGGATTGGTCTTCTTGGTCTTCCGACTGGACAGTTCTCGACTTTTTCCTATGGAGTTTCATTAAAGGTCTAGTGTTTGGTCAAGATTACCTGCAAATCTCGCTGAGCCGACGCGGCGGGGCAGTGGTCTAAGCGATGGATTATGATCATTCGTCCGAAAGGGGTCTGGGTTCGAATCCAGTCAGACATGGATGTTGTATTTGTCTTTCAGTACTGTCTCTCACCCTTCCCTGGAACCAGTGGATCTAAATTAGGGACGGGCGACTGCTTATAGCCCATTGAGTTGCTCACAGTGGTCGTTAAACCTCCAATCAAAAAAAAAAAAAAAAAAAAAGCTGTAGGACTCCATTTAGCCCGCAAAACAGCGGCCACTCGGCGAGACATGGATTCGATGAGGTGGTGATAGGCATCCTGGGGTATCTGGCAACATAATGTCAACAGCAGGTCCTCTAGTTCCCGTACATTTCGGGGTGGTTGTGATTTAGCGCTAACACGCTTTTCCAAGTCGAACCACAAATGTTCGATTGGGTTCGTGTCAGGTGAATTTGGAGGCCAGGGCATTAACAGAAAGTCACCACCATGTTTCTCGAACCACTCCTTGACGATTCTGGCAGTGTGGCATATCGCATTATCTTATTGGTAATGGCCATCACCAGCAGGGAACACTTGCCATGAATGGGTGAACTTGGTCCGCAACAATGTTCTGATACCTGGCAGCAGTCAGGGATTGTGCGATCGGGAGAATGGGGCCTAAAGTGTGCAACGAAAACATCGCCCACAGCATAACACCGCCGCTGCCGGTCGGTTTCAGCCCAACAGTGCATCCAGATGCCATAGCCTCCTTTGGTAATCGGTGTATCCACGCTCGGCCGTCTTCGTGATGAACCAGGAATCTTGATTCGTTAGACCAGGCCATTTTCTTTCCATCATCCACGGTCCAATCACGATGATCTTGGACCCATTTCATGCGTTGTTGGCGATGACGTGCAGTGATCATGGGGATCCGGCTGGGTCTTCGGCTACGCAGGCCCATGCGCAGAAGGCTGCGATAAACTGTGTGCTGTGACACATTGCCCTGATCACCACTGTTGTAAATGCTGGTAATTTGTCGCACTGTGGTCCTGCGGTCACTGTGAACAATGCGCGAAGGTCTCCGCTCCCCGCTGGCATTAATGAGCTGCAAACGACGGTTCGTCTTTTGGCCATCTGCGCACCACTTTTAGTACGTCCTCACTACAGCGTCACGTGAACAATCCACAAGCCACGCCCTTCCCGAGATCTTAGTTCCGAGGCTCCGTGCCATCACAATTTGTCCTTTATCAAACTCCGATAAATCTGTAGGTTTTTCCCATTCTGACTTCGAACACTCTACTAACCGAAAGCCGGTCCTCGGGTTGTATATACTGCTCTGTGAACTTCACCTGCACCACCGTTCGGTCTCCAGGCGCGCTCATTTCTCTAGGCTGGGGGTGGTCATAATGTAATGGCTTATCCGTGTACATCGGGTCGTTGCTGTACCGTAACACTGTTACGTAGGACCTACTGCGATACGAATCCAACATTTTTTAAACTAAGTTTCACGCGAATTCTGACTAAATGCAGCTCTGGACCTTTCCCTGTGTCCACTAAAATTTACAACTAAGACATAAGTAATAGAATGGTCACAAAACAACAATTCCTAAAACAAAATGTCGTTCTTACACCACCTGAAACTGCAATTTAGCACAAAAATTTAGATAACACTCACATGCTTGACCTTAAATCTGAATAATGTTTCTAATCTGACATAGAAAGTTTGGCGTATTCTCTAATTTGACCTCCCTTTTGAGTTCCTGTATTCTTAAGTAAATTTAGTTTATTCTCGTTAAACGTTTTTTAAGTTTAACACCACATTTTCTTCCTTGACGAATTTAACTTTGGCAACTCCTGACATCATAGCAGGAGGCAATGACGCAGTTGAGATACATAATGAGTCTCAAAAGATAAGAGCTGCTCTTTGGAATGTTTAGGGGCACACTATTTTTTGGTTGTAATATGTTTTGCTAGGCTCGATGGTGTTGCTGCTCATTATGTTATCCGATACTATCTTTTCGGAGTTCAAAATGTTTCATGCTCAACGTTTTGTCACTTGTGAGTGTTAAAAACGGAGAGCACAGTTGTATGCTGCTGACTGTTGAAGTGTGGAGACGATTGTGCTACTTGCATATTTGTTGTGAACAAGCTATTGTTACAAACATTCAAAATTTAACTATTATTGTACAAAGTTCAGATCTGTGTATGAAAAGCACCAGGATACATTACAGCAATATTACTGAAGTCAAGCATTATACTCAACACAGTTAAAAGTACCAGAGATGGATTTAGGGGTTCTATAGGGGATATAGCCTTGGGGCCCTCCACTACCAAGATCCGAAGATGTATGCCTGGGAAAATAATAGAAAGTGAGAGAGATAGAGGTTTATAAAATAGTTTTACTATAAATAGTCTTGTATGATGTCTACTTGGTCAGAAACAGAGGCTGAAAGACGAACAGATTGCAAGCCATTGTCTCACAAAAGTAAAGGTTTCATGTCGCTGGTTACAGTGGGGTCGGAGAGACAGTTTAACCTTTTTCACTACCATTCGTCAGCACCTTCCAACTTGCACTGGGAATCGTTAATGGTCTAAGACCCCTGTGGCTTAACAATGCATAAAAAAGATATACTAAGAAAATTATACAATGCTGAATCATTAGAAAATCAAAGACAAAATACAGGAATCTTAAGCTTTGAACTCGTGTTCTTGTGAGAACAATGGAAATACAGTGACTTGTTGCGAAAACTCTGCAGATAATTTATGTGCTTGAAGAATGCACTACGTATTAATTATCGCAAGCATATAGCTACAGTTTCGGTGTTTAACGGTCTCCTTAATTATTCCCCGTCGTAAGTTCTTTGGGGGTAGAACAGATGTCTTTGCCTAGGAGTCCACTAAAGCCTTAATTCTGCCCTGAACTGTATGCACTGCTTTAACGAGCACAAAACAGTTTAAAGAACATACGAAGTGAAATGTGATGAGAAACAAAGTGAATAAAGGGCAACGCATGCAGTCACTGAATATATCGCCTTGTTATATGGAGCTAATTTTGCCAACAAATGATGTATTCATGGGGAAAACCTGACCTCCATTGCATGTAAAAATTTATACTACATTTTCTACAGTCAGTGCCATATTACTCGGTAGGCAATCAAGCGGGCGCTCATTCTGTTGGGAATGGTATCTTCTTTTCTTCTTCTGCGATGTTACTCAAGTGTAGTGGGATACACTAAATGGAGTTTTACACAGGATATTCAATCCAATTGCACGTCCTCAAGCACTGTACACAAAGAAGATAAGCTGCATACGTGGAACACTTGGCACAGTTGTTGTTCGCTCAAACACACATCGTTGAAGCTTCGCACGCTCACTAAGAATGAACATACAGACTGAATGACAGATCGTTGCACAAGACGAACACACCGCTGAACTATTGTTCCTCATATAGACACTCAACCTCAGCTTCGCGCCTTTGCTGCTCATACTCTGTCAGCACCGTCCACGTTTGTGGACTGATG
The DNA here is from genome assembly GCA_039090855.1 of Macrothele yani. Taxonomy (NCBI): domain Eukaryota; kingdom Metazoa; phylum Arthropoda; class Arachnida; order Araneae; family Macrothelidae; genus Macrothele; species Macrothele yani. The sequence goes on from CM077029.1 coordinate 18,083,398, forward strand.
GACATCCACACACACTTATCTACCAGTGATTCGTTGTTGACGGGCTATAGCATCTGACGTTCATCTGCTCTGGAAGACTTCACTGGCCTGCACAGTCCCGCTGGCGCTGTTCAGATTGCCATGACATGGGCTGGACAAGAAGGAATCCCGTTTGAAAATGTTTCCTTTCTGCGTTTGTCTACTGTACGCTTCTCGAAGACGGTTTTATTTCTGTATATATGGACGAGTCAAAAATTTCCAATAAATCTTCGTAATCGCCGAAAGATTTTAACACCAACCCATTCGTCTGGGATCTAGGAACGATGTTGCCTGCACCAGTTGAAGTGAGATCTCCTGTGAGATGTGGTTAGCGCGACACAAACCATGGGTTGTCTGGTGTAAAGGACAACTGCATTAAGTCTTTGCTATACCGTTTGCCTTGATACCGTAGTCCCAGTGGCGCCGGAGAGCTCCTAAAAGGCAATTTGCAGACTATATAAGACCTATGACGTTGTTCGTTTGAAGCAACATAAAGGTCTGACGCGGTGTCGTGCGCCTTGGACGGCCTTGTCTAGACTTCCGTGACACTTCACCGGTGTTGTTGAATTGCTGCCATAAACGTGAAACTACTGTTTGGTGAATATTCTAGTCCATAGTGACCTGAACCTGAGACTTGCATGCTTCTAGTCGCCCTATTGCTCGCCAAAGTAAAGCGTCAGATATTTGTGTATGAGACAAAAGGAAGCTGTTTTCAGCCACAGGAACGCTTATTACACACGCTGTTAACGAGAAATACTACTGTCGTTCCTCGTTGGCACGTAACCCAATTAACATATGAAGCAGCATTTTGCTCACTGATACGCAAATTTCACTGCGAACATTTGTTTCTTGAGTTCACTTTGATGTGTCCTGTGAACATAGTAATATTTCTTTGAGCGCTTTGGTTTATTTGTCCGGTTTTGTTTTCCGGACATTAATTTTGGTCACCAGTGTATATCCAAACCTGGATGAGCAATGGGTGCTTGAAGTTACGGGGAAACATCGAATTGCTTAGATCAATACAAATCTGAAAGGTATGTATTTAGATTCCTATCTGCTTAGCTTAAGTTGCTTGGAACCTCATTGCCCTTGGAGATGCAACGGTATCGTGCTCGAAAGGTAACTGGAAGACGCTGATTCGGTTCTCGATCCAATGCAATGGACTTTTAAAGTTTTCTGAAGAGATAGTAACATGGGAAATAGTGAAAATACACCCTTGCTCCAAAAACGACATTATTATTGCCTTCTTTGTATTTGTGAAGAGTTATTTCTTCAGGGAGATTTATTTCCTATAGTTATGTGTGACCTTAATGTTTGCTGAACCCCTGATCTTCGAGCAATACGAGTGATTGTGGAGAGTTTTTTTTTTCAAATGATTTATTGGACATGACAAACAGGCAGGCATAAACAAGATGCAGATATTTCACAGTAACAAGTACAATCATATATGGTTTACAGCATGCCAAATTATCAATTTACACAGATATAGCCAATGTTGATCATGTAACACATTGCGAACAAGTATACATCAAACATGGATTTTTCAGTATGCTAAATGACTAATGTACACAGATAACCAGTGTTGGACAAATAACACATTGAAAGCCAGTGCCGAAAGACAAACACAAACATCCAGGCCTCACACGTGATTCAAACCCCGACCCAGCTAGGGCGAATGGTCAGAAGCCATCGCCTTAGACCACTGTAAGGCATTTTCGTTTTACATGCGCAAACAATAAACGGTATCGTGTATTTGGATACGCTCGAAAATTTTCTCTTTCAACAACTGAACGATGATTACCATGAAGAAAGCATTCACTTTCAACAAGACGGTGCACCACCTCACTACTGTACAGATATCCGGGATTTCCTCAATAAACGTTTCCCAGACCAATGGATTGGTCTTCTTGGTCTTCCGACTGGACAGTTCTCGACTTTTTCCTATGGAGTTTCATTAAAGGTCTAGTGTTTGGTCAAGATTACCTGCAAATCTCGCTGAGCCGACGCGGCGGGGCAGTGGTCTAAGCGATGGATTATGATCATTCGTCCGAAAGGGGTCTGGGTTCGAATCCAGTCAGACATGGATGTTGTATTTGTCTTTCAGTACTGTCTCTCACCCTTCCCTGGAACCAGTGGATCTAAATTAGGGACGGGCGACTGCTTATAGCCCATTGAGTTGCTCACAGTGGTCGTTAAACCTCCAATCAAAAAAAAAAAAAAAAAAGCTGTAGGACTCCATTTAGCCCGCAAAACAGCGGCCACTCGGCGAGACATGGATTCGATGAGGTGGTGATAGGCATCCTGGGGTATCTGGCAACATAATGTCAACAGCAGGTCTTCTAGTTCCCGTACATTTCGGGGTGGTTGTGATTTAGCGCTAACACGCTTTTCCAAGTCGAACCACAAATGTTCGATTGGGTTCGTGTCAGGTGAATTTGGAGGCCAGGGCATTAACAGAAAGTCACCACCATGTTTCTCGAACCACTCCTTGACGATTCTGGCAGTGTGGCATATCGCATTATCTTATTGGTAATGGCCATCACCAGCAGGGAACACTTGCCATGAATGGGTGAACTTGGTCCGCAACAATGTTCTGATACCTGGCAGCAGTCAGGGATTGTGCGATCGGGAGAATGGGGCCTAAAGTGTGCAACGAAAACATCGCCCACAGCATAACACCGCCGCTGCCGGTCGGTTTCAGCCCAACAGTGCATCCAGATGCCATAGCCTCCTTTGGTAATCGGTGTATCCACGCTCGGCCGTCTTCGTGATGAACCAGGAATCTTGATTCGTTAGACCAGGCCATTTTCTTTCCATCATCCACGGTCCAATCACGATGATCTTGGACCCATTTCATGCGTTGTTGGCGATGACGTGCAGTGATCATGGGGATCCGGCTGGGTCTTCGGCTACGCAGGCCCATGCGCAGAAGGCTGCGATAAACTGTGTGCTGTGACACATTGCCCTGATCACCACTGTTGTAAATGCTGGTAATTTGTCGCACTGTGGTCCTGCGGTCACTGTGAACAATGCGCGAAGGTCTCCGCTCCCCGCTGGCATTAATGAGCTGCAAACGACGGTTCGTCTTTTGGCCATCTGCGCACCACTTTTAGTACGTCCTCACTACAGCGTCACGTGAACAATCCACAAGCCACGCCCTTCCCGAGATCTTAGTTCCGAGGCTCCGTGCCATCACAATTTGTCCTTTATCAAACTCCGATAAATCTGTAGGTTTTTCCCATTCTGACTTCGAACACTCTACTAACCGAAAGCCGGTCCTCGGGTTGTATATACTGCTCTGTGAACTTCACCTGCACCACCGTTCGGTCTCCAGGCGCGCTCATTTCTCTAGGCTGGGGGTGGTCATAATGTAATGGCTTATCCGTGTACATCGGGTCGTTGCTGTACCGTAACACTGTTACGTAGGACCTACTGCGATACGAATCCAACATTTTTTAAACTAAGTTTCACGCGAATTCTGACTAAATGCAGCTCTGGACCTTTCCCTGTGTCCACTAAAATTTACAACTAAGACATAAGTAATAGAATGGTCACAAAACAACAATTCCTAAAACAAAATGTCGTTCTTACACCACCTGAAACTGCAATTTAGCACAAAAATTTAGATAACACTCACATGCTTGACCTTAAATCTGAATAATGTTTCTAATCTGACATAGAAAGTTTGGCGTATTCTCTAATTTGACCTCCCTTTTGAGTTCCTGTATTCTTAAGTAAATTTAGTTTATTCTCGTTAAACGTTTTTTAAGTTTAACACCACATTTTCTTCCTTGACGAATTTAACTTTGGCAACTCCTGACATCATAGCAGGAGGCAATGACGCAGTTGAGATACATAATGAGTCTCAAAAGATAAGAGCTGCTCTTTGGAATGTTTAGGGGCACACTATTTTTTGGTTGTAATATGTTTTGCTAGGCTCGATGGTGTTGCTGCTCATTATGTTATCCGATACTATCTTTTCGGAGTTCAAAATGTTTCATGCTCAACGTTTTGTCACTTGTGAGTGTTAAAAACGGAGAGCACAGTTGTATGCTGCTGACTGTTGAAGTGTGGAGACGATTGTGCTACTTGCATATTTGTTGTGAACAAGCTATTGTTACAAACATTCAAAATTTAACTATTATTGTACAAAGTTCAGATCTGTGTATGAAAAGCACCAGGATACATTACAGCAATATTACTGAAGTCAAGCATTATACTCAACACAGTTAAAAGTACCAGAGATGGATTTAGGGGTTCTATAGGGGATATAGCCTTGGGGCCCTCCACTACCAAGATCCGAAGATGTATGCCTGGGAAAATAATAGAAAGTGAGAGAGATAGAGGTTTATAAAATAGTTTTACTATAAATAGTCTTGTATGATGTCTACTTGGTCAGAAACAGAGGCTGAAAGACGAACAGATTGCAAGCCATTGTCTCACAAAAGTAAAGGTTTCATGTCGCTGGTTACAGTGGGGTCGGAGAGACAGTTTAACCTTTTTCACTACCATTCGTCAGCACCTTCCAACTTGCACTGGGAATCGTTAATGGTCTAAGACCCCTGTGGCTTAACAATGCATAAAAAAGATATACTAAGAAAATTATACAATGCTGAATCATTAGAAAATCAAAGACAAAATACAGGAATCTTAAGCTTTGAACTCGTGTTCTTGTGAGAACAATGGAAATACAGTGACTTGTTGCGAAAACTCTGCAGATAATTTATGTGCTTGAAGAATGCACTACGTATTAATTATCGCAAGCATATAGCTACAGTTTCGGTGTTTAACGGTCTCCTTAATTATTCCCCGTCGTAAGTTCTTTGGGGGTAGAACAGATGTCTTTGCCTAGGAGTCCACTAAAGCCTTAATTCTGCCCTGAACTGTATGCACTGCTTTAACGAGCACAAAACAGTTTAAAGAACATACGAAGTGAAATGTGATGAGAAACAAAGTGAATAAAGGGCAACGCATGCAGTCACTGAATATATCGCCTTGTTATATGGAGCTAATTTTGCCAACAAATGATGTATTCATGGGGAAAACCTGACCTCCATTGCATGTAAAAATTTATACTACATTTTCTACAGTCAGTGCCATATTACTCGGTAGGCAATCAAGCGGGCGCTCATTCTGTTGGGAATGGTATCTTCTTTTCTTCTTCTGCGATGTTACTCAAGTGTAGTGGGATACACTAAATGGAGTTTTACACAGGATATTCAATCCAATTGCACGTCCTCAAGCACTGTACACAAAGAAGATAAGCTGCATACGTGGAACACTTGGCACAGTTGTTGTTCGCTCAAACACACATCGTTGAAGCTTCGCACGCTCACTAAGAATGAACATACAGACTGAATGACAGATCGTTGCACAAGACGAACACACCGCTGAACTATTGTTCCTCATATAGACACTCAACCTCAGCTTCGCGCCTTTGCTGCTCATACTCTGTCAGCACCGTCCACGTTTGTGGACTGATGGACATCCACACACACTTATCTACCAGTGATTCGTTGTTGACGGGCTATAGCATCTGACGTTCATCTGCTCTGGAAGACTTCACTGGCCTGCACAGTCCCGCTGGCGCTGTTCAGATTGCCATGACATGGGCTGGACAAGAAGGAATCCCGTTTGAAAATGTTTCCTTTCTGCGTTTGTCTACTGTACGCTTCTCGAAGACGGTTTTATTTCTGTATATATGGACGAGTCAAAAATTTCCAATAAATCTTCGTAATCGCCGAAAGATTTTAACACCAACCCATTCGTCTGGGATCTAGGAACGATGTTGCCTGCACCAGTTGAAGTGAGATCTCCTGTGAGATGTGGTTAGCGCGACACAAACCATGGGTTGTCTGGTGTAAAGGACAACTGCATTAAGTCTTTGCTATACCGTTTGCCTTGATACCGTAGTCCCAGTGGCGCCGGAGAGCTCCTAAAAGGCAATTTGCAGACTATATAAGACCTATGACGTTGTTCGTTTGAAGCAACATAAAGGTCTGACGCGGTGTCGTGCGCCTTGGACGGCCTTGTCTAGACTTCCGTGACACTTCACCGGTGTTGTTGAATTGCTGCCATAAACGTGAAACTACTGTTTGGTGAATATTCTAGTCCATAGTGACCTGAACCTGAGACTTGCATGCTTCTAGTCGCCCTATTGCTCGCCAAAGTAAAGCGTCAGATATTTGTGTATGAGACAAAAGGAAGCTGTTTTCAGCCACAGGAACGCTTATTACACACGCTGTTAACGAGAAATACTACTGTCGTTCCTCGTTGGCACGTAACTCAATTAACATATGAAGCAGCATTTTGCTCACTGATACGCAAATTTCACTGCGAACATTTGTTTCTTGAGTTCACTTTGATGTGTCCTGTGAACATAGTAATATTTCTTTGAGCGCTTTGGTTTATTTGTCCGGTTTTGTTTTCCGGACATTAATTTTGGTCACCAGTGTATATCCAAACCTGGATGAGCAATGGGTGCTTGAAGTTACGGGGAAACATCGAATTGCTTAGATCAATACAAATCTGAAAGGTATGTATTTAGATTCCTATCTGCTTAGCTTAAGTTGCTTGGAACCTCATTGCCCTTGGAGATGCAACGGTATCGTGCTCGAAAGGTAACTGGAAGACGCTGATTCGGTTCTCGATCCAATGCAATGGACTTTTAAAGTTTTCTGAAGAGATAGTAACATGGGAAATAGTGAAAATACACCCTTGCTCCAAAAACGACATTATTATTGCCTTCTTTGTATTTGTGAAGAGTTATTTCTTCAGGGAGATTTATTTCCTATAGTTATGTGTGACCTTAATGTTTGCTGAACCCCTGATCTTCGAGCAATACGAGTGATTGTGGAGAGTTTTTTTTTCAAATGATTTATTGGACATGACAAACAGGCAGGCATAAACAAGATGCAGATATTTCACAGTAACAAGTACAATCATATATGGTTTACAGCATGCCAAATTATCAATTTACACAGATATAGCCAATGTTGATCATGTAACACATTGCGAACAAGTATACATCAAACATGGATTTTTCAGTATGCTAAATGACTAATGTACACAGATAACCAGTGTTGGACAAATAACACATTGAAAGCCAGTGCCGAAAGACAAACACAAACATCCAGGCCTCACACGTGATTCAAACCCCGACCCAGCTAGGGCGAATGGTCAGAAGCCATCGCCTTAGACCACTGTAAGGCATTTTCGTTTTACATGCGCAAACAATAAACGGTATCGTGTATTTGGATACGCTCGAAAATTTTCTCTTTCAACAACTGAACGATGATTACCATGAAGAAAGCATTCACTTTCAACAAGACGGTGCACCACCTCACTACTGTACAGATATCCGGGATTTCCTCAATAAACGTTTCCCAGACCAATGGATTGGTCTTCTTGGTCTTCCGACTGGACAGTTCTCGACTTTTTCCTATGGAGTTTCATTAAAGGTCTAGTGTTTGGTCAAGATTACCTGCAAATCTCGCTGAGCCGACGCGGCGGGGCAGTGGTCTAAGCGATGGATTATGATCATTCGTCCGAAAGGGGTCTGGGTTCGAATCCAGTCAGACATGGATGTTGTATTTGTCTTTCAGTACTGTCTCTCACCCTTCCCTGGAACCAGTGGATCTAAATTAGGGACGGGCGACTGCTTATAGCCCATTGAGTTGCTCACAGTGGTCGTTAAACCTCCAATCAAAAAAAAAAAAAAAAAAAAAAAGCTGTAGGACTCCATTTAGCCCGCAAAACAGCGGCCACTCGGCGAGACATGGATTCGATGAGGTGGTGATAGGCATCCTGGGGTATCTGGCAACATAATGTCAACAGCAGGTCCTCTAGTTCCCGTACATTTCGGGGTGGTTGTGATTTAGCGCTAACACGCTTTTCCAAGTCGAACCACAAATGTTCGATTGGGTTCGTGTCAGGTGAATTTGGAGGCCAGGGCATTAACAGAAAGTCACCACCATGTTTCTCGAACCACTCCTTGACGATTCTGGCAGTGTGGCATATCGCATTATCTTATTGGTAATGGCCATCACCAGCAGGGAACACTTGCCATGAATGGGTGAACTTGGTCCGCAACAATGTTCTGATACCTGGCAGCAGTCAGGGATTGTGCGATCGGGAGAATGGGGCCTAAAGTGTGCAACGAAAACATCGCCCACAGCATAACACCGCCGCTGCCGGTCGGTTTCAGCCCAACAGTGCATCCAGATGCCATAGCCTCCTTTGGTAATCGGTGTATCCACGCTCGGCCGTCTTCGTGATGAACCAGGAATCTTGATTCGTTAGACCAGGCCATTTTCTTTCCATCATCCACGGTCCAATCACGATGATCTTGGACCCATTTCATGCGTTGTTGGCGATGACGTGCAGTGATCATGGGGATCCGGCTGGGTCTTCGGCTACGCAGGCCCATGCGCAGAAGGCTGCGATAAACTGTGTGCTGTGACACATTGCCCTGATCACCACTGTTGTAAATGCTGGTAATTTGTCGCACTGTGGTCCTGCGGTCACTGTGAACAATGCGCGAAGGTCTCCGCTCCCCGCTGGCATTAATGAGCTGCAAACGACGGTTCGTCTTTTGGCCATCTGCGCACCACTTTTAGTACGTCCTCACTACAGCGTCACGTGAACAATCCACAAGCCACGCCCTTCCCGAGATCTTAGTTCCGAGGCTCCGTGCCATCACAATTTGTCCTTTATCAAACTCCGATAAATCTGTAGGTTTTTCCCATTCTGACTTCGAACACTCTACTAACCGAAAGCCGGTCCTCGGGTTGTATATACTGCTCTGTGAACTTCACCTGCACCACCGTTCGGTCTCCAGGCGCGCTCATTTCTCTAGGCTGGGGGTGGTCATAATGTAATGGCTTATCCGTGTACATCGGGTCGTTGCTGTACCGTAACACTGTTACGTAGGACCTACTGCGATACGAATCCAACATTTTTTAAACTAAGTTTCACGCGAATTCTGACTAAATGCAGCTCTGGACCTTTCCCTGTGTCCACTAAAATTTACAACTAAGACATAAGTAATAGAATGGTCACAAAACAACAATTCCTAAAACAAAATGTCGTTCTTACACCACCTGAAACTGCAATTTAGCACAAAAATTTAGATAACACTCACATGCTTGACCTTAAATCTGAATAATGTTTCTAATCTGACATAGAAAGTTTGGCGTATTCTCTAATTTGACCTCCCTTTTGAGTTCCTGTATTCTTAAGTAAATTTAGTTTATTCTCGTTAAACGTTTTTAAGTTTAACACCACATTTTCTTCCTTGACGAATTTAACTTTGGCAACTCCTGACATCATAGCAGGAGGCAATGACGCAGTTGAGATACATAATGAGTCTCAAAAGATAAGAGCTGCTCTTTGGAATGTTTAGGGGCACACTATTTTTTGGTTGTAATATGTTTTGCTAGGCTCGATGGTGTTGCTGCTCATTATGTTATCCGATACTATCTTTTCGGAGTTCAAAATGTTTCATGCTCAACGTTTTGTCACTTGTGAGTGTTAAAAACGGAGAGCACAGTTGTATGCTGCTGACTGTTGAAGTGTGGAGACGATTGTGCTACTTGCATATTTGTTGTGAACAAGCTATTGTTACAAACATTCAAAATTTAACTATTATTGTACAAAGTTCAGATCTGTGTATGAAAAGCACCAGGATACATTACAGCAATATTACTGAAGTCAAGCATTATACTCAACACAGTTAAAAGTACCAGAGATGGATTTAGGGGTTCTATAGGGGATATAGCCTTGGGGCCCTCCACTACCAAGATCCGAAGATGTATGCCTGGGAAAATAATAGAAAGTGAGAGAGATAGAGGTTTATAAAATAGTTTTACTATAAATAGTCTTGTATGATGTCTACTTGGTCAGAAACAGAGGCTGAAAGACGAACAGATTGCAAGCCATTGTCTCACAAAAGTAAAGGTTTCATGTCGCTGGTTACAGTGGGGTCGGAGAGACAGTTTAACCTTTTTCACTACCATTCGTCAGCACCTTCCAACTTGCACTGGGAATCGTTAATGGTCTAAGACCCCTGTGGCTTAACAATGCATAAAAAAAAGATATACTAAGAAAATTATACAATGCTGAATCATTAGAAAATCAAAGACAAAATACAGGAATCTTAAGCTTTGAACTCGTGTTCTTGTGAGAACAATGGAAATACAGTGACTTGTTGCGAAAACTCTGCAGATAATTTATGTGCTTGAAGAATGCACTACGTATTAATTATCGCAAGCATATAGCTACAGTTTCGGTGTTTAACGGTCTCCTTAATTATTCCCCGTCGTAAGTTCTTTGGGGGTAGAACAGATGTCTTTGCCTAGGAGTCCACTAAAGCCTTAATTCTGCCCTGAACTGTATGCACTGCTTTAACGAGCACAAAACAGTTTAAAGAACATACGAAGTGAAATGTGATGAGAAACAAAGTGAATAAAGGGCAACGCATGCAGTCACTGAATATATCGCCTTGTTATATGGAGCTAATTTTGCCAACAAATGATGTATTCATGGGGAAAACCTGACCTCCATTGCATGTAAAAATTTATACTACATTTTCTACAGTCAGTGCCATATTACTCGGTAGGCAATCAAGCGGGCGCTCATTCTGTTGGGAATGGTATCTTCTTTTCTTCTTCTGCGATGTTACTCAAGTGTAGTGGGATACACTAAATGGAGTTTTACACAGGATATTCAATCCAATTGCACGTCCTCAAGCACTGTACACAAAGAAGATAAGCTGCATACGTGGAACACTTGGCACAGTTGTTGTTCGCTCAAACACACATCGTTGAAGCTTCGCACGCTCACTAAGAATGAACATACAGACTGAATGACAGATCGTTGCACAAGACGAACACACCGCTGAACTATTGTTCCTCATATAGACACTCAACCTCAGCTTCGCGCCTTTGCTGCTCATACTCTGTCAGCACCGTCCACGTTTGTGGACTGATGGACATCCACACACACTTATCTACCAGTGATTCGTTGTTGACGGGCTATAGCATCTGACGTTCATCTGCTCTGGAAGACTTCACTGGCCTGCACAGTCCGCTGGCGCTGTTCAGATTGCCATGACATGGGCTGGACAAGAAGGAATCCCGTTTGAAAATGTTTCCTTTCTGCGTTTGTCTACTGTACGCTTCTCGAAGACGGTTTTATTTCTGTATATATGGACGAGTCAAAAATTTCCAATAAATCTTCGTAATCGCCGAAAGATTTTAACACCAACCCATTCGTCTGGGATCTAGGAACGATGTTGCCTGCACCAGTTGAAGTGAGATCTCCTGTGAGATGTGGTTAGCGCGACACAAACCATGGGTTGTCTGGTGTAAAGGACAACTGCATTAAGTCTTTGCTATACCGTTTGCCTTGATACCGTAGTCCCAGTGGCGCCGGAGAGCTCCTAAAAGGCAATTTGCAGACTATATAAGACCTATGACGTTGTTCGTTTGAAGCAACATAAAGGTCTGACGCGGTGTCGTGCGCCTTGGACGGCCTTGTCTAGACTTCCGTGACACTTCACCGGTGTTGTTGAATTGCTGCCATAAACGTGAAACTACTGTTTGGTGAATATTCTAGTCCATAGTGACCTGAACCTGAGACTTGCATGCTTCTAGTCGCCCTATTGCTCGCCAAAGTAAAGCGTCAGATATTTGTGTATGAGACAAAAGGAAGCTGTTTTCAGCCACAGGAACGCTTATTACACACGCTGTTAACGAGAAATACTACTGTCGTTCCTCGTTGGCACGTAACTCAATTAACATATGAAGCAGCATTTTGCTCACTGATACGCAAATTTCACTGCGAACATTTGTTTCTTGAGTTCACTTTGATGTGTCCTGTGAACATAGTAATATTTCTTTGAGCGCTTTGGTTTATTTGTCCGGTTTTGTTTTCCGGACATTAATTTTGGTCACCAGTGTATATCCAAACCTGGATGAGCAATGGGTGCTTGAAGTTACGGGGAAACATCGAATTGCTTAGATCAATACAAATCTGAAAGGTATGTATTTAGATTCCTATCTGCTTAGCTTAAGTTGCTTGGAACCTCATTGCCCTTGGAGATGCAACGGTATCGTGCTCGAAAGGTAACTGGAAGACGCTGATTCGGTTCTCGATCCAATGCAATGGACTTTTAAAGTTTTCTGAAGAGATAGTAACATGGGAAATAGTGAAAATACACCCTTGCTCCAAAAACGACATTATTATTGCCTTCTTTGTATTTGTGAAGAGTTATTTCTTCAGGGAGATTTATTTCCTATAGTTATGTGTGACCTTAATGTTTGCTGAACCCCTGATCTTCGAGCAATACGAGTGATTGTGGAGAGTTTTTTTTTCAAATGATTTATTGGACATGACAAACAGGCAGGCATAAACAAGATGCAGATATTTCACAGTAACAAGTACAATCATATATGGTTTACAGCATGCCAAATTGTCAATTTACACAGATATAGCCAATGTTGATCATGTAACACATTGCGAACAAGTATACATCAAACATGGATTTTTCAGTATGCTAAATGACTAATGTACACAGATAACCAGTGTTGGACAAATAACACATTGAAAGCCAGTGCCGAAAGACAAACACAAACATCCAGGCCTCACACGTGATTCAAACCCCGACCCAGCTAGGGCGAATGGTCAGAAGCCATCGCCTTAGACCACTGTAAGGCATTTTCGTTTTACATGCGCAAACAATAAACGGTATCGTGTATTTGGATACGCTCGAAAATTTTCTCTTTCAACAACTGAACGATGATTACCATGAAGAAAGCATTCACTTTCAACAAGACGGTGCACCACCTCACTACTGTACAGATATCCGGGATTTCCTCAATAAACGTTTCCCAGACCAATGGATTGGTCTTCTTGGTCTTCCGACTGGACAGTTCTCGACTTTTTCCTATGGAGTTTCATTAAAGGTCTAGTGTTTGGTCAAGATTACCTGCAAATCTCGCTGAGCCGACGCGGCGGGGCAGTGGTCTAAGCGATGGATTATGATCATTCGTCCGAAAGGGGTCTGGGTTCGAATCCAGTCAGACATGGATGTTGTATTTGTCTTTCAGTACTGTCTCTCACCCTTCCCTGGAACCAGTGGATCTAAATTAGGGACGGGCGACTGCTTATAGCCCATTGAGTTGCTCACAGTGGTCGTTAAACCTCCAATCAAAAAAAAAAAAAAAAAAAAAAAAAGCTGTAGGACTCCATTTAGCCCGCAAAACAGCGGCCACTCGGCGAGACATGGATTCGATGAGGTGGTGATAGGCATCCTGGGGTATCTGGCAACATAATGTCAACAGCAGGTCCTCTAGTTCCCGTACATTTCGGGGTGGTTGTGATTTAGCGCTAACACGCTTTTCCAAGTCGAACCACAAATGTTCGATTGGGTTCGTGTCAGGTGAATTTGGAGGCCAGGGCATTAACAGAAAGTCACCACCATGTTTCTCGAACCACTCCTTGACGATTCTGGCAGTGTGGCATATCGCATTATCTTATTGGTAATGGCCATCACCAGCAGGGAACACTTGCCATGAATGGGTGAACTTGGTCCGCAACAATGTTCTGATACCTGGCAGCAGTCAGGGATTGTGCGATCGGGAGAATGGGGCCTAAAGTGTGCAACGAAAACATCGCCCACAGCATAACACCGCCGCTGCCGGTCGGTTTCAGCCCAACAGTGCATCCAGATGCCATAGCCTCCTTTGGTAATCGGTGTATCCACGCTCGGCCGTCTTCGTGATGAACCAGGAATCTTGATTCGTTAGACCAGGCCATTTTCTTTCCATCATCCACGGTCCAATCACGATGATCTTGGACCCATTTCATGCGTTGTTGGCGATGACGTGCAGTGATCATGGGGATCCGGCTGGGTCTTCGGCTACGCAGGCCCATGCGCAGAAGGCTGCGATAAACTGTGTGCTGTGACACATTGCCCTGATCACCACTGTTGTAAATGCTGGTAATTTGTCGCACTGTGGTCCTGCGGTCACTGTGAACAATGCGCGAAGGTCTCCGCTCCCCGCTGGCATTAATGAGCTGCAAACGACGGTTCGTCTTTTGGCCATCTGCGCACCACTTTTAGTACGTCCTCACTACAGCGTCACGTGAACAATCCACAAGCCACGCCCTTCCCGAGATCTTAGTTCCGAGGCTCCGTGCCATCACAATTTGTCCTTTATCAAACTCCGATAAATCTGTAGGTTTTTCCCATTCTGACTTCGAACACTCTACTAACCGAAAGCCGGTCCTCGGGTTGTATATACTGCTCTGTGAACTTCACCTGCACCACCGTTCGGTCTCCAGGCGCGCTCATTTCTCTAGGCTGGGGGTGGTCATAATGTAATGGCTTATCCGTGTACATCGGGTCGTTGCTGTACCGTAACACTGTTACGTAGGACCTACTGCGATACGAATCCAACATTTTTTAAACTAAGTTTCACGCGAATTCTGACTAAATGCAGCTCTGGACCTTTCCCTGTGTCCACTAAAATTTACAACTAAGACATAAGTAATAGAATGGTCACAAAACAACAATTCCTAAAACAAAATGTCGTTCTTACACCACCTGAAACTGCAATTTAGCACAAAAATTTAGATAACACTCACATGCTTGACCTTAAATCTGAATAATGTTTCTAATCTGACATAGAAAGTTTGGCGTATTCTCTAATTTGACCTCCCTTTTGAGTTCCTGTATTCTTAAGTAAATTTAGTTTATTCTCGTTAAACGTTTTTTAAGTTTAACACCACATTTTCTTCCTTGACGAATTTAACTTTGGCAACTCCTGACATCATAGCAGGAGGCAATGACGCAGTTGAGATACATAATGAGTCTCAAAAGATAAGAGCTGCTCTTTGGAATGTTTAGGGGCACACTATTTTTTGGTTGTAATATGTTTTGCTAGGCTCGATGGTGTTGCTGCTCATTATGTTATCCGATACTATCTTTTCGGAGTTCAAAATGTTTCATGCTCAACGTTTTGTCACTTGTGAGTGTTAAAAACGGAGAGCACAGTTGTATGCTGCTGACTGTTGAAGTGTGGAGACGATTGTGCTACTTGCATATTTGTTGTGAACAAGCTATTGTTACAAACATTCAAAATTTAACTATTATTGTACAAAGTTCAGATCTGTGTATGAAAAGCACCAGGATACATTACAGCAATATTACTGAAGTCAAGCATTATACTCAACACAGTTAAAAGTACCAGAGATGGATTTAGGGGTTCTATAGGGGATATAGCCTTGGGGCCCTCCACTACCAAGATCCGAAGATGTATGCCTGGGAAAATAATAGAAAGTGAGAGAGATAGAGGTTTATAAAATAGTTTTACTATAAATAGTCTTGTATGATGTCTACTTGGTCAGAAACAGAGGCTGAAAGACGAACAGATTGCAAGCCATTGTCTCACAAAAGTAAAGGTTTCATGTCGCTGGTTACAGTGGGGTCGGAGAGACAGTTTAACCTTTTTCACTACCATTCGTCAGCACCTTCCAACTTGCACTGGGAATCGTTAATGGTCTAAGACCCCTGTGGCTTAACAATGCATAAAAAAAGATATACTAAGAAAATTATACAATGCTGAATCATTAGAAAATCAAAGACAAAATACAGGAATCTTAAGCTTTGAACTCGTGTTCTTGTGAGAACAATGGAAATACAGTGACTTGTTGCGAAAACTCTGCAGATAATTTATGTGCTTGAAGAATGCACTACGTATTAATTATCGCAAGCATATAGCTACAGTTTCGGTGTTTAACGGTCTCCTTAATTATTCCCCGTCGTAAGTTCTTTGGGGGTAGAACAGATGTCTTTGCCTAGGAGTCCACTAAAGCCTTAATTCTGCCCTGAACTGTATGCACTGCTTTAACGAGCACAAAACAGTTTAAAGAACATACGAAGTGAAATGTGATGAGAAACAAAGTGAATAAAGGGCAACGCATGCAGTCACTGAATATATCGCCTTGTTATATGGAGCTAATTTTGCCAACAAATGATGTATTCATGGGGAAAACCTGACCTCCATTGCATGTAAAAATTTATACTACATTTTCTACAGTCAGTGCCATATTACTCGGTAGGCAATCAAGCGGGCGCTCATTCTGTTGGGAATGGTATCTTCTTTTCTTCTTCTGCGATGTTACTCAAGTGTAGTGGGATACACTAAATGGAGTTTTACACAGGATATTCAATCCAATTGCACGTCCTCAAGCACTGTACACAAAGAAGATAAGCTGCATACGTGGAACACTTGGCACAGTTGTTGTTCGCTCAAACACACATCGTTGAAGCTTCGCACGCTCACTAAGAATGAACATACAGACTGAATGACAGATCGTTGCACAAGACGAACACACCGCTGAACTATTGTTCCTCATATAGACACTCAACCTCAGCTTCGCGCCTTTGCTGCTCATACTCTGTCAGCACCGTCCACGTTTGTGGACTGATGGACATCCACACACACTTATCTACCAGTGATTCGTTGTTGACGGGCTATAGCATCTGACGTTCATCTGCTCTGGAAGACTTCACTGGCCTGCACAGTCCCGCTGGCGCTGTTCAGATTGCCATGACATGGGCTGGACAAGAAGGAATCCCGTTTGAAAATGTTTCCTTTCTGCGTTTGTCTACTGTACGCTTCTCGAAGACGGTTTTATTTCTGTATATATGGACGAGTCAAAAATTTCCAATAAATCTTCGTAATCGCCGAAAGATTTTAACACCAACCCATTCGTCTGGGATCTAGGAACGATGTTGCCTGCACCAGTTGAAGTGAGATCTCCTGTGAGATGTGGTTAGCGCGACACAAACCATGGGTTGTCTGGTGTAAAGGACAACTGCATTAAGTCTTTGCTATACCGTTTGCCTTGATACCGTAGTCCCAGTGGCGCCGGAGAGCTCCTAAAAGGCAATTTGCAGACTATATAAGACCTATGACGTTGTTCGTTTGAAGCAACATAAAGGTCTGACGCGGTGTCGTGCGCCTTGGACGGCCTTGTCTAGACTTCCGTGACACTTCACCGGTGTTGTTGAATTGCTGCCATAAACGTGAAACTACTGTTTGGTGAATATTCTAGTCCATAGTGACCTGAACCTGAGACTTGCATGCTTCTAGTCGCCCTATTGCTCGCCAAAGTAAAGCGTCAGATATTTGTGTATGAGACAAAAGGAAGCTGTTTTCAGCCACAGGAACGCTTATTACACACGCTGTTAACGAGAAATACTACTGTCGTTCCTCGTTGGCACGTAACTCAATTAACATATGAAGCAGCATTTTGCTCACTGATACGCAAATTTCACTGCGAACATTTGTTTCTTGAGTTCACTTTGATGTGTCCTGTGAACATAGTAATATTTCTTTGAGCGCTTTGGTTTATTTGTCCGGTTTTGTTTTCCGGACATTAATTTTGGTCACCAGTGTATATCCAAACCTGGATGAGCAATGGGTGCTTGAAGTTACGGGGAAACATCGAATTGCTTAGATCAATACAAATCTGAAAGGTATGTATTTAGATTCCTATCTGCTTAGCTTAAGTTGCTTGGAACCTCATTGCCCTTGGAGATGCAACGGTATCGTGCTCGAAAGGTAACTGGAAGACGCTGATTCGGTTCTCGATCCAATGCAATGGACTTTTAAAGTTTTCTGAAGAGATAGTAACATGGGAAATAGTGAAAATACACCCTTGCTCCAAAAACGACATTATTATTGCCTTCTTTGTATTTGTGAAGAGTTATTTCTTCAGGGAGATTTATTTCCTATAGTTATGTGTGACCTTAATGTTTGCTGAACCCCTGATCTTCGAGCAATACGAGTGATTGTGGAGAGTTTTTTTCAAATGATTTATTGGACATGACAAACAGGCAGGCATAAACAAGATGCAGATATTTCACAGTAACAAGTACAATCATATATGGTTTACAGCATGCCAAATTATCAATTTACACAGATATAGCCAATGTTGATCATGTAACACATTGCGAACAAGTATACATCAAACATGGATTTTTCAGTATGCTAAATGACTAATGTACACAGATAACCAGTGTTGGACAAATAACACATTGAAAGCCAGTGCCGAAAGACAAACACAAACATCCAGGCCTCACACGTGATTCAAACCCCGACCCAGCTAGGGCGAATGGTCAGAAGCCATCGCCTTAGACCACTGTAAGGCATTTTCGTTTTACATGCGCAAACAATAAACGGTATCGTGTATTTGGATACGCTCGAAAATTTTCTCTTTCAACAACTGAACGATGATTACCATGAAGAAAGCATTCACTTTCAACAAGACGGTGCACCACCTCACTACTGTACAGATATCCGGGATTTCCTCAATAAACGTTTCCCAGACCAATGGATTGGTCTTCTTGGTCTTCCGACTGGACAGTTCTCGACTTTTTCCTATGGAGTTTCATTAAAGGTCTAGTGTTTGGTCAAGATTACCTGCAAATCTCGCTGAGCCGACGCGGCGGGGCAGTGGTCTAAGCGATGGATTATGATCATTCGTCCGAAAGGGGTCTGGGTTCGAATCCAGTCAGACATGGATGTTGTATTTGTCTTTCAGTACTGTCTCTCACCCTTCCCTGGAACCAGTGGATCTAAATTAGGGACGGGCGACTGCTTATAGCCCATTGAGTTGCTCACAGTGGTCGTTAAACCTCCAATCAAAAAAAAAAAAAAAAAAAAAAAGCTGTAGGACTCCATTTAGCCCGAAAACAGCGGCCACTCGGCGAGACATGGATTCGATGAGGTGGTGATAGGCATCCTGGGGTATCTGGCAACATAATGTCAACAGCAGGTCCTCTAGTTCCCGTACATTTCGGGGTGGTTGTGATTTAGCGCTAACACGCTTTTCCAAGTCGAACCACAAATGTTCGATTGGGTTCGTGTCAGGTGAATTTGGAGGCCAGGGCATTAACAGAAAGTCACCACCATGTTTCTCGAACCACTCCTTGACGATTCTGGCAGTGTGGCATATCGCATTATCTTATTGGTAATGGCCATCACCAGCAGGGAACACTTGCCATGAATGGGTGAACTTGGTCCGCAACAATGTTCTGATACCTGGCAGCAGTCAGGGATTGTGCGATCGGGAGAATGGGGCCTAAAGTGTGCAACGAAAACATCGCCCACAGCATAACACCGCCGCTGCCGGTCGGTTTCAGCCCAACAGTGCATCCAGATGCCATAGCCTCCTTTGGTAATCGGTGTATCCACGCTCGGCCGTCTTCGTGATGAACCAGGAATCTTGATTCGTTAGACCAGGCCATTTTCTTTCCATCATCCACGGTCCAATCACGATGATCTTGGACCCATTTCATGCGTTGTTGGCGATGACGTGCAGTGATCATGGGGATCCGGCTGGGTCTTCGGCTACGCAGGCCCATGCGCAGAAGGCTGCGATAAACTGTGTGCTGTGACACATTGCCCTGATCACCACTGTTGTAAATGCTGGTAATTTGTCGCACTGTGGTCCTGCGGTCACTGTGAACAATGCGCGAAGGTCTCCGCTCCCCGCTGGCATTAATGAGCTGCAAACGACGGTTCGTCTTTTTGGCCATCTGCGCACCACTTTTAGTACGTCCTCACTACAGCGTCACGTGAACAATCCACAAGCCACGCCCTTCCCGAGATCTTAGTTCCGAGGCTCCGTGCCATCACAATTTGTCCTTTATCAAACTCCGATAAATCTGTAGGTTTTTCCCATTCTGACTTCGAACACTCTACTAACCGAAAGCCGGTCCTCGGGTTGTATATACTGCTCTGTGAACTTCACCTGCACCACCGTTCGGTCTCCAGGCGCGCTCATTTCTCTAGGCTGGGGGTGGTCATAATGTAATGGCTTATCCGTGTACATCGGGTCGTTGCTGTACCGTAACACTGTTACGTAGGACCTACTGCGATACGAATCCAACATTTTTTAAACTAAGTTTCACGCGAATTCTGACTAAATGCAGCTCTGGACCTTTCCCTGTGTCCACTAAAATTTACAACTAAGACATAAGTAATAGAATGGTCACAAAACAACAATTCCTAAAACAAAATGTCGTTCTTACACCACCTGAAACTGCAATTTAGCACAAAAATTTAGATAACACTCACATGCTTGACCTTAAATCTGAATAATGTTTCTAATCTGACATAGAAAGTTTGGCGTATTCTCTAATTTGACCTCCCTTTTGAGTTCCTGTATTCTTAAGTAAATTTAGTTTTATTCTCGTTAAACGTTTTTTAAGTTTAACACCACATTTTCTTCCTTGACGAATTTAACTTTGGCAACTCCTGACATCATAGCAGGAGGCAATGACGCAGTTGAGATACATAATGAGTCTCAAAAGATAAGAGCTGCTCTTTGGAATGTTTAGGGGCACACTATTTTTTGGTTGTAATATGTTTTGCTAGGCTCGATGGTGTTGCTGCTCATTATGTTATCCGATACTATCTTTTCGGAGTTCAAAATGTTTCATGCTCAACGTTTTGTCACTTGTGAGTGTTAAAAACGGAGAGCACAGTTGTATGCTGCTGACTGTTGAAGTGTGGAGACGATTGTGCTACTTGCATATTTGTTGTGAACAAGCTATTGTTACAAACATTCAAAATTTAACTATTATTGTACAAAGTTCAGATCTGTGTATGAAAAGCACCAGGATACATTACAGCAATATTACTGAAGTCAAGCATTATACTCAACACAGTTAAAAGTACCAGAGATGGATTTAGGGGTTCTATAGGGGATATAGCCTTGGGGCCCTCCACTACCAAGATCCGAAGATGTATGCCTGGGAAAATAATAGAAAGTGAGAGAGATAGAGGTTTATAAAATAGTTTTACTATAAATAGTCTTGTATGATGTCTACTTGGTCAGAAACAGAGGCTGAAAGACGAACAGATTGCAAGCCATTGTCTCACAAAAGTAAAGGTTTCATGTCGCTGGTTACAGTGGGGTCGGAGAGACAGTTTAACCTTTTTCACTACCATTCGTCAGCACCTTCCAACTTGCACTGGGAATCGTTAATGGTCTAAGACCCCTGTGGCTTAACAATGCATAAAAAAGATATACTAAGAAAATTATACAATGCTGAATCATTAGAAAATCAAAGACAAAATACAGGAATCTTAAGCTTTGAACTCGTGTTCTTGTGAGAACAATGGAAAT
Source organism: Macrothele yani (assembly GCA_039090855.1). Classification (NCBI taxonomy): domain Eukaryota; kingdom Metazoa; phylum Arthropoda; class Arachnida; order Araneae; family Macrothelidae; genus Macrothele; species Macrothele yani. The sequence goes on from CM077029.1 coordinate 18,104,623, forward strand.
ACAGTGACTTGTTGCGAAAACTCTGCAGATAATTTATGTGCTTGAAGAATGCACTACGTATTAATTATCGCAAGCATATAGCTACAGTTTCGGTGTTTAACGGTCTCCTTAATTATTCCCCGTCGTAAGTTCTTTGGGGGTAGAACAGATGTCTTTGCCTAGGAGTCCACTAAAGCCTTAATTCTGCCCTGAACTGTATGCACTGCTTTAACGAGCACAAAACAGTTTAAAGAACATACGAAGTGAAATGTGATGAGAAACAAAGTGAATAAAGGGCAACGCATGCAGTCACTGAATATATCGCCTTGTTATATGGAGCTAATTTTGCCAACAAATGATGTATTCATGGGGAAAACCTGACCTCCATTGCATGTAAAAATTTATACTACATTTTCTACAGTCAGTGCCATATTACTCGGTAGGCAATCAAGCGGGCGCTCATTCTGTTGGGAATGGTATCTTCTTTTCTTCTTCTGCGATGTTACTCAAGTGTAGTGGGATACACTAAATGGAGTTTTACACAGGATATTCAATCCAATTGCACGTCCTCAAGCACTGTACACAAAGAAGATAAGCTGCATACGTGGAACACTTGGCACAGTTGTTGTTCGCTCAAACACACATCGTTGAAGCTTCGCACGCTCACTAAGAATGAACATACAGACTGAATGACAGATCGTTGCACAAGACGAACACACCGCTGAACTATTGTTCCTCATATAGACACTCAACCTCAGCTTCGCGCCTTTGCTGCTCATACTCTGTCAGCACCGTCCACGTTTGTGGACTGATGGACATCCACACACACTTATCTACCAGTGATTCGTTGTTAACGAGCTATAGCATCTGACGTTCATCTGCTCTGGAAGACTTCACTGGCCTGCACAGTCCCGCTGGCGCTGTTCAGATTGCCATGACATGGGCTGGACAAGAAGGAATCCCGTTTGAAAATGTTTCCTTTCTGCGTTTGTCTACTGTACGCTTCTCGAAGACGGTTTTATTTCTGTATATATGGACGAGTCAAAAATTTCCAATAAATCTTCGTAATCGCCGAAAGATTTTAACACCAACCCATTCGTCTGGGATCTAGGAACGATGTTGCCTGCACCAGTTGAAGTGAGATCTCCTGTGAGATGTGGTTAGCGCGACACAAACCATGGGTTGTCTGGTGTAAAGGACAACTGCATTAAGTCTTTGCTATACCGTTTGCCTTGATACCGTAGTCCCAGTGGCGCCGGAGAGCTCCTAAAAGGCAATTTGCAGACTATATAAGACCTATGACGTTGTTCGTTTGAAGCAACATAAAGGTCTGACGCGGTGTCGTGCGCCTTGGACGGCCTTGTCTAGACTTCCGTGACACTTCACCGGTGTTGTTGAATTGCTGCCATAAACGTGAAACTACTGTTTGGTGAATATTCTAGTCCATAGTGACCTGAACCTGAGACTTGCATGCTTCTAGTCGCCCTATTGCTCGCCAAAGTAAAGCGTCAGATATTTGTGTATGAGACAAAAGGAAGCTGTTTTCAGCCACAGGAACGCTTATTACACACGCTGTTAACGAGAAATACTACTGTCGTTCCTCGTTGGCACGTAACTCAATTAACATATGAAGCAGCATTTTGCTCACTGATACGCAAATTTCACTGCGAACATTTGTTTCTTGAGTTCACTTTGATGTGTCCTGTGAACATAGTAATATTTCTTTGAGCGCTTTGGTTTATTTGTCCGGTTTTGTTTTCCGGACATTAATTTTGGTCACCAGTGTATATCCAAACCTGGATGAGCAATGGGTGCTTGAAGTTACGGGGAAACATCGAATTGCTTAGATCAATACAAATCTGAAAGGTATGTATTTAGATTCCTATCTGCTTAGCTTAAGTTGCTTGGAACCTCATTGCCCTTGGAGATGCAACGGTATCGTGCTCGAAAGGTAACTGGAAGACGCTGATTCGGTTCTCGATCCAATGCAATGGACTTTTAAAGTTTTCTGAAGAGATAGTAACATGGGAAATAGTGAAAATACACCCTTGCTCCAAAAACGACATTATTATTGCCTTCTTTGTATTTGTGAAGAGTTATTTCTTCAGGGAGATTTATTTCCTATAGTTATGTGTGACCTTAATGTTTGCTGAACCCCTGATCTTCGAGCAATACGAGTGATTGTGGAGAGTTTTTTTCAAATGATTTATTGGACATGACAAACAGGCAGGCATAAACAAGATGCAGATATTTCACAGTAACAAGTACAATCATATATGGTTTACAGCATGCCAAATTATCAATTTACACAGATATAGCCAATGTTGATCATGTAACACATTGCGAACAAGTATACATCAAACATGGATTTTTCAGTATGCTAAATGACTAATGTACACAGATAACCAGTGTTGGACAAATAACACATTGAAAGCCAGTGCCGAAAGACAAACACAAACATCCAGGCCTCACACGTGATTCAAACCCCGACCCAGCTAGGGCGAATGGTCAGAAGCCATCGCCTTAGACCACTGTAAGGCATTTTCGTTTTACATGCGCAAACAATAAACGGTATCGTGTATTTGGATACGCTCGAAAATTTTCTCTTTCAACAACTGAACGATGATTACCATGAAGAAAGCATTCACTTTCAACAAGACGGTGCACCACCTCACTACTGTACAGATATCCGGGATTTCCTCAATAAACGTTTCCCAGACCAATGGATTGGTCTTCTTGGTCTTCCGACTGGACAGTTCTCGACTTTTTCCTATGGAGTTTCATTAAAGGTCTAGTGTTTGGTCAAGATTACCTGCAAATCTCGCTGAGCCGACGCGGCGGGGCAGTGGTCTAAGCGATGGATTATGATCATTCGTCCGAAAGGGGTCTGGGTTCGAATCCAGTCAGACATGGATGTTGTATTTGTCTTTCAGTACTGTCTCTCACCCTTCCCTGGAACCAGTGGATCTAAATTAGGGACGGGCGACTGCTTATAGCCCATTGAGTTGCTCACGGTGGTCGTTAAACCTCCAATCAAGAAACAAGATAAGAAATCTCGCTGAGCTCGAAACTCAAATCACCGCTGCAGTTGCAGAAATGCCAACAAAGAGGCTGCTTCGAGTTTGGGAAGAAATTGACTTCCGGTGGGATGTCTGTCGTACCACTAATGGAAGTCACATCGAACCAAAATGGCTGCGTGGAATAAAACGATGTACTAGGGTGAGTCATAAATTCGTTGCGTTTCGCGGTTCAGATGGAGAAGCTCCACCGAACAGGTGACACATGCGCAGTAAGATGGACACGCCTGATTGGTTGACGTGCTTCGCTGCTCAGACAGGTAGGCATGCGCCGTGCCCAACACGTGTGTGCTGAGAAACTTGTTGCTCGTGTGCTCCTATGCCATTATTGGAAAGAAGGGTTGAATGCGACATCTGCCGCGAAGGAAATTTGTAGTGTAGAAGGTGAGTGGACAGTGCACCTTGCAACTGCAAGAAAATGGTTCCAACGCTTCCGTTCCGGAGATACAGAGCTTGTTGACAAATCGAGGTGTGGGAGACCAATCATCACCAAAACCGAAGCCCTGCGTCTAGCTGTTGAACATCATCCAGGTACCAGCACCCGAGGATTAGCAGAAGAGGTCCATGCATCACAAACCACCATCGTTCGTCACCTACACTAGCTCGGTTTTCACTCCAGATATCCGCGAATGGTTCCTCATGAGTTCAGCCCACAGCAATCTGAGTGTTGAGAATTACTTCAGAAATCCACGTGACGACCGATTTTGGTGGATAATCGTAACGAATGATGAGAACTGGGTCTTGCTACGTTATCCTGGTACAGGGAACCAATGACTGCGGAGAGGGGAAGAGCTCAAAGAGGGCGTTTTGAAGTGAAAGCAATATTGTGTGTATGGTGGAATTTCGGGGGTCCTGTCCATTGGGAGCTTGTGCCACATAGTCGGACCGTTCATGAGAACCTGTATGCCAACCAGCTGCAACACGTATACGACGTTCTACGCCAGTGCTACCCCACAATGGTAAACCGAAAGAAGGTCATCCTGCAATTCGACAAAGCCTCATGTCATAGGTCAGGGATTATCAGCCAGAAAATAATTCAGGATTTGGATGGCGTTAAAGTCCCCACCACACGCAGCCTATAGCCCAGATCTTGCCCCCTTCGGATTTTCTCCTGTTTCGTACCATGGCGTAATTCTTGGTCAGCAGACGGTTCCATTCCTTAGAGGCTGTGAAAGATGGCATCATGGAATTTTTTGCAACCAAGCCAGCAGCGTGGTGTCGCAACGGCATTGCATCGTAGGCTAAACGTTGGCGAAGGACCATAGACTCTGACTGACTGTATTTTGCCGAATAGTCATATGTGGTCAACATGTGGTACCGGACTGAACATTGTTCACCAAAACGCCACGAACTTATGACTCACTCTAATATTTTGATTCAGATTAGCTCCTCAAAATGTTCTGTAAGTATTCCAAATTAATTTCGATACGCTTTTTAAAGTTGTAAAGTACTTTTTGAATCACTCTTATATATAAACAGAGTATTTCACTGCTATGTATTCGACGCAGTTATCACAGACTCACTCACAAATGCTGACATGAGTTTATATTCTGGGCACTACTAAGAAGCAGATATCATCGCACTTTCCAAAGATACATTTACTCTGTAGGAGTGTTTAAACACTATAAGCAAATTCATTCAAATAAAGGCATTTTGAATGAGCCTTTGAATCACAAAGCTCCACATGCTTTTCTGATGCTCAGTCACAAGTCTCCAAGCTTTGCAATATTCTCTTTCACAGGTGACAAATGCTCTTTACTGTGAGAAGTTCAAAAAAGTGGGCTACGTAATGGGCACCTTCTGAATAAAAAATCCATAGGTCACTGAGCAAGCAATCTCTGCACAATCAATGTACCTAAACGCACTCAAAAACAGCTTAGTCTAGCTATTTACCCCGTCTTCAACGCAGCGCAAAAATTTCCTTCTATGAATTCTGAATTTTATATTTCCATTTTGAATGAGTCAAAAGTATCTATTACTTAAAATCGTGTCTGTGCTTGACCTAACAAATGAGTCAATGGATGATATTCTGTATTTCGTTCTCTTCTAAAAAATTTAGAGGAACCTCCACCTTTTCACGGATAAATATATTTAGAATCTTCATCCTTCTCGGAAGGATTTCTGTTTAAAAAGTTTGAGATAAACATTTAAAACACAATCAGGACCTGAAACGAAATAAACAACAACAACAACAACAACAAAATTCACGGGCTATAAATTGGATTTCGTTTTATTACGTATCTTCGCTCGCTCTCATCTCACCAGGAGAAGATTCCTTTCAAAGAAAATGATGTAAAATATCAAACTAATCATTAAGAACCTCATTTAGGAAAAATCTCCGTCACAGGAGTTAAGTCGCAGAAAAGAGATTGAGAAGTATATAGGCACAATTTAACGTATTCGCGGACCTTTTCTTCTTTCGAGATTAAAGCATGAAGGGATGCACAAAGAGACTAAGTGCTTTCTTGACTCTGTACCAATATATATCTTGGAGAAAAATAATAAAAATGAGCTGGAAAAAATGAAATACGTGAAAAAATCTGGAAATAAACCTATTCTCGCTTGGCTGTCTTTTTGCTATTGTGCTTGGAAACCATTATCGAAAGCAAGCTACTCTTCCATCTCTTCAGGAGATGCAATAAACATTTTCTTTTAAGGATTCTGAACCCCATGAATATTTCATGGGGAAAAGCAGATGCTGCCTCACATGGGGTCTGAACGTCAGAGTCAACGAGAGGATCTTCCTTATGCAAATCAGGTTGGAAGGTGCCTGCTCTAAAAACTCCTTGCTTCCCCCCTTGCCTTTGCTGCTCTCCCTCCTTCTTTTATCACTTAAGCTCCTGCGCTTCCAAAGTCCAAAATCCTGCAACACATTAACCGCGTTGTCGCTTTAGTTTTATTTATTTTCGCGAAAGACTTTTCTCCCTGATGAAGTCCGCTTCACTGCTGGAGCCAAGGATCTGTAAAAGCGATTGCGTTCATAAAATTTAATAGAAAAGTATCCCTTTATTCTTTGCGTTATTTCACTTTAGTTCTTCATACAACCTGAAGAGAATATGTAGGGCGAAAGTGGAAACTGCAATTTATTTATTTACGGTGTTTATTTCAACATTTCCAGAATCTAGATGATCTAGAAAGTTAGAAAATAGGCACACACATAAATATCAAACTGACTTTGTGGAGGATGTGCGTGTAGCCGAAAGTGGTGATTTTCCTAAAACTTGCTTTAATCATGGGACCAAGGACGGACTGGAAAGACCAAATCAGGCCGACAATCATATTCTTGCGGTCCACCACGAAACAAAAAGGCGCTCCTATAAGGTAACGCTTCATAAATTCCCTCATGAAAAGAAATTCCGTTAGATCCTGGATGAAAAAGAACTCTTGAAATATGTATTGTGAAATGAATTTAGTCATGAATAAATTTTAACCATTATAACGAAATAAATTTCTCCGTCATTTTTGTCCACGCTGGGGCTTTTTCCCTCATTCCGGAATAATTCACTCTACCAATTGAGCTACGCGGACGTTCGTTCTGACTGCTATCTGCCTTTAAGTCGTGTGCGTCCTGCTGGCAGGTACGTCACATCTCCCCCCCCCAAGAGGGCCGGGGGCATGGCCCACGGGTCAGCCGTGATCATGAATCGTCGTAGGCAGCCATCCGCTGTAGAACGTGCACTTGAGAACTCCCAGTCAATCTGGTGTGTGGAATGCAACGTCACACATTTTTATTTTTCGAAGCGCTGGAGAAGGGATTCTCTTATTTTTCCTATCTCGCGGTGTGGAAAGAACATCACACCATTGCGAGATTTTGAAAAGCCGGGTAATCCAGAAAGTTCAGGCGCCATTATAACGAAGTAAATTTCTCCGTCATTTTTGTCCACGCCGGGGCTCGAACCCGGGTCCCCTCATTCCGGAATAAGTCACTCTACCAATTGAGATACGCGGACGTTCGTTCTGACTGCTATCTGCCTTTATGTCGTGTGCGTCCTGCTGGCAGGTACATCACACAATTTAATGGTGAAAAAATTAAAAAAATTCGCTCATGATTGAATGTGATAAATCGTGTGGCGTTGGGGTTTAAATATTTTAATAATTTCACCGACCGTCACTTGAGCAGAATTTTACCTAGTTTTTGTAAATCAAAGAGTAAAAGAGCATCCTTGAAAAGTATGAAAACTGCCACCCTCTCTACGATTAATTTAAAGCCTGGACGAACTGTTTCGGATTCTGTTGCTATTCAGAGGCATGGACAAGGAATTTGAGGTCTAGACGACGTTTTTCGATTTCTGTTGCTCCTCACAGGCATGGACAAGAAATTTAAGGCGTGTGCGAACTTTTTCGTATTCTGTTGCTCTTCAGGGGCATGGACAATGGTTAAAACTGATGTTTGACAGAGCTGAGCCCATTGACAAAAACAACTAGATCTTTATTCCATACATGATACGACGGTATGCAATATGGAATGAAGTGGTTGGATGATGTAGACTAAAGATTATGATGAATAGTTGTTGATTAGGTAAACAGTTGGCACCATTTATTTAAAGTTCTGATATATAGTTATTTTGCAGTTTTAAATACACAGTTCATTCAGGGATGAAGATACAGACTGAGAAACAGAATGATTTACTGTATAGAACTCATCTGATAGCTACACTTACTTGTTCTTGACCGCAGCCTGAATTAATATATAGATCTATTGGAGTACTAACTGTAGTTAGTTAACATAAGTTAAGCTATTCAGAGCTAACAACAGGCCCCGTGTTTCCATTTCAGTGGTGAACGGCCCAACCTACATTGTAACTACCCAACAAACGAAAACTGTTCTCAATATCCGTTATATTCGCGTGTCCCCGTCGAGTTTCTTTAAGCCTGAACTTTGCACGGCCAATCAGAAGCTTGCACGCTGTACCCCTTGTCATAGGGCTTTACTCTATTTCTCTCCTTCCTCCCACATCAGTATGCTGCATGCAATACCTATCGATGCGTGCTAGGGCTTCCCCCGGTTTACGAATTCCACATTCCATGCACGAAAAAATCGACGCCTTCTTCTTTTTGTGGCCTTGTTACGAAAATGGTCGTCTGCTACCTTCCCCTCCTTTCTTACATAAAATGGCTTCCCACTATCCATTTTTCGGAAGTTTTTCATTTTAATTTTTTTTGCTGTCACCCCTCATCATCACAGAATGTAGTGTCAAACCACGCTCGAGACGAGTTTCTGGAAAACCCCACTTCACACTAAATCATGATAAAGGCCGTTCTGAAAGTAGAAATGTGTGCACAAGCAACCAAACAATTTTCCTATGCGATTAAGTCTTACCTTTTTTAAATTTATTGGTCACTGTTGCCTGCTGACTGATGGTATTGATATCTTTCCCATAGACAGACACATTTTAAAAGCAACCCAATATTTTGGTTTGAGGACCACCATTACGACTCTGAAAAACCCCAGTTCTCACTAAACCAACATCTAGATTGTTCTGAAAATCGAACTATGTGCACAAGCCACCAAACAATTTTCCTACGCGATTAAGTCTTACATTTTGAAATTTATTGGTCACTGCTCGCCTACTGACCGATGGTATTGATACCTTTACCTTGAGCAGATACCTTTTAAAGCAACCCAATATTTTGGTTCAAGGACCAATATTACTCTGTGGGAAACCTCAGATACGAGTGTCTGGAAAACCCCAGTTTCGAGTACCTGAAAAACCACCTTTACGAGCGTCTGGAAAATCGCACTTCTCACTAAACCATCATGAAGATCGTTCTGAAAGTTGAAATGTATGCACAAGCCATCAAACGATTTTCCTACGCGATTAAGTCTTACATTTTAAAATTTATTAGTCACTGGCCGCAATCTGCCCGATGGTATCAATACCTTACCCTTGATCAGACACTTTTTTTAAAGCAACCCAATATTTTGGCTCAAGGACCACCATTTCGTTCTTTTAAGATAAATGTGGGTTGGACACGGATTTCAGGATTTGTGAGCCGAAGAATCGTTTTATGCTCAGCGTAAGTCTGTGGATAATGCCGTGCGGAGGATTGTCACAACAATGCTTACTAGTATCTTTGTTAAAATTAGAAAAGGAGAATGGGACATACTAATGATCCCCGGCTACCAGTCCAATTACCTACGTCTAAATGAAGCTAGCATTAGCTCAATTAATGTATAACAGCATGCTTGGTCCGACGGAACTTTTCTCACATACGCACAGAGAAGTTTGCTACGTAATTTCAACATAGATACAAGGGAATAGAGAATTTTGCTACGCCTAACATAGGTACAAGAGAACTTAGAAATAAAGGTCAAATGAATTTAATGTTTGTCATTTATAAGTACCAAAATCTTTATTTATCCGTTTCAAAACATCCGGACAAAATGAATACTAGAAGGTGGGTTATTTCTCGAGTGATCCACTAGGAATGTCCCTGTACCCCGATGGTCCGGTCCGCCCGTGCATAGGACCATAAATTGCGTAGGCGTGAACCACATTTTTCTTCAAGCTATTCAATGCTTCCTATAATATGTTGTTGCTTTGCTCTCCAATGCTTCCTACAATGTGTTGTTGCTTTGCTCTCCAATGCTTCCTACAATGTGTTGTTGCTTTGCTCTCCAATGATCGCGGCAGTGGACGAATAATCAGAACGACAGGCTTTTTGTCTAATCGTACGAGATAGGCATGAATCCCACATGAAGTGTGATGGGTGGTGCGTTTCTATTACTGCTCTGGTCGAATCTCCATTAGACGACAACACTGTCCTTAAATTAGAGACGAGCGTCATTTTCTGTCCTTAGATGCTCACTGGCTTCGTCTTACATCCTGAGATGCTCAATGGGGTCGTGTTATACCTTAAACGCTCACTTGAGACCTCTTATATCTTTAGAAGCTCTCTGGAGTCGTCTTATATATTTAGATGCTCACTGGTATCGTCTTATATCCTTAGATGCTCACTGGAGTCGTCTTATATCCTTAGATGCTCACTGGAGTCGTCTTATATCCTTACATCCTTAGATACTCACTGGGTTGTCTTATTTCCTTAGATGCTTATTGGAATCGTCTTATATCCTTAGATGCACACTGGAGTTGTCTTACACTCATTGTCATAAATACGCGCACCAAGAAAAACCGTGTGATTAATGCGAAACTCGGTGAATAGCTACGGGGAGGACAGACATGCAAATGATTTAAGTTTCGTGCGATTCCGCAAGCACACGCGTCCATGACTGGCGCTGCAATCGCAATCCTTGGGGCTACCAAGGCGCCGCGCCGGAGACTCCACATTCGTGCCGAAGTGCATGGTAAGAGTCAGGTGAGATCCCTGAGCGATAGACATGACTAGGAGCCGCCGTAGATATGTGTACGGGCAACTGACGGAGTTTGAACGAGGCCGTATTGTCGGGATGACAGAGACAGGGTGGCCGGAGTGCCGAATCGGCGGCCATTTGGACCGGTCGGACAGTACGGTGCTATCGTGTTGGAAGAATGGACACGGGAAGGCATCCTGACACCGCGGACTGGCTCTGGACGACCCAGACACACCACCAGCTGAGAGGACCATGTTATCGTGAGAGTGGCACGCACAGATGCAAGGACGTCCTTGTCTAATATCTAGAGACATGTGGCGGCTGTACAAGGGACTCCTGTGTCCACCAGAACCATTTCCAGACGTCTGGTAGAGGCGAATCTGCATTCTCGGCGGCCCTTACGTTTTCTGCCATTAAAACCTGATCATCGTCGGCGTCGATTGTAGTGGTGTCAGCAGCGAGCAAAGCGGAATAGTTCGGACTGGCGACGTACAGTGTTCAGCGACGAATCCCACTTCTGTATGGGAACGGACGATCACCGTGTCAGATTGTGTAGGGCCGCAGGTGAGCGCCACAAACCCAACCTCACTGTACAGCAGCACACGTCCCGAACTGCCGGCGTGGTGGTCTGGGGAGCCATCGCGTATGACAGCTGGACTTCCCCTCGCAGTAATCCCAGGGACGTTGACAGCCCAGCGCTACGTACAGAAGATCCTGCGGTCCCATTTGCTACCTTTCCTGGCGTGGCTGCTCGGAGCCATTTTCCAACAAGATAACGCCCGTCCGCACAAGGCTCGGGTTTCCCAGGACTGTCTACGCTATGCTTCGACGCTTCCGTGGCCTTGCAGATCGTCTGATATCTTGCCCATTGAACACGTGTGGGACCAGATGGGATGTCTGTTTTGTCCATGTCACAGTGTTCGTGATTTAGAGCGTCAGATGTAAGAAGTGTGTGCCATTCTGTCCCAGGATAACATACGGCGTCTCTTTGACTCCATGCTGGACCGTATCACCGCATGTTCGCGAGCAAAAGACGATTCGACGCGGTACTAACGCTGCCCGGAATGAGTACCGTATGTTCACGGGAAATCGTCCTGCTGCTTTGATACTGTAATCACTTCTGTCCTTGGTATGTACCATCTCACTATTAAAATTTCATTTCAATCCGACGCCTCCTTCTTGCAGCGCGGATTTTTATGACGATGAGCGTACTGTATATCCCTAGACGCCCAATGGGGTCCTTAGATGCTCACTGGAGTCGTCTTATATCTCTACATGCACACTAGTGCCGTCTTATATCCTTAGATGCTAACTGAAGTCGTTTTTAAACTGCGAAACAAAAAAAATAATATGAAAACTCTCCGAAGACATGCATTTGTTGACTGTTAAACTGTATATAATTGTGTGTATCCTCTAGTTAGATATTTTTCGATCCCCTCCATTGTTTGATAGTTCCTAGTAAAATAACAAATCCAGTGATTTTTTCATTTCTACTTATGTTACAACGATTGAATGCCTTAAAAGGGCACATTTTTTGTTCTCCTGTAGCATACCATTTTGTAATCTCCATAAATGAACCACTCTTCTCTTCCGGTGACATGCCATTTGTGTAGATCCTTTTGTGTTTGAAATTCTCTAAAAAACTAAAATATTAACTTGTTCTCTGTCAGCATGTAGTTTTGTAATAATCTACAATAAGCAGTAACCTGCTTATTGTAGATTAATGGCACATTTACCAGGATGGGTCAAAAGTTCGCTCCGTTTGGAGCTAAAAAAGTTTAATGATGTAAAAAGGACGTACACGCTCACCTCATTCTGCAAAATACGGGCTGCTGTTTCCTGTAGTCCTTTGTCAACGTTTCACGAAAGCCACGACGCAGGTTTCGAGGACAGAAACTCTCTGATGCAAAATTCCACGTCCACCACTAAAGCGAAATGCCATCATTGTGAGTGAGCCAGGGAGCGAAACATGTGGTAGAGGCTGGGGCAAGATCCGACGGTACAGATAATATGGTACGTATGATCTCATCCCCGTTCCGATTCCTATAGTTTTCGGCCGCATGACGAAGTAAAGTTCTCCATCATTTTTTTATGTCAAGGGGTAGGATTCGAACCCACAACTCTCGGCTCCGGAACTCCGAGTTCTACCCACTATACTACACTGGCATGTGCTCTCACTGTTATCAGCCTTTATCTCATATGCGGCGGGGCAGGTACGTCACTCCCCCAAAAAAGAGGGCTGGGGGTATGGTCCACGGGTCAGCAGGGACCATGTGTCGCTGTAGGCAGTCATCCCATGAAGAACATGCGCTTGAGAAATCCCAGTCAATTTATTGTGTGGAAAGTAACATCACATCATTGCGAGAAATTTAACAGCCGGGTCATCCTGGAAGTTCGGGCGCCAATATAACGTACACATTTGTTCGCGCCAGGCATCGGAGTAAGTCGCTCTCCCAACTGAGCTACGCGAACATGGGCTCTCACTACTACCTGCCTTTGTCTCGTGTGCGTCCTGCGGTGCAGGCACGCCCAGCGGATTATTCTGGATTTGTGACTTGGGGCATTGTCATTAGCAGCATAGCCCGCTTCCTATTGATGAGCGCTGGGTAGCGTTGTCGTAGATCATCATGAACTCACTGTCGTTGTTTGGTTTAAAGGCTCCGACCCAATCCTGCACATTAGCCAAGATTTCCCAGTGCACAGGACCCTCACAATTTCACCAAATGCACAGCATGCCTATCCTCTCGATGTCCTCTTTTTGCACTTCTGCCTATGCATTATAGTGCGGCCTCAAACACTAGTTAGTAGTAGTACGATAAAGTAGGAATATCCAGTTTTCATCACCTGTGACTGCACGACGCCAAAACCTATCGTCTTGTGGATTTATCAGAAATCTTCGACACAGAGAGACACATTGTTCAGCCTGCAGGGGGTCAATTCATGGGGACACTATTCAGTGGCGCCCAGTGGTGAAACATTTTGAAAGCTGTATCTGTTCTAAAAAAAAAAAACTATTACCTAGTCGATATTATTGTTGTATTTCCCCTGTTACTTTCACAAGGCAGTTTAATTATTTTTTAACTCCAATAAGGAAAGTAGGCCGTCCAAGTGGCCGAGTAGTTTTAGGGGCAGACTTTCGAGGTGGGCACTGGGTCAAGTCCCGGATGAGATATGAGTGGTGGTTTTGACCCCTAGCCATGTCCCTTCTCAGGAATCAGTGGCCCTAAATTAAAGACGGGTGACTGCTCCTCCCCCTCGGAATTCTCATTGTGATCATTACACACCGAAACGTAAAATAAATTATAAAACGCATGGTCTTTAAACCCACAAATAATCGAAAAGAAAACTGAAACTGAGTCTTCTTATACCTTCCAGAGGAAATGAATACAACTGAATAACGATATAGATAACATCTCTCCATAAGGTAGAATAAGCAGATTGCAAGTTCTTTTAGATACCTAAAGGCCACCCTGGGGCGCAGTGATCTAAGAGATGGCTTCTGATCATTCGTCCGAGCTAGGCCTGGGTTCGAACCCCGGTGAGGCATGGACGTTGTGTTTGTTTTACGGCCCTGGCTTTCTCCCTTCCCTGGAACCAGTGGCCCTAAATTAGGGATGGGAGACTGCTTATAGCTCACTAAGTTGCTCACGGTGGTCGTTAAAGTCCCAATAAAAAAATATATATTTAAGTAATTAAGTACAGCGTATCACAACCGTTGTTATGACCCGTCAGAACTGAACAGAAATCGCATGTAGGAACTTCTTATACTCTGATATATCATATGTCGAGAATTTTAGGAAAGGAGTGTTTGACCCCAGCTTTTAAACAACCCTAAGAAGTAGGAAGCTAGGAGATGTTGGCTAGAGGGCTCTAGAGGACAGTCACACTGAAGCGAGGTAGAAAGGGGAAGGAAGACATCCATATTTACAACGTGTGAGTGGGTAGGGGGAAGGTATCCGGGAACCGACGACTAAACGTGCCTGAAACTAATAGAAAGCAAATGAACCGAAAACATGAAACTCTACGTTTGCGTGGAACTCAACAGGAAATGAGTATCTCTGCCGTACCTCGCTAAGAGCACAAATCAGTACTACACATAAACGATAAGGTGAGCATTTTCAGTACTTTTTTTTTTTAACTAAGATCACGCTTACGTTATTGGTTTGTCCATCCGTCCTCCGGTGGACTCCATATCTCTGCAATGAAAAATTCTTTTTGCATTTGGAAGCGTGAAATGTGCGAATGATGATCCTTCATTTCGTGCTTTTTTTCTTACGATGCACAATTTCGCCGCTAGAGGACTTAAATCAGATGGTATCGAATTCAAAACACATTTTATTCCACATATTTGCTTCTAAACATCCCATTGACATTTTTTTTTGTATCTTTCGATTCCATTTATGTCGAAGAGTATTTTAGGTACAGTCACTCTTCCGAGTTACGCATAGATTTTCCGCAAGGGGGCGTAAAAGTAAACTGCGTTTTCTCCGATATCTCCATTTCTAGAACTCCGATTTGAAAAAATCTTTCTTCAGCGGATACAGCTCAAAATGGGAAATCTTTTGAATATAATTTCTAATTTTTGGTAATTGAATGGTTTAGCCATCAGGGGGCGTAAGTATTAATTCCTGCTTCTGATGCATTTGCCACAAGGCCTGAGCTTCTAAAATACCGACTGAAGAAAGTCGTTGTGGACCGATGTCACTCACGCCGATAAACCTTTTCAGAATGCTTTCTTCTTAAAATATTGCATGATATCTCCGCCAGGGGGCGTAGATGCATATCTTATTTTTGTCAATATCTCTTCTTCTAATGGTACGATTTGAAAAATTCCTTCTTTATTGGATATGCGGTTTGACATGTTTTTACACATAATTTTAAAGTTGTCAAGTAATTCATGGGCTTTCCGTTTGGGGGCGTAAAGATAAATTGCGTTTCCCCCGCCCCAATATATCTACTTCTAAAACTCCGATTTGAAAAATTCTTTCTGAGCCGCGGATACAGCTCCTGATGGCAAATCTTTTGCCTATAATTTCTAATTTTTGGTAAAAAATGGTTTGGCCACCAGGAGGCGTAAGTCTTAATTCCCGCTTCTGATGTATTTGCAGCAAAATCCTCGCTTCCAAAATCTCGATAAAAAAAAAAATCGTTTGTGGACCGATACCACTCACATCAAAAAACCTTTTGAGAATACTTTCTTCTTAAAATAATGTATGTTTTACCCGCCAGGGTGCGTAAAGGCCCATCTTGTCTTTGTCGATATCTCTGCTTGTAAGAGTCCGATTTGAAATATTCTTTCTTTGTTGGAGAGAGTTTCCGGTGCGAAATGTTCCTTATATAATTTCAAATTTTTTCTTAACGTACAAGTCGGCAAACAGAGGGCGTAAGTTTGCGCTTCCGTTTACAGCAATATCTGCGGGACTGAAAACCCGATTGAAAAACTTCTTTCTTCGGTCAGGTACTACTGATTTCCATACCGGTTCGATTGACTTTGAATAGTTTTGATAACATCAAACAGAAGTCATCGCTCTTTCCTCGTTTTTTTTCTTTTTAAGTGAGTCACGGAAAAATTCTCATCAGCCGCAACCGGGAAACGAACCCAGGGTCTTCCAATTACGCGCCGGACATGCTACCACGGCACCACAACGGCCTCGAATTCCTCCGGACTCACATACAACTAACTGCCAAGCCACATGGCGGGTTGCTTCTTGGAGCCCCGCACAATGCTAGGAATACACCAAAGATGGTAAGCAGTAACTGAACAAATAACTAGGAGGCGAATGAATAATTGATACAGACAATTGACGTGGATTAGGAACATCAAATAGAAGTCATCGCTCTTTCCAAGTTTCTTGTTTTATAATATATTCCCGGTGGCGGCCGAGGAGAATTTTTCCGTGACTCACTTATAAAAAAAAAAAAGGTGGAAGGAGCGATGACTTCTGTTTGATGTTCTTAATCCACGTCAATTGTCTGTATTAATAGGTTTGATAAATTTAATTCGTGTCAGAAGGGATTCAAAAGACGTGCTGATTACACCAGAAAATTGGGTGCCATCTTTCTTATTTAATTATGCTACCACAGTTATATGACTCAAACTGTTTTTTTGAAAATACTCGAACAGAACTGTAGCTCAAAAAAAAAAAAAAAAAAAAAAAAAGGGGGTTGGATGAAGGAAGAATCAATTGTATTTCAAAATAGCTCGCAGTGCTGAAAACGGAAAAATTAACATAGATGTACTAGCTTTTAAAATCGCAGAGATTCCGAGCAGCAACAGGTTCTTCAGAAACTCAGCTTTAATCACGCCATTTCTGATATCATATACCTGCGACGTTCATTGCAACAACTGTAGCGTGCAATTTCAAGTACATTAACATCTTTAGACACGACAATAAAGTCTTAGCTTTTACTTTATGCAATTCATTTCAAAGGCCTAATCACAGTTTTAGAGTTTATCGCAGCACCACTCCCAAATTCTTACTCCTTCCTCGAGCCTTCCTTTCCCGAGAACTCCTTTCCCCGTATCCAAATAAGAGACCATCTTAATTCCAATTGGATTTACAGCAGCGGAATAAGGAAATAAGATTGTACGAAACATAATAAGGGATGATATTGATGCGTTTCGCTAAACAGCCCGTCGCTGGGTGTTACGAGAGCGAAATTTAGAACCCGTTCCCCCGGTGTTACGTCGTAACATCGTTACGAGTGCCAGCCTCATTCTCAAGCAGAGAACGCCGCGTGATATCGAGATTTCCTTTTCAGAAATTTGGCTTTGTTACGCAATTTCACGGCCGCTAACTGCTTTGCCCGACGACAAAGCATTCGAGCTCTGACTTTATGCATCATCCAATTAGTGATCGATAGTTTTAAAGCTTGTGAGGCCAAGATAAACAAAGGTACCATCACTTGTTCCGTGTAATCGCTGACAGTGTATGTCATTATCCGAGAGACTCCCTGGATAGGATCACTTCGTCCGCACAGTTGATTAGGTGGCAGTGAAGCATGTTCCCTTGTTGACTTTATCAGTTTACAGAGCACCTAGGATTCCATTCCATCGATGCTGGGATGTCAACTTCTGCATGGTCACCCACCCCCTCTGTCACCCCTGCTTTTGTAATATCCCTTTTCGGCTATTCAAATAAGGACGAACTATATTAGTGCAGTCAATCAATGAGAGAGCTTTATTGCCTTCGAAATGTTCATCTCGTCGTGCTTTATCATAATCAGAATATTTCAGCCACGTGAGACTAGGGGAAAGCATTATCCTACAAAAAGTGGCGGTGAGGAAGAGCAAAAGAGAGTAACACCTCTCATATTAATTGAAGAACTCCTTTCATGGATATTAGAGACGCTTTAAAAAATTTATATCTCAAAATAGCATACCTCGAAATGTTTTTATCACACAGTGATGAAAATAAGGAGAGATAAATCCGGGAAGACAAAGTTTGCTATTTGTGGAGGATGACGTAAATAATTTTAAATTTCGTTCGACCACAATGGAAAAATCCCCCTTTGTATAGTAAACAATGTAATCTTCATTAAAAATCTTAAGTGACGTCGTGCGGTCCCACGGACCGCATCAGTTTTTAATGTATGTTTTATTCACATATAAAATAGACTTAATGACTTGCACCTTCTAGTAACTTCCAATATCTTATTAATTAAATCATCTGCATCCATGCTATGTTGGGATCACTATTGGTAATATACATGGTCGAGTCACATTATTGAAACCACCAGCTGATATCCAGAGTAACCGCTGCGTGCAGTGCGGACAGAAGCTAGACGTGCTAGGGGTGACTCAATAAGGTGCTGGAAGGTGTTCACAGGTACGTGGAGCCATATTGCATGCAGTGCATCTAACAGCTGCTGGAGGATGCGTGGTCGAGGATCCATAGAGCGAACACCACGATCGAGGTGGTCCCACAGGTGCTCAATTGGGTTTAAGTCTGAGGAATTAGGGGGCCAGAAAAATACTTTGAAGCCTTCATCGTGCTCTTCCAAACAGTCTCGGACATTTCTAGCTCTTTGACACGTCGTGCTGGAAGATCCTATCCGCCCCACGGAAGACAATCAGCATGTATAGGTGTATGTGGTCTGCAAGGATGGATTCATAACGAATTCGGTCCATAGTGCCTTCCACAGGTATGAGTAGAAGCAGTGAATGGCACAAAAACCTTCACCAGCCAAGAATGCTGCTCCCACCAGCTTGTGTTCTTCCAGAAATGGTTGAAGAGTGTTTGTTCTCAGAAATTTCTTGCCTTATACGCCAAAGTCCATCCGCTCGATGAAGCAGAAAACGTGACTTATCCGGAAAGGCAATCCTTTGTCAATCAGCGGAGGTGCAATTCCAATACTGCCGTGCAAATATAAGCCTTTTCTGCCGATGCAGATTCGTTAGCATAGGTGCAGTGACCATCCGTCTGCATCAGAGTCCCATACGCAGCAGGGTTCGTTGAATTGTCGTTTTAGACATACTTCCGGTAGCTCCTCTTGTTCATTCGGCCAGTGATTTGCTCCACTGTAGCGTGTCGATCAGCCCTCACGCACCTTCGAAGCCGACGTTCACCTCTCACATCAATGTCACGTGGTTCTCCGAAGTTTCCACGCAAAGGTGCCATTTCTCCAATCACGATACACTTTGACCACAGCAGCACGCGAACATTTCACAAACTGCGCTGTTTCAGAAATACTGCCACCCTTGGCCCGAAAGCCGATAATCATTCCTTTTTGAAAATCTGATAAATCGCTCCTTTTATCCATGACAGCAACGAGGGATATGTTTTCATAATGCCTACAGCACACCTTATATACCCTCCAAGCCAGCTAACGACAGGTGCCTTCTTTTATTGGCTACACGCTGTTGACGTCACAAGTAGGAGGTGGTCACAATAATGTGACTCGACTGTGTATTTGTTATTGATGCAACGGTCCCTATGGACCGCACGACGCTACTTGCGGATCGCGAAACGTTGCGTTCAGAGCTGCCCGTAAGCTGCGTCGTGCGGTACAATGAAAATCATGATGGTCCGATTTGAAAAATTTCTTCTCTGTTGGATATAGTTTCCAGTGCGCTATTTCAAAATTTTCAAGTAATTCATTGACTTTCCGCTAGGGGAAGTATAGGTAAAGTGCGCTTTTTATGTATATCTGCTTCTAAAACTCCGATTTGAAAAATTCTTCCTGTACAATACAGCTCCTGGTGAGAAATGTTTTGATTGTATGTAATTTCTAATTTTTTGTAAAAAATGGTTTGGCCACCAGTGGGTTTTATTTCTGCTTC
Organism: Macrothele yani; assembly: GCA_039090855.1. Classification (NCBI taxonomy): domain Eukaryota; kingdom Metazoa; phylum Arthropoda; class Arachnida; order Araneae; family Macrothelidae; genus Macrothele; species Macrothele yani. Next base: position 18,124,274 of record CM077029.1, read on the forward strand.
GCAGGTATTTGCAGCAAATTCTGAGCTTCTAAAAGCTCGATTGAAAAAATTCTTCCCCGTGCCGATACCGCTAATATCGATAAACATTTGAGAACATTTTCTTCTTAAAATAATGTATGGTTTCTGCGCCAGGGGCGTAGGCGTATATCTTACTTCTGTCAATATCTCTCTGCTTCTAAAAATCGGATTTGAAAATTTTCTCTTTTGTTAGATAGCGTTTCCGGTGTAAAATGTTTCTCATATAAATTCAAAAATTTCAAGTAATTCATAGAGTGCTAGGTGGCGTAAAGGTAAATTCCGTTTTCCTCGATATCTCTGCTCCTAAAACTCCGCTTTCAAAAATTCTTTCTGCATTTCTGCACCGGATACAGCTCCTGATATGAAATGCTTTGCATATAATTTTTAATATTTGATAAAGAATGGTTGGCCACCAGGGGGCGTAAGTCTTAATTTCTGCGTTTGATGTACTTGAAGCAAAATCTGAGCTCTTGAAAACTAGATTGAAAAAATTCTTTCGTGGACTGATACCGCTCACATCGAGAAACCTTTTGACAGAACTTTCTTCTTAAAATAATGCATGGTTTTTCCACCAGGGGGCGTAAAGTCATATCTTATTTTTGTCGATATCTCTGCTTCTAAGAGTCCGATTTGAAAAATTATTTCTTTGTTGGAGAGCCTGTCCGTGGGGAAATGTTTTCTCATATAATTTCAAACTTTTCTTAGTGCACCAGTCTGTCCCCAGACGGCGTAAGTTCACGTTTCCGTTTACAGCCATATCTGCGTGACTCAATATCACTGCTTTTACATGAACGATTTAAAAATTCTTTCAAGACCAGATGCGATTCAAAAAAGCTTTCAAGACCATTTCCTTTGTAAAACACTTTAGGCTAGTATATGAGGAATTTGTTGTTCACAGTTCTGTCGGTAGGTGGTGTTTTGGCAGTTTGCAGCGGTATCACCGCTTCTAAAGACGCTATTGAGACATTTCTTCTTTACTGTATGCCATTCGCTACAACAGAGATGTGGAGCATTATCTTCTTTAAATAACGTAAATATTTCACGCTACCTGCATAAAGGTCGAAATCCTTTTTTTTTTTTTGCTATATCTGCTCCGGGGGTACGTATTTGAAAAGTTTTATTCCCTTATTATAGCTTTTTCCGTGACGAATATTTTTCGCCTATTTTCAACTTTTCCGTTATACACTTTTTTTTCGCTAGCAGACTTATATCATGATTCCTTCTATATTTCTCCTTTTAACTGTTCGATTTGAAAATCTCTGTCTCTGGTACCTTACTTACAGTACATATGTGAAACTTTTTGTTCGCCATTTGTTAATCTTCGTAACATGCTTTTTAGCCGCTAGTGGAGCCACTTAGATGTTTCTATTTCTGGTTGTTTTATTGATTGTTGGAACCAGTTGATTGTTTTCGAAACCGGTTCCATTGACTTTGAACAGCTTTGATAAATTAAATTCGCGTCAGAACAAATTCTAAAGACGTGCTCATTACATCCGAAAATTAGGTTTTATCTTTCTTGTTTACATTTAGGAAGAAACAGAAGACCTATGCATACTCAGGGATTGAAAAATATCATTCCTGAGATTCCCGGAGCATGCAAGTTATTAGCCTGGGCAGGTAAATAAAAAAATAAAAAATAAAAAAGTTTGGAACAGAATTTCCTACTATAAGAAGAAAACAAAACAAACAATCATCGCATGTTGTGTTTCTGTTTACTGGTAATAACTGGAAATTGTATTATTGTTACGGAGTGCCAAGAACAGGAATATCCCTTTTTTAATTATATTATGCTCTATGTGCAGAAATTGGAGTAATTGTGCTCCAAATGTTGTTTACAGTCAGCGACGGGATGCATATCTCTGACGTAACTAGCCTCCGGTGTTTAGCGACAAAGGACGAAAACGTCGACGAGAGGAACATGGCAGAATCACTAAATTTCTCAAATACCAATTGCATCATCATACCATTTCATACCAATTTCAGTATCATCATCTTAAAACTTGAGATACATGCAATTGTGCCTAGGACATTTTGAATACAGACTCTTAAAACGGAAATGCAAAATATGCAGACATTTTAACTTTTAAAAAAAATGAGGGTTTTGATTTGTTATCTTAAAATATACATTTTCCTGGACATCCAGATTTCACGGCCTGGGCTGGTAAAATAATTCTGCACATGCCCAGTAGGGCATATAAGTTTTCAGATGTTTTTTACACCCTGATACCATAAGCCTTCTGTCATTCCTCTAGTGTGAATTGTTGGTAATCCATTTCAACGAGAAGCGAATTCATCTTCTAATATTTGACCTTTGGATATAATATGTAGATTAAACCTTCGCTGTATGTCAAAATAAAAGAAATATGAAATTCCAGATTACTGTAACTTGTTGATTCATTCAATCCTGTTATTCAGTTCACTCACGGGATTGAAAATAATTCACGCCTCGCATCGTTGGACGACAGCATATTTTGCTCAGATGAATCTCCATCACTGCGGTTTCCGTATATTATTCGCTGTTTCGTTGTCCTGGTACTGCTGATCTGATAATCCAATGCAAAAAAGGTTTGTGTCTTTTGTGATTGTGCTTGCCGTGTAATACATACTCTTTCATCTAAGGATTGTTTAAAGAAGAAACTTGATTAAAAAAGAATATTCAGGTAGGAAGCCATTTAGTTACAGACACTATTCTCAAAATATCTAGGAAACCAAGGCAGCTTTCACGCCAACTCGTACAGCACCTCCATGAAAAAAAGTTACATGATCTTACCCTTTGTTTTTAATATATATTTCAAAATATCTAAGGTCCGCAGAATTTTTAAGTTCAAAATGAATTTTTAAGTTACTAACAAAATGAGTTCCTTTGAAACCAAATTCATTCGAAGATTTAAATTCACAGGAATATGACAAATGTTATGCTGTGTTATATCATATTAAAGACTAGACGTACAGAAACGTTTGTTTCTGATTGAAGGAACAAAAAGAATATGTACAGTGGTTATGAAATAAGTATCCATTTTCTCGGGTGCCTATCAAAACGGGAAATTGCGATATGACGACGAAAATTGGAAGGGAGCTTGCTGCCGACATGGGGAAACGATTTAGCAGAATCAAAAACAGTTCAGAATCGCGCTGCTAAGAGAAAAATAGCACTGTAGACGCAAGAAGAGAAGATGCACGTGCATGGATTTACTGGTTATGGACGCCACAAAGGTTTCAGGACAAAATCTGCTCAATATGATGCGCATCACAAGAGATGACACACTGCAAAGGAAGAACTGCATGTCAGACCGCTGCTTGCAGAGTTTCGCTGTCGATGTTGGCCACTTCTCATCTGATACTCGTTTTGAGATCTGGGAGAGAGCGTATGCCGTCCGGAAAAACTGTATTTTTCAGTAATCCCGAAAGCCATAAATCACAAGAAGAAAGTTCCGATGATTTTCCAGGGCCTTCTAACTTCAGTATCATCCTCCTCAACGCCGCCGGTGTAAGGTGTCCTCTCCACAATACTTGGATTCGTCGATACTGGCTTAGAGCACTCTTGGAATTAATTTGATTTGGATAATACATTTTTTTCCAGTAGCGCACGTTCTTTCTTTGCAAGAGCCATAATGACTACAGGCAGCCTTATCATTGCCGCTATTCTGCTGTAAGACGCAGCATGCCAAATGTGCGTGTAAACATTCGCATACGAAAATTTTCATGTGAACGACCGGCAGTTTCTTGGATTTTGGCAGGGACTTTTCTGCTGTGCGTCACAGGGAATTTCTTATGATGTCCAGCACACTGAACATATTTTGGCCAGAAATATTTGTTCTGTGAACAGCGGGTAAATTAACGCACGTGTATGTTCTTTTCTTGCGTCTGCAGAGCAAAGGGATGAAGATTAATGGAGATTGTCAAACTCACCTTCGTTTTGCTGATGACGTAGTCATTTTTGCGACTACCCCATCAGAGCTGCAGATTATGATCCAGGAACTTGCTGACAAGAGTAAATAAGTGGGATTAGAAATGTACTTTCAGAAGACAACAAAAGTGATGTACAATGCTTTTACAAGAAATGACGATTTATCGACTGATGGGGAAAAGCTGGAGATAACCAATACCTACATTTATCTTGGACAGCAGATACCAAGTGAAGGTCACATTTATGAAGAAATTAATCGGCGTGTAAAACTTGCCAGGAGAGCTTTTGGAAGGAACAGTATAATTTTCAAGAGCAAAATGCCATTATGTCTAAAAAAAAAAAAAACGTGTTTGATCAATGCATCCTTCCAGTGCTTACGTATGGTGCAGAGACGTGGACTTTAACTAAAAGAGACATACAAAGACTGCAGACAACTCAAAGAATCATGGAGAGATGCATGCTTGGTGTAACCAGGAGAGATAAGAAGAAGAACTCGTGGATCAGAAAAATGACAAGAGTGGAAGACATCATGATCAGAGTAAAATCTCTGAAAAGGCAATGGGCTGGACATATTGCCAGAAGGACAGACCATCGATGGCCTGCCGGAATTTTCGATTGGAATCCAAGGAGCAGGAAAAGGCGCAGAAGAAGACCACATAGGAGATGGGTGGACGAAATTCGAAAATATACGGGAGTAACATGGAGGAGGCTGGCACAAGACATGGAGGAGACTGACACAAGTTGTAGAAGAAACTTGGGGAGACCTTCGTCCAGGAGTGGATTGATAATGGTTGACAATGATGATGATGTTCTTTTCCTGTGTCTGCAGAGAAACCTTTCAATTAAAGGTGCAGGTTTTAAGGGTTTTGTTCGCTGAATCGTTTTCTTTTGCTATTTATAAGCTACCTACCAAGTTCTATCGCGATATATCGATTTCTAGCTTTTATCGATTTTTAGTTGTATCGCGATATATCAATTTATAGCTTTTATATACATCCTAAGATGCGAATACTCATTTTATAGCCACCGTGTATATGTAAGTGTCGTTCAAATGAAACGCTGACTGAGGCTGAGATTCAATGTTTTTTGGCTATTAGGCTTCACCGCACGGTGATTCAGTTAAAGTAAGAAAGATCAAATGATCATATGTAGAGGAATTTTGGAAGGGAGTGTCTGACCCCAGGTCTTAAACAACCCTTAGAAATAGGAAGCTAGGAGATTTGGGCTAGAGTGTCCGATAGGAAAGTGACACGGAAGCGAAGTAGAAAGGAGGAGGAAGACGCCCTTTATTTATTACCGGGGAGCAAAAACCCAGGGTCCGAGGGCTTAACGTGCCCATCCGACGCACGGCGGGTATTTAGTGGATCGAGCGTTCGTACATGTCTGGGATCGAACCTGAGGTCCTCTCCGTGGCAGTCACGAATGTTGCCCACTAGGCCACCCGCGGCCCATAAAGTAAGAAAGACAAGGTTGCTGTACTATTTACACGTTCTCACCTGCTGCGGTCAGACGTGTATCCCATCGTTGCACAAAATGTTTTTGGATACTTTCCTCATAGAAGGAAAAAGGCTGGTGAATGAACCATTCCTGGACAGTTTCTCAGAAGTCCTCGTTTGACGTAAATCGTATGCTCTGCAGATCATCTACAGGGGTCAGAAGATGTAAAACCCCCATTGCGACAGATCTTTACTATCGGGAGGATGGGCAAGGAATTCCACGGAGAAGCGCTGCAGTCTTTGTGTGTTTCTATGGACGATGTGTAGCAGGGAGTTGTCATGCATCAGCACGATGTCACGTGCCATCAAGTCTAGACACTTATTTTTGATGGCTAGGCAGAGTCTGCGCGGAGTGTTGCAGTACCTCTAAATGCGGATGGTTGCACTAAAAAGGGATGTGTTTGTGTTCGAAAGCGCCAATCGACATGAAACGTGACACATGTGTGCAGGTATGAGCAACTTCTAAGTACCTTGGGTATGAGTACGGACTACCATAAGGTGAGTCATTCCGTGTAAAACGTGTTTAACGCCGGCAGCGCCACCGAGAAATCCAATGCCATGTTGCAGTAGTGGGGCCAGAAATACACACCTGTCAGAGTTGTTATCCTTCCTAATGCTGTCGTCTTCACTATTTCTGTAGAGTGTCGTTGCGTGCATCATTTACAATTCATTTTCGTACTTGCTGATAATTACTTTGGTTGAAACTGTCACAAATGAATCATCTTCCACCCTAGTTAGCGTTTGTTTGGTATATTGTCGCCTTAGTTTGGCTTTCAACAGCTCAACGACAATCAGGAGACTAATGGTGACAATTTTTAGCATTCTCGAATAATTACGACAGCACCTCACACAACGTGCGGTGCAATACACAAGAATTGTTCACCTGGACGCTGTTCACTTAACGCAAACGACGCGATATGACGAGTGTGTTTTGGAGGACAGGTGGCGCTGCTGGCATTTAGCACGTCTTACACGGGAATAACTAATTCTACCGTGGTCCGTACTCATATATGTACACATGCACCACAATTCATGTCGATTGGCGCGTTCGAACCCACACACATCCCTTGTAAGTGAGAGCCAGTCAATGAACAATGGACTCTTATGATCAAAGAACAAGTTAGTAAAATCATGCAATGCATTGATTATTATACGCTTTCCAACATACCAGAAATCACTACTAAAGTTATTACTCAAGTTATGAGGATAATGGCTGTAGAACAAATCTCGCTCTTATGACCTGACCTTTGACTACATTTCGATGATATTCAACAGAACCGGTAAAGTATACTTCCGGAACAACATGATAAAGTTTTGTCTCAATTGAAGCTTTTTTACGTAAGTTATAACGCATAAGGGCGATTAAATGGATCCCGATCCTACGTACTGACCTTTGACCCCGTTTCGTCCATTTCCCACAGGGTTCGTCCCCAGGTGGTCCCTACGATATACTAAAATTTCATAGAAATCGAAAAATATTTACGCAAGTTATGACGCATAAGGGCAATGGAATGCATCTCGCTCCTATGTCCTGACCTTTGACCTCATTTGTCCCATTTTCAATAGGGTTCGTCCCCAGTGGTCTCCTACCACATACGAAAATTTCATCGAAATCGAACCATTTTTACGCGAGTTATTGTGCGGGCAGACGGACGGACAGACGGACAAACCTGGAACATATAAGCTTCTTCAACCTACGGTTGGAAAGCGTAAAACACGAGAATCGTCTGCCACGGCTAATAACTGCTGCCATAGATACTTCCCTAATTCAGTTAGTTGTCTGCGTGCTTATGTTCATCCTTTGCACTGTTGCCAACTCAAAAAAAAATTACAGTCAGTTTTTATGGAACGGCCTTTGTTTCTTAACACGTTAGTAAAGTTATGCAATGCATCGATTATGATACGCTTTTCAACATACCAGAAATCATTACTCAAGTTATGAGGATAATGGCTGTAGAATAAATCTCGCTATTCAACAGAACCGGTAAAGTATACTTCCGGAAAAACATGATAAAGTTTTGTCTCAATCGAACCATATTTACGCAAGTTATGACGCATAAGGGCAATGGAATGCATCCGGATCCTATGTCCTGACCCTTGACCCCACTTCACCCATTTTCAAAAGGGTTCGTCCCCAGGTGGTTCATTACCACATACTAAAATTTCATTGAAATCGAACCATATTTACGCAAGTTAGGACGAATAACGGCAACGGAATGAATCCCGCTCCTATGTCGTGACCTTTGACTCCATTTTGTCCATTTTCAATAGGGTTCGTCCCCAGTGGTCCCCTACGACATACTAAAATTTCATCGAAATCGAACCGTTTTTACGCGAGTTATCGTGCGGACAGACGGACGGACGGACAAAGCTGGAGCATATACGCTTCTTCAACTTACGGTTGGAAAGCGTAAAAAATAGAAGTAGCTACAGAAAAAACCAAGATATTTTCGAAATCTCCATTAAATTTCGCATCTCATAACATATAAATGCTGAAATAACTATAAAAATTAGTTAAAAAAAGAGGTAAAACCTCACGGTTTTTGCGCAATACTTTTGCACACCACGGTATGAGTTGTTAGTCGTGTGAGGTGATCTTAATTTAGCTTAGTTGTATAACGAAGTAAATTTCTCCGTCATTTTTATATGCGCCAGGATTCGAACCCGGGTCCACTCACTCCGGAATAAGTTGCTCTACCAGTTGAGCTACGCGGAGGTTTCATTCTGATTCCTATCTGCCTTTATGTCGCGTGCGTCCTGCTGGCAGGTACGTCACATCTCCTGGTACGTTACATCATCTCCCCTTCTTTTTTTTTTTTTTTTTTTTTTTTTTTGAAGTGCTGGAGAAAGGATTCTCTTATTTTTCCTATCTCGCGGTGTGGAAAGAATATCACACCAATGCGAGATTTTGAACGGTCGGGTCATCCGGATACTTCGGGCGCCATTACAAAGAAGTAAATTTCTCTGTCATTTTTATCCGCGCCAGGATTCAAACCCGGGTCCCATCATTCCGGAATAAGTTGCTCTACCAATTGAGCTACGCGGACGTTTTATTCTGATTCCTATCTGCCTTTATGTCGTGTGCGTCCTTCTGGCAGGTACGTCGCATCTCCTGGTACGTTACAGTAGTCAACAACATTCGACGCCTTTCATACTACCAGTGATGTGTCGAGAACCAACAAATCATTACAATGACTGTCGTTTTTTTCATGATCAACACTTTATAGCTTTTGACCAAAAACATGTACTTCATTGCAGGCACTGAGAGTACATCTGCTCTGAAATTTATGCCACATGAAGAACATCTGCCAGTTCTACTACTGCCAGCTATCTGGAAAGACGAGGAAGCATAAAACAGTTATCACATCTTTACTTCAACGTTATGGAATTACATCGGAATGACCAAACGTTCGTTTGGAATCAGAATCTTCGAACATAAAAGGGATACAAAAGACGGTAAAATAACCACTGCCCTATCAAGAGAGGTCAAGTTCAAGTCCGCTGATCCTATGTGGAATGATACAAAAAAATTAGGTTCATACTCCACACCCAAATAGTCTACTGCCATTCGCGAAACTTTGGAAATCTTGACCAGTAGTGAGGCTTGCAATGATAGCGTCTCTCTCGAGTTGCTACGCATTTGGAATCAATTCTTCAAATAATGCTGTGTTTTCTACCATAGCACCGCACGCTCAACCAACGTGACCTCGTTTCTTCGAATGACTCATCACATTTGCGCCTATTCATTTATTATCTAGTCAAGTCACCACGTTCAAATTGTTGAAGTGTTCCATTATCCAGTTTGCAGTTAGCTGTCGACCTTCCTTGAAAAAGCCATCTGGTTGATGTGCGAAAGCTTGGAAATTTTGATTTATATTCTACACCAAGAATTTCGGATGACTAGTACTATTTTAAGTGTAATTGGTGTACAGTTCCTTGTTATTAATTAATTGTTGTTCTGCGGCATTATTGCTCCAGAACTAGGAACAACAGCAAGAACTAGGAGAAGTGTTAGATGAGCGAATATGATAATCAAAGTGACGGAAGTTCCAAGCAGGCCAAGGAAGCAAGTTGTTTTTATGCTGACACACACTGAGAAGAGGTAAAGGAAACCATGGGTTAAATACGGAACTAACAGAAAATAGGTCTAACGCAGGGAGAAATGCAAAATAAAGACCCTACCTAAATATGGAACGAATAGCGCTTCAGAGGAATGTTCTTCTATCATATGAATAAGGAACAAATTATTTTTTGAACAGATCTACACTTTTAGAAAGGAATAATTACGGTATTGGCATTGTTTTTCAAATGTACATTTTCAAGATACATAAAATAAATTCATCACAGTTGAGGAATATTTTACATTCTAAAAATCGATGCTATGCATAAATTTTCCGAAGATAGATCATTTTAAAAATTTCATGGATTCAAATTGCTATGTTACGGGAAAATGAAAGAGGAAGAAGAAACGAAACATACGGTTCAAGAAAATTCTTTCTTACATTACAGAGATTAAAAACGCACTTCCTTCTTAATCAAAATTTTTATTCTTGATCAAAACACTAGAATAATATTCAGACGAAATGCGAGATATGATTAAAATAGGGAAAAATCATTGAATTTCAATTTATATTTTACGTAAACGAAGCTTGCGCTTCTTTTGACATCTCGATGCATATTTTGAGACAGACACGGTTTCCACGCGAAAAATGTCTTTTTCTGCTTTTAGAAGCACATCTCTTTAGAATAATATTACTTTAAGGGCTGTATTAAAACAAAAGAGAGCGCTCTTATATTGTACAAAAGAATTTCCAAAAGATGAAGTTGTTTTACCTTGAAGCAGCTTACGGTCAAAGAGAACGACTATATAGTTATAATTCATGCCCCCTTTGCGTATAAAAGATGTTTAGAGTAGTGGCAGCGTTTTAAAACAAAACACAATGCGATGCCATTGAAATTCTTGTAGATAATTAAACGTGAATTTTCATATGATAGCAAAAAGTTTTAGGCAAATGAAAATGAATTTTATTCATCACTAAAATGTAGTTCTGGCTGTCAAAGAAAGAGTGAAAGCAAATATTGAACTGTTGAAAATTTAAAATATGAAACACGGAAAAGACACAGACAAAACGAATGAGTAAAAAAAGAATGAGAAAGGGAGGGTTAGTAAATATAAAGCGAGTAGAACAAAGAGAAAAGAAAACAGGAAATGAAGAAATATTGAAAAACAACAAAAAGGCAAAGAAAGATAGATACAAGGCAGTAAAAACAGAGCAAACGGCTGCAGGAGATAACGTGAGGAGGATACTGAAGAATTTAGGAAAAAGTTAAACATAAAAATAGTAAGGGAATGAAGATGCAGAACAATGGGGAAGAATGGAAGACAAGGAGAAAAAAACCGAGAAAATAAAAGAACGGGAGAGAAATTTGAAGAGAAAGAGAATAAGGAGAAAGTAAAAAGAAATGAGGAAAAACAAAGAAAGTATGGGGATGATAAAGAAAGAAACCGAATGAAAGAAATGGAAATAATGAAGGAGTAAGAAGGAAACAGGAAAAGCTAGTAATAGAAATGGGAACAGTAAGAAGAAAAGGTGAATAAACGAAAAAGAGAGTCAGAAAAAGAGAAAAAGAATAGATGTTAAAAGAGGGAAGCCGAAGACAAAGATACCCTGAAGAACAAAAGTCTGAAATGCACAAAGAGAGAGAGAGAGAGAGAGAGAGAGACTTTGACTTTCCTTTCGTTTCTTCTATTCTAGATCACGTTATCTTTAGAGGCACTGAATGAGTACGATTGATTATAATGTTTCTTTTTCTCCTGATATCAGGTTGCATAGAACTTTAAGTTAGTTTGACATAAACACAAAAGTTTCTTTGCTGTCACGTTTAGGTACACGCTATCTTCAAACGATCCGTCCCGTGTTATTCCTTTTGCCCGATCTTTAAATTATTTTTAGTTATTCCAGCAATGACATCGGCATTTCATGTTGTATGATTCTTCTTATCATAAAACATGAAATGTAGCCAAACTCAACTGACCACTTATGAATACATCATCATCATCATCATCATTGTCAACCATTATCAATCCACTGCTGGACGAAGGTCTCCCCAAGTTTCCTCCACAACGGTCTGTCTTGTGCCAGTCTCCTCCATGTCACCCCTGCATACTTTCGAATTTCATCCACCCATCTCCCATGTGCATATAAATACAAAAGAATGTTTTTCACACCAAAATCAATATTAACACAGTATAATAGATCTTACTGGCGCTTGTATGCTATTGTGAATATACTCAGATTAATAAATTTATTGCACTGTGAGAATTCATGGTTTTTGATCAATCTCTAATATGAAACAGCTGAATTACACTTCGTATGTGAGTTCAAGATTTTGAAGCTGTCACTGTTTGAAAATAGCTCAAATGCCCAATTTAGGTATGATCTACTTTAATCCAGAACAAAAAATCTTCAATTTGTTTCATTAGATGCACGGTAAATATTTATTATCTATTATCCTTCTGTGTTCGAATGGAATAGTGAAAACAATAAGCTTTTTGAGGAACAATACTTTGGCCAAAATTCCCGAAATTTTAGAAACTGGAAGATTGAAGTTTTTAAAACCTACAATGGAAAACTTCATTGCAGTGCCTTTGCTTACTGTTTGAAGTTCTCTATTGGTAATGTTTATTTATTTTTTTATTTTGGTTGGAGGTTTAACGACCACCGTGAGCAACTCAATGGGCTATAACCAGTCGCTGTTGGTAATGTTTTAAAGGCACTTTGAAATTCCTTCATATATTGGCAGTGTTTTAAAAGTTTTCAAAATTCCTTTATTTACAAATAAAGGAATTACAGTGTTTTAAATATATTTTGAAATTCCTTTATATATTGGCAATATTTTAAAAGTATTGTAAAATTCCATAATGTTTTAAAGGTATTATGAAATTTCCCAATGTTTTAAAGGTACTGCAAAATATATTAATGTTTTAAACATATTATGAAATTTTCTAATATTTTAAAGGTATTATGAAATTTCTTAATATTTTAAAGGTATTATGAAATTTCTTAATGCTTTAAAGGTATTGCGAAATTCTCTAATGTTTTAAAATTATTGTGAAATTCCCTAATGTTTTAAAGGTATTGTGCAATTCCTTTATTGGAAATATTTTAAAAGAATTGTGAAACTCCTCTTTGTTACTTGGATGTAATACATAACAAATAATTTCTAGTCTTTGCATTCCAGTGCATTGACAACCCTATTTGCGACTTACAACGAGAGTATTTGGCAGAATATGTGCTGTATTTATGATTTCTCTTTTTCAGAGAATTTTTAAAGAAGTGAAAACTAGAAGTGTATAGTACCAAGATCAATTTCATTTTCCTATTTTGGTGTACCGAACTGCTCAAGAGTAATGTAGAAGATCCTTATTTAATTCGCTGAACCCCGGGATCTTCAGGAAAGTGGAATCTGTAAGTAAATCCTAATGTATAGTACCAAGATCAATTTCATTTTCCTATTTTGATGTATCGAACTGCTCAAGAGTAATGTAGAAGATCCTTATTTAATTCGCTGAACCCCGGGATCTTCAGGAAAGTGAAATCTGTAAGTAAATCCTAAGTTTCGATGTCGCAGAAATCATTGAGGTGATAAGCTTCTAGTTTGAGAGTTCGTGGCACAGAATAATTGTTGCCTGCCTGTTTTCCAGTGCAACAAAAATTTCATGGTGGTATGTTTAATCATTTAACAGAAAATCATCTTTAAGAACCTGAATCAGTACTTCTGTAAGATGTTTTTAACTGAAAATCACACATATACTATATAGTTGTACCATTCTGAAAAAAACTGAAAGACTGTATGCAAAGCAGTCGTGAAATATCCTTATTATGATAGATAGGGGTTAAATTCTTACAGGTACGTTCACGTCAACTTAAATTTAAAATCTTGTGGGAAGTTGGAAAGAGATCATGCAGAAGGAGGGACAAAATGTATTTGACTAAGATTTGGCTGATTAAATTGTTTTTGAAATATGCATTAAATGTTGCCATTGCTTATATTGAACAATTAATTGTAGTACCTTTGCTTACAGTTTGAAGTTATCTATGTTTCACAATAAACGGTAAATTTATTAACAGTATGTTTTCCTTGCAGATACTACGCTGATTCGCCTACAAATTAACTTTATGCAATGAACGAAAACTTGCAGAAGAGGTTGCCAGAAAGGAATGCAAAAAAACGTTTAAAAGTTACCTTGAAATCATTCAACCAAGACAATAATTAAAAAAAAGGATGCTAAAAAAACGATTAGGTATTTCAATAATGAAATTAGATTGAAAATAACGTTTACGCATTTAATTGCGCAGTTTGAGCATCTGATAAAATGTCCGTGTTTGAATTTGAGAGGAATTTTTTTTGTCGCCAGAGAAATGGGAAACATGAGTTTGTAATGCCCCACGTGACATGTCGTAGATGACATACTGCTGAGGTGATGCATGAGTCAAATCAACAGTGAGGCAACGATAAGCTTACCGGCGAGTTCAGTTCAGATAACAGCCACTCCGAAGTAGGAAAATGTGGGTTCGAATCTAGCCACTTGCAAAGAAAGTTATATTGACGCCTGAGTAGGGATGAATCTCCTGGCCATGGTTGACAAAGTTGACGGCCTTAAAAGGTCATGCACCTAAATTTTAAGACATGCCCTTGCATTGAACAGCTCTCCTGTATTTTTATAACACAAATGCATAAAATCACTATCATTAGCCTATGTTCATGTCTAGAAAGAAAATTTTATTATATTCAGCAGAATTGCTTGAAACTAAAAGTTCTACAGCTGACTCATATAATTTTAGCGCTACGCTAGAATCAATGAAGTGAGTCCTAATGCCGATAGCTTCACAGGACGTTTAGACTTAGTTCAGGTAAATGTAATAAAAACACAAAATGCTATTCGATTTTCGATATCAATTCTCTTAGGTGTTTGCGAAATTATTAGACTTTGGATACGCAAATCAAAACTCTGAAGTGAGATTTTGCTTTTTTTTATTGGAAGAAGAAGGTTTGCTAATAGATTGCAATGAGCAACACGCCCTTCCCATTTTTAGGGTGACTGGTACGAGGATGAGAGCAGACCTAGTGTTATCAGGAAAATACACCACCAATGTCTCATCCGGGACTATAATCCGGGCCCACCTTGGATGAATGATCAAAAGCCAACACTTCAGACCACTCGACCACCGAGCAGCTGCTCTTTTATTTTTACTGCATGCCTCTCATGTCGTCATCCTTCTTAGTTGCCGTTCTTTGGACCCGTTGATTTGATCGCTTGCAGACAAGTAAACATGGGACAATATTTCCTTGTACGCTGACATTGGGCCGAGGAAGATTCTTTTACGAGAGCAGGGTGCACTTCAGGAAGGACCAAGCTGACTTAGATAAGTTCTACAGCTGGCTTAGATAAGTTCTACAGCTGACTGAGATAAGTTCTACAGCTGGCTTAGATAAGTTCTACAGCTGACTGAGATAAGTTCTAGAGCTGACTTAAATAAGTTCTACTAGGTTAACAGCTGCGTTAGATAAGTTCTATACTATGGAGGATCGAAAATAAGATAAGTTCTACTAATTTAGATAAGTTCGCTGACTTAGATAAGTTCTACAGCTGACTGAGATAAGTTCTAGAGCTGACTTAGATAAGTTCTACTAGGTTGACAGCTCCGTTAGATAAGTTCTATACTATGGAGGATCGAAAATAAGATAAGTCCTACTAACTTAGATGAGTTCTACAACTGACTGAAATAAGTTCTAGAGCTGACTTAGATAAGTTCTACTAGGTTAACAGCTGCGTTAGATAAGTTCTATACTATGGAGGATCGAAAATAAGATAAGTTCTACTAACTTAGATAAGTTCGCTGACTTAGATAAGTTCTACAGCTGACTGAGATAAGTTCTAGAGCTGACTTAGATAAGTTCTACTAGGTTGACAGCTGCGTTAGATAAGTTCTATACTATGGAGGATCGAAAATAAGATAAGTTCTACTAACTTAGATAAGTTCGCTGACTTAGATAAGTTCGCTGACTTAGATAAGTTCTATACTATGGAGGATCAAAAATAAGATAAGTTCTACTAACTTAGATAAGTTCGCTGACTTAGATAAGTTCTACAGCTGACTGAGATAAGTTCTAGAGCTGACTTAGATAAGTTCTACTAGGTTGACAGCTGCGTTAGATAAGTTCTATACTATGGAGGATCAAAAATAAGATAAGTTCTACTAACTTAGATAAGTTCGCTGACTTAGATAAGTTCTATACTATGGAGGATCGAAAATAAGATAAGTTCTACTACCTTAGATAAGTTTGATGACTTAGATAAGTTCTACAGCTGACTGAGATAAGTTCTAGAGCTGCGTTAGATAAGTTCTACTAGGTTGACAGCTACGTTAGATAAGTTCTATACTATGGAGGATCGAAAATAAGATAAGTTCTACTAACTTAGATAAGTTCTACTATTTTAGATAAGTTCTACTAGGTTGACAGCTGCGTTAGATAAGTTCTATACTATGGAGGATCGAAAATAAGATAAGTTATACTTCCTTAGATAAGTTCGATGACTTAGATAAGTTCTACAGCTGACTTAGATAAGTTCTACAGCTGACTGAGATAAGTTCTAGAGCTGCGTTAGATAAGTTCTACTAGGTTGACAGCTGCGTTAGATAAGTTCTATACTAGGGAGGATCGAAAATAAGATAAGTTCGCTGACTTAGATAAGTTCCACTAGGGAGGATCGAGAATTAAAGTTCAGCAATTTATTTTCTTTGCAGGTTGCAATTTGGCAGACGACGAGTTTGAATATCACGCTACAGACCGGTTTCGTTGGTTCAGGTGTCGCCATAGTGAAAGACAGTGCGAACGACGGTACAAAGATGTCGCGTTTGTTAGCGTCCTCTACGAATGAAGAACAATGCGGTGTAATCCGAGCTTGGTGTCATAAATGGAAAACTCCGACAGAGATTCACAAAGAAACGGTCGAAGTGTATGGTGGTGATTGTCTGGACCGCAGCAACATCTCCAGATGGTGCAGTTTCTTTGTAGAGGGCCACGGGAAATCTTTCCGATTCGCCACGTTCCGGTCAATATGTAACGGCGTCATCACCTGTCATTGAACAAGCAATTCTGAGTGACCGGTGAATATATCTGCGCACATTGGCACAGAAGGTCAACATTTCGTACGGTACAGTGTACGATATTTGGCATGACAAACAGCGCGATTTTACAAGGTCAGTGGGCGATGGGTGCCCAAAAACTTGACAGACGATCAGAAGGGACAGAGAAAATTAAATGTGCAGCTTGGGTGGGAGGTGCTCCAGAACCCACCGTACGGTCCGGACTACGTTTCTTCAGACTTTCATCTGTTTGGTCCCTTGAAAATATTCCAGGGTGGCCAACAATTCGATTCGGCAGACGAAGTCAAATTGATTGTCCACAGGTGGCTATACGCCCAGAAAACGGACTTTTATGAACCAGGTATATTAAACTGGTACCCACGCTGGGATAAATTTCGCGAGCGTCTTGGATCTTATGTTGAAAAATAGCTAAGAGATGTGTCTTCGTGGTGTATATGTTTTGTTTTGCCTATCTATTAAACTGTTGTACCTTCCCTCCCCAAAAAATAGTGTGCACTACTTTTCGATCCACCCTCAGATTTGGCATATTAGTTGGCCATTTGCAGCCTAAAATTAAGTGAAGCAAGGATTGCATGGAAGAATTCTTCACTTAATATGTGTAACAAGGTCATTAACCTAGCAGTCAGATAAGTCTAAATCACCAGTTTTCCTGTTCTGTACGTAACAACACAACATATGAATTCCCGCTCCAGGGTGAAGCATTTTTCAAGTTATCTCATGTGATGATTATGACGTATACCCTAATATAGCTTTCCTTTTTAGTTCCTGTTATCTATGGAAATTTTAGTTCCTTCGTCTGAAGCATTTTCCAAACTTAACGCCACATTTTCTCTCTCGACTGAAAGTTTTGCGGCAATCTAAAATTAAAGTCAGGAGTAGAATGAAGTATGTACTCAACAGAGATAAGAAAGATGTTTACGATGAATGAAGCAGGATGTCTCTCGTTAGATGAGCTCTGACGACTCATCAGATGTATGCTGCTCCTCGTTAGCTGATTTGAGTAACCTACTAAGACTTTTCTTGTTAAAAGTCGAGTAGTTTGCCATTCTGTTTTGGAGATAGAATTTAAAGTTGTACCTACCTGTTGATAAATTTTGTCAAGTCTAACGGTTGGAGGGTATTGAAAAGTATTCAGTGTATTCAAGAATTAGTTGCATCTGAAGTCAAATTACGGGGTGATTTATTGACGTGTGCTAAAAACTTGTGAATTATGGGCGACCTAAGATATATGAATAAAGTCAAAATACAGTATGTAAGTAACCGTGTTTTCATCGAAACTCTAGAAGTATTCTGGAAGAAACATTTCTGTGCTTAGTTAAGAACTTTTGCAAATACTGAATTAATTAAAGCTATCCGAAGCATCAAGTAAACGTTTCAATTAAAACAGAGTTTCAGACTGACATAGTGTAATGTTCTAGGGAAAGTGATCTTTCACCCATAATTACACATAATTGACTAAGAACATTACATGACGTTTTACGTATAAAACAGTAAAACTGGCCATTCGGGCATATCTGATTGCTAGAATAAAAAATGAAGCAACTTTTTTTAGGCATTCGGAAAGTTAAATTAAACAAGATTGGTAAACGAATGAAAGAAGAGGGGGAAAAGCTTGAGTAAAAATAAATTCATGAAGCTCAAAATAAAAAACAAATAACAAAATAGGAATGTATTGATTTGGGCTTAGAAAGAATTACCTAGGTATGCAGGACAGAGTGACGAATGTAGTGGAGCAACAAAAGTGTTGGAAGACGAATGCAGTGGAGCAACAAAAGTGTTGGAAGACGAATGCAGTGGAGCAACAAAAGTGTTGGAAGACGAATGCAGTGGAGCAACAAAAGTGTTGGAAGACGAATGCAGTGGAGCAACAAAAGCAGTTTGTTCCGGTATTTAATGACCGCCCTAAGCTTCCCTTAGAGTTATAAGCTGTCGCCTGCCCCTAATTTAGGGTGACTGATGTCAATGAGGGGTACAGATCTAGAGCCATCAGACTAATACATTACTCATTATTATTATTTTTTGACTGGAGGCTTAACAACCACCGTGAGCTACTCATTGGGTTATAAGCAGTCTCCTATCTCTCATTTAAGGTCACTGACTCCAGGGAAGGGACAAACCTAGTGCAGTAAGACAAACACAACATATATGCCTCACCGGGATTCCTACCCAGACTGCATCTCGTACGAATGGTCATAAGCCACCGGGGAGGCCGCCACTTATCCTCAATCTCTGCATCGAATCTCGGCACATCTCGGAAGAATGGTCAGAATTCAGCGACTCAGACTGTTCGGTTACTGAGGCATCAGAGACCCATGATCTTGTAGAGCACTGTTTAAAAAAAGAACGGTTCACAGATTTAGATGATGCCGGCAAAGAGCATGCAGAAGGGAAATACGTAATGTAATCTAAATGTGTGTTAATAATGCTCTTCCAAAGACGAAATTTATTTGACTTCCTTTCTTATAAAGACGATTCATTTTGAGTTGTATTGATTTAGCAGATATTAAAACGGATGTCATAGATATTAGAATGATAGAAATATGGAAGATTCTTGCTGGATTGCACGTTCGTGAGACATTTTACTTATATTAAATAGGCTTGATGGATCTATTTCGCATTAGACACCCAGCGGGTTACAGAAGAAAGTATGTTAACATCCACGAACCAATAATGTTCTTAGGTAGAGATGGGGGAATAGCAAAATGTGTATGTGTGACCCCGACGGTGGTTCAAGACCCAGCAATAAAGCACACTTCCTGCTGCTCCACCCCTAGGCTTATGGAGATCGCCCACTTTTGTTATTGTCGTTGTAATAAAAAGTGTTTTTACGATAATGGGATTTCACCCTCTGAGTCGTTACTCCGATCCCTCACGGTGCTTTTATAACGGGTTCCTTTCCTATTGCTTTCAGTAATGAAATCGGGATCCGGCAACAGACTTTGATTTTTGTAGCCGTTTAACAGTTTGTTGAGGCAGGAGCAAAAATTAATGAAACCCGTCCGGAGAATCCTGTGTACTTCGGGGACTGGAGGAGAGAATACATTAAAAGGTAGTGGCTCTTTGTGAGATGAAACCAGGAAACGGAGTTTGTTTCCAGCCAATGATTTTAAGCCTTCTGTAACTTCTTTTCAGTCGATTAAGGTTGTTCTCTGTGAGTTGTGTCGCGCATAGGTAAATATTTGGAAGATCTGGACGAACGAACGTAGAATAATTGCGTTTGGTTTTATTATTTTATTCACGGAGTTTATTTCTTTCCTAGTTTTATATCTTTTTACTGCCGTTCGGAAAATACTTAAATATTTTTACCAAATTTCTTTTCCTATTTTTATGGACAAATCATTGCGAAAATTGGAGAATGTCACGCTTCGGGGTGTCGTGATGAAGTCGGTTCGTCGTTTTATTGGTAACATGCATTAAGAACAGAGTCAAAACTTCCGCAAGTTTAAAGACTGTAAAAATGCAATTGATACGGTTGAGGAATTTGTAAGGGAGATTAATCTACGGGCAGTCAAAACTGACGACTCAATGAAATCTGTGAATTACAACTAAATGTCTTCCGCCGTTTTTAATGAAAAGAACATCATGCGCTGATAAATAACTTTCAGTAATTATTGCTCTATCGAAGTGGCTCCTATCAGAGATCGAAACGGGTCAAGGGTCAGAGGGTCAACGGTTCCACAAATTCTTGCGGGTCGGTCGCGGTGTTCCTGCCCCGATTTCGACCAGGCTTTGTTTCCGTTTCATTTTTGACAAAATATTTTTTTTAAGAACACTTCAGAGGTCTTTGAAATAATACTTCACAGCTACAAAGTATGATCCAGAAATTTGTTGAGAAGAGTAAAGAAATGGGATTAAAATGAAGTCAAAATTGAAGTACAAGGAATGACAATTTATCAGTTGATAGGGAAAAGCTGGAGGCTGCGCCGGTGGCGCAGTGGTCTAAGCGATGGCCTCTGATCATTCGTCCGAAAGAGGTCCGGGTTCGAATCCCGGTGAGCCATGGATGTTGTGTTTGTCTTACGGCATTGGCTCTCTCCCTTCCCTGGAACCAGTGACCCTAAATTAGAGACGCGACTGAAAAAAAAAAAAAACAAAGGCTGGAGAGAACCAATTCCTACATTTACCTTGGGCAGCAGATATCAAGCGAGGGTCACATTAATGAAGAACTTAATTGGCGTAAACAACTTGGTTGAAGGGCTTTTGGAAGAAACAGTACAATTTTGAAGAGCAATGTGTCATTCATTCTGTCAAAAGTCTTTAATCAATGCATCCTTCCAGTGCTTACGTACGGAGCGGAGATGTGGACCTTAACATACAAAGACTTCAGACAACTGAAGGTAACATAGACAGATGCATGGAAGATTATTTTCATGCAGTATATACACTGGCGGAAAGTGAAAAAAGAACACCAAGAAGGAGACGTCTGATACCAACGAAATTTATACAGCATAATAACGGAATACAGAGGATAACGTGATCAAAACATTATGGCAAAATACAGCTGCATTTGCCGGTAAACTAAAAAATAACATTTCCATGTAACATGGTTAGTACGAGGTTGAACCGCCATGAACTGCGTCACACTGTGCAATTCTGGCATGGAGTCTGTCGTACATATGTTGGATGTAAGTTTGGGGTATTGAGTTTCAAGCATCCTCAACCTGGACGCGTAAATCGGGGATGGTAGTGGCTGGCCGTGGAGATCGGATAAGTCGTTGTCCCATAAAATCCCACACATGCTCAATGGGGGACAAATCCCGTAAACGTGCAGGCCATGGAAGTTGTATCACACCCTGAAGTGCATGTTGCGTTGAACGTGCCGTGTGTGGGCGTGCGTTATCTTGCTGGAAAACACCACAATAGACCAACCTTACTAATGGCACAACAACGGGCTGAATGAAGTTGTGGATGTAGGAGGGGCTGTTTAACTACCCGGTATAAACACTGGTTGTGTACGGGAGTTATAGCTGATCGCTCCCCACACCAGGAGACCAGGTGTAGGCCCTGTGTGTCGCTGGCGGATGAAAGAAGGGTGGAGATGCTCCCCTGTGCGTCTTCGAACACGCATACGTCCATCGGAGGCTCCCAAGCAGAATCTGCTTTCATCGCTGAACACGACAGATCGCCATTGAGTTCTACAGTGCAGACGTTGGCGACACCACTGCAGCCGTTCCTGACGGTGGGCTGGAATCAGAGGTACACATGCCAGAGGCACACGTGCACGTAGTCCTGCATCCAGTAGACGGTTGCGGATTGTTCTCACAGTCACCTCAAATGCAACGGCAGCTCGGATTGGCGTCGCAGTGGATGTTCAGCTTGACAACGCCGCCCTTCTTATGCTTCCATCGGTCCGCTCATCAGTCCGTCTGTGACTCCCGGTTCCACGTCTTCTCGTGTGGGAGTGTTCCTCGGACCATCTACGCCCCAATCGTACCACCACCGATACTTCCCGTCCAATTCACGCCGCAATATGACGATACGACCACCCGGCCTCGTGGAGTCCGACTAGACGACCTCGCTCAAAGTCCGAGAACTGCTGAAATCGTACACGTCTTCCATGTTCAGGCATTGCAGCTTCTTCAGGGTCTTCGCACGTGTCCGTACGCCGACGACTGATTATATTCCCTTCGCCTTACTTCTTAAATACCACCGACAATAATTTGGATATTATGCCGTGCTGTGGCGTAAGCGTTCACCGGTTGGTCCCGAAATTAACATCACACCTACGTAAACTCGACCCCATTAACATATGTAAATTTCATGATCGTCCGCCAATTCCTTTTTGGTGTTCTTTTTTCACTTTCCGGCAGTGTAGATGAATGTAGACTTTATCCGTAGTTGCACGATGACACAATAAAACCTAGTGATGAGTTAAAAACTTTAATAAGATAAAGCACGTAAACATAAGTTAAAATACCATTAGACCTTTCAAGCCTACACCAGCCTCATCTTCAGATGGAAGAAACTACGTCGTGAAACACTCATGGGCACATATACACTGCTGGCCACCCAAAATGCAACACCAAGAAGGAAGCATCCAATTGGCATGAAATTCGCAGCATGCGTCGCCCGCGAGAGGACATGCAAACGATTAGCATTGCAGGGCATATGCAAATCATGTGCGCCCGGCACGCTACCGAGAAGCACTATAAGAAAGGTGCTCAGAATGCTGGATGTAAGTAGTGGAAGTGTGTTGTGCTGCCGGACCTGTGCATGGGAAGCTTCCTGATGCCTCGTCGCAGAATACGGCAGTCATTCCAGCACGTTTCGGAGTTCGACAGAGGACGAATTGTTGCTTATCGCGACAGCGGTTTATCGTACCGAGACATCGGAGCCCGTGGGGGACGACATCCAGCCACAGTGAGGCGAGTATTGATTCGGTGGGTGCAGAAGAGACGGACGGACCGACGTGAGCGATTGCCGCAGTCGTGGTACACCACCGAACGGGAGGACCGGCATGTTGTGCGGCAGGCATTGACGGCTCGCACCCTCACATCACGAACGTTGGCGCAGGAATTGGGGTGTGTTGCGCAAAAACTTTTGTCAGCACGTACCGTTCGACGTCGTCTGCAGGAACGGGGACTTGTCGCACGGTGCCCATTGCTCCGATTACTATTGACGTTACACCACCGGAGAGTGCGGCGGCAGTGGGCCGTTGAACGCCGCACCTGAACTACGGAATAGCAAGACAATTGTCTTCTCCGACGAATCCCGCTTCTGCCTGCAACACCACGATGGTCAGATCCGCGTGTGGCGGCACCACGGCGAGAGACTGTATGACGCCTGCATTATGCATCACCATACCGGTCCGTCGCCTGGCGTTATGGTTTGGGGCGCAATTGGATATGACACCCTCACCCCTCTGGTACGCATCGCCGGTACACTCAACAGCCACCGCTACATCTCCGACGTTTTGGAGTCTGTAGTCCTCCCTTACCTGCAGGACCTGCCAGCGGCCACGCTTCAAAAGGACAATGCGCGCCCGCACGTCGAAGGCATCGCGCAAGAATTCATCATGGCCCACCAGTTGTCACTGTTGCCATGGCTCGCCTGTTCTCCCGATATGTCGCCCATCGAACACGTCTGGTCGCTGATCGGCAACCGAGTGGCCCGGCAAGCACCACCCGTGGCTACGCCTGATGAACTGTGGCAACGTGTGGAAGCAGCCTGGACCGACATACCCCAAGCCCACATCCAAAGACTCTTTCGTACGATGCCGCGGTGTGTAGCGGCCGTTATTGCCAGCCATGGGGGCCACACGAACTATTGATGTCTGCGTGTTTCGCAAGTCACACGGGCCTATAAGCTCAATCGTTTCATCTTAGTATCTGTTGTTATGTGTCCAGTAAATCTGGCTTTGCTATCTCGTTTCCTTCTTGGTGTTGCATTTTGGGTTGCCAGCAGTGTATATGCAGGAGTAAATTAGAGCAGTTGCCACTCAAAGAGTCACAAAGGTAATAATAACAATTTTGGTCATGACGCCTAGGTACAAAAGGTGAAATGAAATTAAATCTGAGGTCGGTAGACTAGTGAGTAGTGACAGTTAGTGACAAATATCATTTAACAAAAGTTTCCACGCTTGATGAACAAAATCAGGTAGGTCCTCATTACCGCAGGTATTTAAAAAATGACAAACGTACAAACTCTCGGTGAATAGTAGACATGCCTTTTTGGGAGGGCAAGCAAGGATGGTTGCCTCGGTTAAGGAGGGGGAGTGTGAGCCCTGATTAACAAGGCGAGACAAGGTGATAGACTGTGAACCAACTTTAACGTTATACACATGTTCAGAAAGTCTTGTTTTAAGCCTCCTTGATGTTGATCCAATGTAAACCAAGTTCTTAGTTTCTTCCACCATGGCTTTGATGGGAACACAATACACACCATGTCTGTCAGTAAGCTCCACCGTGTCACGGTCATTTTTAACCATAGCCAGAATGTTTCCGAGTTTAATGCCAGAATCCAAACGGTGTCGTTGGCATAAGTTTTTTTAGAATGTTACCACATCCAGGAATGAACTCCATAGAACCCACAAACTTACGTTGATTACTTTCAGGAGTCAAAGTCGTGAGGATCTTCTATTGAAACTTCCGTAAAATGCAATCAACATGGTACCTCGAGTAGCCGTATGTCATAGCCAGTTCGTAAATCTTATCTAATTCACAAGAAAGACTATGCTTATCTGAAGAGTGAGAAAAAGCTCTGTTAACTAGATAGTTGATAGAAGCAAGTTCATAATGAAGGGGAGGGGGTGTGTGGCTGAAGAAAATGGAATCAAATTCGTGTTCTTCAGCCAAAGAAATCCTTCGCTGAAGAAAACGTTAGGATAACGAATGGGCTTTCTACAAAAGCGGTGAAGCATCGGCTATAGGGATTTTGTTTGGCGAGCGCCGAGTAGGCTCGTCAAAGGGTTTAGCGGAGGGTCTTCCGGTTGGGGAGGTTTCATAGTTTTTCTTATAACCATAGACGCTGCATGCACCAACGGGAGCGGACAATTACCAAGGAAGTAAATTTTTTTAACAATAAACAATGTTAAGTTTTCAAAAACGTCTGTTTGATTTCACTGTCGAGCTCTTATCACTACCTCGACATTAGATTTAGATCAAGAAAGATGAGGTAGGAGAAATATCCACTACACAAAGAAAAGAACATAAGCGGAGGCCTTGGCAGTGCATTATGCATAGTCATCGTAGCTACTTAAGGACTTCAAGCCTCCTACAGTCACAAAGTTCTAGACGCGTCGTATGGGCCGGGAGATGCCTGTCTAAACATCTTCACAGTGTTTTAATGAATAAAATTCTCCGGCTGGACGTGTAGTGCAGGAAAGCTTACGTTAAGGCACGTTAGGGTTATTGAAAGGTTACTTGACGTAGCTAAAGTGTGCTTAATCTTCAAAGTGCTAGAGTTTGTTTAGGTAAGACACGCACGTGCAATAAATTCCAAGAATATGGAATTTATTTTTACTCAGCGTTCCTCATTATCTTGAATATCAGTAATATAACTTCGGTTTTAGTACATTAGTACCTTGAAGGCTCCTTAGTAGAGCGGTAAACACAATATACCCTGAACTTAACGTAAACACTCAATGAAATAGACTTAACGGCCAGACAGAGGTCTGACAATAAAATGAACTAAGTAAACGTACTCACTTTTAACCTTTTACTGGGGAGTTCCTGGTATTACTGAAATACACACTCCAAAATAACACAACTACTGATAGCCCGAACTTTCGTACTATCGTAATATCGTAGAAACGTAGGTAAATCGCATATCAATAATCAGGAAGAACCTATCACATATAAAACGAAGCTCTTTGGAATCTTGAGCGCGCCTATATATATATATATATATATATATATATATATATAGTGCGACATGAAGGCAGAGGGTGCTAAGAATCCCCGGAGGACCGGACTAGGCTGCCATCTGATGCTGACCTTGGCTACGTACAACGGACGCTCCCTATCTTCTGATTCAAGGCTTCTTGAATTGGAAGAGGAACTACAAAGGATCAAGTGGGACATCGTCGGGCTAAGTGAGGTAAGGAGAAAAGGAGAAGATCTCATTGAACTGAAAAGTGGACATCTCTTCTACTATCGTGGGACAGATACTGGCAGAACTATTGGTGTTGGATTTATAATAAACAAGAAACTGAAGGATAAAGTTGTAGAAGTTGAAAGTTCCTCTGACAGAGCTGCACGACTCGTTATCCAACTCTCGAGAAGATACCAGGCTCAGATTATTCAAACTTATGCACCAACCACAAGTCATGCTGAAGAAGAAATTGAAGAATTTTATGAGGAAATTCGTGATCTAAATAATAAAGGTAAGCAGCACTTGAAGATAATTATGGGAGATTTCAATGCAAAAATAGGGCAACAACAACAGAATGAAACTTCAGTAGGTAAATTCGGTCACGGCAACAGAAACCAGCGTGGAAATACTCTCGTAGAGTTTGCAGAGGCAGAAGGGTTTTTCATCTTGAACTCCTTTTTCAAGAAAAAGCCACACAGGAAATGGACATTGAGACATCCAAATGGGACGACAAGTGAAATTGATTTTATTATGTGTAACAAAAAATTCGTCATAGAAGACTGCAGTGTGCTAAACAAGTTCAACACAGGTAGTGACCATAGATTGGTGAGATGTAAGATGCACCTCAACACTAAACTTGAACGTGGCAAGCTCATAAGACAAACAAAATGTATTGACATAACCAACCTTAAAAAACACCATAATACCTTCAAATTGGAACTGAAGAACAGATTCTCTGCTTTAGAAAGCCTAACATCGGAAGAAGTGGATATTTCTGAAGTTAACAGAAAAGTAACCAAAGCTCTTATGGAAACAGCAACAAAATTAGCTGGGTCTAAGAACAAATTGCATGTGAACAAATTATCAGGAAAAACCAAAATGTTGATGCAAAAAAGAAGAGTGATGAGGACAACTAAAGAAGATGTGACTTCCAAAGTGGAATATATAGAGCTATGCAAGACAGTACGAAAAAGTATCACTGAAGACGTAAGGAAATTCAACTGTGAACTAGTAAGGAAAGCAATTGAAAACAACCAAAGCCTAAAGATAGCAAAGGGACATCTCAGTAAGGGGAAAAACAGATTATGACACTGAGAAAAGAAGATGGTTCTGCAACAAGAAATAGAGGCGAAATTTTGACAAGAGTGAAAGATTTCTACTCCAAATTATATGAAAGGGATGATACATGTACTCCAGACATCATGAAAGGTACCAGTACCAGAGTTCTTCCAGTCCTTCGAGCAGAAGTTGCACATGCAATCAAGAACATGAAGCGGGGAAAAGCTCCAGGAGAAGATGGAATTACTGTAGACATCATACAAGAAGCAAGTGGAGAAATCGAAACAGTACTCGCCCAAATTTTCACTCGATGCCTTAATGAAGGGAAAATTCCTGAGGATTGGAACAACGCTACAATGATCTTGCTACATAAAAAAAGGTGACATTGAGGATCTCAGGAACTACAGACTTATCAGCCTCCTATCAGTGGTTTATAAAATCTTTCACTAAAGTTCTTTCACACCGCTTGAAGGTGACACTGGACATGGCTAAACCGAGAGAACAAGCTGGATTCAGGAGTGGCTACAGCAGAATAGATCATATCCACGTACTGAGAGAACTAATTGAAAGAGCGATGGAATATGAGCTTCCATTGTGCATGGCTTTTATCGATTATGAAAAAGCCTTTGATTCGGTGAAACCATCAGCAGTTGCAATGGCTCTGAAATCCTGCGGTATTGAAGATGCATACATTAATATTATTAATAACATCTATGAAAATGCAAGTGCAAAGATTCGGCTGTTTGAAAATACAACACACATAAAAATTGGAAAAGGAGTGAGACAAGGTGACACCATATCTCCGAAGCTCTTTAATGCCACATTGGAAAATGTCTTTCAATCACTGAACTGGGAAAACAAAGGGATAAAGATTAATGGAGATTATCTAACCCACCTTCGTTTTGCTGATGACATAGTAATTTTTGCAACTACCCCATCAGAGCTACAGAGTATGATCCAGGAACTTGATGACAAGAGTAAAGAAGTGGGATTAAAAATGAACTTTCAGAAGACAAAAGTGATGTACAATGCTTTTACAAGAAATGAAGATTTATCGATTGATGGAGAAAAGCTGGAGATAACAGACACGTATGTTTATCTTGGACAGCAGATATCAAGTGAGGGTCACATTGGTGAAGAAATTAATCGGCGTACAAAACTTGCCTGGAGAGCTTTTGGAAGAAACAGCATAATTTTCAAGAGCAATATGCCATTATGTCTTAAAAGAAAAGTGTTTGATCAATGCATCCTTCCAGTGCTTACGTATGGTGCAGAGACGTGGACCTTAGCTAAAAGAGACATACAAAGGCTGCAGACAACTCAAAGTAGCATGGAGAGGTGCATGCTTGGTGTAACCAGGAGAGATAAGAAGAGGAACACGTGGATCCGAAAAATGACAAGAGTGGAAGACATCATGATCAGAGTTAAATCCCTGAAATGGCAATGGGCTGGACATACTGCCAGAAGAACAGACCATCGATGGACAGCCGAAATTTTAGATTGGATTCCAAGGGACAGGAAAAGACCCAGAAGAAGACCACATGGAAGATGGGTGGATGAAATTCGAAAGTATGCGGGAGTGACATGGAGGAGACTGGCACAAGACAGACCGTTGTGGAGGAAACTTGGGGAGACCTTCGTCCAGCAGTGGATTAATAATGGTTGACAATGATGATGATGATGATGATGATATATATATATATACTGCATACCACCACGTCATGATTACACTCGTTGCCACATATAATTCAGCGGGAGAAACAACATCTCGTTAAGTGAGAAGATAATTTGCACAGGAAAATCAAATAACAAGAGATAGTAAAATCAAAAAGAAACTGAAGCTAGAGTATACGTTACATCATCTCCCCCTTATACATATATTTTCTTTTTTTGAAAAACCTATCAAATTTTGAGTGTAGTCGTACATTTCGCTGACTGACGTTTATCATCCAACTTTTTTTTTTTGTGGCAGCAGTATTTACAACTTTAAGCTTGGCATAACAAATTCAGTAAACCTGTGTCCGCAGCTATTGTCGTCTGTGAAGCAGGAAACACTTTTTATACGTGTACAAAACAAACCTGCATCGGCATACCTTATTTTTATTCTGCCCAGCAGGAATCACTTTCTTGATTTCATTTTACTTCCTCATATTTTCAACTCTCTATATATTTATCGTTGATTACAAACAAACTGTATCAGCAGCAAAGATTGCCTGTAGCTGCCTAACAGTAACAATTTTCACGATTTTACCCCTAACACACATATGTATATAAAAAAAAATTCGGATTAGTAGACGGACATAGAATATATATATATATATATATATATATATATATATATATATATATATATATATATATATATATATATTCTATTAAGAAGATACCTAAGCAAAAAAATACATATATAATTTTGACTCACACCAAGTACAACATAGAAAAGGTTATGTATCTACCGGTGTGAGTAAAAGGAGAAAAGATAAAAAAATAAAATAAAACAACTGAATGTAGAAGGTGTCGAGAATACTGAGCCTTGGCTTTATCAAGGACCAGCAAAAACTCTGCATTTTCTCACTTCCACAAAGACCTAGTTGGAAATGGGTTTCTGCAAGGCCATAGATGCAAGTAACATTCCCACCTAAAATTGTTTTAAAAAATATATATATGTCATGTCCTCCGCAGGGTTGTATGACCCTTGATAAAGCCAAGGCTCAGTATTCTCGACACCTTCTACATTCAGTTGTTTTATTTTATTTTTTTATCTTTTCTCCTTTTACTCACACCGGTAGATACATAACCTTTTCTATGTTGTACTTGGTGTGAGTCAAAATTATATATGTATTTTTTTGCTTAGGTATCTTCTTTATAGAATGTGAATTCTGAATTTTCAAAACTGCTGCGTTGCGCGTTTTGATCTTCAGGTTATTTTGCAACTTTCGTTTTAAATTCTAAAGTTTTTCCTTAGTCTTCAGCTTTGCTCTTCAGTATATATATATATATATATATATATATATATATATATATATATATACACAAAAAGAATGCGTAGGCCCACACGGAAAAAAAAAAAAATTCTGTCGCGCCAACTGGTCGTGCAGGAAAAACAACATAATGAGAAAATAACCTGTCCACGAGAACTTACTTATCTCGAGGACGCATAAAAACCCTAGTACGATATCTTTTTCCAGGCCTAATCGGACTGGTAAATTCTGGTGGCGCCGATCTTTTCTGCGACTTGAATGGATCTGGAACATCTGTAGTCGGTCGGTCAAGAAATTCTGAAGTCTGTCGGTCAAGAAATTCTGAAGTCTGTCGGTCAGGAATTCCCTGCGTCTGACAGGAGCAGGCTCCCCCAGGCTTTCGATATGTTGTCCCTTTGTGCTGGGGCCCGTGTTGTCCTTCCAGCATTCTTTTGAAGGGACGTGGCTCCGACCACATCGCTTGTTTTCTCTTTCTACTTTTTGGCATGACAGTAGAAGCAGGCATCGGCCCTGTTTGCCCTGAGCGCAAGTTCCAGGGGCGAAACCCGGGCGGATGCAAGGATCTCTACCTTCGTCGCTGTTGCGGCGAAGCAGATTGGGGAGACAAGTTGCGTTTTCGACCAGCTTTTGGTGTTGCTGGACGGTTTGTAATATGTGTCTGACGTTTAGGAATCGTCAAACTATTGTCTATATCTGGTAAATCAGAAATATGTGATGACTCTGAGTCGCTGCTGTAAGTTAGTGGTCGTGCCGGGCGATGTCTATTTCCGCCTATTGGAATACTCTCTGACGAGGTATTCAAGGAAGTAGGAGCTTGTGTTGGAGCAGAGTTATTAGGGAATGTTGCAGCAATAGTCTCGGCAATGGTTGGAGGGAAGGGAATGATACTAGAATTTGAAGAACGTGATTCGAGCCTTCGTCTTATGGTAGAATCAGGTTGCGTTCTTGGAAGCCAGTCTTGTGGAGGGCAGGGTGAAGAAAAAATCACTGGAGATTCTTCAAAAAGGTTTGTCGGTTCGTTCAAAATTTCTGGAGGTTGATCGTGTGATATAGACTCTTGAGTCTGTGGAAAAGAAGGTTGAGTAGGGTTGATTATAAAATCTATATTTCGTTCATGATACTTGCGACACTGAGCAACGTGTACGTATTGAAATTGATTGTCAGGTTTTTCAAGGATAATGTTATTTTCATACACATTTGCCACCCGATATGGACCTTCGTAGCTGGGTGCAAATGTCTTTACTAAAGTATGAGAAACAGAAGACTGGAAGTGTGTCTCCAAGAGAGTTAGATCTCCAACGACAAGATCTGGTTCCCTACGCCTAGTATTATAGTATCTTGCTTGAGCCGCTTGTGCTCCTATCATTGCAACACGAGCTTTCTCTGCCATGATTCGTACTGATTGCGGAGTTGGTCGCTGGTTTAGTTCGTCGATAATCCCCGTTAAATTTTCAAAAGGGGTCTTAATTTTTCGACCCAAAAAGTTCTGCGGGAGTAAATTTAGTAGATTCGTGAACAGACGAGCGGAGGGCGAACGAAAAAAGCCTAAGATGTTCGTCCCACCGCTCGTGATGATCCATGACAAATGTAGCGATCATTTTAACTAGCGTGCGGTTTACTCGTTCCGCGGGATTACTCTAGGGATGATATGGGGAAATGAATTTATGCTTTATGTGTAGTCTCGCACACATTCTTTCAAAAATGTCAGAAATAAATTGGGGACCATTATCCGAAACTACTTGATTAGGTGCACCATATCTTGAGAATACTTCATCAATTGATACATTACAAATAACTTCCGCGGTAGCGGCTTTAATGGGAAAGACCTCGACCCATTTAGAGAAATTATCAGTTAATACTAAAACGTAACGAGCTTTGTTTTTAACAGATAAAGGATAAGGTCCCAATAAATCTATTGAAATAATGTTAGAAACATGAGAACTTGAACTAGATTTCAAGTTACCGGCCGGTCTTACATTACGGTAATTATAAATCTGACACAAGTGACATGATTGAACGTATGCGAGCACACTTTGGTACATGCCAGGCCAATAGGCAACATCCCGCAATTTACAAAGGGTCTTGCGAATACCTAAATGGCCTGCAATAGGTTTGTCATGAAATTCGTTTAAAAGGGCCATTCTAAGGGTTCGCGGAATACATGGGCGAAACTCTGCCCTAGTAGTCCTAGATTTCGTATAGTAAAGAAGACCCTCTATGACTTCAAAATGCTGTGACCTCCCAGCCAGAGAAGGGTCACTTTGTTGTGGTGAACCCGCAAGCAAAAAATTATAGGTTTCCCCAAAATCTGGATCATTTACTAATTCTGCCATTATCTGCTCTCTGGATGTTATATCAGCTATTAAAAGTAAAGGCTGACACCCAGGAGTGGTTTCTGTGGGAACCCCACTAATCGGGACGCGAGATAATGCATCCGGTAATTGATTCTTATGACCTGGCTGGTAGGAAATTTTGATATTGCTCTCTTGTAACTTAAGAGCCCACTTCATGTCTTTTAGAGAGGTGCTTAGCAGAATTCAAATACTGAAGGGCAGAATGATCCGTAATTATATTAACTGTCAAATCGTTGAGATAACATTGAAAATTTTCAAGAGCATACACTACAGCAAGACATTCGCGTTCCGTAGCTGAATAATTGCGTTCAGCTTTGGCTAAACTACGGGACGCAAAAGCTATTGGATATCCATCTTGTGACAAAACGTAACCATGACCAACTCCGGATGCGTCAGTGTAAATATCAAATTCCTTAGTATGATCTGGGAAAGCTAATACCGGAGGCTGAGTTAACGCAGAATTTAGTGCTTCAAACGCTGCGTTAGCCTCAGGTGTCCAAACAAATTTCTTGTATTTACTTTTCAAAGCATACAATGGCTCACAGATTGTAGCATAAGCGGGGACGAACTGCTGATACCATCCGGTCATTCCCAGAAAGCGTGATAGTTCTTTGGCTGTTTTTGGCCGTGGAAAGTCAACTATAGGCCTGATTATTTCATCATCCGTAAATAAGCCGTGGGGAGTGATTTTCAACCCCAGATATACAATCTCGTCCCTCGCTATCTGGCATTTACTAGGTTTTAACGTCAGGCCAGCATTGTATATGAGTTGGAACACCTGTTTGAGCAGAGAAAGGTTCTCGTCAAAAGTCTCGGATGTAATAATAATGTCATCCAAATATACATGCGCATGGGGACCTAGAACAGGTCTGAGAACCGTATCCATAAGCTTTTGGAAAGTAACAGGTGCAGAGGCTAGTCCAAAGGGCATACGCAGGTATTCATAAGCCCCAAAAGGAGTCACAAAGCCTGTTTTATCTACGGAGTCTGGATGTACCGCAACCTGCCAATATCCACTCGCCAAATCCAAGGTTGACATCCATTTAGTTGACGATAGATCATGCAAAATATGCGACATGACAGGTAGTGGATAATTTATCGCTTTCGTGACTTGGTTTAGCTTGCGGAAATCTGTCACGAAACGAAATTCGTTGGGTTGTTTCTTTGGAACAAGAAAAGCAGGTGCGGCCCAGGCGCTTGTTGATTCCCTTATTATGCCCTGTTTAATCATCTCTGAAATTTGACGTTGCATTTCATTTTTTTTATGGGGAGCACAAGGGTAAGGTTTCGTCGCTATCGGTTTCAAACCAGCAGTGTCAATGACGTGATAAACCACCTGTGTGAAACCAGGTTGGTCGGAAAATAAACCAGGTCTTTCATTCAAAAGTTGAGAAAGCTGGTTTCGTTGCCTCTCATTCAGTTGTTTACTCAGTAACAAATTCGTTATGTCTATAGGATCTTTAGGAATCGCTTCGACAGGTTCCGGAAAGGAAATAACATGTTGTTCGAAATTCATGGTAATTTTAAAAGTATTGATAAAATCTATGCCCATTAGACATTTAACAGGTAGGTCGTCTATGAGCAGGAAAGAATGCGTAAAACGAGCCTTTCCCAGCCCTAGAAATAATGTGACAGTTCCTGTGATACTGAATATTTCGTTTTTTGCACCTCGCAAATACTGCGTTGTAGGCTGGACGTGTATTGCAGGAAAACTTTCAGTGCAAAACTTCGTATTTAGGGCTGATATTTCAGAACCACTGTCGAACTTTGTCTCGACAATAATATCTTCAATTGTCAATAGCACATCAGGCAACTGAGGAGTTTGGACAGTCAATAATACTATTTTAGTGTCAGAATTCTTGGTATCAGGAAGCAGTGCCGACTCTTGGTCTACTTCCTTTGGAAGTTTAAAGAATTCCTGGTTGTATTTTCATGCGGTCTGAAACCTCGGACCTACCTGGTATCGGTAAAGTTTTCACGCTTAGAAAAACTTCGTGAAAACTGCTGCGGGAACACCGCATTACTGTTGAAATTTCCATTTCTATTATTTCTTCCCTCAGCACGGGCAGAAAAATCATTATTGCTCTTAGGATAAAAACGTTCCGAATGCTGCTGAGTGAAACGGGGTCGAGCATACTGTGCATTTGTACTGTACCCAGAAAATTGTTTAGAAACTAGCGGTTGGTGTACCACCCTTCTATGCGGTGGCACGTATGATGCTTGGACTTGCACCTGTGTACGCTCGTGTTGAAAATCATTAGGCCTATTATGCTGCTGAGGATTTTCGTGATAAGCCTCCCAGGGTTCCCGAGCATGTTTAGTTGGTCCTTGTTTGCCGTGTCGCTCTTCATACGTTCGTACGAGGCGAAGGCATTCATGTATTGTAGCAGGGTGTCGGACCTCAATAAAATCCTGTAGAAATGGATCGAGCTGTTGCAATAGGGTGTCCAACATGTCGACATGACTGGCATGTGGATCCCATAATTTATACAAGCGTGTTGTTTCTAAAGCAAACGCAACAGGGCTATCGTTGGGTCCTTGCTTACGAGAAAAAGTTGTTGTGCAAGGCCAGCTCGACTGAGGCCGAAAGGAAAGACTTTTAAAAATTCCGCTCGGAAATTCTCATAACAAAAATCCGGGTTCGATACTCTCCTCTGCCGATACCAGGTCTTAGCGGCATCTTTCAAGCAAGTGCCTGCTATTTGCACTTTGCAATCTTGAGGAATATTGTATAAGTCGAAATGATCCTTCAAATCCTCGAGAAATTTCAAGGACCCCTCCAAACCATTGAAAGTAATTGCTCCCTCATGCGGCACGAAATGTGCAAGCATTTTGCCTCTGTGAGAGGATTGAAATACCTCAGGTACGACCCGCGACTCAGAGTGAAATGAAGCTGGTGAATGACGAAATTGTGAGGAATGGCTGGGTACTTGCAAATCTTTGACATCAAAGTTAGACCCACAGGCTTCCTGCAAATTGTTGAAAATAACCCCACCTCCACCGAAACTTGATGCAGGTTGAAATAGTGAAGTTTTCTCAGGTAATGAAGACATAGTCAATAAGTGTCAATACCTCGTGTTCAAGAAATGTTCGGGCGCCAATTATAATGAATAAAATTCTCCGGCTGGACGTGTAGTGCAGGAAAGCTTACGTTAAGTCACGTTAGGGTTATTGAAAGGTTACTTGACGT
This sequence comes from Macrothele yani, assembly GCA_039090855.1. Lineage (NCBI taxonomy): Eukaryota > Metazoa > Arthropoda > Arachnida > Araneae > Macrothelidae > Macrothele > Macrothele yani. The sequence continues at coordinate 18,159,984 of CM077029.1, forward strand.
AGCTAAAGTGTGCTTAATCTTCAAAGTGCTAGAGTTTGTTTAGGTAAGACACGCACGTGCAATAAATTCCAAGAATATGGAATTTATTTTTACTCAGCGTTCCTCATTATCTTGAATATCAGTAATATAACTTCGGTTTTAGTACATTAGTACCTTGAAGGCTCCTTATTAGAGCGGTAAACACAATATACCCTGAACTTAACGTAAACACTCAATGAAATAGACTTAACGGCCAGACAGATGTCTGACAATAAAATGAACTAAGTAAACGTACTCACTTTTAACCACAAAAAGTTTAACGTCAGGAACTGGGGCTGATGTTTCAATATTTCTTAAACGCCTATCCAGAGCCGTAGCCAGTGCTGCATTCTAGAGGAGGCTAGAAAATTTGTACGTGCTTTGATAAATTAATTTTAACGTATATTATTGGCTAAATTATTATATTTAATATCATATTACAGCAATATTTATTGAAAAGTAATAAGCACAGCAATACTGTTTCAAGGATATACAGTGTGATACAGAAATGTAGGTCATAATAAAAACATAGGTACTCATTGAACCAAACAAAAAGTCTTAGTCAACATAGGTGTGGAAACGAACAGTTTCCGAGATAATTGACATTTTATTGCAGGGTTTCCAGAGGTAACTTAAAGTTGTTTTTTTCCCCAGCTGTCAGCTATTTAGTTTCTTTTTGCACTTCTGAGGAAGAAATAGGGTGGGCTGAATTGTTTGAGGACCGGTTAGACCCCGATTGTTTGAGGGAACGGTTAGACCCCAAACTCGTCCCTCCCTGAAAGCGCCCCCTCGACTTCCCTCCAACGTAAAAACCACCCCAGTTCTTGGAGTAAAACACCACACACGGGGAATTCTTTGAGCTCCTGGGGAACAATGAAGGGGATAATTCTTGGGAGAGGGTGGTTGAGGGTCCCAACTTTCAGTCCAAGAACAAATGATTCTGAGATTTCTCCAGCAAGAGGAGCTTCCCAAATACGACAAATACAACACAAATAAACTTCGGGGAGAACATCAAACAGAGGTCATCGCTCTTTCCCCGTTTATAATGCGGAATGAAATGTTATATTTAGAATGAAATGAGAACTCAGAATCATTTGTTCTTGGGCTTTTAGAATGAAATGAGAACTCAGAATCATTGTTTTGTTCTTGGGCTTTTAGAATGTAACGACTCAAAAACTGTTTAACTGATAGAGACGAAACTTAATATTCTCAGGCGTTGTTTAAAAATGTTTATAGTCGAGTTGCTTGAAATTAGACAAAAGTTTCCTTTACATAATGCAAAACTGTTTTTCGGTTTGTCTAGGTCAAGCGATTCTTTTAGAAACATTTCAACGAAATGTTTTTAGGAACTTTAAAGACAAATCATTCAAGGACAACCAAAGATAACATACTGACACATTTTTATAGGATGAATAGTTAATTAACTGCTAACTGGAAGCTGTGTTAAACGGAAACTCTACAGAAAGCAATTTATTCAACGGAGAAATGTGCTGTTGAGCTTGTACATGTACGACCCCTGCAAGGGTCTGCAAATATCATACATATCTAACAGTGGTATGTTTTCCATTACGTTTTTGTTGTGTCTAAGCTTTTGAGACATGTAGATTCTCCTCCTTTCACGGCATCATGACTAGCTATAATTATACCGAGTGCATATATTGGTTTCCCATTGTGTAGTGTGATGCAGTATGAAGTATTTGACTTGCCTTTCAATATTTGTGCACCGATGTTTCGTATTTTTGAGCTTTAATGTCGATATTTATTTGGCCCTAAACTTTTCCAATGAACCTCACTGAATGTAAAAGCTTTTCAAAAATGAGTAGTCTTAATAAATACGGTGAATGGATTTTCACATTGCTTTATTGAGAAACCGGAGAGAGTACAAAATTACAGCGAGAAAAACATGGAGAACATGAGGGGTATTTACAAAAGAAGAAACATTCTAAACAGAAGCATGGAAGTCGCAGGCACGCAGACTGTACAACTAACGGAATACAGACCCAGGAGAGTAGAAGGAACTCAGGATATCATTCGGGACCATGTTCATGTCCCATTCATCTAAGGCGAGAAGGTATTCGTGAGTATTGTCAAAGTCCGTACGGTGAGTGGACTGGCATACCATGTACGATTGTAACAGTTTACAAAAGCACAAGTGATCTCCGAATTGTATTTTACTTTTATCTTAAACAAGCTTTTGTAGACATTTTCTTGAATCAGCTGATTTACAGGCTCTCCTCTCAGTCATGTCGATATAGTGCACAATACCATCCATCTCTCACATCTTTTTCTGTCCTTTGGTATCCAGTCTAATAATTCAGTTGTCCAATGGTGGTCAGTTTTTAAGTGTGATACTGAAAATGTTGCGGTTATTCCCCCACCCCCAAATATGGCATGTGCTAATTATTATTATATCTGAAGTATTTTCTACGGAAGGCTCAGAACCTTAGCCTCCCCTGGCGTCCCCCAGGCTACGGCCACCTAGTACTATTTAGACGCATCTGTAGTTAAAGTCGAACGCCCGAAATTACTGATATTGCGCACTCGGAAAAGATCGTGTTAGTTAGGTAAAATCGCTGGAAACCAATAACGCCTTACTATCTTGCGGTATTGATATTGAGTCACGATGCGTACGAGGTGAATGGTGTTTACCAGGTCGGTAACGAAGCTGGCCGCCATTTGTCTTCGAAAAGGTCGCTAACGAAGCTGGTCGCCATTTGTTTTCGGTCACTAACGAAGCTGACCGCAATTTGTCTTCGGTCGCTAACGAAGCTGGCCGCCATTTGTCTTCGGTCGCTAACGAAGCTGGCCGCCATTTTACCAGCTCGCTAACAAAGCTGGCCGCCATTTTGGTTTTATCGTACGTCCCCGCAGAGATTCCTGACGACATGTTGCGCGTAAAATTTAGTCAATATGTAACAGTTCGAGGCCGGATTCAACATATTCGTGAAGGTACTCGTGATCCTAAATTTAAATACGTCATTAGCTTCGGATGTCAAGCTTGGCTTTTGTTTGGTAATAAGAGGAACTTGAAAGCTTGCCTCGGTGTGCAACAATAGCTGGTCTTGATTATATATTCTATTTTGTCCACAGATGTTGTTGTTTTTTTTAATCGTACCACCGGGCATTTGCGGTCAAAATATTCCCGCTTGCACACAGATTCTTCCAAAAGTAATGCAGCATCCGTTTCTTCCAACATGGACGGACAACGCAGTGCCGATGACTGAGTCATGGTTTCCCCGACAATTGCTGTGACAACAGAAGAGTCCCAAATGGAGATTAATGGGGTCCATCCTGTTGGATAACCTCATTGCCTCCCCTCACCATGCGACGGCCTACCCCTCTAAAGTTGTACCACCATCCGATGTGCAGGTGACCTCCACAACATGAGCTACTTGAAAGAATGAATGAATGAATTAATGGATTTTAGTAAAAAATAGAAATAAAATGCCAAGTCCCAACCTCCTAACATAAACTTCTCAAATTCCTCAATAATAATTAATAAAAAATAAAATTTAAGTATAGAGGGCTTAAAATAGGTGCTAGCACATGGCACCCTGCACCAGAAGAAGAAACTAAAAGCTATAAACAATATATGAACATACTTTTGATAATAAAAAGGAAAACCCGTTAAAATTTTGAGCTCGGTTTTGAAAATAAGTTAAAATGGAGCAAATATTTGAACACAGTTTCGAAAATAAGAATTCAAAAGTTTTTAAAAAACTGACTGTGAAAGTGTGGCGAAGTGGAATACAATTTGGGAGGTCAGTTTCGAAAAAAAGACAATTGTGAGACGCCAGGTTGCATAACGTGCAGCAAGAAATCCCTTTTGGGAGGCATGAAAGAGAGAGAGAGAGAGGAAGAGATGCGTGTCCGCGAAGCATCCATCTTGCCCGGGAACGGGACGTCCGAGTCCGAAAGGGGTTACAGTTTTGGTTAGTTATGAGACCCCCGGAGAAAATGCATCATGCAGAAAATGCAATGACGGGATTGGCTGATGGCAAGAAAGCTGGGTGAAATCGCATTTCGGACCAGGCGCCCAGAAATTCGGCGAGCACTCTCTTGGTTTTGCTGCAAATCAAAGATGCTGAAGTCTATTCCCTGATGGCTACTGTCGTCAGGGGAGCGGCAGTTAGGACAGAGTGGTCGAGGTCACTCATGGAATATCTACGGATATAAGAGAGATCATTTATGTACTGCGGTACACGTAACACAGAGAGATTTCGATAAAACCGAGTTGTTCGCAATTGCTCAAAATCTGTGTAAGAGGAATGCCCCCTCATTCTGTGAACTCGCTGAAGAACTTACCATCCGATGGACTCCTCAATTTACTCATTGGGATATATTGATTGAATGACTGATTCATAGTGGAATAACAACGAAAATGGATTGGATTTGTGTGCAAATTCTGCAGCTCTCTTCAATAAAAACCTGTAAATAGAACCAGTGCGTTTGATTTCGTGGATCTAACCTAAACAGATAAGTGGAGGTTTAGCTGGTGGCAGTAACTACTAGAATGACCGAAATCTGAAATTCCAGTAATTGCCGGATTGCAAAGCTATGCACCAAGGCGAAATCAAAATAAAAAATTACACCTCCACAGAAAGTATATTTATTTTTGGCATATTGTGAATATAACGCTGTAAGAAAAAATTGAAAAAAAAAAGTGAAGACATTAGTGTTTTCCTAGCATACTATAATGATCAGGTTAATGTTTTTTAAATTTTGGTTAAATTTAAATTTAATTGGTTAAATCAGGTTAAGAAACTTTTCAGGTTAAATTTAAAAAAACCATCGAAGAGAACCTGTTGTTAATAAACTGTTGAAACCAAAAACTTGGAGAAAATATTAAAAGTCACACTATGAACACAGTTTTGAAACTAAATATTCCGCAAAAGTACAGCCTGGGTATTTCATATGGGCCGATATATATAGCTAAATATCCTGAGATTAGAGAGACAGTAGTACTATTCACTATGGAAACACAACAATGAACTAAGTTAACTTTCCTGTTTGACGTTAAACAGAACTATTTAAACAGCGCTTTAACACCACGTGTTCTGACCTACATATATCCAAGCATTACTGCTGTAGTTGCCAGTTACGAAATTATTGAACAAAGGATCTTCAGAAGTCTAAAGCGTAAAAAAGCGAGCAGTCACTTTGAACATTTCAAAAGTAATTCCAAGGACTCTGTATTTAAGTGCTGACAAATCTGAGCGCTTGCTGTCTGCTGTTGTTGTTCTCGGGAGAACAAGCAAACGCCCTTAAGCAACATCATTAACTAAACTGACGAACTTTAAACGTACACTTTTAAAGACATGTACGAAGCTTTGCTCATCAAAGCCAATTAGTTTCACAAGGAAAAGGAACCATCTGGAATCAGAGTTGGTGTCATTAATTCCGCTCACTCCCCACCTTATGCCTCACCCCCTTCTCACTTCTCGCTTTCTCCCTTTCTGTTTCTCGTTGTCGTGCTGTGTTATCCCAGCGTTCAAACGTCGCTGGGATTCTCAAAGACAGATGACGTAGGGGTTACAGTGTCGGCTGCTGATGAACTGCCTGATAAATGGTGCTATTAATTCTCCTGTGCGCGCTTCTCACCGCTGATTGGTTAGAAAGGACGGAACAGGAAACAGAGAGAAAAAAAAAGAACAGAAAGAAAGAAAAAACGAAGGACCACTTCGCGCTCGTAACAACAGCAGATACGTTCGTTAGATCCCTGCAGATAGACTGTCCATCCTCGCAAGCCAGCTTCCAGATTGTCGAAATGACGGGGGCGTTCCTGTTTTCCGACGCAGCAATAAAAAAAAAGCAAAAATAATTAATTAACCTATAGGATCGTTTGTAACTTCTTGCGAATAAACAACTGAACTCCTTTGCGTTCCATCGTCGATAATAAAGTAAAACCCTTTCAACACAAACTTCATTAGTTTTAAAAGAAATGTATTCCTCCAAGTAGAAACATATCAGATGTTTTTTCAAGGATTGTTGACACCGAGTCCCACCAGTTTTTGTTTTCTAATACGAAAGACGAGATTCCGCAAGAGAGCACGAGCACCTCGTCTCTTTCGAGAAGCCCAAAAAGGAAAAGTAAGTCCAGGCCTGTCACGTAAAGTCATGCTTAGCTGAATACACGAGAGAAAGTATTCCAGGAAAGAGATTTTCCTGAAGACTACCTGCTTTTAATTCATCGCGGCTTTACCATTGGAGAAAAAGGGGAAAACCAAATGTTACATTCATTGCAGATGTTTCGAGAACTGTCCGTAAGTAGAACTAATGGGATCATCACAATTTTTCTTTTCCAAGAAATTTTACGAAATTTTTATCAAAAAACTAAATGGTAGGACTTTATTTTGTTCCACACAAGACGAAACTGTATCGAGTTGCTCAGAGGATTTCACTTGGAAAAAGAGAAATTAAAAACCACAGTTCGGATTTTTGATTCTCTCTGTCCCTGCACATTGCGGAACCATGTTAACATACAAACAAAGAATATCGCGTTGGGATTTTTCATCTGTACTACTTATAACTACAACGAAGCGAAACTGTTCAGTTTTACGAAAACTGAAAAATTTTGCTCTTGCGTAATTCAGCTTTACCTAAACTGGAAAATTTTGCTCATACATAATTTGATCCATTAATAGAAATAGACGGTGACTTCGTTCTGTCCACGTTATTATAACCAGCGCATAACAACTAAAAAATTGTCAATCGATCGAACCTCAGAACTCTCGAATGTGTTGGCTTTACGCTACAGTGCTAACAATTCACAGCGCTATGTGTGGTTTATCAGTCAGCATCTGACTACAGTCACTACACAAATCCATATTGATGGGCTCAGCAACTGATGTGTCGCCACCTGGTGGCATTCAACGGTGCAGGCTACGGAATTACAAATCCAAAGGGCGGAAGAAATGGTGAGCAACTGAAAAATTGTTCATCCGACATCCAGCGGTGTCGGATGAACAATTTTTCAGTTGCTATGCGCTGGTTATAATAACGTGGACAGAGCGATGTCATCATCTATTTGCATTATCTCCACGTCTTTTTAAGTTCTTAACCATCAATGGAAGTTGAAAAATAATGTTCTCTCTTCTAGCAACCAGATGGCGTGAAAAGTCCATATATAATTTACACCATATATTGGGAAAACTGTGCTTTATGGAAAGATGAAAAGCAACACCACAGATCAAATGTTAAGGAAGAACCAAAAAAGGGCTTGGTTCCGGAAGCAATAAATCAGTTCATGTCACACTTACATGGTGTAACACATACTCTTATATACCTTTCTCTTTCTGTTCTTGTATCTATGTACGTAAATTTAGTTTATTCTTCTTAAACATTTTCCGTTCTTAACGCTCACATTTTCGTCGCTCCGGGGGAGCAGTGGTCTAAGCACTGGCTTATGACCATTCGTCCGAGATGAGTCTGGGTTCGAATCCCGGTAAGGTGCTGATATTGTGTTCGTCTTACGGCACTGGCTCTCTACATTCCCTGGAACTAGTTGCCCTAAATTAGGGACGGGCGACTGCTTATAACCCATTGTTGCTCACGGTGGTCATTAAACTCCCAAACACACAAACACACACACACACACACACACACACAAAAGTTTACATTATCACTCTCGCCTGAAAGCTTTTGGCAACGGCATTGAGGACGTAGTGAAAAAGCAGAGATAAGAACGAGGTTCATGATTTATGTTCAGGCTGGCTTTCGTTAGACCGAATTACGTGCTGATTTGGACTGGTTAGTTCGATGTTGCTGTTTAGTTGTTTTGCTTTCGTTATCACGTTTGTTTGATCGTCAAGGATTTCAATTATTTTCAAGTTAATGTGATTCGGAAATTTCGACATGTGTCATGCCATTGACGAGTTTAGCTACTGGAGTGTATTAGTTGTGAGTTCGCTGCATGTCTGAGATGGAATAAAAATATGAAATTGAAAGTAAATTGTTTCTCACTGAATATCAAGGCATATTTTGAAAATAACATTCTGGTTGCTTATTTAAGGAGATTAAAGGCTAAACTATCCCGGGTTTCAACTAAAACGAATCTGCTACGATAGTTACTCAAGCTTCACGTAACGCGATGTTCTTTCACATACACATACATACATATCACTAAGCTGTTCTCTGAGATTCAGAGGTTAGCTCCAAAAAGAAATACAAACTTCCAGATATTTTTACTTATTGTTGTCGTATCAAACTTCTCCATTTACAGCGATCTTGACATACAACTCGTGCTTCACTAATATCCATTACACGCCGTACACAAGATCTTTTATACTTCATACTCATAATCTTTTTCTCATGCAGACACTCCTGAATCTGATCCACCCATGTCTTCCTTGGCCTTCCTCTGCCTTTCCTTCCTGCCACTTGGGCTGAAAAGATTTGCTTAGTAAGCATTTCATCACTCATTCTTTCAACATGGCCAAACCACCGAAGCATATTGGTCTCCACCTTGCTAACAACATTTTGCTTCACATCACACAACTGCAATACATCTTCATTTTTCACACAATCATATCGCGTCTTGCCACAAACCCCACGTAAGTAACGCATTTCTTCAGCACACAAACGACTCCTATGTTTCTTCTGCAGTACCCAGGTTTCACTGCCATACATCAGAGTAGGAACAATTACAGTTTCATACACAGCCATGCGGGACTCTCTAGAGAACCCATCATTCCTGTGAAAACCTCCCAGAGCAGCTATGACTTTCAAAGAAGAATTCACTCGCCTACTGATTTCACCATCCAACTTGTTCTCTCTGTCAAACATGCTTCCTAAATACACAAACTCACTCACCTGGTCAATCACAGGGCCATTTATACTTACATTACATTCAGTGCTACCCATTCCTCTCTCAAACACCATAACTTTGGGTTTTCCCTTATTTATACTCAGTTTGAATTTCATGCAAACTTCGTGCATCCGAGTCAACATAATCTGCAACTCACTTTTGTTCTCTGCCAACAGGACATTGTCATCAGCATACAACAATCTGCACACACGGATATCACCAAGACATAAACCACTATTATCTATTTTGGCATCGCACTTGCATGCGTCCATAAATATATTAAACAGCCACGGTGACATTACACAAAATTGTCTAACCCCTGCACCAATGGAAAACCATTTTGATAAAACACCATTCACTCGTACACAAGCTCTACTACCAGCATACATGGCTTTTACACTATTAAATAGATTCCCAGTAACACCATATTCCTTCAATACCTTCCACAAAAGTGTCCTATTCACTCTGTCATAAGCTTTCTCTAAATCTACGAATGCAGTAAAAACTTTCTTCCCAACAGCCAGATACTTTTCAATCATCGTGCGTAATGCAAAATTCTGGTTAGTGCAGCCTTTACCAGGCATAAAACCACTCTGAACATCCCACACTTTCAATGATGTAAGACCCCGTACTTTTTCAATAAAAACCTTACCAAACACTTTCCCTGGCACACTCAGTAGGCTAATACCACGATAGTTCTTGCATTCAGTCTGATCACCTTTTCCCTTATACAAAGGAACAATGATGGCATCCTTCCAATCCCGAGGGACCATTCCTAACTCCCAGCACAACTGGCAAATTTCAGTTAACCAGTCAATTATAGAGTCACCACCATATTTCAACATCTCTGCAGTTATGCCATCAACTGCCGGAGCCTTACCATTTTGAAGAGATTTTAGAGCTTTACACACTTCTTCTCTTGAGATTCATCCAGTGCTTTCATCCCTCATTGTGACATCATCTGCGTCTGTCTCAGAATCATCTTTGCTTTCCTGATCTAATAACTCACATAAGTATTCACCCCATCTGTTTGTGACGTACCTGCCAGCAGGACGCACACGACATAAAGGCAGATTGCAGTCAGAATAAACGTCTGCGTAGCTCAGTTGGTAGAGCGACTTGTTCCGGAATAAGCGGACTAGGGTTCGAATCCCGGCGTAGACCAAAAATGACGGAGAAATTTACTTCGTTATAATGGCGCCCGAACTATCCGGATGACCCGACCGTTCCAAGTCTCGCAATGGTGTGATGTTCTTTCCACACCGCGAGATAGGAAAAATCAGAGAATCCCTTCTCCAGCGCTTCGAAAAATAAATGTGTGTGACGTTGCATTCCACACACCAGATTGACTGGGAGTTCTCAAGTGCACGTTCTACAGTGGATGGCTGCCTGCAACGATTCATGGTCACGGCTGACCCGTGGGCCATGCCTCCGGCAATCTTTCGGGGGGGGGGGGAGATGTGACGTACCTGCTAGCAGGACGCACACGACATAAAGGCAGATTGCAGTCAGAATAAACGTCTGCGTAGCTCAGTTGGTAGAGCGACTTGTTCCGGAATAAGCGGACTCGGGTTCGAATCCCGGCGTAGACCAAAAATGACGAAGAAATTTACTTCGTTATATGTTATTTAACTCATTGGGCTCTCATATCATTTCTCCAATCTCATTCTTCATGAAACTTTGTTTCCCCTATTTTTCCTGAGTCTCATGGACTTCCTATCTTTCCAAACAGCCAGTTCATGCCTTCCCACTTTCTCCTTCCTATCTTTTGCCTTACTGTGGCGAACCAGCTTAGCAGCTTCACGCTTCTTACAGCGATATTCATCCACACAGACTCTACCTTGCAACATCCCCAAAAAGGCTTCCTTCTTTCTCTTTACTGCCTCTTCAATCTAACTATTCCACCACGCATCACCTCTATTGTTACCCACTATTGTGGTGCCACAGACCTCTTTAGCAGCAGTGACAACACAGTTCTTAAAACATTCCCACTTCTTTTCTACATCACTCTCACCAGACTTCAGATCCTTCAGTCGTTCTCTGAGTAAGTCAGAATACCGCTGATGATCTTCAAGGAGCCTATCAATCTTTTGTCTTTCTATCCTGGGTCTCTTCCTATTCTCTTTCCTGCAACCAACATTAAGTTTCACTCGTGACACTACCAAGTAATGATCAGAACCAACTTTCCGCACCTCTCATCACACGGGTGTCAACAACTAAGTGTTTCAAACGCTGATCATAGACAACAAAATCTATCACACTCTTTTGACCAAGAGTACGATTTTCCCAAGTATATGTGCGGATATACTTGTGGTTGAAAAATGTATTAGATACACACAAACCATTCTCAATGCAGAGTTCAATTAATCTTTCACCATTATCATTCACACAAGGATCATTAAACTTACCCAGAACATTGTCAGAAATTGCATTCTGCACACCTACTCTAGCATTGAAATCCCCTGCTATTATAACTTTTTCTTTAGCACCAAACTGGCTCAAAACAGCTTTTAGCTCATTCCAGAAATCTTCCTTCTTATCAGAAGGTTCCGAGTAACAAGGAGCATACACTACAACAATTACAATTCTCTGAAGTTTCACTTTCAAACGAATTCAGATAATTCTCTTACTTATGCAACTATAGTGAATCAAGTAGTTCTTCATCTTTTCACTTAAAATCACACCTACACCAGCCTGTCCTCTCATATTATCCAATACTCCAGACCACACACTCACCGTGCCATTCCCTTCTTCTACCCCAATTTCCTTCTTTTTTGGTTTCACTTACACACAGCACATCCAGTCTATACTTGTTCATCTCCTCAATCACCTCACTCATCTTGCCATTTATACCTCTAGTATTCCATACACCAATCTTATATTCACTCAGCCGAGATATCTTTCTCATACGCCGTTTAGAAGGTCCAGGTCGATTCCGTGGTGGACCATCCTTCTCAAGTGTGGTAGGCCCACCATATCCCATACTTGAGTCATTCTTAAAATTTTTTTGTCTTTTTAATCAGGTAAGTACATCAGTGTGGGGGATTAGCCCACAGCTGAGGGTTCCAGTTGCTCATTCAACCTAAGGATTCTGGAACAAAACCCAGTGAGTTAGGGCCTTTTTGCTAATGTCACACAGAAATAGCTTGCACCTCTCCAAAATTCACAGAGGCCTTAGTTGCTGTTGTGTGTGCCTATTGTTACCACGGAGCGCCCCGAGGAGGCAAACCCATCGCTCACTACGACAGCCCGCCTTTCACATACACTAGCTGTACAAATAAGTTTTAAAACGTTTTACAACAACGCAACATGCAGTTTGAAAGAAAACAACAATACCTTTACGAATCAAAACATGCGTCGTCATTATCTATCACCTTCCGCCATCGGTCGGGCAGCTGACGGATTCTAGCCATGAAGAATACTTCGTCGTGTGACGCGATGAAGTCGTCAAACCATTTTTGTACTTGGTCACCTGTCCGGAAGCGTACAGCATACAAACCATGTTGCATCGATCGGAACAAATGAAAGTCTCAAGGGGCTATGTCGGGACTATACGCCGTGTGCTCCAAAACGTCCGAGCCAAGTGTCAATAACATATCCTTGACAGATTGCGTGACATGCGGTTTATCGTTGTCATGCAGTAATTTCACGGGACACAATACTTTGCCTCTGAATGGACGTTTCGGACAGATTTCTTGGTTCAATAGCAGCAATTGTTGCTTGTTGCGATCAGCAGTAACAGTTTGACCCTGTTCCAATAGTTCATAATAGAGCACACCCTTCATATCCCACCAGATGCACAGCAGAACTTTCTTGGAGTAAATATTAGATTTCGGTGTCGAAGTCGTTGCTTCACTGGGGTCTACCCAGTGGTTTTTGCATTTGGGATTGTAGTACCACATCTACCTTTCATCACCTGTAACGGTATTCCACAGGTAAGACTTTCTGTGTTGTTTATTCAACAGATTCAAACACTTCATGACACTCATTCTTGTTCTTCTGGCTCAGGTCATGTGACACCCATTTTTCTTTCTTCTGAATCTTTCCCATTGCGGTAAACGATTGGAAATGATTTGTTGAGTTACTCCCAGTTCTTCAGCGGGTTCCTTTTGCGTTTGAAACGAATATTCATCCAGCAATGCTTGCAGCTACTCATGTGCAACCTTCTGCGGGGTGCCGCTACGTTCTCCATTGCTAACATCAAATCACCTGCTTTAAACCGTCTAAACCAAAACTCACACGTGCTTTTCGATACAATATTCTCCCCGGAACAGAACAGATGGATACACAAGCTTTTGCAGCACTTTTTCCTTGATGGAATTCGTAACGAATGTAGTATCGCTTGCCATCTTTCACCTATCCATGTGAACGTGCGTTTGACTGTTGATCAAACTTCGGTGTCACATTTTATACTCTGGGCAAGTGACGGTCACACAACAACAACGCGAGGGAATTACGGATGTGTAAATTAGCGGTATACGTCACACACACAGAAAAACGCTTTAAAACTTATTTGTACTGCTAATAATTGCACTCTTAAAACATAAGGACATTACAAAGAGTATAATGACGCGTATGGGGTATATTAAAAAAATAATGGAACTTTATAATTGCAAATGAGAAACTGCTTCTTTGCATTTGAAAGTTTAACAACAGAAAAGGTGGACATAATATAGGTTAACGGAAATGCTGTATTACCTAGACCCTTATTGAAACAGGTACAGCAATGTGGCACTAAGGTCATAAGCCACAAGAAGAAATGTCAGCAAAAAAATGTCAATGCGAAAAAGAAGGATGATTAAGGTAAGGAAAGAAAATGTGAATTCCAAAATGTATAATACAGTATATATAATTACGGAAGACAGTGCAAAAACATATCACTTAAGACATAAGGAAATTCAATAGCAAACTAGCGGGAAAAGGAACTCAGAAAACATGCATTCAAGAACATGAAACGGCGAGGTTGGAATTACAGTGGACATTATACAAGAAACCAGTGAAGAAACAGAAACTACATTTGCCCAAGTTTTCCTTAGACGTCTAAGGAAGGGATGATTCCTGATGTCTAGAACAATGCTACAATGATCCTGCTGCATAAAAAAGGGGTCATTAGAAACTTCCAGAACAACAGACCCACCAGCCTCCTATCAGTTTACAAAATTTGACTAAGGTAGGAGTACCGTCGTATCGCTTGAGAAAAAACTGGTCTTGGCTCAACCAAGAAAATGAGCTCTATTCTAGAGCGACTATAGCACTATAGATTATATCAATGTACTGAGGGAACTAATTAAAACAATCAATGCATACGAACTCCAATTTTATATACACTGAAGTGCCAGAAAAACTGGTACAGACGAGCTTATGCAAAATACATAGCAACGTCACCTATGCGCGTACTCGGTTGCGTCCGCCAGTGCATGTATAAAGCGATAGACATCCTTGCCAGCTGTCAGAGCTGGTTTCGTCATGAGAATGATAAGTAATAACGATTTAAGCGATTTTCAACGCGGTGTCATAGTTGGCGTTCATGGGCCATAGTATTTCGGAGGTAGAAACGAAGTTCGGACTTTCACGGACGACCATTGCAAGGGTGTACCGTGACTACAAGAATTCCGGCAAAACCTCCAACCTACGATACCAATGTGGCCGTAAAAAGACATTGGGTGAACGTGACCATCGTCGGCTGTCAAGAATCGTTTCACTCGATAGGCGTGCAACACTCTCGCAGGTATCATCGGAATTAAATGCTGGAGCCTCAACAAGCATCGGCGTCCGGACTGTGCAAAGTACCCTGCACGATATGGACTTTTTAAGCCGACGCCCAACTCGAGTCACCTTGATGGGTGCACGACACAGAGCTATACGCATCGCTTGGGCACGGCAACATCGCCACTGGACACTAGATGACTGGAATCAATATAGCCTGGTCTGACAAATCCCGTTTCCAACTGTATCAGGCAGATGGAAGGATTCGTGTGTGGCGCAAACCCCATGAAGCCATGGATCCCGCCTCTCAACAGGGAACTGTACCGGCTGGTGGGGGGGGGTTCTGTTATTGTATGGGGTGTGTTTAGCTAGTCTTCACTGGGACCCCTGGTACGTCTACAAATGTCTGTGACCGACCAACGCAATGCGCACATCCTTTCTCAAGAGGTGCACCCGTTCATGTTCTGCATTCATCCTGATGGGTTGTGCCTGTTCCAAGGGGACAATGCACCTCCCCACAAGTGTCGGGACGCCCTATTATGGTTAGAGGAACATATATCTGAGTTTGGGGTGTTACCATTCCCACCCAAGTCTCCAGATCTGAACGTGATAGAACACATTTGGGATGCCATGCAACGCGTTATCGAACACAGGAATCCGAGACCTCGGAATACGCACAAATTGTGGAACGCTCTGCAGGAAGTATGGTGTGCATTGCTTACAGCATATTTCCAGAAGCTATTCATTGCTTACAGCATATTTTTAGAAGCTAAGATATTTCCAGTCCATGCCTCGTCGTATTTCTGCAGTCCTGCGCTACGGTGGGGGAACCTACCAAGTATTAGACTGGTGTACCAGTTTTTCTGGCATTTCAGAGTATCTCGGGAGCTCTTCAATGCTGCATTGCATAATATCTCTTAATTATTGAACTGAGAAAACAAAGGGGAAAATGGATAATGTTTAACCCACCATCGTTTTGCTGAGGACATAGCTATTTTTGCATGTTCCGCCTTAAAGCTACAGTGTATGATCCAGGCACTTTTTGATAAGGGCAAAGAGATAGGTTTAAAAATGCATTTATAGAAAACAAAATTGATATACGTTGTTTTTAAAAGAACTGTAGATTTTAGCGATTTATGGAGTAACTAATGCTTACATTCACCTTGAACAACAGACATCAAGCAAGGGTCACATCGAAGAAAAAATCTATGGGAGTACGAAACCTGGTTGGAAAGCTTTAGGAAGAAACAATACAATTTTCGAGAGCAGATTAGAATTTTGTCTTCATTTACCGTTGCTAAAGAATTAGAGAAATTTAGCATTACTTAGGAATCAGGGACTTTAACTAAGAAAGGTATTCCTACACTGCAAACAACTCAAAGAAGCTCAATAACTTCATATTGATACGAAATGTATCCTTCTTCATCACCGACCATAGTAGTACACGGCATGACAATAGATTTTCTGACTTAAAATTTTCCCGTTAAGGTGGATCCACCTAAAATCTTTGCCTTCTATTTCCAATGGGAAAACTTCTGTAGCCATTTTGTTCACAATTAATACGTTCCCAAGGATGAAAATTTGAACACCGATAAAAATAACTTCATATTGATACGAAAATTGGGTATAAATTAATTACTATAAAAATGGGGTAAGGACTCGATAGGCGTGGTTAAATTATGATGATAATTAAATTAAATATTTAGCCTATTTCAAATTAATTGGAAAATTAACTCATTTTTAATTGGGGAAGTCTTGTAATTCTCTTTGACTGGGTGGAAACAAAGGGGATTAGGAGATCGCCTTTGGAGGCCTATTCAGCAACAAGGAGACTACCTATTCGGCGACTGAGAGGCATCTAGACCCCTCATAAATACGACTTCAAGTGGGCCATTAGTGACAAAAATCTGTAGGGAAAGCTGAAAATTACGATTATGAGGGGTGAGAGTCAGTTGCGGAACTATTCTTCCAGAAGCGACGACGCTCCATACGAAAAACAAGAGAGAAATCTCACGTGTTGACAGAAAAGAGGCAGATGAAGCCACGTGACAGGGGATAGCCGAAAAGAGGCAGACGAAAGAAGAGAATTAGTTATCTAATTATCTTCTTTCGTCTGCCTCAGATGCACGGAGAAAAACTGCTACGAAAAGAATACGCAAGAAGGGTCGACGCAGCGGTAAGCCGTACGAACCCGGGATTTGCGAAGCCGACGTCCGGCGAGACCTAATATAGTCCACTGTATCTCGGAGCGCAGCTGTAAGACGCCGGGGTACGACGAAACTGCAGAGCTTAACGACAATTAGGTGGCTGGGTAAGACCACCAAATATGCCAAATTGAGGGTGCCGACAAGAACGATTCTACCGCCGCTGAAAAGAGCCGTTATATTCTTTTGTAGAAGAAATAATCCACTGCAAGGAGACGTACCGCAGAGACCGTGACTATCTCCCCATACACGGTTCCCGATAAGAAACCACGATGAACCACCAGCAAAAAATAAGGCTCTGAGCGCTGATCAAAGATCTGCTGTTTCCAAGGTCGCTGACCTGTCCGAAGCAATAAGCGAGTGTCTCTCCCTGCTGCCGACGAAGTTCCTACGGGGTAAAAGAGAGCTACCCCCAGTCCATTCTACAGCGTCCCCTCTGCCGAGTTTCGGAGGGGAAACAGCATGGTCCGATCGCTGGGGAAAGGAGAAGCAAAGGAAGTGACCAACCTCGTGCGCTTTTTCTTAACACACAGGCGAAAGGCTAAATCAGCCAAATAAAGCGTTCTTCCGGGTAAATGTGCGCGTGGAGAAAATCTTGCAGTATATAATTTACATCATTCTTATAGCCTGGATTACAAAACAAGCAGCACGTAATAAGTGAGTACATGCACTTTCTGTTTATTGTTATCCTTTCGCTGAGTTGAAGAACTGAGAACATTAACTGAACCCAGACTTTAAATTTGAACTTTTATACGCCTTTTGGGGCGGAAGTCTGATTCCAGAATCCAGGGGCAGATAATAGTAGCTCCTAATAAGGAGCATAACTTGTGTTTGTATCGCCCGGGATACAGTTTCCTCCTACAAATAAAGATGTTTAAGTGTTAATCTTACTCTGTTCTTTTAGGCTCTGGTGTATTAAATTCCTGTGTTTCAGCAAGCCGCTGACGTTCTCGCTAAAATATACCAGCTCCCGAATTAAAAGAACCCAGAAGTCTTGCATCCAAATAGCGGATTAATTGCCGACTGCGGCGGGATCGAGATTACGAACGTATCATTTGGTGACGAGTGTTAATAAATTATATCGCTCGGCACGTTTGTATCAATTGGTGGTCAACGGTGGGATAACGACCCATAAAACCGTAACAATTAGTACAGCGGCCGAGTTCGTATCAATATTATAGCCTAGTAATAATATTTTCTGAAACTTAGCCATAATTAAATAACAATCAATAATTTTTCCTTTGGTGGTGTTGAATCCATAAAACAGATGGCGCCACATCTACATGTGACTTACTAAATACTATCACGTTGCACTTTTTTCAATAGTTTCATTAATGTTTTGACTGCAATCAACACTTGTGTCTATCCATACGTTAGTCCGGAATGTTTAGAATGATTCCAGCTATTTAGATTAAATATTCTAACATTAATTTTGCTGAAAATGTCGCAGAGTGAGTTTGCTGGTTTATTTCGGAATTAAAAATTAGCAGCATCTACAATTCTGTTAACATTTTCAGCTAAATTATTATCAGAACATTTAATATAAGTGTCTCAAATCATTCTAAATATTCTCGACTGTCGCATGGATACGCTCAAATTTCGATTTCATTCCGAAAATTAACAAAATTATTAGAAAAAACATGCTGCGTCATTGTATTTAGTAAGTCACATGTAGATGTGGCGCCATCTCTTTTCTGGTCTCAACACCACCAAAAGAAAAGTTATTGATTGTTAATATAATCATGGTTAAATTTTAGAAAATATTCAGTATACTAGGCTGTAATATGAAGTTATTTTTATCGATGTTCAAATTTTCATCCTTGGGAACGCATTAATTGTGAAGAAAATGGTTACAGAAGTTTGGCTATTGGAAGTAAAAGGCAAAGATTTTCGGTTGATTCACCTTAAGCTACATAAATTGTTTTTCGTCTGTGCGATATTCGAAGTTCTAGATGTTGGCCTGGAAAAAAATCCAGCACTGTTTAGTTCAATGTTAATTATTCACAGACCTCGAAGTTTTTCAAGTGCCCTGATTTCTCACTAGGGGTTGTAACAGCATAATTCTGTTTCGCACTATCTCTGCCCTTATAGAAGTCCTAAAAATTCATTTCCCACTAAATTGGTACAATCATGAGTAAAATTCCTAATGCGTTTTCCAGGTATTCTAGAGAGAAATGTTCACGTTACGTGATATAAAATGCAATTCCTATAGAATCTTATAATGTGCAAAATTTAAAGTAGAGAAAAAAAAAATGAACTGTCACAGTGGGTTTCGGATTTTTGTCAAATACGTGTTTATTATGCGAGTGAATTTGATATCATCTTTCTTAATTTTACCAGACTTTTTCCATTTCCGCTTTCAGCTTTTTTCCTTACCTTATGAATTTGTGGCGTTAATGACACTGACATTTGCCTAACCACCGAATTAAATTTGTTTGTTGGATAAACATAAATGAGGATTTTATTCGAGAGAAAATAATTCAGAAATTAATTTAAATTTTTGTTTTGTTATTAACAGATTTATTTTTGAACGTACGCGTTAAAAAAAAATTGTCACGAGGCATTTCTGAATTTTTCACAAGTTTCATTAGTCTTAAGGGCGTTTAAATATCATCCGTTTGCTGTTTAATTTCAACTTCATAATTTAATTTAAGGCAGCCCTTAAAATTAATTTCACTGCTTTTAATTTAAAATAATTTGAATTAATTCTTCATGCACATTTGATTTCCTTCAGGGGAGTCATGTTTGAGAGAACTCTTGTGCAGTACTCCGTAGAAGAGCTGCAAGCAAGTGCAAAAAAGGAAGACATGATACTACTCGACTATCGGAATTTTAGGTTTCCTTTCGCTAAATGAAATAGATATGTCAAGATGTTAAAAAATTGAAATAAAAAGTAAAAAGGTAATTAAAAAGTAAACAACAAACATAATTTTTTATAGTTAACACAGTTAAAAAAATCGCCATAAAATGAAACCACAGCTCCCCAATGTAAAATTTAAGTTGCTCAGAGTGCAATAAATTGGCACAATGAAGACAGCACTAAATATCTTAACTGAAATAGATAAAAGTGGGTAGTGGTACGCCAAACAACTAAGTAAATAATTACAATATCCGTTTTATTGGCATAAAACAGTAAACAACTGGTTGTAAGCCTTCAGCACCAACGGGTGCCTTCTTCAGGCTTAGAGTTGGTTTAAGTACAACGTTAGGAACCTAAATGAATGAACAGAAAAATTTAAATATGCATGTGAAATGTATATTGACGAGACAGAACGGCTCGTGCTGAAACAGTTGAAAATTTGAAGAATCAAATACTTTATCGATAGGCACGCAGGTACATTCGCCATACCAGAGGCAGCTTCAATGACACGTCATCGCTGCAAACGTCGCTGCTGAACAAAATCTCCAAAGATACCCTAAAGGATGTACCTCTCGCAGTAGTGTACGGTGCGATCTGTTGTAATTCGGCCGATTGGGGGTCGACATTAGATGTTATTACCTCCCGAGAGAGGGCAGTGGATGATTTATTCCTCAAGACGTCTCTTTTGTGTTCAGACAAAACACAAAAGAGACGTCTTGATATTCCATACCGCTAAGATACCAGGATGGAACTGCCAAATTTTATATAGGTATGACAAAAAATTCCTTTGCAACTCGTTTGTCCATCAGCATGAAATGTACATACCTGCTTCATCGACAACAGGCAATACAGAAGAATTGAAAATTTCATCCGGGTGATTTACGATGGTCACAGGACATTCAGAAAAACAATGGGAGTGGCTACAACCACCTATTAAAAAACCATTACATAACCCTTGGAAAACCACACTCGATTATGGTACGATGTGATTAGGCAGATTTCAGAATATAGACAAAAAAATGTGTATCATCCTATTCCGGAGAGAAACGAATCAATCGCAAAGAACACGTTGTGCCAATGTTTCCAGATCCAGTCGACATGACCGTTACACATAAGAAGACGTCTCTTCCGTTGGCGCGTACAAACACACATATCAAGTCTCTGGGCACACAACCCATATCTATAAAGCCTTCTGGTCAGGGTGAAAGTGGATACCTGGCTTTTTGTGGCTGTGATGAGGTCCGAACGTACATTGGGTGTTGTTTCTTCCCATTTCCGTCTGATCACTACTGAGATGTGACTGTCATCTTGAAGGATTTTCACCTACCTCCGTGACGGTGATTGGATGAACTCTAAATTCCCAACGGCTCTCTATGGTTCCGAATCTTCTACGCATCTTTCTTGAAACATGACAAGGTCTAGCTTTCCCAAATTTACGCTGAAAAATTGCTCGTTGTACTCATGGAAAACATTCCTTTTACTGGGGATTCAAATTTACGCATTACTCTCTGAATGAATCGCTATTCAACTCGTTTTGACATTTACATGCCTTAACAGATCACCTCAGTGAAAAATTTGAAGATCTCTATTGCTTCGTTTGCTGTTAACACTGGAGCGACCCATGTCACCTGAGCATGATATTGAATAGGGTCTTTTCCTAATGGGCCATTTGCTTTCCCTCGGTATCCATTCCAGAATGTCAACTGTCCATCTGTGACCAATTCTTTTAGCAATATGTCCAGCCCGTTGTTATCTCTGGGTCTTTACTTCGAACGTGATGATGCCTATTTTTGTCCATCGCCTTTCAGAAACACGGCTAACACTTGGTGCAAAACAATGCATTAGTAGTATCTGGTTCAATACGGATGAGAAGTGATGTCCGTGAAAATAATCTCGATACCATGAGACTGCAGTTGCCTGCCTGTTTTCGCTCAACCGTGCAGTATTGTTGAATACTGACTCTTCAGTCGGCGTTTTGGAAGTACAATTTGAACTCATCGGACTAGGCGACTTTTGATGTAGGGCTACGTCTAACTCCGCGGATAGTACGGGGCGACTTACGGCTGACCGCCTGTGGCAAAAATAGGTCCCAATAGAAATTATTATAGCTTTAAAAATACGTGCCGCACACTAAACGTGTCAGCATATTCGTAAACAGCATGGAGTCCGATTCCCGTACTGCGCCATACATCGTGCGCTCAATGCTCCACTCGCTCCCTCTGCGCGGTGGAGACGATACAATATTTCGGGGTGTGCCGCCGCGTTTGACTCAGTCTGTCTCGGCAAACGTGAGCACAACACGACTGTGCGTGGTATCGTTTTAAAGCTCTCGACGAGATCTATTCAAATATACGAAGAATATCTTGCAGTGGTTTGAACTGAACATTTTAAAAATTGTTTTCTTTGCCAACCGGTGAACATTTTTGAAAATATCGCGGTTTATCTGGACTACTGGGAGTGCAAAACGACTGTGCGTGGTAACGTTTCAAAGCTCTCAACGAGATCTATTCAAATATATAAAGAACATATAGCAGTGGTTTAAACTAAAATCTTTAAAACCTGTTTTCGTTTCGTGTGAACGGGTAAACATTTTTTGACATTGCGCGGAATTCGCAGAATGAACGCAAGCAAAAGTGTAGAAAATCGAAACAGGAGGCAAGAGCAAGGATGAGGAATGTAAGAAGCTCAAGAAGATAGAGCACCTAGCTGGGTAACTCGTGTATCGATCTGCTTTGTGTCTTTACGCCTTCCAAGTCAACATCTGTATATCAATCTGCTTTGTGTCTTTACGCCTTCCAAGTCAACATCTGTGTATCGATCTTCTTTGTGTTTTTACGCCTTCCAAGTCAACATCTCGTGGTTTTGCTTGAAACCACTTGTAAAAAGTTCATGTGACATAAAATATAGACTGCAATTTTGTTCCCTGAAACTATTTCTTCAATTTGGAGAACAAATAATAATCAGACGGTGATAAATCCGGTTTACATGCAGGATATTTTAACAGTTCAAATTAAGTTTCACTTAACTGTGCCTACGTGATGCCATCGATTTGGGCCGAAGAATTGTCCTGCCGAAATAAAACCCTCTTTGACAATTGCACCCCTGGTTTTGATTTCAGTTTCTACTCCACTTTGTCCGAAAAGAATGCACAATATATTGCTGTAATGTTGGCACCCCTTTTTAGGTAGCTCACTAATGCTAACCGTCCTTATTCCAGAACACAGACGCCATAACCTTTTGGGCAAATTTCTCTGCTCGAAACTTTTTTGAGGAAGGAGAATAGCTATGTCTCGATTCTTTAGATAATCCCTTGGCCTTCCAATAATGAAAACAACCAAAATAGTTAAACTATCCCACAAACGTTTTGAAGGACAAACTTCTTGAACATTCTTTAACCAAACTGATGTGGCTTCGCAGGAATTAGAGCGTAATAATACAGATGTAGAAGGAAGTTCCGAAGTCTGCAAAGGCGTTTATAGAGAACTAGGTGTAAAGCCCGTTGAGATAAGAATATAACGGGTTCTAGAAATCAATTATTGCTATTCAAGCGTTTATTAACGACGTTGTAAAATATCTTTGTACGTGATATTTTTTGTAAATATCTTTCGGAATCTGGAAGTAGTTTTTCTTGTTCTGGCCCATGGACTACTTTAACTGTGACATCATCAAACCGTCGAACTCTTGACAATGCAACATAAAGTTGTCCGTAGTAGGAAGGTAGATACCTACTTTCTCCATTGTTTGATCTTGAGACTTATTAATTGTCATAGCAAAGGCGAGTTTAACAGGAAATTGTCGTCGTCTTAATGTGAATGGGAGGTCTGAATCAGTAGGTGCAAGGTCAATTCGCGGAACAGAAACCGTTTTACCATAACCGTTTTTACGCCTGTGAGTACTTCTGCAATGATCATATTGGGGTTAAGTTCTTTTATTATCAGTCTTGTTCCATTGCATAATCCTCGTTGTGTATTGAGGTTTCTCAGAAGCATGCTAATAGGTTCAGTCTGAGAAGCGGCATTCCTGATGGAGTTTGCTCATTTAAAAATTCTATGGGATAATACTGTTCAGCATTTTCTTCGCCATCGGTATCAATTGAATTAGAGCTTAAATATGTGCTTGCTGTCCCCTCTAGGAGATCATGAACATTCTCATTTAATTTGTGAACAGTTTTTGGGACACAGAATGTCTTTCTTTGCAAATGTTTAAAAATCAGAAATTTTCAAGTTCTCACCAAATATATATTTTTGGCTATATCATCATCATATAAAATATGTGTTGGTATCTCTAATATCATTTCCTCTGGCTGGCCATCAGCTGTTTCATCGGCACCATGCCCAAGTCGTAAAAGCCATTCACTGAATGATGAATCAACATATCGAACATTACTTTTGAGTCTTAAAATCTCAAACTTCTCCCATAATTGGTTGAATTTAATACTGGCTTCGAGTATTTTGGTTCTGTTACCATGTTTGACAACAAGGAGAGTTTGTCTAAACTCTCCTCCAAGTAAAAGGACATTGCAGCTAAAAGGTTTCTGATTTCTTTTAATATCTTTCAGTATTCGGTCAACTGCAAGTAAAGCCGCGGTGGCTATTGTAGCTTCGTCCAAAACAAAGGCTTTCGCAGGTCGAAGGATTTCGGTATTGGTGGAAATAATATTTATACTCGAAGTACACGTTTCATTTAAACGTGGCACTAACTGAAATTGGTTAAAGTATGTTTTGCCACCTTCTACCAGATTAGCAGCGATCCCTGTGGATGCAACAGGCAAATCTCTGTTTCCTTCTCCACGGATAGTGCTGAGGTGGGTTTTATACAAATAAGTTTTTCCTGCGCCCCCCCCTTCGGGCCATCAAGGAAAAACATCTATGAGAAAGATCATCATTAGTGGTTGCTGACATAATACGCTGCTTTTTGCTCTGCATTTAAATTACTTGCCATTTCTGTAGCTTTTTGTCGTTCCGTAGCACTGTCGAAATAAATATCCGGATTTTGAGGAAAGTCACTTGATGGAATTGGAAGATTATATTTATTGCATGGGCTGTTGTTAACTCTGAGAGTGTCGTTAATCTCTTGAAGGGTCAAATTCAGGCAATGTTCACAATCCTCAGTATGTCCAATGTTATATATGTGTGCGAAATCTTTCCAAAGATGGGATTTATATTTTTCAAACAATTCTTGTGCAATGGGGACTGAAACAAAGGTAAGAATATATGCAAATAAATCGTCGAGGCCTGCTGCAAACTGATGCTTCATCTAAGGTTTTCTCCCATATTTCATCATTTTTAATTAAACCTTTCTGCAATGCAGCTTCTTGGAAGATATCATACAGAATTCCATTGACTGTTTTTAGATCTGTAAAGCTTTTCGTTTCCAGACACATGAATCAGCAGTAGTCTCAAGCAATATCTTTCTGGATCAGAGCCAAGGTTCACCGAATACATTCTTCCTATCACATTACATCCACCACATTTTCATTGGACCCATTGTCTTTCTTTTTGATTGAACACATAATGTCTGGGCATGTCGCTATATAAAATGGATCGCGCATCTTCATTACCCTCATTCAGTTTGAACCATGCTATCGGCATTGTATGTCTTTGAACATTATGAACAACTGCATTTTGATCATTGTTTAAACGCTCCGGAATAAAGGTAATGTTCTGTCCTTCAGGAAGGTGAACAGGTAATCTAACTATTGTATGAGATTGTTGATGAATATCATAACCAAGTATTCGCTACATTGCCTCAGGTGTGCTAACGTTTCGGGAATCAACATGACTTTTTTTACTTCGGCCTATTTGGTGTTGTGCTCTGTTATATGCACATTTGCACAGTTATGGCCTTTTATATGTACTTGAAAAGGTATTTCACGCTTTCACAGTAGCGCACACCTTGACATTAATGTGGCAATTGTACTTTAACAAACGATACTGATTATATGGGACAATCCAGCTGTTATCAATAATTTTACCAAGTACATTTGTGGTTGCACCATTCTCTCTACGGCAATGTAAAGGATACTCGCCTTTGTTAACTAATGCTTCATTTTGAAAAGACTTCGAAAATTGCTTGGTACATTTGCCGTCTTCCATACAGGGTGAAGCCATGAACCGTATGTTTCGCTCCAGTTGCATGTAAAACTGGTAAATGCTCTTTACCTGGAAGTTCTGCAGACAAAATTTGGTCAATATTCTCAGGCAATGTTGGCTTGTCCTCTTGTTTGTTTCAAAATCAAGAGCATATGAGCATGGAGAAGCTCTCTTTTTTGGAATTCGATTACATGAACTTTGGCCAACGGAACTCCAAAAATATGCATTTTGGTTATATCGTCCACTAATTCCTTCAAATTTAGTTGGAAGACTCAACTAAATCTGGACGGTTTTCGACAGATTGAACGTTCAAGTTTTCAGTAATTTCTTCCCATTTCGGGTTGCAAGTCATAGTAAGGAAAGGATCAGGCTTGCCATACTTTCTGACTATCGCCATTGCATCCTGATAATTTTGCATCATATTTCGTGGAATACCTTGAAATGAAGATGGTCAAAGAAGAGCTTTTCCAGGAAGAAACTCATCATCTCCAGCATTCTGAATTTGGTCCATCAGATCTTCATACGTTTTGACCCTTAACTGAGACTGATTTTGTCGTATGTAATTCAATCTATTAGTTTCCATTCTTACATACGCATCAACAGTGTATTGCTGCGTAAGCTTTCCTGCGCTTAATAATGGATTAAATTCGTCACGGTTCGAAAGACGATGTTGATAGCACTGCATTTGTGTAATCCTTGACCATGTCTTTGTACATTGGTTAACAACACTTATGTTGCAATAGAATGTCAATGGCCCAACTTTGATCATTATATGGGAAAAGAAAAGGTTAAACCAAAGGCTCTAAATTTGGATCGAGAATGCTGATTCTTTCGGTTTTTCTACTATTGGTGCTTGTATTTGCACGGCAATGAATCATTAAGTCACGTTCGAGTGGAGGTTCACCATCTGCATTTCAACTATAATGGCAACCTCATTAGATCTTGGAGCATTATAACGCCTTTGATCACCTCTACGATCTTGAATAATAGCCACTGATTCATTATTCGTTTGAGCATCTTGAACACTCTCTTGCTCGACTTCATAAATCATTTTACATGCTTCCACAAATGGATTACTTTCTGTCATGAATGCACTCAGTGTTTGTAACAGATCTTTATTGCGCCCACTATTTTCTCGCATTTGCAGTCTTTGGGCAGCAGCGTCATCAGAATCAAATATGTACAGTTGCGCGTATTTCCGCTGTTCACCATTATCAGGATGCAATGTTCCTGCACGAGGATAGATTGATTCATTTATTCTAAAACAATAAGGCCCGTAACCTGGTGGAGGAGACATATGTGCTCCCATCGATGCAAATGCAAGAAAACTATTAATCGACCGTATGTTAACCATAAAGGTTTTTGAATGCTCATGCTGAGATTTCATAAGTTGTTCAATTAATGTGGAAGTGCGAAGGGATCTAATTTTACTGCTCCTTTTGAGCAACATTTAAAAATTTACCATCTAAAAGTCTCTCTTCGGCAAAGGTTTTGGCTTTACAAAATTCACAAATTTGCTGAAGAGTGTCTCGCTACAGTCTTTTCATTGTCTATAACGTTTAAAGCCACATGACGTGTTGAATTTGTTTGGTGTTGTCGGTTTGTTAATTTCCTCTGAACCTCTCGAGCGCAGCGTTCATTCCTTTTTCAGGGGTAATATTTTGTGCATCTGCAATATGAACATTTCTCATGCACTGAGATTCATCTTCGATATGTTCCGGCGTCATATTAGTACGACGATCACGCAAACGTCGAATTTCAGAATTTCTTTCATTTGCACTGAATTTTTGTCTCTCTTTTCTGGCATGTTCGGCATTCCGACGGTTAACTTTTTGTCTTTCGACTGCAGTACGTTGTTCGTGCCTTGCTCGATAGTAATCGGCTTTGGGGCGTTTATCTTCAATCTCCTCATCTAATGAAGGAGGTAAATTTCTTTTTTGACATGACATAGGCGAGGTTTAAAACAACAGTCAAGTTTGCAAAGGACACTAACGTTCGTCCTTGCCTTACTGAAATAAAAGTGACCTACGTCGTTGCAAGTGCGTATTAAAATCAATAAATTTAATAAATATTAGCGGCTATAAATATTTTTAGGTGGAAATTGCATGAAAAAATAGTAGTCTTGTAAAACATCTTACAACGTAGAATTGTATGATTCCACTTCTATCGCCCTAAAAAAAACAACAACAAAAAAACTATAACTTCGAACGAAAGAAAAGAGATATAAAAAAACTTTAAACAGAAACGGTTACGGATAACACGGTGTGGACACCAGATTATAAATGTTTGTCTTTTTCTTTTAAAAGGCGTAATAATGCATACCAAGGGTTTGTAAAGAAGAACCAAAATTCCTGATGCAAAGTTTTCCTATTTCTGAAGAGTTGACCGTGTGACGTAACGCATCTCTGACGTCATGTGAGAAAGATTTGGATGAGATGACGTCCTACCAGCAGTTGTGTTCTTTGTTGCTATTACAACAAAACAAAGTGATATACGCGTGCAAAGTGCGTGTGTAGGTTATGACGTCACCTTCACGAAAACACGAAAAGCTAAGCATCACGTCACAAACATTTGTCTCTCGTTGTTGCTATGACGACTTAAAAAGCGATCCACGTTTTTGCAACTTTTCCTTTTATTTATTAAGATTAGCTTGATACAAACAAGTGTACGAAGAAATGTAAAAAAAAGTGTCGTGTGCAACCTAAAATTTTCTTTAGGATAGTAGAAAAAAAAAACCCTGCGGCACCGGGGGCGAAGTGTCTAAGCGTTGGCTTCTGAACATTCGTCCGAGATGTGTCCGGGTTTGAAACCCGGCGAGTCATGGATGTTGTTTTTGTCTTACGGCACTGGCTCTCTCCCTTCCCTGAAACCAGTGGCCCTAAATTAGGGACGGCACTTCTTATAGTCCATTGAGTTGCTCAAGGTGGTCGTTAAACCTTCAATCAAAAAAAAAAAAAAAAAAAAAATAGAACAAATCCTAGTCATGTTGAATCTGGTAACCCCGGGTCCAGTTATGCGAGTAATATTTAATGTACGCATTAAAACACAATCTTTTTAGAATAAATTTCATTCTTTCTATATTATGTATTTTTACAATAAACGTTTTTTAGAACATTTTAGTTAATCCTTTTGGAATCATACATTTTATTATCTTTGTATACAGCTAATTTATTTCAGAAACGCATTAAAAATTTAACGGTATTTAATGAAGAAAAAATTAATTCAGTTTACGAACATTCAACTTACAAACGCATTTCAACGAACGTATTATGATATTACGTTCGTAAGTTACAGTTCGTCTGTATACGGTACTCTCAACGGCATTCTCATGCTATTACAACACTAAAATGTATTGTTTTTAATGTATTAAAAATTTTTATTTTCCAGAAACACTTGCTTAAACATTCACTTATGAACTAAATGCTTAACACAGCACTTACTTATGCAAACACTTCTTGAAGCAGCACAGCACCTTTCACTAACTTCTCTGGGATCAATATAACAAGGAATAGAACTTTCAAAGAACTTGTTTATTCCTGGTTGTTGATTTACAGCTCTCTAGACTCCAGCACAATTTCTTTTTGAACTACAACACCTTGAAGATTGAATCTCATTTTCAATCTTGTAAATTAAACTTTTTCAGTATACAGTCTAAATTTAATTAGTAAAAAAATCTTTCGTCGTAGTGCCGTACCATCCCGTTTTTCACTTTCGACGTGGCTTTTTTATTTACCTTCAACACACTTTAGTCGTTGTCAAAAAAAGTATAAAGCTTTTTGGGGACGTGACGTGCCATTCAGAAAGAAAATCTAACGGAGAAGTGCAATAATTTACATAGGAACTGAAACTCAAACAGAAAGGTTTGTGACGTACTACAAAGGCAAAGCACGTGTCAAGACGACAAATCTGCAGCGATACATTCCGCCCGTGTAACTTAGTTGGAAGAGCAACTTACTCCGGAGTGAGAAGGCGTGACTTCGATCTCCGTAACGCACAAATATGCGTTTTTACAGGTTAAATTGCAGATAGATGTCGCAAATTTATTATGATTATACCAACCCATTGATAACGTCGGGTTTTCACATAAAATGACTATACAGTGTATATTATGTGCTATTAAAGGGACAATGCCTGCTGTTAATTCATGAATGGCACTGAATTAATCACGCTGGCTAACTATCAAGTGGCTACGAAGAAAGCAAATCATCAATTTATCGAAACAACGAATTATTCAGACATCTGTGGAACTTCGCAGACTTGAAGGATGCCGACAACACCCGCACGCACCAGCGCAACACGATCTAACAACAGCTTCACGCACTGCAGTTTAATTGCAACACACATCACAGAATGCTTTAAGAAAGCCAGCCATTTAACTTCGCTCTTGCCTGGCTTACTTCCAGATCATCAAGACCTCTTTCCAAATCCAGCAGACTACAGTTCTCTCACCAGTAATGCTAGTTGCTGCCTTAAGTGCTGTTTGTCTGCTTTTGTTTTGTGAGACGGTGCCCTGCGAATCCTTTAAAACCAAGGAGCAAACATTTGCGATACTTTCGTAGAATAATTAAGCACACTATGCAAATTTCTTCGATAATTAATTTATTTTGTGTGTTTCTGTCTTTGTTTTACTAAGCTTAAACTGTCATTTTTCAAAACTATGTCGTGACTTCACCGCTCTTAATTCTTTCAGATATCATTATTCTTCTTTACTCGTCCTTTGACGTGCTCATTAATTAAGCAAGAGAACTAACAGGCCAACTAAAACAAACAAATAATTACCATTTTATCTAAATAACTAAATATACGTATAGGGATAAAAATACACAATTAAACACCTCGTGCTAATTTAATTTCTTTTTCAGCTAGTGAATAATATTTCTGTGCACATATACGAGGGCGTATCAAGAAGTAAGATGCACTCTTGGAGGTATAACAAGCAACAAAGTACACTACATTGACAAAAGTCACCGGACACCCCTTCAAAAGCAAGTGAACGAATCCGCTGCGTTGTTAAGATGCGTGGTACAGCTGCAAACGGTATAAAAACAAGCCTGCAGCTGACTGCAATCATATCGCACTGTGAGGTTGAATGAAAATGTCGCGGCGGGAGAGAACTGACTTTGAGAAAGGAAAGATTATTGGGTGTTATATTAGTGGGTTGTCCATAAGAGAAACCGAGAGGCCTTTACATATGCCCAAGTAAACTGTTTTGGATGTACTGAATAAGTGGAAGACACATGGCGTGCCTGAAGAAGCAAAACGTGTCAGCTAACCAAAGAAAATCAGTGATAGAGGACGTCGAAGCCTCAGGAGAGTCGTTACAGCTAATCGACGGAGTACTGCATAAGACCTCAGTGAACAGGTGAGTAAAAATGCTGGAACCTCGGTATGTACAAGTGCCATTCGCAGAGAACTTCATTCCATGGGTTACCGTGGTCGTGCGGCTGCTCATAAGCCTTTCATCTCCACTCGGAATGCTACTCGTCGTTTAGCATGGTGTAAAGAACATTTATCGTGGCCCGTAGATTAATGGAAACGGGTCCTATGTACTCATGAACCAGATACACGATCCATTAATCTGATGGCCGTGTGTGAGTATGGCGGAAGCCGGAGGAAAGCTATTTACCACAGTATACTGTTACTACGGTCAAGTTTTCAGTTGTGCAAGTTGTGCAGTGTGCTCGTGTGGGGGTGTTTTTCGTGGTATGATAGCGGCCCATTGGTTATCGTGGACAAACCTGCTAACCAGCACGTCTACTTCGGTATTCTGAAAAATTATTCCCTACCAACTCTGTGGCAATACTATGGAACCGAGGATTGTTGGTACCAGCAGGATTATGCACCAAGCCTTGTTGGTACCAGCAGGATTATGCACCAAGCCATAAAGCAAGGACTGTTACGGCGTGGTTTGACGATAACTTCGTATCGTGTGTGGACTGGCCAGCACAGAGCTCTGATCTTAATTCCATAGAGAACCTATGGGATGAATTAGAGCGCCGCATAAGAAGTTCGGAACTAAGGCCTACTACTAAGCAGCAGAGCTGCATCATTATGTACTGAATGGAAGCGCATATCTATTGCTATGTTCCAAAATCTTGTCGAAAGCACTGTCTCGAAGGGTCAGTGCATGCATTAAGGCCAAAGGTGGACCGACACCGTACTAATGTATGTCAATAAATGCTATATTGTGTTTCTCTTCTAGGTGTCCGATGACTTTTGTCAATATAGTGCATGTGACACTGGCAAATATATTAGGGTACAGATACAGCCTAAAT
Organism: Macrothele yani; assembly: GCA_039090855.1. Lineage (NCBI taxonomy): Eukaryota > Metazoa > Arthropoda > Arachnida > Araneae > Macrothelidae > Macrothele > Macrothele yani. Next base: position 18,191,945 of record CM077029.1, read on the forward strand.
CTAATTCTCAACATAATCGCCTAGTAGAGATGATTAGAAAATCACGTAACTGTTACTTTGTTACCGTTCCTGATAAATCACTGTCACCATTACGACCAGTGACAAAAAGTAACAGTTCCGAAGTCACTGATAAGAGGGTCACCGTTAGCCGTGTCAGACCAATGCATGGGTTCCAAGGATACCATACCACCATGTCATTTCTGTTGAAACATCGCAGAGTTCGCTAGAAATCCAGCATTCTTCAAAAGAAACCTGCCTTTCGTGCTCGACTCTTCACGAAGAATCTTTAGGAACAGACGTGAATAAAGTGTCAAAGTTGTTCAGCATTCAACATAGTAGAATGTCTGACGCCAAGCGTAGAAAAACCTGTGAGATGTGGAATTATTTCACCGTCGTTGGGTTCAGTGTTATCCTCCATGAAAACTAATGAATCGTTGAAGGTTGTAGCATACAGCATGACCATAAGCCTGAGAATTTCATCTCTATATCCGTAAGCCTTCAGGCAGCCGTTTCGGATGGCATACAAGTCTGTGCGTCCATCGATACTTTGCCTGCCCATACCATCAAACCGTAACTTGATATCTCCTGCACAAAAGCTGGGATATTTCGTGTACAGGGTTCCTACCAGTTAAGAACTTGTTGATTGTCAGAATCCAGACTGAATCTCTAGATGACAGAGAAGAGTGCTTGACTCCCCTCGTCGTGTCGCCAACCACGATGTTGCTCAGCCCAGTTTCCACAGGCCTTTTTTTTTTTTTGGTTGGAGGTTTAACGACCACCGTGAGCAACTCAATGGGCTATAAGCAGTCGCCCGTCCCTAATTTAGGGTCACTTGTTCCAGGGAAGGGAAAGAGCCGGTGCCGCAAGACAAACACAACATCCATGCCTCAAAGGGATTCGAACTCAGACCCCGTTCGGACGAATGATTAGATGCCATCGCTTAGACCACTGCGCCACCGGGGCGGCTCCACAGGCCTTGCGGTGTCGTGTGGTTAAAGGGACACACACCATAGATCTACGCGCATGAAAGTCACGTTCGTGAAAACGATTGCCGATAGTTCAAGTTGTGAACTTGCTTCCTGTTGACACGAAAAGCTCTCGCTGGAGGTGAATAGCATTTTGCCGTCTGTTACCTCGGGCTGTCAACAATAGATAACGGTCATCCCTTGCTTGCTCATGGACGGCCTTGAGCTTGCCTTTTTCGAACACTTTCCGTATGTTGCAATCGTGTCCACATTCATGAAATGACATTTCGCTACCACCCGCCATGCCTGGCCTGCTTCCAGCCTGCCAATAGCTCTCCACGCTGTAAATTCCAGCAAAACATGTTGTTTAGAGTTTGTTAGGAGTAAATACTTCAAAAAACGAAATGACGCGATAAACGCCGAAGGACAAGGGAGCTCCCGGAAAATCTTCGTTTTTGTGCCAACCTGTAATTTATGCTTTCTGACGTCACAGACGCTAATTTTCATTAGGATACGCGTGATTCCGCTGTCAACGTCACTCTCGACTTGCGTTCTCTACCTTTTGGTAAGACATAACACCATCGGCTTGCATAATGTTGTCAAAGTCACATGATCTCCTAGTTATTTTGAGTAGCGCAGTTTCGTAATATCCGTTTTCTAGATGGAATGGGAAATTTTTTTGTATCGGAAAGTGATACTCTCACTCAAAAGTTTGTACAATTTCAGGAACAGAGCAGATATAAGCTGGATGTTAAAAAATGCACTGTTCGTATCATTGAGAAATTTACTGGACTATTTAACGTAATTTGTGCGACTAATATTTCCTTAATATTTATTTTTGTGATTTCTATTTTGACAGCTTTCTTCTGCTCTTTTGGCAATTTGTTGCTTTGATTAAATTCCCTTTTACCTGCAAAATTCTTTCTTATTCATACGACATACATTCGACAATCAAAAGAGTAAGGAAACAGAAAAAACCTTGGATTGATGTTAGAGGAAGAAGGAGATCTGAAGTAAGAAGAAGTGAGCAGTCGAGTGACAGCAGGTTTAGAGTTACAGAAGGAAACAATTAGGTAAATTTTGTGATAGAAGAATACAGATGAAGCCGAGTAATCCGAGTTTTCAAGCTGTAGACAGATCATCAATGCTGTAGAGTGATGACACACTATCAATGCCAAGACATTCAAGGGATAGACAAAATTTTTATGAAATGAAGAGTACCGATACTACACCGTAAAATGTACGGTGTAGTATATTAAATATATTATAACTCAAGACTTAAATGAGTATAAAGTTACTTCCGTTAATTATGTAAATACAAATATTCAATATTTTCCAAGCAGTCGTAATCGCTTTGGAGGCGTACACTGAACTTATTTTTCAGAGCTTAGAACAGTAATATACAGCATGAACCGATTCAATATTGCAAATATACAACGTAATATACAACATGGAACGTTCACCAAGCCGTCACCAAGTCGTCTAAGTTTCGTACAAATGCAAATACTGTAGATGATTCAAAAGAAGCCCGTGGATGCACGATATTAAAATCGTAAAAACACTAAAAGCTCAGATCAATTAAAGCCTTTAATTGCAAACTTAACATAGTTAAAAATCATCGAAATCGAACCATTTTCATCGAAGTCGAACCATTTTTACGCAAGTTATGACGCATAAAGGCAATGGAATAAATTCCGCTCTTATGCCCTGCCTGACCTTTGACTCCATTTCGCCCATTTTCAACAGGATTTGTGCCCAGGTGATTCCCTACCACATACTAAAATTTCATCGAAATCGAACCATATTTACGCATGTTATGACGCATAAAGTCAATGGCATGGATCCCGCTTTTATGTCCTGAACTTTGACCCCATTCCGCCCATTTTCAATAGGGCTCGTGCCCAGGTGGTTTCCTACCACATACTAAAATTTCATAGAAATCAAACCATTTTTACGCAACTTATGACGCATAAAGGCAATGGAATGGATCCAGCTCTTATGCCCTGACCTTTGACCCTATTTCACCCATTTTCAAAAGGGTTTGTTCCCAGGTGGTTCCTTACCACATACTAGAATTTCATCGAAATCGAACAATGTTTACGCAAGTTATGACGCATAAGAGCAATGGAATGGATCCCGCTCCTATATCCTGACCTTTGACCCTGTTTCGCCCATTTTCAATAGGGTTCGTCCCCAGGTGGTCCCTTACCACATACTAAAATTTCGTCGAAATCGAACCATTTTCACGTGAGTTATCGTGCGGACAGACGGACGGACAAAGCTGGAGCATATACGCTTCTTCAACCTACGGTTGGAAAGCGTAAAAAAGCTCCGGGTTACATTGTCGTATACATAGCGATAATAAGTGACAATATAATGGTGAGCTGCATGAGTTCACGTTGTTACATATGTAAATTACAGATATCAAAGGCTATAGCACATTATTGCATAACAAAGTACAACGGCAAAAATAACTTTTTTCATGAAATGGGCACAAAAGTTACACCTCATAATAAACAAAAATAACCTTTTTTTATATATTTTGAGCACAACAATTACACCTCATTTTAATACATTATTATAAACTGTACTTGAACATTATGTATAATTCAAGACTACACACTTGTGATGTTCATTTAGAATAAATTATCAACGTTTTTTCACAATTAAATGTTTTATTAACATCGACTATAGTTTCGCAGAGCGTTTGGCTCGGTATCATCGGGACGAATGGAGCGTAAACATTAAAATCGTTGTGACATCATCAGAGTTCTGACGGTCACGGTTTTTGGTGAGTTGTTTCCACGCGCTTGAAAGAAATGGCGTAGACGTCATGTCATTGACAAGTCGTGAAGAATTCCGGTATATGTGGAAAGCTTCTAATACATTAAGCTTGTTAGTCGAATCAGGTTTATCAATAAGAATAGCGTTTTCAAACAAAAATTTATGGTTCTTTTCGTGACAATGTTGGGCTATTGATGACTTCTTCAGTTCATAGTTCCGTACGTAAGTCTTGTGTTCCTTCACACGGAAACTTAAAGCCCTGCGGGTCTGTCCTATATATGAAAGGTGCGAAGACGTATTTGTTTTACTCGATGGAAAATGGCAACTTTCGTCCCAACAAAACAGCATTTGCTGGAAGTGTTAGTGCTATACTTTATTGTCAAGAAAAGTACTGCCGACAGCTATCGCTTAATGTCAGAAATCTATGGTGAACATTCCCCATCCATAAAAAACATGTGAGTATTAGTTTAGACGATTAAAAAGGAACGATTTCGATGTCAGTGATAAAGAACGTTCTGGACCACCCAAAAAAATTGCTGATGCCGAATTGGAAGCTTTACTCGACGAGGATCCGTGCCAGACCCAAAATGAACTAGAGCAGCATTAAATGCTAGTCAACCATGCATTTCACAATGTTTAGCTGCCATGGGAATGGTGCAAAACGAAGGGAATTGGGTTCCACATGCTTTGCGGGAAAGAGACCTTGAACGTCGAAAAACCATTTGCGAATTGCTGCTTCAAAGCAAAAAAAGAAAGTTTGTTTTGCATCGTATTATTACTGCCGACGAGAAATGGATATGGTACGATAACCCTAAACGGCAGAAAGCATGGGTGAAGCCAGGTGAACTAGGTCCTTCAACGCCAAAACGCAATATCCATGGTTCAAAAGTAATGCTGTGAATCTGGTGGGACCAGAAGGGTGTGATCCACTATGAACTGCTGAAACCGTCAGAAACTATTACTGGTGATCGGTATCGAACCCAATTAATGTCTTTAAAACAAGCTCTCACGCAAAAACTGCCGGAATGGGAGAATAGACACAGCAAAGTCATCTTACAGCATGACAACGCAAGACCACATGTTTCTCGACCTGTGAAAAAGTACTTACAAGGATCCGACAGGGAAGTTCTACCCAACCTTCATATTCGCCAAATATTGCGCCTTCGGATTACCATTTGTTCCGGTCGATGCAATCAGCACTTTCTGGAGAACGGTTTAGTTTTTATGAAGACATCAAAAATAGGCTGGACAACTGGATCTCTTTCAAGGAACCAGAATTCTTCCTTCGGGGCATACGTTCACTGCCCGAAAGATGGGGTAAAGTTGTAGCTTCAGAGGGAGCACACTTCGATTAATATTAAAATATTGTTTCTGTTCTCCAACAACGTGTTTTGTTCACCTCAAATGCCTCAAAACTTATTTATATACCCAATAACTCACAGTAATTTGCAATATAATGAAACATCTCCGTATCTCAGTAGCAAACTTTCTACGTGCACTGTAAAAAAATAAGAGGTGTGAATTCACGGAAAATTTCTGAAAAGAACGTGCAGAAAATGTGCAGGTAAGTGTCCGTCTTTTACCGAAATTTCTGGTTTTAAAAGTGTCCGTTTTTTTAACCCGTATTTTCATAGGTTTTCCGTAGTCAGTAATTCCGTTTATTTCAGAAAAGTCCGTATCAAGTGTTTCCGTATTTAGACTGAAATTTTGTAAAATCCAACACGGTGAATATTTCAGCCTTTATGTGAGAGAATTCTTTTGGGCCGGTGGTGGAAAACGATCCTGGGTCGTTTAGTTTGAAGCCGCGCGTCTTAACCACTGAGCCAGAAAGTCACAGGAATCAGACTCACGTTCAAGGTAAAACTAATTGGGCGATGATGAAACTTTTAATTCACTAATCCGATTGATTTAGCATTTTATTTTATATTGGAGATTACTATGTTTTTGGATACGTTTGTAATAATTTTATTTGTTCTGTAGGAGGTCTTATTAAATATTACGTATGTTTTTCATAGTGATTTTTCGAAGCAACAGAATGATTTGTAGTTTGAGATCTTTTTTCAACTGACAGTAGCTTTCATTTATCTTTAAGAGAAGGTGCAATGTACTGTTGTACAATATTTCACAAACATTCTAAATATAGAATTTACTATTGATAGCTATATAGCTTTTGTCTTAAGAACTCCAGAAATTGAAACGTTCAGTCATCTGTACCATAAATTGAGTACCCGGTTTCTTACGGTAACAAAATATATGATAGCTGGCCCACAAAATGGGGAAAAGCAGAAAAAATATCCTGTGCCACAGTAACAAAAATTAATGCGATCTACTATTCACAATACCCGATCTCACTACAACTTCAAAATCAAATACTTCAACAGACGATTGAAATTCAACAGTTAATGAACCTCCCCGAGTATTTCCGTGAATTATCTCTTCTAATAACGGAAATGTTTCGTCCTATGGATACAGAAAAAGTGAGAAAGAAGCTTTTCCGTTAAAATCAGAAACAAATTGAGGAAAAGTTTCTGAAAATTCAGAATTTTCCGTTAACACATCTTAAAAAATGTAATGTACCGTCCATATAAGAAAGGAATTGTGGAAAGGTTTCTGAAAATTCAAATTTTTCCGTTAACACATCTTGGAAACGGTAATTTACCATCCATATGGGAAAGGAATTGCGGAAAGATTGTTGAAAATTCAGAATTTTCCGTCAACACGTCTTAAGAACTGCAATTTATACCGTCCATATGAGAAAGCAATTGCGGAAAGGTTGCTGAAAATTCAGAATTTTCCGTTAAAACATTTTGAAAACGGTAATTTACCGTCCATATGAGAAAGGAATTGTGGAAAGGTTTCTGAAAATTCTGAATTTTTCTGGCGTACGAAAATTTGTGATATTAAGAGATTTTTTCGTCACTTCACGGAAAAAGTTGTATCAGAAATATTCTTCGTTAGTTCACGAAATAAATCAAGGAAAGTGGATCGTGAATTTCAGAAATTTTTTTACAGTGTCATTCTGGAATGTTATTAACCAAAAGATTCTTCTTGCTTGTCCAATGTCAGTCGAATCCACTGTACCTGAGTTTTCTGTAGAATTATCTGCTTTAATCCCTGTCAGCCTCAAAGTTATGGTGATCTTTTTCCTTGTACGAACAATTCAAACAGATAAGTAAAGAAGGAGCACAATTATACACCAGATTGATTTAAGCTATCGCGAAAATCCGTTTTTTGTATTAGTGTAAGGTATGATTAATAATTATTTACTTAGTGTCAAATTTTGTTTCCTCAAAGAATAACTTAAAACACACATCATCGAATACGTCGTATCGTTGAGGCAGAAACTCAACTTCCACTAGTGTCGCTACATCTGATGTTACTGTTCCCTCTCTTCATTATGCTCGCTTTAAAAAAGCTTTTAACTGCTCAGCCAGAAAATTATCATGACCTTTGTATCCATGACGACGTACGTATATGACTGCTCCAAATTTCTGTTGTAGTTATACGTAAGCATTTATAATTCTTAGAATATTGGATTGAAATACATTTGGCTCTTGGAACGTTCAACACGTATTCACCATGTGTTCGCCCATGACATTTGTTTTTAGCGCAAACTGATTTTTAAAAGTAGAGGTGCTGTGCTCAGAAGATGAACTCTGACTCTGAAAGTTTCAAAAGGTTGCGTCTTTCGAAACTCCTGGACATTAAAAATATTTCGAATTCTTGAAACCTTTGGGTATTTTAAAATGTCACATCTGTTCTTTTCATTTCTGCTAATGGGTTTTGCTTTCGACTATGGGAACCTGGCAACCATATTATACAACTAACAAATACCCTCATGTCCAAAAGTTAAGGATCAACGAGAAAAGAGGCTAAATTTCTTACTCGCAAGTCGTTGGTTAGCACTAAAGATATTTTGAGGTCATCGAATCACATAAGAGTGAGCTGTGTGAGAGTGTTTGGTCATATGTTAATTGTCAGGAATCAAGGGACAGCTGTGTATTGCCGATCAGCGATAAAAGCTGAAGTGTTAGTGAAAAGAAATCGTTTGTTCTATAGGTGTTACAGTGTAAACTTGTCCTTTCTGTAGTTATAGCGATTTGTAGAACATCTAAAAGAACTCATCCGGATTATTTAACCTGTGGAAGAATTGCTAGTAAACTGGGAGAAGAAGGGCAAACAAAGATAGACGTAGCGAAGGAGTTCGGAACTGCCCAAAGCGCAGAGAGACCATTGAGAGACACAGTATCACGGATATAGAAACAATTTTCTGAACCTGGAATGGCTACCAGAAAGTTCAGTAGTGGTCGACCACGCAAAACTACTCCATCACAAGATCATGCTTTTGTTGTAAAGGCTAATGGGGTACCACTGTCGCCAAATAACTGCTGGAAAGCTAACAAAACAACTGGAATCAACATGGGTACCAAAATATCGCGTCAAACCGGGTCAAGGCGTTCGAATAATTCCGAATTTTATGTCCGAACACCTGTACAGTGTGTTTCATTGACCCCCAGCACGCAAAACAACTTGCTAACGGTGGTATCGTAAACATCCACATAGAATGAAGAGCAATGGGCCTATATTCTGTTTAGAGACAGAAGGGAATTTTTTTTCACGTATGGCTTTAGGCTGCAATACATCTGACGAGGACGCCGCACTGCCTATTCAGCCAGAAACATCGTAAAATTGATCATTACAGGGGTAGCGGAGTAATCGTATGGTCTGGGATTACGATCAGTGGGCGTACAAAGCTCCTAGCGTTGGAGAAAGGGTCAATGGATTCCCAACCTTATTGTGAGGAGGTCATTTTAGAACAATTAAGGCTGTTTCGTGGTGCTGTGGGAAATTAATTTGTTTTTATGGACGATAACGATCGTCCTCATCGATCATCATGTGTTGATAAACTGTTGGAGAGCGAGGGCTATCGATTGAATTCAGTGGCCTGCGTACTCCTCCGACCTGAATCCAATGGAAAATGCTTGGGACGCTCAGAGGAGGCGCACTGATGAATGCGATCCTCCATTTGGTACACATACAAAAACAAACTCTGGTGATGACTCTGAAAGAAAATTGGGAGACCTCCATTTAGATCTTCTGGACAATCGGGGGAAAAGCATGGCCCACCGATGCCGATCACTCATTGCAGTCAGGGATGGACATGTACCCGATTAAAATGTTCCATGAAATTTTTTTTTTTTTCTGTCAATTTCAGTTATTGTGAGTCAGTGTCAGAAAACGATATGTTTGTTCTTTTATTGATTTCCTATATTAATAAGCACAAATTCATGCTTATTTATGTGTGCACATGTCCTTTTCATCTCTGTTTACTTCTGGTTAATATATTTTCATTAACATTCTATTGGAATAAAAGTATGCTATGAAAATGTAAGTACTCCTTAATTTTTTGACATGAGTGTACGCTGTATTTAAGCCTCCAAGCGGTAGACTTGGGATAATTGCGCTCACTCCAAACAGCTAATCAACTTTTACACTGACGATTGGCAGCCTAAACACTGGTAACTGTTGATTATAGACTCTTGTGGGCTGCCCCGGTAGCGCAGTGGTCTAAGGCGCAGGCTTTTGACAATTCGCCCTAGTTGGGTCCGGGTTCGAATCCCGGTGAGGCATGGATGCTTGTCATTCGGCACTGGCTCTCAATGTGTTACTTGTCCAATACTTGTTATCTGTGTACATTCGTCACTTAGTAAGCTGTAAAATCCATGTTTGATGTATGCCTGTTCACAATGTGTTACATGATCAACACTGTCTGTATCTGTGTAAATTGATCATTTGGTATGCTATCAACTATGTACGATTTGTACTTGTTGTGTAATTTCTGTCTCCTGTTTGTGTATGTCTTTGCACTACCAGGTCCAATAAATCATTTTTTTCAAACCACCAATTAGAAAAAAAAAGGACTTGTGGTGCACGCCATACAATTTAGCTGTCAACGTAACGGGCTTTTGATTGAGCTCTTTTGATCAACCGTATATTATTAACCGTTAAAGTGACACACTCTTGGGACATATAAAACATTCACAAGAGTTATGGAAAAGCTCTTAGGCTTTTGGGCGTTTTATGCGCATTGTGCAGTTCTCTACTGTTTTGACTACTAGTGTCCATTGCGAGCCTGTTTTATGACGCATCACCATGTGTTGCGTGGAATGTATTAATCTCCGATTAAATTATTTCATTCGAAATGCTATCAGTCACGTTTCATCAGGAAGACAAGAACTGAGACTCGAAAATGAGCAAAAATGATCAATACTGTGCAACATACTGCGTGACATGATGTAGTATAGAGGTGGGGCACGCGTCGGGTCGATAACAGAACGGCGATAAGGTTGCCGACATAGTTCAGTGGAGAGAACAGCCGCTCCGGAATAAGAAGACGTGGATTCGAATCTTACCACCGGCGAAAAGGTCATAGGATGAAAATGATCTGCTTTTTCGTAAAGACACAATAACAAACTGTGGTGCACAAATACCATTTACATACACTATATTGACAAAAGTCACCGGACACGCCTTCAGAAGCAAATGAATGGATCCGCTGCGTTGTTAAGATTCGAGGTACAGCTGCAAACGGTATAAAAACAAGCCTGCAGATGACCGCGATCATATATCGCACTGTGAGGTTGAGTAAAAATGTCGCGGAGGGGATGAACTGACTTTGAGAAAGGAAAGACTGCTGGGTGTTATATTTGTGCGTTGTCCATAAGGGAAACCGAGAGGTGTTTGAACACACCCAAGTCAATTGGTTTTGATGTGCTGAATAAGTGTAAGACACATGGCGTGCCTCAAACAGCAAAACGTACCGGCAGATCAAAGAAAATTAATCAGTGATAGAGGACGTCGAAGCCTCAGGAGAGTCGTTACAGCTAATCGACGGAGTATTGCACAAGATCTCAGTGTACAGGTGAGTAAAAACGCTGGAATCTCGGTATGTACACGTACCTTTCGCAGAGAACTTCATTCCATAGTTTATCGGTGTCGTGGGGCTGCTAATAAGCCTTTCATCTCTACTCGGAATGCTACTCGTCGTTTAGCATGGTGTAAAAAACATTTATCGTGGACCGTAGATCACGATAAATGGACTGATGAATCCAGATATACGACCAATCAGTCTGATGGCCGTGTGTGGGTATGGCGGTAGTCGGGGGAACGCTATTTACTACAGTGTACTGTTCCTACGGTCAAGTTTGGAGCTGGCAGTGCACTCGTGTGGGGGTGTTTTTCGTGGTACTGTCCCGGCCCATTGGTTATTGTGGACAAATCTGTTAACCAGCACGTCTACCTCGATATTCTGGACAATTATGCCCTACCAACTCTGTGGCAATACTATGGAACCGAACCTTGTTGGTACCAGCAGGATTATACACCAAGCCATAAAGCAAGGACTGTTAAGGCGTGCTTTGACGATAATGTCGTATAGTGTGTGGATTGGCCAGCATAGAACCCTGATCGTAATCCTAAAAAGCACATATATGATGAATTAGAGCGCCGCATAAGAAGTTTGGAAACAAGGTATACTACTAAGCAATAGTTAGCGGCAGCATTATGTAATGAATGGAAGGTCATACCTATCACTGTGTTTTAAAACCTTGTCGAAAGCATGTCTAGAAGAGCCGGTGCATGCATTAAGTATAACGAAGTAAATTTCTCGTTCATTTTTGGTCTACGCCGGGATTCGAACCCGAGTCCGCTTATTCCGGAACAAGTCGCTCTATCAACTGAACTACGCAGACGTTTATTCTGATTGCTATCTGCCTTTATGTCGTGTGCGTCCTGCTGGCAGGCACGTCACACCCCCCCCGAAAGAGGGCCGGGGGCATGGCCCACGGGTCAGCCGTGACCACGAATCGTTGCAGGCAGCCATCCACTGTAGAACGTGCACTCGAGAACTCCCAGTCAATCTCGTGTGCGGAATGCAACGTCACACACAGTTATTTTTCGAAGCGCTGGAGAAGGGATTCTCTTATTTTTTCTATCTCGCGTTGTGGAAAGAACATCACACCATTGCGAGATTTTGAACGGTCGGGTCATCCGGATAGTTCGGGCGCCATTATAACGAAGTAAATTTCTCCGTCATTTTTGGTCTACGCTGGGATTCGAACCCGAGTCCGTTTATTCCGGAACAAGTCGCTCTACCAACTGAGCTACGCAGACGTTTATTCTGATTCCTATCTGCCTTTATGTCGTGTGCGTCCTGCTGGCAGGTACGTCACATAAGGCCAAAGCTGGTTTCAGAAACACTTAAATGTAACAAAACAGAGGAGACGAGCAACATGGAATCGTCTCAAAGAAAAAAACAGGAATGATACAAATTGATGAAAGCGATGATATGTACATTGAATGAGTAATGACAAATTTACAACGTGATGCAAACAGAGCAATGCTTGAGGAAGAACAAAATGATCACAGGCTGGGCACCGCAGTGCGAAAGAAAAACAAAAAGTTAATGCAGAGTCTTAACTCACCGTGAGATGTAACGGACTTGGTGTAACAGCGAACCACGGGGTCACTGGTGACCACGTAGCATAGAAGGAGCTTTCACGGCATGCGGAGATGGCAGACTGTTGCTCCTGCTGAACCACTGTGCACAGTATAACGGAAAGCATGGTGAAAAGTGAAGTCTTAAGTGCGCCATCTATAAAAAAGCGTCGAGGAGTGGCAGTTCGTCTCTTGCAGAAGGAGTAAGTCGGCCCCAAGAGGCGAGAGATCTTCCAGAACGAGAGCGTAAGCGAGACCCCTACAATTCAGAGTGGCGACCTTGGATGGGTAAGTCCGACGTCGGATGAAGGGCAGCTATGGCAGCTTTCTGGAATGTGTCGAGGCGATTGATGATACCACGGCACCAGAAGACGTAGTCGGGTTGTTTGGAATTGTGCCGGAGAAATTTGAGGATGGAGGTGGCTTGGTCGAATACCTCCGGAAGAACTGCTTCAAACTGCTGTAAAAAGATGAGAGAAGCCTCCCGATTTGTTTTATGAGTGAGTAACTTGTAAAGATTTTCAAAGCAGTCAGGTTCTGAAGGAAGAGAGGCATTGGTAAGCAGAGTCGAGAAATCTTGAAACGTCGGCAGAGGACCCTTAGACTTTGAAGAGGAAGAGCTAGAACGTGATAGGGGTGAAATGGAGCTTGCTAGACGGGTGGAACGATGTGGGCGGCCAGTCAGAGAAGGTGACTTCTTGTTTTTCCTCCGGGCCTCGGTACTGGTAGTAGAACGACGTTTGCCGTGGATCGATGACACACCAGATGTGGAATCAGAGGAAAGGTCCACCTAATCGCCGGGAGCAAGAGTGCCGACGGTGAATGAAGCTTGAAGATCATCCGTGATGTCCTCTGATGGAGAGAACACGGGAAGGCAAGGAGGAGTTAAGCGGAGGAAAATCCGACAGAGTGGAGAAAGCAATATCGGAAGAGGCGTGCTGATTGAAGGCTTTAATCAGATTTTCGGCAGAACTGGGTCCAGGAGGTGCAGACGCAGGAGGAGGCATGGCAGCAGAAATGCTGCCTTGGAGCTGCAGGAGTCAGTGGCTATGCATGGGGGCAATGAGCCTGCTGATGACCGTAAGCCTTGTAGCGTGGGTAATGAGCAGAAGTGAGGAGTTCAATCCGGAGGCGTTCGTTACCTCAACGAACATCCAGGAACCGTGGAAACTTTATGAGATGCTCTTCCGACGGGAAGATGATGCGAACAGTTCTACGGAAGCCACAGATATGTTTATCATCGGAGTCAGAGGGGCGAAGAAGAGAGAGTCTTCACTGGGCCGACTACCCTACCGCATCAACTAAGTGCAGCACACAGCATATCATCAGAGATCTCCGGGAGTACCGGATGTAGAGAGACCAGAACAGGACGCTGGGCGATGGATTCGGCTAAGAGGTGGCGATTGCCAATTGATAGGCCCCGAGAAAAGACAGTTCGGCATATCCTTTCTTTGAAAAATAAAAAATCACAGTTCGTGGCTTTCGGGTGAGGTGGGTGATGGCACCAGAAGGAAGCATCTTCTTGAAAGCGGAGCTGTACTTCTTCAAAGGAGTGTTGGGCAGCGCATCAAAACAAACCCCCAACTCGAGGGTCGAATGAAGACGTTGACAAGCAGGAGAGTTCTTGGGAATGTCTAATGAGATGGTGTCACCGTTGAGAGTAACGTAATAATCCATAAGGGGCAGACGAGACGAGGAGGAAGCCGGTGGAATACCAGGGGCAGCCACAGAATACGTGCGTGCAGGAGCGCCTCCTCTGGAAGGCATTGACGCAGCATGAGGCAATGTACTGGAAGCAGAGGCAGTAGATACTGTAGAGGGCAGATTAGCGACGCTATCAGAGACGTCCATGAGTTCATCATCGTCAGCAGAGGCCAGGGACGTGAAATCCACGTTCTCAATGGCAGAGTCAGAGACCTGAGCAGCAGAAAATGTGAAAATGACAGGAGGAAAATTAAGAGGCTCTCCACTAGCAAGGGAAGATGATTGATCGGCTGCGCCTGTCGTTGAAGAGACGACGCGAGGAACTGCAGTGATGCGGGCGGGAACAGCGCCCTCATCGGCAGATGCCATAATCAATGGCAAGGGTTAAGGAAGAAAAGGACCAGCTCGGTGTGTAAATTAAAACAGTGATAATGAAAAACAAATCAGCACTCACCCACTCGTGAGGGATCATAAACGAAAGCACAGACCTTTAACTTCGGCATACACACAGATGAACAATGATGGGACTCAAATACGGAGCTCGTGAAGACACGTGTAGGCCGAAGGTGGACCGACACCGTCAATAAATGCTATGTTGTGTTTCTCTTCTAGGTGTTCGGTGACTTTTGTCAATATAGTGTATATCTTAAATTCCTTACCTGCCAATGCACTTGAAATATTTCATTTTTGTGCCAATGATAATTTTCCACTTGATATTTTTAAATTTTAAAGGACTCTGTAAGAAGAACCTAAATCACCTGGAAACCTGAAATATTACCTGACATGACGTATTTGAGGTGCATAGCGTGGGCTCACAAAGATAGTTTCCTTTGCTACTCAAACTAAAACAGATGAAGCACTTGGCCTTACTTAACACACTGCATTCAACACTAGGACTTGGCTCGAAAGGCAAGTATTATCTTTTGATTCAGTGATTAGCAACGGAGAGGAAAGTCTCTCCATCCCCGTTATATATCACAGGAGGTAATTACGCTATCTCTACGAACTCATGAGCTTCGAATCTTTAGCAAGGGATTTGTAAATGGAAACGAAATTCGCTTTTTGTTCGAAGCACGTATTTAATCAGGGTTTTAACAAATGATCAACTCACAAGGACTGATGGTAACATGTATATTACAGCTTATATTACAAATCAAGGTATTCAAGTTCCAAACGCTTATAGCATGGTATAAATTCGCTTAGTAAGTAACGTAATATAATATGTAGAAGTCGCCCAGATTTCACTCTCTAATGGAAGGCCGTTTCAAGGTAGCGGTCAAACATAAGATGTGACCCATTTTACATCTGCCTATTGAAATTAAAAAGCCTCCCACTGGAGAACGTAAACTTGGCAACTATTTACTACAAACAAACACATCGCTCTTTCCACGTTTTAGCAACACACAGCAACCGAAATTTTTTTATTCGGTTACCGCCGGGAATTGAATCCCGGATCTCTCGATATCTAGCCGAGCGCGTTATCGAGAGATCCGGGGTTCAATTGCCACCATGGTGTAAGGTTAACGCGCTCGGCTAGATATCGAGAGATCCGCGATTTGATTCCCCGGCGGTGACCGAATATAAATTTTTCGGTTGCTGTGTGTTGCTAAAACGCGGGAAGAGCGACGTATTTGTTTATTCACTAACGCCACGTATTTGGAGGATTTTCAACTATTTACTATTACATGTTACGTCACTGAATAAACGGTTTTATACTAAGATTTGGAGCTTACGTATTTGGTGTACACTAACACACTAACGTAATGTAGAGAGTATCTACTGTATATTTTAAGATGCTGCGCATAAAATTACAGACATATCTTTATCAATGACGCCCTAAGGTCTCATGCGTTCATCCGATGTTACTTTTAAAACTAAATGCGAATTCACTAGCATTTTGGCCATGAACTGATAAGTGGCGTAGAATCAGTACATATGCACGTCAGTATGTAATAATAGCAAAGTTGCATGGCTTCGAAATGCTAGCTCGCCACTCTTACTGTGTGACATACTGTAGTAGTCAATAAAAGTTGTTGTTCTTCTAAGAAATGAACACACGCACACTCTTCTGAGAAATGAACACACCCACACTCTTCTGAGAAATGAACACACGCACACCCTTCTGAGAAATGAACACCGCACTCTTCTGAGAAATGAACACATGCACACTCTTCTGAGAAATGAACACACGCACACTCTTCTGAAAAATGAACACCCTCACACTCTTCTGAGAAATGAACACCGCACTTTATTCTGAAATATAAACAACGCACACTCTTCTGAGAAATGAACACACGCACACTCTTCTGAGAAATGAACACCGCACACTCTTCTGAGAAATGAACATACGCACACTCTTCTGAGAAATGAACACACGTACACTCTTCTGAGAAATGAGCACACGCACACTTCTGAGAAATGAACACACGCACACTCTTCTGGGAAATGAACACACGCACACGGTGGACTTGTTTTCAAACCCTCGTTATGGTGCTTTAGTCTACCTTTCCTATTAATTCCCGTTGTAAAATAGGACTTGCTCAGATATGCTCAACGATAATGCAATACTAAGAAATCCAAAGAAGTCAGATATGTCGCTAATGATGACCAAGGGCCTTGTGAAATCCCACAGTATGCTGACATAAATTTTACTTTTCGAATGGGCCTTTGAATGCTTAGAGATAGTACCGTCCTGTTGAAAACATTATAAAAACACAAATCTAGAATCTGTCGAAGTTACTTCCAGGATCGTCAAACACAGACAGCTTCGGCTTGTCTTAGAATCCACCGTTCAGAGAGCTTTTGCCTACTTACCTTACAGCGAAATCAGTAGGTCCTTAGTCTGACTGAATATCTCTGAAAAACTCCACCAGCACACACACAAAAAAATCTTTCCTGCGTCGTGAGTAGAGTTAGTAATTTCACTTTATAATGATCTTTGCTCATAGACCCCGGATATCAGTAATGGACTTACAAATTTGTATCTGAAAATAAACATAATGAGAATTGAGTGCTCTCGTACTATTTTAAAGGAAAAATATGCTAATGAAATGGTGGAAATTAACATTTGATACCCTGAGAGATGAGAAAAAGAAAGTATTATTCATAATCAGGGCGGTTTACATGCATATTCAGTCCATCTAAGCACGAAGCAAGAAAGTTACGGAAAGATCGACATTTCTAAGAAGATCCAAACTGCGTATTATAAAATTGTTAGGAATAAAGCGTTGTGTAATTATTCTAGAAATATGTGTCGTGACTGAAGGCGATGACCCCATGATGATTAGCGCTTAAGAATCTCTGCAATCCAACCGGATGGTGAGTTGGGAGAGAGCAGAATGGAGGAAACTGAAAAGAAGGATTTTCTTAGTTTCACGTTATGTTAGATCATTTGTAATTTACAACAGCACATCTAATGAATGGAAATGCAACAGCGAGTCTGATCTTTCTCCTGTTATCATCAGTTTTCCTTTTTACCTATCGGAAATTTTAGCATAATTTCTTTCACACGTTACAAATGTTCCTATTTATACTGCACCAGGAAATAAGGATCTGTGTTGACGACGACATCAAAGAGCGAAGGGCAGGAAATTAAGGCCAATATCCCGCATTGCTCTTGTGCAGGTAAATTGTTTCCTGCTATCAGATTCTTTGCATGCTTTACTGCGTTTCCCTATTCTTAAATTCAGGGGTTCAGTAAAAAAATTGTTCCAAAATTTCTTTTGCGGAGAAGCCACTGATCGTAGTTCTTCCCACTTCCATGTGACACCAAACACAACCTCACTGTGAATTATGTTTCTTATAAAATCTATCATCACACCACTGTGGATTATTATCCGGAAAGGGCGTCTTACAACTCCGCTGTAGCTTATGCTCCTTATAGGGCCTGCCACAACACCATGGTGTATTATGTTACATGTAGGAACTATCACAAGGCCGCTGCAGATTATGTTCCATAGAGACTAATCAACGTCATTGTGGATTTCTTTACAGGACCTTCCACGATGGCGCTCTGGATTATGTCTCTGAAAGGCACTGTGGAATATATTCTCATAGGGTCAATCACAATGTCCTTGTGGGCATTGTTCATATAATGGCAATCTCAACGATACCGTGGAATACACGGTCGTATCAGAATAATCAGATTGAGTTGCTCGCGGTGGTCGTTAAACCTCCAATAAAAAAAAACAATCAGAATTATATGACCAACCCCTGCGTCACAGTGTACTCGCCCAGGCGCGCCACAGATTGCACGTGACAAGGTCGACCATACAAGGATACACTATATTGACAAAAGTCACCGGACACCTAGAAGAGAAACACATCACAGCATTTATTGACATACATTAGTACGGTGTCGGCCCACCTTTGGCCTTAATGCATCACTGACCCTTCGAGACATGTTTTCGACAAGGTTTTGGAACACAGCGATATGTATGCACTTCTATGCAGTGCATAATGCTGCCGCTAACCGTTGCTTAGTAGTATGCCTTGGTTCCAAACTTCTTTTGAGGCGCTTTAATTCATCACATGGGCGCTCTATGGGATTAAGATCAGGGCTCTTTCCTGGCCAGTCCACACACGATACGGAATTATCATCAAACCACGCCGTAACAGTATTGCTTTATGGCTTGGTGCATTATCCTGCTGGTACTAACAAGGCTCGGTTGCATAGTATTGCCACAGAGTTGGTAGGGCATAATTGTCCAGAATATCGAGGTAGACGTGTTGGTTAATAGGTTTGTCCACGACAACCAAGGAGCCGGGACCATGCCATGAAAGACACCCAAACACGAGTACACTACCAGCTCCAAACGTGACCCTAGGAACAGTATACGATCCATCAGTCTGCCATCACACGGCTATCAGACTGATGGATGGTGTATCTGGATTCTTTAGCTCACAAGACCCGTTTCAATTGATCTACGGTCCACGATAAATGTTCTTTACACCATACTAAACGAGGAGTAGCATTCCGAGTGGAGACGAAAAGCTTAAGAGCAGCTGCAGAACCATGGTAACCCATAGAATGAGGTTCTCTGCGAATGGTACGTGTACACACAGAGGTTCAAGCATTTTTACTCACCTGTACATTGAGGTGTTGTGCAGTTTTTCGTCGATTAGCCGTAACGACTCTCCTGAGGCTCCGACGTCCTCTATCACTGATTTTCTTTTCTCTGCCGGTACGTTTTGCTGCTTCAGGTAGGCCATGTGTCTTCCACTAATTCATCACATCCAACACAGTTGACTTGGGCATGTTTAAACGCCTCTCGGTTTCTCTTATGGACAACCCACTAAAATAGCACCAAACAATCTTTCCTTTCTCAAAGTCAGTTCTTTCCCGCCGCGACATTTTCACTCAACCTCACAATGGGATATGTTCACGGTCAGCTTGTTTTTATACCGTTTGCAGCTGTACCGGTGATCTTAACAACGCAGCGGATCCGTTCATTTGCTTTTGAAGGGTGTCCGGTGACTTTTGTCAATATAGTGTATAAGCGGTTGGCCAGGACAGATGATTTATAGTGCTTAACGTGAGCACAATGAGAAGAGATAGAGATTTGACGGACGTTCAAAAAGGAATGATCATCGGCTACCGCGTCAAGGTTGGCAGCATCTCAGAAACAGCAGATTTCGTGGGCTGTACGTGACGTGCTGTATTAGGGGTATACCAAGAATGGATAGCTGGCACACCGAGTATCTCTGTACGTTGCAAATGTGAAGCTTCAAAGGCCATCGACCCCAGAAGAGAAGGTCTCCTCCACAGACTGATAAAGAACAATCGGGGCGTAACAGTGCAGTAATTGACCACGCAAATGAACTCTGTGCACCTAGGTACATGTCCCCGATAACAGTAGAGTGAACCCTGTTACGCATGGATCTTCGGAGTCGACGCTGCGTCAAGGCGCCCATGTTAACCCAGGTCCATCGGCAACGACGCCTGCAGTTCGCATGGGACTACCATCATTGGACAGTGGAAGAGTGAAAAAAGGTTGCCTTCTCCGACGAATCGAGGTTTCTACTCCGCTTTGCAGATAGGGAAAAAAAGTCAATTAAAAACTTATTCAGCGATGCAAAAATAGCACAAAATATTTTTGTTCCATAACAAAAGGGGGAAAGGGACTCTCCAAATGCGAAAAAAGCGGAAAGCTACCTGAGTCGCTGCGTCCGAAACATGTTTGCATGGATTTGAAATGTGATTTCTGCTCCGTCGTCAGAATACGAAAATGATATGCGTGGTCGGTATGCCAACACTTCGTGAACCAGTGACAGAAAGTCAAAATCACGTACGCAAGTCAATTAGATGTGCATACAGTTTTCCTATTGGATGAGTGTTTCGCCACTTTATGCTATTTCTCCTTGTCTCAGTGTATTTTTTACTGTATTGGACATCAAAGTCTGATATTGAATATGTCAAGGAACTGCGTTTTATTTCAGAACAAGAACTGTTGATAAGGTTTGTAGCAAAACTTTTCCTTTGTGCTTTCATTTAATTAGAACTTACCAGTTTACATAAGCTCTAAGTAATAAGTTCTTGTCTAAATACTCTGTCGTTTACTGTGGGCCACATTCCCGGTTCCCTTCCATTTTTTGCTATGGGACAAAAACATTTATGTACTATTTTTGCGTAGCTGAACAAGTTTGGAATTGACTTTTTTGCCCTATCTGCAAAGGGGGAGCGAGAGTAAAATTACTTCAATAAATTAAGATAGAAGCTCAACCCTCCCAAAACGGGGCGAGGGGATACCTCGCGGTATTATTGTGTGCGCCATAGGGGATTTCCTATACAATTGAGCAAGATGTAAATCGCTAACTGCTATAGTTCGTGAGATATTGGCCTGATCAAGAACTTTAGTTGTAACCCTGTATATTAACTTACGGATTTGTAAAAATTCAAAGCTCCGTTAGATTTTACCTTCTTCTGCAATATCTTGTATTTCTCGGCATGTTTTTAAACTTTAGATGCTTTTCTTTTTTTAAACTTTCTCTTCGTAATATGACTTCTGTGTATGAATGAAATGAAATGAATAAGGAGGATGTGCCGTATGAATTAAGTGGACAATACAAAAGCGATAAGCTTATCGGCATAGTTCAACTGGAAGAACATCCGCTCCGGAGTAGGAAGATGTGTGTTCAAATTCCGCTGTCCGCAAAGAAAGCTTATAAGGAATAAAAAATGAATATTCACAGAAATGGTTTGGGATTTTTATGCCCAAGCCATTTCTGCGAATGTCTGTCCCAGTATTCAAAAACAAATTTCTCAACTATTTGCTTGTTTTCAGTAAAGTACAACCTAGAAGCTTGTTATGCGTACAAGTAATCTTCGCGGATACGTTCCGGTACTGAAGACACACCAGATATCACAGAAAAAGTGTAGATGCGAATCCACATGAAAGACGCCATATGCATTTTGACATATTCGTAATACGAAAAATGATAATAGGAGTAAAATTAAAAATGCCACCTCACCCAAAGCTCAATTTATAAAAGAAGCCAAGTTTAGAATGTTCCACAATTTTATTTGAATAATTTGCAACCTTCTTCTTTTCGGTTGTCGCTTTCTAAATATTTAGCAACCATTTATGTAGGCCAACCTTTCAGAAAGCGGCCACCTAGATATGCTATAAGCAGTTGCCCGTCACTAATTTTAGGTCACTCGTTCCAGGAAAGACAGTGCCGTAAGACAAACAAAACAATCATTCCTTACCAGGATTCAAACCCTAAACCATCTCTGACGAATGATGAAACAACGGGAGGCGGCTACCTTGCAAACTTTTGGAAAGTTCGCAGATGACATCGATCAGTTCTTTAAAAAACACGTATACACCTCGTCTTTCTGATGCGCGTTATGTGCTGCTTCCACTAGGTAAAAACTCGTGAACAGTGAAAAACTACGACATCATGGCTAACGTAATAAAAGAACAAATACACTTGAAAATGTTGGGGGGGGGGGGTGTTACGCTTTCCGAAAAGTTGGCCCACACGAATAGCTGTTAATCCTGGTAACTCTATCATCATATAATAGAAAATATCTATGCCATCTATGTGATTGGAGGTTAGTTATTAACTGTTTCGTGCTATGATTATACAGGGTAATTCACTCGAGACTGAATACTTATTATGTGGAACATATGAGATTGAGAAAATAGGATGAGCGCGAAACCCAAACTGAGCGGTTCTTTATTCCCTGACTAAGCAGTGGACATGCATTACCTGTGAATAAAATGTCTCCCCGGCCGCACTGGACGCACCATCTGTCTAGTAGTGGTGGGGAAATAGCGTATCTCCGCAGACAGTTTAAGCAAAGACGTAGAATGAAGATGGTGTACTCAATTGAAGAGCGTGTGTTCATTGTACGTCAGTACTGGGCAACCGCTTCCTTCAAACAATGTCAGAAAGAGTTTCCAAAGAAATTTGGTGGGCGTAAACCACTCACCAGAGTCACCATTTTGAAATTGGCAAAGAAGCTTGAGAGAACCATAAGCTTGGTTAATACCGACTGACACTTGGAAATCTTTAATGCGCTTGTGAACCAGCTAAATGATCAGGAACTTGCAGATGGTTACTTTCAACAGGATGGTGCAACGTGCCGCACCTCCAATAAGAGCATGGCAGAAATTCGCAGCTTTTTCCAGTACAGGATTGCCTTCAAAGACCTTGTGTCCGTCTAGGTTTCCCGATCTGACACCCACAGATTTTTTTCTCTGGGGTCTTTTAAAAAGCAAGGTTATGCCAACAAGCCAAGGTCGATTGAGGAGCTGAAAGACAATATCACACGTGAAATTGCACAGCCATTATCCTCAAAACAGCTTTATTCCACAGCCATTATCCTCAAAACGTGACTAAAATGCTTCGATTACGACAAAACTTTATCATGTTGTTCCGGAGGTATACTGAACCGATTCTGTTGAATATCATCGAAATGGGATCAATGGTCTGGGCACAGGAGCGAGATTTATTCCACAGCCATTATCCTCATAACTTGACTAAACATGCTTCTATTGTGACAAAACTTTATCATGTTGTTCATAACTTACCAAAACATGTTGTCATAACTTACCTAAACATGTTGTCATAACTTACCTAAACATGTTGTCATAACTTACTTAAACATGTTGTCATAACTTACGTAAAAATGCTTTGATTGCGATAAAACTTTATCGTGTTGTTCCGGAGGTATGCTGAACCGGTTCTGTTGAACATCATCGAAATGGGGTGAAAGGTCAGGGCACAGGAGCGAGATTTATTCCACAAGCATTATCCTTATAACTTGAGTAACAACCTTGAGTAAAAATGCTTCTATTGCGACAAAACTTCAGTATGTTGTTCCGGCGGTACACTGAACGAATCAATAGTCAGGGTAGGGAGGAGGGTTTGTCATCGTGCGATTTCTGGTATGTTGGAAAGCGTATCATAATGAATGCATTGCATGATTTTACCAACTCGTTTTTTTCAACTTGTAGTTGTTGTGAGATTTTTTCGGTGCAATGTACACTGTGAGATTTTCAATAGGAAGCCAATTTAAATTTTTTTTATAGTGATTTCTTCTTAGTCGTTTGATTGATTACCGTTCTTGGCGTTAATATCCCCCACAATGTGCACATTTGTGTGAATTCCCTCATGAAAATTTTTTTTCAACACTCGGCGAACTACACTGACGGAAAAAAAAAAAATCCCAACACCATTGTAGAGGAATGAAATGGCGGCAATACATTTGTATAGGCAACATATTTAATCGATTAACGTTTCAAGATCACAGCTTATTGTAAGCGCGAGAAGAGCCATTTTAAATGTGAAATGCTGGTACATTAATAACCGGTGTAACCTCCTGAATGTTGAATGCAAGCACGCAAACGTTCATGCATTGTGTCGTACAGGTGCTGGATGTCAGTTTGTGGGATGGAGTTCCATGCCTGTTGCATTTGGTCGGTCAATACAGGGACGGTTAATGCTGGTTGGGGGTGATGCTGGAGTTGTCGTCCAATGATGTCCCATACGTGCTCGATCGGTGAAAGGTCTGGTGATCTAGCAGGCCACGGCAACATGTCGACACTCTGTAGAGCATGTTGGGTTACAACAGCGGTATGCGGGCGAGCGTTATCCTGTTGGAAAACAACCCCTGGAATGCTGTTCATGAATGGCAGCACAACAGGTTGAATTACCAGACCGACGTACAACTGAGCCGTCAGGATGCGTGGGATGAGAGTGCTCCTGCTGTCATAGGAAATTGCTCCCCAGACCATAACCTCCAGGTGTATGTCCAGTGTGTCTCACCCGCAGACAGGTTGGTTGCAGGCGCTCACCTGGCCTCCTTCTTACCAACACACGGCCATCACTGGCACCCAGGCAGAACCGGCTTTCATCAGAAAACACAACAGATCTCCAATCCGTCCTCCAATGAACTCTTGCTTGACACCACTGACGTCGCAAACGGCAGTGGTTTGGAGTAAGTGGAATGCACGCTACAGGGTGTCTGGCTCGGAGCTGTCCTTCAAGTAGCCGATTTGTAACAGTTCGTTGTGTCACTGTGGTAGCAACTGCAGCTCGAATTGCTGCCGCAGACGCGGTACGATGCTTCACGGCCATACGCTGTACGATGCGTCACGGCCATACGCTGTACACGGCGGTCTTTCCTCTCAGTAGTGCCACGTGGCTGGCCGGAATCCGGTCTTCTAGAGGCAGTACCTTCCCTTGAACACCGCTGCCAACAATCATGCACAGTGGCTACATTCCTGCCAAGTCGTTCTGCAATATTGCGGAACGAAAATTCCACCTTCTCGTAGCCCTATTACACGACCTCGTTCAAACTCCGTGAGCTGTTGATAATGGCCTCTTCGTCTTCTTAAAGGCATTCTTGACTAACATCAACACCCTACATCGAATCTCAACGATAACTAACGCTCACGAACGTTACAGCGCGTATTTACAGCAAACCTGCTTTGCATGTTCCGAGGGGCGCTACTAGCGCCACACGTATGCACCGAGCGCGAGATTTGCATAGACGCCATCTTACAGATGTACTCTCACCGCCTACCAACTGTCGTTTATCTAACACAACTCCTTCTTGATGTTGGGATTTTTTTCCGTCAGTGTATGATTGAATTTTGGTTTCAATTCAACTTTGTTTCCTTTAAATTTTAACAAGACAGTTTGACGGAATACCAAAGTTTTTCGTAACATGAGATTTCTTTTTCTCCATTTCCTACTAAACTGATAGTTTCGATTCTTTAACTGGCGGTAAAGTTTCGCTCTTGCTTAAAGCCATGTTCTTCGATTTTAGTAAGCACTCTGTAAAGACTGCTGAGCCGTCGAAGTCCAACTAAATTAACTAAATGTGACAAATCTCATTTATTTGTTACCTAGGTGAGACTACGTGAACCACCCTCACTAAAGAGTGGGATCCCATTTTCGAAGTAATATGGAATCCCAGTCGGAAATCATGTCCTAAATGTGAAGTCATCAACCCATTGTTCTAACCATACAAACAGTGGCATGGCGACATCCAGCAGAGATTAAATAACTGAAATCGGCGAGGAGAGGGTATGCATGATATCATTTGCCCAGAAGGTGTACTTGTACTTAAACATTGTTATCATTATTCAAACTGATCTGTGTGTAAGGAGAACTACGAAATATTATAAATAGCCACTAATGTTTCCAATTTTCCGGTGAAATAGGAAAGGGAAAAACTGAGTGAATGCCACTTATATTGCTTGCTGATAACCCTACTAAAGTTCGATATATGCGGTTTCTCCAAAAAAAAAAAAAAAAAAAGGGCTTTTCGTAATATCTTATTAAAATAACAAGGTGCAATATTACCAAGTTCAAGTTATCTACACAACTTTGGTTTATGAGGAACCTCTAAATGAGGGTTCGAATGCATCTATACACCCCGATTTTTTTTCCATTTTGGATTTAATCTTCAAGACCTAAAAGCTAATACTTCTGATCTCTTTTCTGGAAATTCAGTTATCATGACAAACAGAGATACGCATTTACACTACCTAATCTAAACTTAGCACTTCCCAGGTTGTAGCAAGAAGGAATGATTTGACAAAAAGATTTGTGCAACATTTATTTATCAGAAAACTTAGGAATTCTATTGTCGGAATTTTATGGAGCTTAAAAATGGAAAGGCTGAAGAGCATCAAGCAATAAATAAATAAATACATAAATAAATAATAAATAAAAAACCAGAAAATTACCCGCTAAAAGACAAACAGAAGAACAGGAAAAGGACCTCTGAAGAAACTGCATTACAGGCATTGCATCGAAAGCCTGTGAGAAAAAGTGACAGCACTTGCGAGGAATGACCTCAAAGAAAGGTCGTCTGCGAGGTAAAACTTTAAAACTGATGGTGTAGATCAAGTGGGCGGAACCTGCGGCCTTTAGGGCCATCAAGTGGGGCCTTTTAAGTGAATACAAATTTTGCAGAACAAATACTTTTATTTTTATTAATATGATTTTGTTCGTCTTTTATTATTTTTATTTTAATCTTAAAATGACTGTATTTAAAATACCAAAGTGTAAAAGAAGAATCAACGAAATAATTCTCCTCAGCTGACGGCCACAATTAAAACAATTAGTAAGTCATAAGGGCTATTTTGACACCTACTACGCTCATGATTTCGTTTTATGGCTCCTAAAAAACTACAGATGGAATTAATTGAGCTTTCAGAAGATGACGTTTTATTTAACGCTAGGAAAGATCCCGTTGAAATATGATAAAATGCAATAGAATACCCACGCCTTCGGCAACATGAACGAAAATGTTTTCTTGTTTTTCAACCACTCATTGCTGCAAATCTACATTCTTTTACCTAACCCAAATCAGGAGGCCCTTAAGGTTACAAATGAAGGATAACAATCTAGAGGATCAGCTAAAAGTGCGAACAACCAAATATTCCAATGCTTTCCAACGAAAAGCAGTCACAATAATGTCATTAAAAGGTGAATTAACTTTAGAATTAACATTTTGTTTTCATTTTTTGAAGTTAGGTAGTGCATAGTAAGATTTTTACAAAATAATGTACATTTCGGAGTATATCTAATTGAAGTTTCTTGAATGCCTGGTTATATTGCAGCTAACTTATTGCGTCCTTCCTACATGAAAAAGGTTAAAAAGAAAAATAATTTAAATAAGTATAATATTACCTTTGGTGTAGATTACACTTACCGTTGACGTATCATACGTCTACCTTTACTGTGTTCTCGGCGCACAACTCTAATTTTGCTGACATCCATCATACATCGCGCACAAGATCTTTTGAACTTCATACTCATTTTTTTCCTCACGCACACATTCCTGAATCCGCCTTCCCATGATTTCCTTGCCATTTCTCTACGTTTCTTTCCTACCACTTGAGCTGAATAAATTCTCGTAGCTCTCCTGTTGCAGTTTTTGGAAAGGAAACCATGTAGCTCAGACATGATAAATTGCAAGACTGAGGTTGTAACGTCTAATGATAATTCGAAATACAAACAATCCACTTTTCTTACAGCAGAGGACTAGGTGTTTGCAAGACTTAAATTCAGTTTTATCTCTTCCATGAAAGGTAGGCGCAATACGAATTTTAAGGGCGAGTGAAGTGTTTTAAATTACTTTAATTAATTGTTTAAGTAATTGAAATAACTCGCACTCTTATCTACATTTGTCACCGGACACCCCTTCAAAAGCAAATGAACGGATCCGCTGCGTTGTTAAGATGCGCGGTACAGCTTCAAACAGTATAAAAACAAGCCTGCAGCTGACCGCGATCATATCGCACTGTGAGGTTGAGTGAAAATGTCGTGGCCGGAGAGAACTGACTTTGAGAAAGGAAAGATTGTTGGGTGTTACATTAGCGGGTTGTCCCTAAAAGAAATCGAGAGGCGTTTAAACTTACCAAAGTCAACTGTTTTGGATGTACTGAATAACTGGAAGACACATGGCGTGCTTGAAGCAGCAAAACTTACCGTAAGACCAAAGAAAAACAGTGATAGAGGACATCGAAGCCTCAGGAAAATCGTTACAGTTATTCAACGTAGTACAACACAAGACCTAGGTGCACATGTGAGTAAAAATAGTGGAACCTCGGTATGTATCCGTACCATTCGCAGAGAACTTCATTCCATAGGTTACCGCGGTCGTGCGGCTGCTCATAAGCCTTTCATCTCCACTCGGAATGCTACTCGTCGTTTAGCATGGTGTAAAGAACATTTATCGTGGACCGTAGATCAATGGAAACGGGTCCAATGAACTGATGAATCCAGATACACGATTCATCAGTCTGATGGCCGAGTGGGAGTATGGCGGTAGCCGGGGGACCGCTATTTACCACAGTGTACTGCTCCTATGGTCACGTTTGGAGCTGGCAGTGTACTCGTGTGGGGGTGTTTTTTGTGATATGGTCCCGGCCCATTGGTTATCGTGGACAAACCTGTTAACCATAACGTCTACCTCGATATTCTGGACAATCATGCCCTACGAACGCTGTGGTAATACTATGCAACCGAGCCTTGTTGGTACCAGTAGGATAATGCACCGAGTCATAAAGCAAGGACTTTTAAGGCACGGTTTGACGATAATTCCATATTGTGTGTGGACTGGCCATCACAGAGCTCTGATCTTAATCCCATAGAGCACCTATGGAATGAATTAGAGCACCACATAAGAAGTCTGGAACCAAGGACTACTTCTAAGCAACAGTTAGCGGCAGCATTATGTACTGAATGGAAGCGCATACCTATCGCCGTGTCCCAAAACCTTGTTGAAAGCGTGTTTCGAAGGGTCAGTGCATGATTTAAGGCCAAAGGTGGACCGACACTGTACTAATGTATGTCAATAAATGCTATGTTGTGTTTCTCTTCTAGGTGTCAGGTGACTTTCGTCAATATAGTGTATATCACACTAGAAACGTAAGTTGAAATAAACCGCCCGGACGAAAAGAAACTAAGAAACATTAGTTGTTTCTTAATCTCCCACAAAGTGTGAAACATCGGAAGTTTCTGTCCGCATACGCCTTAGTTTATTATGAGTTCGCAATTCATTAAATCAATATTAATGGCAGTCATATAGGCTACCATAAAACTCTTCACCATATTGCTATAACACCTTCTTCATCTGTTCACATAAAGCTACACGGCTCAAAATAATTTGGAGAGCATGAGCTGTAAAAAAATAAGTGGTGTTAGTTCACAAAAAAAAAAAAAAAAAAAAAAATTAAAATAACGTGCAGCAAAGTTGCCGGCAGGTGTCCGGCTTTTTCAGAAATTTCCGTTTTTAAAATGCCCGTTTATTTTAACTTCCTTATTTTAACAGATTTTCGGTAATCGAAAATTTCCTTTATTTTGGAGAAAATCCATTTTAGGTTTTTACATATTTAAACTAAAATTCCGCAAAATAGACAACACTAAGTTTTCCAGCTGTTACCACAGATAATCTGCTTCAGGATTGAATCCTGAACCAGATTGAGTCCTCTGCTTCTGGATCAAATTTTCGCTTCAGGATCGAATCATCATGCTACGTGGGTTCGATCCTGAACCAGATTCGATCCTCTGCTTCTGGATCGAATCCTCTCTTCAGGATCGAATCATCGTGCTACGCCGATTCGATCCTGAACCAGATTGGATCCTCTGCTTCTAGGTCGAATCCTCTCTTCAGGATCGAATCATCGTGCTACGCGGATTCGATCCTGAACCAGATTGGATCCTCTGCTTCTAGGTCGAATCCTCGCTTCAGGATCGAATCACCGTGCTACGCGGATTCGATCCTGAACCAGATTGGATCCTCTGTTTCTGGATCGAATCCTCGCTTCAGGATTGAATCATCGTGCTACGCGGATTCAATCCTGAACCAGATTGTATCCTCTGCTTCTGGATCGAATCCTCGCTTCAGAATCGAATCATCGTGCTACGCGGGTTCGATCGTGAACCAGATTCGATCCTCTGCTTCTGGATCGAATCATCGTGCTACGCGGATTCGATCCTGAACCGGATTGGATCCTCTGCTTCTGGATCGAATCCTCGCTTCAGGATCGTATCATCGTGCTACGCGGATTCGATCCTGAAGCAGAGTGGATCCTCTGCTTCTCGATCAAATCCTTGTGTTTGCGGTGGTTTAGCAGGTACCGCACGCCTTTAACGCCAAATAGAAGAGAGGAGAAGAAATATCCTGTACCACAATGAATGAAATTCACCATATGCGAATCGATAATTAATTCAAACACTGGACTTAGATCAGCAACACCAAACAGAAATCACCGCTCTTTCCAAGTTAATAAGTGAGCCTCGGAAAAATTCTCATCGGCCGCCATGGGGAATTGAACTCAGTCTCCCAGTTACGCGTCGGATATGCTATGTGCGTGGATTCATGCATTGTGCGGGGCTCCATGAAGCAACCTGCCATGCAGTTTCGCAGTGAATCACATGTGAGTCTGGCGAATTTGAGGCCGTTGTGGTGTAGTGGTAGCATGTCCGGAGTGTAACTGTAAGACCGTGGATTCGATTCCCGGTGGCAGCTGATGAACATTTTTCCGAGGCTCAAGTTATTGACGTGGAAAGAGCTATGATTTCTGTTTGATTCATGATATGCTATTCACAATATCAGATCTCGCTACGGAACTTCATAATTCGGCAGCGAATTGAAATTTAAAAGTTAATCAAACCTCATGTTTTCTCACCAATCACTGCTACTGCCGGTAATGTTTCGTCATACGGATACGGAAAAGTGAGAACGAAGTTTTTCGTTTAACATAAGAAAGGGATTGCGGAAAAGTTTCTGAAAATTCAGAATTTTCCGTTAACACATCACTAAAACGATAATTTACTGTTAATATAAGAAATAAAGTGGAGAAAGGTTTCTGAAAATTCAGAAATTTCCCGTGGTATGAAAAATCCGTGAAATTCAGGTTTTTTTCTGTCATTTTACGGAAATTGTTTAATCAACAATACGCTTCGTTAATTCACGATAGAAATGACGGACAGTTGCTCGTGAATTTCAGAAAATGTTTTTACAGTGTGTGACTTTGACGACATTATGCAAGCCGATCGTGTGATATCTCACCGAAACGTGGAAAATGCAAGTCGAGTGTGACGTAGATAGCCGAATAATGCATATCCTTACGGAAATTTGCGTCTGTGACGTCAGATTACATAAATCACAGATTGAGATAAAAACGGTTTTCTAGAAGCTCTCTATTTCTTCCCTGTTTTTGGTGAAATTTCGTTTCTTGAAGTCTACCGCTCCAACGATGACTCAACAGCACATTTTACTGGAATCAACGGCGTTGAGAGCTATTGGAAGCCTGGAAGTAGATCAGACACAGCCCGTGGTAGCAGAAGCCATTGGAATATCACTGTCTCATTTTCCGTCTGTGGACAAGATCCCAGGGAATTGTTCGACGAAGGCAAGGTAAAGACCGCGAGCTACTACATCAAGGGACGACCGTTTTCTATACTTGGGTGTCAAAATGCTACTAAGCTCAGCGAGAGCTTCTCATGTTAACAGGACACAGATTGTCAAGTCAAACTATCGGCATTCGCTTTTACTAAGGTGGCTTTTATGTGCGTAGATCTATGGGGTGCGTCCCTTTAACCACACAACACTGCAAAGCCCGTAGAAACTGGGCTGAAGCCATCGAGATTGGAGACACGACGAGTGCAGACAAGTTCTCTTCTCTGATGAGTCCAGATTCAGACTGGAGTCTGACAGCAAACGAGTTTTTATTTGAAGTAACATCGTGGTTGTGGACACGACGAGTGGAGTCAAGTTCTCTTTTCTGACGAGTCGATATTCAGTCTGGAGTCTGACAGTCGACGTGTTCTTATTTGGAGCAACATCGTGGTTGGGGACACAACGAGTGGGGTCAAGTTCTCTTTTCTGACGAGTCGAGATTCATTCTGAAGTTTGGCAGTCGAGGAGTTCTTATTTGGAGCAACATCGTGGTTTGGGAGACGACAAGTGGGGTCAAGCTCTCTACCCTGACGAGTCGAGATTCATTCTGGAGTTTGGCAGTCGAGGAGTTCTTATTTGGAGCAACATCGTGGTTGGGGACACGACAAGTGGGGTCAAGTTCTCTACTCTGACGAGTCGAGATTCATTCTGAAGTTTGGCAGTCGAGGAGTTCTTATTTGGAGCAACATCGTGGTTTGGGAGACGACAAGTGGGGTCAAGCTCTCTACTCTGACGAGTCGAGATTCATTCTGGAGTTTGGCAGTCGAGGAGTTCTTATTTGGAGCAACATCGTGGTTGGGGACACGACAAGTGGGGTCAAGTTCTCTACTCTGACGAGTCGAGATTCATTCTGAAGTTTGGCAGTCGAGGAGTTCTTATTTGGAGCAACATCGTGGTTTGGGAGACGACAAGTGGGGTCAAGCTCTCTACTCTGACGAGTCGAGATTCATTCTGGAGTTTGGCAGTCGAGGAGTTCTTATTTGGAGCAACATCGTGGTTGGGGACACGACAAGTGGGGTCAAGTTCTCTACTCTGACGAGTCGAGATTCATTCTGGAGTATGACAATCGACAAGTTCTTATCAGGTAGGAACCTGGGGCACGAAATAACCCATTTATGCAGAAAAATAAGGTCCTGATGTAAATCCTATTCAGCACGCCTGGGACGCACTTGGCAGACGTGTTGCAGATTGGCCAGCACCCCCGTTGACTTTTTGTGAACTCGAGCTGCCCTGATTTAGGAGTGGGTAAGATACCTCGCAAAACCTCCTCGATAACCTTATCAATTCCATGCCACACAGGTGTGCAACAGTCTTAGCAGTATAAGTTGTCCACACACCCTACTAGAGATTACGTTCCACCTTCACAAAGTATGAAAGTATTTTTTTTCTTGTACAGATATTCAAATTGTTAGCGTATTGCATCGTGTGCATTAAATGATGATATTGCATAAAAGTTTGCTAATTTGTTTTTTCTTACCCACATTACTGAATATTCTACTTTATCTTATGTAAAAGTAACGCTTTACGTTCAGAATCGTCAGTCGCACATGATTTTTTTTACAATATCTCTTACTCCCCTATTTCTTTTGAGCAGTGCACAACAAGCTTTTTTTCCCTCCGTTATTCCACTATTCCACACATAATGACATTTAACGTAGACTTTTTATTTCCTTCTGACTCGCTGTCAGCGTTGGCAAAAGGTATAAGTTGTTCGGGGAAGTAATGTGCCGTTCAGAAGGAAATTTTTTAACGGAGAAGTAACGAAATTTGTATAAGAAAATGGAAACTCAAAAGCGAGGTTAAATTAGGGCATGCGTCACAGGAGATAAACAACCTGGTGCTTAAGTAGTGTGGGGCGCTGACTTGTGGCTTCTCGTACTTCAGGGCGTGAGCTCATATCAATTGTAAGAAATAGGTGCTGTATTCCTTCTTTAAAGCGCATAGAATCTGTTGTCTGAAGCTAAGTATGAGCATCTATTTTGTTCTTTGATAAGTACTCATGTTTGTTCCTAAATTAAAAGGAAAATATTCCAGGCAATTGATTGCATTGATTAGAACCAAACGCATATTTTGAGATATAAAATTCAAAACTGTGTTTTAATAAGTAGAACCCTGTATTGGGGTTATCGAGGTGAGAAATAAACTAGTGCGTCACACAAAACATCCGCTCTAGAAAGAAACGTAAAAGAAAAACCCAAAAATGCCACAGAATAAAATCCAGCCTGAAACGTATAAGAAGTACCCCAAAATGTCACAGAATAAAAACCAGCCTAAAGCGTGCTCATTTCAAATTCTTTACCTGATCGCGACATATTTCTTTGACACGTACGAATGCGGAAATAAAAAGGAAATGTGAAATCTGTCAAAACCCTCAAACTGCTAATCGGACATCATGGAACTTAATTAGGAGTGCATGGGAAATCCGAACTTTTTCCATACTGCCATCGATAAAAAGACAGTTTCACTAAATACAGGAAGCGTTGCATTGCAAACAAATTGAAATGCGTTGGATATGGCGCAAAAGTATCCGGCGTCCGAGGCAAAAAATGTGCGATACCGAATTTCTTTCTTTCACCCATGGAGGGTTCAAGACGTTGTTACGTGATTTACTGGATGGGAGAAGATGCCTCGGAAGAGAAGATGAGATAAGACACGCCAGGAATCTACAGAGCAGCAAAGAACTCCTAATATCTCTTCCTTCGACCGTTACACGAGATATGTGTCCCAAGTCTCGGTGATGTTGGGTGCCATTTGCGGTGACCTCCCAAACTAATTACGCATTGGAGCGTGGCATTCGGGTTATGCGATAACACCAAGACCTTTGTTCGATGCGGGTGAAGATGAGGAGAATAACTTGAGGGAGGAAATATTCTCTTTCTCTCTCTCTCTCCCTTTTTCTCAGATACTCTTCTCTTCTGCTTTTCTCTGTCAGTGTTCGTCTTCTCTTCCACTATTTTTACGCTGAAATTGCTCTTTAGTGAATGTTTGCACATAACATTTTGTTCATGCATCAGACAAGAACAAAATGTTGGCTATATATCAAGCTATCGCCCATTCACTTTATAAACCTAATTTCAAAGTGTAGACACATTTTTTTAATCGTCTTAGCAAGCACGAAGTCTTTGCTCATTGTGGTCGGAAATGTCTGGTCTTCTTTGATTGGATTCCATTCGTCGTTCTCAGTTTTACCTTTCTTGGTCTACCATTTCTTTTCTGCTTCCGTTTCTACTGCTAAATTGTATTTCTTCACTATTATTTCCTGTTTCGTCTTGTTTCATTCTTCTTCCTAAATAAGGGTTGTATTTTGTAGATTTCTCAAATTTCTTTATTTTTTATTTCATCCAATCCGATTCTATTTAATATTTTTCTGAGAGAATAATCTTACCTGGCCGTTCCGGGACATCTTATCCGTCTTATTAACTCACTATATAACCCTAATAAAGCGTCAGTCATAATTAATGTCGAAACATCTGACACATTCTGCGCGGGAAATGGAGTTCGCCAGGGATGCATTCTCTCAACCATACTTTTTAGTATATATGGAGAATGCATAATCAGGAAAAAGGCGGAAAACTAATCTGGTGGAGTGTCAATAGGCGGTAGGAAAATATCAAATCTACGATATGCGGATGACACCACTATAATAACTTGTTCAGAGGAGAAGATGGTGCAATTTCTCAAACGCATCGAAGACTACAGCGCCGAAGCTGGTCTCAAACTAAATAGAGCCAAGTGCTGCCTTATGGTAGTTGACAAGGCCGGAGTACGCCCTCAAAACTTCGAACAGATAACCGATATTTCCCGAAAATCAGAAGTAATATATCAGGGGACCCGCATAACCAACAACGGCAAATGCGAAGGCGAGTGTTACAGAGATTTTATACGGGGTTTAAAGATTTCATATAAAATCTCAAAATGCAACCTTTTTTCATCTCGTGCTCCTATTCCTTTGTTTCCCCAAAGCAGGAGAGAAATTTCTCAGAGTCAGTTCCCCTTTAAACACCGGATGCGCGGTTATTTACTAAGACGACATTTTGTCTATGCTTAGTATTTGCACTTTGTATGTTGAATGGAGATTAACTCTATCG
Source organism: Macrothele yani (assembly GCA_039090855.1). NCBI lineage: Eukaryota > Metazoa > Arthropoda > Arachnida > Araneae > Macrothelidae > Macrothele > Macrothele yani. The sequence goes on from CM077029.1 coordinate 18,227,416, forward strand.
TGCCTCTTTTGATGCTTTACAGGTTTGTATTTCAATGCACCCGACTAAATGACTAGCTCCTCACATTTTACTTTGAGGCTTTAGATTTACCGGGGGCGGTATGTTTGTTTCTCACGGGGAACTTTAGGATATACTTAAGGGCATTTTAGAGTCACGAGTGGAGAGGAGGAGAGATGAGAGTTGTCTCTAGGTTTAGGAAGCGAGCGGTCGCAAAATAGGACGAGGAAGTGAATTGCCCCAGGCGAGGCTGGGAGGAATGAAGGGAACAGCGAAGAAACATAGCACAGCTTACGGACAACCTCTGCAGGGAATTAAATGGAAGAGAAGAATAAAAGTTTCTTAGACATATTTGCATACAATTATTATCATTTGGTTATTACGTGTTATTTACTTTCATCTTCAACCATACGAGACTTAGCAACTCATCCACGCAATATTTATGAAGTTAATATGAACATGTTAACAACAGGCTACAAAGATAGCAACGAACTTGTTAACACGAGATCAAAAGGAGGATTGGAATGGCCAGATCTGCCCTGGCAGGGCTTACTAAAATCTGGAAGGATCGCCACATCAGCTAAACCACCATGCTGAAGCTGGTCAAGGCTTTCATGATCCACATCGTGGTTTACGGTTCTGAAACAAGGATATTAAATGCATCATGTCGCAGACGAATTGAGGTGTTGGAAATGATCTGTTACAGACGCATGCTGAGAATATCCTGGGTTGTGCATAGGACTAATGCATCAATCTTGAGAGAGCTTGGTGTAGATTCGCACAAGCGACTTCTTCCGACAATCCAACGACATATACTAACCTTCTTCGGCCACATTATCCGGCGAGACGGTTTAGAAAAACTTTGTATTCGGAGAAAGTCGACGACAAAAGAACAAGAGGATGTTCCCCAGACAGATTCATTGATCAAATAAAAACTCTCACACATCTATCAGTTGCAGAAATCATGAAAAGTGCGTGCGGAGAATTGACAAGAATGGCGAACGCTGATTATCGACGGAATGTGAATTGGGTCACGACGCTCGAACCGGGCAACGAAGCGACAGAGAGAGAGAGAGAGAGAGAGAGAGAGAGATAGTCTTATCCTGGGTTCATGTGAATTTCAGCATAATTTAAATTTAATAATCATCTTGAATGTCATCTAAACTAAATCATTTAAATTTTATCTTGAACGTGAGCCTGATTCTTGTCGCATTCTGGCTCAGTAGTTAGGATGCGAGGCTTCAACCTGCCCGGCCTCGATTCGCACTACAGGAGAAAAAGGATTCTCTCGCGTAAGTACTGAAATATTCAGCGTGTTGGATTTTGCAAAATTTCAGTCTAAATACGGAAAAACTTGAAACGGACTTTTCTGAAAAAAAAAAAAAAAAAAAAAAAAAGAATTATTGATTACAGAAAATCTCTGAGAATACAGAAATTAAAAAAAAAACGGGATATTTTAAAGACAGAAATTCCGCTAAAAGACTGACAGTTACCGGCAACTTTGGTGCACGTTATTTTCATAAACCTTCCGTGAATTCACATTACTAGTTTTTTACCCTGCAAATTACTCACGATGGACTACTTGTAGCTCGAGGAGTTGCTCATGATTGTTGTTAAACAATAAGAAAAAGAAACAAGAAAGACGACACCGAATTTTCGGGTGTAATAAGCACGTCTTTTGAATCCGTTCTGACGCAAATTAAATTTATCAAAGCTATTCAAAATCAATGGAACCGGTATGGAAAACAATAACATCTGACGGAAGAAAGAAGTTTTTCAATTGGGTTTTTAATCCCTCAGATATTGCTGTAAACGGAATCGTGAGCTTACGAACTCTTAGAAACAGAGTTATCGACAAAAATAAGATGTGACTTTACGTCCCATGGTGGGAAAGCCATGCATTATTTTAGGAAGAAAGTATACACAAAAGGTTTATCCATATGAGCAGTATAGGTCCAAGAAAAAAATTTTCGTCGAGTTTTCAGGAGCCCAGATTTTGCTACAAATACATCAGAAGTAGAAATTAACACTTATGACCCCTGGTGGCCAAACCATTCTTTACCAAACATTAGAAATTACGTGAAAAATATTTTCCGTCATGTCTTGTATGCGATACAGGAAGAATTTTTCAAATCGGAGTTTTAGGAGCAGAAAACGCAATTTACCATTGTGCGCCCTAGCGGAAAGTCTATCAATTACTTGAAAATTTTGAATTTATAGGAAAAACATTTCGCATCGGAAACAATATCCAACAAAGAAGGAATTTTTCAAATCGGACTTTTAGGAGTAGAGATATTGACAAAAAAAAAGATGTACATCTACGCCCCTGGCGTAGAAACCATGCAATATTTCAAGAAGAAAATGTTCCTAAAATGTTTGTCGACATGAGTAGTATCGGTCCACAAAAGATTTTTTTTCAATCGAGATTTTAGAAGCTCATATTTTGCTGCAAATACATCAGAAGCGGAAATTAAGACTTACGCCACCTGGTGGCCAAACAATTTTTTACAAAAATTTGAAATTACGTGCAAACGATTTCCCATCAGGAGCTGTATTCGGTGCAGAAAGAATTTTTCAGATCGGAGATTTAGAAGCAGAGATATAGAGGAAAACGCAATTTACCTTTACGCCCCCTAGCGGAAAGTCCATGAATTACTTGAAAATTTTGAATTTATAGGAAAAACATGTCACGCAGAAACACTATCCAACAAAGAAGGAATTTTTCAAATTGGACTCTTAGAAGTCGAGATATTGACAAAAATATGTTATACATCTACGCCCCTGGCGTAGAAACCGCGCACTATTATAAGAAGAAAATGTTTCTAAAAGGTTTGTCGACATGATTAGTATCGGTCTACAAACGATGTTATTTTCAATCGAGAATTTAGAAGCTCATATTTGGCTGCAAATACATCAGAAGCGGAAATTAAGACTTACGCCACCTGGTGGCCAACCAATTTTTTACAAAAATTTGAAATTACGTGCAAACGATTTCCCATCAGGAGCTGTATCCGGTGCAGAAAGAATTTTTCAGATCGGAGATTTAGAAGCAGAGATATAGGGGAAAACGCAATTTACCTTTACGCCCCCTAGCGGAAAGTCTTTGAATAACGTGAAAATTTTGAAATTATATGAAAAACATGTCACACGGAAAACACTATCCAAAAAAAAAAAAGGAATTTTTCAAATCGGACTCCTAGAAGTCGAGATATTGACAAAAATAAGATATACATCTACGCCCCCAGCGGAGAAATTGTGGAATATTTTAGGAAGAAAATATTCCGTAAAGGTTTATCGATGTGAGTGGCATTAGTCCACGAAAAATTTTTTCAATCGATATTTTAGAAGCTCAGATTTTATGGCAAATTCAAGAGAAGCAAAAATTAACACTTACGCCCCTGGTGGCCAAAGTATTCTTTACCAAAAATTCGAAATTATATGCAAAAGATTGTGCATCCGGAGATGTATCCGCTGAAAAAAAAATTCAGATCGGAGTTTTAGAAGAAGAGTTATCGGAAAAAATGGAATTTACTTTTACGGCCCCTAGCAAAAAATCTATGCGTGATTTGGAAAAGAAACTATATGCAAAATACTCTTCGACATAAATGGAATCGAGAGATAAAAGATTTTTTCAATCGGATGTTTAGAAGGAAATATGTGGAATAAAACGTATTTTCGAATTCAACATCATCTGCATTTACGTCCTTTAGCGGCGAAATTGTACATCGTAAAAAAAAAAAAAAAAAAACGAAATAAAGGATCATCATTTGCACATTTCAATCTTTCGAATGCGAAAAGAATTTTTTAAATCGGACTAATAGTTGCAGATATACCGTGGGTACAGGCGGACGGACGGACGGACAAACCGATAACATAAGCACGATCTTTTTTTACAAAAGACGTGCTTAAAAGAGCACAAAATGCACGCGAAATGGCCTTCGTAGTAAAAAGCATCGATAGGGACAGAACTGTTTCAATCGTATTTTCAGAATCAATAATAATGTGGAAAAAATTATGCTTTGAATTTAATGAAAGCTGCATTTACGACACGCAGCGGGATATTGTGCACCAAACGCAGAAAACCATAACGCATGGATCATCAGCCTCGCGGTTTAATCTTCCCAATATAAGGCGAATTTCTTAAAGCTCATAAATGGCTGTAGAGACATAGACGTACGGACATAGTAGTGCTGTAAACGCGTTTTAATTTTCGAAAGACGAGCTAACAAAGCTATCCGCGAATTGTATCGCACAGGTTCATTTTGGAGTTTTCTTCGCTACGGAAATTTCCATTCGTAATCGTGTCGAAAAATCTTTGGAATGAATTTGAGGTTTCAATTCGACTTTAGATAGCCACGTGAAAATTTTGCACATTGTTAGATATCAAAAACTTGCGCATAGCACGCGTACAAAGATCGAGGCCACATCAATGGTATGTCACGTACCCTCAACTTTTTTGTTTTTTGTTTTTTTTTGTTTGAGGGTTTAATGACCACAGTGAGCAACCCGATGGTCTATGAGCAGTCGCACATTTCTAACTTTGGCTCCAAGGAAGAGACAGAGCCAGTACCGTAAGTTAAACACAACATCTGCCGCACCGGTGGCGCAGTGGTCTAAGCGATGACCTCTGATCATTCGTCCGAACGGGGTCCGGGTTCGAATCCCGGTGAGGCATGGATGTTGTGTTTGTCTTACGGCACTGGCTCTCGCCCTTCCCTGGAACCAGTGACTCTAAATTAGGGACGGGCGACTGCTTATAGCCCATTGAGTTGCTCACGGTGGTCGTTAAACCTCCAATCAAAAAAAAAAAAAAAAAAAAAAAAGAATCCCGGTGAGGCATTGATGTTGTGTTTGCCTTACGGCGCTGGCTCTTTTCCTTCCCTGGAGTCAGTGGCCCTAAACTAGGGATGGGCAAATGTTTATAGCCCACTGAGTTGCTCACCGAGGTGGTTAAACCTTCAAGAAAAAAAAAAAAAACAAACAAAAAAAACACAGCATCCACGCCTCACCGAGATTCGAATCCAGACCCATCTCGGACGAATGGTAATGAGCCAGTGCGCCACCGGGGTGACCCTTGGAACTGTGTACAGACAGGAGGAGATATTGCGAACAAACAATCTGTTGCTCTAAAAAATTGATTTCCTGACTTTTGGCAAAATTATAATTGAATGATAAAGAATTTGGGATTCATAGTGCATGAGAGAATAAAACGGCATAAAAAAAGCTTAAGTTTTTGACTTTCAAACATGCACTTGTTTACCTCTTTTTTTGTAAGAGGAGCTAAAATTCTGAATATTACAAAACTTGGAAATCTTGTTTGGGAGAGGTCTTTCAAGCGATTTACGACGTACTACTACTTTTGAAATGTGTGGCGCACTCCCACGTAATATTTTTTTCCTGCTTGTTAAAATTTATGAAATTAATAACCGCAAGAGCTCTTAAGCGTTTTCCTTGCGTACTAATTGCACCTCTTCTACTCCACTTGTCTTAAGAAAAATAAACACTCATGCATTCAGAAGCATTCGCGCTACTCGGCAGGCTGACTCATAATTAGCCGAGCATATCCAATATCGGAGAAAAACAAAAATTGCACTTTCCTAAAAACAAAAGGCGACCGAAGAAAGGTAATTTGAAACTTTCGGTATTTTGAAATGATAATTATGCACTTAGCGAGGAAGGGAAATCTCTAATAAGATGAAATTTTTCGTCCGAGATCTAATTTGGGAAGGTGTCTTTGAAATAAACTGTATCTTTCTGAACGTTGCCCTTTAGGAAGTCGTAGGAGATTTTAAGATATGACCTATGCAGTCATTCTGTCAGTATTTTTTAGCCAAAGCTATTACAGAATGTTTTTTCTTCTATCTTCGCATGAGGAATTGCAGCAGATTTATATATTTTCTTTGTTTTTCCATCCTCTCAAGTAATAACATGCAGAAAAATTATCCAATTCTTTGAATTTTTCTTACCATCTGTCTAAAATAATGACTCTCATGAATATTTCGCTGCCTGGTGTTTGTGTCAGTCTTTGTGCCCAGTAATTTAAGCAAATCATCATCATCATCATCATCATTGTCAACCATTATCAATCCACTGCTGGACGAAGGTCTCCCCAAGCTTCCTCCACAACGGTCTGTCTTGTGCCAGTCTCCTCCATGTCACCCCTGCATACTTTCGAATTTCATCCACCCATCTCCCATGTGGTCTTCTTCTGGGTCTTTTCCTGTCCCTTGGAATCCAATCTAAAATTTCGGCTGTCCATCGTTGGTCTGTCCTTCTGGCAGTATGTCCAGCCCATTGCCATTTCAGGGATTTAACTCTGATCATGATGTCTTCCACTCTTGTCATTTTTCGGATCCACGAGTTCCTCTTCTTATCTCTCCTGGTTACACCAAGTATGCACCTCTCCATGCTGCTTTGAGTTGTCTGCAGCCTTTGTATGTCTCTTTTAGTTAAGGTCCACGTCTCTGCACCATACGTAAGCACTGGAAGGATGCATTGATCAAACACTTTTCTTTTAAGACATAATGGCATATTGCTCTTGAAAATTATGCTGTTTCTTCCAAAAGCTCTCCAGGCAAGTTTTGTACGCCGATTAATTTCTTCATCAATGTGACCCTCACTTGATATCTGCTGTCCAAGATAAACGTACGTGTCTGTTATCTCCAGCTTTTCTTCATCAATCGATAAATCTTCATTTCTTGTAAAAGCATTGAACATCACTTTTGTCTTCTGAAAGTTCATTTAAGCAAATAATATCTGTATATTTAATTTTTAAGCAAATAATATCTGTATATTTAAGACTACATACTTGTGATGTTGAGATAGAATAAATTACCAACGTTTATTCACAATTAAAGGTTTATTTAACATCGACTATACAGTAGTTTCGCAGAGCTTTTGGCTCGCAATCATCAGGACATCCCAACTCTCACCTCAGCAGTACTAACCATAAACCTTTCAAGGTCGATATGCGCACTTCTAGGCTTTTAGTCTCTGCTGCATAACCCCAAGGATTGAACAGAAAGAAGAGCTAGTCCCCTTCCTGACATGGATATCATGCCACTGTATACAAACACGTCATGCAAACACCGTCTCTCTCATTTCTTAGGTTCTTTGCCGTTGTTATAGCTCTTTTAGATTGAAATCAGTCACTCATCTTTCTGAATGACAACGTTGAATAACAAAACTAAGGGAAAGTAATGCTTTCTGATGCAAAGCTTCACTGGTTCCGTCCGCGTGCGGTCCAACTCTTAGACAGCGAATACATTCATTCGAGCTGATTTCAGTTCAGCTTGCTAGCCCCGAATTAATTAGTCCCAGCGAGTTAAAGAGTTCACCTTTGAGTTTCTTCTTATGTGCTAGAGTTGACGTAAATAAAATGTGTTCACTTTTTGTAATACCAGTGCATATCCTTCTCTGAGATAGCTTTCGCAAAAAGAGCTCAGCTTTCAGAGTCTTTCCTTTCCGCCTTTCTTGTTATTGAGTCTGATTAAAGAAGTCGAACTTTCTTAGTCTATGGCTGTTCAATTACGTAACAATATGCAAAAACAACGACAGTCTTTTTTAATGTTTATGTGCTTGCCTTTTATAGCTAGGAAATCTGAGAAAAAGTTCCTCACTCTTCGATTTTTCTAATATGTTGCAAAAACATTGATTGCCTATTTTAATATAATTTTAGACTACACATTTGTGATCTTGAGATGAAATAAATTATCAACGTTTATTCACAATTAAATGTTTTATTAACATCGACTACAGTTTCGCAGAGCGTTTAGCTTGGCATCATCAGGACGAATGGAGCGTTAATATTCAAATCATTGTGACGTCATTAGAGTACTGACGGTCACGGATTTTGATGAGTTGTTTCCACGTGCTTGAAAGAAATGGCGTAGACGTCATGTCGTTGATAAGTCGTGAAGATTTCCGGCATATGTGGGAAGCTTCTAAATATGAAGGCTTGATAGTCCAATCAGGTTTATCAATAAGCGTAACGTTTCCGAGCAAAAATTTATGGTTATTTTCGTGTCAATGTTGGGCTATTGATGACTTCTTCAGTTCATAGTTCCGTACGTAAGTCTTGTGTTCCTTCACATGGAAACTTGCGGGTCTGTCCTATATATATGAAAATCCACATTTACAACATATCTGATAAATTCCCCAGGAATTTATATCTTCGACGTAATTCTTTGATCCGTAAAAAAATGAACTTGTTCATGGGCTTGAAAATAACTGGCTATTTTAATTCTTCTGCAACTTTTAAGGTAAAATATATGCGAAAACATTGTCTTCATCATCCTTGGTTATTTCATCAAGGCATTAGCGCAACAAACAAAAAAGGGCTCTTAGACCTGGTTGATCTGAAAGTGTTGTTACGGAGCGTATTGTTAACACTGTAGGGCCATCAATGGCTCACCAACGGATAGCGCTGCCACCAACGGACCACTACCGGGCCGTGAGCGGCAGATTTCAGCCAGCAGTGACCCATCACTACCAGCTGGTGGACAGCAGTTTCCCAGCACTTGTGTTTTTGATGGGGTGTTTTTGCTGTTGATGTACCTGAACAGGTGGAACCATGCCTGATCTGTAAAGAAAGTCCCGTCCAGAATGTCCTCACCTTCTTCAGGCAGGTACCCTTGGAAACACCTGTAGTACCGAACACGGGTCACGTGGTCGTTTTTTTCAGCTGATGCACGACAGACACTTTGTACGGATGGAAACTCAACTTCCTTTTCAGAATATCGTGGGCTGTACTCTTTGGCACATTGGTTTGTTGTGACAGCCCCCTGACGGACATGTGTGGACTCAACTGTACCCTGTCCCGGATATCCTTTACTGTCTCGTCTGTCGTGGATGCACTATCGGGGCAGGGAGGCATCGAAAACACTGCCAGTTTCCCGAAACTTTGCTATGAGCTGACGTACCGAATGACGGTGGGGGACGTCTTCATCACGAAATTTCCTAGCGAACTGTTTTTGCACTTTGTCCGTGTACTTGTCGTCATGGCGAAAGACATATTCCACTAAAAACACTCTCTGTTCAACCGTCAACACCATTATCCTTCTGCCAAGACGAGTGATCAATCGACGCGTCTGCCTACGTCGACCAAGCCCTCAGAAATGACCTTTGCTCCGGAATGAAAGCTGGCGGGCCACAGGGCGGTGAGACATCTGGGCTACCATACACAGAGCACTTCCACGTGGCTGGTCACTTTTACTGTAATTCCATTAAACATTTATTTATTATTACATTACTGCAATTCGTACATTCAGAGCACAGTCATTATTCGGACACCCTGTATAAATATAGTAATAATCAAGCATTTATTAGCATAATCTCTCAAAAGTTTCATCATTCCAAATGACTTGCGGTACAGTGTAAAATGTGTGCAAATGTGTGTCGTTGTTGATCGTATCTGATACAAAACGGAATTATTCCAATAAATGTTTTCGGAAGCAAACGTGCAACTTAACATAAAAATTGTCGCCTACGAAAGTGAGTAAAAGATCTCATTTTGTTTTACGTATTTTACTCCGAATGATCTTAACTTAAGATACAGAAACTTTTTTCTATGTGGACTCTAGCGCTCCATTATTTCGAAGCTCTGGAATTGTAGATAAAAAGACGCAAACACAAGACCCGTTTCCTCCAATCTGTGCAAAACTACCAAAGAAATGTTTTCACTAATTCCAAAAATACTGCAAACATAAATGGAAGACCAGTGTTTTATGTAATGCAAAAAATAATATAAAAGTCGATCGCATGGTTCGCACATCTACACTTCACACGACAGAGAGGAAAGTATCAGCACACCTTGTTTCCTTCAAAGTAAGAAAAAGACGTATCCGAAAGACTAAGAATTTCTATAAACACAATATCGCACCTGGAGGGCAACGTCATTTTACATTGTTTTGGGCTATGGTTATTTTCAAACGACAGCAGCAGAACGGATGATCTTTGTGTCGCACAAGTATTTACAAATCTCTATTGTATGAACCCCACCACTGGACTAATCGGTATTGGATAAGTCGTACAGTTAGACAAGTCATACATTTTGTACCAGCATTCCACTAGACGAATTGGCTAAGGACCTCTCGTTGTTGGACGAAACTTGACAGGAATCACCCCACTACATTGATAACCAAGGATTATTAGTCATTATACAGAATAAACATTAATCGATGAGCCATTATATTATGACCACCTACCTAACAAGCTGTAGGACTCCCTTTAGCTCGCAAAAACAGCGGCCACTCGGCGAGGCATCGATTCGATGAGATGGCGATAGGTATCCTGGGGTATCTGGTACCATAATGTCAACAGCAGGTCCTCCGGATCCCGTACATTTCGGCGTGGTGGTGATTTTTCGCGAGCCTGCTTTTCCACGTCGGACCACAAATGTTCGATTGGGTTCATGTCACGTGACTTTGGAGGCCAGGGCATTAACAGGAAGTCACCAGCATGTTCCTCGAAACACTCCTTGACAATTCTGCCAGTGTGGCATGGCGCATTATTGTGTTGGTAATGGCCATCACCAGCAGGGAACACAGTTGCCATGAATGCAGGAACTTAGTCCGCAACGATGTTCAGATACCAGGCAGCTGTCGGGGATTGTGCTATTGGGATAATGGGGCCTAGAGTGTCCCCAGAAAACATCGCCTACAGCATATCACCGACCACAACATAACACCACCGCCACCAGCCTGTTTCTACCCAACAGTGCATCCAGGTGCCATAGCCTTCGTTGGTAATCGGTGTATCCGCGCTCGGCCGTCTACGTGATGCACCAAGTATTTTGATTCGTCAGACCAGGCCACTTTTTTCCAATCATCCACGGTCTAATCTCGATGATCTTGGACCCCTTTCATGCGTTGTTGGCGATGACGTGCAGTGAGCATGGGGACCCTGCTGGGTCGTCGGTTACGCATGCCCATGCGCAGAAGTTTGCGATAAACTGTGTGCTGTGACACATTGCTCTGGTTAGCACAATTGTAGCTGCGCGTGATTTTTCGCACTGTGACCATGCTGTCGCTGCGAACAACGCGTGACAGTCTCAGCACTCCTCTGGCATCAAAGAGTTGAGGACGACACACGGCTTGACAACGGTTTGTCGTTTGGCCATCTGTGCACCACGTTTGATACGTACTCACTACAGCGGCACGTGAACAACCCAGAAGCCGCGTAGTTTCCGAGAACATAGCTCCGAGGCACCGTGCCATCACAATTTGTCATTTATCAAACTGCGATAAACCTGCATCTTTTCCTATTCTGACTTCGAGCACTCAACTAACCGAAAGCCGGTCCTCGGGTTGTATATATATACTGCTCTGTTAGCTGCACATGCGCCACCGTTCGGTCTCTAAGCGCGCTCATTTCTCTAGGCTCGGTGTTGTCATAATTGTGACGTACCTGCCAGCAGGACGCACACGACATAAAGGCAGATAGTAGTCAGAACAAACGTCCGCGTAGCTCAATTGGTAGAGTGACTTATTCCGGAATGAGGGGATCCGGGTTCGAATCCTGGGGTGGACAGAAATGACGGAGAAATTTACTTCGTTATATAATGTAATGGTTCATCGGTGTTTACATATAGTTGAAAGTGTTGTTACATCCCGTTTAAATACACAGAAGACTTAAATTTTACATGGTTTAATGTTACTAAAACTCTAGCTAAGTTTATAAACTGAAGTACCTCTAAACTAGAGATAGCAAAAGTTACGCAAATGCTTCGTTGCTACTCCTTCATTACGGCGCATGACCGGCCGAAACTGTGGCTAAATACAGCCATCGCCCACAGCTGTCCCAATAGTGATTGATTACAGTCGTGATGGCCAAAATGCTTTATTTGGATGCTTTTAACAGAGGTAAAATTGCAAGATGGATCACATCATCTCGGAAGTCGTCAACACACTGAGGATTTTGCGTGCTACAGTGCCCAGAGTGTTTTGGAAACACGAAAATTCTGGCAAATAAAACAAGCTACTGAATGAACTGTAGTGGTGTAAACACCACTGATTTGAATAGTGGATCAAACTGCGTTGTTGGGGCAAAGACAGTGCAAAGTACTCTTAAATATCTAGGATTCGGGAGAAACCGGTCCACAAAAGTCCCGCTCTTAACGGCATGACAACGGGCTCAAAGCCTTGCCTGGGCAAAATTAGACCGACAATGGACTATAAAGAACTGCAAAAGTATAGCCTGGAGTGATACATCCAGATATAAAATGCATCGAGACGATGGGAGAGTGTGGTTCTAATGAAGGAGAGTATGAATTTAATCAAACTAATGAAGCCTTGGACCCTACATATCAAGTCGAAACAGCGCAAGCTGGTAGTGTCTCAGTTATGGTCTGGAGTGCTTTCAGATGGAATGCTTCGAGACTTTCAATACGTGTACAGTCAACTTTGAGCACTCCCAAAGATGTGGACATCCTAGATGACCATTTACACCCATTCATATCCAGTATTCATCCCAATGACAATGGCGATGAGTTAATTCCTAAATTACTTGTCATCTGAACGAGTTTGTCAAATTCGACATTTCATCTTCTACAGCCTAACACGTAGTTCAAACGTGTCTAACGCTTCGGTTTTCAAAATTCTAACTGAAAAATTACAAAGAGAAAAGCGACAGCAAAACGGATTTTGCATAATCTCAGTGAAGCGCAGTAAGTATTTTGCAAAGGGATTCACAGAAGAATTGCTTCAGCGGTACCAAACAGAAGGCGAGCAGTTTTTAGGCAGAATTGTAGCTATAGACGAAACCTGAGTACGAGAGTTTGAACCAGAACTGAAATATCAGTCCGCTCAGTGGAAACATCCAGAATCACACCGGCAGAAAAAAGTCCGCAGCCCACAATCAAAGGTTAAGCTAATGATGATTGTGGACTATGACAAGATTGTAGAGATAGCAACAGAAAGATTGCTTGACGGGACTGCTGTAACAGCAGAATACTGCAGAAAGTTTCTCCAAAATGTTTTGCGCCGAAAGATTCGCCAAAGAAGGCTCGACATGCCCGAAGCTGGTGTCATCATTTCACCCAACAACGCGAGGTCGTATGTTGCCCGTACGGTAAGAGACATTCTGGAAAAGTATGGATGAGAATTGCTTCCTTACGCGGTGTAGAGTCCCAACATGAGCCCACCAGACTATGACTTGTTCCCAAAACTGAAGAAGCCACTCCGCGGAAAACGATTCAGGATGTTTCTAATGAGGTGACCCATGTAATCGGACGCCTCAACAATCGACGTTTCCTCACTGGAATACAAGACTTACCCAAACGTTGGCCGCTATCATAAAGAAACATGGAGATTAGTTCGAAGGCCTGCAAAGGTATATTGTGAAATAAATTAGTTTTTTAAGAGATAACCCACAGTGTACATACTTTTGAAATGACCCTCGTTCATTTAAACACAACTGATTGTGAAATTGTTACACAACGTGCAAATCATCGGTGATCGGAAAACTGCCATTTTAAAACTGCCATTTTCTACCGCAACAACTACATTCTTGAAAAAGTAGCTCTCTTCAGCTACAACTACTTCTCCAGTAAAGTATTAGGTGTGTAACTTAATTCTCGGCCACAGTCGCGACAGGTTGACATCAAATTATAGCAGATCAGGGAAATACTCCCCGTCGTGTTGGATACATTTGACCTATCAGTCAGGGTGCTGCCAATTGCTACTGCGGAAAAAAGAAGGCTGTTTCGAGTTGATAAAGTCAACAATACTTGTGTGGACCTCCTCAACAGAAGTGAATTGCGTATCACTCAGGCGATGTTGCAGGGAGCGAAAGAGGTGATAATCCGACGAGGCGAAGTCTGGAGAATACGCCGGGTGTGACAAAATTTCTCATCGCCGGTCGGTGATCGTGTTTAAAGTCGTTTTCGCGGCGTGAAGACGCGTGTTATCCTAAAGAAACAGGACCGACCTTCTGCCCTTGCCGGTGTATGGCCTTTTCGCTTCAATTGCGTCACTCACGCGAATGAGTTGCTGACAATAACGCTCAGCATTGACCGTTTTACCAGGTTTGAGTAACTCATAGTGTACGACACCGCACTGATCCCACCATATGCACAGCAACAACTTCCTGGCATGGATATTCTGTTCGGCGATACTAGTGGTAGGCTGACCTGGATAAACTCACGATTTGTGCCGCTTAGGATTATCGTAGAGGATCCACTTCTCATCGCAGGTCAGAATCTTGTGGAGGAAATCCTTCTTCTTGAATCTGGAGAGCAAGGACACAGAAACATCGTAGCGCCTAGACTTATTCGCAGCTGTGAGTTGGTTGGACACCCAACGGCTCTCCTTGTGAATCCGTCCAAGCTTGCGCAGGCGCTTTGCAATGGCTTGCCGTGTTACTCCGAGTTCCTGGGCGAGCTTTGACTGCGTGCGACAGGGATCCGCATCCAACAATTGTTCCAGTTCCTCATCGTCAACTTTCTGTGGCTGTCCCGGATATTCTGCATCATGGAGATCGACATTTCCCTTCTTAAACCGCGGGAACAATTTCTTACACGTACTGTAGGACACAGCATCCTCACCCAAAGCAGCACAGATCATTTGATGGGCTTCCACGGCACTTTTTTCAGCTGAAACGCGAACAGGAGGCAGTGCCTCCTGTTCGAACGACATTGCTTTCACCGTTAATTTTCGTCCCTTCTGTCACTACAGCTGTGAGCGGTTACGGTTGCCTGGAAAGCTGTTGGATATCGCTGAAATTAGCCAGTATCGCACACAGCTATTTTCATTTTACGACTTTCTATGATCACTCGCGGTTAGGGGCCGAGAATTAAGTTGCACGCCTAATAGATTCAAGGGTGATAACAAAAGTTCCGCACACGTTCATCTAAAACGGAAGCGAATAATGCAATTAGGAAAATGATTGCGTCTTGTCAAGGTCGGACTCTCAGTAATGCAGCTGTGTCAGAACGACTCGCTATAATTTGCTGTGTGGACGTGGGGAAGGTTTGCAAATGGAAGCGTGCAGCTGCTCAGGTCGAGTCACAGCGTTAGACGAAAGCTTGTACGTGAAAATAGAAACTCTGCGGGAAAAACCTCCGACACAGAATCACACTGCCTTGCAAAAGGTTTGTGCGGAAGGAACCCGTGATAGAAACACAATTTTCCTCTGGGCATCGCGCTTTTGGGAGGGCCGAAGCAGCATCGAAACTGATCGCCGCGCAGGCGGACCTCACATCGTGACAGGCAAAACATCTGCTACCATTGCTGCAATGTATGTTGAAGAGAATCGCTGTTTGACAGTCGAGGAGATTGCTGTTCAGAAAAATTTGTCCACCATGTCCGTTCACTGGATTTTGAACTACTCACTGGGACAAAGAAAAATTGCCACGCGCTGGGTGTCCCATCAACTCATACTCGAGCAGAAGGCAGAAAACATCTGTGGATGTTATCGTATAGGATCACATCCACAGTTTCGAAAGGGAGGGCGACGTCTTCCTGAACAGAATTGTCGCAATTGTTGAAATTTGGATCCGTGATGTTGAGCCGGAACTGAAGTCCCAATCAGCGGAATGGAGGTTTCCAAGTTCCCCACGCCCCTCGAGGTGTCGTCGGCAACAATCCAAAGTGATGAAGCAAATGATGATTTTTGTGTTCGATGCGTCGGGTGTTGTGGTCTCTGATAGAGCTCCGGTAGGGCAAAATTTCAACGCACAATATTATCGTGACTTTCTGAGGACAAAGTTGAGATAAAAAATTCGTCAAAATCACCCCAACTTGTTGGAAGTGGGAGCGACCTTGCTGCATGACTATTCATAGCGTCCTGGTGCAGCGTCGCTACGGTAACTTTTAGCGAAATATGGCTAGGAGACCTTATCTCCCTCACCAGGCAGCCCTGTTCTCACTTCACCCAACTTCGATCTTTTTTCAAAGTTAAAAAATTGGCTCTGTGGCATCCGCTACGAATAGCTGGACGAACTCTCATGGGACGTGACCCGAGTAATACGACAGCTGAACAAAGATGGCGTACTACGGGGCATCCAAAACCTACTTCAGCGTTGGTAAGCTGTCATTAGCAGCCGATGGGAGTACACTGAACATCATTAAGACAAGTTTTCTCAGTTACTTCACACTTCTCTCAAAAATGGACATTATGAAGAACTTTTGTTAGGATCCCTGTAGATACACTACGTGTTTTGAAAAGTAGCTACTTTCGCTACTTTTTAGCTACTTTTTACATCAAGGCTTATAAGGCCCCCTACTATAGGAGAATGCAATGACTGCGGAATAAACTAATTTACGCGTCCCTAATACACCGCCAAAGATCACCGCAAGTTACTTGTTGATCTGCTTTACCTACTTATCCAAACTTCTTTGCCAAACAAAGTCTTTTAGTCAGGAGAGTGCAATTGCAGTAGAAGAGACATATCACTAATCCACCATCAAAAGACATGGAAGTTACTTATTGATGCCTCCTTATCTATACAAACTCTATTAATTATAGGAAGGCAAGGGTGTAAGAAGTTACTCAAAACCTTGCCTTGTTATTCGAATTCCTATGCAAGACAACTTCCTCTAGTCAGGGGAGTGCAATGACCGGTGGAAGAGACCGATGTACATGTCCCTAATCCACCACCACAGGTCGTGGGGAGTAACTTATTGATCTGCCTTACCTGCTTATTCAAACTCCTGTGCCGAACAACGCCCTCTGATCAGTAGAGTACAATGACGGCGGAAGAGACCGATTTACATGCCACTAATCCACCGCCAAATGCCATGGGAAGTTACTTATCGATCGGATTCACCGTTCTGTCCAAACCCCTGTGCTGAACAACGTTCTCTAACCATGAAAAGACTGATTTACATAACCTAATCCACCTCCAAAGGTCATGGAGGTTATTTCTTGATCAGCCCTCGTATTTTCCAACTGGTGAAGCCACGAGGATACCTGAATTTGGATACTCTATCAATAACATAGTAAAAGCTGATATGTAACATAAAGTGCAAGTAGGCAACACGTCGAATGCCTTTCTGGGAAATTGATGGTTCACGTTCATAAAGATATGCATCCTTTCACTTGTTTAATAAATAAATGAATTAAAAACAAATAAACATTTAAACAGAAAACATTTTTAAGTATTTTTGTTAGAGATGATAATAACAAATAGCTAGAGCTTCTCAGTTCAGCTATTATGTTTTATTTGCCAAGACCCTTAAGTAAAAGAGTAAATACGAAGGGTTTGAGCTTTCCGGAAGTATACAAACCACTGAAAAGAATATTTAGCTTGACCTCCCTGAGATCCCATGCATTGATAGCAGTTGTCTCTACTGTGAAAAACAACATCTGTCTCACAAAGATACGTCTTTTTAATTAAACACTTAAAATATTAAAATGAAATAATAACGCCATAAACCGCAATTAATTTATTATCTGAAGCAAAAACACACTTCAGAATAATAACCACCTTGTTTCTTCAAGAGCATGTTGGCAGTTGAAAAATATGGAGCTTCTCATTGTGTCCTCAGCCATACTAATGAGATATTCAACTCGGATGGAGCAAATGTCAAAGGATCTGTTTCCTTAGTAATTTTTTATCAGATGAATGAATGAATGATTGTGAGAGGATGTCTTCCCGAAATAATTTTGATTGATTACCACAGAGACCACCAAAAGAAAATACAAAATTCAAGATGCGGAGAGAAATCTATTTAATTAAAAGGAACGTGGTTTTCGTGTCGTTTTAATTAAAAATAAGCCTTATCTGAATGGTACTCCCTTTCAAAACTCATTCTTCTTTCCTTCCTGTTTTCTTCTTCAAAGGAGTGATGGCTCTAGATAGAAAAACATCGGGAATTTGTTTAGTAGCTTCACTTTTTTGAGGATTCATTGCTAACAGACCAAAAAGCAAAGAAAAAATAAATGAAAAAGTAAAAGAATAATAAAAGGGAAAAGGAGAAGAGAAGAAAAGTTCCAATTCTTTCCCGACGAACGACCTTGTTTTCTCACTTTAAAGAACATGATGCCATGCATTTTAAACCATACATTTTTAAATCGCCTGTTGCCCCAGATGTTACGAAGATCCTACAGTAAAGTTTCCCTACCAGTTTTTCTCCATATCCGGGTGACTAAACTAGGAGCACCGCAAGCTGTAAACACAGCTTCTTTATTCTTCGCGTTCCAGTGGTTTGAAACAAGCTCAGTCAGAAATTGGTGTAGGCATGGGCTGTTGAACCCAATAGAGTTGATCTTCTAACCTTTCTGCGTTTATATTTGAAAGGCTTCGCACTAGCTTCTGAAATACACTGGTTGATTAAAAAAATATTGTAGCGCTGTGTTTCCTATCAATATTTGCATTTTAACAACACCCCGGATGGTAAAATGAAGCAAGCAATAAACACTACGCAGGGTGTCCCAAAATATTTCTAGCCGACCGTAAAAGAATAACCGTTCGCAATTTCTTTGGACGTAATAACAAGTCTTTACATAACTTGAAACAAACTTTTAGCTTTATGTTCGTTGCTTATTGTAGATACGTTGATCATTTGAAAAGTTTTGCACACTACGCAGGAGCTGCTCGTAGGATGATGCAATCGCCGCAATCGTTGTGCCAGTTGTGAGTCAGACGTCAGTGTACAAAGTTGTGTCTGGATGATGCAATCACCGCAATTGTTGTGCCAGTTGTGAGTCAGACTTCAGTATACAAAGTTGTGTCTGGATGATGCAATCACCGCAATGGTTGTGCCAGTTGTGAGTCAGACTTCAGTATACAAAGTTGTGTCTGGATGATGCAATCACCGCAATGGTTGTGCCAGTTGTGAGTCAGACTTCAGTATACAAAGTTGTGTCTGGATGATGCAATCGCCGCAACCGTTGTGCCAGTTGTGAGTCAGACTTCAGTATACGAAGTTGTGTCCACGTTTGCTGGCTAATTTGCTCCTGTTCCGAAAAATTATGTCTGGAAATGGAGGAAGAAAGTGATTCAGGTCATATCTCGCGTAGCGACGAGCGATACTACAATAAAATGAAATTTTACGAGGAAAATCCCCTACCGAAATTCATAAAGTTTTGTGTGAAGTTTGTGGGGTTAGTGTAGTGGATCGTAGTACAGTGTCACGGTGGACTTCTCGTTTCCGCCAAAGTCAGGAAAGCATGAAAGAAGACCCAAGAAACGACCGGCCTTCCGATGCTACGGGCTACACTTTTGTGGTTATCGTCAATAGCATTTTGGAAGAAGATCGACGGAAAATATGCGAAAAAACTGCATATGAAACAAACATGTCTGCAGTTTCGGTATTCGGAATCCGAACTGAAAACTTCTAGAAGAGAAAAGTAACTGCCAAATGGGTTTTGCATAATCTGAGTGAAAAGCAGCAAGCAATTCGCAAAGGTGCCACAGAAGAATTGCTTCAGCCGTAGGAGACAGAAGGCGATCAGTTTTTGGACAGAATTGTGGCTATAGACGAAACCTGGATACGAGATATTGTACCAGAACTGAAATATCAGTTCGCTCAGTATAAACATCCAGAATCACCTCGGCAGAAATAAATCTGCGGCCAACAATCGAAGGTTAAGCTGATGATGATTATGGCCTATGACAATGTTGGAGTGATAGCAACAGAGGACCACTTTAACAGAGGAATACCACAGGAGGTTTCTGCAAAATGCTTTGCTACCAAAGATTCGCAAAAGAAGGCCCGTCATGCTCGTAGCTGGTGTCATCATTTTACACGACAACGCGAGGCAGCGTGTTGCTCGTACAGTAAGAGACAATCTGGAAAGGTATGAACGGGAATTGCTTCCCCACGCACCATACAGTCCTGACATGAGCCCACCAGACTATGACTTGTTCCCAAAACTGAAGACGCCAGTCCGATGGAAACAATTCAGTACGATTCACGATGTTTCTAATGAAGTGACCCGAATAATCAGACCCCTCAACAATGGAGGTGTCCTGCCTGAAATATAAGACTTGCTCAAACGTTGGACCGCTGTCATAAAGGACCATGAAGATTACTTTAAAGGCATGTAAAGATATGTTGTGAGATAAATTATTTTTTAAAGAGATAACCCACAGTGTGCAAACTTTTGAAATGACCCTCGTTCTTGGAGGTGATTAGGGGAATCCAGGAAGACAAAAATGGAGAAGAAAGAGAAAGCAGCTCTGATAAAGTATTTTAATGAAAAACGTGTGGAGCCAAAAGATATCTGTGAAGATATGGTGGCAACACTTCAGGAGGATGCACCATACAGAAGAGGGGGATCCAGAAACTTACCTTAATGGGGGTTGCTTCCATCTAAAGAAATATATTTTGTGGAATGGCATGCACATACCTGGGAGCGTATAAACTAGCGCATTGCACGAGTTCTAAAACATTTCTTCTATAAAAAACAAAACAAAAAAATTGTCCTTCGCGGTGGACCAGTGAGACGCGGCGCCGGCTTTGAGTAATTTGTCTGGTTCGAGTCCCCAGGGTGAGGCAAGGGTGCTGTACCAGTCTGGTGCTGCATCTCTACCTACCCCGCAGGCAGTGGCCTCCAACTAGGGAACGGCAAATACTTATAACCTGTTGAGGTGCCCACCCTCGTCGCTAAACTCACGAAGAAACAACAAAGAAAGAATTGCTGTAGTTTCAAATCTCAACATGCGAACAACAGCCGAAAAATCATCACTATTTTCATAGTATCCAATTGTACACTTATTGAGGAGACGAATTCTACGCTTTTTGAATCTCGCTTGCGGATAAAATCTTTCTCAATAAATTTTGAGCTCTTCTATTCGAGTCCTTTTCTGTCTCTGAGCTTCCAGTTTTTATCTTTTCTTTCTGCTGAAGCTAGAACAGAACGTTTTATCACCAAATTCATAGCAATTTCAATTGTCCTAAAAACTTTTACGAGAAAATATGTGCATTTATTTGTATTATTTTACAAAAATTTATATATTAATTATATTATTTTTGATTTCACCATTTAAAAAAGAAGAGTACGCTTTAGGTGAGCGATCGCTCCCAGTCGTTGCTGCTGGATTCGCCACCGTCATAAGGTACTATAAAGAAGTGGAAGTGGTAGTGGAATTCAGGCGTGGGAGAACTAGTTTGGAAAGTGACACTCACTCAGGCGGAGACTCCGCGGACATCACTAAAGAAAATGTGGAAAAGGTGTACTGCAAGGTAGCGGTCAAACAGATTAGTGATATATTGTACATGTAATAAACAAATATTGACTGCATTCTAACAGAAGAACATCTGACAATGACAAAGGTTGGGTATCAAAACTCCTGACACCTGAACAAATGCTAATGAGGCGGAACATGTCAAGGTACAATCTTGCACAGATTGAAGCCAATCCGGAAGACCGCGATGATTTGTAACAAAGGATGAAATACGGTCACACCACCTAGTTCCTGTGTCGAAACATATACGGTAGCGCACTCACTCAAAAAAAGATAAGTCTCTCACTTCTGCTGGAAAACTGATGGCAATAGTTTTATGGGATGGAGAGGATTGGTGATAGTGCAATACCTTGCGAAGAGCCAAACCATCACCGGAGTATGCTGTGTTAAGATACTACACAAAAGTCGACAGCATTTGAAGGATGATTAGAAAGGTGACCGAAGGGGCGTTTCATCAAGAAAACGCTCCAAAACACAAATTAATATATGCCATGGCTGCTATCCATGAATATAGGACTGAACTGCTACCATACCCTCTCAACTCATCTGACCTTACCCCTCGGGCTACCATTTGTTCCCGAATCTCAGAAAGAAATTGTGTGGTGTGCGTTTTGGTATGGACGAAGACGTTAGTAATGCTGTGAAAACCTATTTTTGCAGCCTTGATAAATTATTTTATTAGAAGTCATAAAAACCTCGGGTACCTCTGGAAATGTGAGAACCTTCAAGGGGATTTTCTAAAAAAAATGGCCACTCCGCTGGCTCAGTAGCCTAAGCGATGGCCTATGGCCTATGCCTGTTCGATAGAGTGAGTATGAGTTCAGCCTCGGATGAGGAATTGGTGTTTTGCAGGCGTTACGGCTCTGACCCCGCTCCATCCGTGGAACCAGTGACCCGAAATTAAGGATGACTGACTGCTTATAATATTTACAGTTGATTACTGGCGTCGCTAAACTACGAGAAAATATTTCGGATTGGTTTAACTGTTTTCAGTCGGAGTGCAGTATCACAATGAACCTTCTTTATCTTAACGCTTTTTATAATCTACAAGTCGGCCTCTAGTTGGTGGGACGTGCCTGCCCCGCAGGACGCACATGTAATAAAGACAGATAGCAGCGAGAGCAAACGTCCGCGTAGCTCAGTTGGGAGAGTGACTTATTTCGGAATGAAGGGACCGGGTTCGATACCCGGCGTGGACAAAAATGACGGAGAAATTTACTTCGTTATATTGGCGCCCGAACTTCAAGAATGACCTGGCCGTTAAATATCTCGCAATGGTGTGATGTTCTTTCGACACCGCGAGACAAGAAAAATAAGATAATTCCTTCTTCAGCGCTTCGAAAATTAAATGTGTGTGATGTTACGTTCCACACACCAAATTGACTGGGATTTGTCAAATGTACGTTCTTC
This sequence comes from Macrothele yani, assembly GCA_039090855.1. Taxonomy (NCBI): domain Eukaryota; kingdom Metazoa; phylum Arthropoda; class Arachnida; order Araneae; family Macrothelidae; genus Macrothele; species Macrothele yani. The sequence continues at coordinate 18,249,953 of CM077029.1, forward strand.
AGCGGATGACTGCCTACAGCGACACATGGTCCCGGCTGACGCAATGGCCATGCCCCGGCCCTCTTTTGTTTGGTGCAGGGGGAGGGATGTGCCTGCCCCGCAGAACGCACATGAGATAAAGACAGATAGCAGCGAGAGCATACGTTCACATAGCTTAGTTGGGAGAGCGACTTATTCCGGAATGAGGGGACCCGGGTTCGATGTCCTTCGTGGACAAAAAGGACGGAGAAATTTAATTCGTTATAGATGCGATAAGTGTACAGTAAAGTTATATGAATCCAGGAAACCTGTACAACCGTTTTGGGTGAAAAATTCCAATATGTAAAAATGCTCAAACGCGATATCATTGTTCACACATCATATTGCATACTCGAAAGGTCTGATTAATTAAATACAACACACAAACACACATCCGAAGCAAACATAATATAAATTCTGAATTTGTTTGTACCAAAAACTGGCCATCCATATAACTCTCTCAGAAAACTTGAAAACTTCATCGACCTGGAGCGGGAATCGAACCAGCATTCCTTTCGAGTACGCTAGCCGTTACATCATCCACGACTGAAGTTCCAAGCAACAGAGACAAAGCACCGGGTGGTTAACTATTTCACTGTCTTCGGTGGTGTAACGATTAGCATACTCGAACGGAAATCGGGAGATGTGGGTTCGATTCCCTCCCCAGGGCAAATGAAATTTTCAAGTTTTCTGAGAGAGTTGCATGGATAATCAGTTTGGGGTACAAGCAAATTCAGAACTTATATTCTTTTTGCTTTGAATAAGCTATGGATTTCCCATTTATTATCATAAATATTTCTTCCTTCATTGACACACATATCCGCTCTTCGAGTTTCAGTGGTTAGCTGCTCAAAACAAGATTACCTGAGAAATCAAAATCATTGGTGGTTTGATTTTACTTACTATTCGTGTGTTAAACGTCTCCATTTACAGCGATCGTAGTGCACAGTTCAAGCTTCGCTGACATCCCTCACCCGAGACCTTTTTGCCCTTATCTTTTTCTCTTGTAGGAACTCCTTAATCTGGTGTTACTGTGATTCAATCATCCTTTCTATAGATTTCTTTACTGTCGCTAGAGCTGAATAAATTCTCTTATTACATCACCACCATGTCAAAATGCTTGTCTCTCCCACTGCAAATAACATCTTACCACACATTATACATCTGTAGCACATCTTTGCTCCGCTTAAAATGTGTAAAATGAACTTTTCTACAAATCCTCTAAAGTAGCTAGAATTTTGAAAGTTGAATTCCCTCGCCTATCAGTCTCACCTCCTAATCTGTTTATTTTGACAAACATACTAACCAGATACATGCTGATTTATCTGGTCTGGAAGTCTTTAGGCTTACATCATGAGAAACTAACTGGTATTTCAAAACTATCAGTATTGAAGCTTACTTTTGCACCAGTTTATCAGGTTCAAAGAAACCCCTGTTTCTGTCATGCGTGGATTTGTTGCACAGCAGAGTGTCCTTTGGATGCAAACTCATCTGTTAAATACAATATGGCAAATTAAAATTCACAATAAATTTATTCTTAAAATCTGATAAATAACCTCACCAGAATAGCGGTGGCGAATCCCTGCCCGTCGAATAACTTGGTCGAGACGTTAGGCTTAGACATGCTTAAAAGTTTACTTTCGTCAATACGCTTCACCTGTGCGATGCTTCTGTGACTGATTAAGTGCCTCGGCTTTGTTTTGCGTGATATGGCCCATTCGGTGACGCTCGGCTCTTAAACACTTTCATTTTCTTCAAACGAGTTCCCGACTTTACTGTCGGAACTCTACCACAAATATGTTGCCAATTTTCTGCTTTTAATCTAAAGACTCCTCATTTCTGAGGCCCATCGTTACAATATTTTCAAAACGGTTTCTGATTTTTCAGAAGCGCTACCTCCTCACTTAGGGAGTAACAATATATCAACAAATGACTCGTTAATGGCGTAAATAAAAACACTAAATAATTGCCGAGCTTTCGAGCTCCACTGCGAGGATTTGTCTGTGCAAGATTATAGAACAGCAACAGAGAACACTGAAACAATTTAAAAAATGACATTTTAGAACAAACAGTTGTTCCATTCACGTTGAAGTCCGTGTTTGAGACATGCTCACATTATATGGAAAGACACTATCGATTGTTCAGGAGATTTCTCCAGCCATCTGACACGAGAAAGTATTGAAATCATTATTTACCTGTAGCTGGAAAACGAAAGCTTGTCTTTGAAACTGAGATATCTCTAAGCATTTGACACGGGAAAGTATTAAAATCATAACTTACCCACACCTGGAAAACGAAAGTATGTCATTGGAACTCTCAGATGCCTGGAGAAATCACCTGAACAATCACCGGAGAAACAACAGATAGTGTCCTTCCATAAAATGTGAGCATGTCTCAAACACTGACTTTAACGTGAACGGAACAACTGTTTGTTCTGATCATGAAACGCATGTAGCGTATTAAATCCGTTTATTTTTGTGGTGTAGTCAGCACAAAGATTCTCCAAGCTTTCGCACTCCACTGTGAGGCTTTTTCAAGGCATTGGTAGATGTGAAAATGCAAGGAATTAGAAAACCTAAAGAACGAAAATGATTTTGAAAAATAAACGTTGGTGACATCACGAGTATATTACACGAATTTTTATCACGCAATAATACGGTGCGCCGTGATGCGTTTCCATCTTTTAATAACGCATGCCATACCATTGGTAGTTTAGTAGAGACTATATCATTGCATGCCACTTTGCTGGATAGGGTTTCTACTGTTTCCCTGATGGCAGTCTCTTTACAATTCGTGTAAATTTCTGTTCGGCCGCTTCTGTATGGAATAATAATTCTTCTAATATTATTCCATACAGAAGCGGCCGAACAGTGCATGTTTTCTCTGGCGAGTGTTGTATTCTGCATGTCTTGGTTGACGTTTCGTACGTGCTCTTTACAACTAGTGTCCAAGGATCGCTTTGTCATTCCGATATATATACTTTTTCCGTCTTGTCAGGATATACCAACGGTATAGCGTACACACCCGCCCTTTCTTTCTCACACTGTCTCTCCTTGCAATTTGATATTATATGTGAGAACGGAGTCAGAGACTTCATTGCTATTAATATGTTGTATTTACGTAGTGATATGTTGTATTTATTAATAGCAATGAAGTCTCCGACCCCGTTATCACATACAATATCAAGTTGCAAGGAGAGACAGTGAGAAAGAAAAGGTGGATGTGTACGCTATACCGTTGGTATACCCTGAAAACACGAAAAATATATGACAAAGCGTTCCTTGAACACTAGATGTAAAGAACACGTACGAAGTGTCAACCAGGAGATCCAGAATACAGCCCTCGCTAGAGAAGACATGCATTGCTCAACCAATGCTGTATGGAATAGTATTAGAAGAATGATCCCTTACACAAATTTTAAAGAGACTGCCATCAGGGAAACAATAGAAATCCTATCCAGCAAACTGGCATGCTGGATAGGATTTCCATTGTTGATATAGTCGCTACTGAACTACTAATGGTTTAGCATGCTTTATTAAAAGATGGAAACACATCACGGCGCACCGTATAATCGCGTGATAAAAATTCATGTAATATACTTGTGATGTCACCCACGTTAATTTCCAAAATCATCTTCGTTCTTTACGTGTTCCAATTCCCTGCATTTTATGTCTACCATTGCCTTGAAAAAGACGCGTCTGTTACTGTCCTGAGGCTCTTACAATAATCTAGCCCCGACGAAGCCTCCTAGTGGAGCGCGTAAGCTCTACAATTATTGAATGTTTTTATTTACACCCTTAAAGGAAATTTTAGCCTCACATGAGTCATGTGTTATGTCATAAACATGGTGTAGTATATTCGGTAACATTATACTCGTAGTTTTCCCATTTGCTAACGTGGTTCCACCTGAAAACTCTGCCCTATGTTTCCAATGATAACAATTTCTGTAGACACTTTATTCGCAATAAATGCATTCCCAAGGATGCAAATTTGCACATCAATAAAAATAACTTTTAACTACAGCATGTCATATTTATTATTTCCTAAAACTTACTCAGTTATATTAAAAATCAATAATTTTTCCATAATAATGTGGGTACCTGCTAATAGATGGCGCAACCTATATATTGATGACGTCAGTGGACAAATAAATGTTAGTATAAATTTACGTCTCCCAGTGGCGAAATTTCGCGATAGGAGAAATTGATAAATTTTACATTCGTTTACAGAAATAGTGGAGAAGTGAAAAAAAAATCTATGTGAGATACATTGATTTTTCCTTTCCTTTCGCCAAAGAAGCTAAAACTGCTTCCTTAAGAGGAAAACAATATAAGAACATTTTGAAATAGGTCAAAAATGTATTTATATTGTAGTCGTGAAAGATAGCGAATGTTGTACTTTGAGCAGGGTTAGAGGAAAATTGCTGTACATGCTTCATTAAGAAAAATCCCAGGATTTAGGAATTCATATGCAATCGCGATTTCATCTGAAAATATTTAACAATGTTTGGTTCCTCAAGACTCTTTGTGGGGAAAAACAGCTTCAGGAAATTATTCTTAGAAGTACTGAAAGCAAAATGTTGTTTTGGACAAACACCAAGTGATTTCTAGTGAAAGTAAAATCAATCTGATAAACTCGTTTGATAAGGATATTAAAGGAATAAATCCTTAAGGTTTCTCCTTTAATTTGTAATCCATAACGGTTAGTTGGAAGCTATGCCATTAAAACTAATGAAGGTCCTGATGAGATAAACCGTACTAAGTAAAAGAAGCACGATGCTTGAATATGCTGCGGGAAAAAGTTAAAGCTTTAAGAACAATTTTGGCCTGAAAGCTAATCATGATTTTTCTAAGAGATATTACAATTATCCACGGTAAGCAGATGGTGAAATGAGCATATAAGTGTTGCCAACATTTGAGATAATTTTAGTCATAATATTTCTGATGACGTGACCTATCAAATGAGATCATAAAGCAACCCTAATAAATAAAACCAGTAGATAATGGGCACATTTTTTCGTTTGGGTGATTCACATCCTTTTCTGGGTGAGGACAATGAACAATGTATGTTAATAGGAAATATAGTGTGATTATGTTTTTCCTTTATTTTCCTATGTATTCTAACTGTCTATTCCCATTTTTAATGTCTCAGGTAATAAAGACGAAGCCATAAAATGTGTAATGATATTTCATTAAGAAGAAATGGCACTTAAGAAAATTGCATATTTGTTTCTAAACACTTACAAAACATTTAACACCAAAATGTTCTTCATTATCACTGGCGCTTATATAAAAACCTATATGACTGCTATAAAAAACAAACACTTGGTTGGAGAGCTTTTGGAAGAAAAAGCACAATTCTCAATAGCAATATACAGTTAGGTCTTAAAAGAAAAGTTTTTAATCTATGCATCCTTCCAGTTCTGACTTGGAATTTAGCTAAAAAGCCATGCAAAAGCTGCAGGCAAGTAAAAGCAGCATGGCAGTGGCGTAACTAGCACAACGTGCGCCCCCCCCGCAAGATTTACTTCAGCACCCATAGGCACAGTAATTTTCCCAGGATTTCGAACACGAGGGAGGAAACATTTTTTGGTTGGGGGGAAGGGAAGCGGCTAAGACCTCAGGGGGAGTGTGTGCAAAATTATTGGTGGTACCTAGAGCTCTGTAGTTTTGACTTTTTAAGTTATGGATTTGACAATACATACAATTGTTTTGTCCAAAACTAAAATAAATCACTTGAAGAAATCACCCTCTTATACATGGCAGATCTGCGGCTGCTGTGATTAAATGTTGGCGCCTGTCGTGCACGTAATCCTAGGTGACTGACTGTTTTCTCACATCCTCCATGGGGATACCCACTGTGGCCTCGCACTTTTCACCAGCTGCAAAGAGAGAGGGCGATTGGAGAGCGATCATTTTACAACCTGAAGTCAAAGATACGAACACTTTCAATCTGTAGGACATTCAGTGTTTTAAAAGTGAAACTAGGCATTTACTTAGGTAAACCTAAATATGTCAAGCAAAATATGAATCTTTAGGTTAATTATTGTAAGCCTTAGAATTTTTTCATAAAACAATAACTGGCAATTGCAAGTACGCCCCTTCGTTACCTGCGTCTACCTGCAGGTGCGGAGACTGCGAGAGGGGGGGGGGGAGGTTTGATGTAACCAGAGAGGAAAAGAAGAGAACTTGTGAATGAGGAAGATGACAAGAGTGGAAAACATCATGACCAAAGTAAAATCCCTGAAATGGTAATGGGCTGGACATACTTTCAGAACAACGAACCATCGATGGACAACCGAAATTTTAGACTGGATACCAAGGGATAGGAAAATACCCAGAAGGGAACCAAATGCGAGATGGGTGGATGAAATTCGAAAGCATGCAGGAGTGATATGGATGAGACTGGCTCAAAACAGACTGTTGTTTGAGAAACGTGGGCAGACATTCATCCATCAGTGGATTAATAATGATTGATAATGATGAAAATTGGTATACGAACACCTTTTTTTTCAGTGGTCTTTAAAATTTAGAAAAAGTGATAAATTCTTTGAAGGCCATAGTTCCGGAATAATTCTTCAGAATCTCACATTCCAAAAAACTCATCAACCATATTTTCCTCCGAAATGATTCCCAAAATTACAAATATTGCATAGTTTTAGACTGGCTGTTTAAACCTGCATAAAGTGCAAAAATTCCGAACTAGCATTATTTTGGATGGTTTGGAAGATACTGAATTTCTCTGAGTTGGTTTCCAAAATTTAAAATTGTCCACCACGAAAAAACCGTTGCCTTTTAAGGAGCAGCCTTGACGATTTACTTTTAATCCTGATGTGCTTATTCCCAAATTTTCTGCCACATGCAGAAGTCTGAAAAATCGGTTATTTAATCTGCAAGAACTTAAAAGTAGTGTATGCATTTTTAGCACGTCTTTTGTAAAAAAAGATCGAACTTATGTTATCGGTTTGTCCGTCCGTCTGTAGACACCATATCTGTGCAACTATTATTCCGATTTGAAAAATTCTTTTTGCATTGGGAAGCTTAAATGTGAGAATGCTGATCCTTCTTTTCGTGTTTTTTTACAATGTACAATTTCGCCGCTAGAGGGCGTAAATTCGAATGTCGAATTCAAAATACATTTTATTCCATATATTTGCTTCTAAACATCCCATTGAAAAAATTCTTTTATCTTTCGATTGAATTTATGTCGAATAGTATTTTAGATATAGTTACTTTCTCAAGTTACGCACAGATTTCCAGCTAGGGGGCGTAAAAGTCAATTACGTTTTCCCCGATATCTATGCTTTTGAAACTCCGATTTGAAAATTTCTTTCTGCACCGGATACAGCTCCTGATGGGAAATTCTTTGCATATAATTTCCAATTTTGGTAAAAATGGTTTGGCAACCAGGGGGCGTAAGTCTTAATTTCCGCTTCTCATGTATTTGCAGCAAAATCTGAGCTTCTAAAATCTCGATTCGTTTGTGGACCGCTATTACTCGCGTCGACAAACCTTTTAGGAATATTTTCATTTTAAAATAATGCATGGTTTCTACGCCAGGCGGCTTAGATATATATCTTTATCAATAGCTAGGAGTGCGATTTGAAAACTCCCTTCTATTTTGGATAGTGTTTCCGATGCGAAATGTTTTTCATATAAATTCAAGATAATCAAGTAAATCATAGACTTTCCACTAGGGGGCGCAAAGGTAAATTGCCTTTTCTGCATTATTTCTGCTTCTAAAACTAAGATTTGAAAAATTCTTCCTGTATCGCATACACCTCCGTTTGGAAAATGCTTTTCATATATTTTCTAATAGTTGGTAAAGAATGGTTTGGCCACCAGGGGACACAATTGATAATTTCTACTTCTGATGCATTTGCAGAAAAATCTGATCTTCTGAAAACTGGACTAAAATTTTTTTCTTGGACTGATACCGCTCACATCGAAAAACCTTTTTAGAATACTTTCTACCTAAAATACTGTATGGTTTTTTCCTCCAGGGGACGTAGATGCATATCTTATATTTGTCCATATCTCTGCTTAGAAGAGTCCGATTTGGAAAATTATTTCTTTGTTGGAGGGCATTTCGGCTACGAAATGTTTCTCATAAAAATTCAAATTTTCCTTAACGCACAAGTCTGCAATCAGAAGGCATAAGCTCACGATTCTGTTTACAGCAATATCTGCGCGATTAAAAACCCGATTGAAAAATTTCTTTCTTCCGTCAGATACTATTGTTTCCCATACTGGTTCCATGGACTTTGAATACAGTTGATAAATTTCATTTGCGTCAGAACGGATTCAAAAGACGTGCTCATTGCATCCGAAAATTCGATGTCATCTTTCGTTTTTACGCTTTCCAACCGTAGCTTGAAGAAGCGTATATGCTCCAGCTTTTTCCGTCCGTCTGTTCGTCCGTCCGTCTGTCTGCCTGTCGGCACGATAACTCACGTAAAAATGGTTCCATTTCGATGAAATTTTCGTATGTGTTAGGGGACCACTTGGGGACGAACCCTATTGAAAATGGGTGAAGTGGGGTCAAAGGTCACGACATAAGAGCGGGATCCATTCAATTGCCCTTATGAGTCATAACTTGCGTTAAATATAGTTGGATTTTAATGAAATTTTAGTATGTGGTAGGAGACCACCTGGGGACGAACCCTGTTGAAAATGGGTGAAGTGGAGTCAAAGGTCAGGATGGGCAAGTGTGATCGATAATGATGGCTGTTATATAATTGATTAAGAAATAAATTTCTTCTGTTACAAACAGTGTTTCTCTTCTTTTCCAAACACGATATTAGAAGTCCGACAGCCCCGTTTTGGCTTTACCCTACAAACTTTGAGAATAACTCCATTTCCCTTTCTCAACTTGCGAAAAGGAGACTCACACCCCTGATTGGAGATCCTACGATATTTTAGCGAACACAACATCGAAAAGATCTACTCTGTTTACCGGAAGTTTGCTCATACACAGACATGGCAGTGTATGTTACAATGAAAACATTCCTTATGCGATCCCACAACCTTAGAGAATGCCGGTTGAAGGCATCATGCATGATACATCTGCACACTGCACTTTGCCAGCACCCCTGAACGGGCAAATCGCCTCTACCGACCTCGCCACGTTTGTGAACTGCGCCTTCGTCATTTGCTTTCTATCTGTCACGAACTTATCACTTGTCAGTGATATAAATCTGGTTTGCCTGTGTCCACCTGTCTGTTGTATACCTGAAGATGGACTGGTTGCCAGTCCGAAAGGTCTTGTGTTTGAGTTAATATAACTTTGTAATATTAAACCTTTTAACTTGATTTTAATTGTCTCTTTAAATTTTATTGTGCATCGACAGCAACGTTTTGGATTATTTGGTGATTAGCACAACTCCAACCGTACTTTACAGGATTAACCTATTTTCTGTGATGGTGGTTACAAGGGGGGCCCACTACATCCATTGCTATTTTGTAGAAGGGCTGGCTTGATAGGACTGCTTTATAAGCAAAGGAGCTTTCTGGAGGCTCAGTAGAATTTTATCAAGCAATAAAAACATTTCCTTGTCTGTTGTGGAAGTAATTGTCAGCTGGAAGATGCTGGTGGGTACAGGTGCTTCCATCAGCCTCTTCTCAGAAAAATGTCTGAATACTTTAGGACGTGAAGAAGGCTCACAGTAAATGTTTTTGTCTTTTATTGGAGGTTGAACGACTAACGTGAGCCACTCAATGGGCTATAAGCAGTAGCCCGTCCCTAATTTAGGGTCACTGGTTCCAGAAAAGGGAGAGAGCTAGTGCCGTAAGACCAACACAACATCCACGCCTCACCGGGATTCGAACCCGGACCCCTTTCGGACGAATGATCAGAAGCCATCGCTTAGACCACTGCGCCCCCGGGGCGACAAATGTTTTTGGAATGCGCTAAACAACAATGTTTGGGTAGCTACTAACACTTTCGTATTTGACCTTTCGCAAAACCAAAAAATAAACTGTATTACTCTTTCTTAACTACGACTTTTCAAAAGATCTTTCTAGCTGGTCATCAAGATCGATATATTTAAAACACAAGACCGTTTCTTTCTACAATCCGCCAGCGCCACCCACTGGAGCGATTTTCATGATTTTTTGAAATGAAAGCTACTGACCCACATATTTGTCATCGCTGATTTTTATTGTCATAAGTAATTTTTTTTATGTTACCATGGCATTTTCTTTGTACAATCCGCTGTAAGCGGAACGATACACGGGTAATCGGGAACTACTTGAAAGTGTTCTGATTTGGTAGTACAGCCAAAATTAATAAAAAAGTAAGAGAAATAGCCTATGTCCACCGGAAAAAAGTGAGCTCTCCAACGGTGAAAGAATTATCAAAATCGTTTCAGTAGTTTTCGAGATTAGTAAAAAAAATCGTATATTATTGTCAACTACTTTCTTTCACATTGGGTGCGATCAGGTTGCATGTAAACAAAGCGGAACGATACACAGGAAATAGGAAACAACTTGAAAGGGATCTGTTTCGGTAATACAGCCCAAAATAATACAACATAAATGAAATAACCTATGTCCACCGGAAAGAAATAAGCTTCCCAACGGTGAAAGAATTATCCAAATCGGTTCAATAATTTTCGAGATTAATCCGACTCTCTTCAGTAGTTTTCAAGATTAGTAAAACAAATTCCGCATGTTATCGTGAACTACTTTCTTTCACGTTTGGTGTGATCAGGTTGTATGTAGACAAAGCGGAACGATACACGGGAAATCGGGAACTACTTCAAAGCGATCTGAGTCGGTAGTACAGGCAAAAATAATAAAAAAATAATAAAAAAGTATTCGAAACAGCTTAGGTCCACCGGAAAGAAATAAGCTGCCCAACGGTTAAATAATTATTGAAATTGGTTCAGTAGTTTTCGAGATTACCTCAAACACACAAACAAAGTTTCTTTCTTTATATACTGTATTAGTATAGATTATATGATGATACCAAAAAAATGTTAAAACCAAACTGGCAAAATAAAAAACATTTGTAACCCCATTGTATAGCTATCTAGACACGATATCATTTCGGGTCACTGAAAGAATGCCTCAATACTCCAATGCAAGCCCGTCAACGACGGGTAAGCACATGTTTATACAATAACGAGGAAAGTCATCGTTAAATTCGTATACCAGTAGTTGGAAAAATTAAAAATTAATGGGAATATTACGAAAATTTTGCTGTTGGTGACCCGTCTTATAGACTGTCCATTAATAATTCAACCGTTTATTATAGTTATACATTTTATTACGATTCGTGTTATGTGACAAGAAAAAATCCAGTCACAGCTTTTTCAACCGGGCGTGGCACGTGCTACGGAGTACTTTTGATTTAAGACATTTTAAATATTGTCATTATCTTATACACACAAAACGCACTTAAGTGTTTAACATTTTCACTATATTGATAAATCTTTCTTAACTGATACAAAAATATTTTCAGTACCTGTAATTCTGTTTCCATTAACTAGGAGAGTTTTTACAAGGTACATAGTTTTCTCTCTGTAAGTTTACTTTTACTTAACTCTGATTTTATGTACTATTGTTTCATCATTCAGTTATTCTGAAAAATGATCAAAACACATAAGACTGCTGCTATAAAGGAAATTAATCTGACTTATTCCGGTACAAATACACTGACATCAATCTGCGTAACTTTTAATTTTACACATCTTTTAAAAATGGGTAGTTATTCTTTATTTTTCTTCTAGGTAGATTTAAGGATTATTTAGAATTCAAATAGTTATTTACTTGTGACGCATGGTTATAAACGGAGTCTCATTCTGGGAATAATGTGCGAGTTTTATCGTCAAATGCGTTTGAGACAAACGTAGGTCTCCTTGTCGACTGCCTTTTCTTTTCGTGGGAGTGCAGAAACTAAGGTATTAAAACATACCCACGGTATAAATATTCAACACGAAATGGCAGAACAGTGAACCAATTAAAAACAAACACCAGAAAGCAATTTTCTCTCTTAAGCTAATCTTTCCCACACGACGAAAATGCTGATTAGGAGCTTTATTTCATTTTGCATATCTTTTTTCTTGCGTCACTATTACGATTGTGTTACATGCATTTCTTTATTAATTTTTCTTTTTTTAGAGTCGAATTTTTACTGTTGTTTCTGTGTTTATTTCTCTACCATTTCATTCCATGTCCTCTGTTTTTGCTCATTTCACGAGCTGTTCCCACGTTTCTGACGCAGGTAGAAGATGTTCACGTTTAGGTTATGCTGTTATGCATTTTTATTGAAGGTTTTACTGTGCTTTGATGTGTAGATCAGTGTTCCGCTACTTGACTCGTCTCCTCTGGATTTGTAGAACAAATACTTCGCTACCGAGTAATACATTAAACCTTCATGCAGAATATTTATCATACCGGTTTGCTTCTTTATATTCATTTATTTTGAAGATTAACTACAATAGACTATACATACACAGCGCATATTCCACTTTTTTACTATTTAACTTCATTTGCAGCATTACACTCACAGGGTTTCATTATTTGTGCTACTTTAGGTATATTTCAAAATGATTCTCTTAATAGATACGCTGTCCCATAGGTCTCATTGTGCACACGTGCGCCAAAAAATAATGACATAACTTCTGTGCATTGGAAGAATACACACCTTTTTGATTCCGGTAGTAGGAATCAGGGCAGTAGCTACCAGGAGGGAAGCGTGGGTGGTTGCCCTCCCAGGATGGTCTTACCAGGGGCGTAAATTCATGCTCTAGGGAATGCAAAAAATAGGAGCTGTAATTAAAAAAATCGGGGTAGGTAGTGTCGGGGTCACTTGAGGTTTTTGGCGGAAAACGTCTTATCCAGGCTGTGTTGTCGGGAAGGGGTGTTTGTAGGGTTGGTAAGAAAGAAACGAGGGCCACGAACTTGCATGTCTTTTATTTTATTTATTTCTTACAATGCTGACTAATTTGTTAAATTTTGTTCAAGACAGGACAATGGTACGAGTAGTACGATATGTAAGACTTACATGCTACACTTATATCTCTAGAGAACATTAAGTCTATCGTGGTATTCTTAAAAGTTCTGAAGTCAGTTGGATCCGTGCCCAACACCAATCTGAACTTGTTGTTCAGAAACTGTTTCAGAAGATCGTTCGACCCCTAGATGTTAAAGTCCCCGGTGAGCACAAGCGGTATGTTGCGATCGCAGGGCCAGTCGCTAACTATTATTCTGACATGCTCTGTGTAGCAAACCATTAGTAGAAAGAGAAACATCTCGATGTAGTTGAGTGGTGTCTGGGGATGAATATAGACTGACACTAGAACGACTTTGAATTGTTTGGGTATCTCAACTTCCACTAGTACGCCTTCGCCGACATGAATATTCTGTAGACAATTCAATCCAGAATACTTGGGTATTGGCCGTCGGGGAATGGGTCTAGCGACATGAGCCCTGCACGTTTACAAATTCTTGAAGACTGCCGTGCCACAGTAGAGTCCTCTACGCTTCTTCTTGCCAGTGCTTAGACTCGTATTGGGCTGTTGGTCGTCGTCATCGCAGTGTATGTCGCACTCTTTGGACTCAATATGCTTGAAGCCGGGTATGTCGACGGTTTTGTCTTTATCTATTCAAATCTCCATAAGTTTAAAGCAGTCGGAGTGTGATACATGAAGCCGTTACTCTTACTAAACGTTGGCACTTTTCCTTGCTTTACTGATGTCCAGCAGTTTGAGCACAACATAAACTGTTGAACGTCTTCGTCTGTGAATTCCTGTTGTAAGAATTGCAACATATCTGCATTGAGCCGTTTTAAATCATTTTGGAAGCATATGCGATCGCAAACTCCACAAATAAAACCCAACTTGTTACCATAGAACGACTTTTCAAAGTGCTTCGTCGTCAGACGCCAATGGGTTGTAAACGCTAAATCTCCATTATCAAACGTCTCATCTGCTTGTATTTCGTCGCATTTCATCGGTTCTATCTCACTGTCAACATTCATTGCCTGTGAACTGGCGTTAGGCGTTGCGGCGTCTGTGAGACTGCTACTCGCCTCAACTTGTTGACGTTACCTCATCCTCGGCATTCGTTCTGCTGCTGTCATAGGGGCCTTTTTGGATTCCTCATTTATTCTTCTTTCACTTTGTAAGCGTTTACGAGAGGCATTTGCCTTCTTGTTTTGAAATTTTAACGAAAATTTGTCCAAGTTCAACATTTTGTAACTGTATATTTTTTCAACTTCTTTCACTATTGTCACTATGAGTATTTTATTTTATAGTATTCGTCGAGCTCTGTTAAACGACACCTCACACAACGTCCTACGCGTAAGCGTTCCCGAGCTATACTAATTTTGCCGCGCGGCGAGCCGGTAATTTTCCACTCCAACTTGGCAACCATCTTATGGCGGCGTGTGACGTCACGCGCTCAAGACTAATGTTGCGTTACATTCTTTCATCGTTGTTCTTTTAAATCGTGTATAGCTTATTTCTATATGCGTTATAGTTCTAAAGTTATTAAGATTTGTCTGGTATACACAAAATCGTAACATCGACTTTCGCATAGTTTTCCTCCATACCGGAACCGCGGGGTAAGACGCTTCCCGTCAAAAAAAAAAAAAAAAAAAAAAAAAGGAAGTTACACCCTTCAGTATTTCCCTTTTAAAGACTTTAATTAGTCTCATAGTCTTCCATGCAGCTAACCAGGGTACAGAGTAACATACACTATGAGATGTTAACATCATACGTATATGAATGAAGGGAATTTTCCAAAACAAACGGTAAGCAGCTCCCGGTGGTGCGCTGGTCTAAGCGATAGCTTCTGATCATTCGTCCGAGATGGGTCCGGGGTCAAATCCCGGGAAGGCAGGGATGTTGTACACAGTTGCCCAATGAGTTGTTCATGGTGGTTGTTAAACTTCCAAAAGAAAAACAAAACGGCGAGTGGAGGTATTGAAAACAATATGCTGATATGCCAAACCTCCATCAACTTTTCGAATATGTTGTTGGGATGAAGAGCTAACTAATAATTTGTGGTCTGTCGCAGAAAGTTCAATTAGCGTTTAACCTTGAATGGAATTGTTACAGGGCTTGATGCTGAGTTATATTACAGTGCCCTGTGTGAAGGGTTCGTTTGATGTTTTACTTCTAGAGAGTTTTGTTTCTGGATCTTAACCCGTATTTTACTCGACTTGAGCAGATAAATAAAATATAAATAAAATCGACTTAAGTTAAGCTTTGCTCTTGCAGTGAGGAAGATGTTTATTCAAAAGTCATTTGGAATGTCTCCAAGCATTGTCCATCATTTTCATTCTTTTATTATCTTATTAACACGTCGAATCTCCTTCTCTCGCCTGGTCAGTATTCCCTCTCTCTAATCATCAGCCTCATTGCTTTCTGCTTATCCACGTTCACATTGACCAGCAAGCTATTCGCACCTCGCTGTTCTCACTTCT
Organism: Macrothele yani; assembly: GCA_039090855.1. Taxonomy (NCBI): domain Eukaryota; kingdom Metazoa; phylum Arthropoda; class Arachnida; order Araneae; family Macrothelidae; genus Macrothele; species Macrothele yani. The sequence goes on from CM077029.1 coordinate 18,265,403, forward strand.
TACTACCGAACTTCCTGCAACCGAGTGACACTTCCTCTTGCTGACCCCTCCCCAAAAAAAGAGTCCTCTGCAGAAGAGTGAAACCCACGCTCTCCAAGAAACCGCGGACACTCCTTTAAAATGCCTTCTCTTATTGCTTGATCCCTCTAAGAACGTCCTCTGACGAAAAGTGTCCACGTAACAACACCTTTCCCTTGTCTGGGACGGCTGAAAAGCAATAATGTCCTGTTTCTCTTTTCTCTGTAAAGGCGCAAACTTCCTTAATTGACTTCGCTGTCCTCTCTCGCACATCCACGAAACCATAAATCTAACACCCCCTCAAAGAGATGCGTGAGAAAATAGTACTTTAACCGTCGCCTTGCTCATCAAAATGACGGGAACTGGAGGTAAATGATTACAATTCACTATCCTTAAAATGGCTACTGAACTTCACTTCTGATAAATATGGATGCCCAGGTTACAGAATTCGTTCAAGACCTAACCCTAAAGCTTCCCCCTAAAGCTTCCCCTTAAAGCTTTAAGGGGAAGCTTTAACCCTAAAGCTTCCCCTTAAAGCTTCTAACCCGATACACATTCGTTCTGTGCTGGTTTGTTTTTCGTTCTGCATTTCTGTGGAGCGTTATGTTGTGGGTGCTCACATAACGTTTACGCTTTCCTTGGTGTTTACAGCCTGTGATTCTTGGGTAATTACCTAGGTTTGACATTTTTAACAGAGCCCGAATTTTGAATGATTCTAATACATTTCTATAACGGCGGTGCGTGAGAAAGAAAAAGCAGGTATTATTTGAGTGGAACTCGAAGGGGCGCAATTTCAATTACCGCCCTGCCAGTTAAGAAAAGCTTGCTACGGTCTTGGTAAGAATTTCATGCTACGCAGTGATATAGAAATGGAGCCCCTGTGGCAAATTCTGTCTGAAGAGTAGAGAAGTAGAGAAGAAGAACGGAATATTTTTCACTTCAAGCTTTGTCGTTTCTTGTCACACGTCGTATTAGAAACGCAAAGTTTTATCCTCATTTTCAAGCATTGTAGTCTGCACAAACAATAGGCCGTTTCAACACAAGCACATCTTTTTATTTGCGTTGTCACAATCTAAAGGAAAAATTTCTTTTCCCCAAATTCTGTGTTATACACTGGCAGAAAGTGAAAAAAGAACACCAAGAAGGAGACGTCTGATACCAAAGAAATTTATACAGCATAATAACGGAATACAGAGGATAACGTGATTAAAACATTAGGGCAAAATACAGCTGTATTTGCTGGTAAACTGAAAAATAACATTTCCATGTAACATGGTTAGTACGGGTTGAACCGCCATGAACTGCGTCACACTGTGCAATTCTGGCATGGAGTCTGTCGTACAGATGTTGGATGTAAGTTTGGGGTATTGAGTTCCAAGCATCCTACAACCTGGACGCGTAAATCGGGGATGGTCGTGGCTGGCCGTGGAGACCGGATAAGTCGTTGTCCCATAAAATCCCTTACGTCCTCAATGGGGGACAAATCCGGTGAACGTGCAGGCCATGGAAGTTGCCTCACACCCTGAAGTGCATGTTGCTTTGCACGTGCCGTGTGTGGGCGTGCGTTATCTTGCTGGAAAACACCACGATGGACCGACCTTACAAATGGCACAACAACGGGCTGAATGATGGTGTTGATGTAGGAGGTGCTGTTTAACGTACCCGGTACAAACACTACTTGTGTACGGGAGTGATAGCTGATCGCTCCCCACACCAGGAGACCAGGTGTAAGCCCTGTGTGTCGCTGGAGGATGCAAGAAGGGTGGAGACGCTCTCCTGTGCGTCTGCGAACACGCATACGGCCACCGGAGGCTCACAAGCAAAATCTGCTTTCATCGCTGAATACGACAAATCGCCATTGCGTTCTCCAGTGCAGACGTTGGCGACACCACTGCAGCCGTTCCTGACGGTGGGCTGGAGTCAGAAGTACACATGCCAGAGGCACTCGTGCACGTAGTCCTGCATCCAGTAGACGGTTGCGGATTGTTCACACAGTCACCTCAGTGCAACGGCAGCTCGGATTTGCGTCGCAGGGGATGTTCTGCTTGACAACGCCGCTCTTCTTATGCGTCGATCGGTCCGCTCACCAGTCCGTCTGTGACTCCCGGTTCCACTTCTTCTCGTGTGGGAAGGTTCCTCGGACCATCTACGCCACCATCGTAACACCACCGATACTTCCCGTCCAATTCGCTCTGAAATACGACGATGCGACCACCCGGCCTCGCGGAGTCCGACTAGACGACCTCGCTCAAAGTCCGATAACTGCTGAAATCGTACACGCCTTCCATGTCCAGACATTGCAGCTTCTTCAGGGTTTTCGCACGTGTCCGCACGCCTACGACTGATTACATTCACTTCGCAGTACTTCTTAAATACCACCGACGATAATTTGCATAATATGCCGTGCTGTGGCGTAAGCGCTCACCGGTTGGTCCCGAAATTACCATCACACCTACGTCAACTCAACCCAATTATCATATGTAAATTTCATGATCGTCCGCCAATTCCTTCTTTGTGTTCTTTTTTCACTTTCCGCCAGTGTATTTCGAAGCATATGCTGCATTATTAGGTACAACTTTGCTGATACTACAAGAAGTCTTATCGGAAAATCTCGGAAACTTGCATGGATTTGTGCATCATCAACGAAAGAGAGCCCAATCGAGGAATCGTTGGTAACACTTTCTCTTCTATTACGAAAGCACCTGAGTTAACAAAACAAGTTAGTAAAATCATGAAACGCATTGATTATGATACGCTTTCCAACCAGAAATACCAGAAATCATTACTGAAGTTATTACTCAAATTATGAGGATAATGGCTGTGGAATAAATCTCGCTCCTGTGTCCGGACCTTTGACACCCACTTCGATGATATTCAACAGAACCGGTTCCGTGCACCTACGGAGCAATATGACAAAGTTTTGTCGCAATAGAAGCATTTTTAGTTAAGTTATGAGGATAATAGCTGTGCAATAAATTTCGCTCCTGTGCCTGACCTTTGACCCCCACTTCGATGATATTAAAGAGAACTGATTCAGTATACCTCCGTAACAACATGCTAAGGTTTTGTTGTCGAAATAGAAGCATTTTTGGTCAAGTTATGGGGATAATGACTGTGGTATAAATCTCGTTCCTATGCCCTGACCTTTGACCTATTTTGAGGATACTAAAAAGAACCGGTTCAGTACATCTCCGGAAACATATGATGAAGTTCTGTGGCAAGCGAAGCATTTTTACGTAAGCTATGACGCATAAGGGCAATGTAATGGATCCCCTCCTATGCCCTGACATTTGACCACATTTCACCCATTTTCAACAGGGTTCCTCCCCAGGTTGTCCCCTGCCACACACTAAAATTTCATCGAAATCGAACCATTTGTACGCAAGTTATCGTGCCGACGGACGGACGGTCAGACAGACAGACGGATAAAGCTGGAGTATAAACGATTTTTCAACGTACGGTTGGAAAGCGTGAAAAAACCAGTGCATGTGATAAAGCTTCACCACAGGTGTAGGCAATTGACGATATCTGGGAGCCGCACGTAAGAAACTTGAGTCTTCTGTGGTCATACACTGCTCGACATAGAAATTGCCCCACCCAGAAGGAGGTGTGCTACAAACATGAAAATCACAAGGCGGGTGTACCCCTTCGAGATATGCAAATGATGTTAAACTGGAGCCGAAGACGTCACACAGTTGTGAGATGGAGGTGCCAGAAGGAGCAAGAATGGTAAGGTGTGGTCTCTGGTGGAAGTATCGCGGACGTTTCAGATTTGTTGTTTGTGCTGAGAAACTGCTCAGCGAGGGCCGAAAGTACTGGGTACACGCAGTGGGCAGGTTTATTGACATCTGGATGTGTTTCGGAGAGGAAGAACTGGAGGCCCGCATGAAACGTGTTGGTCTACATGTCGTATCGCTAAGCATGTGCAACGGGATGCATAAGCTGTTGGACACTGTTGGCACCAGTGGCTACCAGAAGGTTCGTACGTGCGTTGGAGTGGCAGTGGTCAGTCCCACAGACGTCATCACGGCTAAACCGGCGGATTGTTCGACACCAGAAAGCACTGCAGCCGACATTCCACGTCCTGCGCAGTAGGCAACCGTTACGTCGAATGCAACTGACGGCCAGCCATCACAGCGCTCGTCTGGCTTGGTGCCGAAGTCATGCGAACTGGGGTCACGAATGGACCATTGTAGTCGTCAGTGATTAATCCCGTTTCTGTCTGAGTGACGACTGACGGATCTGTGTTTGACAACACCCTGGTGAGCGGACGGATTCCGGTTTCGTTGGTGACTGCCACACCGCCCGTCAGGCTGGCATCGTGGTGTGGGGTGCTATTGCGCATGAAAACATATGTGAATGAGGTTCTGCAGACTATTTTTATACCGTTCCTGAATGGCCTACAGCACCCCATTTTCCAGCAAGATAACGACCGTTTACACACCATTCGGGTCTCCAGACAATGTTTGAAACATGTTCACACACTGCCATGGCCAGCAGTATCGCCCGATTCATTTCCGATCGAAAACCTGTATGATCACATTGGACGTCGCCTACAATCAAATCGGCCTGCGCACGATCTTGATGAATTATGGGAGCAAGCCAACCGTGCTTGGTATTCCATTCCTCAGGCCGATATCAGTCGAATTTATGACTCATTGTCACGCTGTATTGCCGTTTGCGGTGACGCAACCACTTACTGAGGCGTACTAATTGTACTGCATTATCTCATCTGATAAACACTGTACGTGGCTGAAAACGACATCAAGGTAAACCCTTATATTTCCTATTTGCAAGCTCAATTTCAATCATCTATCCTCACTCCTTCTGGGTGGGGCAATTTCAGTGTCGAGTAGTGTACTTGAAGAATTTCCTGATGAACTACCTTGGTTTTACGTTGTCAGATCGTTGTCAGTGAGTACTGTATTCAGCAAATGATTTTACTTGCAGTCCATCAAACAACTTACAGAAATGGGTATTTTTTTCGACGAACTGGAAGACGTTATTAATTAAAAGGGTGTTTACATGGCCACCCGGGTACATTTCTTCATCGGGCTCCCGCCAAACTCTCTGCCTATCTATCTACGGTACAGAACAAGGAGTACCGCGACTCGTCGGATCACATGACGTGTTCCCAGTATTCCAGTGTCCAATCACGGTGCTTTTAACCCCACAGCAGACGAAATTTCTGGTTCTTCTCAGAAATCAGTGTTTTCTGTATAAGCATGCGGCTTCCAATACAAATCCTCTTCATTCCTGTCCAGATTTCACTGAGATATAGGTCGGGTGTAGCCTTCTCTGAATGCTTCGGTTAAATGTTGTACGTAGGAAGTGCTGTTTCTTCGTACAGGCTTTCTCAGATGACGGAGATCTCGTTCCTGATAGATTGTTGCAGCCCCACAGTAAGTCCTCTTAGACAAGTTATTTTCCCACTAATTGAAAACCCGGGTACCAAGATACCAGTCAGTTCCGCTGTTTTCAAAATCGTTACTCCAGCCAGGTGGGCACCCACAGGAAGCACTTTATCGAATTCCGAAAGATTCTTTGTTTCTTCCATTGCGATCAACACTACCGACGATTATTGACGAGCGGCAATCTTAAATAGTTGCCAAGATCACGTGGTAACGCAAATGATCACATGTTATGCATGTACGTGGCGTAATTGACGTTTACGTACACATGCATACATTTTTCAAATTCAGTGGCCAGTGCGTGTAGGACGCTGCTATATTACCTCAATTTTCGTGCAAAATTTTGAACATCTGGGTGTCAGTTTTCCTGAGTTTCATATAGGCTCCGTGCGTCTCTATCTCCCTGCGGTACCTGACTACGACCAACTAAAAGAAAACGGACTATATTGCTTCATAAAAATGGAACCCGCACAATAAATCTGTGTCAGTACCAGTCTGTGAAAGCACAAATTTTTCCATGACGGAGATCGAAACCACGCCCCCTCACTCCGGAGTATTCCCAACTAAGCTACACGGCTAATAAAACACGGCAATGGCGGTAAAATGGTGGTGTGTCGAAGACCCAGCCCCTAACATACATGCTATGAAAGATAACTAAAACCAAATTTTCTAGAAAAGGATTTGATGTATATATACACTGAAGTGCCACAAAAACTGGTACACACGAGCTTATGCAAAATACATCGCAACGTCACCTATGCGCGTACTCGGTTGCGTCCGCCAGAGCGTATATAAAGTGATAGACATCCTTGCCAACTGTCAGAGCTGTTTTCGGCATGAGAATGACAAGTGATAATGATTTAAGCGATTTTCAACGCCTCGTCATAGTTGGCGCTCGTGAGATAGGCCATAGGATTTCGGAGGTCGAAACAAAGTTCGAATTTTCTCGGACGACCATTCAAAGGTGTACCGTGACTACAAGAATTCCGGCAAAACCTTCAACCTATGATACCAGTGTAGCCGTAAAAAGACACTGGGTGAACGTAACCATCCTTGGCTGTCAAGAAACGTTTCACGCGACACTCTCGCAGGCTTCATCGGAATTCAATGCCGGAGCCTCTACAAGCATCAGCGTCCGGTCTGTGCAACGTACTCTGAACGATATGGGCTTTGGGAGCCCATGCCCAACTCGAGTCCCCTTGATGGGTGCACGACACACAGCTATGCGCCTCGCTTGGGCACAGCAGCACCGCCACTGGACACTTGATGACTGGAAACAAGTAGCCTGGTCTGACGAGTCGCGTTTCCAACAGTATCAGGCAGATGGAATGATTCGTGTGTGGCGCAAACCCCATGAAGCCATGGATCCCGCCTGTCAACAAGGAACTGTACCGGCTGGGCGGAGGGGGGGTCCGTTATTGTATGAGGTGTGTTTAGATGGACTTCACTGGGACCCCTGGTACGTCTACAAACGTCTGTGACCAACCAACGCAATGTGCGCATCCTTTCTGACGAGGTACACCCGTTCATGTACTGCATTCATGCTGATGGGTTGGGCCTGTTCCAACAGGACAATGCACCTCCACACAAGTGTCAGGACGCCACATTATGGTTAGAGGAGCATTCATCTGAGTTTGGGGTGTGGCCATTCCCACCCAAGTCCCCAGATCTGAACGTAATAGAACACATTTGGGATGCCATGCAGCGCGCTATCGAACACAGGAATCCGATACCTCGGATTGCACCCGAATTGTGGAACGTTCTGCAGGAAGTATGTTGTGCTTTGCCTACAGCAAATTTCCCGAAGCTATTGGAGGTCATGCCCCGTCGTATTTCTGCAGTCCTGCGCTCCCGTGGGGGACCTACCAAGTATTTGACTGGTGTACCTGTTTTTCTGGCACTTCAGTGTATATACACTGGTGTGCAAAAATTATGGACGAAGAGGAGAAATTAGCATAACAGCGGAACGAGCAGGCAGAACTGACCGAGAGACCACTCAGGAGATAGGCTAGGGTCCGGTAGATATATGCAGCATGACGTAAGGGGGTGGGGGGAGGAGTGTCGGAAGGGAATAAAGCCCACAGGCGGTGTACGCTCAGCAATTCGGTGAAAGCTATTGCACGGTGTACATTGGTTTGAACGACGTCGAGTTTCTACCACCGTGTGATATAGCCAACAGAGACGACATCTGGATGACCTTACCCGAGGTCGCATCATTGGGAAGTTGGAAGAAGTTCGAAGTGTGAGTAGTGTGGCCGAGGAGTTTGGGATCGCTCACAGCATCGTTTCACGAGCTTGGAGAGCATTTCAAACGACAGGAACAGCTGTTCGAGAGTTTAGCAGTGGTCGTCCACGAGCAACCACGGCGGCTGAAGACCGATATATTGTCCTACAGGCGAGAAGAGACAGACGGCAGCAGCGGGAGAAATCGCAAGGCACATGCAACAGACAACTGGACGTCCGTTATCGCGTTTTACCGTGGCCAGGAGACTGCACAAAGGTGGTCTATTGGCACGACGACCAGTACTGTCTGTACCATTAATTCTTACTCATAAGAGACGGAGGTTTCTGTGGTGCCAGGAACACAAGAACTGGACACATCAGCAATGGGGTCGAGTTCTCTTTACGGATGAAAGCCGATTTAGTCTGACGAGAGATTCTAGACGTATAGCCATCTGGAGAGAGTAGAGAACACGCAATCACACCTCCAACATCATCGAAAGGGACCGGTTTGGAGGTGGCGGAGTTCTCGTTTGGTGCGGTATCATGCTTGGTAGCCGTACTAACCTCCACATCTTCCAAGGAGGTTCAGTCAGTGGTGTCCACTATTGTACCGAGGTTCTCCTGCCTCACGTGCGCCTGTTTAGAGGTGTGTGGGTCCTGAGTTCCTCTTCGTGGACGACAAAGCTACACATCATCGTACAGTGGCTGTCGCAGAGTTGTTGGAGAGTGAAGTCCTCGGACCTAATACGTACAATCGAATGCGTGTGGGACCTTCTCGGGAGACGCTTGGCAGCACGTCACCAACCGCCAGCAACGATTCCGCGGCTGCGATTGGCACTACAAGAGGAATGAGCCGCGATGCCTCAACAGCTTCTTGAGAACCTCGTCCTCAGCATAGACAGACGTTATTAATCCTGCAACGCTGTCAGGGGTGATCATATCCACTACTTAAGACTGGATTTTTCTTGGCTGCCGCCTGTCACATGAACGTTTCTGTCTTCTGTCCAGTTGTGCTCGAAGCTACCTTTCAATAAGGTGCCTTTGTATCCTTCGGATTCCTTGTTTGGACGGTTTAGCTCACTTGTCCCATATTCTTACATCTTGGGGAACTTATGGTATGATTTGAGTCGACGTGGAGCACTTCTGTACGACGTTACATCGAAAAACCGTTTCGTCCTTAATTGTTGGACGCCAGTGTATATACTTATGTATATTTTATATCTATATGTACACTGTATTGGCAAAAGTCACCGGATACCTAGAAGAGAGAGAAACAGAACATAGTGTTTATTGACATACATTAGTACGGTGCCGGTCCATCTTTGGCCTTAATGCATGCATTGGCCCTTAGAGACATGCTTTCGACAAGGTTTTGGAACACAGCGATAGGTATGCTCTTTTATTCAGTACATAATGCTGCCGCTAACTGTTGCTTAGTAGTAGGCCTTAGTTCGAAACTTCTTATGCGGCGCTCTAATTCATTCCTAGGTGCTTTATGGGATTAAGATCAGGGCTCTGGGCTGGCCAGTCCACACACGATACGGAATTATCGTGAAACCACGCCGTAATAGTCCTTGCTTTATGGCTCGGTGCATTATCCTGCTGGTACCAACAAGACTCGGTTGCATAGTATTGCCACAGAGTTGATAGGGCATAAGTTTCCAGTATATATCGAGGTAGACGTGCTAGTTAACAAACATCGCCGACCACTGACGGAGTCTAGGCCTTCGGTAGTTGAAACGCGTATGGAGCGGCTGGAGGAGTGTGTGTGTGAACAACATGTGCATATTTGGCGGTCTTTTTTGGAGGATTCGACACTGCTGTTTTGATGGTTCAATTTTTAATATGGTTTTATTCAAGTTTCATTCTGATGGAGTTCAACTTGTATTCCGAATATTATTAGAATTTTAAAGTATTTTTTATTTCTTTGTTGGTTTCATACCGTGTCATCGAATATAGGATATAGATTCGCCCAGTCTACATCAATATAATGGAATTGGCAATATTTGCGGCGTGAACGGCGAACTTTCTGGCGAAGTCCAAGAAAAAAACGAAGGTGAGAATTATTGAACGTTTCAGTTTTTATTATTGCTATATAAAGTTTTCTAGGGAGAACCCCATGCACACGACCTCGCAAGGTCACAGACGTAAATTCTAACGTGTGAAAGAGAGAATTTCAGAAGAAAACAATATGCTCTTCAGACTTTGCTCTTAACTTTTTACCACGTAGTTCTGCAATGGGCTTAACAGCTTACACAATATCAAAACATTTTCCACGATAACCAATGGGCCGGGATCATACCACGAAAAACACCCCCACACGAGTACACTGCCAGCTCCAAACTTGACTGTGGGAACAGTACACTGTGGTAAATAGTGTTCTCCAGACTGCTGCTATACACACACACGGCCATCAGACTGATGGATCGTGCATCTGGATTCATCAGTCCCTAGGACACGTTTCCACTGATCTACGATCCACGATAAATGTTCTTTACACCATGCTAAACGACGAGTAGCATTCGGAATGGAGATGAAAGGCTTATGAGCAGCCGCACGACCACGGTGACCCATTGAATGAAGTTCTCTGCGAATGGTACGTGTACATACAGAGGTTCAAGCATTTACACTCACATGTACACTGAGGTCTTAGGCAATACTCCGTCGATTAGCTGTAACGACTCTCCTGAGGCTTTGACGTCCTCTATCACTGATTTTCTTTGATTTGCCGTACGTTTTGCTGCTTCAGGCACGCCATGTGTCTTCCACTTATTCAGTACATCCAAAACAGTTGACTTGGGTATGTTTAAAAGCCTCTCGGTTTCTGTTATGGACAACCCACTAATATAACACCCAAGAATCTTTCCTTTCTCAAAGTCAGTTCGCTCCCGTCGCGACATTTTCACTCAACCTCATGGTGTGATATGATCTCGGTTCAGCTGCAGGCTTGTTTTTATACCGTTTGCAGCTAGCTGTACCTCTCATCTTAAGAACGCAGCGGATCCGTTCATTTGCTTTTGAAGGGCTGTTCGGTGACTTTTGATGATATAGTGTATTATTCGACGATAGTTCAACAAAAGCATATCAAAACATCAAGCACTGCGGAGGGGAGAGAGGTAGACATTGGAAAAAGTTTCGGAGAAAAAATGTGTATTTTAAGAAAAAAACAGAGAGGAAGAATGGTTAAACGTTTTTATTTTATATCATCCCTCTTGAGCACAAACGCACACTTTGCTGATCATTTCTTTATCTAGCGATAGTTAATGAGTGGCTAATTGCACCACGCACAACACCGAGCCAAAGTTCACTCCTCTAAAAATCCAAAGGAAATAATTTTAATAGAATAATTACTTTCCCCAAAAAATGTTGCTGAGTCCAGAATAAAAACAACATATCTGTTTGCGAAGGAGCAACCTTCATATAGACCACATTTAAGGGCCACAAATCAAGGCCCTGACTCGTGGGAACGGTGTCTAGGAGAAATCAAAAAAAAAATCGCTTTATTCTAATTTATCATAAGAAAACATAAGAGGGAGACGTACAGTATTGGGCATCTCACTGGGAAATAATACAAAACTGTTAAAAACATGATGGTATATACACTGCAATGACAATGGGGATGAATAACAAAATGCTGCAAGCAAAGCTTATTGAATAAAAAAATTGCAGAAGTGACAAAGAGAAACACATCGTGTCACATGACATTGGCTGGGCATGATTTACAGGATAACACAGGCGAAACAATAGTACACAATTAGAAAAAGAACAGCACAAACACCGCCGTGAAGGTAAAACATTACATACATGAGATAAAAACACAGCGTGCACAATTGTGCAAGTTATTTAACGAGGGCACCAAAGCAACATAATACAGGCGGGGTGAAAGTAAGTAATGTACACGAGTAAGCATGAAAATACACTGAGATGGCATTAGCATTCACAATTCAACGGTAGTGTGGATTGCACGAGTCGTAGAGTGGAGGAGGGCCACCAGGGTGCCACGGAACTCAGCAAAGGAGGTGTAGAATGTCCTAGGGTTCTGATAGGTGTAGCAGTCCAGAATCAATCGCAAACCATGGAGCGGCCGGCGCCCAGGTAGCATAGAAGGTGGCTTCTCGACGACTGGAAGAAGCCGACTGGTACTCCAGGCGGAGTCGAGAAAGCAATCGATCTTGAAAATGGCACAAAAGTGCTGCGCTGGCCTGGTGTAAAGAGACCGGCGAGGAAATGCTGCGGAGTTGTTGAAGGTATACGTAAATAACGTGTTTAACCAGCACGAAAAGATAGGCACATACTGAAGGAAGAGTTGTAGGTGGATGAGCCCGCAGAAGAAGATGTCTGTAGGCAGTGAACGGAAGATCTTGAGAACAAGAGCGACTGGCAATCCGGAAAGCCTGGTGGAGGAGAGGCATCAGGATGGGACAGTAAAGGTAGACGTGAGAAACGTCTGCCTCCTGTGCGCAGAAGGAGCAGAGAGGGGAGGAGAGAAGAGACATGCGAAAGAGAAAATACGGAACAGGGAGGCGATTATGCAAAAAGAGCCAGTGGGTATTAATTTCAAGAGGGGCAGATAAGGGTGAGCGGGCAGCGGCCCAGACAAGAGGAAGAGAAGCAGGGGGAACCTCCAGAATAGAAAACGGTGAAGGGGTGGCAAGGTGCACTAGAAAACGATAAAGAGATTTAGAGGAGAGAGAGGAGAGAGGAAGAACCGAGTTTGTGAGTCGGAGGAAAAACGGCAGCGGAAGAGGGGCAGAAAAGACAGAGACGAGACCGGTGGGGGAGACAAGATCAGGGAAAAGCGAAAGAAGTGCAGTTAGCAGAGAGTCATAGACCAAATGGGCGGATGGGGACGAGAGAATAGCAGGGGGGAGGCCAGAGAGAGGGCGCCAGGATAGATCCGAGTTAGTGCTGGAAGCACATTTTATAACGAAGTAAATTTCTCCGTCATTTCTGTCCGCGCCAGGATTCGAACCCGGATCCCCTCATTCCGGAATAAGTCACTCTACCAATTGAGCTACGCGGACGTTTGTTCTGACTACTATCTGCCTTTATGTCGTGTGCGTCCTGCTGGCAGGTACGTCACAATTTCTATATATCTTGTCAAAACAGGTCATGTAACTTAAACATGGCAGAAATCAGAGCATCTACCTGTTGAAATCTGGTTTTCCCCCCAACAGAATGCATTCAATTTAATTTTTATTAATCAGTTCAATTCTAAAAATAATTATTTTTATTAATACTAATAAATCAAAATTTATGACTAATAACACTGAGGAAGAAATACTTAGCGCATTTCTCGCCTAACCAGAAAAGTACAGAAGAAGCACATTCGAAAAAGTCAGCACTCAAATATAGAATACAGTGCACACTTTACGAAAAAGCTGTGTGAGTAATATACTGTATAATACAGTAGGACCATCCGAGCCTCGATCATCCGAGTTTCGGGTTATCCGAGGTACCAGCGGAATTACGCGTGTTGTACTTTTGCCAAGGTCACTGATCTGTGACTCTCCCGCTCGTCGCGCCCACCCGCCGCAGGGTATCGGGTGTAAGTCAGTCAGTGTCAGTCGGTGTCTTCTGCTATTCGCGTGCTTCAGTTAACCGTGCAATGTTGTGTTTCATTTGTAAAACGAATATCTCTGTTTTTATTCGAGGCCTTAGGGTAAAGTTGTGTTGCTCTGTTTTGCGATTCAAAGCAACACGAGTGCGAAAAGAAAAAAGATTGTTGTTTTGTTAGAGACCAAGTTAAAATCCATTAAAAGAATCGATCAAGGAGAGACAATAAAAAAAGTAGCTTTAGATTTAGGTGTAGGCGAAGTTACTGTAGTAGACTGGAAAAGAAATCAGGATAAACTCGAAAAATTGTGTTCTCAAAAGGCCAGCGGGAGTGGATAAAGTGGAGGTGCGAAGTACAAAAGTGAAACGGGACAAAAATAAATGAGTACATTAAGCAACAACCAGAGGCCACTTCAACGGACCTTCTGCTACTGCGACGCTGGCGTGAAATGGCGGCAACGAAGATAGCACGTGTCTTCAAGCAGAAAACTTTGAAGGACTACTTTTCTAAATAAACCTTTCAAAATTATGTAAGATTTGTTTTATATTATATATAATTAATCTTGCGTTTAAATGTTTGTGACAAGTTACCTTTAAATAATCGTAACTTGTTCTATGCGTCATTATTTATAACCTCAAATTGCAATAAGGTACTTATTATCCGAGTTTTTGGGTATCCGAGCTACGCCCGGTCCACAATAGCTCGGATAATCACGGTCCTACTGTATTACACTGCTGGCCACCCAAAATGCAACACCAAGAAGGACACGAGATAGCAAAGCCAGATTTACTGGACACATAACAACAGATACAAAGATGAAACGATTGAGCTTGCAGGCCCGTGCGACTTGCGGAACACGCAGACATCAATAGTTCCTGTGTCCCTCATGGCTGGCAATAACGGCCGCTACACGCCGCGGCCTCGAACGAAGTGGCTTTGGATGTGGGCTTGGGATATGTCGGTCCAAGCTGCTTCCACACTTTGCCACAGTTCATCAGGCATTGCCGCAGGTGGTGCTTGTTGGGCCACTCGGTTGCTGATCAGCGACCAGACGTGTTCGATGGGCGACATATCGGGAGAACAGGCGGGCCACGGCAGCAATGACACCTGGTGGGCCGTGAAGAACTGTTGCACGATGCGTGCCATGTGCCGGCGCGCATTGTCCTGTTAAAAGGTGGCCGCTGGCAGGTCCTGCAGGTAAGGGAAGACTACATGCTCCAAAACGTCGAAGATGTAGCGGTGGCTGTTGAGTGTACCGGCGATGCGTACCAGAGGGGTGCCGGTGTCATATCCAATTTCGCCCCAAACCATAACGCCAGGCGACGGACCGGTATGGCGATGCATAATGCAGGCGTCATACAGTCTCTTCCGCGGTGCCGCCACACTCGGATTCGATCATCGTGGTGTTGCAGGCAGAAGCGGGATTCGTCGGAGAAGACAATGTCGTGTAATTCCGTAGTCCAGGTGTGGCGTTCAACGGCTCACTGCCACCGCACTCGCCGGTGGTGTAACGTAAATGATAATCGGAGTAATGGGCGCCGTGCGACAAGTCCCCGCTCCTGCAGACGACGTCGAACGGTACGTGCTGACACAGGTTGTTGCGCAACACACCCTAATTCCTGCGCTAACGTTCGTGATGCGGCGGTGCGAGCCGTCAATGCCCGCCGCACAACATGCCAGTCCTCTCGTTCGGTGGTGTGCTGCGGCTGCGACAATCGCTCACGTCGGTCCGTCAGTCCCTCCTGCACCCACCGAATCCATACTCACCTCACTGTGGCTGGATGTTGTTCCACACGGGCGCCGATGTCTCGGTACGATAAACCGCTGCTGCGATAAGCCACTATTCGTCTTCTGTCGAACTCCGAAACGTGCTGGAATGACTGCCGTATTCTGCGACGAGGCATCAGGAAGCTTCCCACGCACAGGTCCAGCAGCACAACACAATTTCACTACTTACACCCCTCCTTCTGTGCACCCTTCTTAGAGTGCTTCTCGGTGGCGTGCCGGGCGCACATGATTTGCATATGCCCTGCAATGCTAATCGTTTGCATGTCCTCTCGCGGGCGACGCATGCTGCGAATTTCAGGCCAATCGGATGCTTCCTTCTTGGTGTTGCATTTTGGGTGGCCAGCAGTGTATAAAAACAGATGTGCTCTCACTGACTGAGTCAAAGTGTATTACCACCTCAGTAACTGCCTTGCCAAGCTCTTATCTGCCCGCTTGCATTGGACAAAATCGCTGCCTTCCTCCAATAGAAACACAGACATCAGTCGATTTTATGCGGCGTTCGAGTTGCGCCTCAAAATCCGTAGAGGAAGTCTAGGGAACCGGTTTTTTACCATCTTCGCGCCGTCTCCTGTCTGTTGTAACAGAGATGACTCAGATGATCGCCTCTTGAGGCGCTTAACATATGCTCGTTTCAACCCCTTTGCTGAAATAGTATTTAAACTTTATAAATTTAAGGCTCATAAATTCAGGATTCATTCTCTGGTTGAATCCTGTTTTAACAAAATTTACGAATCACAATGAGAATTTCTGAATTTCATTTATCATGCACAGTTAAAGGCTCTATTGGATCTTACATATGTGAAAAGTTTCTTCATGGGCGAAAAATGTCTGGTGAGGCTGTGCCTCACTTGCCTCATCTGACGAATCGCCCATGCTACACGGGCAGAATGTATCGCTGCAGATTTGTCGTCTTGAGACGTGCTTTACCTCTGTAGTTCGTCACATATGAACCATAAAGTTTATTGCTCACAGGCAAAAAGGCGCCTGGAACAAGTGCATCATGGGGTCAATTAAACTGGATATCCAAAATGATACATGAATATATTTTTTTAGTTATCACAGTGTTGTTAATTTCTCCCGAGCTTCAATCACATGATACCTTACCGTTATTTTTGTTCTTCTTGTAACGCATTAATTAAGTCGTGAAATAAAAGTGTTTTTCTAATAAATTTAATTCACAGGGCAGCTTGCATGACAAGGTTTTAGTGTTTTCACTTATCAGTTCTCAGAGTAATTGCAACGCTGTTTTGTTAATTTAAAAACTTCATTCATAGGATAATACCAACCAACTTTTCACTTATTAAATTTTGTTCGCAAAATAATTATCACCCTGAATATTTCTATTTATTAATTTTCATGCCTGAATATTTCTATTTATTAATTTTCATGCCTGAATACTCCTCTTGTGTTTCATTTGTTTCGAGAAGCTTTTTCTCCGTCTGAACGATTGAGATACGAGAAAATATGTAAAAAGATCGAGATACAACTTTCGGAAAAAGTTGTGTGCTAAACAATCAAAGCTATTACAAACATCATGTTAATAGCCTCTTCCTTATAAAATTTTGTTGAGAAAGATCAAAACCTTCGCGTTTTGTAATTGCTGTATTATTTGTGTAAAGCGTGTAGCAAAGTTACTAACCTTTACCACAAAGCAGAAAGAAGGAAAAAATGCTATTTTCATATAGATTCGCTTAATGGTATCCGTGTAAAAAAAGGAGAAGCGAAAAGGCTTATTTTCAGTATTTATCATTCTGATGATTTTTCTTTTTTTTTCGAAGATACTAATAATACAGATTGAAAATTGGATTATGATAAAATCCCTAACTGATTAGAGATATTTTGTAGAGGATTTTAGGAAGGAAGTGGCTGACCAGAGGTCTTAAACAACTCTTAGAAGTTGGAAGCTAGGAGATTTGGGCTAGAGTGCCGAACAGGAAAGTGATACGGAAGCGAGGTAGAAAGGAGGAGGAAGACGCCCTTATTTATAACCGGGGGGGGGGGCAGTATCCGGGGTCCGACAGCTTAACCTACCCATACGACGCACGACGGATATTTAGTGGTTCGGCGTTCGTACCTGCCTGGGATCGATCCTAAGACTTGGTAAGTATTGCAGTTTAGTGGCAGTCACCTATGTTAAACCCAGGCAGATACGGCAGTTCAGTGGCAGTCACGAATGTTGATTCCACAGGAAAACAAGGCAGCTCAGTGGCTGTCACGCACGTTGATCCCAAGCAGATACGGCAGTTCAGTAGCAGTCACGAATGTTGATCCCACAGGAAAATACGGCAGTTCAGTGGCAGTCATGCATGTTGATCCCAGGCAGATACAGTAGTTCAGTAGCAGTCACGAATGTTGATCCCACAGGAAAACACGGCAGTTCAGTTGCAGTCATACAGGTTGATCCCAACAGATACGGCAGTTCAGTAGCATTCACGAATGTTGATCCCATAGGCAGACACGGCAGTTCAGTGGCAGTCGTGCACGTTGATCCCAGGCAGATATGACAGCTCAGTGGCAGTCACGAATGTTGATCCCACAGGAAAACACGGCAGTTCAGTTGCAGTCATACACGTTGATCCCAGGCAGATACGGCAGTTCAGTAGCAGTCGCGAATGTTGATTACACAGGAAAACACGGCAGTTCAGTGGCAGTCGTGCACGTTGATCCCAGGCAGATACGACAGCTCAGTGGCAGTCACGAATGCTGATCCCACAGGAAAACACAGCAGTTCAGTTGCAGTCATACACGTTGATCCCAGGCAGATACGGCAGTTCAGTAGCAGTCGCGAATGTTGATCACACAGGAAAACACGGCAGTTCAGTAGCAGTCGCGAATGTTGATCACACAGGAAAACACGGCAGTTCAGTGGCAGTCGTGCACGTTGATCCCAGGCAGATACGACAGCTCAGTGGCAGTCACGAATGCTGATCCTACAGGAAAACACAGCAGTTCAGTTGCAGTCATACACGTTGATCCCAGGCAGATACGGCAGTTCAGTAGCAGTCGCGAATGTTGATCACACAGGAAAACACGGCAGTTCAGTGGCAGTCGTGCACGTTGATCCCAGGCAGATATGACAGCTCAGTGGCAGTCACGAATGTTGATCCCAGAGGAAAACACGGCAGTTCAGTTGCAGTCATACACGTTGATCCCAGGCAGATACGGCAGTTCAGTAGCAGTCGCGAATGTTGATCACACAGGAAAACACGGCAGTTCAGTGGCAGTCGTGCACGTTGATCCCAGGCAGATACGACAGCTCAGTGGCAGTCACGAATGCTGATCCCACAGGAAAACACGGCAGTTCAGTTGCAGTCATACAGGTTGATCCCAAGCAGATACAGCAGTTCAGTAGCATTCACGAATGTTGATCCCATAGGCAGACACGGCAGTTCAGTGGCAGTCATGAACGTTGATCCCAGGAAGATGCGGCAGTTCAGTGTTAGTCACGAATAATGATCCCATAGGCAGACACGGCAGTTCAGTGGCAGTCATGAACGTTGATCCCAGGAAGATACGGCAATTTAGTGGCAGTCACGAGCGTTCGCCACTAGGCTATACGCGGCCTAAAATATACTGGTTAAAATCCGCGGCCCTCCAGAAATATCGGTCCTAGGCCTTGCTGTTTTGTGCTAAAGGGCAGCAGTGAAATTATGTTTGGCACTGTAACTCACAATTTGGTCCAGTCACGGAGAAGTGTTTTACATTTTGGGTAATGCTGTTAGAATTAAAACGATTTTACTTTGAGCAGCAAAGCCATAGGCTTGAAATGCAACTCTGAATTAGCTGGTTGTTATCAATCTCTTTCTCACAGATTGTTTGTGGCAGTGCTTTGTACCTTTTTACAGGAATCATTATGTACACCGAGACATTGTTACGAGGTCATAACAGGCTTTACTTTAGCGCCCTGTCGGGTGACTTCGTCAGTCCTTCGTTGGATACGAAATTAAACAGTCAGAGCTTTTAGCTCTAAACTGAAAACTGACACTTCTACGCAGTAGCGCCTTTTATTCGATGCTGTGTATGGCGAAGATCAAGTATGAGTTCAACCTGTTATTTTTATCGTTCTGTATATTACCACAATCCCGGTAGTTGCGGTGGTCGAATAACACTTTCACATCGTCTAGATAGGTAAACAGTGAGGTTGCGTCCCCATAAATTTAAGAAACCCGATGTCAAAGTTTGCGGACTTCGCGTTGTGTTTCATGTACGAAGATAAGCTCTCGGCCTCACCAAGAAGGAAACGGACTAGAGCCATGAAGCTTACAGACTATTCCACATATTCACCCCGAAGTTTAATACACTTGGTACAGCGTTTCTGGAGTTTCTGTAAGCCTTCCAAAAGAAACTCTGAAGTCTGATCACTCAAATACTGCTCTGCTGCTGATATCACCTCTGAATCATTCGAAAAATGCTTCTCTTTCAAATTTTTTTAAGGTTTGGGAACAGAAAATAGTCCGATGGAGCAAGATCTGGTTCGTAGGGTGGATGGTCTATGCACTTAAACCCCAAACCCCCCAAAACATCCATTGTCTTGCCAGCCTTGTGAATCGGCGCATTTTCCTACAAAAAAAGAAAACACCTTTCAGGAGTTTTTCTCTCCTTTTTTCCTTCAACGCCTCCTTTAATCGTCACACCAAGTTGGAATAGTTTTCAGCATTTATTGTTTGGCCCTTCGGGAGATAGTCAGTCAGTAAAACGCCTTCCGAATTCCAAAAAACCCGTTGCCATGACCTTTTCTGTAGACCTTTGAGTCTTGAATTTCTTTGGCTGTGGAGAACCCAAGTGCCGCCACTGCAGAAACTGTTTCGTCTCTGGATCGTAGTGATGTAACCACCTTTCATCAACAGTGACAAGTCCCTGCAAAAAATTATCACCAAATCGCTCAAAATGCTGCAAAACTGGTTTGGAAGTGTCCACTCGTCTTCGTTTCTCATCGGCGTTCAAACATTTGGGCACCCACTTTGCTAACATCTTCTGCATATCCAAGTGCTCATGAATTATGAACCCAACACGTTCCCTGGATATCTCCAGTGTAGCTATTGTTTTAGCGGAGATTTGTGGATCTGACAAAATCAAGTCATGAACACGATCACCAATTTTGGGTGTTGTCACTGTTGAAGGCCTCCCAGACCTTGCTGCAGTTTCGGTCACAAAGTCTCCACACTGAAAGTTGGCACACCATTTCTTCACAGTGGAATATGAAGGACACTTGTCACTTAATGTTTGCGTCATACACACATAGATTTCCTTTGCGGTTTTCTTCTGCAGAAACGGAAATTTCACGACAGCCCGGAGTTCCACATTCGAAAATTCAACACTTTGCGTTGACATGATTCAGTTCAGGACGTCAAAATCTGGAAAAAAATGAGCTATTAATCTGAAAATTGGCACTTTATAATACAAAAGATAACTCTTTCTAGCTGCAGTGGCAAAATAATGCTACAATTAGAGGAAATGGGTTAGGCCAAGAACTTTTCAGCATCCCCTCACACAGGTAGATTCGTTACGAGGTATTCGTAAAAAACCCATATGACGCATATTAAGATTTAGAAAAATATACACAACCTAGGAAAGTCTGCTACACAGGATTAGGTAATATTTATATAAGATTAACATGTTTATCATAAGAAAAAATACGTTGAATCAATTACAACCTGTAGGTGGAGGACAAACAAAATTTACGTTAAAATAAAAGGATAAAATTAGCCATGTATAACGAAGTAAATTTCTCCGTCATTTCTGTAAACGCCAGAATTCGAACCCGGGTCCCCTCATTCCGGAATAAGTTGCTCTACCAATTGAGCTACGCGGACGTTTTATTCTGATTCCTATCTGCCTTTATGTCGTGTGCGTCCTTCTGGCAGGTACGTTACATAATCTCCCCCTTATTTTTTTTTTTTTTTTTTCGAAGTGCTGGAGAAGGGATTCTCTTATTTTTCCTATCTCGCGGTGTGGAAAGAACATCACACCAACGCGAGATTTTGAACGGTCGGGTCATCCGGATAGTTCGGGCGCCATTATAACGAAGTAAATTTCTCCGTCATTTCTGTCCACGCCAGGATTCGAACCCGGTCCCCTCATTCCGGAATAAGTTGCTCTACCAATTGAGCTACGCGGACGTTTTATTCTGATTCCTATCTGCCTTTATGTCGTGTGCGTCCTTCTGGCAGGTACGTTACACATGTTTACTGGTCCATTTCTGCTTAAGCCTGTTACAGCCCTGAGCTTAAAGTTAAAATAATTTCTTCAATTTATGTACGAGGAAGCAAAGCGACCGTGCATATGTACACTTATATATATATACAACTTTAGAACTGAAATTGAGCAGAAAAACATCATCTTACCTTGCGTTCGGTGAAAACAGTTGTTGGCTGTGATCCCACACCTTGCAGTGCAGAAGTAGACTACTAGCTCTTTATATGGTCATTTATTTCTCCTTCGACTCCTGTTCGACTTCCATTACTGACTTATCTTTTAACCTAACATCGTCACCGCCTTATCAATATTTTCAACTCAAAAACCCTAACTGAACCCTGAACTGACTACGAACTGAGTAGTGTTAACCCCTGGTTTGCCGCCCCGGTGGCGCAGTGGTCTAAGCGATGGCCTTTGATCATTCGTCCAAACGGGGTCTGGGTTCGAATCCAGGTGAGGCATGGATGTTGTTTTTGTCTTACGGCACTGGCTCTTTCCCTTCCCTGTAGCCAGTTACCCTAAATTAGGGACGGGCGACTGTTTCCACGTGGTCTGTGTTTACCCTCAGCCTTCCAAGAGTTTTCCGCCTGGGGCCTGGATTGGTCAGCTGAGTTGACCAGTGCTTGACCCTAGTGATTATTGGTTAGCCCGATTGACCACTCAGCTACTCGTTAGTAACAGCTGGCGTTATGGGCTGGTAGTGTCTTCCGTACTTTAAATCGGACATATTTGCACAGGTCCGGTGAATAGCGAAAGATTACGGTGGCTTTCCCATGACAGACTTGAATTTTACGCGGTGTATTTTACGACTTTTGCTAGTGCCTACTTCTAAAAGAGATCATCGACAACGTTAACTTGACTATTCACCTAACCTGGATTCAGACTTTGAAATGTGTATTGTTACATTGCTTGGTGCTGAGTTATATTTCAGTGCCCTGTGTGTAGGGTTCGATTGCCACTTCGTTTGCCGCAAGCTATGTATCGGAGGTTTAACCCGTATTTCTCCCGACAGGAGCAGATAAATTAAATACAAAGTATAAAAATCCCGACTAAAGTTAAACTTTGCTCTTGCAGTGAGGAAGATGTTTATTCAAATATTACGGGGAATGTCTCAAAGCATTGTCCTGATCTCCTTTTCTCCATTATCATCAACAAGCATTGCCCTTTTTTCTCCCAGCCAGTCTTCGCCTCGCACCTTCTCATTCTTCGTCGATTCTCCGCATTTTCCCTAATTCCCACTGACCGGTGAGATTTCGCACCTCCTCTCCCGCCTCCTTAACACCGAATCCCCTGCAACCGAGTGCTACGTTCTCTTGCTGAGAACCTCTCCCCCCAAAAAGAGTCGTCCCCTGCCGAAGAGTGAAAAATTAAAATGCCTTCTCTCTCTGAAAACGCAAAGTTTCCTTTAATGGGTTTGGCTGTCCCCTCTTATCTCTTACTTCCTTGCAGGAAAATGTCCACGTAACAGCTTCTTCCCCTTACCTGGAGCGGCTGAAAAGCAATAATGTCCTGTTCCCCTTTTCTCACATCCACGAAACCTTAAATATAACACCGCCTCTGTTGCGTGAAAAAAGCGTACTTTGACATTTCGTTGCTCAGCTCATCAAAATGGCGGGAATCGGAGGAAAATGATTACAATTCACTATCTCTAAAATGGCTACTGGGCTTCTGATAAATATGGATGCCCAGGTTTAAGTATCCTTAGACATCAGGGAGGGTTGTCCACCAGCAACACTAGCACTGCGGATGGACATTTCTTAAATTTCGTGAATATTATGCTTCTTCTCACGAGAGGAAAAAGAAGAGACATTCCTTGTTGTTTTATTTATTTTTTTGAAGGTGACAATCCGTTTCTTGGTGTAAATATGACAAAGATACCCGGGCGCTATCTGGAGATGCGGGTTCGATTTCCGCTCCAGGATGACGAAATTTTCAAGTTTTCGGATATTATCTGACTTAACATCCTTGTCATATTTACACCCAAAAAAGGGATTGTCGTTTGCATAATTTGTGTTGTATGGTGTAATCCCGTATTCCATTCATGATTTATCTGCTTCTCCGGGCAATCACTGGATTGGATTATTAACCTCCATATTCCCTAAACATGAATGCCGATTGCTTCGGCTAGCGAAACCTGTGAGGGCTATATTCAGTTCAATTAATCGCAAACTTGAAACTTGGTCGTTCTGGGTGGTGTAGTGGTTAGCATACCCGGGCGCTATCTGGGAAACGCGGGTTCGCTTCTCGCTCCAGGACGACAACATTTTCAAGTTTTCGGATATTATCTGATTTACCATCTTTGTCATATTCACACCAAAAAACGGATTGCCATCTTCAAAATTTGTGTTGTATGGTGTAATACCGTATTCCATTCATGATTAAACTGCCTTGACCACCTGGACTTTGTGCTTCGATGTGTTCGTGTTGGGGGAGGGGTATAAGGCAGGGAAGGGGGCAAGCGAAAAATGATTTAAATAAAAAAAAGTAAATTTCGCCTGATACTTTTAATTGATTAAGCCGTAAAACAATGTGGCCCGAAATACGAAGTAGCTCCGGGGCAACATGTATATTGCTATTTTACCAGGCGTGTTCTTCGCTTACTTTGCTGCTTAAGTTCCTTTTTTCCGACATTATTTGGTTTTCAGTTTCCCATCTCGGCATCGGACATTCCTCCATCCTTCATTTTCTTTTGGACGAGAAAAAGCATCAATTCTTTCTATTCAAGTCCTAGATCCAGACTCATTTCTAGAGACTAACAGGTCACTTTCCGTCGCTTTCCCTCACATTCCTAGAGTAGCAACTGACTTTGCACGTCTGTCTTTCTGTTACGTGTGAACCATTCTTCATTCCACAAAACTTTTTAACATGGTAACGAATCTGTTGAACTTCAACTGCAGCAGTAAAACGATTTCCAGTGCAATAAAGTAAGGTACACTGACCCTCATGTACAGTAGTAGACGCATGGAGAAAGCCAACAATTACGTTAGGAAACATAAACGAGTGACTACATTTCCGTCAACTTTAACATAGCAGTCAGAAAACTAGTGAAAAGAGATCGTCACAATATTATCGCAAAAGCTCTAACGAGAAAGCGAAACGGTGGTAACTATCAGATGGTGATTAATGTTAACTTTCACTAAATTTAAATTTAATGCGCCCTGGATTACAACATTAGTCTACTTCTTCATGCACTCACGGACAATGAAATTTGCGCACCAAAAAGGAAGAATCTGACTAATCTGAAATTTTATGGAAGTAATGATACAGATGAATGATACATATGATGGCAAAAACAGAGCAGCAGCACAATTACAGAGGGTTCTGTGGCACGCAGTCCGGTCATCTTCAATAGCGCGTCGCACTGCCTCGTGCGGTGATACATGCTGCAATACGGTCCGGCATTAAGGCAAACAGAAGCCTGATGCTGTCCTGAGGTAGACTGGCCCACACGTAATGGACAGTGTGCTCCAAATCCCTGATAGTGCGGCATGGCGGCAGCTGGCGTTTCAACTGGTCCAATACGTGCTCGATAGGGGACATGTCCAGGGAGCGGGCAGGCCATGGAAGTGTCTGGATATGACGAAGGCAGTTATGGGCAACCCGAGCCATGTGCAGGCCGGAAGTATCCTGCTGGTATAGTGCACCTGGAATCCCGGCCAGGAATGGGAGCAGATGGGGCCGTAGGATCACATCCACATGCCACTGGCCTGTCAATAATCCACGTACCACTGCTAGAGCTGCTCGGCTATCGTATGCAATGGCTCCACAGATCATAATGCCTGCAGTGGGGGACACGTTGCGCTCGATAGCGAGGTTGGGATTGTGTCGTTGACCCGGGGACCTCCACACCCGGTTACGATGATCATCTGTCCCCAAAACGAAGCGGCACTCATCGCTAAACACCACACGGAGCCGGCGATGTTCCGGTGTTAAATGCAGCACACGTAAGGGGCACTGGGATCGCAGATTCGCTTCCGAGGGCTTCTTGGGCACATTGGAGCCGTTACATCTGCCTGTAGAGTGGACCGGGTCCCCGTGGGATACGTTCGTGCCTGCTGCACGATCCGTCGATCATCTCTAACGGTGGTCCTCCTGCTCCTTCCGTAGCAGCTCCACCGTGTGGCAGTTCTGTCACGTGTCCACTGCTACCAACAAAGTCGGACGGTATGGTCAGAACGATCTACGTGGTTGGCTATACGGCGCGCCGACCACCCTGCGGTTTTCAGCCGGATGATCGGGTCTCTCTCAAAGTCCGGACGTTAAGTAAATCGACGTTTCTGGCGTTTACCAGGCATTCTTCTCACTCTGTACTCTTGCTTGTGTCGGCAGGTGCTTTTCACTTTCATGGGGCATCGACTACAAGCCGGCTTATAAGGCTGCCATTTTGTGCTTGCAGCACCACCACAGGGTGTGCGGTCATGCGCACTCACACCAAACGTGTATCACTTGCATACCAGCACGCACTCTAGGTATCTGCAAAATTTTGCGGTTGTAGCATGTTTTCTTCTAGGTGCGCAAATTTCATTGTCCGTGAGTGTATAAAGTTTTTCGCAGCACAGTAAAAAGAACTATCATCTAGGAAAACCCATATCATGCCCAGAAGAGTAGGCGCCAGATTCAGCGTTCCGCTAACCCATTAACTGTTTTGTATCAAATCTGGGAAATTCTTTATCCATTGTTCTTGAGCAGCCATTTCAATTTATAGCAAGACAAACATTTTTGAGGGATTCTTTGTTTCCTAAACAGAAAAGAAAAAAAACATTCTTCGTTGTAGCCGCTATATGTTCTGCTTCCGTGATCGGTTCTCCATAACGACAAAAATAAGGAACATCCCCATAAAAAAAGTGTCCATTTTTTCTCACTTGTTCCATTTGTAACCCTTAAGACAAGAATGTCTCATCTTGTCGTGAAGATACTTTTGTATTAAAGAGCACCTCTCCCTCGCTCTATGTTTTCATCGTGACATCTGCCGAAGATTCCCTTTGAACGCATCAATTCGCACAAAACCCTGAAAGTATAGATAACCTCTGAACTACACTCCCGATCTTGCATCTCACTCCTTCGTGGATCTTTTCGCAAAGGCCATTAACGACTCTACTGATCATCCAAGGTGGGTGGGTGGCAGTGTTATGTCATTAATTACGTCAGGAGGGATCACAGCTGGCGGCAGAGACTTTATCCATGTCTTCTGGAACTTCTTCCTTCTTTCTACCCTTGGATACCGAACGATATTCCTTCTCCGTATTGAGAATGTTATCGAAGTTGACCCACAAGGGCAAAAATAAAAAGAAAAAAGAAAAAGAAATAAAAAAAGGTAAGAATCATCGAACACTCGCTTTCCTTGAGGAAGCAATTAGGTTCATGATGCTACAGCACAGCTGCAAAGATTTTTACGGGACTGCCGCCGAAGATATCTTGAATGCCAGAGAGACAGTACACGTTTAATGTTTACTTAATGCGTAATCTCAAAGTTGCTGCTGCCTTGTTGAAGTTGTTAAAGCGAATAACCTACACAGTGCTACAACTTAGATGCTCCATAGATACACCAACTGTTACTTTTCGCCACGAACAAAAATCTCAGATTCAACGTTTACCAATCCTGAATTAAAGCGAATACACAATTATGTTTGCACCGTTTAGTTCGTAGTAATAATTTGCACTTAATTAGAACAAATTTATAACAATATCAATAAAATATCCTAATAACTTGCGTCTATTTCCCTACAAATAACAGTAATATTTGAGAAATAAATGTTCAAATAGAAACGATTCTTGAATCTCCACTACCTGACCGTTACATTTGAATGCCATTTTTGCCATAGAAACACAGCGTATTTAAAAAAATTTCCATGTAGCCATCTCTAATTGATAACTTCTAAAATTTGTATATTAATTGACATTATGGACCCATGACACTAATTACGCAAGTCAGGCAACTGGAGCATTTAGTTAAGCAATTAAGTAGGAACTTCCTCATCAGTGAAAGATATCTGCATGAGATTCCTGCACCACTTCGGAACAACGATATTTCCATCTATCCAGATGGATAAGAGCGGCTCACTGGCGTCCTAAAATAGGGAGAATAGCTTGCAAATTCCAGAGAGGAAATACAAATCAGAGACAAATACGACTTGTTAACTGCGATCTAGGGAGAAGAGAGTATGAGGAAATACTTTTGTTTTTGCACTTGTCAAAAATATCCTCTCCCACGCGAAACCAGACAATTTAAAGAAACCTCGCACAAGAGTTCACTACCTCGTGGGTGCAAGAGATAAAGAGAGCAGGAGTAGAACAGAGTTAATTGCTTTGAGGAGATGAAAGAGGATATTCGATTCTTCAGGAATGCTCGACGAGGATATACACTGTATTGACAAAAGTTACCGAACACCTAAAAGAGAAACACAACATAGAATTTATTGACATATATTAGTACGGTGTCGGTCCACCTTTGGCTTTAATGCATGCACTGACCCTTCGAGTCATGCTTTCGACAAGGTTTTGGAACACAGCGATAGGTATACGCATTCATTCAGTAAATAATGCTGCCGCTAACAGTTGCTTAGTAGTAGGCCTTGGTTTCAAACTTCTTATGCGGGGCTCTGATTCATTCTATAGATGCTCTATGGGATTTAAATCAGGGCTCTGTGCTGGCCAGTCCACACACGATACGGAATTATCGTCAAACCACGCCGTAACAGTTATTGCTTTATGGCTCGGTGCATTATCCTGTTGGTACCAACAAGGATCGGTTCCATAGTATTGCCACAGAGTTGGTAGTGCATAATTGTCCAGAATAGCGAGGTAGACGTGCTGGTTAACATGTTTGTCCACGATAACCAATGGGCAGGGATCATACCACGAAAAACACCCCCACACGAGCACAGTGCCAGGTCCAAATTTGACCGCAGGAACAGTACGCTGTGGTGAATGGCGTTCCCCAGGCTGCCACCATACCCACACACGGCCATCAGACTGATGGATCGTGTATCTGGATTCATCAGTCCACAGGACCCTATCAATTGAGCTACGGTCCACGATAAATGTTCATTACACCATGCTAAACGCCGAGAAGCATTCCGAGAGGAGATGAAATGCTTATGAGCAACCGCATGACCACGGTAACCCATGGAATGAAGTTCTCTGCTAATGGTACGTGTACATTCCGAGGTTACAGCATTTTTACTCACCTGTACACTGAGGTCTTGTGCAGTACTCCGTCGATTAGCTGTGACGACTCTTCTGAGGTTTCGACGTCCTCTATCACTGATTTTCTTTGGTCTGCCGGTACGTTTGGCTGCTTCAGCCAAGCCACGAGTCTTACCCTTATTCAGTACATCCAAAACAGTTAACTAGGGTATGTTTAAACGCCTATCGGTTTGTCTTGTGGACAACAGACTAATATAACACCCAACAATCTTCGCTTTCTCAAAGTCAGTTCTTTCCCGCAGCGACATTTTCACTCAACCTTACAGTGGGATATGATCGCGGTCAGCTGCAGGCTTGTTTTTATAATGTTTGCAGCTATACCGCGGTTGTTAACAACGCAGCGGATCCGTTCATTTGCTTTTGAAAGGGTTTCCGATGACTTTTGTCAAATACTGTATATACTAGTATATCCATATACAGCAGTGGCCAAAATTGTGGAAACCTTTTGAAAAAAGTGTATTTTTGAGGTTTGATAGCTCATAACACCATTTTATTTTTGAGTAATACCATAAAATTATATATCAGTGGAAATATAATTTCGTCAAAAATGTATGGCAATAAAGTTTGTTTAATTATCTGCATTTTGTGAAAAGTTATAGCCAAATAACCAGAAAAGGAAGCACAACCTGCTTAGGTTGATATGAAGTAGCTTTCTTTCATTTGAATGTAGCCAATGAGCACGAGTGTTTAGAGAGCCAATTAGGTGTCATCCTGTTTTGGAAATCAGCCAATCAGCTCACAGTAGGATTCAGCTATTGATGTCATGTATTGGAGCTGAGAGGAGCACATTTGTGAGTGTGTTATATGATAGCTATCAAGTTAGTTCGGTTTTTGTTTGTGTTCTTTCATTTTAATGAGCCTGTAAAACGTAATAAATTTTAAGAAATGGCGCAAAGAGTTGACTGGTCATCCAGAAAGCGATGTAAAATAGTACTATGAAGTGAACAAGGATTCAGTTATGAAGAAATTAGATGAAATATTGGTAGAAACTTAACCAAAGGTGGTATTTCCAAATTTTTGAAGAGGTATAAGGAGACTCTGTCACTACCAAACCAGACTGGTAACGGCAGGAAAAGGTGCACAACACAAGTGATGATAGAAGAATTAAGAGACTGTGCCTAGGTGACAGAAGAAAATCATCGGGGTGTATACAAGATGAAAGGGCGCAATGCAATGTGAAGTTGAGTGCAAGGACTGTTCGGTGCAGACTGCAGGAATTTGGTCTAAAAGCTAGAATTCCACGAAGAAAGCCATTTTTGTCTCTCAAACAATGGTTGAAAAGATTAAGCTGTGTTAAAACCCATGTTAACTGGACCGCAGAAGAACGGACCAGTGTTATTTGGAGTGATGAGACCAAAATCTCTCTGTTTGGTAGTGATGGCATAAAATACGCAAGGAGAAGAATCAGAGAAGGTTTGCATCCTGACTGCATTACATGTACCGTGAAACACCTAGTTATTGTTATGATCTGGGGTTGTATGACATCAAAAGGAGTGGGCAGAACTTTCTCGATTGATGGAAATATAAATGGCCACAAAAACATTTATGAAATGCTTGATCCCAAACAGAAGCTTTCTTCACGTGATCTTTTCTAAGATAATGAAGCATTTATATTTCAACATGATTCAGTTGCTGCTGTGGGCAAAACGTGGTTTCAAGATAATCATATTCCACAGGTGGAATGGCCTGGGAATAGCCCATACCTTAACCCCATCGAAAATCTATGGAGCCGACTGAAGAAACTTGTTAGTCAGAAGCAACACAGCAATAAAACCCAATTAATAGAAGCAATAATTGAATCTTGGTTTAACATTATAACAGCTGCAGAACTAAAAAACTTGGTTCACTCCATGGGAAGGCGTTGCAAGGCCGTAATTAACGCTAAAAGTTATCCAACTAAGTATTAACTGACAGAGTGATAATTTTTGTATATCTCATTTTTTTATGTGTTCACTTTTCTTTTTTTATAACTGATGTTCTAATATAAAATCCTTCATAAAAGTTATTGCATTACATTTTTGATGAAATTATCTTTTCATTGATATATAATGTTATGGTATTACTCCAAAACAAAGTGGTGTTATGAGACATCAAACCTCAAAAATACACTATATCCAAAACGTTTCCACAATTTTGGCCACTACTGTATATATAAACACTGAAGTGCCAGAAAAACTGGTACAGACGAGCCTATGCAAAATACATAGTAACGTCACCTATGCGCGTAGACTGTTGCGTTCGCCAATGCGTATGTAAAGCAATAGACATCCTTGCCAGCTGTCAGAGCTGTTTTCGGCATGAGAATGACAAGTAATAACTGTAACGTACCAGGAGATGTGACGTACCTGCCAGAAGGACGCACACGACATAAAGGCAGATAGGAATCAGAATAAAACGTCCGCGTAGCTCAATTGGTAGAGCAACTTATTCCGGAATGAGGGGACCCGGGTTCGAATCCTGGTGCGGATAAAAATGACTGAGAAATTCACTTCGTTATAATGGCGCCCGAACAATCCGGATGACCCGACCGTTCAAAATCTCGCATTGGTGTGATGTCATTTCCACACCGCGAGATAGGAAAAATAAGAGAATCCTTTCTCCAGCACTTCGAAAAAAAAAACAAAAAAAAAAAAAACAAATAAGGGGAGATGATGTAACGTACCAGGAGAGGAGATGTGACGTACCTGCCAGCAGGACGCACACGACATAAAGGCAGATAGGAATCAGAACAAATGTCCGCGTAGCTTAATTGGTAGAGCAACTTATTCCGGAATGAGTGGACCCGGGTTCGAACCCCGGCGCGGATAAAAATGACGGAGAAATTCACTTCGTTATATAACGATTTAAGCGATTTTCAACGCGGCGTCATAGTTGGCGCTCGTGAGATGGGCCATAGTATTTCGGAGGTAGAAACGAAGTTCTGATTTTCACGGACGACCATAGCAAGGGTGTACCGTGACTACAAGAATTCCGACAAAACCTCCAACCTACGATAACAGTGTGGCCGTAAAAAGACATTGGGTGAACGTGACCATCGTCGGTTGTCAAGAATCGTTTCACGCGATAGGCGTGCAACACTCTCGCAGGTATAATCGGAATTCAATGCCGGAGCCTCAACAAGCATCAGCGTCCGGTCTGTGCAACGTACCCTGCGCGACATGGCTTTGGGAGCCGACGCCCAACTCAAGTCCCCTTGATTGGTGCACGACACAGAGCTATGCGCCTCGCTTGGGCACGGCAACACCGCCACTGGACATTGATGACTGGAAACAAGTAGCATGGTCTGACGAGTCGCGTTTCCAACTGTATCGGGCAGATGGAAGGATTCGTGCGAGGCGCAAACCCCATGATGTCATGGATCACGTCTGTCAGCAGGGAATTGCACTGGCTGGTAGGGGATCCGTAATGGTATCGGGTGTGTTTAGCTGGACTTCACTGGGAGCCCTGGTACGTCTACAAATGTCTGTGACCGGCCAACGGTATGTGCGCATCCTTTCTGACGAGGAACATCCGTTTATGTCCTGCATTCATGCTGATGGGTTGGGCCTGTTCCAACACAACAATGCACCTCCACACAAGTGTCGGAACGCCACATTATGGTTAGAGGAGATTCATCTATGTTTGGGGTGTTAACATCCCACCAAAGTCCCCAGATCTGAACGTGATAGGGAACATTTGGGATACCATGCAACGCGCTATCGAACATAGGAGTACAACGAGACCTCGGCATACACCCGAATTGTGGAACGTTCTGCAGGAATTATGGTGTGCCTTGCCTACAGCATATTTCCAGAAACTAGTGAGTGGAGTCCATGACCCGTCGTATTTCTGCAGTCCTGTGCTCCCGTGGGGGCCTTACCAAGTATTAGACTGGTGTCCCAGTTTTTCTGGTACTTCAGTGTACACTGAAGTGCAAAAAACAACAACAACTGGAATATCTGTATAATAACTCTAAAACCGCGTTGATCCCCTTCGCGATCGGATAACGGCAGCAACGCGACGATGCGTAGACACCGCGAGCTCTCTGTAGACTGTGGAGACAGTGCACCACATGTTTCCTGAAGAGCTTCCCACGATTACGTGGTATTCGCCGGTGGAGGATCCCTGGCATTGTCGGCACGTTTTCATTGTCGGTTTTCAGCAAGTGACCTGCTGAAAACCACGATGTGACCACCCAGAGCATGGCAGAAACGCCGCCATGCTGCACCGTTGGAAGCAGACAGTCTGGACTGTACGCTTCTGATGGTGTTTACCGCATGTAAACACGTCATGCGACGCGGAATAATATGATTGTGGATACATACGACCACATGACACGCTTCCATGCATCGGCAATCCATGTGGTATGCTCCTGGCAAGACGGACGTCGCCGACCCGGGTCACCAGGGGTTTTGCAATAGCATCTCTGCCATGAATATCTTGTTTATGCAGTTCCCTGCTCACTATGTTTGTTGATACTGAGGTCTGGAGGTACAGATTGAGCTCCGCACTAATTTACGGCGCCGTGGTCTTCTTATTACGGGTAACAATACCCTTCAATGCTCTCCTGTCTCTATCAGTCAGGGTCGTTTTCCGGCAGCACTTGTGTGTTGCAGACAAGGTTTTGCCACGAACACGGTATGCTGTCGTGCCAGACACAGTATATATATATATTTTTTTTATGTGACATTGAGGATCTCAGGAACTACAGACCTATCAGCCTCCTATCAGTGGTTTATAAAATCTTCACTAAAGTTCTTTCACACCGCTTGAAGGCGACACTGGACATGGCTCAACCGAGAGAACAAGCTGGATTCAGGAGTGGCTACAGCACAATAGATCATATCCACGTACTGAGAGAACTAATTGAAAGAGCGAGGGAATATGAACTTCCATTCTGCATGGCTTTTATCGATTATGAAAAAGCCTTTGATTCGGTGAAACCATCAGCAGTTACAATGGCTCTGAAATCCTGCGGTATTGAAGATGCATACATTAATATTATTAATAACATCTATGAAAATGCAAGTGCAAAGATTTAGCTGTTTGAAAATACAACACACATAAAAATTGGAAAAGGAGTGAGACAAGGTGACACCATATCTCCGAAGCTCTTTAATGCCACATTGGAAAATGTCTTTCAATCACTGGACTGGGAAAACAAAGGGATAAAGATTAATGGAGATAATCTAACCCACCTTCGTTTTGCTGATGACATAGTCATTTTTGCAACTACCCCATCAGAGCTACAGAGAATGATCCAGGAACTTGCTGACAAGAGTAAAGAAGTGGGATTAAAAATGAACTTTCAGAAGACAAAAGTGATGTACAATGCTTTTACAAGAAATGAAGATTTATCGATTGATGGAGAAAAGCT
The DNA here is from genome assembly GCA_039090855.1 of Macrothele yani. Classification (NCBI taxonomy): domain Eukaryota; kingdom Metazoa; phylum Arthropoda; class Arachnida; order Araneae; family Macrothelidae; genus Macrothele; species Macrothele yani. Next base: position 18,299,157 of record CM077029.1, read on the forward strand.
GGAGATAACAGACACGTACGTTTATCTTGGACAGCAGATATCAAGTGAGGGTCACATTGATGAAGAAATTAATCGGCGTACGAAACTTGCCTGGAGAGCTTTTGGAAGAAACAGCATAATTTTCAAGAGCAATATGCCATTATGTCTTAAAAGAAAAGTGTTTGATCAATGCATCCTTCCAGTGCTTACGTATGGTGCAGAGACGTGGACCTTAGCTAAAAGAGACATACAAAGGCTGCAGACAACTCAAAGTAGCATGGAGAGGTGCATGCTTGGTGTAACCAGGAGAGATAAGAAGAGGAACACGTGGATCCGAAAAATGACAAGAGTGGAAGACATCATGATCAGAGTTAAATCCCTGAAATGGCAATGGGCTGTACATACTGCCAGAAGGACAGACCATCGATGGACAGCCGAAATTTTAGATTGGATTCCAAGGGACAGGAAAAGACCCAGAAGAAGACCACGTGGAAAATGGGTGGATGAAATTCGAAAGTATGCGGGAGTGACATGGAGGAGACTGGCACAAGACAGACCGTTGTGGAGGAAACTTGGGGAGACCTTCGTCCAGCAGTGGATTGATAATGGTTGACAATGATGATGATGATATATATATATATACATCTTTGCCTGCATATGGAACTATGACGCTGAGATGGCTTTGTAAACAGCTCACTGCAACACCGGAAGGTGCAAAAAGCATGCCACAAAAGTTATTCTATAGAAAAACGATCATCGAGGGGGTATACGTACCGTCAGTGGACATAACAGAAGCTATTAATAGAGCTCAGGAATCAACCTCGAATGGATTGATGAATCTACATCAAATCTTGTATACTGTGTTAAATACTATGCCTTAACAATAATAAAAAAAATCATGCTAAACGTTCTAGTGAGGTTTGCGATATACCCCATTTTTTTCACATCTTTTGTGGGAGAAAGAGGTAACAATGCTTTTTAAGAGAAAATAATGAATATAATTTTTTGACAGACGTGCATGTGCCTGAAAACGAAGAAAACTTATAGGAGTGGCAGCTCGCGTTTTAACGTAATTACATTGAGCAATGTCAGATGCAAAAGGCGAAAGCATTGCATTTATTTGTTCTGAGAATTATGTAAATTTGAGATACTTATGCAATGTCAGATTTAAGGTTAACTAATTATAGCAGTTGGTTTCACTGCAAAAATGGATTTAAGACATCTGCTTTAATTGTAGGCAGTAAGATGAACTTACTGAAATGTCAGCGTTGCTTAAGAACTTTAGAACATAATATTGATACATGCAATTATAGAAAACACACTGATGGCAAAGAATACTGAATGATTCTTACTAAATATCCACTGGGTAGTTCGTTGCTGTGGCACGTCATCATAGGTTAAGGCACACTAGCCAGAATACACTTGTTGGTTATCAAATCCAAATCAAATCACATCAATTCTCACAATACAAAATACACTTATCGTTAACACGACCTTATCTCAAAATGATCTGATAGAATCGTTTTCTCACTCTGCACTTAAGTTCGGAAGAAACAGCCTTTTTGTTTACATATAAACTCTGCTCTTAGCGTTAACAAAAAATTTCTGCTTCCTACTATATTTCGACATCACAATGTATTGGCCTCTAACTCTCTGCAAGCGATGCGAAACTTAGAAAAATTTGGTTTTGGAAAGTAACGTGTCGTTCAGTTAGTAAACGTTTATCGAGAAGAAATCAAATTTACATAACCCAAAATTAAATAAGTTAGTAAAATCCTGCAATGCATTAATTATGACACACTATCCAACATACCAGAAATCATTACTCAAGTTATGCGGATAATGGCTGTGGAATAAATCTTGCTCCTGTGCCCTAACCTTTGACGCCATTTCGATGATATTAAACAAAATTGGTTCAGAATACCTCCTGAACAACATACAAAACAATAGAAGCATTTTTAGTTAAGTTATGAGGATAATGGCTGTGTAATAAATCTCGCTCCTGTGCCCTGACCTTTGACCCCATTTCGATGATATTCAACAGAACTGGTTCAGTATTCCTCTGAAACAACATACTAAAGTTTTGTTGCAACCGAAGAACTTTACGTAAGTTATGACGCATAAGGGCGATGGAATGGATCCCGCTCCTATGTCCTGATCTTTGACCCCATTTCGTCCATTTTCAATAGGGTTTGTCTCCAGGTTATCTCATACTACATACTGAAATTTCATCGAAATCGAACCATTTTTACGCGAGTTATCGTGCGGACAGACTGACGGAAGGACGGACAAAACTGGAGCATATACGCTTCTTCAACCTACTGTTGGAAGGCGTAAAAAAAAGGTTAACTTAGAGTTATTCATTATAGTTCATTAAAGAACGAAATATGCAGAATGGAAATTCTGCATATTTCGTTCTTTAATGAACTATAAAGTAAGAGTACTGACGATATTATGGGCAGTTTTACTTTTATTTGGACGACGCGAGTATTAAAGTTGGTTTCGAAGATTTAACGGATTTTAATAAAAATATGAAGTCCTTTTACACTCGCTCATAAATTTATTTAATAGAAAAAAAGTGGAGGTAATCAAGGGCTTCGATGACAGTGGCAAGCTTTGTCAAAAAAGTACTTTCTTAAAAGTTAATGTAAATGAAAGTCTGTGTTGAACACCGAATCTTTGAAAGCCGAGGATAAAAAAAAATGAGAAGCGTCTTCATTAGCAATCACAGATCTTGTGCCAGTTTTTTGAGTACGAAAAATCCTTCGCGGCTTTTGTTTTTTTAGTGCAAAACTAATAGAATTTGCTTTCTGTACAAAAATGTCCAGGAATCATCAAAGACTACCGCAAAAAAATTTGGATTCATTGGGACAAGTCTTTTCATTGATTTTTTGGGGGGGGAAACGAAAAATAAAAGTGACTGAAATAATGTCTGAAACGAAAACCTGCTCAAGATGGAAAATGTTATCCTTTCCGACAGTGTTTAGGATTCCTGTTATTTCACCTTTATGAACGAGTACTAGCAAACGTGGAAAAGAAACCTATTGAAATTTCCTAGGAATTTTTCCTTTGAAGCTTATCAAGGCTTTTCAAGAAAATATTCTCCACCCCGGTAACCGAGCGGTTAGAGGCGTAGGTTGCTGACTAGTTTCCGAAGCTACAGTGGTGACCAAAATTGTGGACATTTTCTCAAACTTCCATATTTTGCAATTTTGCAAGCTTACAGGAAGTAGTATTATATTTCACTAAACGCAAATGTTTATATATATACAACGGCCGTTCCATAAAATCGGAGAGTAAAATCACATAAAATGAAAAAATACAGGTACATCAAACTATACACGGACGAGCCACATTATTGTGACCACCAGCTAATATCAAGAGTAACCGCCATGCTTAGCGTGGACAGCATTTACACGGGCTGGGAGTGACTAAATAAGGTGCTGAAAAGGTGTTCACAGGTATGTGAAGCTATGCTGACTGCAGTGCATCTTCGTGGTGGAGGATCCATAGAGCGAACAATACGATTGAGGTGGTCCTACAGATGCTCAGTTGGGTTTAAGTCTGGGGAATTAGGTGGTCAAGGAAGTGCTTTGAAATCTTCATCGTGCTCTTTCAACCACTCTCGATTATTTCTAGTAGTGTGACACGTCACATTGTCCTGCTGGAAGATCCCATCCACCCCAGGGAAGACAATCAGCATGTATGGGTGTACGTGGTCTGCAAGAATGGATTCATAAAGATTTCGGTCCATAGTGCCGTCCATAGGTATGAGTGGACCCAGGGAATGCCACGAAAAAATTCTCCAGACCATAACGCTGCCCCCATCAAATTGTGTTCTTCCAGCAATGGTTGAAAAGTGTTTTATCTCCGATGACTTTCGCCTTATACGCCAACGTTCATCCGCTGGATGAAGCAGAAAACATGACTAATCGGAAAAGGCAATTCTTTGCCATTCAGCGGAGGTCCAATTCCGATACTGCCGTGCAAATACAAGCCTTTTCTGCCGATGCACCTTCGTTAGCATAGGTGCAGTGACCTTCCGTCTGTATCGGAGCCCCATACGTAGCAAAGTTAGCTGAACTGTCGTTTTAGATACACTTTCAGTAGACTCCTGGTTCATTTGGCCCCTGAGTTGCTCCGCTGTAGCGTGTCGATCGACCGCCACGCACCTTCGCAGCCGACGTTCGCCTCTCATATAAAGGGCACGTGGTGCTCTGCGGTTTCTACGTCGCTTATCCACAATGGCACCATTTCTCCAATCACGATACACTTTAACCACAGCAGCAGGCGAACAGTTCACAAACTGCGCTGTTTTAGAAATAATGCCACTCTTGATCCAAAAGCCGATAATTATCCCTTTTTGAAAATCTGACAAATCGCTCCTTTTATCCATGACAGCAACGAGTGATATGTTTTCAGATTGATTGATTGATTGATTGTAGAGGATTTCAGGAAGGGAGTGTCTGACCCCAGGTCTTAAACAACCCTTAGAAATAGGAAGCTAGGAGATTTGGGCTAGAGTAGGAAATAGAGTAGGAAATATAAGGAAATATAGGCCGATAGGAAAGTGACACGGAAGCGAAGTAGAAAGGGGGAGGAAGACGCCCTTATTTATTACCGGGGGCCAGTACCCGGGGTCCGACGGCTTAACGTGCCCATCCGACGCACGGCGTGTATTTAGTGGGTCGAGCGTTCGTACCTGCCTGGGATCGAACCTGAGGTCTTTTCCGTGGCAGTCACGAACGTTGCCCACTAGGCCACCCGCGGCCCATGTTTTCAGAAAGCCTACAGCAAACCTTATATACCCTCGAAGCCAGCTTACGACACGTGCCTTCCTTCATTGGCTACGCGCTCTTGAAGTCAAAAGTAGGAGATGGTCACATAAATGCGATTCGACTGTGTATGATATTCTTTCTCAAAGTAACTTCTCTCAGATGATATGCAACGGTCACATCATTCAGTCTACTTTTCAAAGCATATGGCGAAGGCATTTTGCCGAAGATGCTTTAGCGACCCCTGTGCAGTTTGAATAACGTCGGCATCTGTGTTGAATGTTGCACCACGGAACTTCTCTTTCATTGTTGGAAACATCCAGACTCGCACGGGGTGGGGTCAGGACTGTAAGCAGGCTGTGGCATGATTTCAATACTGCATTTCGTAAGAAACTGTTGAACACAAGCAGTCACATGTGGGCGGGCGTTATCATGGTGTAGGGTCCATTTACCCACCAGTTCCGGTCACTTAATCGATATGTGCCGTCGCAAACGCTTCAAGACTGTAAAGTATTACTCAGCATTGACAGTAATCTGTGGAGGAACGGCATACTGGTAGACTACACTTTCATGATCAATAAAAATTATCATCATCCTCTCCCCAGCTGATTTGGTTTGGCGGACTTTTCTGGGAGGACGCGAGCCTGTGTGTTTCCAGACACTCGTTCTCGCTTCGTGAGGGGTTCGAAATAGTGGACCAATGTTCCATCAGCAGTTATTACTGTGTTTAGAAAGTTTAGATCTCTTTAAATGATTTGTTTCCACTCATGATACAGCTGAACTCTCTTGTCCGGTTATGATAATTAGGTACCCATCGGGAACACACATAATGCAGCAGTAATTTGTCGCTTAAAATGCGGAATACCGACGTTTTTGAAGTACTAGTTAACACCGCTGCGTCTTCACACGTCATTCGTCGATCTTCTTGAAATATTGCCCAAACAGTGTTAACAATACCCTCCGTAACAACACTTTCAAGTCGACCAGTCATAGGAGCTGGTTCTGCCGACAAAAGCCCTTTTTTGAAATTATGGTTTCATCTAAAAATCGTTTACTCACCCAAATATTTATCTTTGTAAGCTTTTTTAATTAAATCAACTGTTCTTGGAACCGTTTACCCAAACGATAGCAAAATTTTATTGCACAACGCATTTTACTTCTTAACTTTGAATCACTCACCTCCATAGCTGTATGGCGAAATGCAGACGTATCTTAAACAACTGCGTAATAACAAAACCAGAATTGTCTGCCACGGTTAATAACTGTTGCCATAGATACCTTCTTAATTCAGTTAGTCGTCTGCGTGGTTATTTTCTCCTTTCGCACTGTTGTCAATTCAAAACAAGAAAGAGGACACCGAATTTTCGGGTGTAATAAGCACGTCTTTTGAATCCGTTCTGTCGCAAATTAAATTTACCAAAGCTATTCCAAGTCAATGGAACCGGTATGGACAACAATAGTATCTGACGAAAGAAAGAAGTTTTTCAATCTGGTTTTTAATCCCTCAGATATTGCTGTAAATAGAATCGTGAGCTTACGCCCTCTGGGTGCAGACTTGTGCGTTAAAAAAACATGAATTCATATGAAAACGCTCTCCAACACAAGAAGAATTTTTCAAATCGGACTCCTAGAAACAGAATTATCGACGAAAATAAGATGTGACTTTACGTCCCTTGGTGGGAAAACCATGCATTTTTTTAGGAAGAAAGTATTCTCAAAAAGGTTTTCCATATGAGCGGTATCGGTCGAAGAAAAAAAAATTAGTCGAGTGTTCAGGAGCCCAGATTTTGCTACAAATACATCAGAAGCAGAAATTAACACTTATGCCCACTGGTGGCCAAACCATTCTTTACCAAACATTAGAAATTATGTGAAAAATATTTTCCATCAGGTCTTGTATGCGATACAGAAAGAATTTTTCAAATCGGAGTTTTAAAAGCAAAAATAACGCAGAAAACGTAATTTATCTTTGTGCCCCCTAGCAGAAAGTCTGATTTACTTGAAAATTTTGAATTTATAGGAAAAACATTTCGCATCGGAAACACTATCCAACAAAGACGTAATTTTTCATATCGGACTACTAGAAGTAGAGATATTGACAAAAATCAGATATACATCTACGCACCCTGGCATAGAAACCATGAATTATTTCATGAACAAAATGTTCCTAAAAGGTTTGTCTACATGAGTAGTATCGGTCAACTGAAAAATTTTTTTTCAATCGAGATTTTTGAAGCTCATATATATATGCCGCCCCGGTGGCGCAGTGGTCTTAGCGATGGCCTCTGATCATTCGTCCGAAAGAGGTCCGGGTTCGAATCCCAGTCAGGCATGGATGTTGTGTTTGTCTTACGGCACTGGCTCTCTCCCTTCCCTGGAACGAGTGACCCTAAATTAGGGACGGGCGACTGCTTCTAGCCCATTGAGTTGTGCTCACGGTGGTCGTTAAACCTCCAATCAAAAAAAAAAAAAAAAAGCTCATATATTGCTGCAAATACATCAGAAGCGAAAAAAAATTAAGTCTTACGCCACAAACCATTTTTTACAAAATTATAAATTTTGTGCAAATGATTTCCCATTATGTGCAATAAATTTTCCAGCTGTATCCGGTGCAGAAAGAATTTTTCAAATCGGAGATTTAGTAACTGAGATATAGGGGGAAAGTCATTGACATTTACGCCTCCTAGCGGAAAGTCTATAAATTACTTGAAAATTTTGAAATTATATGAAAAACATGTCACACTAAAAACACTATCCAACAAAGAAGGAATTTTTCAAATGGGATTCCTAGAAGTAGAGATATTGACAAAATAAGTTATACATCTACGCCCCCTGGCGGAGAAACTATGGAATATTTTAAGAAGAAACTATTCCAAAAAGTTTTATCACTGTGAGTGGCATCAGTCCACGAAAAAATTTTTTTAATCGATATTTTAGAAGCTCAGATTTTATGGCAAATACATCAGAAGCAAAAATTAACACTTACGCCCCCTGGTGGCCAAAGTATTCCTTACCAAAAATTAGAAATTATATGCAAAAGATTTTCCAGCAGGAGGTGTATCCGGTGAAGAAAAAATTTTCAAATCGAAGCTTTAGAAGAAGAGTTATCGGGTAAAACGCACTTTAGTTTTCTGCCCCCTAGCGGAAAATCTAGGCGTAATTTGAAAAAGTAACTATATCTAAAATACTGTTCGACATAAATGGAATCGAAAGATAAAAGAAATTTTTCAATCGGATGTTTAGAAGCGAATATGTAGAATAAAACGAAATGAAGGATCACCATTCGCTTATTTCAAACTTCCCAATGCAAAAGAATTTTTCAAATTGGACTAATAGTTGCAGAGATATAGTGGGTACAGGGGGACGGACGGACGGACGGATAGACCAGTAACATAAGCAAGATCTTTTTTTACGCTTTCCAACCGAAGGTTGAAGAAGCGTATATGCTCCAGCTTTTTCCGTCCGTCTGTCGGCACGATAACTCACGTAAAAATGGTTCGATTTCGAAGAAATTTTAGTATGTGATAGGGGACTACGAGGGGACGAACCCTATCGAAATTAGGTGAAGTGGAGTCAAAGGTCAGGACATCGGAGCGGGATGCATTCCATTGCCCTTATGCGTCATAAGGTGCGTAAAAAGAGTTCGATTTCGATGAAATTTTAGTATGTGGTAGGGGACCACCTGGAGAGGAACCCTATTGAAAATGGGACAAATGGACTCAAAGGTCAGGACATGGGATCGGGATCCATTCCATCGCCCTTATCCCACACTATTAAGGTGGACGTCAAGTAATTTTGCTTCCTATATTTCCAATGGAAAACCTTTTGTACACATTTCCTTCACAATTAGCGTGTTCCCAAGGATGGAAATTTGAACATCGATTAAAATAACTTCATACTATAACTTGGAATACTTAACATTTTCTAAAACATAAGCATAATTATATTAAAAGACAATAACGTTTCCTTTGGTGGTGTTGAAACCAGAAAAAAGATGGCGCGACCTGTACTTTGACAACGTCAGTGGACAAATAAATATTGGATTGCATAATTACGGTTATGGTTTAGAAAATATTATTACGGTTATGGTTTAGAAAATATTAAGTATTCCAAGTTGTGAAATGAAGCTATTTTAATCGATGTTCAAATTTTCATTCTTGAGAACGCATTAATTGTGAAGAAAATGTGTACAGAAGCTTTTCCATTGGAAGTATAGGAAGCAAAATTACTTGACGTCCACCTTAAAGTAGCAATTATTGTATGTATGTATGTATGTATGTACATTTTATTTTGAAAACGACTCTAAGAATTTTGATGAAAGTCGTTAACCTACCGTTTTCTGGTACTACAAATCGATTTAGTTTGATCTCGACTTCTTTTTTTTTTTTTTTTCATTGGAGGTTTAACGACCACCGTGAGCAACTCAATGGGCTATAAGCAGTCGCCCGTCCCTAATTTAGGGTCACTGGTTCCAGGGAAGGGAGAGAGCCAGTGCCGTAAGACAAACACAACATCCATGCCTCACCGTGATTCGAACCCGGACCCCTTTCGGACGAATGATCAGAGGCCATCGCTTAGATCACTGCGCCACCGGGGCGGCCTCTCGACTTTAGGAGAATTCGTTTAGTGGGTTAAATAACCACTCCGAATTATAACGTTTTTAGTGTCATGGCGTCGTTCTATTAATGTTTCCAATGCTTAGAAATCTTATGATGTCACAACCTCGCGTTTGAGAATGTTGGCGCGCGGTCACGCCATCTGTCTCATTACGTCACGCGTTGTGTGTAGATCCTATTAATGTTTTATGGCGTCATACATTTGCGAGCAGATGGTCGCGATTCCCATCTGCTTCATTACGTCACGCGTTGTGTGCGTATGTCCGTCCGCACGATAACTCGCGTATTAATCGTTCGATTTCGATGAAATTTTAGTATCTGGTAGGGTATCACCTGGGAAGGAACCTTATTTAAAGTGAACGAAATGGGGCCAAAGGTCAGTACATAGGAGCGGGATCCATTCCACTGCTTTTATGCGTCATAACTAACGCAAAAAAGGTTCGATTTCGATGAAATTTTAGTATGTGGTAGGGGACCACCTGGCCACAAACCCTATTGAAAATGGGCGAAATGGGGTCAAAGGTTAGGGGTACAGGAACGTGATATTTTCCATAGCCCTTATGCATCATAACTTACGTAAAAATGCTTAGATTGCGACAAAACGTTATCATGTTATTTCGGAGGTATACCGAACCGGTTCTGTTGAATATCATCGATATGGGATCAAGGGTCAGGGCACAGGACCGAGATTAATTCCACAGCCATTATTCTCAAAACTTGAGTGATAACTTGCGTAATGATTTCTGGTGTGTTGGAAAGCGTATTATAATCAATGCATTGCATGATTTTACAAACTTGTTTCACAAAAGACGTGCTAAAAATTAATCTCAGTTTTTATGGAACTGCCTTTGTACAGTGGTGAGCAAAAATTAAAGACGAAGAGGAGAAATTAGCATAACAGCGGAACGAGCAAGCAGAACGGACCGAAAGACCACTCAGTAGATGGACTAGGGTCCGGTATGGTAGGGCATGCATATATGTAGCATGACGTAGAGGGAGGGGGGTGGGTGTCGGAAGGGTATATAGCACACGGGCGGTGTACGCTCAGCAATTCGGTGAAAGCTATTGCACGGTGTACATCGGTTTGAACGACGTCGAGTTGCTGCCACCGTGTGATATGGTCAACAGGCAATCCAGTAGACGACATCTGGTTGACTTTACCCGAGGTCGCGTCATTGGGAAGTTGGAAGAAGGTCGAAGTGTGACTAGCGTGGCCGAGGACTTCGGGATAGCTCACATCATCGTATCACGCGCTTGGAGAGCATTTCAAACGACAGGAACACCTGTCCGAGAGTTTAGCAGTGGTCGTCCACGAGCAACCATGGCAGCGGAAGACCGGTATATTGTCCTACAGGCGAGAAGAGACAGACGGCAGACAGCGAGAGAAATCGCAAGGCACATGTAACAGACAACTGGACGTCCGTTATCGCGTTTTACCGTGGCCAGGAGGCTGCACAAAGGTGGTCTATTTGCACGACGACCAGTACGGTGTGTGCCATTAACGCCTGCTCATCGGAGACAGCGGTTTCTCTGGTGCCAGGAAAAGAAGAACTGAACAGATCAGCAATGGGGGCGAGTTCTCTTTACGGATGAGAGCCGATTTAGTCTGACGAGCGATTCTGGACGTATACACATCTGTAGAGAGCAGGGAACACGCAATCACACCTCCAACATCATCGAAAGGGACCGGTTTGGAGGTGGCGGAGTTCTCGTTTGGGGCGGTATCATGCTTGGTAACCGTACTGACCTCCACATCTTCCAAGGATGTTCAGTCACTGGTGTCCGCTATAGTACGGAGGTTCTCCTGCCTCACGTGCGTCTGTTTAGAGGTCCTGTGGGTCCTGAGTTCTTCTTCATGGACGACAACGCTACACCTCATCGTACAGAGGCTGTCGCAGAGCTGTTGGAGAGTGAAGATATTCAACGTTTGGATTGGCCCGCAAGGTCCTCGGACCTAAATTCAATCGAGCACATGTGGGACCTTCTCGGGAGACGCTTGGAAGCACGTCACCAGCCGCCAGCAACGATTCCGCAGCTGCGATTGGCGCTACAAGAGGAATGGGCCGCGATGAATCAACTGTTCCTTGACAACCTCATCCTCAGTATGGACAGTCGTTGTAAATCCTGCAACGCAGTCAGGGGTGATCATATCCCTTACTAAAGACTGGATTTTTCTTGGCAGCCGCCTGTCACATGGACGTTTCTGTCTTCTGTCCAGTTGTGCTCGAAGCTACCTTTCCAGTAAAGTGCCTTTGTATCCTTTGGATTCCTTGTTTGGACGTTTTTTCTGACTTGTCCCATATTCTTACATCTTGGGAATCTTATGGTATGATTTGAGTCGATGTGGAGCATTTCTGCACGACTTTACATTCGAAAAACCGTCTCGTCCTTAATTTTTGCACGCCAATGCACATTTTAATAAATCTCATCGGGAGCTTTAAAACGATAGCACGCACAGTCGTTTTGCACCCATGGTTGTCCAGACAAACCGCGATGTTGTCAAAAGTGTTCACCGGTTCACAAGGAAACAATCTTTAAAATGTTCTGTTCAAACCCCAGCGAAATGTTCTTCATATATTCGAATAGATCTAGCTGATAGCTTTAAAACGACACCACGCACAGTCGTGTTGCGCTCACGGTTGCCGAGATAGACTAGTCAAACGCGGCGGCACACCCAGAAATATGGCATCATCTCCCCCGCGCCCAGGAAGCGAGGGAAGCATCGCCCGCACTATGTATTGCGCAGTACGCGAACTGGACTCCATGCTGTTTACGAATAAGCTTACACGATTAGTGTGCGCACGTATTTTTAACGCTATAATGATTTGAATTGGGTCCTATTTTGGTTACATGCGGTCGGCAGAACATCGCCCCATACTATCGCGGAGTTAGACGTAGTCCTACGTCAAAAAAAAGAAAAAAATTACTCTTAATCTTCTACAAACTCGTGTTAGCGTTTTAGAGAAATGACAGTAGCATCCCGGTTAATGTACACCTATTTTTTTTTCTCAGTGACAACACCCGAGTTCCAGAAATGACGCCATTGGGATAAGTCGGGCATCCAGCGGAGGGTTGACAAAGAAACATTTTCGTCGATCGCAAACGTTGGGTTTGGTACTATGCGTCCGCATTTTTTTACCTCATGACGTCACTTCCCACGTATGGTTCTAGTAAATGTTGTCGAACTAATGGCTTAATTCGGTTGAGTACTTTTTGATTACCATATTTCAACCTTTTGTGCGATATAATCTTTTTTTCCCGCCATTTAGTTCTCGATTTTGGTAGCGTAGCTGAGAATCGAAACGGATTTATTTCCCAAAGGGCAACAAGACATTTTATTCGAACGCAGGACATTTGTAAGGTAGCTGGGATTGGACCCTCCGTGCCACATTGCATTTGCAGCCAGAGCTCGGGAGTGTTACTAACGCAGTGGATGGTGCTCAGTGGAAATTGAAATGTTTTTTTTTTTTTTTAATGAAGATGAGCTTATGATTCGTTATTAATTGTTTAAGATTAATTTCAATCTTGTTTAAGCATTCATGTTTTTCTGGTGAAACGAAGGAATTCGTTTTCGTCTTCTACACGTTCCGACATTTTTCCGGGAGAGGGGGGGGTTCATAATTTTTTTTCTGTAGGAAAACTTATCAATCCTTTTCTTCGTAATTTATCTTGTGAAACGTGGTGTTTTGAAGTTGCAGACAAGAAGTAAATAACTGCAGAGCCATCTGTTGGCCATTTAAGGAAAGAACACAGGTAGAAGGTAGATTCACGAAAACAAGAGATAACGTGATGTTTGCAAGCATTAACATGTTTTACCACAATGATGGATAATAGTTGCAGTGCCATCTGAATAAACACAGGGAGAAAGAGGCTTATGACTTACTTCAAGCCCTTCCAAGTTCGAAAATGAACTTCCACTGTGAGCCTACTTGTCTCCTATTGACTGTTGTTATGTTGTGGGGGTGGGGATTTTCGCTTTTTTGGCGGTTGAAGACACTTGATACATCCTTGCCCTACAGACATTCTTCATTTCTGTTTCAGATCTGCAATGCTTAGGACTTTTCTCCCTGCTGTCCGATTTCCATGAATATTTCCTATTGTGACGGTCTTTTCTGTATCCGATATCAGGCTTCGTGGTAAGAGTGTTTCTTGATTATGGATTCATTGTTTCTCTATAGAACAAGAATAGGAACATAAAAATCGCCATCTTTATTTTCAAGTTTGTTTCGGGGTATTTTTTGCCATTTTTTTTTAAAACATTTTTTTCTATGTCATCAAACAATGGACACGAATGAGTTCTAAGTTGAAGACTTTGAACTCATTAAAGATTCGATGGATTTTCCGGACAAAGATTTCCCGTATGTAAACGGGGACGATTTGGTTTTTCTGGAGAATGAATTCCCTGAAGACCTAACGGAGGTACTGCATCTAGAGTCTTTTCCCCATATGAATGAATCTCAGCTTATCTTCGCTGAAAAAACCATGGCAAGTCTAGGAAGCATTCGCAGACGATGAATTGATTCAACCAGGGCTTAGTGCAGTTCAGGGCAGTAAACTGAGGCTTAGTGCAGTTCAGGGCAGTAAACTGAGGCTTAGTGCAGTTCAGGGCAGTAACTAATTCCTTTAATATTAATGAGAATGATGTGGGAGGTTATTGGGTATATAACAGGGGTAATAAGTTTGGTGGCGGGGACTGTGAGGTCTTTTGGACAGAGAAATTTCATTCAACCAGGCCTGGTTGAATCAGTTTGGTCTGGTTGAATCTAAGCCCTGATTCTTTTGTTGTACAATATGCACCAGGTTAAGGTTAAAGCTTCCAGGCCTGTTATGGTTAAAGCTTACGATCAATAACTTTATTCTATCAAAGCTTACGATCAATAACTTTATTCTATTAAAGCTTACGATCAATAACTTTATTCTATTAAAGCTTACGATCAATATTCTATTAATACTGTTCCTGGTTGCTTACGATCAATATTCTATTCAATATTCTATTAAAGCTTACGATCAATATTCTATTATTCTATTACTTAATTCTTTATTCTATTAAAGCTTACGATCAATATTCTATTAATACTGTTCCTGGTTGCTTACGATCAATATTCTATTCAATATTCTATTAAAGCTTAAGATCAATATTCTATTATTTAATTCTTTATTCTATTGAAGCTTACGATCAATAACTTTATTCTACGATCAATAACTATTCTTGTTAAGGTTAAAGCTTCCAGGTCTGAATCAATTCATCGCAGACGATGAGTTGATTCAACCAGGGCTTAGTGCAGTTCAGGGCAGTAAACTGAGGCTTAGTGAGACTTAGTGCAGTTCAGGGCAGTTACTCATTCCTTTAATATTAATGAGAATGATGTGGAATGTTATAGGGTGGATGACAGGGGTAATAAGTTTGGTGGCGGGGAATGTGAGGTCTTTTGGACAGAGAGATTTACGCGTGGTTTGTATGCGTTCCAATTTTTAAAAAGCTTTTCTGGGGTACAGCTGTATCTGCATTTTTGTGAAACTAATTTTTTCCTTAACTCGTTACTAAAACCTTTTTGAGAATCTTCTTATTATTATTTTGAAATTCCTATCCTTTCGCATTTTTTTCTTTTCTGTAAACACTATTCTGTAACGCTTATAAAAAATAACTTACGGACCAAGTGTTTCTTGAAAGCACCAAACAGATGGAAATCACAGGGCTGTATACAGGCCTGATGTTCCGAAATTCCCCAACCATGTCGCCAAAACCTTTCAGCCAGGTATTTGTCCGCACATGGTTTGACGTCATCGTGCAACTACATACCTCTTCACCTTCATAGCAGCACAAGTTTTTTTGCGACGAATGACATAGAGCAACATGTCAAGTGTCTGGCAATACTGTTCGGGTGTTATACTTGCACCAAGGTCCGGGAAATCAATCAGAAGCACGTCGTGACAGTCTTAAAAGAGAGTTGCCTTAATTTTTCAGGTGGATGGTCATGTCTTGACTTTTTAGGCTGGTAGGGATGACGGCTGCTGTCACGTCATGGATGTTCGTTTTCATTCCGGAGTCGAACCACTAAATTTTGACTCCAGCAACAATAAGCTGCAAAGTGTCCTCATCCTGCTGACGATAGCGTGGAAAATAAGTGAGGAAGAAATCCATTCTCTTTTCCCTTTGTTCTTCTGTGGGATTCCCAGGCACGTACCTCGCGCAAACTTTCCGATAATACTGTTGGCTATGCACAGCACTGCATTCACTACACACTGTAATCTGTAGAACGTGAGCGAGTTGTTTCCTTGTAATTTGTTTGTTGTCGGGAAGGAGATCATTCGTCTTGAACCTAATGTGTACAGTCGTTGGACGCCCATGTTGAAGTTTGTCGTTAACGTCTGTCTTTTCCTATGCAAAGTCCTTGCACTATTTGCATCCGCTTCTTTGACATAACACCTTCGCCTGACACTTCCTGCAACTGGCGACAGATTTCCACTACAGCAACACCTTTTGCGTGAAGAAAAGGAATTTAATTTCGCCCTTCCTAGTGGGACCGCGTTGATAGCACTTTGCCGGCTCCATTCCTAGTATCCGAATTGGTGAAGGAAGTGATGTTCTTCGCTCATTCGGCTTTTGCATGCACTTTAACTCTTTTTTTTTTTTTTTGATTGGAGGTTTAACGACCACCGTGAGCAACTCAATGGGCTATAAGCAGTCGCCCGTCCCTGATTTAGGGTCACTGGTTCCAGTGAAGGGAGAGAGCCAGTGCCGTAAGACAAACACAACATCCATGCCTCACCGGGATTCAAACCCGGACCCCTTCCGGACGAATGATCAGAAACCATCGCTTAGACCACTGCGCCACCGGGGCGGCGTACTTTAACTCTTCACTGGCGCGTTAGAATCTTTGATGCCATAAGATTTGTTACCTTATTTACTGAACGACGATGGTATTATAGTATTTTCTGCTTTAAGTTTGGCACATTTTTGTTTATATGTCTAAGATAGTTTTATAATAATTGTACGATGGCATTACGCACAAAAATGCTCTGGATTCAGTCAGACACTACCACAGAAGTCAAAGAAATGGCTATTTCAACATCGAATACATTAGATAGAGTTTTTAAATCGGAAAATCATAGTCTTGTGAGATGAGAAAAAAGAAAGAAGGAATAATGGGTGTGTCGTTGAATGAAAATGACCGAACTAAAAGAAAATACATGAACATGAGACCACATGAATGAAATAAGCTTTTTTTTTACGCTTTCCAACCGTAGGTTGAAAAAGCGCATATGCTCCAGCTTTGTCCGTCTGACTGTTTGTCTGTCCGCACAATAACTCACGTAAAAATGGTTCGATTTCGATGAAAGTTTAGTATGTGGTAGGGGACAACCTGGGGACGAATCCTTCTGGAAATGTAAGAAATGGGGTGAAAGGTCAGGACATAGGAGCCGGATCCATTCCATCGCCCTTATGCGTCATAACATATGTAAAAATGCTTCGATTGCGACAAAACTTTATCATGTTGTTCCGCAGGTACACTGAACCGGTTCTGCTGAATATCATTGAAATGGGGTCAAAGGTCAGGGCACAGGAGCGAGATTTATTCCACAGCCATTATCCTTATAACTTAAGTAAAAATGCTTCCATTGCGACAAAACTGTAGTATGCTGTTTCGGAGGTATACTGAACGAATCAGTAGGCATCGTAGGGAGGAGGGTTTGTCAACGGGCAGGATAACTCACGTAGAAATTGCTTGATTTCGATACAGTTTAGTATGCTTTTGGGATGAACTAAGAAGCGGAGTGCAAAGAAACCGTCAAAATCGAATCATTAGTCAATACAACATATTTTAAGGTTTAGGAACGGATTATATACTTCCGTCTTCCTGTATTATCACTTACTTAAAATTATCCGATTTTGACCCTCACAAATTTTCGATTTTGACGCTCACAATTTGTGGTAATAGGTTATATTCGGTAACAATTCTTAGTTAAAATGGCTGGAAACTGTCTTAGGTTACCCATATCATACGAGAAGAATTACATTTTCTTAAAGCATTAAGACCAGCACATGTTTCACCCACGACGCAACGCAGATGTTTTACGCAACAGATGCTAATGAATTTTTCTACTGCCGTTCTGCGGGATAACTTGCGTAAAAATGTTTCGATTGGGACGAAACACAATACGTTTTTCCGTAACGACCTTGGAAGCAGTTCCGCCAAAAATGTTTTTTGTCAGCAATTGCGGGCAGTGTGAATGCGTGAGATTCGTTAGCCATTATTTTCGCACGATAACTTCCGTGAAAATTGCCCGATTTAGATGGGATTTTTAATCATAAAACGGCTTATGCGTGGTAGCTCTTGATAATAGAAACAGGTAACACGGGCACAAAGAGATTTAATTTTGATATATGTGAACCTCAAACGTTAAACCATAGTTTAATCCCCTCAAAACCAAAGCATTTTCCTATGATTTCTGGTATGTTGGAAAGCGTATATCATAATCAACGCATTGCATGATTTTACTAACTTGCTTAAATAACGTCTTGAAATGCCCTGTGAAGTACTACGTAACATAACGTGCAACTGCGGTGACGTATGAATCAAATCGGCAAAGTTGCAGAGATAAGCCTTGCTGGCGTATTTCAGTTGGAAGATCAGCACCTCCGGAGTACATAAAGAAGGGTTCGAATCCCATCACAGACACACAATGGCTTACGCTATATTGGCGCCCGAACAGGGACGAATCTCTTGACCCTGAGGTTGGAAAAATATGTGAGATTATTCTTCCACACATCTTGTGGAATTAATAAAAATTCCCTTTTCTACAGTGAGCTAATTCTTTGAGCATGGTTGTCGGCAGACCTGAAAACCAGGGATTTCGTGCCCCTCCTTATCTACTACGTATCCCGACGTAGATGTACTAGTGCGGTCACGTATGTATCAAATCTGAAAAATTACAGCGATAAGCTTTGCCGGCGTAGTTTAGTTGGGAGATTAGCCCCTCTCTGGAGTAGGAAGATGTTTGTTTGAATCACATAACCGGCGAAAAGGTTTTACGATAGAGTACATGTATCTGAACATGTGTTACTAGAGCGTACAAAAACCGTCGCTGGGAGACTTAGAAAGGATAATTTTAATTTTCACGCGTCGAAGGATGATTTGACAGTGTCAGTAAAAGTCACAGGATAAATTTCACAGAAACTTGCAATGAAGTTGGTGATACACGCGTCAAAATAAGTAATGAATAAATCAATGAAAAAAATTCTAAATTTAATTAAAGGATATGAGATACTGCTAACGGTGATTAAGCTGGTTTATTTTTTGGGGAGGCCCTGCGCAGCAAAATTCTATCCTTAAACAGAGAAAAATGCACGGGAAGGAAACAGTCAAAAGAGTGCGTAACTCTCTTTTTGCGTGCTTTTATGACCGGAGAGAAGGTACAGCCTTTGGTAATCGGCAAGTCTCAAAATCCCGTTGCTTTAACCCTTTAACGACCATGATCCTAAAATCTTGTACCAGTCTAAATATCATAACGCCCGAAACTGTCTGTGTTGGTTCACTTCTTTGTTTAGTAACAACAATAGTGACTGAGGGTGACACCTGCTGATCCCTAATAAGTCATGCAAATTTGAAGAGCTGGTAAGGGTAGGAAATCTGACTCACTCCAGATAGGCGTTTCGGGCGGCGATGATCGTTTGTATATACGGGAGTTTTGGGCGTTATGGTCGCTAAAGGGTTAAGGAAACAGACATAAAAAAATCTACCAGTTAAATTGAAAAGAAATAAGAAATGAGTGAAAAAAATATGGAGGAATGTTTGCGTAGCTTTTAACTCTAAAAAGGAACAAAAATTAGGCATCTTATTTATTTCAATAACGTAACCAGACATCTCTTATTAAATTATCAAACGCTAAACTTGCAACTTGCATGGTTGCTATTAATGAATAAAGAATAATTCACGCGGTGAAAATAAGTTTCAGAAAACTGGCTTTGCATTCTTTACAAGAAAATACAAAAAAATTTAAATGTTACTGAATTAGCAAAACCTATTACTGTTTTCAATTCTGTAATACAATACAAACTGAAGTGCCAAAAGTCATGGGATAGCAGTATGCAAATTTTTAACTGGCGCTGCCGTCGTATAAAGGCTTCGACGCACGCCACGATTTTATCAGTTGCGAGGTGTAATCTTGTGAGTCAGGTTGAACAACCGCCAGTAGGATTATGGCAAGCGGACGTGAATTATCGGAGTTTGAATGAGGAATGGTAGTGGGAGCCAGACGGATGGGACATTCAATTTCCGAAGTTGTGTGAACATTCAATATTTCTCGATCTATGGTGTCACGTGTGCAACGAGAATACCTCATAAAAGGCATTAACACCCATAGTGAACAGCGCAGTGGCGCCGACCACGGGTGCTGAATGACCGTGACCAGCTGCTTCTGGTCAAGATTGTCCATGCTAACAGACAAGAGACACTGTCTCAAATAACATCCATATTCAATGCAGGGAATACCAGAGACATATCCATCAGGTCAGTTCAGCGTAATGTAGCGTCCATGGAGTATGGAAACAGAAGATCCGCCAGAGTGCCTTTGTTAACACCACGACATCGGACACAGTGCCTCACCTGGGCTCATGAACACGGTAATTGGACCCTGAAAGACTGGCAACATGTGGCGTGGTCTGATGAGTCACGCTACCAGTTGTTACAAGATGATGGTAGGGTTCGGGTGTGGCACCCAAGCTGCCAACAAGGCACTGTGGAAACTGGTGGTGATCCTATACATACATGGGGTACCTTTACGTGGCACGGTTTGTGTCCTCTGGTCCTCGTAAACACATCATTAACCAGTAATCGTTTTGTTGCTCTGCTTGCTAATCATCTGCAGCTCTTCACGTACCCCAACAATGATCGGATTTTCCTGGCGAATAATGCACCATGCCATCGGGCTCAAGTTGTCCAAAATTGGTTCTAGGAGTATTCTGGACCGTTTCGACGGATGGCTTGACCAACACGTTCGCCCGACATGAATCCAATAGAGCAGTTATGGGACGTGGTGGAAAGGTCCATTCGCACCCAAGATCCTGCACCTACAAACAACAGCGAATTGGTGGCGGCTGTTCAGAAGGCACGACTCAACATCTTCCGGCCACTTGTGGAATCGGTGTCACATCAAGTAGCTGCGCCTGGATACAGGAAGTCCTACACGATACTAGATACGTATCCCATGACTTTTGGCACTTCAGTGTATATCTCAAGGTCCTGGCGTAAAAGGAAGCTAGAGCAATAAGATAGTGTTAACTGAAAAGCAGAATTCTCTGAAGGAAGCAGATTTGAAAAAGTCTTAAAAGAGTAAGATTTTGACAAATTACAAGCAGCACTACAGCCAGCTGAATTTAAAGCGTTAAGTATAGAAGTATATGTGAGTTAAGATGTATACACAGTCCACAAAGAGTTATGAAAGGAATATTGATGGTATCGAAGGACTGACAGCAAGGACATTAATGACGAAAAAGCGCCCACTAATGTAAAAGTGCCACAAAATCCAAACAAACACAACTAAGTAGAGAACACTTTAAAAACGGTATTAGCACTATTCATTAATGCGTTTGTGAGGAAAAATTTAGTGTTCATGACTTTAAGGTATCTAGCAATAACCATAAATATAATGTTTTTAATTCAGGGCTTTAGTTCGTAAATTTGCAGTTCATCCCATCAAATATTCTAAAGGATTTCGTAATGTGGACCAGAAAGCCAAATTTATAAATTAATCAAAATTCTCTTACAAACTCTGTTTAATCAAAATTTTCATTAGCCTTAGTTTTCCAATCTTTAATCGCTGAATAATTTGTAATATCCTATTATAAAGTTGCTTCATAAAGAATTCCATTCATTATGCAGAACTTAAGAACTGGTAGTCAGGAGGCAATTAAATTTCAGTTAGTCATTCTTTCAGAATTGCTTACAAAGTAGAAGTTAGCATCTGAACAATTATTAATACATTTTCATTTATTATTTGAAAATCCTCCTTTTTACCTGTACTCTTTTATAAGGACGGGCGAAATTGCATTATTTCAGGCTATTACTATCACATCGCTGAAAAGGCTCAATATTAATGATGTTTCATTAAAAAATGCGATTTGTTACATTCTTTATAGTCGTCAACATAAAAATTAACCATTAGATATTTTTGAAGGGCGTATTGAACAATCCTTTCTTTCTGTTTACAAAATTCATTATGTTCCATTTTTCCTTTCCCGCTCTTCAAATAAACAACGTTGTCTCCTTTTTAGCATTAAACTGCAGCTCATTTTTATTTTTGCATCATCAATCAGCTCACCCAATTAATGATACACTCAGTAAGGATTTTTATGGTATAAATGCTATCCATGATATCGTTATTCTTAACATTTTGTCCAAACAGTAGGTAATCGATTTAATTTACTTAGAAAGTTACTGATCATAGTCAAATTGTATTCGCGTTGTAAGCCATTAAGAGTCTTAGAAATACCAGCAAAATTATAACTAAGCTTCAAACTACATAATTTTCTTCCATAATGAAACGATGATACGATATTAGTTCTCTCGCATTACTCAGTTTAATTTCATTAATGCATGATATTAAAAAATAAATGCTGTCACTCTTTATAATTTCCCCGTAAATTATCAAATAAAAATAAAAAAAATAGCTAGTAATTTTCCCATACATCGTTAAATTCCTTGACGAAGAAAAAGGGTTTATTCAAATAATGGAAACGCCGCCAACAACTGGAGTACACACAATGCGCACTCTGAAAATCACAGGGACGTCATCACCCGCGATGTGAGGTATAAAAACGGGTGTACTGCGATATCGGCTATCACGTGGCAGTACCACTGTCGCAGATGAAACAGCTATTGTGGAGTAATTTTCGGCAAAGTCAGAACTCAGTGACCTCAAAAAAACCCCGGATGTGTCTTGGTGCGCGTCATGCTGTAGCTATAGAGTAACCAGAGATGGAAACGGGTAACCGGGTCGACAATTTCTAGCGGGTCAAATGGGTCGGGTCAAGGTGTCTCTGACGGGATTTTGACCCAGTTTTATTTCCATTTTATTTCTGAAAAGCAAAAAAAAAAAAAAAAATATGTTTTCCAAGAAAATGCGCACAGTGGAATTTTGTGCCCGATACTGGTACCTGTGAACTGAAAAATTATTTGTCATACACTGCTGGACAATTGCTAAGGACGGATCATAAACGGCTATATAGCGCATAAAAACGTAAGTGTGGTTGGATGCCAAGTGACATAAAATAATGTCAGAATGCCAGGACATTACAAGAAAGACAATTTATTGTGCTCTGAAATCCAGAAGGCTTTGGAACGTGTTCAAGGGACAAACAGGCCATATTGTGCAGAATACGTAAACGTGAAAAAAATGCAATTACCGTCCGCAGGCGTTCCGGCGTAAGATGTCAATACGGGATATGGCCACCATGGAGGGCGATTCAAGATTCCACACGTCGTGTCATGCTTTGCACAACATTATCAAGCAGCTGTTGGGGTAATTTATCCCATTCCTTTGTCAGTGCACGGATGAGGGTGTCCTTGTTTATTGGAGGGCATTGGCGACCAGCAAGACTCCTCCCCAAAGCATCCCACACATTTTCAATGGGATTCAGATCTGGAGAACGTGCTGGCCATACGAGACGTTGAATATCCTCGCTCTCAAGGCACTCCTGGACAGCGACTGTTCGATGACATGTTGCGTTGTCGTCCATGAAAATGAATCTATCACCAACAGCACCACGGAACATGCGAACATGAGGTAGCAGAACATCATTAATGTATCGTTGGCCAGTCATAGTCCCAGTTGGAAGCACACAGAAGGACGTGCGGCCATTGATCATGATGCCAGCCCATACCATGACACTACATGTCGGATATCGGTCCCTTTCCTGTATGTTTGCTGGACAATATGCAGTACCACTATCACGCCAGATCAGTTGTCGTCGACAATCAGACGATAAACTGTATCTACTCTCATCTGAGAAGAGGACAGCAGACCAGTCGTTATCAGTCCAATTGCGATGTTGATGGCACCATTGCAAACGGTCGGTACGGTGACGTCTGGACAATGGGATGCACACAACAGGACGGCGGGCGTATAGTCCTCCTTCATGCAAACGTCTGGCGACAGTTTTTCGGGAGATCCGCTTGCCAGTAGCAGCCATAAACTGATTTGCTACCTCACTAGCTGTGCTGCGCCGGTGTCTTTTTGTTGATAGCACTATGTACCGATCTTCTGCAGGTGTCGTACTGCGAACACGACCTCCCCCGTGACGTTTGCTACAATCTCCATTTGTTTGAAATGATTTCCAAAGCCTTGAAACAACACTGTGGCTGACGTCGAACTCCCTGGCAACATTTGTTATTTTTCGCCCTTCTTCAATCTTGCCAATAATACGGCCACGCGTAAAATCATCTAGGTGATGTCGGGAAGACATACTGAAAATTGCAAGTTCGTCAATTGATTCTTTCCCTTTCAACTTTGCGTTTGAACAACAACGGTCAATACGCGTCAAATCCTTTATATCTCTTATCAGCGCTATGACGTCACGAACAAGTTCGGCAATCCAAAATTTGCATACGCACAACACGTCTTACTGTATCCCGCACTTATGCTAATTTCCACAATTTCCTGCCTTCCATTTTATGGTGGCTATCGTTGCTATTGTCATCCGTCCTTAGCAATTGTCCGGCAGTGTATAATATGAAGGAAAAGTGTCATTTCCTTCTGAAGGGCAATGATGAAAACAACATTCATAATTTGGAAACTTTCAATCCATCGTAAACTTGTGAGAATGGGTGTTGCTGTGAAATATATTGTGAAGCTTGATACGTTATAAAAAAACCCCAGCAAAAACTGAAATTAAACATACAATAAGTTGCTTAATTCAAAACATTTGACTGTAACGCAATCAAAATTAGATGGAACAGCCTTAACAATACGGCGGAGGGACTTTTTGACTCCCGCAAATGTGTTTAAAAACATGTGTAAAACAGTTACGTTATGTTCTGCAAATGAAAGACGACAGTTTTAATCATTCCTCTAAGTAAGTGAGTAAATTATACGTTCCGATAATATTTTTGTTTGGTTCCCATATAACCTAAGGTACCCACTGTGGAGAGACTGTTTGAACACCCTGTATACACATATATATTATAGTTCAAAGCAGATTTATCCGGATCGGGTCCAATTATGTGGCGTCCGGGTCCAAAATGTTTGACCCGTTTCCAACTATGATTGAGCGAAGCGAGGCCGTAGGCTGAGGGGAGCTCTCTTTACGATACTGGAGACAATTAGTTGTTCTGGCATAGGTACGAGATGACGCATTCGATCACCGTGATTTTTTTACATGCAATTGGGCATGTTTTGACGCTTTCCGATTCCCAAAATTCCGTGACATTGAGGAATAATTGTCCAGAAACTTGCATTTCTAAGGGTTTTTCCGGGTTTTAAGAAGGGATCGTTGGTTACCTATCTCCTCCAAAGATCTTCAGCCAATCGCGGTGACACTTGCCACAGAGAAAGGGAAGGGCATGGTGAGTGACATGGGTTGGTATCAAGGTCGTGTCGTATAAAAATAATGACCATTAAACACTGACCAATTTTAATGATAATTGGAAAAACCCGCTCTCTATACGAGTCTCGGGACGATTCGTTGTTCGGGCATAGCTACAACATGACACATCCGATCACTGTGATTTTTTGCATGCGATTGGACATCGTCCATGGTCAGGTTTTGGCGCCTTCCCACTATCGAAATTTCGTGTCATTGAGGAATAATTGTCCAAAAACGTGCATTTTAAAGGGTTTTTCCGGGTTTTGAGAAGGGGTCGTTTGTTATTTATCTCCTCCAAAGATCTTCAGCCGATCGTGGTGACACTTCCCACGGAGAAAGGGAAGGACATGGTGAGTGAGATGGGGTTGGTAACATGGTAATTCGTCATATCATAAAAAAATAACCAATGTTAACAAAACTTGAAAAAATCCTCTATATTGCGAGTCACGTCTTTGTATTTTGAACTCAAGTGGACTGAACTGTATATGTGAACTCAACTCAAGTAAACTGTGTAGCAGAGAATCGAAAAGATCGTAACGGTTTCCCGAATTATATAGCGTTTTGGTTCTGTTTGGATTGCGTGTGTGTCCTGTGATGTTGACAGTTTAAAGTAAATTATTTCTTATCTAGCTACATCTCTTGCATTGCACGAAAGCTGACTAGCCGAGGATATCTAGAGACATCGCAAGATAGGAATTTTGCCTTAATGCTTTCAAACTGAACCCGAAACTCTATGCAAGACTCGGGACAATTAGTACTTCTGGCATAGGTACGACATGACACATTCGATCCCCGTGATGTTTGGCATGCGATTGGACATCGTCCATGGTCAGGTTTTCACGCCTTCCGATTCCTGAAATTCCGTGTCATTAAGGAATTTCAATTAAAACTATATAGCATTTTACTTGAACCGTTTCACGAAAGTCGGCTCACTAACATTAATTTAAAAAAATCGTTGGAATTGAAAACGAAGAAATGGAAAGACTCCGTCTGTTGGCTCAACACTTGTTTAACCTATAATGATAAAATGAAGTTTGTGTATGTGTGTGTATGTCTGCCTTTCGCGATACAAAATGAAAAACATGGTTCCTGATCTGAGTATGTCTTTACTCTTTGTTTACATGCAACCTGATCACAACCAACGTGAAGATCACAATCATGCAACCTGATCACCACCAAAATGTGGATTTGAAAATAAATAATCAACGTGCCCTTCGACCGTATCAGGGGAATCAGTAATTTTGGTAAAAGCTGAAGAAAATAAAATCGTTTGGAAACAAAAATTTCCATTCATTATTTCTTTTGGATTTCTAAATTTACTTTTATTTTGAATAAATTGCATTATAAAACGTACAACGCCGTACAGACAGTTGCAAGTGTTTGAAATTTTGACTCTACAAAACTAATCTTTGCAATATAATTTACATATATGCTAATTGGTAAAGGTAGTTTAGAGTGATGTAATAGAATATAAAAAAAAAACATGCAGGGAAATTTCCAAAATTAAAAGAAAAAAAGAACGTAAAAGCATTCTAGATTAGATTATTCTGCATTTTGTAACATTAACAAAGCTGTGCGCTTAATAGTATAATAATCACAATATTATCATGTGTGTGCTGTTTCCAGATCAAGTTCATCATGAAAAAAGAGAGAGAGTAAGATAGAATTGCATCTAATGCATCAGCGCTTCAATTTGATCTTCTTTTCTCTGCTGCACTAAAAACCAACGTCACCCCAAAAACCGCGGTAGTGAGGAAATTAAAAAAATAAATAAATAACAATACTTCTGACTGCACAATTTTGGAAATTAATGCATCATTTTAAAGATAAGATACTTGATTTTTAATAAAATACAAAAAATGGGAATGTGATTTTTTTCCATACCAGACCTCCTTAAACTAATCCTTGCTTGGGCCATAGCTTTGGACAATGCATAATGCAAGTCTTGCTAAGCAAGGGCAAAGCAGAGAACCCTGAGAATTCGGCCAGCTGCCTTAATCCTCATTTGTAGTCATTACAAAACTGATCCGAATCGAAAACTGGAGGTTTGGAAAGAAACGGGGAGTCCGTTGGGAATGTAGGAAGTTCTTCGTGTATAAACCTCTTACCAAGAACCATGGCTTGTAGTTACAATAGGACCCCGTTTATACGTTTCTTGCTTATACGTGTTCCTTATTTATATGCAAAATGTCACAGACTCAAAAATTCTGAATTGTATTTAATGTTAATTTTTATCAGTTATGTGTTAACTGAATTAGCTTTCTTCTCATTTATACGTTAAATTATGGTGTTGTGAATTAGAAATTCAAACCACGAAATTGCAGTTTACCAAATTCTGTTTTCACTCCATTATAAATCACTCTGAAGAATGCCAGCGCTCTTACTATGCTACTATTGGTCCGTTCAGTTGGCACCTGCAGTAGACTTCTGCTCTTGCTTGACGTTGATATATCGTGCTCGACGTTGTTATATGGTGCTCTTTCCTTCAGACCTGCCTTTGAATTCGCTTTTCAGACGAATCAATAACCAAAAGAAGATATCGTTCCGCGATTGACTGGAATACTCTGATGAAAGTGGAAGGTGTGTTTAGCTTCCAAGATTACGTGAGTTGCAAAGCATATTTTGGCAACGTTGTCACTTACGATCTTGAAAGAAATGACTGAGAAAAAAAATGCAATGAGAACGATGATTTCCACGAAAGTGCATCAGTAACCAAATTCAGAGATGCTCTGAAATCGTTCGGGGCCGCCCCGGTGGCGCAGTGGTCTAAGCGATGGCCTCTGATCATTCGTCCGAAAGTGGTCCGGGTTCGAATCCCGGTGAGGCATGGATGTTGTGTTTGTCTTACGGCACAGGCTCTTTCCCTTCCGTGGAACCAGTGACCCTAAATTAGGGACGGGCGACTGATTATAGCCCATTGAGTTGCTCACGGTAGTCGTTATACCTCCAATGAAAAAAAAAAAAAATTAAAAGAAATCGTTTGGCGTCATTACCTTCTTCTTTTACGGCCATAAAATACTAATGAGAAAACAATGCAGGGTCTCAATAGTCTTGAAAATGCAATGTTTCGAGTTAAAAGTAAACAACAATCAAAATTAAAGTTTTCTCAAACCAAAAGTAAATTGTATGCCTTAGAAGGCTGCATACACTTCTGAGATATATCAGAAGTGCCGCCCAAACTTCTCTGATGTCGCGTAACACACCTACGGCTAGAACTTTCCAAGTCAAGATAGGAGCACCGCTCAAATTGGAAGGGCCAGAAGCGGTTAGCGATTAAATTCATTGTTAATTTTATTTTAATTTTAGTTATACAGCTGTCACAGAGTAAAATAAAATAAAATAAAATAAAATAAAGCGAGGTAATTGTTGACTTCAAATATTTATTAAAATTTGGAGAATTCTTTAGTACACTCGAAACGGTTACTGAACATAATGCCGCCATCTTTTACCCTATTAACTCTTTTTTACGCTTTCCAACCGTAGGTTAAAGAAGCGTATATGCTCCAGCTTTGTCCGTCCGCCTGTCCGCACGATAACTGGCGTAAAAATGGGTCGATTTCGATGAAAATTTAGTATGTAATAGGGGACCACCCGGGGACGAACCCTATTGAAAATGGGACAAATGGGGTCAAAGGTCACTCACGACGTAGGAGCGGGATCATTCCATTACCCTTATGAGTCATAACTTGCGTAAATATGGTTCGATTTCAATGAAAGTTTACTATGTGGTAGGAGACCGCCTGGGGACGAACCCTATTCAAAATGGGTGAAGTGGGGTCAAAGGTCAGGACATAGGATTGCGATCCATTCCATTGTCCTTATCCCATATTATTAAGGTGGACGTCAAGTAATTTTGCTTCCTATACTTCCAATGGAAAAACTTTTGTACACATTTCTTTCACAATTAATGTGTTCCCAAGGATGAAAATTTGAACATCGATTAAAATAACTTCATATTATAACTTCGAAAACTTAATATTTTCTAAAACATAACCATAATTATATTAAAAATCAATAACTTTTCCTTTGGTGGTGTTGAAACCAGAGAACAGATGGCGCGACCTTTACTTTGATGACGTCAGTGGACAAAAAAATGTTGGATTGCATAATTACGGTTATGGTTTAGAAATAGTAAGTATTCCAAGTTATGAAATGAAGCTATTTTAATCGATGTTCAAATTTTCATCCTTGTGAACGTATTAATTGTCCAGAAAAAAGATGGCGCGACCTGTATTTTCATGACGTCAGTAGACAAACAAATGTTGAATTGCATAATAAATAATTAAGTATTGCAAATCATAAAATGAAGATATTTTAATCGATGTTCAAATTTTCATCCTTGGGAGCGCATTAATTGTGAAGAAAATGTGTACAAAAGTTTTTCCATTGGAAGTATAAGAAGCAAAGTTACTTGACGTCCACCTTAAAGTAGCAATTCTTGTATGTATGTATGTACATTTTATTTTGAAAACGGCTCTAAGAATTTTGATGAAAGTCGTTAACCTACCGTCTTCTGGTACTAGAAATCGATTTAGCTTGATCTCGACTTTAGAAGAATTCGTTTAGTGGGTTAAATAACCATCCCGAATTATAACGTATTTAGTGATGGCGTTGTTCCATTAATGTTTCCAATGCTTAGAAATCTTATGGCCGCCCCGGTGGCGCAGTGGTCTAAGGCGTTGGCCTCTGACCATTTGTCCGTAAGGGGTCCGGGTTCGAATCCCGGTGAGGCATGGATGTTGTGTTTGTCTTACGGCACTGGCTCTCTCCCTTCCCTGGAACCAGTGACCCTAAATTAGGGACGGGCGACTGCTTATAGCCCATTGAGTTGCTCACGGCGGTCGTTAAACCTCCAATCCAAAAAAAAAAAAATCTTATGACGTCACAACTCGCGTTTGAGAATGTTGGCGGGCGGTCATGCCATCTATCTCATTACGTCACGCGTTGTTTGTGGATCCTATTAAAGATTTATGACGTCACACCTTGCTAGCAGATGGTCGCGATTCCCATCTGCCTCATTACGTCACGCGTTGTGTGCGTATGTCCGTCAGCACGATAACTCGCGTAACAACCGTTGGATTTCGATGAAATTTTAGTATCTGGTAGGGGATCACCTGCGAAGTTACCCTATTTAAAGTGAACGAAATGGGGTCAAAGTTCAGTTCATAGGAGAGGGATCCATTCCACTGCTGTTATGCGCCATAACTAACGTAAAAAAGGTTCGATTTCGATGAAATTTTAGTATGGGCTACGGAACCACCTGGTGACAAACTTTATTGAAAATGGGCGAAATGGGGTCAAAGGTTAGGACACAGGAGCGGGATCTATTCCATAGCTTTTATGCATCATAACTTACGTAAAAATGCTTCGATTGCGACAAAACTTTATCATGTTATTTCGGAGGTATGCCAAGCCGGTTATGTTGAATATCATCGAAATGGGATCAAAGGTCAGGGCACAGGACCGAGATTTATTCCACAGACATTATTCTCATAACTTGAGTAATGATTTCTGTAATGTTGGAAAGCGTATTATAATCAATGCATTGCACGACTTTACTAACTTGTTATTAATTTATTTATCTGTTTTTAAACAATGACAGATCATCTCTGCTTGCCATCGCTTACGAAGCCAAATCCCTGGGAGCCGAATTCGAAGCGGTGATCTCTAGAATTAGATAAAACACTGCAGCACGGACCAAAAATTACTGCCATGAAAAAATAAATAAAACCTTGATAGTTAACGCCGTTACTATGTGTTACTACGTCTGATATCACGATTCGAAATTTCAGAACCGGTCAATGAGTTTTACAATCCGCCGCGAAATATACACTCACGGGCAATGAAATTTGCGCACCAAGAAGGATGCATCGGATTGAACTGAAATGTTGTGGACGTAATGATACAGATGAATGATACATGGTAAAAACAGAACTGTAAGACAATTACAAAAGGATTTGTGGCACGCATTCCGGTTATCTTCAGTAGCGCGTCGCATCGCCTCGTGCGGCGATACATGCTGCAATACGGTCCGGCATTGAGACGAACAGACGCCTGATGTTGCCTTGCAGCAGGCTCGCCCACACATGTTGGACGGTATGCTCCAAATCCCGGATAGTGCGGCACGGCGGCAGCCGGCGTTCCAGCTGGAACATGTCCAGGGAGCGGGTATGCCGTAGAAGTGTCTGGAAATGACGTAGATAGTCCTGGGCAACCCGAGCAGTGTGCGTGCGGGCATTTACCTGCTGGTATAGCGCACATAAAATCCCGGCCAGGAATGGGAGCACATCGGGCCGTAGAATCTCATCCACATACCACGGGACAGTCCCAACATACCACTACTAGAGCTGATCGGCTATCGTAGGCAATGGCTCCCCAGACCATAATGCCTGCAGTGGGGGAGGTCGCTTGGTAGCGAGGTTGGGATTGTGCCGTTGACCCGGGGATCTCCACTCCCTGAAACGATGATCATCTGCCCCCCCAAACGAAGCGGCACTCATCTCTAAACACCGCACGCTGCTAGTCTGTGTCGTTCCACGTCACTCTGGCGTTGCAACACTGCACACGGAGCCGGCGATATTCCGGTATTAATGGAAGCACACGTAGGGGGCGCTGGGATCGCAGATTCGCTTCCGCGAGGTGTCGGGAAATGGTTCGTAGGCACACAGGAGCCGCTACATCTGCCTGCATAGTAGACCGGGTCTCCGTGGGATCCGTTCGTGCCTGGCGCACGATCCGTCGATCCTCTCTACCGGTCGCAGTCCTAGTCCGTCCGGAGCCACCCCGCCGTGTGGCAGTCCGTTACATATCCACTACTACCAACACAGTCGGACGGCATGGAAAAACGATCCACGTTGCGGGCTATACGGCGAGCCGACAAATCTGCGGTTTTCAGCCCGATGATCAGGCCTTTCTCAAAGTCCGTACGTTGCGTAAATCGAGGTCTCTGGCGTTTACCCGGCATTCTTGTCACTCTGCACTCTTGCTTGCGTCGGCCGGTGCTTTTCGCTTTCATGGGGCATCGACTACACGCCGGTTTATAAGACTGCCGGTTCGTGCTTGCAGCGCCACAACAGGGTGTGCGGTCATGCGCACTCGCACCAAACGTGAATCATGTGCATACCGGCAAGCACTCTAGCTATTTGCAAAGTTTCGCGGTTGCAGTATGTTTTCTTCTAGGTGCTCAAGTTTCATTGTCCGTGAATGTACTTAGGCGCTTATTTTTTCCTATTTAATTATCGCTACAGAAAAATGCAATAACCACCAAAATGAAAGTGCCCAAATAAGGGACTTTATTTTGCTTCTTCTGATGCACACGTGACACTGATATTTTTGTGTCGACGACCGTCTCATCGGACGCAGCCGTATATGTATTTTCAGCTGTCACTTTCATAGCTCTCTCGTTCCCGCAGAAAGCAGGGACATTCTCTCTGTGCCACATTTTATCTCACAATTTCATGGCTGTAACGGACATGTACGACCGTGTACTTGACTGTGTCGTGCAAGTTACCGCACCTTTCACAACATTTCTTTTTTACAAGTTACGACAGCATTCACCGAACTCTATTCACACACCTTGTATACATTATTAAGCAGATGGCAATCAGAAACTTCTGCCGTAATATAAATATAAATATGTAACTAGTTTATCGTTTTTCACATTTTGTGCCTGTGGAAAGGAACACTGGGTTGGAGCTCTGTATGAGCCATGCGTGGTGCGTTTCTCTTACGGCACAGATTCTCTCCTTTACCTGGAACCAGCGCCCCCAAATTAGGGATGGGCGAATGCTTATAACCCATAGAGTTGCTCTCAGTTGTCTCTAAACCTCTCTCAGCAAAAAAGGCAAATGTTTCATGCGAAGCTGTGTACTGAAGGCAAACTGAGCCAGACATGGCCCATGTGAAGTACCGAAATTGGCTGTAGTTATATTAAATACCGAAATTGGCTGTACTTATATTAAGTACCGAAACTGGCTGTAGTTATATTTAAAACTAAAATTTGGTACTGAATTTGGCTGTAGTTATGTATTAAATATCAAACTTGGCTGTTGTTATATGATATACATAAATTGGCAGTAGTTATATTAAGAATTAAAATTTAGTACTGAAAATAACTGCAGTTATATATTAAGTACCAAACTTGGCTGTACTTAAGTACCGAAATTGGCTGTATTTATACAAAGTACCGAAATTGGCTATTGTTGTATTAAGCACAAAAATTGGCTGTAGTTGTATTAAATACCGAATTTGGCTGTAGTCATACTAATAACCAAAATTAGCTGTAGTCATACTAAGTACCGAAATTGGCTGTAGTTATACTAATTACCGAATTCGTAGTTATATTAAAGCGGTTGCAAAGATACAGAGGATCAAAGTTTTGAAGACATTTATATAAATCTCGTGATTTAGGATAAAATTGAAAAGAAACTGAATTAAAATAAATTCTGCTCATTCTTTCTGTTTTGTTTGGATTGTTAACGACCATCGTGAGCAACTAGATGTACCATAAGCAGTCGCATGTCCTTAATTTAGGGCCACTAATTCCAGGAAAGTGAAAAAGTCAGTAACGTAAGAGAAACACAACATTCATGCCTCACCGGGATTCGAACTCGGATCTATCTCGAAGGAATGGTCAGATACTAGCGTTTAGACCACTGCACCCCCGAACCAACATTTTCCGCTTATCCACGTTTTGACATCGATTGGTTTCATAAATGCAATGGCTTCACCATTTTTATCCCATGCAATATGTTAGTTTATGTATCTTTGCAGATTTGTACCTTATGTTAGGTTATCTTAAAGCTTAGCTCCCGTAAGGTTTAATTTGTACGCTAATATATTTCCTTCTCTCCGACCGACCAGTCGGTGAAGCTGCCACGCAAAGGTGAAAAAAACAACAACAAAAAAAACACCAAGGTCACACAAGTGTGTCAAATCAATGTCATGCCTGCAGCGTGAGTTATGGTCCGCAGCGTTCTCATAGAGTCCAAAGGCAATCAGAAACCAAAAGGGCGTTTGATTTCAATCAGAAACATAAAATAAATTAGGGTAAGCATAATAAATGAGAGCAATGTCTGATTGTAATTCAGTTCAGAGATATAACTGAAAGATTGGCAGAGCAAAAAAAGACTGCTTTCGCTATCAGCTGGTCATTGCTATTCTAAAAGCGCATGTCGGCTGTCAACACAATTTCCACCAAACAATCAACTGCGTGGCAGAGATGTGTTTCAGAGGTTTAATCATTGCGATATAAATGACGTGCACCCACTGTAGTTCTGGCGGTTTTGCAAACCCAGGAATGAATGCCTCTAACGTGGTCTTGGAGAAATCGCGAGGGGGATGCAATTAACGTACGGCAACTGACACTCCAAATCGATCTCGGCGATTTTATTTTTTTTGTCCAAAGGAAATATCCTTTCCAACAGCTTTAAAACAAGTTTTCAGTGAACGAAATATTACATTTCTTATTCTTTCAAAATATTTTCTTATGAACGTATGATTTAGTTTCGGATAGTTGGATCACGTCAGAATTTAAAGCGCAATATATATATATATATATATATTCTCATTGAGAAATTTCAGTAGATAAGTCGATGTGGCGTGTAAGTCAAGACCTGGACTTCTGAAGAAAACAGTCTCCTGTTATACGCCGAAAAATACCGTAAGTTCAGAATAACGTTCAGGATTCATTGAATACAATGTTTACTTAAGAGTTTTTTTTTCTATATGGAGGTTAAAGACCACTGCGAGCAACTGAATGGGCTATAAGCAATCGGCTTCCCTAATTTAGGGTCACTGGTTTCAGGGAAGGGAGAGAGCCAGTGCCGCAAGACAAACACAAAATTCATGCGCCACCGGGATTCGAACCTAGACACACCACGGTTAGGAGTTTAAACAAACTCGTAACAGCGATATTTCCGGCTGCGACTTTTAAACTACTTTCTTTATTCGTTAACTATTTTAATCGAAAGTCTATAATCAACAGGGTTATACACAAGTCTTTCACACCAGCTAAATGGCCTTCAGTTTATGATGTTTCACAATATGCCAGACACTTTTACTCAATACAAGAATCTTATTAACTACAAGTTACTGGTACAAAGGTCGTTTAACATCTGCACATTTCTGAATTACCCAACTAAGATTCGTCATAGCACCTTAATTAGCACTGCACGC
This sequence comes from Macrothele yani, assembly GCA_039090855.1. NCBI lineage: Eukaryota > Metazoa > Arthropoda > Arachnida > Araneae > Macrothelidae > Macrothele > Macrothele yani. Next base: position 18,334,286 of record CM077029.1, read on the forward strand.
AGAAACCATGACCAGTTGTTAGTTAGGAATTACAGTTATTACAGTATTACAGTTACAGTTATTACAGTACAATTACAGTTTGTTAGGAATTACAGTTATTTACAGTACAGTTACAGTTTGTTAAGAATTACATTTGTCAGTTAGGAATTACAGTTATTACAGTACAATTACAGTTTGTTAGGAATTACAGTTGGTAGGAATTACAGTTGTTAGGAATAACAGTTTGTTAGGAATTACAGTTGTTAGGAATTACAGTTGTTAGTTTTTACTTGCCCCATGACCAGTTGTTAGGAATTACAAACTTCAAATTCATCGGGAGAAAACTCTGTGGCGTTAAATTTAGAAATAACTTTATGAGATGTGACCAAATTTACATTTAGAACACAAATGGAAGGTGCTATTAGAGGTATATGTCACACCTATTTAAATAAAATTCAGGAACGTAATGCGCCAAAGAAGTCATTTAAATATTTATGATGACATATGTTTGTAGTGATGTAAACTGGGGCAAAAGTTCTCATTCACATACAGTTTCTCATTCTCAGCATTCATCAGATACAGATTTTACAAACGTTTGCATAATCACACTATCTTTGAAGATTTTCTTTAACAGATAACACATATATGGTTGTCGGAAAGGTCATGACGTATTTCAGCCATGTTTTGCAAAGGTCATTTATTGATAGAAAGAACAAAGATTAATCAATGATATAATGCCCGTTTTGTTCAATAACTTTTTGCCACCTTTCAGTGAGCTGCAGAATGACTCGTTTATAGAAGGACCAGTCTTTCGTGGAGAAAAACTGTACAAGGTGCTGATTTACAGCCTCATCTGAATTGAACGTTATACCACGCAAGGACTGTTGAAGAAAGCAAAACAAGTGGAAGTCTGACGGCGCAAGGTCAGGCGAGTATGCTGGGTGTATTTTTTATTTTTTTTGATTGGAGGTTTAACGACCACCGTGAGCAACTCAATGGACTATAAGCAGTCGCCCGTCCTTAATTTAGGGTCACTGGTTCCAGGAAAGGGAGAGAGCCAGTGCCGTAAGACAAACACAACATCCATGCCTGACCGGGATTCGAACCCGGACCCCTTACGGACGAATGATCAGAGGCCAACGCCTTAGACCACTGCGCCACCGGGGCGGCATGCTGGGTGTGGAAACACATCCAACCCAACCTCCAATAATTTTTGCCGGGTGATCAAACTTGTCTGTGATCTCGCGTTGTAGTGATGGAACACAACACCTTTACGATGAATGAGCTCTGGACGTTTCTGGATGATGGATTCGTTCAAACTGTCCAATTCCCGAAAGTACACATTCGAATTTATTTTTTGGTTTCGTGGTAGGAGCTCGAAAAACACGACACCTTTAAAATCCCACCACACTGAGACCAGAACCTTCCGCTGATGAATGTCTGCTTTGGATGTCGTTTGAGGCGAAGCAGCACGTCGGGACCAAGACCGTTTGCGCAACACATTGTTGTACACAATCCACTTTTCGTCACCAGTTATCAGTCGCTTCAAAAAAGGATCGTTTTCCTCACCTTTAAGGAGCATATCGCAGATGTTTATACGCGCCGTGAATTGAGCTTCTTTGAGTTCACGAGGAACCCACACATCAAGCTTGCGTACGTATCCCAGCTTCTTCAGGTGGTTGTGAACGCTTGAATGATGGATGAGCAATGTGTATGCAATCTCTCGTGTCATGTAACGTGGGTTTGACTCGATCAATGCCTTGATTTGGTCGTCATCAACCTCGGTTGGCCTCCCGGACCGAGGAGCATCGTTAAGGTCAAAATCACCAGCACGGAATTTTGCGAACCACCGCTGGCACTGACCTTCTTGTAGAGCATTATCACCGTACACTTTACGCAACTTTTCACAAGCTTGACGCGCGTTCTTTCCTTTACGGAAGTAAATAAGTAAAATATGGGGAATATGCACAGTTTGGTTTTCCATCTTCAACGTAATGTCAAATCTCCGCAAATCAACCAAATCGCTCACTATTTCTTTTGGACTGCAGCTAGAACTGGCACCTGTTGAATGCCATCGCGATAACAGAGCTGGGCATGCCTCTAGTACTTCCAAAACCGCCCAACCGCCATCGGAATCCAAAATACGTCTGGACTTTTCCGACAACCCAATAGTTATGTAACAGCATGGCGAGTCCCCGGCCGTCTTCCGGAGGCGCAGTTGTCTAAGAACAGGCTTCTGACCTTACATCAGAGATGGATTTGTTTTTTTCTTCTTCTTTTTTCTTTTTTCTCTTCTTGATTGGAGGTTTAACGACCACCGTGAGCAACTCAATGGGCTACAAGCAGTCGCCCGTCCCTAATTTTAGATCACTGGTCCTAGGGAGGGGAAAGAGCCAGCACCGTAAGACAAGCACAACATCCATGACTCACCGGGATTCGAACCTGGACCCATCTTGGACTAATGACCAGAAGCCATCGCTTAGACCACCGTGCCACCGGGGTGGCGGTTCGTGTTCGAATTCCGTGAGGCATGGATGTGGTGTTTATCTTAAGGCACTGGTTCTCTCCCTTTCCGGGAACCAGTGGCTCTAAATAAGTGACGGGCGACTGTTTATAGCATGTCGAGTGGTTCACGGGGGTCGTTAAAGTCCTCAGTAAAAAAAAAGACAGAGACGTGTACATCTTATTTAATTTAAGGATGCATGCCGATATTTTTGGACAAAACCCATTTCGTTTAATTATGATCAAAAGTGCAAAAGTCCTTGCGCTTTAATAAAGCCAGAACATAAAATAAAAAGAATACAAACAGAAGACAAGAAAAGAATTGCACATGGCTAACAAAGCTTCATTCTGAGTATTATCCTTCATCGTAAAACAGATTCAAGTAGATACGAGGAGCAGTTACTGTCTTAATGACTCTTATACCAATTTGCTCTCAGCGATGTCGTTTGCAGGTAATTATCGCTTGTAGTTTTCTGTCTGAAATTTAACGAACAAGGATTTTCTGGTTTAAATCTCACTGCCGAGTTTCGTAAAGTCGAAAACATCTCGGGTCAATAGTTGGTCTCAAATGACATAAGATCATCCATGCCTGTGAAAAGGAGATAAGTGTTCAATGTTCCAAGTAACGACTTCTAACGGAATATGCCTTTCCATTTCAAGATTAAACCATTTTCACTCAATCTTTTTTCAAAAGGTTTTAGTAACTACGGCGATAAGTTCAGAATCTAATGTGCCGGTTGTTTTTGTTGGTCTTAAGTGTCCTTGCAGCAATCTGCAATGCTTTGTATTGCTCTTTATCGCAGTTTTCCATAAAGGAATAATAGAGACAAAACGAAAAATGTGAAATAAAAGCGAGATATAAAAATACACGAACATGGTGTAATGTATCATAACCCGAAAAACAGGTTTGCAGGAAAACACGCGTAATTATTTTTGGTATCATGACTAAGATCCACAAAAACCTTTTACAGAGAAAACTGTATAAAAGTAAAGAAATATATCATAAAAGACAATATTTTGATGATGCTTCAGAAAAGCTTGGAGTTTAAATTTAAATGCTTGACATTTAAAATTTTCAGAAACTTCCATTTTTGGTTGCTGATCAATCACATACTTAATTTAAATTTTAGGCTTCTATCCAAAGGATAGCTTGCAAAGTTATGCTTTCTTTTACATCATTGATTATATAAAAGCTTTTTTTATCAATGGTAAAAACATATATTCTTGGAAATTCCATTTTTGGTTACGGATCAACCTCAAACGTATTTTAAGTTTTAAGCATTTGTCAAAAAGCAAAAAACAAACCATAACATGAAGTTATGCTTCTTTTTGTGTAAATGCTTAATTCTTTTTTCATTGACAAACTAAAGCATATTCTATCAGGGATAAAATGTTCGTAATTTCTAGAGAGTTCTATTTTTGATTTCTGATTGATCAGATACGTGATTCACATATTTAATTTAAATGCCTCTATCCGAAGGATAACTTGAAGTTATGCTTCCCTTTACATCATTGATTATTTTAATAGATTTTTTTATCAATGAAAAAAAACACGTATTCTTGAAAATGAAATTTTTGGTTACGGATCAATTACTAGATTATTAGATGGACCTGTTTTTTTTTCATTTAGGAATTTCCATGAATGCAGGTGAACGACGGCGATCCTGTGCCAGTCTTCAGTTGTTTCCTATCGCTCTGGTTAAAGAGTCTAGTTGAAGATCTACTAGGTTTTCTTTTGGTCGATCTTGAATACCAATTTGTGACACGGTAGATCCACCTGTTATTGGTGAGTCTGGCGATATGACCCGCCCATTGCGCCTTATTGTACATATGGTTTTCACTACTTCTTTTACTCCAGTTAAATTTCTGATAGTTATGTTTGTGATGTGAACTGTTTTACATATCCCCAGGATTCTTCTTTCCATGGAATGCCGGGTAGTTTAAAGACTAAGTTCCTCTTTTTGAGTGGTGCTCCATGTTTCAGAGCCTTATGTTAGAGATGGGAGGATACAGCTGTTGAACACCTCAGCTTTAAGTTTGATATCTAGCTTTGGATATGTGATTGTGTTTTTGATGCGGTTAAAGAAGTCCATGCCGCTCTTTTTCTGTTAGGTGTTTTTCATAGAAGCCATTGTCTATGTTTATTGTTTGTCCAAGTATAACGAAGTAAATTTCTCCGTCATTTTTGTCTACGCCGGGGCTCGAACGTGGGTCCCCTCATTCCGGAATAAGTCACTCTACCAATTGAGCTACGCGAACGTTCCCTCTGACTGCTATCTTATGTCGTGGGCGTCCTGCTGGGCAGGCACGTCACATCTCTCCCCTCCGAAAGAGGGCCGGGGGCATGGCCCACGGGTCAGCCGTGACCACGAGCCGTTGCAGGCAGCCATCCGCTGTAGAACGTGCACCTGAGAAATCCTAGTCAATCTGGTGTGTGGAATGCAACGTCACACACATTTATGTTTTGAAGCGCTGGAGAAGGGATTCTCTTATTTTGCCTCTCTCTCGCGATGTGGAAAGAACATCACACCATTGAGAGATTTTGAACGGCCGGGTCATTCGGAAATTTCGGGCGCCATTATAACGAAGTAAATTTCTCCGTCATGTTTGTCCACGCCAGAGCTCGACCCCGGGTCACCTCATTACGGAATAAGTCACTCTACCAATTGAGCTACGCAGACGTTTGTTCTGATTGCTATCTGCCTTTATGTCGTGTGCCTCCTGTTGGGCAGGAATGTCACACAAGGTGTGTGTAGGAATCAACATTTTCTATGGTGAAGTTGTTTAGGTGGATGATGTAATTCGGACAGCATTTATTTCTTATCGATTTGGTTTTATCAGGGTGGAGACCTATTTTGTTACAGGCGTCATTTATTTGGTGAAGCATTTTTTGAAGCTGTAGAGAATCCTGAGCTATAAGTATTATATCATCTGCAAACATTAGTATTTGGAGCAACTCTCCATCATTATTTATGCCACTTTTTATGTCATTTTTCTTTAAATGCTTTTCAGAGTGCATACGAAGAGGTTAGGTGACATAACATCTCCTTATCGCGCACCTCGGTTTATAGAGATTATTATTCGATCATCGAATAAGGTTATTTGTGCTGAACTTCCAGTATTAATTTCTTTGATTGATTGATGTATGCTGGATCAATGACTTGATCTAGTAGAGCCTGTAGGACTGCGTTTCGTGTTATGGTGTCAAAAGCATTTTTAAAATCGAATCGTTCACTAAGTTGGGTGACTACTTGTATGTGATCTATCGTGGACTATCCGTTTCTGAAACCTTCTTGTTCTCTACTGTTGTTTTCTTGAAGAATGGTTTTAATTCTGTTTGCTATAATTTTTGTCATCAATTTATATATACTCTATATTGACAACAGTCACTGGACACCTAGAAGAGAAACACAACATAGCATTTATTGACATGCATTCGTAAGGTGTTGGTCCATGTTCTGCCTTAATGCATGCACTGACCCTCCGAGACATGTTTTCGACAAAGTTTTGGAACAGAGCGATAAGTGTGCGCTTCCATTCAGCACATAATGCTGCCGCTAACTGTTGCTTAGTAGTAGGCCTTGGTTTCAAACTTCTAAGGATGAATAACTTTTTTGCGATGAATAACTTTTTACGATGATTAACTTCCCCATTAGATAACGTAAATGCGGATGCTATAAAGTTCAAAATATATTTTATTACATATATACGCTTCTAAATCTTTCTTCCTTTCTATACCATTGATAATGAAAACTATCTTGGGTATAGTTCCAATTTTACATAGTTTTTTCTCTAGAGGGCGTAAAGTAAAATTGTGATTTACCATGTATCTGTGTTTCTGAAAGCCTGATTTAAAAACTTTTTTTTTTATCGGATAGAACTCCTTTTGCTTACAATTTCGTATTTTTGATGAACAATGGGTCATTAGGAGGTGTAAGTGTATATTTCTGTACCTGATGTACTTGCAGCACTATCTGCGGTTAAGAAAACTCGATTTAAAACATCATTTCGCCGTTACATACCGCTTAGCAAAACAAAAAGTTTCGAGACTATCTTCTGCTTAAAATAGTGCATAGGTGTGTTTATTGTCAGAAAGTGTTTCAGGTGCGAAATGCTTTGCATGTAATTTAAAATTTTTGTTTTGTGTTCCACTAAGAGCATAATTCTCGTTCCCGTTTAAAGCATGTTAACAGCAATATCTGCGCTTCTAAATACCATATTGAAAAATCCCTTTTCGATCACATACGACTAATTGCTAAATTTTTTGTGTACACTTCCTGCCCAAAAGAATTGAGAATTTTCCGCTTGGGGCGCAAAAGTTTTACCTCTTTTAATCGATATCTCTATTTTAAAGGTCGAACTTAAAAAAATTGTTCTAACAACGGATACGATTTTCCTCGCTGAACAATTTGATTGTATCCCGGGTTTAATTTCTGTTACGGAAACTTAATATAGGAACTCTTGGCAGAAATATTAAATCCTATTCTCAACATTTCTTTGCCCCGTGTTCCTTTTTCTTTGTCTTTGTGCATGGGAAAATTTTATTTATTTAACCTAACCTGAGAAAGTTCGGATTTTAGACGTCGTCATGCTGTCGCATTTTAAATTTCTTCTTATTGTGTGTGGTGTCACAATGGAGAGAGCCATTTGACGACATGGCTTTGTGCATCGTAGCCTCATCTTGCAGTTAGCACCTTTCGCAGCTTTTGATCAAGTATTTCGGAAAAGAATGAGAGAAGCGATTAAAATCAGTTTTGTGTTTTGAATGGGATGCCGACTTTCTAATCAGAGACAATACCATGGTGTAAGTTGGAGCGAAAGGGGTCAAGTTACTGAGGACAGAGGAGAAGCAGGGCAGTCAGCGTGGGAAGAGAGCAGAGAAACGGTCGTTGAGGGGACGAGGGGATGCCTTGTTTTCGGGCACGATGTCTTAAGCTAGCCAAGGGATAAGGGTTTTCCCTACTGGGCGGGAGAGAGAGAGAGAAGGAAGTCATCGAAAACAGATATCATAGGAGTAGAGATATGCATATTATTTACGCGAAAACTGTTTTCGAGCGATATAACCATTTCATGAATATTTCAGCGTACTGCCTATTATTATCAGTTTTTCTATTGTTTTTCCATGTTGGTGTTTGCGTGCAGAAGTTTAACTACTGACTCCGAAATGAAAGAGTCTATTATCATTGTCAATCACTTAACAGTTCACTATTCTAGCGCTAGGTGCTGTTAATATGTATTTCTGTTTCGCTTCCAGAAACCCTACTGAAAAAAACTATTTTGTTACTATATGCCATTCGCTACAGTAAAGATCGGGAACACTCTTAAATAGTGCACAGTTTTCCCGCTAAGATGCGTAAATTTCAAAACCTTTTCCTTGCTATTCCTGCTTCCAGGAGAGGTATTGAACAATTATTTTTCCTTAGCATAGCTTTTTTATGAAGAATACTTTTTACTTTTCCATTGCAAAATTGTTCCGCTAGGGGGAGTAACGTTATACGATGTATTCCTCTATATCCCTTCTTCTAACTGTTTGATTAGAAAATGCCTTTGTCTCTAATACTTTCCTTCACCGATGAGAAAGTTTTTGTGCACATTTTTGTAACATTCTTTGCTTCAGCTAGTGAAAGAAAGTAGTTATTTGTATTTCTAGATGTTTAACCGATCGCAGAAATCCCGTTGACTTTTTTAATGGGTCCCATTTACTAAGAACAACTTTGAAATATTTCATTCGTGTCGGAAAGGAATCAAAAGCCGTGCTCTTTGCAACCAAACATTCTTGTCATCCTTCTCGCTAGAAAGGTTTAAGCAATTGCCATTATGTGACGAACACTTGTGTGGTATCTAAATTACGAGCAAATGTCCTGCGAGGTTAGTAGTGGTCGAGCATTCAGTTTAGAGTTACTGGCCAGAAAGAAGCAAGCAATTCAAAACAGCAGGAAGAGCAGGAGTTCTCGTAACTGATAAACCATCACATTATGCTCACCTAATAGCTTTTTCAGCTACCTTTTGCCACGATAACCTGTTGAACCTGGCATTCCATTAATCCACTAGACTGCGGTTGGTCTCCAAAGTCATTATGTACCAACTGGAATGATAACTGGAATTACGCACAACCGTCTTGGAGTTTAGAAACGAAGTGACTCATTAGCGTGGACTCAAAAACTCTGCGATCAGCTACAACCCACAAATGTTCGATGAGATTCAAGTCGGGAGAATTTTACGACGAGTGTAGCAGACGAAATGCATGATTCTCGAAACATTACTTCAAAATGAAACCTTGACTTGGGTCGTTGTCTTGCTGAAAGAATCTAAAGACACCAGCATACAAGTCATTTTGAATGGCAAGACCTGGCCCCAAAGAATGCCTAGGTAAGATATATCGGCGACGATGTGTTAGACAGCGATATAGAGCACAATGAGAACAACACCCATATAATGATAGTGGTACTTCCTGCCTCTCTCCGATTGATCGGGCAGTCTGATTGCAGCTGTTCTCTACGCGGCATCAAATGCCAGCCTGCCCATCGATATTTTGGATCTCGAACCTGGACTCGTCGGACCAATGTACCGTCGCGTCGATCTCTTGTCCTCTACAAGCGTAGCTGTTCATAACAGTAACAAAAGAACGGGCCGCTGTTTCCTAGGGCACATCAGCAAAAAAACAGCCGTTGGATTCCGTGCTCCAAATCGTTTCTGTGTGGCCTGGTTGTATTTTGTCGTTAACTGAAGGATCATAAGCGTTCTGTTGCCGCCACAGGAAGTTCTAACCTTCATTCCCTTCGACTGTCAAACAGTGGTTGTCTTCCCTTTCAGGCATGTTCAATGAATGTGTGTCCCTCTTCTGATCATTCCCGCCACACCTACACTACGGTGGCCCTCTTACGTCCAAAAATGCCGGGGATTGTTGACATATTGCCTCCGCCTTTTTTATGCAAATAATCACTCCCTAGTCGAACTCCATCCATTGAATACTTCCCTTCAGCGCTGGCTTTTCAGTGGAAAACTGACGCGCTTTGCTTGTGTCATCTTTACATTTATTTTTCCGCAGGGCGAAGATGCTGCTTCTGCATCCAGTAAGACTCAATCATTTGTGGAGATAGGGGTGATAACAGTGACGTGGCCATGAATGTACAAATGCCGTTCCATAAAAACTGAGAGTAAAATCATACAAAATGAAGAAATGTAGGTACAGTAACATATATGCTATTCTTTCTCAAAGTATCTTTCCTCGGATGATATGCAACGGCCCCATCGTTCAGTCCACTTTTCAAGGCATGTGGCGAAGGCATTTTGTAGAAGCTGCTTTAGAGACCATTGTATAGCTTGAATAACGTCACCATCTGTGTTGAATGTTGTGCCACGGAACTTTTCCTTCATTGTTGAAAACAACCAGAAATTGAACGTGGCGAGATCAGGACTGTAGGCAGGCAGTGGCATGATTTCAGTACTGCATTTCGTAAGAAACTTTTGAACACCATTAGCTATATGTGGGCAGACGTTGTTATGGTGTAGGGTCCACTTGCCCACCAGTCCCGGTCGATTAATCGATATGTGGCTTCGCAGACGCTTCAAGATTGAAATGAAATATTTAGCATTGACAGTAATTTGTGGAGGAACGGCATGCTGGAATACTACATCTTTATGATCAAAGAAAATCATCATCATCATCTCCCCAGCTGATTTGGTTTGGTGGACATTTTTTGGAGGAGGTGAGCCTGTGTGTTTTTAGACATTCGTTGGTGCTTCGTGAAGGGGTTGAAATAGTGGACCGACGCTTCATTGGCAGTTATTACTGTGTTTAGAAAGTTTGGATCGTTTGAAATCATTTGTTTCCACTCATGAAACACCTGAACTCTGGCTAATATTTGCTCTCTGGTCAGGTGATGAGGTACCCATATGGAACACATACGATGCAGCAGTAATTTGTGGCATTGAATGTGGAATGCCGGCATTTTTGAAATATGAGTTGACGCCGCTATGTCTTCACATGTCATTCGTCGATCTCCTTGCAGGATTTTCTAAACACTGTTAACAATACGCTCCGTAAGAACACTTTCAGGTCGACCAGGCCTAGTAGCAAGTTCTGCCGACGAACGTCTTTTTTTGAAATCATGATGCTATCAACAAATTGTTGGCTCGCCGAAACATTTATTTTTGTAAGATGTTTTCATTAAATCAACTGTTTCTGGAGCCGGTTTAGCCAAACGATAGCAAAATTTTATCACATAACGCATTTCACTTCTTAACTCTGAATTACTCACCGACAAGCTGTATGGCGAAATGCAGACATATCTTAAGCAACTGCGCAATAACAAAACCAAAATAAACCTTCAGGCTATTTTGGAGCATTTAATCTTGTGATATTTTATATCATAATGATCGCTGCGTACAATTCATAATTAATAATATATACCATGATTATTTCATGTCACCTACTTACAGCTAATATAATTTAATCTGTTAATATTCTTTTATGATTGATAAGTGCAATCCATAATCAATATACCACAATATTCTCCTTACCGTTAATGTATTTTTTCTGGCGTCAATGCAACGTCTGTTGCTGCTGCTGCGTTGTGATAATCTTCTCCAGCCGTGGTTCCAACTACGTCTCTGCAAGTCTCAGTGTAGCATTAATGTCTATTACGTTTCTGTGCTCTGCTTTGATTGCCGAAACGGCTGAAAGGTTTTCTCGCAATAAATACGTGGTCGAAAAAGTTACCAATAATTCCAGAACTTTATCGCTGAGACGTGGATATTATTTCCACATAATACCCCAAAACTGAGTCAGAGATTTGGATCTGAATATTAGTACCAGAATGACATCAGAAGGAAGTTCAACAAAGATTTTCTTTTACTGGTGAGTTAGCCTGCAAGAATTCAGATACCGGACTGGCATCAGAAGGAAGTTCAACAAAGCTTTCCTTTTCTTGGTGAGTTAGCTTGCAAGAGTTCAGATACCAGACTGGCATCAGAAGGAAGTTTAACAAAGCTTTCTTTTTCTGGCAGGCTAACTCACCAAGAAGTATATTTTCTGGTGAGTTAGCTTGCAGGAGTTCAGATACCAGGCTGGCATCAGAAGGAAGTTCCACAAAGCTTTCCTTTCCCTGGTGAGTTAGCCTGCAAGAGTTCAGATACCAGACTGGCATCAGAAGGAAATTCAACAAAGCTTTCCTTTTCTTGGTGAGTTAGCCTGCAAGAGTTCAGATACCAGACTGGCATCAGAAGGAGGTTCAACAAAGCTTTCCTTTTCTTGGTGAGTTAGCCTGCAAGAGTTCAGATACCAGACTGGCATCAGAAGGAGGTTCAACAAAGATTTTCTTTTCCTGGTAAGTTAGCCTGCAAGAGTTCAGATACCAGACTGGCATCAGAAGGTCAACAAAGCTTTCCTTTTCCTGCAGGCTAACTCACCAGGAAGTATATTTTCTGGTGAGTTAGCCTGCAGGAGTTCAGATACCAGACTGGCATCAGAAGGAAGTTCAACAAAGCTTTCCTTTTCTTGGTGAGTTAGCCTGCAAAAGTTCAGATACCAGATTGGCATCAGAAGGAAATTCAACAAAGGTTTTCTTTTCCTGGTGAGTTAGCCTGCAAGAGTTCAGATACCAGAATGGCATCATAAGGAAGTTCAACAAAGCTTTTCTTTTCCTGGTGAGTTAGCCTGCAAGAGATCAGATACCAGACTGGCAGCAGGAGGTTATTCAAGAAAGCTTTCCTTTTCCTGGTGAGTTAGCCTGCAGGAATTCAGATACCAGACTGGCATCAGGAGGAAGTTCAACAAAGATTTTCTTTTCCAGGTGAGTTAGCCTGCAAGAATTTAGATACCAGACTGGCATCAGGAGGAAGTTCGACAAAGCTTTTCTTTTCCTGGTGAGTTAGCCTGCAAGAGTTCAGATACCAGACTGGCATCAGAAGGAAGTTCAACAAAGCTTTCCTTTTCTTGGTGAGTTAGCCTACAGGAGTTCAGATCGTCTGTGAAGAGATTAGCGATCCAAGCTTGCTTTAACCTCCCGCAACATGGTGTTCAAAGAAATCATCATCATCATCATTGTCAACCATTATCAATCCACTGCTGGACGAAGGTCTCCCCAAGTTTCCTCCACAACGGTCTGTCTTGTGCCAGTCTCCTCCATCTCACTCCCGCATACTTTTGAATTTCATCCACTCATCTTCCATGTGGTCTTCTTCTGGGTCTTTTCTTGTCTCTTGGAATCCAATCTAAAATTTCGGCTGTCCATCGATGGTCTGTTCTTCTGGCAGTATGTCCAGCCCATTGCCATTTCAGGGATTTAACTCTGATCATGATGTCTTCCACTCTTGTCATTTTTCGGATCCACGTGTTCTTCTTCTTATCTCTCCTGGTTACACCAAGCATGCACCTCTCCATGATTCTTTGAGTTGTCTGCAGCCTTTGTATGTCTCTTTTAGTTAAGGTCCACGTCTCTGCACCATACGTAAGCACTGGAAGGATGCATTGATCAAACACTTTTCTTTTAAGACATAATGGCATATTGCTCTTGAAAATTATGCTGTTTCTTCCAAAAGCTCTCCACGCAAGTTTTGTACGCCGATTAATTTCTTCACCAATGTGACCCTCACTTGATATCTGCTGTCCAAGATAAACGTACGTGTCTGTTATCTCCAGCTTTCCTCCATCAATCGATAAATCTTCATTTCTTGTGAAAGCATTGTACATCACTTTTGTCTTCTGAAAGTTCATTTTTAATCCCACTTCTTTACTCTTGTCAGCAAGTTCCTGGATAGCTCTGATGGGGTAGTTGTAAAAATGACTATGTCATCAGCAAAACGAAGGTGGGTTAGATAATCTCCATTAATCTTTATCCCTTTGTTTTCCCAGTTCAGTGATTGAAAGACATTTTCCAATGTGGCATTAAAGAGCTTCGGAGATATGGTGTCACCTTGTCTCCCTCCTTTTCCAATTTTTATGTGTGTTGTATTTTCAAACAGCCGAATCTTTGCACTTGCATTTTCATAGATGTTATTAATAATATTAATGTATGCATCTTCAATACCGCAGGATTTCAGAGCCATTGCAACTGCTGATGGTTTCACCGAATCAAAGGCTTTTTCATAATCGATAAAAGCCATGCACAATGGAAGTTCATATTCCCTCGCTCTTTCAATTAGTTCTCTCAGTACGTGGATATGATCTATTGTGCTGTAGCCACTCCTGAATCCAGCTTGTTCTCTCGGTTGAGCCATGTCCAGTGTTACCGTCAAACAGTGTGAAAGAACTTTAGTGAAGATTTTATAAACCACTGATAGGAGGCTGATAGGTCTGTAGTTCCTGAGATCCTCAATGTCACCTTTCTTATGTAGTAGGATCATTGTAGCGTTGTTCCAATCCTCAGGAATTTTCCCTTCATTAAGGCATCGAGTGAAAATTTGGGCGAGTACTGTTTCGATTTCTCCACTTGCTTCTTGTATGATGTCTACAGTGATTCCATCTTCTCCTGGAGCTCTTCCCCGCTTCATGTTCTTGATTGCATGTGCAACTTCTGCTGGAAGGACTGGAAGAACTCTGGTACTGGTACCTTTCATGATGTCTGGAGTACATGTATCATCCCTTTCATATAATTTGGAGTAGAAATCTTTCACTCTTGTCAAAATTTCGCCTCTATTTCTTGTTACAGAACCATCTTCTTTTCTCAGTGCCATAATCAGTTTTCTTCCCTTACTGAGATGTCCCTTTGCTATCTTTAGGCTTTGGGTGTTTTCAATTGCTTTCCTTACTAGTTCACAGTTGAATTTCCTTACGTCTTCAGTGATACGTTTTCGTACTGTCTTGCATAGCTCTATATATTCCACTTTGGAAGTCACATCTTCTTTAGTTGTCCTCATCACTCTTCTTTTTTGCATCAACATTTTGGTTTTTCCTGATAATTTGTTCACATACAATTTGTTCTTAGACCCAGCTAATTTTGTTGCTGTTTCCATAAGAGCTTTGGTTACTTTTCTGTTAACTTCAGAAATATCCCCTTCTTCCGATGTTAGGCCTTCTAAAGCAGAGAATCTGTTCTTCAGTTCCAATTTGAAGGTATTATGATGTTTTTTAAGGTTGGTTATGTCAATACATTTTGTTTGTCTTATGAGCTTGCTACGTTCGAGTTTAGTGTTGAGGTGCATCTTACATCTCACCAATCTATGGTCACTGCCTGTATTGAACTTGTTTAGCACACTGCAGTCTTCTATGACGAATTTTTTGTTACACATAATAAAATCAATTTCACTTGTCGTCCCATTTGGATGTCTCCATGTCCATTTCCTGTGTGGCTTTTTCTTGAAAAAGGAGTTCAAGATGAAAAACCCTTCTGCCTCTGCAAACTCTACGAGAGTATTTCACGCTGGTTTCTGTTGCCGTGACAAAGAAATATAGATCTATATTTTCTCTTACTGTGACTCCATTTCGATTCAAAGGAAAAACAAATAAATTAACCCGTTCCTCGCGGACCGGTCGTTGGGAAACACTGGACTACATGCCAAAATACCACGAGTTTCAAAATTTTTAAGTCTTGCAACTCGTGAAAATCGGTGAAAATCATCTAAATACGTGGCTTCAGTTGAATAAATAAATCCATCGCTCTTTCCACGTTAAGAAACGCACAGCAACAGAAAATATTTTATTCTTCCGCCGTCGGGGAATCGAACTCCGAATCTCTCGATATCTAGATATCGAGAGATTCGGGATTCGATTCCCCGACGGTGGCAGAATAACAATTTTTCGGTTTCTGTGCGTTTCTTAACGTGGAAAGAGCGACGGATTTATTTATTTATTTTTGAAACTCGTTTCTTTTCAGTGGAAAGATTGAACCCAGTTCTGAAATGCTTATGGGAATGAAATAACTTTTCATTCAATGGAAGGTTTTGACCATCTCCTTCCCCTTTTTTTAAAAATAAAGGAACAGTGATGTTTCACAGTTTGTAAGCAATATTAACTGAAAGGTCCTTTTTTATTCTTACATATAAACATATCACTAAGCTGTTCTCTGAGATTTAGCGGTTAGCTCCACAAAGATATACGAACTACCAGATAAATTTTTGACTGATTATTTACTTACTCTTGCCGTATCAAACTTCTCCATTTACATCGATCTTGACACTCAACGCGGGCTTCACTGACATCTATCAGCCCACGTACACAAAATCTTCTATACTTCATACTCAAAATCTTTTTCTCATGCAGACATTTCTGAATCTGATCATCCCATGACTTCCTTAGCCTTCCTCTAGCTTTCTTTCATGCCTCTTAGGCTAAAAAAATTCTTAGTAAGCATCTCATAACTCATTCTTTCAACATGTCCACACCACCTGAGAATATTAGTCTCCACCTTGCTAACAAGATATTGCTTCACATTACACAACTGCAACACATCTTCATTCCTCACATGATCTGAACGTGTCTTACCACAAACCCCCGTAACTAAAGCATTTCTCTAGCACACAAACGACTCCTACGTTTTTTCTGTAGTACCCAGGTTTCATAGCCATACATCAGAGTAGGAACAATTACACTCTCATACACAGCCATTCGGGACTTCCTTGAGAACCCATCATTCCTGTGAAATCCTCCGAATGCAGCTATGACTTTCAATGTAGAATTCATTCGCCCATTAATTTCACCATCTAATTTGTTCTCTCTGTCAAACATGCTTCCTAAATACACAAACTCATTCCCCTGGTCTATCACTGTGCCATTTAGACTTACATTACATTCAGTGCAAACAGTTCCTCGTTCAAAAAACCCTAACTTTGGTTTTTCCTTTACTTATACTCAGTTTGAATTTCATGCAAACTTCGTACATCCGGGACAACATACTCTGCAACTCACTTTTACTCTCGGCAAACAGGATCTTGTCATCAGCATACAGCAATCCGCAGACGCTGATATTACTAAGACATAAACCGGTATTGTCCATCTTGTATCACACATGCATGCATCCATAAATATATTAAACAGCCATGGTGACATTACACAACCTTGTCTAACTTCTGCACCAATGGAAAACCATTTTGATAAAACACCATTCACTCGTACACAAGCTCTACTACCAGCATACATGGCTTTTACACTAATAAGTAGATTCCCAATAACACCATATTCATTAATACCTTCCAGTCTTTATTTTTACAGAATAAAATCTACTTTTTCCATTGTTTGAAGAACTAAATTAAAGCTTAGACGTATAACAGTATTAATCCATTAACTCAAATATTTATTCAAATAACCAATATACGAAATAAAACAAATTATTTAAGTTGAACGAATCTGTTCGTTAAACGCAGAAATATTGTTTAAATATTACACTTTTCTTGAACATATCTTTTTCTGTGAGCTTTCCGAACGTGTTTTGGTAAGAAAGCATATCACGTTAAAAATTCCTGGAAGGTAAAATATTCTTTTTCGCTCATGCTTTGTTTTACTGCTCTTTGTTTTCTTCTTTAGGGTTTCTATAGATTTGGCCATGGCTCCCCTCGTATCTTGTCTAGTTGATATTCACCGTTCTCACTTTCCCGGAATTCTTTTTTTCGGCTGAATCCCTCTTCTAAATAACGTCTGTATTCCGTTGTTATTCCTTGACTCGATGAAATACGGTTCTTGCTTCAGTGTGAAAAAGCGCATTTGCGAAGTTCAGGCCTGAAAGGATCGCAAAGGTATATTTTTTATTCTGCTTCAAAATTACTTCTACAATGTCTTGCTTTTTTCTCTAAAGAATATAATGATTATATGAAATACCGTATAACAATTTCAAGTCTTACGTTTCTTTAGAAGAAATATTCCAAGGAAGTATATTCACTGTAACAGTGAACACATTTGTAATATAGCATTTTACCTTAAAAATGTCCATGTAGAATGTTTTCAGAGAGCGATAATATGCATCTGATAATTCCATCATTAGGACAGCGCAAGATTTATTTAGAAGACGAACAGCACCGATCTAAAGCAGTGGTCAGATTTCCGTTGTTTGCATGATTTGTATTACATCGTTGTGTGTCAAAATGCCAAAAGATTTTTTCAATAGCAGAGGAGAGCTTTAAATTTTACAAAGATCTATTTGCTATCGGCACAGAAGCATCTCCCGTTGAGATTCAGAATGCTACAGGGCCGTCTACAGTGCTTCTTTCATTGATTCATCCCGTGGGTTCGTTAGGCCTTCGTTTGTTGCGGGATTTTAACAAGGTTTTCCACCGATGATGAAACAAATAAAGCCCCAGCTAAAGTTAAGACTTACTGTTTTGCACTGAAGAGTGACTTTATTCAGTGATGTATATGCGAAAGGTCGCGTTTGAAACTTTGTTCCAGTTTCTTTATAGTTCTTATTATCATTGTACATGGTTACAATGTTCATACTTTAAATAGAACACATTCTAAAGGTAGAGAGGTGGCGGGTGGCTATACACTGAGTGGCCACTTTATTATGACCACCCCCTCAGTACTTCGTTGGGCCACCTTTTGTCTTTAATACTGCGTCGATGTTTCGTTGCATGGACTCCACGAGATTTTAATAGGTGGTTTGTGGAATCTGAGACCATGCTTGATGAATAGCACTTTCCAGGAGTGTGCGATTGCAGGGTTGTGGATCCAGCTGTCTGCTGGATCGTTCAACTTCATCCCACAAGTTCTCAATGGGGTTGAGATCTGGAGATTGTGGGAGCCACCTAAGCAAAGTAAACGCAGCGGCATGTTCCTGAAACCAATCCTGTACAATACGAGCACTATGGCAGGACGCATTATCTTGCTGAAAGTAGCCATCGCCATTGGGATAAACCATGCACATGACAGGATGCACTTGGTCCGCAACGATGTTTAGATATGATGTGCTAGTCAGACGTTGATCACCACAAATTAAAGTGCCCAAAGCATGCCAGGAAAACATTCCACAAACCATAACGTTGCCTCCACCAGCTTGAAGGGTTGTAGCAATGCATTTGGGGTCCATGCGTTCTTGCTGTTTTCGCCAAATTCTCACTCGGGAATCGGCATGGTTCAACTGAAAACGTGAATCATCGGACCACATAATTTGTTTCCAAGTATCGACTGCCAATCCTTGTGCTCCTGTGCGAACTCGAGACGTTTTCTTTTGTTAACTGCAGACAGCAAAGGTGTTCGAACAGGCCTTCGGCTGCCATATCCCATCCGATGCAGTGTACGGCGAACAGTGCATGCAGAGATCATTTGAGGGGATCCTTGATTAAGATGGTCTGTAATTTGCTGCACTGTTGCGCTTCTGTTGTCTGTTACCAATCTGAACACTCTCCGTTCAGCCCGAGCAGTCACTAGTCGATGACGACCACACGTTGAACGTAGAGACCCAGTTTTTGGCTGACAGTCCAGTTTTTAAACACTTTAACAACAGCTACTAAGGAACATTTCACGAATGCGGCGGTTTCGGTGATACCCGCTCCATGGCTCCGAGGTCCTACAATCATCCCACGTTGAAAGTACGTCAAATCGCATTTTTTACCCATCTCGTCACCCGAAAATCACTTCTACTACTGTCGCAAGTACTAAGCTTTCCCTTTTTATACTAGCCTCGCCCTCTGGCGGCAACAGCGTGCAGCCATAGCTCATGTGCTTAAAACTGTCAGGTGGTCATAAGAAAGTGGCCAGTCAGTGTAGAAGCACTCTTACAATATCCCAATTGTAACAGGTAAAGATATCATTAGACAAATAACTAAATCAAATCTTGAAATTTTCAGAAATGAAATGGCTCCAATTGACTGGACACTAATTAATAGAGAAACACAAGTTAACTCAGCTTTTAAAAATTTGTATACCACTGTTTTTCGATTATATAATGAAACCTTCACTAAAACAACACACTATAAGCTATAGAAATAACCTGGAATCCACAAAAAAAAAAGGGTAAAAGAAATTACTATTACAAAATGTTTTCTCAAAATTGCCCCCAAAAACATGGCAACATCTTAATTAATTGTTGGGAAAAAATAATAAAATAAAAATATCAGAATTTTTAATTGATGAGAACAACAAGGCAATTCGAAATCAAGAATCCCCGCACGGGGATAACCGGTTTTCCGGTTATTTGGGGAGCGGCGCCTCCACGGCCCGAGCTGAACTTGTGACGGATCATTTTGTTATGTCGTCTTCAAACGATGTTACTACCGAAGGGATAGCTGTTCATCCAGCTGCTGGGGGAAGGCGTCCCCACGGCCCGAGCCAACATTTACTATATGTGATGATCTTCACATTTTTTATGTTTTTTGTTTTTTCACTTGACATGAACCCTCCTCAGTTGTAGGTTGCTGAGGTTGTGATTATGCGCCAGCTCAGGATTTTAGTTTCTCGTTTTCTTTCCTGTCTTCTCCATTTCATGTTTCTTTCTTTGTTTTTCCGAGCTGGTTAGCTAGACCTACCTGCACGTTTGCCGTGTGCGGTGACCCGTAAGGTGGAAAAGGGGATGCTGGAGGCTGAGGTTTCTGGTGGCCTGGGTGTTGTTGTCGCCAGTTGCCAACACTCCTCTTTGCCCCTGCTTCACCCTAAACGGGCGGCTGGGAACTAACCCACTCCTAGTCAATGAGGTCTGTGGCCGAGTGGAGCACAGACCTCTAACGGCTTGTCGTTTTGCACGACAGGCTGAGTATGGGATAGGGTGGGCATGCCAAAGGGGTGTTCCCCAGGCATGGGAAAGTCTGAGTGCACGCCGAGCGTATGTCTGCCCTATTAACTTGCTATATCCGCTTGCTATCCCTAGAGCCGTGTCCTGTGTCCACTTGGGGTTGCGGACCTCCGGCTCTCCCTCGTTGGGCTCGATTGT
This sequence comes from Macrothele yani, assembly GCA_039090855.1. NCBI lineage: Eukaryota > Metazoa > Arthropoda > Arachnida > Araneae > Macrothelidae > Macrothele > Macrothele yani. The sequence goes on from CM077029.1 coordinate 18,354,562, forward strand.
GGGTGGGGAAGTCGGCGGACGAATTCATAATTTTTTTTCATGACTCTCAATTCTGTTTTCCACAAACCAACAACCAAAAGAGGTATGGAGGAAGGCTCATCTCCTTCCGCAAAAAAAAACATGTTCCTGATTCTTCTAATGCTCGTTTCTTTTTTGTGCACTCATTGGACCCTTCAAAGCCTTTGAGTGCCAAAAGTCCATTTTGGATTAATAAAGCTCTCCTAAGAGCTTAAAGAAGCTCCAATCTGGAGATCTTCTTGTAGAGATGTCCACTGTGGCCTACAGTACCACACTTATTAACACCACCACGCTGCTTGAGACTCCTGTTAAAATAACGCCTCATGGGTACCTAAATTCATCTCGAGGTGTTGTCTCTTCTCGGGATCTTATTGATTGCACTGAGGATGAACTTCTCGAAGAACTGAGGAGCCAACATGTTACGGGTGTGCGACGCATTTCTTTCAGGAGGAATGGGCAGTTTGTCCCATCCTGGAATATTATCTTGACTTTCAACTGCCCTTCCCTGCCTACATCCATCAAGGCAGGGTATCTCCACCTCGAGGTACGTACGTACATCCCTAACCCTTTGAGATGCTTTAGGTGCCAGTCTTATGGCCATTCTCAGCAGTCGTGCAAGAGCAATCCCCGGTGTGCACGCTGTGATGCCACAGAACATCTTTTGCAGGAATGTGTGGCCGAGGCTGAGTTTTGTGTGAACTGCAAGGGTTCACACGCAGCATCAGCCAAAGATTGTCCCAAGTGGAAGGAGGAGAAAGAAATCTAAAGGCTCAAAACGGTGGAAAATATTTCCTATCCTGAGGCCAGAAGAAGAGCGGTACCTGTTATATCTGATCGGCGATCATACGCTTCAGTGGTGGTTGCCAAATCAACGGTAGCCATTCAGACCGACATTCAGATCCCCCTTAAATGTCCATACAATGTGAACGAAATCATCGCAGCCGGACTGGAGGCACTCCAGTCTCGAGCTAGGGGTCTGAAAGCGCCACCCACCACTTCGCCGAAGCAGAGACTCATCCCACCACCAACAAGGGAACTCAGGCCACTTCTTCTAGCAAGAAAACCAAAGCCCAGGATAAGAAAAGCATTTCTTCTCCTCCAACATCTGAGCACACGACTCAACGTCGTGCGCCTCCTGTTAAGACACTTGGGACAAAGCATGCTACCATCTTGGCCCCTGGTCACACGCCTCCAGATCTGGGGGAACCCCCATCAGAGGCGATGGAGCCTGACTTCGTTTGAACATTTTCATTTTCATTTCATTTATAACCATGGCTTCAATCATTCAGTGGAACTGTCGAGGTTTTCGGACGAGTTTTGATGAAGTGCAACATCTGCTTTCGTTCTACTCTCCTGTGTGCTTTTGTTTACAGGAAACAAAACTTAAACCATCAGACCTGCTTTCAGTTCGAGGCTACAGTGCATTTCGGACAGATAACGCGTCTGGAAATATAGCCTGTGGGGGTGTCGCTATTCTCGTCCCTCACAGGGTTCCGGTATCTTCCGTCGCGGTTTCCACAACAGTGCAGGCCATGGCGGTTCGTATTTCTATGCCTGTACCTCTTACTGTCTGCAGTGTCTATCTGCCGCCGGACAAGAACGTAAGCGTCTCTGTTCTGGAGAGATTGGTCGATCAGCTGCCTTCACCCTTTCTTTTAATGGGTGACTTCAATGCTCATCATGATTTGTGGGGTAGTGTAAGCATCAGCACGAGAGGTCGTCGCATAGAGTCTCTTCTGTCCTCGGCATCTTTGTGCCTTTTTAACACCGGTGCTGACACGTACTCCCATGAGCCGACAAGATCCTTCAGTGCGATCGATTTGACCTTGGGATCCCCATCGATTATTGCTGATTGGTCGTGGACGGTGTGCAATGACCTCCACGGGAGCGACCATTTTCCGATTTTGCTCTCACATCATGCGAACATGCCATCTAATGCTTCCCGCCCTCCTCGGTGGAAGATGGAGCGTGCGAGATGGGAGGTCTTCACACCGTCAGCATTGATATCTTCTGCAATGGTGGCCCAAGAGTCAATCGACGCAGCGGTTTTTGAAGTCACAAATTGTATTCTTCAGGCAGCTGATCTTTCTATACCAAAAACATCTACGACACTCTCAAGAAGTCCGAAGCCTTGGTGGACCCCTGAATGCGCAGCGGCTAGGAGAGCTCAACATAAAACCTGGTCTAAGTTTCGGCGTTATCCGACCGATGCTAATCTCGTTGCTTTTAAGCGTGCTCAATCCTATGCTCGGTTGGTGCGTCGACGTAGCAAGAGGGAGCTTGGATCCAATATGTTTCATCTCTCACTTCACGTGCCAGTTCGAAAAGTGTGTGGGACAAGATTCGTAAGATTCGGGGTAACTACAGCTCTCACCAGATCTCCATTCTCGAGAGTAACGGCTGCACATATGCTGAAGTCGGGGAGATTGCTGATTGTTTGGGGGAGGCGTTTGCCTCCGTGTAGAGTGACCTGGCGTATCCTATTTCTTTTCAAAGAATAAAATCCACTGCGGAATGCCAGAGAATCTCCTTTGCGCCTTTTTTCGATAGTAGATATAACTAACCCTTCAGCATGGTTGAACTCAGGGTGGCTCTGCATCGGTCCGGCGCTACATCTGTCGGTCCCGATGGAATCCACTATGACATGCTCCGTCATCTCTCGCCGTCTTCTCTCGAGAATCTCTTAATCTTGTATAATCGTATTTGGTCAGAGCACAGTTTCCCGGAATCTTGGCGAAAAGCTTTTGTTCTGCCTTTTCCCAAACCTGGCAAGGATCCCAAGTCTCCCTCTAGTTATCGTCCAATTGCTCTCACTAGCTGTCTGTGTAAAGTTCTTGAACGCATGGTTAACTCCCGGTTAATTCATTTTTTAGAATATCATCAAGTTCTTTCACCATCACAAAGCGGCTTTCGCCGTCATCGTTCACCTCACGATCATCTCCTGCACCTTGAGACATCTGTGCGCGAGGCGTTCGTGCGTAGGCAGCACCTGGTTTCTGTATTTTTTGATATTGAAAAAGCTTATGATCGAGCGCGGCGGCACGGTATTATCCGTGACCTCCACGCATGCGGATTGCGAGGAAATCTTCCGACATTTATTTTAAACTTTCTTCGCAATCGGGTGTTCCAGTTGCGCCTGGGTACGACGCTGTCGGCAACATTCCATCAAGAACAAGGTGTTCCTCAAGGTTGCATTTTATCTGTCACATTGTTCATCCTTAGCATTAATTGTCTCTTCACAAATTTTCCACCTGCGGTTTCGGCTACTGTTTATGTTGATGATTTACACATTTTCTGCTCGTCATCGAGTATGAATTTTATTGAAAGGCAGTTGCAGTCTGCGATTAACCAGATCTTTAAAGCGGCGAATAGCAATGGTTTCGTTCTTTCTCCCGACTAGACAGCGTGTGTCCATTTCTGCCGGAGGCGCGGGCTCCATCCTGACCCAGAGCTGTTTTTAGACCGTACAGCCATACCAGTTTTGCCGGAGACCAAGTTCCTTGGACTGACCGTTGACCGTGCGTTTACGTTCCGTGCGCACGTTCGGCGGCTCAAGATCTCCTGTCTGCGGGCTCTCTCTATTCTTAAGATCCTTTCGAGAGTCTCGTGGGGCGCAGACAGGATGTCTTTAATTCGTATTTACCATTCCTTAATACGGTCGAAACTGGATTATGGTTGTATCGTGTATGGCTCTGCTCGTCGTTCCGTTCTCCGGCCTTTGGACACTATTCACCATCAAGCATTGCGTCTTTGTTCGGGAGCATTTCGAACATCTTCAATTCCCAGCCTTTACGCTGACGCGAACGAACCATTGCTTGAATTACGCCGTCTGCAGCTGTCTATTCAATTCTATCTGAAACTTAGATCTCTTCCAGACCATCCTTTATACGATGCAGTTTTTCATCCCCAGCGTGCTCGTTTATTCGGGAACCGGCCCTCATGCATTTCAACTTTCGGTCTTCGTATGGCGGCCGTAGCCCGTGATGTAGGGCTCGACTTGTCACTTGTTGGAGAGACCAGGGGCTTTGGGGATCCTCCATGGCACCCACTTGGTGTCATGGTTGATACCACCTTTACATCTTTCGATAAATCCTCAACCCCTGCGTCAGTGTACCAGCAGCTCTTCGCTGAGCACCGTGACCTCAATTCTGACTACACTCCCATTTTCACTGATGGCTCCAAGATGCATGGAGTTGTTGGATCCGCGGCTGTCTGTGTAGATGACGTGTCAGTAGCGCGGATCCCAGCTGAGGCCACGGTGTTTTCGGCGGAGATGCATGCTGTGTATCTTGCACTGCTTCATGTTCAGTCGGGCTCTCATCAACGGGCTGCGGTGTACACTGATTCTTTGAGTGTTGTACAGTCACTGTCATCGTTGGACTGCTATAACCACCCTTTTCTTCTTACCGTACGAAGGCTTCTTTGTTCTTTGCTCGAGGCCGGTGTCCAGATACAATTTTGTTGGATTCCCGGGCATGTTGGAATCTCGGGTAACAAGTGTGCTGATGCGGCAGCTAGATCTGCTTCCTCTTTGGTCGTCACACCCTTGCCACTGTTTCACCGGGATTTCCGCTTTCTGGTTCGCGACCATATCAAGCGAACGTGGCAAGGTTTGTGGGACCAAGAGGTGGAAAATAAACTGCATCGTATTAAACCTAATCTTGAAATTTGGAAATCCACATATCGTCGGAACCGTAGGGAGGAAGTGGTGCTTGCGCATCTCCGCATTGGGCATTGTCGTTTCACTCACCGCTTTTTGCTGTGTGGCGACACTGCGCCGATGTGTGAGACGTGCAATTGCCGACTCACCGTCACTCATCTTCTGTGTACCTGTGTTCGTTTTCGTGATGTACGTTTTCATTTCTTTCATTCTCATTTGTTGACCGAGGACGCCGCTACGGTGCAGCGGCTCCTCAATGACCACTGCAATACTGTTGCTGTTTTTTCATTTTTTAAACAAATTGACTATTTTAAACGTATCTAGATTTTAGCCCTATCATCATCCTCATTTCTCAGTTTTACTGAATCAGCTAGATTTTAATCATTGTATCATGTTTTTAATACTGTATGTTTCATTATCTTTTTAGCCCTTCCATCGTTCTCATTTTTCAGTTTTACATGATCAGTCAGATTTTAAGCTTTTTACCACGTTCTTATTACTGTTTGCTTGTCTGTCTTGTCTCTGGCGCTCTTTGGCCAATCATGGCCCTTGCGCCATAAAAAAATCAAACAGCCAACCAACCAACCAAGAATACATTGTTACACATTTAAATCAACACTTCATAATAACATCAAATAACATAAAACGAACTTTGAGTAAACGTAATTTACCTTTCGCAGCTTACTTAGAAGAATCGAATCGAACAAATTCTTTTTATCTTACAGAAATAACATATCAAGAACTACTAATGGAACTTAAAAAAGTAAAAATAAATTCTACTCCAGGATATGATGATATTCATCCAAAGGTAATTCAACTTGTTGCTGACATAATTGCAGAGCCTCTTCTTTACGTAATTAACTTGGTATTTCAAACAGGAATATTCCCTGATGATCTTATAATAGGTAAGATCTCTCCTAAATACAAAACAGGCTCTATTAATAATATAAATAATTATCGACCCATTGTAAAAATCTCTATTTTTTGCTAAGATTCTGGAAAAGTTAATTTATAACAGACTCCTACTGTATTTGGTAAAATACACTATTATTAATACTAATCAGCACGGATTTCAACCGAATAGATCAACTGAAACAGCTATTCTATCACTACAAAATTTTATATTAAAACAACTAGCTACCAAACAACTTACACTTGCACTTTTTCTGGATGTTACAAAAGCCTTTGATTGTCTAACCCATAATATTCTCATAACAAAATTTCATAATATAGGTATAAGGCGGATTTCAGCTAAACTAATTAAAAATTATTTAACTAATAGATTACAGATCACGCAAATTAACCACTATAAATCATCAATGGAAAAAATTATCATGGGAGTACCACAGGGTTCTATACTTGGACCCATACTGTTCAACATTTACATTAATGATATTTTTACAGTATCAAAAAACATACACCTAACACTTTATGCTGACGATAATACAATTCTGTTAACAGGACGTGATAGCACACACATAATCAATCTTTATAATAACCAAATAAGCAAATATTACTACTGGCTGACCTCCAGTGAACTTATCGTAAATAGAGTTAAAACTAAGGCTATATTTTTTACAAGACAGAACTTAACCCAATATCAAGATATAACTATTTATTAAAATAATACTAAAATTGTCAAAGTGAATTATTTCACCTATTTGACAGTAACACTACAGTATAACTTAAAATGGGATCGATATATAGAGCATACTATTAATAAAATCTCTAGAAACATAGGAGTAGTTAGCCGAGGGCTTAACAATCTAACTTATAAAACCCTTAAATTGTTATACTACACTCTTGTGCATACACATTTTAACTGTTGTCTTCCCTGTTGGGGACAAACAACACAAACTAATATAAAAAAAACTCCAAGTGCTCTAGAGTAAATTTATTAGATTATTAGAATTTAAACTTCACATTAATACTAATAATATACATTATTCAAATATTTATAATTACTTGCGAGTAGATGTTAATCAACATAACATTTTGAATATAAAACATTTATATCAATATGCTTTGAGATTAAATATGTTTAAAAAGATTAAACAAAATATCAATATAGATATCATAGGTATAAATATGGATATCCATCACTATGAAACTAGAAATAGATTTCAGATAAAGCCATGCTTTCCTGGAAAACAACAAATGAAGCAAAGTAGACCAATAGGGACCAACGTTTTGGAATGTTTTACCTGAAGAACTAAAATACATTAACAATTATAACTTGTTTAAAAAAGACTAAAAACATATTTGCTGAATTTATAAGAAAAATCCCTTTCATTAATATATAACATTTCAACCATTTTTTAATTGCTACTAATATCTACTAACAACTAACTGATCTACTGCATGACCCACATACTACTGACCTTCATTCTTTGACAATTTCTGTATGACTTGGATCTATTACATAGGGAGATCAGGGCTTTAGTCAGGTCATTTAAAGACCTTTCCCCTGATTTCCCTGGCTCTTATAATAATTATTTTTGACACTCAAACGTAAATACAAATTTGATGAAGGTATAAGGTAACTGCTAAAACAATAAAATTATCATTATTATTATTAACACATTGATCTGTTCCTGTTATTATTCGATCAGGTTTCTTCCTCAATTACTTCTCTGCTAAGTCTTTTTTTTTTCGACTTTTTTCTTTCAATGTCCCACTTTAATATGGGATATTCTCCACACCTCTATGTTTCCAGGGCGGCTGAATATTCCAAATTCTCTCCCTCTCTTGAAGAGACCGTTCAAAATTTCCCATGCTTCGTTTCCCCTCTTCGAAAAAAAAATACAAACGTGAGCTACTCTCTTATTGAGCACTAGACTACTTATTTCTCTGCGTGCTTCCCCGTCGAGCTCGATGTCAACCTTGCTCTCTCACACTATTCGTTAACCCCACTTTGATCCATTTTGAGAATTCCCTCATCAAACTCTGGGGATGTAAGGAAATTCATTTGCGTGTCTAAAATGTTCTGCCCACGAGACTCCCGACGTTATAAACCGATAAGATCATTAACCGTTCAATTACAGTGAAATAAAGTCATTTAACTGAAACTCCATGAACACCCGACTGAGTGGAAAATGGTTAGCAATAGTGAGCGGAAACGAAACAGGGAAGTGTCCTCCATTCCCTTATTAACTCAGAATTTGACGAAAAAGGGAAACTACTGTGTGTGTGTGTGTGTGTGTGGGGGGGGTTAACGACCACCGTGAGCAACTAGATAAGCGATATTCAGTTACTCGTCCCTGGTTTAGGACCACTCCTTTAGGGGAAGGGAGAAAACCAGTGCCGTTAGATAAACACAATATCCATGCTTCTCCGAGATTCGATACCGTACTCCATCTTGGACGAATGGTAAGAAGCCAGAGCTGAGACCATTGCGCAACCAAGGGAAATAATTTTAAGTAATAAGATATTAAAGAAAGTTAATAATGTTAACTTTCGCTGTAATTAATGGGCATAATGCTATCTAAAGATCTGTGTAGAGCTACTCCACGGTATCAAATGTTTTATCACATGGCCGGTTAACAGGCATTACCCATTGATTCATTTATATGAAAGCATGCAGACATTTTTTTATTATTATTGGAGGTTTAACGACCACAGTGAGCAACTCAATGGGCTATAAGCAGTCGCCCGTCCCTAATTTAGGGTCACTGGTTCCAGGGAAGGGAGAGATCCGGTGCAGTAAGACAAATACAACATCCATGCCTCACCGGGATTCGAACCCGGACCCCGTTTGGACGAATGATCAGAGGCCATCGCTTAGACCACTGCGCCACCGGGGCGGCGCATGCAGACATCACTAAACATCAATAAATTAGTTGAACGTTTCGTTTGTCAGTAGTAATATAGAAATATCAAAGATTGTTCCATAAAAACTGAGAGTAATTTTTTTTATTTAAATTCATTAGCATGTTTTGGCCGAATAATCGAATTCCGTGGCATCTGAAGAGTTAGTTGGGCCAGGGTTTGAGCTCAGAATGAGGTACGGGTGGCGTTCTATTTTTTTTTTTTTTTACGGTTCTAGGTCTGTCCCTTTGGAAGCTGTGGCCCTGAATTAGGGACAGGCATCTTTTTATAAAAAAGGCCGTTCCGTAACAACGGAGAGTAATTTTTTTTATTTGCCAACAGTGCGAAGGGGGAAATAACCACGCAGACGACTAACTGAATTAAGGAAGAGTAACAGTCATTAGCCGTGACAGACGATCATGGTTTAATTATTGCGCAGTTTTTTTAAGGTACGTCTGCATTTCGCCATACAGCTATGGAGGTGAGTGATTCAAAGTTAAGAAATGAAATGCTTTGTACGATAAAATGCGTTGTGCGATGAAGTGTTGCTTTCGTTTGCGTAAAACGGCTCCAGAAACAGTTGATTTAATGAGAAAAGTTTACAAAGATAAATGTTTGGGTGAGTCAACGATTTTTAGACGGCACCATGATTTCAAAAAAGAAGGTTTATCGGCTGAACTCGTTCCTAGGACTGGTCGACCTGAAAGTGTTGTTACAGAGCATATTGTTAACACTGTTTGGACAATCCCGAAAGATGATCGACGAATGACGTGTGAAGACATAGCGGCGTCAACTAATATTTCAAAAACGTCAGCAGCATTATACATTCTACTCGACAAATTACTGCTGCATCTTGTGTGTTCCTGATGGGTACTTCATCATCATCATCATCATCGGACGAGAGAACAATTATTAGCCAGAGTTCAGGTGTGTCATGAGTGGAAACAAATGATTGCAAAGCATCCAAACTTTCTAAACACAATAATAACTGCCGATGGAACATGGGTCCACTCTTTTGACCCCTTCACGAAGCGCGCAAAGAGTCGAAACATACAGGCTCGCCTCCTCCGAAAAAAGTCCGCCAAACCAAATCAGCTGGGGAGATGATGATGATGATGATGATAATTTTCTTTGATCATAAAGATGTAGTATACCAGCATACCGTACCTCCGCAAATTATTGTCAAAGCTGAGTATTACATTTCAGTCTTGAAACGTCTGCGACGACACATATCGATTAAGCGACCGGAACTGGTGGGCAAGTGGATCCTACACCATGATAAGGCCCGCCCATATGTGGCAGCTTGTGTTCAACAGTTTCATTTCATTTATTATTTCTGCTGTTATCCTGATTTATTGTTACATTATTATTTATCTATTTTTATGACAACAGCAAAGAAGCTCCGGGAAAAGAACTCACAGAGTCCTGACTTTACCCCGAGCGCCCTAAGTAAAGTCAACAATCCAAGACAGCAATGCAATTAGATTACTATTGGCATAACATGAAATCTCCGCGGCGCTACAATTATAGATCAAACTTGCCCTCCAACATTTTGATAACCATCCCCTTCCCATCTCTTTTTCCTTTTTTTTATTTTCTTTGTAGTTAGTTTAATTACACTGAGTGGCCACTTTATTATGACCACCTGGCAGTTTTAAGCAAATGAGCTATGGCTGCACGCTGTTGCCGTCAGAGGGCGAGGCTAGTATAAAACGGGAAAGCTTAGTGCTTGCAACAGTAGTAGAAGTGATTTTTAGGTGACGAGATGGGTGAAAAATGCAATTTGGCGGGCTTTAGACGTGAAATGATTGTAGGAGCTCGGAGCAATGGAGCGAGTATCACCGAAACCGCCGCATTCGTGAAATGTCCAGAGCAGCGGTTGTTAAAGTGTTTAAAAACTGGACTGTCAGCCAAAAAACTGGGTCTCTACGTTCAACGTGTGGTCGTCATCGACTAATGACTGCTCGGGCGGAACGGAGAGTATCCAGAATGGTAACAGACAACAGAAAAGCAATAGTGCAGCAAATTACAGACCATCTTAATCAAAGATCCCCTAAAATGATCTCTGCACGCACTGTTCGCCGTACACTACATCGGATGGGATATGGCAGCAGAAGGCTTGTTCGAACACATTTGCTGCCTGTAGTTGACTAGAGAAAATGTCTCCAGTTCGCACAGGATCACAAGGATTGGAAAGTCGATAATTGGAAACAAATTATGTTTTCCGATGAATCACGTTTTCAGTTGCACCATGCCAATTCCCGAGTGAGAATTTGGCTGAAACAGCACGAAAGCATGGACCTTAAATTCATTGCTACAACCCTTCAAGCTCGTGGAGGCAACGTTATGGTTTGGGGAATGCTTTCCTGGCATGCTTTGGGCCCTTTAATTCGTGTTGATCAACGTCTGACTAGCACATCATATCTAAACATCGTTGCGGACCAAGTGCATCCTGTCATGTGGATGGTTTATCCCATGGCGATGGCTACTTTCAACAAGATAACGCGTCCTGCCATAGTGCTCGTATTGTACAGGATTCGTTTCAGGAACAGGCCGGTGAGTTTACTTTGCTTAGGTGGGCCCCACAATCTCCAGATCTCAACCCCATTGAGAATTTGTGGGATGAAGTTGAACGAGCCATCAGACAGCTGGATCCACAAACCTGCAATCTTACACTCCTGGAAAGTGCTATTCATCAAGCATGGTCTCAGATTCCACAAACACCTATCAACATCTCGTGGTGTCCATGCTACGAAGAATCGAGGCAGTATTAAAGGCAAAAGGTGGCCCAACGAAGTACTGAGGGGGTGGTCATAATAAAGTGGCCACTCAGAGTACATACGCTTTAAGTTTTTTCAATATAGTTTATAGGTATTGATTTCTTTTAGTACTAAAGGCAATGGATTCCAAAATCTTGGTCCACAGTATTGTAGACTTTGTTTTGTGGTTATAGTTTTAGGTAAACTGGTATTAGTGTATGCTGATTTCTAGAATCATATTGATGTGTATATGTAGTTTTTTTTTATTAGATCATGTTCTATGTTATTTTTTATTCTTTTATACATAATTTTCCCTAAGTCAAAATCGTATAGTTGCTTACAGTCATTATATTATATTTATTAAGGAAAACTCTTGTAAATCCATGAATACCCAGCCGCATATTATTATTACTGTTAAAGTTGTATTTTAAATCTATTAGTCTAATAATATGATTTTGAAGAATCTGCAGTTTTTTAATATTGGATTGAGTTGTTTGACACCATGTTAATATGCAGTAATTAAGATGTGTATGAATTATTGTAAAATATAATAATTTTATTGCCTTTACCGTAAGATTTATTAAGACATGGCTTACAATTTTTATATTTTTTGATATTTTTTTCAGAAGATTTTCTATGTGTTTATTCCATTTTAAGTCATTTTTGAGTGTGATTCCAAGGTAAATAAACTTTATTTTAAATACACTAGACATGAATAGTAATGAAACGCATATAGCGTATTAAATCCGTTTATTTCTATGGTGTAGTCAGCACAAAGATTTGCCAAGCTGTCGCACTCCACTGGGAGGCTTTTTCAAGGCAATGGAAGACATAAAAATGCAGAGAATTGGAACATGTAAAGAACGAAGATAATTTTTGAAAATAACGTGGGTGACATCACGAGCATATTACATGAATATTTATCACGCAATTATACGGTGCGCCGTGATGCATTTCCATCTTTTAATATCGCATGCCAAACCATTGGTAGTTCAGTAGAGACTATAACATTGCATGCCACTTTGCTGGATAGGGTTTCCACTGTTTCCTTGATGGCAGTCTCTTTAAAATTCGTGTAAGGGGCAATTCTTCTAATATTATTCCATAAAGGAGCGGCCGAACAATGCATGACTTCTCTGGCGAGAGCTGTATTCTGTATGTCCTGGTTCACACTACGTATGTGTTCTTTACATCTAGTATCCAAGGATCGCTTTGTCATTCCGAAATATATCTTTTCCGTGTTGACAGGATATACCAATGGTATAGCGTACACACCCGCCTTTTCGTTTTCACACTGTCTCTACTTGCAACTTGATATTATATGTGCTAACGGGGTCTGGGACTTCATTGTTATTAATATGTTGTATTTGCGTAATAAATTCTTGAACCAATGCGTAAAGTCTGGGATATATGTGATGGATCCTGCTTATCTCATCGTCTTACTAGGTGATTTTGTTATTGCTGATATTATACAATTTCTCACAGTCTTATGTACTCTGTCTATATCATCCTTTTTATATCCAGCCTTTAGACCTTTGCTATAAATATTATCAATTTCTTTATTATTTAGGTAGTCAGGCATGTATACATTGTACGCTCTATAGTACCATGCTCTAAATGCCGAAAGTTTGTACTCTTTTGGGCAGTGCGAATCAGAAGGGACAAGGTTCGGTACTGCGGTCCGCTTATAATAAACGTTAAAATCGAAGCTGGATGCTCTATTTCTTCTGAGTGCGAGGTCAAGATATTTCAACGTCCCGTCTTTTTCAAGTTCCATGGTGAACTTTATAGTACTGTGTAGGCTGTTTAACTTGCGCATGAAATCATTTAATTCGTCTACTCCATGTTCCCATATGAAGAATATGTCGTCAGCATAGCAGATCCACACTCGGGGTTTCTTCATACAATTTAAAAGGATGAGATCTTCTAGCGGTTTATTTTCATCATTATGTGATCCTGATCTATGTTTTGGAGTAATTTTTGTAATTTTTAATTTATCCGGAAAAAACCCTGTATGAAACACAGAGTTGTATAATATATCAGGAGTAAAGGTGCACATATCACATCTGATACATATTTAGTTGTTAGTCGATTAATATCATCGTAACCTGTACTTGATGCCAATTTTATATTTTTTAATTCCACCAGCAATTCATATTCTGTAATACCTATAAAGTGAAATTTATTAAAGCAATATGAGTTTTGCAAGTAATTTGAGTAGTGAGTATTAACCGATTTTAATTTTTGCTTTGTTATCAGCGGTATCGTTGTAAAATAATGATTCATATGTGTTACAATATCCTGTTTTTTTCATCTTTATATTATTTGTTTAGTTGATCTTATTTCAGAATTCAATTTGTTTCTTTATTGCTTAAAATTACTGAAGTCTAGTTGTTGTCTGGATTTAAGAAATTTGGAAAATAACTTATTCCTTTTCTTAATCTTATTAAGTAATGTATTAATAATCCATGGTTTTCTAAATTTTTTTCCGACTTAGTACTTTGTTCAGAAATAGCAACACTGTTATCATATATGTCTTTTAGTTTAGTGAAAAATATTTTATATTTCATGTTCGGTGAAGAATTGGTATTTGTATTACACCAGTTAATAATTTTCAGTTTTGTCCTAAAAGTTTCAAAGTTTGTTTTACTAATTGATCTCATTTTGTAATCCCCGCGCATTTGGGTCGCATGCTGTATATGTATATGTATAGGTATTACAAATATAGGTAAATGATCACTGAAACCGAATTCCAATATTCTTGAAGTGATAGTGTCTTGTTAAATGTTAGTAAAACAAAGATCTAAAGTTGTTTTCGAATGTGGAGTAATACTTGTTGGCGACCTGTTGGTATTCAGAAATCCTGACGAATTTAAAATATACGTTAATTGATTAGTTATGGAACTATTTTGTAAAATGTCAAGGTTTAAATCCCACATAATAAAAGTTTTTTTTAGTAAGGTTAGCATTGTTAAGAAATTCGTTTAGTGTATTTAAACGCACATTGCAGTCAGATTGAGGTGGTCAGTAACATACTGTAATTATATAAAATTGATTTTGTATAGTTAGTATTTCTATATTACGGTTTGTTATTGTAAAGTTATTAACAGTTGTAAAGTCCATATGTTTATTTTTAATATATTGCAACGTCCCCTCCTTTTGAGTAATTTCTGTTTAAATTAAATTTATCATAATTATTTAATTGTTCATCATAATTCCCCTTTGGAAACCATGTTGCCGCCCCGGTGGCGCAGTGGTCTAAGGCGCTGGCCTCTGATCATTCGTCCGTAAGGGGTCCGGGTTCGAATCCCGGTGAGGCATGGATGTTGTGTTTGTCTTACGGCACTGGCTCTCTCCCTTCCCTGGAACCAGTGACCCTAAATTAGGGACGGGCGACTGCTTATAGCCCATTGAGTTGCTCACGGTGGTCGTTAAACCTCCAATCAAAAAAAAAAAAAAAAAAACCATGTTTCAGTTATACAGACCATATCTATCACTGTTTTAATTGAGTGTAATGAAAATTCCAATAGTTTTATTTCGCTAGTTAGTGATCCTGCATTTATGAGTATAATGTTTAGTAAGTTATTGGGATTGGTTGTTAGTATGTGATTGAAGTTGTCGATTGAATAATAATCTTCCATATTTTTTTACCTTTTTTATTCTTTTTCTATTCCTATTCCGCTCTTTCCCATTCACATTTATTATTAAATATTAAGGTGAATCCATATATTCCTGTAGTTCTTCAATAGTTAGTATTTGTTTGAGCTTCTTCGCTTTGTTTTATGTACAGAGTTCCATTCCATGTCCATGCATACTTGAGCCTTGACTGCTGGACCAGTGTGCTTGCCTGCCAATAGAGATGCTTGTTATATTTAGTAAGGTTCTCATTCCGAAAAATTCTTGTAGCTCGCAAACTAGGCAATAACTCATTATTGTAGACCGGAGTTCTTTTTCTGGACATTCAAATGTTCCTTGTGGATCTCGATTTGAACTGGACTATTAACATTGAATCCTGTGTCCTTTAAAATTAGTTGGTAAAAGGTGTATTATATCAATGTCTGTTGATAAATGATTTTCAATTTACAATTTATTAGCTAGGAGACCAATATGATCAATGAGCTCAGCTTGAGATTTACTATTTGTGAGATCTATTCCCTTAATTTCTTAATTTTTTAATCCGTTGATATTGATTCAGTTCATTCAGTTCCATTTTAGTAGTGGATTCTCTTGTGATATTTCTCTGTCTTTATTCTGCAAAGACTCTATTTTTTTAGATCCTCTTTAGTTTGTTCTAATACAGTATATCTTGAAAGAACCCCATTATACTTTGCACTCATATATTCTGCTGAGTGCGTAACCTTTCGTTCATATCAAAGTCATTAGAATCTCTTTTATTTTTACTTGTGCTCCAGGCACCCCTGTTCTTCCCATGAGACACAACTGTTACCTCCACACAAATTATTATTTTTTATTTTTTTATTTTTTTCATAGATATAGAGAACTCCGCTGACATATGGTGTGAAGTACACAGAGTGACAAATAATGCAGGAGAACTGAAAAGAAATAGTATTAGAAACACTCAAGGTAAATAGTAAAGCAGTATATCAATCTAAGTCTAGAAGTAGACAGTAGCATGGGTGTCTCATAGTTTTCATGCGAAAGAGATGAGTTTTCACCAAATGGTAACATAGGTATCATAAAATCTAGACATATCCTCCAGTTAGTTACGCCAATAATTTTCAGGTACATAAATATAAGCCATGTGAATCTCCTGAATTCCCATTCAAAGTGCATGTATTTTATTAAATATAAGTCATTTATCCAGAGTAAAGGAACATATGTTCGGAAATTCACCACAAAGTCTGGAACACACCACCACAGAACCACATCTGTTCAATATGTCCGATTTCAAAACGGTATTCTTAAAGAATAACTGTGTTATATATGATTCAAGTTCACAAGAAATGTCACAGATGGCAGCGCACTATCACTTCACGTTTATGCATTGTTAATCTTCATTATTATTCATTTTATCACTTACTCGCACTCTTTCTGTACATCCACAATTACTGACGCGCCCCCACAGCACACCACAAAAGTCATGCACCCCCAAGCAAAAGTCACCAACGTATGAACGTATAATTATTATATTGTCAGAAATGATATAACCTACCTCCATCTAAAGACATGCGGACATCTAATATTTCAAAGCAAACAACACATATTCCTCATTCGTTAATAGTATTTTCTTGCGAAATGCAGTATTGAAATCATACCACAACCTGCCTACACTCCTGATCTCGCCCCGTGCGATTTTTAGTTGTTTCCAACAAAGAAGGAGAAGCTCCGTGGCGCAACATTCAACACAGATGGTGACGTTATTCAAGCTGTACAGGGATCGCTAAAACATCTTCCACAAAATGCCTTCGCCACATGCTTTGAAAAATGGACTGGATGATAGGGCCGTCGCTTATCACCCGAGAGAATCTACTTCGAGGAAGAATAACATATATTTTGCTGTACCTATATTTCTTCATATTGTGTGATTTTACTCTCAGTTTTTTGTGGAACGGCCGTTGTAGATTTTACCCATTTATTGGTTTCTACAGAAGCAACATTTGTCAGTAATAATACAGAAATATAGATATCAAATTTCCGTTTAATATTCATTCGGCATGACCATATTAGCGGCAAATCCATTGTTATGCTGGGGAATTCTAATGGTTTTGTGATACCTCGTCTTTTACTGTAGAAGAGGAGAAACGAGCGTGCTCTATCCCCAAACGAAAACCTAGTTCCGATGTTAAAGTCCTACAGCTCTCGGGCTCACAGGATCATTAATGTTTTCTTTCAGGTTTAAAATGTCCTTTTTCTTTTCCAATCCGTTTGAGAAGTTTTTTTCACTCACTACTTCTGTTCCCCGGCAAATACTGAACTAAGGGGATGAAGAAAACGAACGAACAGCCAGAAGCAATTGAAATTGCTTTCCAAGGCCTTGCAGAAGATAGTGGTTCGATCTGCTCTCCAGACCTTTGGCCAGATTCGCCAACAATGCCATTGTATCTGCCTGCTGAACTGCTGGCGTTCTCAGTTGGCATCTGCGAAAAGATTTTATTGTCGGGAGGCTTTATTGTCGCCTAATGCACTTTATTGTAGCTGAAAAGGGGAAAAGAATTCAGTTAGAAATGCATTTCTCAGTGGGGAGAAAGTTTCCTGGACTAACTTTCCTTTTCGACTTTAAAGCCCAAATTTAATCATGAGAGAAAACCCTAAGCACACTGTATAAAAAAAGATTAAGGGAAAAGAATACAACAGTTTTTCAATATTGATTTCTAAGGGAGATTCGGAGAAGATTTAAAGTGATCGACCTCGCGAGATAGAAGACGATTTCTAAGAAATGAAAGGGAGTTTTTTATTTCTTCGGATAAACGTGAAACTTGAATACGTGAAATCAACTTAGCTTAGAGGAAAAAGAAGGAATAGTGTAATGAATGAGCTTAAGTGTTGCGGAGAAATTGTGCCATTTTCGCAAAATCTCGCTAGAGTATTCGAATATAATAAGCCAACTGACTAGACTCTTTAGAATGACGTGGGTGCTGTGTTTTAGAGTAAAACGAGATAAACAAGTGAATTCAAACGAAGATTCAAGAACAGGAATAAATAAGGGGTTTTGCGCAGAAAGGAACAGCAACGCAAATAGGCGGTATAACATGGCGGAATTGTTTTTATCATTTTGTTGCCTTTCTTTTACTTCTTTCTTTCTTCCTTTTATTTTTTCTCTGCTTTCTTTCACTTCTTTCTTTCTTCCTTTTTTTTTCTCTGATTCCGCGGATAACATGGGGCGACTTAGAGCCGACCGCATGTGACAAAAATTAGTCCCATTTAAAATCATTATAGCGTTAAAAATACGTGCCACACAGTAATCGTGTTAGCATATTCGTAAACAGCATGGAGTCCAATTCGCGTACTGCGCAATACATAGTGCACGAGACGCTCCCCTTATTCCCTGTGCGCGGGGAAAATGATGCAATATTTCTGGGTGTGCCGCCGCGTTTGACTCGGTCTATCTCAGCAACCATGAGCGAAACATGACTGTGCGTGGTATCGTTTTAAAGCTCTCGACGACATTTATCCAAATATAGGAAGACCATTTCGCAGTGGTTTGAACTGGACATTTAAAAAATTGTTTTCACGTGAACCAATCTACACTGTTGACAATATCGCGGTTTATCTGAACAATCGTAAGTGCAAAACGACTGTGCGTGCTATCGTTTTAAAGCTCTCGACGAGATCTATTCAAATATATAAAGAACATATCGCAGTAGCTTAAACTAAAATAAAAAAAAATAGTTTTCGTGTAAACGGGTTAACATTTTCGACAATGCCGCGGAATTCGCAGAATGAACGCAAGTGTAGAAAATCAAAACGAGAGGCAAGGGCAAGTGATGAGGGATGTAAGAAGTCCAAGAAGACAAAGCACCGCGTTGAGTAAATCGTGTATTGATGTGCTTTGTGTTCGCATTGTATCCAGCATTATTTGTAAACATTATGTAAGCTACTTTTCATACCATAGACCTGTGTTGGCTATAACAAATTAAATAAACGCTTTAAAACCATACTCGACAAGCTCATTTCAACTCTCCGATCTGCAAGTCGTAGTCCTACATTTACAAACTGACGGCTCAATCAGAACTGAGCCTACCTGTATTTTATTTTGTTTTTGACATCCGTGTTCCCACTTTTACCTTCTACCCCTCCGCTGGGTAGAAGGTAAAAGTGGGAACACGGATGTAACGAAAACGTGTCACACTTTGAATGGTTATCTCTTTCAAACTAATAACCGTAGAGTAATAAAGAATGCATCATTATAGTGTTTTATAGAATCCCATTCATTACAAACTAAGTTTCAACTCTCCACCCCTTAACCCTTCGATGCAGTAGATTTAGAAATTTAATCTAAATTTCGCGTGATTTAATTTCGCCGTACTCCGTTTTGACAACTAGTGAATAAATAATGATAGCGATGACTTCAGCACCGCATTCCATAGCTGACGGTCAGAGAACGCATGTGACAAACTGAAATAAAGTGGATTTATAATTTATTTATTGTTTTTGTAAAAAACATTTGGTGACGAAAATTTAGAAATGCTTCGAAAATCCAGGGAAAATTACTGTAAGAACCGACGAAAGTTGAAGAAACAGATTGAGGAGAACGAGGGTAAACCGAAAAGGCCCGCTAAATCTTCAGAAGGGAATTTTTGAATGAAAACGCAAGGAGACATACAATATGTACTATTTACAAGCACCGAAAAAAAATCCGCACTCAGGCAACCCGGAAAGAAAAAGCTGACCGACGCGACATTAAGGAGAACAGCATGCAACATTGCTTAATAAAAGAAAACGCAAGTGCACATAAATATTTACTAACACCGGGAAACAGTTGTTAGCAGGCAACCCGTAAAATGAAAAAAAGCAGGGTCTTCGGTACTCAAAAGATAACTGTAGGGTAGTAAGCTGGAACACAAACATCCAAAAAATCAATCAACTTGAAGACACAGAACGTAGATACACATGGTAAAAATAAGTCGTATACAGGCGAAAAGCATACAGAAAGGCCCAAAAGGTTTTACGAACGGAGACCTGATCAGAAGCATCTGCCAGGAGAGGGCCAGGGTCATAGTCAAGACGAAAAACTACGTTACGATAATCCTGAAAGTCTGCACGTGGATAGCAAAGCACAAAGTCAGGAAGCTTGGGTCACCGGGACTTGGATAGATGACGAGTACTGAAATAACGGCGTTGAAAGCAGAACGTCCACCTTTGAACACGGTACTTTCAGGAATCAGCATACTTCAAGGAACGAAAAACGTCCCGCCAACTAAGGCGGAAGACTGCACTTGTAAGAAGAAGAAAATCCACTGATGAAATCTCCGCAGCAAGCGAAGGCAGAGAAGACAGCACAGTTGCAGGCAAACCAGACGGTCCAATAGAGAGTTTGACGAGCGGGAGAATACACACGGCCTCTGCAGAAGGACGCGCAGGAAGCATGTAGTCCGCAGGAAATTAAAACACGGCACCACCAAGGTGAGCGAGGAGTGACGAGGAAACCAGGTCTGGCGGAGAAACAGGAGGAACTAAAACTGAAGAATAGATATCCTCAGCCGACAAGAGTTCAATGCAGATGAAGAACCATTATCAGCAGCATCAGGAGATGCAAAAGACTGAAGCAACGGCACGGAAACAGAGAAGAAGCAGATGACCCAAACAACGTCGCAGGTACAGACGATACAGGAGGCACTGACGAAGCAACAAACATAGACGAAGCAGTAAGCACAGCTGAAGCAGGCACAGACGAAGCAGCAGATACAAACGAAGCAGCAGATACAAACGAAGCAGCAAGCATTGGCGGAGCAGGAGGCACAGGAGAGGATGAAGATGACACAGCGGAAACGTGATCTGGCGATGCCGGAGCGGATTAGGGAGCATCACACAGCACAACATTGGTAGCACCGGACAATGGAAGCACTAAATGAGGCGAGGTGGTGACCGAAATGGTAACAGACAAATTAGAGACAGGCCCAGAACTCGAACAACTAGGCGGCGAAGCTGGCACTGGCTGAGAGACAGACAAAAGGTGAGGACATTTGGAACGGGCATGTCCAGTGCCATTACACTGGAAACACTGCACAGTAGTAAACACATCAATGCGGAAGCTCCGAGCACCACCAAGAACAACATGTAGTCAAGAAGAGCAGGAAGCAAGTGCATCTTCAGAAGAAAAGTCCAAGCTCACTTGACGTCGTTGACCAAGAATCAGACAATCATCAGGATCAGCAGGGGCAACCTTGAGGATCATGATGGGTCCCAAAACACGACCGCATAAAGAGAGTGCAGATAAAAGGAGAGCATCCGAAATCTCCGGAGGTACGGGATGCAACGTCACAAGAAGTGGCTTTTGGGAAAGTGCCACAGCAAAAAGGGTGCGATCATGGATACAAACACCCAAAGAGAGCACTTGATCTACATACTCAGGCGTAGCAAGATACACAATAACAGAGCGAGGATGGCGACCCATATGTGTGATGGCACACACAGCTAAAAGGCGCTTCAAAGCAGAAGAGTAGAGATTGAGTGGAATGTCAGGGTGCGCGTCAAAACAGATTCCCAGAAGTTGACGGCGCAGCACATAATTATCACGAGTGAAAGAAGCACCAAGAGAAGAAGCACTAACTGAAGGCTACATAAGGGCAGAGCGAAGATGCTCAGAAGCAACCGGCGCATGATCACTTGAAGCACCAGACAGCGATGAAAGCTGGGAAAGCAGTGAGGCAACGATAGATGAACAGGTAATCACAGGAAATGAAGAAGAAGCAGCATCACTATAAGTAACACTCACAGGCTCAGAAGAAACACCCATAGGCAAGGGATCCGAAATCACTTCAGAAGGAGGCTGAGAAGAAGGCACAGACACCAGGGAACACACAGGACTGGAAGCAAGCGGCAAGCCTAAACCAGCTAACTAAGCAGTAAACAAATCATAAACATCATCAGCCATGTTGAGAAAGCAGGCCTCGCGACAAAGGGTAAACAAACAGTCAAAGAGGCAAAAAACACATCCTCAAACAGAAAGAAACAGCCACAAGGGCACAAAATCACCAGATACAGCTCAGTGGAGGAACAGAACAAGGAAGGAAGGCAAATAAATCTGCAAAAGATAAAGGAAGGGCACATAACGTAAAAAGTCAGATGAAGTACGTAGCCAACGAGCGACCTGACATGTCGACGAAAAGAAACAGGGCAAAGAAAACAAAACAAACGCTTACGGGGAAACTTGCTTGGAAAAACAGAAACACAAGACCATAAGCACTTCAGAGCACAAAACGAGGCACAAAACACAGGCAAAACACCGAAACGAAGAACAAATATCAGAGCACTGGGAGACGTGACCGCTAAGTCATCAACCGAAAGGTCACGGAAATGTAGGGCGCGTCAAAAGTCCGTGCACCAGGATGCGTTTCTTTTTTTTTTTTTTATTTTGATTGGAGGTTTAACGACCACCGTGAGCAACTCAATGGGCTATAAGCAGTCGCCCGTCCCTAATTTAGGGTCACTGGTTCCAGGGAAGGGAGAAAGCCAGTGCCGTAAGACAAACACAACATCCATGCCTCACCGGGATTCGAACCCGGACCCCTTACAGACGAACGATCAGAGGCCAGCGCCTTAGACCACTGCGCCACCCGGGCGGCCCAGGATGCGTTTCACCCGGGTTCGAATCTTAGAGCCACAACTTTCCGCTTCGACTGCACAAATTGAGCCTGAACAGCAAGAACTAATGGAGATTGATATCACCGATCGAAATTTTCAAATTTTCACACCGAGCATGGAATGCAAATGTACATCGCCAGTCTTCTCAATTTCGCTGGATGCTGAATGAATGACATCTCAAACTTTTACACCGCAGATGCATTCTTAACCTAGAAAAGAAAAAGAGCAACAACAAGAAGAGTACATCAGGCCCGAGACGTATCGCCAAATTTACAACAAGGCAAATAAAGTGTTTGAAAAATTGTTTCTGAAGAACGATTTTCTTTTTCGATTAGAGGTTTAACGACCACCGTGGGCAATAAGAAGTCGCCCGTCCCTAATTTAGGGTCACTGGTTCCAGGGAAGGGGAAGAGCCAGCGCCGTAAGAAAAATACAGCATCCATACCACACCGGGATTCGAACCCAGACCCATCTCGGATGAATAATCAGAAGTCATCGCTTAGACCACTCTGACACCCGGGCGGCAACGATTTCTTTTGAAACAGATTTAGCAATGATTACTGACAACGATGATACTACGCCTTGTACTTCTATTAACATTAACTTAAAATCAGCATAAGTTATTTATTTGCAATGATTACTGACAACGATGATACTACGCCTTGTACTTCTATTAACATTAACTTAAAATCAGCATAAGTTATTTATTTGCAATGATTACTGACAACGATGATACTACGCCTTGTACTTCTATTAACATTAACTTATAATCAGCATAAGTTATTTATTTGCAATGACTACTGACAACGATGATACTACGCCGTGTACTTCTATTAACATTAATTTATAATCAGCATAAGTTATTTATTTGCAATGACTACCGACAACGATGATACTACGCCTTGTATTTCTATTAACATTAATTTATAATCAGCATAAGTTATTTATTTGCAATGACTACTGACAACGATGATACTACGCCTTGTACTTCTATTAACATTAACTTATAATCAGCATAAGTTATTTATTTGCAATGACTACTGATAACGATGATACTACGCCTTTTACTTCTATTAACATTAATTTATAATCGCATAAGTTATTTATTTGCAATGACTACTGACAACGATGATACTACGCCTTGTACTTCTATTAACATTAATTTATAATCAGCATAAGTTATTTATTTGCAATGACTACTGACAACAATGATACTACGCCTTGTACTTCTATTAACATTAATTTATAATCAGCATAAGTTATTTATTTGCAATGACTACTGACAACGATGATACTACGCCTTGTACTTCTATTAACATTAACTTATAATCAGCATAAGTTATTTATTTGCAATGACTACTGACAACGATGATACTACGCCTTGTACTTCTATTAACATTAACTTATAATCAGCATAAGTTATTTATTTGCAATGACTACTGACAACGATGATACTACGCCTTGTACTTCTATTAACATTAACTTATAATCAGCATAAGTTATTTATTTGCAATGACTACTGACAACGATGATACTACGCCTTGTACTTCTATTAACATTAATTTATAATCAGCATAAGTTATTTATTTGCAATGACTACTGACAACGATGATACTACGCCTTGTACTTCTATTAACATTAATTTATAATCAGCATAAGTTATTTATTTGCAATGACTACTGACAACGATGATACTTCGCCTTGTACTTCTATTAACATTAACTTATAATCAGCATAAGTTTGTTATTTGCAATGACTACTGACAACGATGATACTACGCCTTGTAATTCTATTAACATTAACTTAGAATCAGCATAAGTTATTTATTTGCAATGACTACTGACAACGATGATACTACGCCTTGTACTTCTATTGACATTAAATTATAATCAGCATAAGTTATTTATTTGCAATGACTACTGACAACGATGATACTACGCCTTGTACTTCTATTAACATTAACTTATAATCAGCATAAGTTATTTATTTGCAATGACTACTGACAACGATGATACTACGTCTTGTACTTCTATTAACATTAACTTATAATCAGCATAAGTTATTTATTTGCAATGACTACTGACAACGATGATACTACGCCTTGTACTTCTATTAACATTAATTTATAATCAGCATAAGTTATTTATTTGCAATGACTACTGACAACGATGATACTACGCCTTGTACTTCTATTAACATTAATTTATAATCAGCATAAGTTATTTATTTGCAATGACTACTGGCAACGATGATACTACGCCTTGTACTTCTATTAACATTAATTTATAATCAGCATAAGTTATTTATTTGCAGTGATTACCGACAACGATGATACTACGCCGTGTATTTCTATTAACATTAATTTATAATCAGCATAAGTTATTTATTTGCAATGACTACTGACAACGATGATACTACGCCTTGCACTTCTATTAACATTAACTTATAATCAGCATAAGTTATTTATTTGCAATGACTACTGATAACGATGATACTACGCCTTTTACTTCTATTAACATTAATTTATAATCAGCATAAGTTATTTATTTGCAATGACTACTGACAACGATGATACTACGCCTTGTACTTCTATTAACATTAATTTATAATCAGCATAAGTTATTTATTTGCAATGACTACTGACAACGATGATACTGCGCCTTGTACTTCTATTAACATTAATTTATAATCAGCATAAGTTATTTATTTGCAATGACTACTGACAACGATGATACTACGCCTTGTACTTCTATTAACATTAATTTATAATCAGCATAAGTTATTTATTTGCAATGACTACTGACAACGATGATACTGCGCCTTGTACTTCTATTAACATTAATTTATAATCAGAATAAGTCATTTATGTTAATAACAAGGAATTGTACACCAATTACACCCGTAAAAATACAAACTTTTTGCTGTTGTTACTCAAAAAGCAAATAATTCCGTCTTATGCACGATTTTTAATAACTTAAAAGTTACCACATATTGTAAAATATATTTGTAGTTAAAAACACATTAGTAATTTAGGATTCACTAGAATCCTTCATCAAATGCACATTACAAGCAAAATGGCACTGAAAGAAACCTGCAAGTCACATGTTCTTTATATAAAACTGACACCATACGTCTATTAGTGCTTACATTTTAATGTTCAACAAATCACCTTAGGTAGGAGGGCGTGGAGGTAGCAATGATGAAGAATTGTTAATTTTTAGATTTTGTTGCCACTGGGGGTATTACACACGGGTAATTATCGTTGCAACATTCTTGTTTAAATTGATAAATTAACAGACTTTCTGTTAATAATAAGGGGGACTTAGCCTTGTGAGTACAAAGGATTTTATTGTTTTCCCACTGCGACATATACGACCGTCTCAGCATAGTCGAAAGATAAATAACTCCTTAAGAAAAGGTAAATAACTCCATAGATAAATAACTCTTTAAGAACAATATGTACGAAGAATAATGTAGGCTTTGGGACCAAAGCCATTAATATCTTATCGAAAATTAAGAATGACCGAGATGAGGTCAACAGTGACAATGAATTTGCAGTATACTTAATCCCACTGAAAGCGGAAGACGAGGAAGAACCGAACCGAGTTTATGTGGGCTCAACTTCTAGAACTTTAAAATGCAGATTGGCAGAACACAAATACAGCCTTAGGACTGCATCAACATATACGGCATTAGCATTCTATGCCGAGACGGGTCGTAGATGCCGCAGTGGGAATACAGTAAAATCCTTTGTACTTCCAAGGCTAAGCCCCACTTATTACTAACAGAAAGTCGGTTAATTTATCAGTTTGAACAAGGATGTTGCAATGATGATTACTCGTGTGTAATAACCAAAAGTGGAAACAAATCCTAAAAATTAAAAATTCTTCATCATTGCCACCTCCACCCTCCCCACCTAAGGTGATTGGTTGAACATTAAAATACAGGCACTAATAGACGTATGGCGTCAGTTGTATATAAAGAGCATGTGACTTGCAGGTTTCTTTCAGTACTATTTTGCTTTCAACATACATCTGATGAAGGATTCTAGTGAATTCTAAAGTAGTAATGTGTTTTTAACTATATATATATTTTACAATATGTGGTAACTTTTAAGTTATTAAAATCGTGCATAAGACGGAATTATTTGCTTTTTGAGACCAATTACACTTAAAATAGTACTAGTAATCAGAATTTCTTGGCGTAAAATATAAATCGAAGTTTCCAATATTTCACACCTTTACCAGATGGCTTCTTCAAGGAAGGTAGACAGCTAACTGCAAACTGGATAATCGAGTACTTCAACAATTTGAACTCGGTGACTTGACTGGACAATAAATGAATAGGCGGAAATGTGATCAGTCATTCGAAGAAACGATGTCACGTCGGTTGGCATGCGGTACCATACTAGAAAACACAGAATTATTTGAAGAACTTATTCCAAATGTGTGGCAACTCGAGTGAGACGCTATCATTGCAAGCCTCGCTGCTAGTCAAGATTTTGAAGGTTTCGCGAATGGCAGTAGATTTGGGTATGAAGCTAATTTCTTGATATCATTCCACATAGGATCAGTGGACTTGAACTTGAGCTCTCTTGATAGGGCAGTGGTTATTTTACCGTCTTTTGTATCCCTTTTATGTTCGTTGATTCTAATTCCAAACGAACGTTTGGTCATTCCGATGTAGTATCGCATGGAGCTGTCCGGATATTGTAGTGGGATGGCATAAACACCTGCCTCATTGAGAAGAGGGGGCTTGTTAATATTTCCCTTAAGCATCGTATATAAAGATGCCGGATACTCTAGGCCGACACCGAAGCTCATTCTCCTAAGCGCGGTTTTGAGTTGACAGTAAACTTTTGGTATATAGGTAATAGATCCCAGGTAGCGAGGTTGCTGCATAAAAAAATTGACAAGGCTGGCTCTGGCTTTTTCGATTAAGTTATGCATCTGGTTTGACGGATATCATGCGTGAGTGTCAAATTCGACGATGTTTTTAGTTCGGATTCTCTAGAATGAACATCAGAGGAGATGGCGACGGATTTTCTAATTCGGGAACGGAAGAAGGCCGTCTTGTATTCATTAGGGCAAAATGAACTGCGGATCATCATGTTGGGAACGGAGGTGGTTTTATAATAGACCTCCGTATGAAAGCTGTTGTCATGTGATTTTCTTACTAAGACGTCGAGATAAGGTAATGTGCCATTGCGTTCAAGCTCTATGTTGAAATTGATCGTAGGGTGTATGTGATTTACTTTATCGTGGAAAGATTGGAGAGTCTGCTTTCCGTGAGGACACATGAAAAATACGTCGTAAACACCACAAACCCGGCAATCCATTGAGACCTGATTGTGTTCAGAAGGTCCTCATGCCATAAAATAGAATAAAACTGTGAAAACGTAAGCAAGGTTTATCACCATCATCATCATATCACTAAGATGTGCTCTGAGTTTCAGAGGTCAGCTAAACAAAGAAATATAAACTACCAGATGATTTCTAACTGATTATTTACTTACTGTTGCGGTATCAAACTTCTCTATTTAGAGCGATCTTGACACACAACTCGGACTTCACCGACATCCATCACACGATGTGCACAATATCTTCTACACTTAATATTCATAATCTTTTTCTCATGCAGACACTCCTGAATCTGATCCTCCCATGGCTTCCTTGGCCTTCCTCTGCCTTTCTTTCCTGCCACTTGGGCAAAAACAATTCTTAGGAAGCAAGTTTTAGCTGATATATATTCTAATTTATTTTTGTAAACAATGTTGAATGTTAATTGGTGTCACACTGAAATAGTCGGTTTCGTACGATGAAATGATTATCATGATATTGTAGTTATAGTGCCCATACATTGCTGATTTGTTTCCTGTCTACGTGAGGACCAGCTTCAGCAGTTTTCAGCGTTTATTTAATAGTTTCTTAGGATTTTGTCAAAGAGCTTGGAGTTCCTAGTCGGTGCATTTGCAGGAGGCCTCTTTTTAGACACTTTCATACCAAGTTATTTTGGTTTTGTCGTGCACGCCACCACAATCGCTCACTTCCCATAGTGACCTATTTTGCCTACCTCACGATAATTGCGCAGTACTATAATGATACGCTGTTTCGCTTTAGCTTTTCTTCATTTTCCTTGTAATATACTAAACTGATATTGGACTTTTAATGAATTAAAGAAAATCTCCGAACTCCTACTCATTCTTGAAAGAATCCTCAAAAGAATCCTAAAAAATAATGCAAAACAATAAATTTTATATACAGCGGGATCAAGTATGGTGCAAACACATGGCACTCTGCACCACGAATAAAAACAAATTAGTGGGTGAGTTCATAAGTCTCAATAATTTAATAGCAAAAACCCTACCAAAGCCAAATAAAAATATTGAAATAATAAAAAAAGAAAGATCTAGCAATTTTGCCCTAAACTTCGATCTAACGACCAACTCAGCCAACCCACGTGTCTAGCGAAGCATCGAGGAAGGGCCAGGAGACTAGAAGACGACTAATATTAATACTTTCTTTGGCTGCGTGAGAGAAGCTTTTTCAACTTGAGAAGGGACTCGCGTATTTGCCTTCATATGAAGTGGAAGCTGAGCTCTTCCTGGAACGTCTGGAGGAAGAAGAAAATGATGATAAATTAGATCATATTGCTGAGAAATTTTCCTTTTAGACCTCGCCTTACATTAAGAATGCCATGTACCTAGATAAATAGCAAAGCTTTTTATCATTTTACATTCGGATTGCAAAGTTTTCAAACATTTGATAAACAGGTGCTCTTATTTTGTCACAATCTACTCCTTCAAATTATCTTTTTCCACAGTTAGGAGCTATTTCGAATGATTACTACAGCTCTTCTGAATCTTCTAAGAATTTTTTGAGCAAAATTTCATTTTTTAAATGAATTGCTTTCATGGCAATGTTTGAAAAGTCCCACCAACCTTTAGTCTTCCTTCTAAAGATTACTAAAGATTAAGATTACTACTCTTTACTTTTCTTATAGGTCCATGCTAACAATTCTCCTTCGCAGTCACTCTTCGCCCTTCTTAGTACATGTACTATAACCTTTCAGTGAGATTCTAACCGACATCTCTTTTTTTCGTCGCGGCTCTTCTCGTAATTCAACTACGTCAGCAGGCCTTTCGTCACTGCTTCATTGCCCATTTGACACAAATGTCACATCATCCCTCCCCTTGATAGGGGCTGTAAATCGTTCAGCAGGTTTCGTGTCGACCGACAGTAACATTCGGCGATCATTTCACTGCAGAAGTATTTATTACTTCATTATTTAGGATTATGTGTGGAAGAAGCTTTAAACAATTTTTTCAACTCTCACTGCCAGGAAATCATTTTTTTTGTTAGGACGCAAATATAGCTTTTCTTTTGCCGACAGTGGAATTCGAATCTTTCAGCTCCGAAACGGCTCTTTTCCCAATTGAAGTGTCCCTGCAGGGTTTCCACTGATTCAGTGTCCATTTAATTTATACGTCACAGTACATATCAGGACAATCTGACTTCTGAAGCTACCTTGAACCCTTCTTATCGTGTCATATATAAATCTATATTTTCCGTTGAACCATATACGAGTATATCCATCTTATCAAACTTAACCTGTTTTTTGTATATCTTGTCACTGGCCGTACCTCATCACTTCTCCGTACTTCTCTAAAATCTATGCCACTCTAACACTTTGCACTTTCCTCTGTCCTGTCGTTTGCATCTCATCTGTTGACAGCGTATTTTGATTGAACTTAGCATCATTATTTCCCCAACTTAGACTTAGTTTATGTACACTCGTATATCTTTCAGATAATCTACAAGGGAAGCTTTTCAATGAGCTTATTTTGAATCATGGGGACATAGCTGATATTTGGGGTTACATATCACGCACCACAACACATGTTAGATGACTTTTCCCCCTCGTTCACCTTTGTCAGTTCATTTGGGCCAAAACGGAAATACACCCATTGGTGTTTGCCTTTAGTACTACCTCCTGGCCACGTTTCTTCAATTTTGGAGAGCGACAGTTGAAAAGCTTTCCTTGCTAGTCTCACGTGTTCTTGAGCCTTCATGGAGGGTTGTGTTGCTTTAGCAAAAATCTTTACTCGCTGATTTGTAACTTCATTCTTACTAGTGTCTCTGTACACTGAGGTTCCAAAAAAAAAAAAAAGTGGGAAGAGCACTATCATTTCCATTACATGCCAGCACATCCATGCGATAAATGGTATTGTCCGTAAACGGCGTATGCCAGAGAAATTGCTAAACCAGTCTAATACTTGGCAGGTCCCCCACGGGAGCGCAGGACAGCAGAAATACGACGGGGCATAGACTCCACTAGCTTCTGGAAATATGCTGAAGGCAATGCACGCCATACTTCCTGCAGAGCGTTCCACAATTCGGATGTATTCCGAATTCTCGGATTCCTGTGTTCAATAGCGCGTTGCATGGCATCCCAAATGTGTTCTATCACGTTCAGATCTGGGGACTTGGGTGGGAATGGCAACACCCCAAACTCATATGAATGCTCCTCTAACCATAATGTGGTGTCCCGACACTTGAGTGCAGGTGCATTGTCCTGTTGGAACAGGCCAAACCCATTAGCATGAATGCAGGACATGAACGGGTGTACCTCGTCAGAAAGGATGCACACATAGCATTGGCCGGTCACAGAGGTTTGTAGACGTACCAGAGATCCCAGTGAAGTCCAGCTAAACACAACCCATACCATTGTGGACACCCCACCAGGCGGTACAGTTTCCTGTTGACAGTCGGGATCAATGGCCTCATGGGGTATGCGCCACACACGAATCCTTCCATCTTCCCGATACAGTTCGAAAAGTGTCCATTGGCGGTTATGCCGTGCCCAAGCGAGACACATAGCTCCGTGTCATGCACCCATCAAGGGGACTCGAGTTGGGCGTCGGCTACGTTGCACAGTCCGGACGCTGATGCTTGTTGAGGCTCCAGCATTGAATTCCCATGCTACCTGCGAGAGCGTCGCGTGAAACGATTCTTGACAGGATGACGATGGTCACGTTCATCCACTGTTCTTTTACGGCCACACAGGTATCGTAGGTTGGAGGTTTTGCTGGAATTCTTGTAGACACGGTACACCCTTGTAATGGTCGTCTGTGAAACTCCACACTTCGTTTCTACCTCCGAAATACTATGGCCCATCTCACGAGCGCCAACTATGATACCGCGTTGAAAATCGCTAATACTTGTCATTCTCATGCCGAAAACAGCTCGGACAGCTGGCAAGGATGTCTATCACTCTATATACGCACTGGAGGACGCAACCGAGTACGCGCATAAGTGACGTTGCTATGTATTTTGCATAAGCTCGTCTGTATAAGTTTTTCTGGCACTTCAGTGCATATATCGAGGTAGATATCTCCGGAAGCTTAAGTAGTGACATTCGCACTTCAGATGACAGCTTATCAGGATATGAGCGATTTCGAACCTGGTATAACAGTGGGCGCCCGGGAAATGGATCACCTCATCTCCGAAATTACCACATTTGGTTTTACATGGTCGAAAATTTCAAGGGGGTATCTGAACTACACAAACTCAGGGAGGAAATCTAGAGTGCGAGGCCGTACATAACGGCCAATTTTACGGCCGGTGTGGCCGTAAAAAAGCCATGTACCATCCTAGACAGTGGCGTCCAGCACACATTGTATAATCCGGCCAGCGTGAAATATTGCCGGGAATCACAGCACAATTCAATGCTGGGGCCAGTAGTGGCATCAGCGTTCGGGCAGGGCAAAGTTCCCTGTGTTCTATGGCGTTCCGGAGCCGAAGGTCCACCCGGGTGCCATTGCTGATCCGACGACATAAAGACGCCTCGCCTCATCTCGGGAACACTGTCATAGGACGTAAGCTGCCTGGAAACGTGTAGCCGTGTCCTACGGATCGACGTACAAATTGTTTCGGGCATATGGCCTACTCCGAGTGTAGCGACAACTCCACGAGGCAATGGATCCCACATGCCAACATGGAAGAGTGAAGGCCGGCGGTGGTTCTGTTATACTGTGGAGTTTTTTTACCTGGCACGCATTAGAACCTCTCATTAGTTAGCAGACCGCTTTGACCGGTGGAGGCTACGTAAATGTCCTTGGGGATGATTTGCACTGGTTCATGTCATGCAATCACTCTAA
The DNA here is from genome assembly GCA_039090855.1 of Macrothele yani. Classification (NCBI taxonomy): domain Eukaryota; kingdom Metazoa; phylum Arthropoda; class Arachnida; order Araneae; family Macrothelidae; genus Macrothele; species Macrothele yani. The sequence continues at coordinate 18,387,230 of CM077029.1, forward strand.
CGGGTGCGACCTCTTTCAACACAATACGCCATCGCCCACTGTCGTCATATTATGGCTGTGGGAACATTTCACAGAGTTTGGCATCCTGACTTGGCCTCACTAGCCGGATTTATACGCCATCGAACACGTTTGGGATGCTGTTCAACGTGCCGTGAGTGCCGGGAATCCTACACCGGGGAATATTACGGAATTGTGGGAAGCTATTCAGGAAGCATGGTGTGTACTGTCTCCACAGTACTACAGAGAGCTCGTGGAGCCCATGCATCGTCGCGTTGCTGCCGTTATCCGATCGCGAGAAGGACCAACACGGTTATTTGAGAGGTATCCCAGTTGGGTGTTTTTTGGCACTTCAGTGTACATTTGCCAGAGTATCTTCATTTTTGAAACTCTAACTCTTTGTCCACGTGTTTCCTCACCAACAAAGTACCAACTTTGCACGGCATTCCTGGTGTTACTGCAGTTGTGAAAGTTTTGGGCCGTTCAGATTGCCAAGTGTTCTGGGTTATTGGCCTATGGCTTTTTGTGTAAGATAGGCCCCGGCTCTCGTCGCTGATGAAGCATTGGGCGGAAGGTATGTCTCAAAGCATCAGCTCTCTCGCTTGCATGGAAAATAGTGGTTCCAAATTGGAGCTGTCATCGTTGTCGTCAAAGTTCGAGACAAAAAAACATGCAAAAAGCTGTGATGCTGAACTACACTGAGAGTCCATCTTCTTTCACAGAGCACACTTGAAATCTTCCTTCAGACGTGCATTGTTTCTTCCAGTCTGCACGATTCAGTTCATAAACCAATCTCCATCTTTTTTCCAAAACAGATTCCAGGTACCTAAAGCTCCTTCCTGGATAATAATACATCAGCAATTCCATTCTGAAGCTCTTCGTTGTTGAACATCCTTAGCGTTTTGTAGTAAAATTGCATTGGTTTGAGCCTAAGCGAAGATGATTTCCGTGTCTCTAATATGGTACTGATGCATTGTTCTGACGACACAGCTTCATGGACTTAGATTAACTTCGAAGTGAGTACAGCAAGATGTTTCTCGAAGACGGATGGCGTAATTAAACGCCGTATAAACTCTGTGGTTAATTGAGTCGACCGTGTACCAAACTTTAACATAAAATGATATTATTATATATCTACTGAAGAGCAGAAACGTGTTCAGTGACGCACCAGAGCTAAACGCAGATGTAGTATTACGTGCCAAGTTTTGAGGATGTCCATCAACCTGTGTCGAAACACATTTAATTACTAAGCTTCGCCTTACAGAGGAATGTAGGCAATTTCCCCAAAGATAATGACTTGCTTCACACAATTTTCAGTATCGTATGCAAGTTGAAGTCAAAACTCAATTCTCTTTATAAATTTTTCCACGATAAACAGTGAAATTTTTTTCTTACCGGTGTCTGAAATGGAGAGTGTGTGGCAGTGAGTTCAACGGTTCCAGTGCTTCAATGGGTCTATCTGAGTGATTCAGTTTGTACTCAGAACTTTAAAAAGATGAGAATTTTTTCTCTCAATGAATCTATATTTCATTTCTGTGAATTGAACAGGAAGCTGTACAATGGCTGCCAGTATTGAAGCGCGCGGGTTTCTAACTTCTTGTATTACAGGCCATGGATTCGAATCTCGTGATAAGGTATGGATTTTTTTTTTGTCTTTTCTTTTTGCGTTCGTTTATTTCCATTCTTTGGATTCAGTGGCTCTGATTTAAGGATGAATGTCCCTTTATCACATTAAAGGCTAATGGTGCCGGTTAACCACGCCAAAAGATGTACGCGAACATCACTGTAAAGCATTAACACTTTTTTCATTTAAGAGTAGCATTAATCTTAGCTACTCTTAAATAAAAATGTCTGGAACTTCAACGACAACGATGACAGCTCCAATTTGGAGCCACTAGACAGCAGATATCAAGTGAGGGTCACATTGATGAAGAAACTAATTGGCGTATAAAACTTGCCTGGAGAGCTTTTGGAAGAAACAGCATAATTTTCAAGAGCAATATGTCATTATGTTTTAAAAGAAAAGTGTTTGAACAATGCATCCTTCCAGTGCTTACGTATGGTGCAGAGACGAGGACCTTAACTAAAAGAGGCATACAAAGGATGCAGACAACTCAAAGATGCATGAAGAGGTGCATGCTTGGTGTAACCACGAGAGATAAGAAGAGGAACTCGTGGATCAGAAAAATGACAAGAGTGGAAGACATCATGATCAGAGTAAAATCCATAAAATGGCAATGGGCTGGACATACTGCCAGAAGAACAGACCATCAATGAACAGTCGAAATTTTAGATTGGATTCCAAGGGACAGGAAAAGACCCAGGGGAAGACCACATGAGAGATGGGTGGATGAAATTCGAAAGTATACGGGAGTAACATAGAGGGGACTGGCACAAGACAGACCGTTGTGGAAGAGGCTTGAAGAGACCTTCATCCAGCAGTGGGTTGATAATGGTTGACAATCATGATGATGATGATATCATAGTATCGTGAAAGTGAAACACTATACAAGGAAGTTGGAAAATTTCGAGAATTTCGGGAGTGAGTTACTTTAATTTACATTCTCTCTTATCTGAGAAAGGCAATTAAAATAGGAATACACTTATCGTCAAAAAAAAAAAAAAAAAAATAGTTGCACCCAGCGAGAGGAATGAAACTTGGTGGGTAGGTTTCACATCGTAAGACATACAAATGATTCAAGTATCACACTCGGCCACGCATGCGACGTCAGCAAGGAGGGGTCGTAGCGCTGTGCTAGACCGGCTATATAAGGTCGTCCCGTTGTGCGTGCTTTCCACTCTGACTAACGCTGTTGTGTTGGTAACATCTCTGCAAGTGAAGTATACCTCGGAAAAAAGTACGGAAGGAATACAAGCAGTTGGAGGTGTTCGAGAGGGGCCGCGTCGTCTGGCTCCGGCAAGCGGGTTGGTCTTATCGCCGTATTGCGCGCAGTACCGGTTATGCAGCTATCACCATAGCACGCTGTTGGCGGCAGTGGATAGAACAAGGCATGCAGCAGCGACAGGAAGGGTCTGGGAGACATAGAACCACGGAGAGAGAGGATGGACGGGTTGTCCGACATGTGCGGAGTGACCCAACAGCCACGATAGCGGATATTCGGCTAGCAGTGGTGTCCTCCACGCATCGTCCGATTAGCGCCAGCATCATTGCAGACGGCTGCATGAGGTAGGACTACACTCATGCAGCCCATTACGACGATTGCCATTGAAACCATTGCATGGTCGCCAAAGACTACAATGGTGTGCCAGGCTGTCAAGGAGCCACTCAGAATTTCCGCAAGTGATCTTCAGGGACGAGTCCCGCTTTTTTTTTTTGGAGGAAAGGACCAACGAATCCGTGTGTGTAGGCACCGTCGTTAGCGTCAAGTTGAAGGGTTTGTTCTCGAGCGTCACACATCCAGAAAGCTTGGTGGTGTGTGGTGTGGGGTGGAATTGCCTATGATGCCAGGTCAACTTTGGTGTTCATTACAGGCACTTTGACAGCCGAACGTTACGTTAATGAGGTTCTACAACCAGGGGCCCTACCTTTTCTGAATGTTCACTCCGGTGCGATTTTCGAAAAGGACAACGCTCGTCCGCATACTGCTGCTGTTTCGAGGGCTAGCCTTCAAGGCACTGACACTCTGCCATGACCAGCCGCATCGCCAGACCTATCACCGATTGAAAATATGTGGGATGCTATTGGACTCGCTACCCACACTCCGCCGCTATCGCACAATATGCAGGAACTGCTAGAGAAGATTCAAGCTGCATGGGATGGTGTATCGCAGGACAGCATGAGGAACTTTTACAACTCCATGCTGAGACGTCTGGCACGCTGTGTGAGTAAACATGGCGGCCCAACGCTATACTGATAGACAGTCCTTATTGGCGTGTAGCTCAATAAATATTGTACATATCAATCTCAATGTTTAATCATTTATTGTTCCTGGCAAACTTTACCTTCCTTCTGAATAGCATTGCAATACGACACGTCCTTCTGGGTGCAACTATTTTTTTGACGATGAGTGTATGTATACTCTTTGGCAAAAACAACCCCCCCCCCCCCAAGAGATCGAAGCACCCAGGAGGAATCATCCAATCGAGATGAAATTGATACGTGCAATGTACACGTATAGAAAAGCAAACGATTGCAATTCCAGAGAAGCTGCGTCATTTATTCGGATAAAACAGCTACACGAGTGGGCCAAGTTAGTACGTTGCACCGCCACCTATGGCTCCGATACAAGCAGTTACCTGGCATGGCATAGATGTAAACTGTTCACGAATACTGTTCTGAGGTAGAGCATGACAGATGGTGTCCAAATTGCGGGCCAGTTCGCCGAGATATCGGGAAGGACGTAGGCTGCGTCCCATCATGTCCCAAACATGTTCGATCGATGAGAGATCGAGCGACCGGGCTGGCCATGGAATACAATCGACATTACGGAGACAGAGCCGTTCCGTGTGTGGCAGGGCGTTTTCCTGTTGAAAAATTGCTCGGTGATGTTACGATAGGAAAGGCAACCCAAAAGATCGTAGAATGTTGTCGATGCAATGATGAGCCGTGAGGGTGGTGCGGAGGACTACCAAGGGTTTCCGGCTATCGTAGGAAATGGCTCCGCAGACAAACACTCCCTGCGTGAGAGCCGTGTGCCGTTCCATGGTAAAGGCGGGTTCCGTGCGCTGGCCGGCTCGTATACAGACACGTATGCGCTGGTTATCGGCACAAAGTGCAAACCGTGACTCATCACTGAAGGCAACGTGACGACACTGGACGCTATACCACGTTCATAGGGCCCGACACCTCTCGCGCGGTCCCGGAGTCGCCTGTCAAAGGTCCGGGTGTACACTTCCGTACTTGTAGACGACGCAACATGGCCCATAGCGTGTGGGGTCTTGTAGACGACGCACTTGGCGAAGAATGTGCATATACATACTCGTATATTTATACTGGGTGGAAAGATACCACCGCATAAACACCCCAGGGGATGATTCCTTGGGTCAATTCAAGCATAAATTGTCCTATGGCATTTTTGGATTTAGGGCTTAGTTTCCCAGCCATCTTTAGGGGCGGGTAAAGGCAGGTTCGACGTGACGTCACATCCGGAATCGTCTGTTTTTGAGGCTTCAATCACAAACCTAGTGTCATGCAGGAAAGCTCGTAGCGGGTGCCTGATTCTGCAAGCTTAGTACCTCGGCAGTCATTACGACTGATTTACATATCGCACTGCTCTCCGAGGCCGTATGTCACGCAACAGGGCAACCAGTTCCCTTCGTCTCGACAATTGCGGACGTAACACGATCCTGGATGACTGTTGTACTGCGATTGCAGCATCAGGCATCGGCCACGCGTTTCCCCGCATGACACTCGTGTTGTGCTTAAAGCCTCAAAAACAGGCTATTCCGGACATGACGTCACGCACCTTTGGAGTTTTATATCTGAAAAACTAAGTCCTAAATCACAAAATGTCATTATGCTTGAATCGACCCAAGGAATCATCCACTCGGGTGTTTATGCGGTCCTTTCTTTCCACCCTGTATACATACGCTTCTCCAAGGAAAAAGAAGCACCACGAGAAAATCGTGCGACACTTATGGAACTTAGTCTTCAAGTTCCTCATGGCCGAATGTGGAAATGAATAAAAATTAAAGACCAATGAGTAAACAGTTGCCCACCACAGCAAATGGGAACCACGCATCCAGGAGAGTATATAAAGAACAAAGCTCTCGTGCAGAGACAATTATGGCAGCGGATTGCGGTTGCATAAACCTCCACCAACTGTGAGACTGCGTCGATGTCGGATGCGTGCACAATACCAGAAGTTGGGTGAGTTTGAAGGAGAACGAATAATTGGGACGACAGAAGCCAGTTAGTCAAGTCGCTTTATCACCAGGCATTTGGGTCGGAGCGGTGCGGCAAGCGGATCATGTTGGCGCCATTGAGTCGAGAAGAGCACAACCCAGCGGCACGCGGGCAGCGGACGGAGGAGGATAACGAAAGAAGGCGAGGATCGAGTGATTGTGAGGGCTGCACGAACAAAACCTAATTCGTCACTCTCAACCATTCGTGGCCATGTTGCGTCGTTACCAGACGACTTGTGGAACGGGGACTATTCGAGGAGTTCACTCCGCTACCTGCGACTGACCAGCTGGCGTCGGGGACAGCGGTAGCAGTGGCGTCGTGCCTGATCAACATGGGATAGTGTCCAGTGACGTCGTGTTGTTTTCGGTTATGAGTCACGCTTTGCACGTAGTGCCGATAACCAGCGCATACGTATCTGAAGAAGAGCGGGATAAACGCACGGATCCTGATTTTACCTAGGTACGGCACACGGCTCACACAATGGGAGTGACTGTCTGGAGAGCCATTTCCTACGACAGCCGCACCCCTTGCCGGACGTAGAGTATCCTCGACGTACCATCATCACGGTCCAGTGGTACATCTACGACATTCGATGACCTGTTGTGTTGCCTTTCCTGTCGCAGCAATTTTTCAACAGGATAATACTTGGCCACACACGGGCACGGCTCTCTCAGTCTTGCCTCCGTAATGTCAAAACACTTCCATGGCCAGCCCGAACGCCCGACCTCTCACCAATCGAACGTATTTGGGACATGATTTGATACCACCTACGCCTAAACTAGAATGTCGGCGAACTAGCCCGCAATTTGGACACCATCTGTGATGCTAGACCTCAGGCAGTATCCGTAAACCGTTTGCATCTATGTTATACCGGGTAACCTCTTGTAACCGAGCCAGATGTGGGCGCTACAACGTACTGCCTTGTTTCACATGTGTAGCTGTTTTATTCGAATAAATATCTTGACTGTTCCTTTCCTATACATATTTGCATTGCACAACCCAATTTTCATTTTTGATTGGATGATTCCATATAGAAAGACATTATTTGCATACAAATGATTAACTAAGGTTTCGAAGATTAGGTATTTGGATTTAAACACTATCACAATAAATTTTTATCAAAATTAAAAGGGTTGTTGTTTGTGTACTTACACGCGCATTTCGCATCTATCTATCTATCTATCTATCTATTTGTTCATGTGTGTGTGTGTGTGTGTGTGTGTGTGTGTGTGTGTGCTACAGTTTGTTTTCTCTCTCCGAGCTTAAGAGCTTGACAGGCAGATACTGGATTTCTGGGTGCGTTCACAGCCCATGTTAAAAGCTCATCATGATTGGCCAAACTAAAAGAGACATAAACAGTTTCCTTTGGGCTTTCAACGTCTCTGTAAATGTGAGACTTCCCAGCTTCCGGTATTGAAGTATGTTTGTTGTTTGTGTTGCAATTCCGTGTTTGAAGTACATTTAAACCGGGATGGCTTAAATGCGTTTTGAAAGATCAAGATCGTGTCTCGATATATGAGAAGTCATAATCAACTGATCCCAGAAATAATGATGATAAAAATCTCAGGAATAATAATAATTCTGGCACAGTGGTTTAGGAGCTGGCTTCTGACTATTCGTCCGAGATGGATCCATGTTCGATTCCCGGTATAAGAGGGATGTCGTGTGTATCTAACGACATTGACTCTATCCCGTCCCTGGAACCAGGAACGAGCAACTGCTTATAGCCTCGAGTTGCTCACGGTGGTCCTTAACCTCTAAAGAGAAAAATACTTTTAACCGTGTTTTTACCACCACCAGGAAATACGTACATATGTTTGTAATGAAACACTGTTTTCAATGTAAAGAAAACATGAGTTTTTAAGTAATGTTCAAAGAACATTTGTTTAATTTAAGGGACTTGGGTGGGAATGGCAACACCCCAAACTCATATGAATGCTACTCTAATCATAATGTGGCGTCCCGACACTTGGGTGGAGGTACATTTTCCTGTTGGAACAGGCCCATCAGATCAGTATGAATGCAGGATATGAACGGGTGTACATCGTCAGAATAGATGCGCACATAGCATTGGCCGGTCACAGACTATTGTAGAGGTACCAGGGTTCCTATTGAAGTCCAGCTAAACACACCCCATACCATAACGGACCCTCCACCAGCCGGTACAGTTCCCTGTTGACAGACGGCATCCATAGCTTCATGGGGTTTCCGCCACACAAGAATCCTTTCATCTTCCCGATACAGTTGAAAACGCGACTCGTCAGACCAGACTACTTGTTTCCGGTCATGAAGTGAAGAGTGGAGGTATTGCCGTGCCCAAGCGAGGCGCATAGCCCAGGGTCGTGCACCCATCAAGGGGACTGGAGTTGGGCGTCGGCTTCCAGAGCCCATATCGTGCAGGGTACGTTGCACGATCCGGACGCTGATGTTTGTTGACACTCCGGCATTGAATTCCGATGACACCTGCGAGAGTGTTGCACGCCTATCGCGTGAAACGATTCTTGACAGCAGACGATGGTCACGTTCACCCAATGTATTTTTACGGTCACACTGGTATCGTAGGTTGGAGGTTTTGCCGGAATTCCTGTAGTCACGGTACACCCTTGCAATGGTCGTCCGTGAAAATTCGAACTTCGTTTCTACCTCCGAAATGCTATGGCCCACCTCTCGAGCGCCAACTATGACACCGCGTTGAAAATCGCTTAAATCGTTATTACTTGTCATTCTCATGCCGAAAACAGCTCTGACAGCTGGCAAGGATGTCTATCGCTTTCTATATGCACTTTCGGACGCAACCGAGTACGCGCATAGCTGACGTTGCTATGTATTTTGCATAAGCTCGTCTGCACCAGGTTTTCTGGCACTTCAGTGTATTTGTACAGCTATACAAGATTTCTTTCGAAAACTCGATCGTGTGAAGCCACTTCAAGAAACAATAACTGCCTTTACACGGGATGGATTGAATGGAAGAGGGTTTTGATATCGTTCTCGGGAATAGCTTGCCAGGTTGCTTCTCTACTTGAACAGAGTTCATTTGTGGTGACCCGCGGAGGCGCTTGATGGGCCAGTCGCTTAGCAGCCATGTCCCAGACATGAACAGTCAGGGACATATCTCGAGAAAGTGCAAGACAGGGAAGAAGCTGCATTGCCGTACAGGGAAGAAGTCTTGGGCATTCCTCACCACATGTGGCTGAGCATTGTGCTGCTGGAATATAGAGCCCGGATAACTCTAAAGGAAGAGTATAATCTCTAAAACATTCCTGATGAATTACTGGCTGTTAAGAGTTTCCTCAGTTCTTATCAGACGAGTTCGCGAATTGAAATAAATAACGCCTCAAAACATAACGCTTTGGGTTGGGCCGGTATGGCGCTTCAAAGTGCCGTTCACCACGATGTCTTCCATCACGTATACGACCGTCATGTTGCATGGAGGTGAATCGTGACTCGTCAGACAACATGATCTGTTGCCAATCAGAGCGCTAATATCTTTGTTCCAGACCCCATTGCAGTCTGAGGCGCCTCTGATTTAGGGTCAAAGAAATGTGCAGAAATGAACTGCTAGCGAGCAGTGTTCTGTTAAGCAGACGGAAAACTGCTCTGGAGAACAAGGCCTGACCTATGACAGTGCGCCACTGCTGCAACAACACTGTGGATGTCTCTATCCGAAAGGTCACTGCCATGCGGTACAAGTGACTGTCATCCTGTGAAGTCTCGCGATTTTGTTCACCATTTCCTTGATTTCTGTGCACCCGAGGCTCATCTGTGCACAGACACCCCACTCGCATCAGTGTATTGGCGTTTCCTCTCGTACGGGTGGCAATTTCGCTGTAGAAAAATCCAGCTTCTCTCATGCCAACAATACTTCCTTGCTCAAAGTCCATCAGGTGTTCATAATGCGACCTTCCTCGGCGACGAGGCATAGTGAGACACAAAAAAACACCCTTTCAACTTAATATCGACTCTTTACTGATTGCAGCATCTCGTTTAAGCCAGATTTTTACTCCCAAAACCGGGCGCCGCCCCGGTGGTGCAGTGGTCTAAGCGATAGCCTCTGATCATTAGTCCGAAAAGGGTCCGGGTCCAAATCCTTTAGAGGTATGGATGTTGTGTTTGTCGTACGGCACTGGCTCTCTCCTTTCTCTGGAACCAGTGACCCTAAATTAGGGACGGGCGACTGCTTATAGCCCATTGAGTTTCTCACAGTGGTCGTTAAACCTCCATTCAAAAAAAAAAAAAAAAAAAAAAAAAGGCCGGGCAATTCGGAGGGCATTGCTGCGAAACCCCATGAACATTTTCACTGGCACTTTAATCATTTGCATGTCAAAACGGTGTTGAATTTGCGCAGGGAGTAGTGTGATGCAATGTGAGCTTATGTTTTTCCATTTTGTACCGTGAAACAGTAACAAGAATTGCGGAACAACGTTCGAAAAATCGAATTGTTTTCGTATTAGGGTAACCCACACTCCCTTCTCTCACCTTAAACGTTATTATAACAATTTATGTTTAAGAATTGCAACAACTTTACCTCCAGGAAGAAAACAAACGATTTGATGTAACCCTTTTGACCCACGAAAAATAAAATAAAGGCGAAAGAAAATATAATATGAAAAATATTCTTTATTACAGAGGTACAGGAAAAATGCCTTACTTTTTTTCAGAGATTAAATAATTTTCTCGCTTAGAAATATCAAACTATTATTTTTTAGTTTCATTCAGTGTTTCGCTTATTTTACGAGACATACGATTAGGATTCCGGCTTCGCAAATTCAAGTGAAGTTTCTTGTTGCTTACTGCATTAGAATTCCGGAACGTAACTCTTAGGAGACATAAGTCGGAATTTATCCAACGAATCCCGCCTGGAGACATTAATAAAATTGGCGGTTTTCAAGGAATTACCCAGCGTACGTTTCTCCCCTCCGCTCGGCCTTTTCTTTTTTCTTTCTTGACTCTCCTAGATATTCCTCCGAATTTTATCGAAAAGCATTCTAAAATAATATCGAAATCGTAAGAGCAAACTGCTAGTGGGAAATCTGTGCATTAGCGAAATAAAAACGCACTTTACGAGTCGGAATGTTTGCAATAACAATCCTGTTAATGGAAAAATTAATTACACAAATGCATCTCATCTTCGCCTAGCATATCAAGTTTTCGAGAGCTCGTGACTGGAAACAGTTGTGCCGTCGACGGAAGCTAAGTCCTTAGAGAAATGAATAATTCTACGAAATCTTAAAAACGTCTCATTAAGAGAAATACTTATGATACTTTACTTTGAAACGGAATCCATCGGCTTTTTCAGTTTCTTTTTTTGCTTTTGCTTTTTCTAGTTTCGTGTCTTTGGAAGATATTGGATGTGATTAGATTTTACTTCGTGGCTTTCGAAATAAAACTGATTGTGAAGGAAAAAGAAGCAGGGAGCTTATTCCAGCTGAAGTCAAAGGAGCATTTCTTTAATTTCTTCTTTCTTTCTCTCTTTTTCTTTATGCGTTTGAGAGACATGCTATGCGCTTTCGCCTCTGTGTGTTTTTCGCGTTTCATTTTGGGCCTTGGAAAGAAAACATTGTTAGTCCTGCTAGGAAGGGTTTCTCGTGGAAAGAATAATTTTAATACTGGCATTTAATTACTGCTTGGCTTAAATTACATAGAAGTATGAAAGACGTAATGCTTCAAATGATGCTCCATAAAAATGGAGGTCTGTTTAAACTGTTAGGAGATTACCTTAAAACGCAATAACGCTGTTCTTTCTCTTATTTCATTCTCCCATTGGGAGGAAGAGACATTAAGTAGCGGCAATTTGGAGCAAGCGAGCTCCAATGAATTAGAAACTACTGTTGACTTGCAAGAAGCAAAAAAGAAAATTGGCGTGAGTGTAATTTTTTTCGTTTTTTAAAGTGCAGTCTTCTTCTATGCAGGTCTCTCCAATTCTGTTCTACAACTTGAGCAATTATCCTCCAGGTTATCCCGTCATGCCTACGAATGTCAACCAAAGATGAAAACGGGTCACGGGTCAGTGGGTCAACGGGTCGACAATTTCTTGCGGGTCCAACGGGTTGGGTCAAGGTGTTCCTGACCCGGTTTTATTCCCGTTTCATTTTTGAAAAAATAAAAAAATATTCCAAAAGAAAACGCGCATTGTGGAATTCTGTAGTCGATACTAGTGCACACGGAATGAATAATGATTTGCCATGCAACAGTATTGTCGTCTCTTTCTTAAAGCAAAGAAGATTTCCACCGACCGACGTCGGATGCACCGACTCCATATCGGAAAAAGATACGTCCTTTGCGTTCTTTTACAGTGCGATTGTCCAGGGCAAGGTACAGGCAAACGCCATTCGCCTGCTTCTCAGCTGATTCACTTCGCCGTGCGAAGTTCACTGTGAAAGAATTACTTTTCGCATCGCATCTTTTAAATTGAGCATTCAGAGATTTTCGATTGGTGTGCTAACATCGCGTTCCCATGACATATCATGTCAAAATAACTCCTTATTTGTTAATATGGATAGATTTAATATTAAGGACGTTGAGAAAGGCGTCAAGGCGAACAAATACGTGCTTGTTGAAAACCAGAAGGGGAAGAGCGAATGCTGGAATTTGTTTCGTCTCATTAACGAACCGATGAATAATTCTGTGTTGTTTGTTTTTGCTTGTTGTTCAAAATGTGGAAAGTGTATAATTACAAGGAAAGATGTCGACGGTATAATGAAAGATTATGGAGCCAAAAATCTAACGGGCCATATGAAAGTATGCGCACCTGCATCAAATGTGGAAAGAGCGAACAATCTAAATAGATTTAAAAAAATTCATTTGTGTAATAGTAAATAATGATTCCCATTTGTAATATACTCCACGGTCACGGTCATAGTCAGCCATCACTTCTGGATTACGCAAAATAGTGGCACTAAAAATGATACTAAAATTTAGCAAGTAACCAAATTTTATAATTAAAAAAGGATTTCAGTTATTAAGTATCAAGCAGTTATTGTGATGAATATATGTATTACGTTTATATGTATGTAGATATAAATTGAATTTCTAATTTATAGTTTAAAGCAGATTTGTCCAGGCTAGTTACGGGTCCGGATCTGCTCGGGTCGGGTGCAGTTATGGGACGTCCGGGTCCGGTCCGAAGTTCTTGACCAGTTTCTAACTCTGATCTCAACCCCCAACCCCCATATGGTCTTCTTCTGTTTTTTTCTTGACCCTTGCCATCAAGTATAGTGTATCAGTTGCCAAACGGAAGTCATCTCATCTAGCAATACGTTGAGGACATTGCCACTTGATGGTCTTTACTTTGATTATGATGCAATCTACTTTTCTTATTTTCTTTATCTATTATTTGCTATTCCGATCTTTCATGAATACACAAGGCAGATATCTCTCCATGCTTCCTTGAGTTGTCAGCAACGAACAGCCGTTAGTAGGATTAGAGCAAACCGACGAGAAATTCGGAGTTGGAACGAGGCATGGTAGTGGGAGTCAGGCGGTTGGGTCATACAGTTTCCGAAGTTGTTCGAATATTCAACATTTCTCGATTCACGGGGTCACGTGTGTTCCGAGAATACCTCATGGAAAGCATTACCACCCACTGTGGACTGTGCAGTGGCCGACCACGGGTACTGAATGACCGTGACCAGGATTGTCCATACTAACAGACAAGCGATACTGGCTCAAATAACATCCGCATTCAATGTAGAAAGTACCAGAGACATATCCATCAGATCAGTGTAGCGTAATTTAGCGTCCATGGGGTATGGGAGCAGAAGACCCACCGGAGTGCCTTTGTTAACACCACGGCATCGGACACAGCGTCTCACCTGGGCTCGTGAATACGATAATCGGACCGTGCAAGACTTGCAACATGTGGCGTGGTCCGTTGAGTAACGTTACGAGCTGATGGTGTGGCGCAGATCCCATGAGGCCATGTGCAGGCTGGTGGTGATTCCATACGTGTGTGGGGTGTCTTTACGTGGCACGGTTTGGGTCCTCTTGTCCTCGTAAACACGTCATTAACCGGTAATCGTTTCGTTGCTCTGCTGGCTGACCAACTGCAGCCTAAATGGTTCAAGTATCCAAACAACGATGGGATTTTCCAGGCGGACAATGCACCATGCACCATGTCATCGGGCCCAAGTTGTCCAAAATTGGTTCGAGGATTATTCTGGACCGTTCCGACGGACGGTATGGTCCCCACGTTCGCCCGAAATGAATCCAATAGAGCACTTATGGGACGTGGTGGAAAGGTCCATTCGCACCCAAGATCCTGAACGTACAAATACCAGGGAACTGTGCGCGGCTGTTCAGATTGCATGGCTCAACATCTCTCCAGAAGTTTTCCGGCCACTTGTGGAATCGATGCCACGTCGAGGTGCTGCACTTCGCTGGGCAAGAGGAGGTCCTACACGATAATAGGTACGTATCCCATGACGTTTGGCAATTTAGCGTAAGATATAAGAGTGAATTCCTCTTGAAAATTGTACTGTATGTCCCGAATGCCTTCTAGCAAAGTTTAGTTTATGCGCTTATTTAATATTTCTTCCATGCGGCCCACCGTGAACTACGGTAGTTGTAGGCATCAGTTACTTTTTAATTTTTCCTATTAACCTGTAAGTTATAAATCTTCATTTCCTGTAAAAGCGTTGTGTAACAGTTTCGTTTTCTGTAAGTTCATTTTTAATCCTACGCTTTTGTATTGCCAGTAAATTCCTCGATCAGACATCACACTCTGTCTGAGAGACGCACTTGCAAAAATAACTATGTCGTCACTAATATGATGCTGAATTAAATTATTTCCATTAATCATTATGTCCTTCTCTTCCGAGTTCAAAGACAGAAAGATATTCTGCGATAAGGTATTGCCTGCATAGATATCGTGTCACTTTGTTTCACTCCCGTTCCAATTTATACACGCACTTTGTCTCGAACAGTTGAACCTCTACATTTGCATTTGCATTACCGTAGATGTTATTAATAATATTTACGTATGTATCTTCAATACTACATGACTTCATAGACATTGTAACTGCTGTGTTTGTGAGTGTGTAATGGTTTGATATAATTTAAAGCCTTTTCATAATCAATGAGAGACATATATAGCAAGAGTTCATGTTCATTCGCACTTTCAATTGGGTCTTTCAGTTAATGAATCACTAATTCAACTTGTTCTCTTTGCACACCCACGCCCTCATGCATATACATTGAAGTGCCAAAAGTCATGGGATAATCTAGTAACGTGTAGGACCTCATTCATCCCGGTGAAGGGCAGCAAATCGACGTGGCATGGATTCCACAAATGGTTGGAAGACTTCTGCAGAGATGTTGAGCCATTCCTTCTAAACAGCCGCCCAGAGTTCTCTTCTATATGTAAGTGCAGGATCTTGGGTGCGAATGGACCTTTCTACCACGTCCCATAAGAGCTCTGTTGGGCTCATGTCGGGTGAGGGTGGTGATCACACCATCCGTCAGAACTGTCCAGAACACTCCTCGAACCAATTTCAGGAATTTTGGGCCTGGTGACATTCGCTACCGTCCTCCTGGAAAATGCCATCGTTGTTGAAGTACTTGAAGTCCACGAAGGGCTGAAGATGGTCACCCAGAACCCTGCCACGTAAAGACACGGCACACATGTATGCAGCTACTACCATCTTGCACAGTGTAGTGGGTTCTGCGTCTCATTCGAACCCTACAGTACGCTCGTAACAACTGGCTGCGCGACTCATCATACCATGCCACATACTGCCAGTCTTCCAGGGAACAATTACCGTGTTTAGAGGCCAAATAAGGCGCTGTGTCCGATGTCGTGATGTTAACAAAGACACTCTGGTGGATCTTCTGCTCCAATACCCCGTGGATACTACACTGCTGGCAACTCAAAATGCAACACCAAGAAGGACACGAGATACCAAAGCCAGATTTACTGGACACCTAACAACAGATACAAAGATGAAACGATTGAGCTTACAGGCCCGTGCGACTTTCGGAACACGCAGACATCAATAGTTCGTGTGGCCCCCATGGCTGGCGATAACGCCCGCCACACGCCGCGACATCGAACGAAAGAGGCTTTGGATGTGGGCTTGGGGTATGTCAGTACAGGCTGCTTCCACACGTTGCCACAGTTTATCAGGCGTAGTCGCGGGTGATGTTTGCCGGGCCACTCGGTTGCCGATCAGCGACCAGACGTGATCGATGGGCGACATATCGGAAGAACAGACTGGCCACGGCAGCAATGGCACCTTGTGGGCCGTGACGAAATGTTGCACGATGCGTGCGACGTGCCGGCGCGCATTTTCCCGTTGAAACGTGGCCGCTGGCAGGTCCTGCAGGTAAGGGAGGACTACAGGCTCCAAAACGTCGGAAATGTAGTGGTGGCTGTTGAGTGTACCGGTGATGCGTACCAGAGGGGTGCGGGTGTCGTAACCAATTGCGCCCCAAACCATAACGCCAGGCGACGGACCGGTATGGCGATGCATAATGCAAGTGTCATACAGTCTCTCGCCGCGGTGCCCCCACACGCGGATCCGACCATCGTGGTGTTGCAGGCAGAAGCGGGATTCGTCGGACAAGACAATATCGTACCATTCCGTGGTACAGATGCGGCGTTAAACGGCCCACTGCCGCCGCACTCGCCGGTGGTGTAACGTCAATGGTAATCGGAGCAATGGACACCGTGCGACAAGTCCCCGCTTCTTCAGACGACGTCCAACGGTACGTGCTGACACAGGTTGTTGCACAACACACCCTAATTCCTGCGCTAACGTTCGTGATGTGGCGGTGCGAGCCGTCAAAGCCCGCCGCACAACATGCCAGTCCTCTCGTTTGGTGGTGTGCCGCGACTGTGGCAATCGCTCACGTCGGTCCGTCCGTTCCTCCCGCACCCACCGAATCCATATTCGCCTCACTGTAGCTGGATGTCGTCCCACACGGGCGCCGATGTCTCGGTACGATAAGCCGGTGTCGCGATAAGCCACTATTCGTCCTATGTCGAACGGTGAAACGTGCTGGAATGACTGCCGTATTCTGCGACGAGGCATCAGGAAGCTTTCCACGCACAGGCCTGTCAGCACAACGCACTTCCACTACATTCACCCCGCGTTCTGTGCACCCTTCTTATAGTGCTTCTCAGTGGTGTGCCGGGCGCACATGATTTGCATATGCCCTACAATGCTTATCGTTTGGATGTCCTCTCGCGGGAGACGCATGCTGCGAATTTCAGTCCAATCGGACGTTTCCTTTTTGGTGTTGCATTTTGGGTGGCCAGCAGTATAAATTACGCTGCACTGACCTGATTGATATGTCTTTGGTACCTTCTGCATTGAATGCGGATGTTATTTGAGTCTGTGTCTCTTGTCTGTTAACATGGACAATCCGGGTCAGATGACGTTGGTCACGATCATTCAGCACACGTGGTCGGCCACTGCGCTGTCCACGGCGGGTGGTAATGCTTTCCTTCAGGTATTCGCGGTAACACGTGTCACCGTAGATGGACGAATGTTGAACATTCGCACAACTTCTGAAATTGAATGTCCCATCCGTCTGGCTCTAATTACCATGTCCCGTTCAAATTCCAATAATTCACGTCATCTAGTCAGAATCCTACAGGTGGTTCTTCAACCTGACTCACTATATTATACCTCGCAACTGATAAAAAATCGTGGCGTACATAGAAGCATTTATATGACTGCGACGCCAGTTAAAAACTTACATACTGCTATCCCATGACTTTCGGCATTTCAGTGTAAAATAGATTTCGGAAATGGTCTACGTCTAATCGTAAGCACATGTTTTGGGGAAGCCATAATTAACAAAACAAAATAAATCAATGTTTTCTCATAAACAACCATTCCTAAAAGTGCTTAGCAACCGGAAGACTGGCGGGATCTTCCGTATCCAAATTCAACAAGAAAGATGACACGGAAGTTTCAGTTGTAATGAGGACATCTTTTGAATCCTTTTTGACGCGAATCAAATTTATCGATATTATTCAAAGTCAATGGAACCGGTTAGAAAACAAAAACAAAAAACCACTGGATTTCTACAATCGATAAAACATCCAGAAAGAGAAACAGCTATTTACTTACACAAGACGCTGAAAAGTTTGTACGAAAATTAACAAATGGCGCACAAAAGTTTCTCATAGCAAAGGAGTATCAGAGATAAAGAGCTTGCAAATCACACAATTAAAAGGAGAAATATCGAAGGAAACACGATTCTTCATAGTGAAAAGTATTCTTCATGGCAAAAGCTATGCTAAGGAAAAATGAACTTTCCAAATACGTCTCCTGGAAGCTGAAATAGAGAGAAAAAGGTTTTGACCTGTACGCCCCGAGCGGGAAACTTTTGCATTATTTAACTCTTTAAGCTGTCTACGTGCATAAACTTAGAGGTTCCCGAAACTTTTTGAGCTCCCTAAACATAATTTTCCACATAGCGGAAATGGTTTTATGAAAACTACGGCAAAACAATTCCTTTCTCCTCTCTCGCCTCAGCAGTGCCGAGTATAAACCTGTTTTTGGTGCTAAGCGCTCGCTTGTAGTCCTTTATTTTGTTCTCTGTGATACAAAGTACGATGGGAAGGAGAAGTCCCTCTGACATAAACGTCATGCCGCAGGGTAGAAACAAGTGATTTAAACATATTCTCTCTTGTTTTTTTGTTTTTTTTATTGGAGTTTAACAACCACCGTGAGCAACTCAATGGACTGTAAGCAGTCGCCCGTCCCTAACTTAGGGACACTGATTCCAGGGAAGCGAGAGAGCCAGTACCGTCACGAGAGAGCCATGCCTCACGGGGATTCAAACCTGGGCCTATGGTCACAAGCCAGAGCTTAGACCACTTCCTTTCTTAGGTTTGTTGCCATAGTAATAATTCTTTCAGCAGAGATGAGGTCCGGTAACCAGCGAGGAAAGACTAGAGTTAATCATACCCCTAAATGACTTATTGATTAATAAACCTAAGACGGAAGCAACGCTTTATGATGTGCAGGTTCACTCGTTCGTCACTCTTCTTAGATAGCGAATATACTCGATGGAGTTGATTTCATCCAATTTTACTAATCCCGAATTAATTCGTTACATCCGGTTAGAGGGCTAAGGAGGATAATGCTCCCGGTCTTTATTGTAGCTAATGGCATACAGTAGAAAAAGAAATTTCTCAAAAGGGTGTTTAGAAGAGGAAATACAGCTGCAAACAGAAGATCATAAACACCACCTAGCGACAGAAATGTGAACTATAAAATTTCTCAAATTCAAAGCAAAAGTGTTTTACAATGTAAATGGCATTCTTTGTTAAAATATTTTTTTTAATCGCACATTATAAGCACAGCTTTTGAGAAAAACAAATTAAACATTTGCGCACACTAGCGGAGAAAATGTGCATTATTTTGAGAAAATATACACAAAGGGCTTTCATAGTTAATAGTATCTGACGTAAAAAGAATAATTTCAATAGGGTTTTAGTGCCGCAGAAATTGCTGCAAACAGAAACGTGAGCTTACGCCACTTAGTGGCACACTAGTGCGTTAAGAAAATTTCAAAATTATATGAGAGACATTCTGCATCGGAAACGCTTTCTTACAAAAAAATATTTTTTTTAAATCGGGTTCTTAGAAGGAGAGATATCGACAATATATCTACGACCCTTCGCGGAAAAACATCACTATTTTTAGCAGGACGTATTCTCAAAAAGAATTTGAAGGTGAGCGGTATCGGTCCACCAAAAAAATTTTTTTTTCAGAAGCTGAGATATTGCTGCAAATACATTAGAAGCAGAAATAAACACCTACACCTCCTGTTGGCCAAATCATTGTGAAAACACAAATTTGTCCGTGACGGGGATCGTACAAGCACCCCTCACTCCGGAGTAAGATGCTCTCCCAACTAAGCTACACGGACGGAATGTATCGCTGTCGTCTTGACATGTGCTTTACCTCTATACTACGTCACATCATCTCCCTCTTAATTTTTTGTTTGTTTGTTTTGAAGCGAATAATGAGTTTTCATGAATTTTAGAGGATGTGAGGAACAAATATTACACATTTTTCCAAGAACCCAACAGCCAGTACATTCAGTTCTACGTTCCAGCGACAATGCGAAAACACAAATTTGTCCGTGACAAGGATCAAACCCGCCCTCACTCCGGAGTAAGTTGCTCTCCCAACTAAACTACCCGGACGGAATGTATAGCTGCAGATTTTTCGTCTTGAGACGTGCTTTACCTCTGTAGTACGCTACATCATTCTTAACCAAAAATTAGAAATGATATGCAAAACATTTCCCATCAGAAGCTGTATCTGACACAGGAAGAGTTTTGAAATCGGACATTCAGAATCTGAGATATCGGAGAAAACGTAATTTCCCATTACATCCCATAGCGGAAAATCTATGTATTACTTGAAAAAGAGACCGTTCCTAAAATAGTCTTCGATATAAGTGGCATCAGAAAAGGAAGTATAATTTTTTCCCTTCGGATATTTAGAAGCAAATATATGGAATGAAATGTATTTTGAATTCGATGTCATCTGCATTTACGCCCGCTAGAGGTAAAGCTATGCAATGGGAAAAAACTGGAACGTAAGGATCATCATTTTCAAATTTAAAACTTCCCAATGCAAAAAGAATTTTTCAAAGCATACACTCATTGTCATAAAAATCCGCGCAGCAAGAAGGAAGCGTCGGATTGAAACGAGATTTTAGTAGTGAGATGGTACATACCAAGGATAGAAATGATTACAATATCACAACAGCAGGACGATTTCCCGCGAACATACGGTACACTTTCCGGTCAGCGTTAGTACCGCGTCGGACCGCCTAGTGCTCGGATACTTGTGGTGATACGGTCCGGCATGGAGTCAAAGAGACGTCGTACCTTATAGCTTGACAGATTGGCCCAAACGTCTTGCAACTGACGCTCTATATTACGAACACTGGGACATGGAGAAAGCTGGCGTCCCACCTGGCCCCACACGTACTCGATGGGCTAGAGATCAGGTGATCTGGCAGGCGACTGAAGCGTCGAAGCATAATATAGACATTCCTGGGAAACCCAAGCCGTGTGCAGACGGGCGTTATATTGTTGGAGAATGGCACCGGGCCGCCCAGCCAGGAAAGGCAGCACACGGAGCCGCAGGATCTTCTGCACTTAACGCTGGGCTGTCAACGTCTCTCGGATCACTGAGAAGGAAGTCCGGCTATCATTCGCGATGGCTCGCTAAACCATCACGTCTGCAGTTCAGGACATGTGCAGCTGTACATTGAGATTGGGATTGTAACGCTCATCAGCGGTCCTCCACACTCTGACAAGGTGGTTTTCCCGTTAACATACAGAAACGGGATTCATCACTGAACACTATACGTCACCAATCCGCAGCATTCTACGTTGCTTGCTGCTGACACCACTGCAATCGACGCCCACGATGGTCAAGTGTTAATGGCAGAAAACGTAAAGGCCGTCGAGAGTGCAGATTCAGCTCTATCAGGCGTATGGAAATGGTTCTGGCTCTCACAGGAGTCTCTTGTACAGCGCAACATGTCTCTGGATATTGGACAAGGAGGTCGCTGCATCTATGCGTGCCGTTCTCACGGTCCCACGGTCCTCTCTTCTGGGGGTGTGTCTGGGACGTCCAAAGCCATTCCGCCGTGTCTGGGTCGTCCAAAGCCAGTCCGCCGTGTCTGGGTGCCATCCCGTGTCTATTGCTCGAAACACGATCGCACCTCACTGTCCGATCGGCCCAAATGGCGGCCTATTCGGCGCGTCTGCCACCTTACCTCTCTCATCCCGACGATACGGCCTCGTTCAAACTCCGTCAGTTGCCTGTACGCACATCTACGGCAGCTCATCGGTATGTCTACGCTCAAGGATCTCCCCTGACTCTTACCGTGCACTTCGGAACAAATGTGGAGTCCCCTGCACGACCACGGCAACCCATGGAATGAAGTTCTTTGTGAATGGTACGAGTACATACCGAGGTTTTAGCATTTTTACTCACCTGTACACTGAGGTCTGGTGCAGTACTCCGTCGATTAGCTGTAACGACTCTCCTGAAGCTTCAACGTCCTCAATCACTGATTTTTTTGGTCTGCTGGTACGTTTTGGTGCTTCAGGTATGTCACGTGTCCTCCACTTATTCAGTACATCCAAAACAGTTGACTTGGGTATTTTTAAACGCCTCTCGGTTTCTATTATGGACAACCCACTAATATAACACCCAACAATCTTTCCTTTCTCAAAGTCAGTTCTCTCCCGCCGCGAGATTTCCACTCAACCTCACAATGCGATATGATCGCGGTCAGGTGCAGACTTGTTTTTATACCATTTGCAGCTGTACCACTTATCTTAAGAACGCAGCTGATCCGTTCATTTGATTTCAAAGTAGTGTCCGGTGACTTTTGTCAATATAGTGTATCTCACCTGCAATAACAGTAACGAACCCTTGGTGGATGAAATTCGCACCGCAAGTTTTAACTATATGTTTAGTTAAGATTTTCAGCTGCAAAAAAATGGCTCCGAAGTAATCCGGGTTCATCAAATAGCTCTCAGATTCAAGTTAAGACTGAAGTTAATTCTAATGTAAGATTACTTTTATGTTATAGAACATAAGAAAAATAACTTTTATGCGAGTGCAAACTAACATACACTGCTGGCCACCCAAAATTCAACACCAAGAAGGAAGCATCCGATTGGCCTGAAATTCGCAGCATGCGTCGCCCGCTAGAGGACATGCAAACGATTAGCATTGCAGGGCATATATAAATCATGTGCTCCCGGCACCCCACCGAGAAGTACGATAAGGAGGGTGCACAGAAAGCGGGTGTAAGTAGTGGAAATGTGTTATGCTGCCAGACCTGTGGGTGGGAAGTTTCCTGATAACCCGTCGCAGAATACGGCAGTCATTCCAGCACGTTTCGGAGTTCGACAGAGGACGAAAGTGGCTTATCGCGGCAGCGGTTTATCGTACCGAGACATCGGCACCCTTGTGGGACGACATCTAGCCACAGTGAGGCGAGTATGGATTCGTTGGGTGCAGGAGGGACGGACGGACCGACGTGAGCGACTGCCGCAGCCGCGGCACACCACCAAACGAGAGGACCGGCATGTTGTGCTGTGGGCATTAACGGCTCGCACCGCCACATCACGAACGTTTGCGCAGGAATTAGGGAGTGTTGCGCAACAACCTGTGTCAGCACGTACCGTTGGACGTCGTTTGAAGAAGCGGGGACTTTTCTTACGGCGCCCATTGCTCTTATTACCATTGACGTTACACCACCGGCGAGTGCGGCAGCAGCGGGCCGTTTAACGCCGCATCTGGACTACGGAATGGCACGATATTGTCTTATCCGACGAATCCCGCTTCTGCCTGCAACACCACGATGGCCGGATCCGCGTGTGGCAGCACCGCGGCGAGAGACTGTATGACGCCGGCATTATGCATCGCCATACCGGTCCGTCGCCTGGCGTTATGGTTTGGGGCGCAATGGGATATGACACCCGCACCCCTCTGGTATGCATCGCCGGTACACTCAACAGCCACCGCCATTTGCAAATGACATTTACGTTTTTTTCTGAATTACCTTTTCGAGTGTATTAAAGGCAGATAGCAGTCAGAACGAACGTCCGCGTAGCTCATTTGGTAGAGTTGGCGCGCATTTCCCACAGGAAAGGCGGTTCAAAGTTACGTGTGGCTTAAAAGGGGACGAAATTTCACTCGCCCTGGTATCTCTAATTTAACATTCTTTTCTTTCTTGTGTGTGTGTGCTTGCGCGCGCGAACGCAATACGGTGTTCGGGAACCTCCGCGAGCAAACAATTGTCTATAAGTAGCCTTCCGTCAGAAATTTAGGACCACTGCTTCCAAGTAAGGGGGAAGCTAGTGCCATGAGGTAAATGCACCACCCATACCTCATCCGGGATTCGAGCCTGAGCTCTCTCGGACTCGCGGTCGGAACCCAGCGCTTAGACGACTGGGACAGCGGGACAGCCTCTTCCTTTTGAGTTCATGTTTCCTTATGTAAACTTAGTTGCTTCTCGGTTAAACATTTTTTCACTCGACGGCACATTGTACATTTTGTACATTTTGAAAATGCTGACAATAAATCAGAAGATGAACAGACTACATTGAACGAAAAAGTGTCGAGTTCAGTTGTGGATCAACGGAGAGATCAAAGCCTGTTGTAGATGATTAACGTGTTGTAACTATATGATTGAGAATTCTACGTTTATGTACACTGATGAGCCAATACATTATGACCACCTACATAATAAGCTGTAGTATCCCATTTAGCTTACAAAACAGCTTGCACTCAACGAGGCGTCGATAAGACGCGGTGGTAATAGGTATCCCAGAGTATCTGGTACCATAATGCCAACAGCAGGTTCTCCAGTTCCCGTACATTTCGGGGTGGTAGTGATTTAGCGCGAAGCCGCTTTTCGAAGTGGAACTATAAATGTTCGATTGGGTTCATGTCAGGGGAATTTGGAGACCAGGGCATTAACAGAAAGTCAACAGCATGTTCCTCGAACCACTTCTTGACGATTCTGGCAGTGTGGCATAGCGCATTATCTGTTGTTGATGGCCATCACCAGCAGGGAACACAGTTGCCAGGAATTGGGGAACTTGGTCTCCAACGATGTTCAAATACCTCACAGCTGCCAGGAATTGGGGAACTTGGTCTCCAACGATGTTCAAATACCTCACAGCTGTCAGCGATTGTGCTACTGTGATAACGGGGCCTAAAATACACCAAGAACACATCGCCTACGGTATAACACCGCCGTCACCGGCCTGATTCCGCCCAACAGTGCATCCAGGTGGAAGAGCCTCCGTTGGTAATCGGCGTATCCGCACTCGACCGTCTACGTGATGCACCAGGAATCTTGATTCGTCAGACTAGGCCACTTTCTTTCAATCATTCACGATCCAATCTCGATGACCTTGACGCATTTCATGCGTTGTTGACGATGACGTACAGTGAGCATAGGGGACCAAGCTGGCTCTTCAGCTACGCACGCTCATACGCAGAAGGCTGCGATTAACTGTGTGCTATGACACGTTGCACTGATCACCACCGTTGTAGCTCCTGGTGATTAGTCGCACTGTGGCCCTGCTGTCACTGTGAACAATGCGCTACAGTCTCCGCTCCCCTCTGGCATCACTGAGCTGCGGAGGATACCCGGCTGGACGACGGTTCGACGTTCGGCCATCTATGCACCACTTTTAATACGTACTCACTGCAGCGGCACGTGAACAACACACAAGGCGCGCCGTTTCCCGAGATCGTAGTTCTGAGCCGCTGTACGATCATTATCTGTCCTTTATCAAACTCCGAAAAATCGGCAGCATTTCCCTATTTTTCGTACACTCTACTAACCGAAAGCCGATCCTTGGGTTGTTTATACAGTATACTGCTCTGTAAACTTCACTTGCGCCACCGTTCGGTCTGCAGTTTTGCTCATTTCTGTACGCTGGGGGTGGTTATAATGTAATGGCTCATTGCTGTATACGACGTGAGAGAGAGTCATTTGATGAATCACGACCTGAAAATAATCGACTACAGTGTGCAGGTGACTGAAACTTCACTTTGTTGTGAATAAATATTCAGTTCATATTGCCTAAGTATGCTGATTATTTTCACCCTGGCAGTTTATGCACTTAGCTATTTTTAATGTGGTTTATGTACAACAAGTTCCATTAAAGTATGAATTTCGACTAAAAACACTATACAGCCCCTTGAGGGTTAACAGGTTTCACATATTTCGTCATGTCAGAACATTATTTAAAGAATAAGAACCACCGCTCTTAAGATCCTTAACTTGAAATTTAATTACGCCCTTTAAACTCTTAAACTTAAGCTGCCACCTCTCTATCGGAGTAAGTGTTTGTGAATATTATGCAATTTGGAGAACTTAATGGACGTTCGCAAACTTTTGAGAGTTTCAAATTTGCCTTAATTGAATTCCAAAACGAAACTTTTGGGGGAAAACAGTTGTATCGTAAATGAATCGTGTGATGGAATACAAGCTTCGTCAGCCTCTATTTTGACGCGTTATCTCGTTGCCTGATTGATTCATTTTATCGGTTTACGTTTTTCTGGGAATTCTACAATCTGGCAGAGTGTGTATGAATTTCAAACGCAGTTCATTAATTTCCTTCAGAAACAAAACCTTGTCAGCAGTAGTTAGCAGGAGGGGTGGTAACCCGTTCTTCCGGAGGCAATTTCCCAAGGTGGTGAGCGCGTCGCGTGGTGGAAATGCATTGCTAGCTCAGTCGGCGAGATTCGAAATGGCTCGGACACGAAAGTTATCAGATCGTTTCATGAACACGTGACACTCCGTCTTGACACACTGGCTAATTATTCGAGCTAGTGGGGATGATGGCTCGGGGAGGAATCTGACAAAGTCAAGCCGCCCCAGAGCAGCGGCTCGGAAATGTTCCTTAACGCGGATCCGACTAATATCCAACTGTGTCGCGATTGGTTCGGACGCAGTGGAACGGCACAAATTGCGACAACACGCCATTCAACACAGAAATGAATATTAAATACTTGAGAAGGTAATTTCGAAGCGCGGTACCAGAGAAGCAACGGTAGCATCCCTAGGGTGCAACTCTGAGCTCCGAGCTCATTGTTCTTTGCTCCTAGTTCGGATCTCGTAGGAATTTCGCCACAAGATGAGAACCTTATCAGAGACATGTAAAATACTCCGACGTCATTTATTTCTTTCGGGAGAAGAAGTTATGTAAGTTTGCGTTCGGCGACCAGGAGTTCCAGGCGCGATAATGGCAGCTACAGGCTGAATAAATCTCCACATAATAAAAGTCTGCAAGTTAGCTATGCCACTTAAAGGTTCTATCAAAGTCAGCTTATAGTGCGAAAACAAATACTCTACAAACTTTGCGATATCGGTAGAATATATCTCTACGTGTATGTATATTTCACGTGAAACTCACAAAACATATCAAATGCTATCATTGCTTTTGCAGTGGCTTCGAATCGGCGTTAGAAATCTTGCGAATGCGTAAATTTCACTTTATTTAAAACAGAAGAGCGCATGAAACGAAGATATTACAAAAAGTCTATTTACAGATGCACACATTAGCTCTTCACCATCGTTGTGATCCAATCTTCTCTCTATTCAGGAATCCTGTTTTCTTTCCATCTGTCCTTTCAGACCAATCTGGTTCGGCAATCACGTCACTGTTATTTTGTCAGAGTTACTGAAAAATCATGGTTACCGTTATGACCATTGACAAAAACTAACAGTTACAAATTCACTGATGTTACCGTTATGACCATTGACAAAAACTAACAGTTACAAATTCACTGATGTCACCGTTAGACGTGTCGAAGCAATAGGTGCGGTCCAATGACACTGTCACGTTATAATTTCGGTTACCATGTCACTATATGTAAGCAAGGTCTCCTTTTCTATTGAAACATCATAAAGGTCACTGGTGATGTGAACTTTATTTCATTCTCCCCCTTTTCCCTCGCTCAAGATAACTTTTGCTTTGGCTTTCGCTGTGCATTCTCTCGTAAATAAAGAATTCAAAGCGAGCCGATTGTAATAATAATTTTGTCACTGTTACAAGCGAAGCGAGGACACGCAGTTCCAGCTTCTTTACAGCTCCGTCGCTGCTGTTGTAAACGGTAATTTTGTCGCCGTTAAAAGTCATTGCTATTGGGTTGTCGGAAAAGTCATGACATATTTTAGCCATGTTTTGTAAAGAACCTTTATTGATAGAAAGAACAAGGATCAATCAATGATATAATGCCCGTTTTGTTCGATAACCTTTTGCCATTTTTCAGTGAGCTGCAGAATGCCTCGTTCATAGAAGGACCTGTCTTTCGTGGCGAAAAACTCTACAAAGTGCTGATTTACAGCCTCATCTGAATTGAACGTTATACCACGCAAGGACTGTTGAAGAGAGCGAAAGAAGTGGAAGTCTGACGGCGCAAGGTCAGGCGAGTATGCTGGGTGTAGCAACACATCCGACCCAAGCTCCAATAATTTTTGGCGGGTGATTAAACTTGTGTGTGGTCTCGCGTTGTCGTAATGGAATACAACACCTTTACAATGAACGAGATCTAGACGTTTCTGGATAATGGATTCGTTCAAACTGTCCAATTGCCGACAATACACATTCGAATTGATTGTTTCGTTCCGTGGTAGGAGCTCGAAAAACACGACACCTTTAAAATCCCACCACACTGAGACGAGAACCTTCCGCTGATGAATTTCTGCTTTGGATGTCGTTTGAAGTGGAGCAGCACGTCGGGACCAAGACCGTTTGCGCAGCACATGTTGTACACAATCCGATTTTCGTCACCAGTTATCAGTCGCTTCAAAAAAGGATCGTTTTCCTCACGTTTAATGAACATATCGCAGATGTTTATACGCGCCGTCAATTGAGCTTCTTTGAATTCATGAGGAACACACACATCGAGCTTGCTTACGTATCCCAGCTTCTTCAGGTGGTCGTGAACGCTTGAATGATGGATATGCAATGTGTCTGCAATCCCTCGTGTCATGTAACGTGGGTTTGACTCGATGAATGCCTTGTTGTGGTCGTCATAAACCTCAGTTGGCCTCCCGGACAGAGTAGCATAATTGAGGTCAAAATCACCAGCACACAATTTTGCGAACCACTGACGTTCTTGTAGAGCATTATCACCGTACACTTTACGCAACCTTTGACAAGCTTGACGCGCGTTCTTCCATTTACGGAAGTAAAATATGGCGAAAATGCTCAGTTTGGTCCTCCATCTTCAACTTGATGTCAAATCTCCACAAATCAACCAAATCGCTCACTATTCCTTTTTAGACTGCAGCTAGAACTGGCACCTGTGGAATGCCATAGCGATAACAGAGATGCACATGCCTCTAGTACTTCCAAAACCGCCCAACCGCCATCGTGTGCCAAAATACGTCATGACTTTTCCGACAACGCAATAGTTCCGCGGAACACAGGAAAATCACTATTACGCCTAGCCAGGCACGTATCCAGGATTTCTGTTTTGGGGGTATGGGGTCCAGAAAATTAGCAAGTGCGTGCGTGTGCGTGTGTGTGTGTGTGTGTGTGTGTGTGTGTGTGTGTGTAAGTGTGTGTGTGTTCATAGACACATATGTATGTATGACTATGGTCAATCTATTGTTTTCCTACTTCCATGAAAACATAAAGAGAAAAAGCAGTGTCTCTTCACCCCTTCTAAGAGTTGTTTAAAATTTTACAAAACGACTTACTTTTAATAGTAGCCAATCATTATTAAAATTTTGTGCACTGCTTATCTACTTACAGGTAACTCAATTAATGTCAATGATTTTGTACAAGATTATTTTATACGAAAACAAAAATCAAAGAAGTTAAGAAAAAAATATTTCGCTAACCACATAAATCTAGAGTATATATACGCAAAAAGATAATCCAACACAACTCTCTACTTCGATATCGGATGAACAGCTGGTGGTAGCGGGATTAGAGTGAGATGAAGATCACCTTACCAAATGATTCCCACATTCTTCCTTTCTGATGATACGGTGTCTGTTGAAAATACCACACACACAGTGTTCAGGATTGAGGGAGGTGTAATTTAAAGTCTCCGGTGCTGTCCTTCTGAGGGACTGATAAAGCACTGTTGTTAGGAATTTAACGAGGGAAGTGTTAGCTAGAAGGAGTTGGCTGGACGCGACGGTCCCTTGGACGTCGCGTCCAGGGACCGTCCAAGGGACCGTCGGCAGTCCCTCACCAAAAATATCAAAAAAAAAAAAAATAAAGGCAGTCCCTCACCAAAAATATCTCGCCTCCTCATTCCCTATCTCCCCATAAAGATTCTATGAAGAAGTCACCCTCTTGCTGGATGTCTTCTCCTGTCATAAAATGTTCCGCCTCCACATTCCCTATCTCCCCATAGAGATTCTGTGAAGAAGTGTCCCTCTTCCTGGATGTCGTCTCCTGTCATAAAACGTCGTGCCTCCCCATTCCCTGTCTCCCCATAGAGATTCTATGAAGCAGTGTCCCTCTTCCTAGATGTCTTCTCCTGTCATTAAATGTCGTGCCTCCCTATTCCCTATCTCCCCACAGAGATTCTGTGAAGAAGTGTCCCTCTTCCTCGATGTCTTCTCCTGTCATTAAATGTCGTGCCTCCCCATTCCCTATCTCCCCACAGAGATTTTGTGAAGAAGTGTCCCTCTTCCTGGATGTCTTCTCCTGTCATAAAATGTCTCGCCTCCCCATTCCCTATCTCCCCATAGAGATTCTATGAAGAAGTATCCCTCTTCTTTGATGTCGTCTCCTGTCATAAATGTTGTGTCTCCCCATTCCCTGTCTCACCAGATGGTGTCACTGTTGAGAGCAACGTAATAATCCATAGGGGGCAGACGAGACAAGAAGGAAGCCGGTGGAATACCAGAGAAAGCCTCAGAATACGTGCGTGCAGAAGCGCTTCCTCTGGATTGCATTGAAGCATCATGAGACAATGTACTGGAAGCAGAGCCGGTTGAAACTGTAGAGGGCAGATTAGTGACGCCATCAGAGACGTTAATGAATTCATCATCGTCAGCAGAGGCCGGGGATATCACATCCACGTTCTCAATGGCAGAGTCGGAGACCTGAGCAGGAGAAGACGTGCAAATGACAGGAGGAAAATTAAGAGGCTCTCCACTAGAAAGCAAAGATGATTGATTGGCTGCGTCTGTCGTGGAAGAGGCGACGCGAGGAGCTGCAGTGATGCGGGCGGGAACAGCGTCCTCATCGGCAGATGCCATAACCAATGGCAAGGGTTAACAAAGAAATGGATCAGCTCGGTGTGTAAATTAAAACAGTGATAATGAAAAAAAAAATAAGCACTCACCCACTCGTGAGGGATCTTAAACGAAAGCACAGACCTTTAACTTTGGCACACACATAGAAGAACAATGATGGGACACACAAAACACGTACGTGAAGCACTCAAGCACGGCGCTCGTGAAGACACGTGTAGGCCAAAGGTGGTTTCAGAATCACTTTAATGTAACAAAACAGAGGAGACGAGCAACATGGAATCGTCTCAAAAAAACAAAAAAACAAGCAGAACAGGAATGATACAAACTGATAAAAGCGATCATATGTACCTTTAATGAGTAATGACAAATTTACAACGTGATACAAAGACAGCAATGCTTGAGGAAGAACAAAATGATTACAGGCTGAGCACCGCAGTGCGAAAGAACATCAAAAAGTTATTGCAGAGTCTTAACTCACCGGGAGATGTAACGGACTTGGTGTAACAGCGAACCACGGGGTCACTGGTGACCACGTAGCATAGAAGGAGTTTTCACGGCATGCGGATATGGCAGACTGATACTCCTGCTGTACCACCAAGCACAGAGTAACGGAAAGCATGGTGAAAGGTGAAGTCCCAAGTGCGCCATCTGTCAAAGAGTGTCGAGGAGTGGCAGTTCGTCTTTTTCAGAAGGGGTAAGTCAGCCCCAAGAGGCGAGAGATCTTCCAGAACGAGGGAGTTAACGAGGGGTTAGCAAACCCCCTACAATTCAGAGTGGCGACCTTGAATGGGTAAGTCCGACGTCGGATGAAAGGCAGCTATGGCAGCTTTCTGGAATGTGTCGAGGCGATCGATGATACCACGACACCACAAGACTTAGTCGGGTTGCTTGGCATGATGCCGGAGGAATTTGAGGATGGAGATTGCTTGGTCGAAGACCTCGAGAAGAATTGATTCAAACTGCTGTAAAAAAATGAGAGAAGCCTCCCGATTTGTTTTATGAATGACGAACTCGTAAAGATCTTCAAAGGAGACAGGTTCTGAAGGAAGAGAGGCATTGGTAAGCAGAGTCGAGAAATCTTGAAACGTCGGCAGAGGACCCATGGACTTTGAAGAGGAAGAGCTAGAACGTGACAGGGGTGACATGGAGCTTGCTAGACGGGTGGAACGATGTGGGCGGCCACTCGGAGAAGGTGACTTCTTCTTTTTCCTCCGGGCCTCGGTACTAGTAGTAGAGCGCCGTTTGCCGTGGATCGATGACCCACGAGATGTGGAATCAGAGGAAAGGTCCACCTCATCGCCGGCAGCAAACGTGCCGACGGTGGATGAAGCTGGAAGATCAGCCGTGATGTCCTCTGATGGGGAGAGAACACGGGCAGGCAAGAAGCAGTCAAGCGGAGGAAAGTTCGATAGTGGAGAAAGAAACATCGGGAGATGGGTGTTTATCGAAGGCTTTAATCAGACTTTCGGCAGAAGTGGGTCCAGGAGGTTCAGACGCAAAAGGAGGCATGGCAGCAGAAACGGGGGAACAGGTAGAATGCTGTCTTGGAGCTGCAAGAGTCAGTGGCTCTGCATGGGGGCAATGAGCCTGCTGATGGCCGTAAGCTATGTAGTGTTAGCAATGAGCAGAAGTGAGGAGCTCAATCCGGCGGCGCTCGTTACCGCAATGAACATCGAGGAACCGTGGAAACTTTATGAGATGTTCTTCCGACGGGAAGATGATGCGAGAAGTTCTACGGAAGCCACAGATATGTTTATCATCGGGGTCAGAGGGGGAAGAGGAGAGACTGGGCCGACTACTCTGCCGCATCGACTAAGTGCAGCAAACAGCATATCATCAGAGATCCCCGGGGGTACCGGATGTAGAGAGACCAGAACAGGACGCTGGGCGATGGATTTGGCTAAGAAGTGACGATCGCCAATTGAAAGACCCCGAGACAAGACAAGCTCGGCATATTCTTTCTTCGAAAAATAAACAATTGCCGTTCGTGGCTTTCGGGTGAGGTGAGTGATGGCACCAAATGGAAGCATCTTCTTGAGAGCGGAGCTGTACTACTTCAAAGAAGTGTTGGGCAGCGCATCAAAACAAACCCCTAACTCGAGAGTCGAATGAAGACGTTGAACAGCAGGAGAGTGCTCAGGAATGTCAAGTAATATGATGTCACCGTTGAGAGTAACGTAAGAATCCATAGGGGGCAGACGAGACAAGGAGGAAGCCGGTGGAATACCAAAGACAGCCCTAGAATACGTGCGTGCAGGAACTTCTCCTATGGAAGGCATTAACGCTGCATGAGATAATGTACTGGAAGCAGAGGCAGTAGAAACTGTAGAGGGCAGATTAGCGACGCCATCAAAGACGTCCATGAATTCATCATCGCCAGCAGAGGCCAGGGACGTCACATCCACACTCTTAATGGCAGAGTCGGAGACCTGAGCAGGAGAAGACGTGCAAACGACAGGAGGAAAATTAAGAGGCTCTCCACTATCAAGCGAATATGATTGATCAGCTGCGTCTGTCATGGAAGAGGCGACACGAGGAGCTGCAGTGATGCGGGCGGGAACAGCGCCCTCATCGGCAGATGCCATAATCAATGGCAAGGGTTAAAGAAGAAAAACGACCAGCTCCGTGTGTAAATTAAAACACTGATAATGAAAAAAATTAGCAGTCACCCACTCGTGAGGGATCTTAAACGAAATCACAGACCTTTAACTTTGGCACACACACAAAAGAACAATGATGGGACACACAAAACACGTTCATGAAGCACTCAAACACGGAGACACGTGTAGGCCAAAAGTGGACCGACACCGTACTTATGTATGTCAATAAATGCTAAGTTGTGTTTCTCTTTCAGGTGTCCGGTGACTTTTTTCAATATAGTGAAGTACTGAAAAGGGTGAACCTTTTGAGAACTTTTTGTATTGAGATAAGCGATTGATTTTAAAGAATGAGAACTGTCACGCAGATTGTGTGAATCATCATTGATTGAAGTCTATCTAGTGAATTGCGAAAGATTTGTTTATTCAGAGAGCTATTGATTATTGACTTTGAAAGTGCTCGACTAACGAAGAAAGAAAATAGTTTTGATACTTGTAGGTCGACTTAAGTTATCACTGAGGTCTGATATTTAAAGCGAATTCTACGCGTAACTAAGATTTTTAGTTACGAGCGGATCGGATTCATCCTAGTACACAAGTGAAATGGAAGTCTTTGAATTAAGAAATAAGCTTTAAGGTAAAGTTGAAATCTTAACTTAAAGCCATATCTACAAACCCAATAAAAGCAAATATTTCATATACATAGAAGCTATTATTTCATACCTTGGATACTCACACTGTACGTTAAAGCGTCAAACCTTGAAACAACAGCTAAATATCTAGGCCTTGTACCCAATCTGTAAGGAACTGAGAACGATGTTTCTTGGTAATACTGAAATAGTCTTTTAAAAATTGTTTTAATTTGTGCAAATAAATTTCGCTCTGAATTTAAAGAGTGCCTTAATATTTTAATTTCGAAAGCATTCCAAATCTTACGACCTACACTCAAGTATCTACGATACATTACCAGTTAGAAATTTAACATTTCAACTGTTACAAGGTAAAGAAAATTCTCTGGAAAAACGGTTGATATTTTGCTGCAGAAATGTGAACTCAGTAAAGTAGTGCATCATACAAGATAAGTAAATGCAATAGACAAAGGCTAATACAAGAGGATAGTGCGCTTCAACCTTTAAACTCTAGTAAACAACCGAATAAAATAAAGAATAAATGCAAAAGGAGTGAAATAATTAAGAAAAAATTCTTGAAGTCTAGTACGAAAAAGCAACAAGAAAAATATTTTTATTAATGCTTTTCTGCTTGGGGGAAATCACACAGAAAAATGCGTTCATCCGAGAGCAGGTTGTGCAGAAAAATGAAAATAATTGCACATTTGAGAGGAGGTATTATCTAAAATTCGTCGAATTCTTTGACTAAACCTTGTGTTAGAATCCTCAAGAATGGAAAAGGAGGATTCTGTGTCGCCGGATCCGAAATCAATCAAAATTATTCCAGACAGCTGATCAGTTGTCGATATGTGTCTAACTTATTACGGGATTATGTCTGGATGAAACGATCACAACACCTAGGCGATGTTCCTGCGCACAGTCATGAATTCAATATTTTGATGATAAGTACCTCCACTAAGGTATCAATTACTTTCTTTTCCTTTCTTTTTTTTTTCTTTAGTTTTAACGTTTCGTATTGAAAAAAATTCTTACCAAACGGCAGCTTTCTTATTTTTTTTAATGTATTCATGTCATTTTAACACCCTTTTTTTTAGCAAAGAACAAAATGTGTTTAGGAAAGTCAAACGCATTTTAAAAACAGGTTTTCAAGAAAACTATCTTTAGATTGATATGACCAAGCAAAAATATTTCTAAGGACTCACAGATAGAAGAATGATGTTCATCCGAATGCAAATGAAACTCATCCCGGAGTTAATTGTTGCGGAAATTTCCTTATTCCTCCAGGGTTTTTCTATCGATTGTCCAGGGTTTTTCTATAGCCACACCGGTCTCGCACTCTAGATTTCCCCCCTTAAATTCTGTAGTCCAGGTATACCCTTTAAGTTGTTGCCAGTGTAAATCAAAATTTCGTGATAATTTCGTCTTACCTATCTTCCGGGCGCCGACTATTATATCACGTTAGAAATGGATTAAATGCTGATAAGCTGCCATTTGAACTACGAATGTTACTACTTCAGCTTGCGGAGATGTGCCTACAAAATGTACAAGCACTGCCGTTGCCAGCGCGTTTTTTTTACTTCTCCCCAATTGATAATGTGTGGGATGTCATTGGTAGACAACGTGATCTTTCTGCACTACACCTTGTAGTGTTGATGGGTTGTGGAAACAGGTCTGTTGCCACGGATAGTGATACCTCAAGATACCATCTAATAAGGATTTTTCCGCTCTGTGCTATGCCATTTTGCAGAATGTACAACCCGGAATGGCAGTCATACCACCAACTTACTCAAACATTCATTAGTTTAAAATTTATTTCGAACAGCACTCGAGAAAAAAAAGCATAGTACATTTTCCTCTCTGTGGGGAACTCAAACAATAATCTTTTTCGTCAGCAACGCATTTGCTCCATGGTGATCTATCACAAAATATGTGTAGCTGAGATCAGAAAGTGCCATCCACCCACCTCGTTCAATGGATTCATCCTAACTTTGAAATTGCATGAATATAATAACGAGTTTGACCTGAAGGGAGAATAGAACAGAAGAACTATCTCAAAAGATATAGTCTTGCCTGGTTAAATGCATAACAGCATACTCTGACTTATAATTTTTCACTTAATAGACAGCAACCGCTTACGCTTACCTAAATATAACGAAACAACTTATTTTAGCACAGCTTCTAAACCTGAAATCAAACATTTTGTTCCGAAAAGATGGGGGCTGAATGGGCACCCCTATGAGCAAGTTTCTTGATAAGAAGTTACCTGAGAGATTGACTGGGCTGTGAAAGCCAACTTCTTGGCTCTTATCGTACTAAAGAGTTTACGTTGCTGTCTTTCCTTTGTTAGGCTACTCGAAAGATACTGTCTGTGTTACTTCAGGGAAAAATCTTTATGAACTGCTACAATCGTCCTTTCGATCTGTATGAACTCCTACAATCGTCCTATCTATCTTTATGAACTCCTACAATGGTCCTATCGATTTTGTAAGCTCCTAGAATCGTCCTATCAATCTTTATGAACTCCTCCAATCGTCCTATCGATCTTTATGAACTCCTACAATCGTCCTATCGATCTTTACGAACTCCTACAATCGTTCTATTGATCTTTATGAAATCCCGCAATCGTCCTATCGATCTTTATGAACTCCTAGAATCGTCCTATCAATCTTTATGAACTCCTACAATCGTCTTATAGATCTTTATGAACTCCTACAATCGTCCTATCGATCTTCATGAACTCCTACAATCGTCCTATTGATTTGTTTGAACTCCTCCAATCGTCCATCGATCTTTACGAACAACTACAATAGTCCTATCGATCTTTATGAACTCCTACAATCGTTATATCGATCTTTATGAACTCCCACAATCGTCCTATGGACTTTTTTAAACTCCTACAATCGTCCATCGATCTTTATGAACTCCTACAATCGCCCTATCGATCTTTATGAACTCCTACAATCGCCCTATCGATCTTTATGAACTCCTACAATCGTCCTATTGACTTTTTTAAACTCCTACAATCGTCCATCGATCTTTATGAACTCCTACAATCGCCCTATCGATCTTTATGAACTCCTACAATCGTCCTATCGATCTTTATGAACTCCTACAACGCATATGGATTAAATGCGACTATATTTAAGGTGTAATTCTCTCAATTAATATTTGGAAAATGCAATTAGGATTTTGACCTTTCTAAAACGGAGACAACATTTAGTTTAAATGATATTTTCAAAGTATTCTTGTTCAGTCGACAAAGTGATGATTAATGCCGAAGGCGTCGGAACTAACTTTTGGTCATTTTGAGTGTTGCGTTTTAGAGCTTTTATGAGTCTCGTCAGTTTTCTTCTCAAAGGCTTTCAAGATTTCTCCTAACATCGAATTATAACTATCGCGGGGATGAA
Source organism: Macrothele yani (assembly GCA_039090855.1). Taxonomy (NCBI): domain Eukaryota; kingdom Metazoa; phylum Arthropoda; class Arachnida; order Araneae; family Macrothelidae; genus Macrothele; species Macrothele yani. The sequence continues at coordinate 18,424,470 of CM077029.1, forward strand.
AAATGAGCTTTAAAATTTTCAACGACAGTGCACAAGCCACGGTACCCAGCACCTTTCTCTTCGAGCTCCTGGTCCCATCGTTTTAAAGGAATTTAACATCATAACCCTCCTTGCACACAAGATTAAATTTACATCTTTGTGCATTCTTAAAACATGTGGCATTGACGCGTCTCGTTGGCAGATTGATCAAACGCTTAGTTGCGGATTTAAGACTGTTAGATAAGATCCTCTGTTTCTTTTTTTAATTTTCTTAGAAAGTACATTTAACAAAAATAGGAAACCACATACACTGCTGGCCACCCAGAATGCAACACCAAGAAGGAAGCATCCGATTAGCCTGAAATTCGCAGCATGCGTCACCCGCGAGAGGACATGCAAACAATTAGCATTGCAGGGCATATGCAAATCATGTGCGCCCGGCATGCCACCGAGAAACACTATAAGAAGAGTGCACAGAAGGCGAGGTGTAAGTAGTGGAAGTGTGTTGCGCTGCCGGACCTGTGCGTGGGAAGCTTCCTGATGCCTCGTCGCAGAACACGGCAGTCATTCCAGCACGTTTCGCAGCTCGACAGCGGACGAATAGTGGCTTATCGCGACAGCGGTTTATCGAACCGAGACATCGGCGCCCGTGTGGGACGACATCCAGCCACAATGAGGCGAGTATGGATTCGGTGAGTGCAGGAGGGACGGACGGACGGACCGACGTGAGCGATTGCCGCAGCCGCGGCACACCAACAAACGAGAGGACTGGCATGTTGTGCGGCGGGCATTGACGGCTCGCACCGCCACATCACGAACGTTTGCGCAGGAATTAGGGTGCGTTGCACAACAACCTATGTCAGCACGTACCGTTCGATGTCGTCTGAAGGAGCGGGGACTTGTCGCACGGCACCCATTGCTCCGATTACCATTGACTTAACACCACCGGCGAGTGTGGCGGCAGTGGACCGTTGAACGCCGCACCTGGACTACGGAATGGAACGACATTGTCTTCTTCGACGAATCCCGGTTCTGCCTGCAACACCACGATGGTCGGATCCGCGTGTGGAGGCACCGCTATGAGACACTGTATAACGCCTGCATTATGCATCGCTATACCGGTCCGTCGCCTGGCGTTATGGTATAGGGCGCAATTGGATATGATACCCGCATCCCTCTGGTACGTATCGGCTGTACACCCAACAGCCACCGCTACATCTACGACGTTTTGGAGCCTGTAGTCCTCCCTTACCTGTAGGATCTGCCAGCGGTCACGTTTCAACAGGACAATGCGCGCCCGCTCGTGGCACGCATCGTACAACAATTCTTCACGGCTCACCAGGTATCACTGCTGCCGTGGTCCGCCTGTTCTCCCGATATGTCGCCCATCGAACACGTCTGGTCGCTGATCGGCAACCGAGTGGCCCGGCAAGCACCACCAGCGGCTACGCATGAGGAACTGTGGCAACGTGTGGAAGCAGCCTGAACCGTCATACCCCAAGCCCACATCCAAAACCTCTTTCGTTCGATGCCGCGACGTGTAGCGGCCGTTATTGCCAGCCATGGGGGCCACACGAACTATTGATTTCTGCGTGTTTCACAAGTTGCACGGGCCTGTAAGCTCAATCGTTTCATCTTTGTATCTGTTGTTATGTGTCCAGTAAATTTGGCTTTGGTATCTCGTGTCCTTCTTGGTGTTGCATTTTGGGTGACCAGCAGTGTATGTAACGTAAAGACGACTACATTGATACGGAAAATTGCTACAGTTTATGGATTGAAAATCGGTGCCAAAGATTATGAGAAATTGTTAAATGCGGAAGAAACGAATAATTAGGCGTCACATGCGAAATATTTTAGAACTTTTTCTCTTAAAAATCGAATCTGTTAATCAAGAAAAGCCCAGAAAGCGTTGATTCAAAAACTTTAAATGCCAGAAATGTCAGCATTTTATGAATCGAAAAGCGCATTCTCAGAGGTTAGAAAACGCTAAATTCTGGGAGAACGCCCATTTGGGGATGATAAATGGGAAATAAATTTAATCTTAGTTTGTGGATGAAAACATTCAAGTACATTATTTGCATTCACACCCATCCAGCACTTGTTATTTCCACAAAGTATAACATGAAGGTTACCGAAAATATTTAATAAGAGGAAACATGAATAAAATGAGTTTAGTATTGAGTACAGATTCAGGAACTGAAATATTCCTTCAAAAAGACTTTATTTAAACGAAACAGACATGGTTCCTAGATCAGAAGAATGTTTATTCGGATATACGAAATGGTTTAATAATGTTTCCTTATAGAATAAAATAGCAACGTCTCTCACAATAAAATGTTTATTATACATCGACTATAGTTACACAGAGCGTTTGGTTCGGCATCATCAGGACGAATGGAGCGTAAACATTCGAATCATTGTAACATAATCAGAATTCTCACGGTCACGGAATTTGGTGAGTTGTTTCCACGCGCTTGAAAGAAATGGAGTCGACGTCATGTCGTTGCCAAGCCGTGAATAATTCCGGTATATATGGAGAGTTTCTAATATATTAAGCTTGATAATCGAATCAGGTATATCAATAAGCTTAGCGTCTCCAAATAAAAATTTATTGTTATTTTTGTGACAGTGTTGGGCTATAGATGACTTCTCCAGCTCATAGTTCCGTACGTAGGTCACAATGCTTTGAATGTTTACGCTCTATTCGTTCTTATGATGCTGATAAACATTTTATTGTGAGAAACGTTGCTGTTTTATTCTATCGTAACATCAGAAGTTCAGTAATCATAAATTATATATAATGTTGATTTATTTTTAGAACATTATTATAAACATAACTCCTCCATTTACATACATAACTTTTCTGCGTTTGAAAGAAAATATCTGAAGTTTTTATGATACAAACTAATATCCCGCATATTTGCCCCTTGACACTTCGTTTTACGAATGATGTCCAACCTGCCCTCTATTTCTCGACATGTCCATTGTAATAAATCTATATCAACAGCTGCAATGGCATTCACGATTCTTTCCTTCAGATCCTTCAAATCACTGACTTTGTTCAGGGTAGTCTGCTTTTGACAAATCTTCATACCAAGAAACTGAATCCCAATTGTACAGCAGCTCATCGGGTTGACTTTCTCGGGCTACGGGAAAATGCTTTCTGAACTCGTCCCGCGTCGCCTTCCGAAACACTGAGAGTTCCATCTCTTAGCTTGTTCAATATAGTCCCGGTTTCCAGAAATTTACTTTTCCAGTGCTTCATACTTTTAATATCAGAGGAATCCTGACAAAAAGTGTGCAAAAATTTATTTTTACTTGAGTTACTGATTTCGCTTTAAAAATCGACGAAACGCAAATTGCTGTTTTTCTGAACATTCGCCATTGTAACAATAAATAAGAAGAACAACTAACGCTATCTACATTGAGGTTCCAGATGAATTGGAAAGGACATCACCATTTACATTACATGACACCAGACCCATGCGGTAAATGCTATCTTTCGCAAACGACGTATATATAGAGGGAGATATCTCCGCTACCTTAAATAGTAGCATTCGCAGTTCAGATGGCAGTTTATTAGAATTTAAGTGATTTCGAACCACTTTTGATAATCGGCGCACGAGATGGGTCACTCCATCTCAGAAATTACCTTGAAATTTGGATTTACATCGTTAACAATTTCAAGGGTGTACAAAGACTACATAGACTTGGGGGCGGGGGACGCAGAATGCTAGACCTGAGTGGTCATAGAAAAGCCATGGACAATCGTGAACAGTAGCGTCTGTCACGCATCGTAACATTCGCCCGGCGTGAAACATTTCCGCAAATCACAGTGCAATTCAATGCTGTGGCCACTGTAGCATCACCGTTAGGACAATGCAACGTTCTTTGCTTACTATGGGGTTCCAAAGCCCCACTATCTACTTCTCTACCATATGGTCCCAAAGCCCCACTATCTACTTGTCTACTTTGGGGTTCCAAAGCCCCACTATCTACTTGTCTACTAAGGGGTTCCAAAGCCCCACTATCTACTTGACTACTATGGGGTTCCAAAGCCCCACTATCTACTTGTCTACTATGGGGTTCCAAAGCCCCACTATCTACTTGTCTACTATGGAGTCCCAAAGCTCCACAATCTACTTGTCTATTATGGGGTTCCAGAGCCCCACTATCTACTTTTCTACAATGGGGTTCCAAAGTCCCACTATCTACTTGTCTACTATGGGATTCCAAAGACCCACTATCTACTTGTCTACTGTGGGGTTCCAAAGCCCTACTATCTACTTGTCTACTATGGGGTTCCAAAGCCGCACTATTTACTTGTCCACTATGGGGTTCAAAGCCCCACTATCTACTTTTCAACTATGGGTTTCCAAAGCCCCACTATCTACTTTTCTACTATGGGTTCCCAAAGCTCCACTATCTACTTGTCTACTATGGGGTTCCAAAGCCCCACTATCTACTTTTCTACTATGGGGTTTCAAAGCACCACTACCTACTTGTCTACTATGTGGTTCCAAAGCCCCACTATCTACTTGTCTACTATGGGGTTCCAAAGCCCTACTATCTACTTTTCTACTATGGGGTTCCAAAGTCCCACTATCTACTTGTCTGCTATGGGATTCCAAAGCCATACTATCTACTTGTCTACTGTGGGGTTCCAAAGCCCTACTATCTACTTGTCTACTATGGGGTTCCAAAGCCCCACTATCTACTTGTCCACTATGGGGTTCAAAGCCCCACTATCTACTTTTCTACTATGGGTTTCCAAAGCCCCACTATCTACTTTTCTACTATGGGTTCCCAAAGCCCCACTATCTACTTGTCTACTATGGGGTTCCAAAGCCCCACTATCTACTTTTCTACTATGGGGTTCCAAAGCCCCACTATCTACTTGTCTACTATGGGTTCCAAAGCCCCACTATCTACTTGTCTACTATGGGGTTCCAAAGCCCCACTATCTACTTTTCTACTACGGGGTTCCAAAGCCCCACTATCTACTTGTCTACTATGGGTTCCAAAGCCCCACTATCTACTTGTCTACTATGGGGTTCCAAAGCCCCACTATCTACTTGTCTACTATGGGGTTTCAAAGCCCCACTATCTACTTTTCTACTACGGGGTTCCAAAGCCCCACTATCTACTTGTCTACTATGGGTTCCAAAGCCCCACTATCTACTTTTCTACTACGGGGTTCCAAAGCCCCACTATCTACTTGTCCACTATGGGGTTCAAAGCCCCACTATCTACTTTTCTACTATGGGTTTCCAAAGCCCCACTATCTACTTTTCTACTATGGGTTCCCAAAGCCCCACTATCTACTTGTCTACTATGGGGTTCCAAAGCCCCACTATCTACTTTTCTACTATGGGGTTCCAAAGCCCCACTATCTACTTGTCTACTATGGGTTCCAAAGCCCCACTATCTACTTGTCTACTATGGGGTTCCAAAGCCCCACTATCTACTTGTCTACTATGGGGTTTCAAAGCCCCACTATCTACTTTTCTACTACGGGTTCCCAAAGCCCCACTATCTACTTGTCTACTATGGGTTCCAAAGCCCCACTATCTACTTTTCTACTACGGGGTTCCAAAGCCCCACTATCTACTTGTCCACTATGGGGTTCAAAGCCCCACTATCTACTTTTCTACTATGGGTTTCCAAAGCCCCACTATCTACTTTTCTACTATGGGTTCCCAAAGCCCCACTATCTACTTGTCTACTATGGGGTTCCAAAGCCCCACTATCTACTTTTCTACTATGGGGTTCCAAAGCCCCACTATCTACTTGTCTACTATGGGTTCCAAAGCCCCACTATCTACTTGTCTACTATGGGGTTCCAAAGCCCCACTATCTACTTTTCTACTACGGGGTTCCAAATCCCCACTATCTACTTGTCTACTATGGGTTCCAAAGCCCCACTATCTACTTGTCTACTATGGGGTTCCTAAAGCCCCACTATCTACTTGTCTACTATGGGGTTTCAAAGCCCCACTATCTACTTTTCTACTACGGGGTTCCAAAGCCCCACTATCTACTTGTCTACTATGGGGTTCAAAGGCCCACTAGGGTGCAATTACGATATTGCTGACCCTTTGACCCAAGGCTGTGCGCGTAGTCTGGACTCAACAACACCGACATTGGACGCAAAATGATTGGAAACATCTGTACATGTAGCCTGGTCCGACAAATCGCGATACCAATTGTTCCGGGCAGTTGACCGAATCCCGGTGTGGCGACAACCCCACGAGGCAATGGATCCCGCATGCCTACATGGGTAGTGCAGGCCGGCGGTGGCTCTATTATGCTGTGCGGTGTTTTCAACTGGCACACATTAGAACCCTTCATGCATCTGCTGACTGCTCTTAACAGTGGATACCATCCTGGGGATCATTTGCATCCGTTCATGTCATGCAACCATTTCGATGGGCACGACCTCTTTCAACACGACAATATGCCTCTGCACACGTCTGCAGTCGCCCGATAATATCTAGAGGAACATTCCATGAAGTTTGGCATCCTGACTTATCCTCCCTTGTTCACCTGATTTCAACGTCATCGAGCACATTTGGGATGATGTTCAACGTGTCGTCAATGCCAGGAACCCGCCACTGGCAGATATTAAGGAATTCTTGGACGCCTTTCAGGAAACATGGAGCGCACTGTCTCCAGAGTACTACAGAGAACTCGTGGAGTCCATGCCCCATCGCGTTACTGTCCTTATCCGATCGCGAGCAGAACCAAAATAGAAAGGTATATCAGGTTTTTTTTAGCACTTCATTGTATATGCAATGATAAACAAAAGAACTTCAGATGTTTGCCTTTCAAACACTTTAAATCTTACTTCTGCAAGTGGTATAGGTATTTTTTTATTATTTTTCTAAAAATTGAGCAAGACTTTCGGATCACACTTTTGACAACGAGGGTGTGTCTCGTACCACCTTGAGTGAATTTTCTAGTAACAGAATTTTTGACTGTGTGTAAAGGATATTCATCGAAATCGTTTTGCATTACTCTTCTGCCTTTATAAAAGGATATTTAGACATGATGCTTTATTAATAACATTTTACAACGGACACAAATTGCAAAATTTTAGTTAATAAAACCATCACTATAGATAGAGCACGCATGAAACAAAATTCATTTACCTATTTTTATATTCACCGTGTTTCAAAATTTATCGAAGAACATTAGACTTCAAGGAATGCAATAATCGTTAACAGTTGAAGTATGTTTGCTGAATAATTATGCGCTTTCTCGAACAAAATGATCTAAGTTTGCTAATATCTAGTACGTTTTAGAGAGCCGTGAGAATTACTCATTTCCTATCGAAATGCATATGCATAGTAATGAAGCAGACGAGTGCATGTAAGAAGATCATATACAAAACATATTTCTGAAATACGGTTATCACATATTAATGAGAAATAAAATAAAAAGGACGCACTGGCAACGTTAGTTGATATGAGTGCGCATTTAAAATTTTATAGACAAGATTATTTGAATAGGAATAAATAGCAAGAAAGATGGCACTAAACTTTCGGTTGTAATGAACGCGACTTTTGAATCATTTCCGACGCTATAGATACAACGATTACCTTGAAAGTAATGCCTTCTCCTTAATAACATTCGAAATTTTGAAGTGATTTTAATGAAACTGTTTTCTCTTTTTTTTTATTGGAAGTTTAACGACCGCCGTGAGCAACTCAATGGGCTATAAGCAGTCGCCCGTCCCTAATTTAGGGTCACTGGTTCCAGGGAAGGGAGAGAGCCAGTGCCGTAGGACAAACACAACATCCATGCCTCACCGAGATTCGAATCAGGACCCCTTTCGGACGAATGATCAGAGACCATCGCTTAGACCACTGTGCCACCGGGGCGGCTAATGAAACTGTACTGACACTGACATGTACTTTTGATATGTTACCAGTGTGGAAACAATTTTATCAGAATCGGAAACAAAGATCATGAATGGCCGCCCCGGTGGCGCAGTGGTCTAAGGCATTGGCCTCTGATCAATCGTCCGAAAGGGGTCCGGGTTCGAATCCCGGTGAGGCATGGATGTTGTGTTTGTCTTACGGCACTGGCTCTCTCCCTTCCCTGGAACCAGTGACCCTAAATTAGGGACGGGAGACTGCTTATAGCCCATTGAGTTGCTCACGGTGGTCGTTAAACCTAAAAAAAAAAAGATCATGAATGAAAAAGAAAAGTAGCGAGCCGTAATTGAATTCCTGAAAAAACAGGGATGTGAGGCTCCAGAAATCCACAGAAGACTCCTGGTGATGCCACAATCGATATAGAAGACTCCTGGTGATGCCACAATCGATATAGAAGACTCCTGGTGATGGCACAATCGATATAGAAGACTCCTGGTGATGCCACAATCGATATAGAAGACTCCTGGTGATGCCACAATCGATACAGAAGACTCCTGGTGATGCAACAATCTATATCAGTAATGTCCGTAGATGGATGAAGAGGTTTCGAGAGAGAGAAAGTTCAGTGTCGGGCAAACAAAGGAGTGGAAGACCCACAACTGCAGTGAAAGATTCCAACAGGCAACGAGTGAAGGACCTCATCACAGCTGATCGTCGTGTCACCATCCAGGAGTTGTGGGATACAATTCATTGTGGTCATAGTGCTATGGAAACATTAATTAGGGATCTGGGCTATAGAAAAAATTGTTCAAAGTGGATACCAAGAAACCTAACCAGTGAACAATGTGAGCAAAGGGTGGAAATGTGCCGCAACCTCTTGGACTATTATGAGAGGGAGCGGGAGGTGTTTTTCTATTATGTTGTAACGGGGCATGAAACCTGAGTGTTCTTTCATGACCCAGAAAGAAAACGTGCGTCAATGGAATGGCACCGCACATCATCACCTCGACAGAAAAAGGTAAAAACAACTTGTTACGCAGTGATGGTGACAACAATCTGGGATAAACTTGGTGTCATTTTGACTGAATTTCTTGAACGGGGTGCAACAATAAACAGTGCTCACTATATGCAGACTTTGAAGAAGCTACTAAAGGATGCTCTCAGAAGGAAAAGATCTGATATTTCACTTCATAGCGTTGTTTTACACAATGATAACGCACTTCCCCACACCTCAATACAGACTTCACAGGCTATATCCAAAATGATGTGGACGGTGACTCTCTAACCCCCTGAGTGTCTGATTGGCTCCCTCAGATTTTTTCCTGTTGGCCCCTTTGAAAAACACCCTTCGTGGGGAACGTTTCGACGATGTGACAGACGTTAAACTGGCTGTGAACTCATGGGTGAAACGACAGCCTCAGGAATTATTCCAAAATGGATTTTTCCAATGAGTTCAAAGATGGCGGAAATGTATAGAATGTGGTGGGCAAAACTTTGAATAGGCTAGCATTATTAACAATATATTAAAGTATTTTGCTACCAAGTTTCATATTATTGCCGCTACAAATAAAAATCTTATGAGGGACGAGGCATTACTTTCAGAATGCCCTTCGTACCTTTGGAAGCCCCAGACAACTCAATTTTCTGTGGCATACTGCAATCTGAAAAGAAGCATAAAGAAGAAAATATAGTAACCCGTACACTGTAAGTCTTCGATGATAATACAGCAAACACCCACGAAATTTCAAATATAACAGCAACATTAGTAACGAAAATTAAAAGGTACATCATTGTTAAAATTGTTCGTCACAATTTTTATTTTTTTATTTTAATAAAATAAAGTAATGTTTCAATTATTATATTTTTGTGTAAAGGTGGCCCCGTTTGACTGAGAACCCAGGGGCAATTGCTCTTCTTTCCCTCTTATAAATCCGGCCCTGGATAGTTCTTTACTAAAGATGAGGAATAATAATAATAATAATTCTGATTTCTTTGTCCCGTTCCGCCAATGTTTCTTGGCTCCACGGGGACAATTGGAACACCTTGGATTCTGTTTGAAAATGTTGCGACAGTTATCCTACATTGAGACACTGGTCCGGACCCTGGCCACCCCCGTGATCCAGAGACCAGCCCGCGATGTCGTGCTGGCAGCCGACCTAGCGCACTTTAGCTGGGTTCCCGCTCTGTCTGGCGGGATAGGCCGTTAATGTTTTAGGGTTGACTGGGAGATTATCTTCCCCTCGAACATCTTTGATTTTTTAGGGGAATAATTTCCCTTTATTTACTATGACAAAGAATTTACACACATCTATACACTGTCCTCATGCTTAGGACTCACAACATTGAGAGATTGAAACTAGTGTACTTACAAGGTATTTTACAATGGTAGTTCGCTTGTCACTTGAATACATACTTTTGCCCTCATTCCGAGTCCGAATCGCTTTCGGTGTGCACGTTCACCTCTTGCGTCTCGGTTCTCGTTTGGCTGGGGAAAATCGTGTGTTGCTGGAGGGTTAGCCTCTCAACTAGGGCTATTATCCCCCTCCTGTTAACGGAGGATTGGATGAGCAGATCCAATCTTTGCGTTCTTTGCACACCTGGGATCTTTTTTTTTTTTTTTTTATTGGAGGTTTAACGACTACCCTGAGCAACTCAATGGGCTATAAGCACTCGCCCGTCCCTAATTTAGGGTCACTGGTTCCAGGGAAGGGAGAGAGCCAGTGCCGTAAGACAAACACAACATCCATGCCTCACCGGTATTCGAACCCAGACCCCGTTTAGACGAATGATCAGAGGCCATCGCTTAGACCACTGCGCCACCGGGGCGGCTCACACACCTGGGATCAGTGTGTTTCTCCATTCGGCGAAGCCGCTGCATTCTACCACGCAGTGTTCGATGCTCGCCGCCGTATTTCTACAGAGACAGGTGCAGTTCCTGATGGCGAATCTGACCAAGTATTCGGGGCAGGTGCCATGGCCGTTGAGTACTTGATTCAGGAACTTGTTTGTCTGTGCACGTTTGGTCGAGACCTTTGGAAACAATCTGTGTGTCTTCCGCCCTGTCTCTCGCGTGTCCCATCTGACCTGCCATTCGGTCATGGTCTGACGTGCCAATACTGCGCGGATGCTTATGTCGAACATTTCCCATTAGAAACTTTAATCGATACAAAAATAACTTTTCAAAAGGACTTTTAGAAGCAGATATATCTGGAAAATCGCAATTTACCTTTAAACGAACTAACGAAGAAACTGTGCATTACTTGAAAAAGAGACTCTACTCAGAATAGTGATTTTTATAAAAGGAATGGAAGGACAGAAATAATATTTTCAATCAGATATTTGGCGGCAATCATATGAGACAAAATGTGTTCTGAATTGTATACCATCTGCATTTAGGCGTTTCAGCGGCAAACATATGCATTGGAAAAAGACCGAAAAGCAAGGATAATCGCATTTGGAATTTCGTGCTTCCCAGAGCAGAACGAATTTTTCAAATCATAATAACAGATACAGAGATATGGTGTCCACATACGGATAAAGTAATATATATTGTGATAAAGCACTACTATACGAGAACGTTCTTTTTCTTTTAAAATGACATGCTAAAATTATATCGCGCTCAGAGAACTTAGAGCCTCTCCTGACTGAAAGGAGTAATGTTTAAAAGCAAGTGATCTGTGTATCTTCCTTAGTAAATGCCTGAATGATATCTTCTGAGAGGTATCGGAAACTCAGTATGTCATAACGGAATTTGAAAATGCGCTCGCAAGTGAAAAAGCTACTTATTTGGTTAAACTGTCACGTCACCTACAGCAATGCCAGCATTATATTAAAAAATGCTGTTAGTGTGTCTGCGCAGGAAAAACTTGCTTTCGGTATCAATGTACAGTCATCTCTAAATTTTTTATGTGAATAGCAATAAAAAAAAGGCTCTCTTCAGCAGCATATGCCCTAATGAGCCATTAAATTATGACGGACCCCAGCCTAGAGAAATGAGCTCGCCTGGAGACCTAACGGTAGCGCCGGTGAAATTCAAAGAACAGTATACATACATGTACAACTCGAGGACTGGCTTTCGGTTAGTAGAGTATTCGGAGTCAGAATGGGAAAAGCTGCCGATTTATCGGAGTTTATTAAAGGACTAATTGCGATGGCATGGCGCCTCAGAACTACGATCTCGGAAACGGCGCGGCTTGTGGGTTGTTCACGAACCGCTGTAGTGAGAAAGTATCAAAAGTGGTGCACAGATGGCCAAACGACGAACTGTAGTCTAGCCGTGTGTCGTCCACAGCTTATTGATGCCAGATGTCAGCGCATACTGTCACGCATTGTTCACGGCGACCGAAGAGCCACAGTGTGACAAATCACCCGCATCTACAACAGTGGTGATCAGGACAATGTGTCACAGCACACAGTTCATCGCAGCCTACTGCGCATGGGTCTGCGTTGCCCAAGACCCAGCAGGGTCCCCATGCTGAATGGACGTCATCGTCAACAACGCATCAAATGGGCCCAGGATCATCGAGATTGAACCGTGGATGATCGGAAGAAAGTGGCCTGGTTTGACGAATCAAGATTCCTGCTTCATCACGTAGACGGCCAAGCGTGAATACGCCGATTACCAACGTAGTCTATGGTACCTGGATGCACTGCTGGGCGGAAACAGGCCGGTGGCGGCGGTGTTATGCTGTTGGCGATGTTTTCTTGGGACACTTTAGGCCCCATTATCCTAATAGCACAATCCTTGACAGCTGTCAGGTATCTGAACATCGTTGCGGACTAAGTTCATCCATTCATGGCAACTGTGTTTCCTGCTGGTGATGGCCATTACCAACCGGATGATGCGCCATGCCACACTGCCGGAATTGTCGAGGAGTGACTCGAGAAACATGCTGGTGACTTTATGTTAAAGCCCTGACCTCTAAATTCACCTGACATGGACCCAATCGAGCATTCGTGGTTCGACGTGGGAAAGCGGGTTCGCGCTAAATCACCACGACCCCGAAATGTACGGGAACTGGACGACCGGCTGTTGATATTATGGGACCAGATACCCCAGGATACCTATCGTTACCTCATCGAATCGATGTCTCGCCGAGTGACCGCTGTTTTGCGGGCTAACGATCGTGCTACAGCTTATTAGGTAGGTGGTCATAATGTAATGTCTCATCGGTGTATTTATATGTACAAGAGTGTATCAAATTACTGCTAACAGCGACTGTGACTGGAGAACAAGCAACGGGCTGTATGGAAATCCCAGAGTTGACATTACCCGCGGTGTGTGGAATATAAAGTGTGCAGTGCCTGGTCAGCTATCACGTAGCAGCGCCTCAGTCGCAGGTGAGATAACTGTGGTGTACTAATTGTCGACAACTTCAGATTTCATTGTCCTCAAAAAAGGCATATTCATTGGTGCGTGTCTTGTAGGAGCTTCAAGAACTAGAAACGCAGAGATAGGACGTGTAACACGAGGAACTACACTGAAGAGCAATTGAATTAGAGACAGCTGGCGTTATGCAAATATGTCGCTGTCGGCGGCCTTGTAAACGGAAACGACATGACGTGTGCAGCGATCCAACAATATAAGGAGTAATGCGACGGGAATCAGCAAGAGTCGGACGCAGTATGGGTAAGACGAAGGACCTAAGCGTATTTGATCGTGGGCAAATTGTCGGGGCCCGAAATGGGTCACTCCATCTCGGAAGCCGTTCAGGCACTATGATTTTCACGAGCCACTGTGTCACGGGTGCAGCGTGAGTACATCGAATCTGGTAAAACCATCCCTGCAAGGGCCAACTGCCGTGGACAACAGCGTGTGAATGAGCGGGGTCATCGCCGGCTAGCTCGCATTGTAACAGCGGATAGAGGGGCCACAGTGCAAGAAATCACTCGGGAATTTAACGCTGGTGCACAAAAACGTGTAAGCAGCCACACCATCCAGAACTATCTCCTCGCTATGGTGTACAGAAGCTATCGTCCCACAAGGGTACCGCTGCTGACCGCACATAACAGGGTGCAAAGATTAGCATGAGCGCGGGAACATCGCCACTGGACCCTTGACATGTGGAAAAATGCTGTCTGGACTGATGAGTCGAGATTCACGTTGGTACATGCAAATGGCAGGATACGAGTACGGTGCAAACCACATGAAGCAATGGATCCTTCTTGCCAGCAGGGTACTCCTCAAGCTGGTGGGGGTTGCATTCTCGTGTGGGGACTGTTTACGTGGACTGAAATGGGACCCCTGGTACGTGTGACATCGTCTCTCACAGGTCACCGTTATCGGGATATCCTGGACGACCATTCGCTCCCGTTTGTGCGTCTTCAACATCCCACTGGGGACTTCATCCTGCAACAAGACAATGCACCGTGCCATCGCTCCCGAATTGTATCCGAATCGTTGGATGAACACTCCACCGACGTGACCTCGTTTCCTTGGCCAGCTAAGCCACCTGACCTTAATCCCATCGAGCACATCTTGGATGCTATCGAGAGAGATGTTCGAGGCTCTGACCCTCCTACATCAAATCTTCGTGAACTGTGGGAGCTTGTTCAGTGGTCGTGGATCCGTATGGCTTCCCAACGCTTCCGGTGTCTTGTCGAGTCCATGCTGAGATGAATTGCCGCCTTCATCAGGGCGAAAGGTGGTGCTACACGTTACTAGACAGGTATCTCTAATTCAATTGCTCTTTTTTTCTTTTTTTTTTTTTTTATTGGAAGTTTAACGACCACCGTGAGCAACTCAATGGGGCTATAAGCAGTCGCCCATCCCTAATTTAAGATCACTGGTTCCAGGGAAGGGAGAGAACCAGTGCCGTAAGACAAACACAACATCCATGCCTGACCGGGATTCGAACCCGGACCCCTTACGGACGAATGATCAGAGGTCTGCGCCTTAGACCACTGCGCCACCGGGGAGGCACAATCAATTGCTCTTCAGTGTATATCGCAGTTTGTAACTACCTGATAAAAAAAAGACACGGCTTTATCTTCAAACTTGCAAATTGTGACTCCAAACGTTGCCTGATAGGGATTGGCGAACGTTAGCATGGATTGCATAAGGAAAGCACAAGAAAATGGCTCGGCAAATAACAGCACAGTTGAACACCAGTTAGAATGATCCCGTTTCCATCAGAATAGTTCACTGGCGGTATTTATGGCCGTTTTATGGCCGTTCTGCAGTCCATGAACCTTAGATTTCTAAAATCAATGAAACAAAACTTATGAGGTTGTCAAAGCATATACATTGTATATTATACAAACTGGGATGCTTAAGAGTGGCAACATGTCATCTGATCTGACGAATTGTACTTCGCATTGTTTCCCACCACAAGTAGAGTTTATATCTAGAGAAAACCTGCAGAAGAGCCCCGTGTGTTTGGTTTCGACGGTAAAGCGTGGAATAGGATTCCTGATGCTGTGCGGTCCTATATCATGGAATTTTTTAAGACCATCCCAGCAAAAACACAAGTGTTGAGAAACTGCTGGCCACAAGCTGGCAGTGACGGATCACTGCTGGCTGAAATCTGACGCTCACGGTACCACGGTAGCGGTCTGTTGGTGGCAGCCATTGATGGCACTGTAGCATCGCCGTTAATTACGGGTCTTCAAGCCAGTGCCACTAATGGCCCGTAGCTGGTAACCGAAGCAACCCCATCACGAGGTGAAGGCAACGGGACTGCGCTTTCGCAGCGGCAATGCGTGCTGTGTCTCTCATGGTACCAGTTAGTTGAAGACGACTCTATCGCCATCGTGTTATTTTAGTGGATGTTAAAATAAAGAAGCCACATGTAAAGAGACGAATTAACTTCCTAATGAAATGACACGTCGACGAAGATTACCATCGGAAGAAAATTATATAAATAATTATTAATGAACTGTAAGAAATTGCCTACTATTCTCATGTATTTATAGAAACTCATTTCGTACCAAAATTCATGTGCTAACAGACAAAGAATCGGGAATACAGACAGCCTTGAAGTACACTCACTCCATTCCCATGAATAACAAGAAATAATATCTGTGTAATGTTTCGTTTATGATATTTTATGTTGTGCCTTTGGGAAACTGCGGTTATCTGTTTTTTTATGGCTACTACTGAGAAATTGGCGGACAAAATTCGGCAAGCCATCAGTTACGTCACGTGATTTCCGGCTGCCACTGGCGGGGAACTAGCGGCCCGCACTAGGCTATAGCCATCATTTATGGCACCTGCTTAAAGGGCCGCTTGTAGCAGCCACTGCCTGTGATGGATAACTAATGGCCCTGTTCTGGTAAATGACAACTGATGGGGTGCAAACTGTTGGCCAGCTGTTGGCCTGAACTGCTGGCTCATGTGGTGGCCCCTGGGACATTTTATTGACGGTTGGGCAGCTGCAACATATGCTGGGCCACTGCTGGCTTGAGTGATGGCCGAGCAATACTGATTTTGCTGGGATTGGTTATTCTTCAGGTTCGTGCCACATCTGCAACATTTGAGTCCATTCTTCTACAGCCAAAGTTGCAGCCATTTTCCCCCTAATGACCGCCCCTTGTTTCAAACAGATAATGCACCTGCATTGTACGAAAAGTGTCAAGTTGTGGTTTGCAAAGCATGAGGACGAGGTACAGAAACCACTACAATCTCCAGATCTCAATATTATTGAACATTTGTAGGAATATCTGGAGCGATAGTTCAGATCACACTTTCTACTTCCAACTTTACTGGAACAGTAGGAATATATTTTACAAGAATAGTTTCCAAATTCCATTAACGTATGTTACATGGCTTCTATTCCAAGTCGAACTTCTCCTGTTTTGAAAGTCAGAGGTGGGCCTACATTTTGTTAATAAAACGTTCTCCATAAACAGCAAGCGTTTCCATTGGTTTGACAAAACCCTGTGCAACCGCTAGGCACATCATTCTGTGCTTCATAATAATTTTAAGATAGGATGATTCAGCTAAAGTTTCCCCTATTCTTGGATTTTCATCAGAGATTTATCAGTACAGTCCTCTATCGCCCATACCTATGTAAAGATACCATTCCTCTATATTTTTTTGGAATTCCAAATATTTTTGCATAACTCGTGGTACATTCTCCCGATTTAATTTCGTGAGGGCACGCACACAAAATAAGACCGGAAAGGTCGGGTTCGTACTCTGGATCAGAGAGCAATGGAGTGACCGGACGTTGGAGCCGGACGTTGCGAACCAATATGACTAGTTGTGCAATGTTGTCTCCAACAAACGAAGTATGTAAAAATACATCAGGGCAATTTGATATCTGTTTCAAGGAGATTATTGTGTAGGACATCGCCGTCAGTCATGGTGACGAAAACTTTGATGTAACCTTAACCTGTGAAAACGTAAACAACTCGTAATACCACTGTTGTTGGTTTTGAAACAACTATCGAGTGTAATATTTTTTATTGCGATTTTCCAAAGTTTATTAAAATTATATAGTGTTCAACGTAGTAAATACGTAACAGTAATATGATGACGTCACAAACATCTTTCAAATACGTAACCGTAATGTAACGAAGTTACAAATATCTTTCGGATACGTAACAGTAACATGAAGTTGTTATATTGAAGTTACAAAGACCATTTCACTGTAACGTATAGGGTATGTTTCAAAGTTATGTAACGTTTGAGGATATTTTGGCGTAACCGTAAGGTTTCTGAAACATTACTTTACATTGCGCAACGTAGCTGAAAAGTCTCAATGTTTCATTGCTACGTATTTGTAACATATACGAAACTAGGTGAATGCCCGTTAATAATGACGGGGAAAAATAAAATTTATGATACATAAATTATTTATATTTATTTATTTTGTTTTTGAGTTCCACGGCAATAGATGGCGACGTTGGCTCACAGTTTTCTAAAAATTTCATGAGCAGTCGATTATGAAATTTGATATGACGTTCTGTCTGTTTATGTGTTTTGTATAAAACTTTTAGTCCCTATTTCGTCAAGACTTCCTGGTACACAACATTTTTCGTTTACACTGACTATGAACCCTGTATCAATTTCCCCTGTTCTTTTCCGTGAACTATTCCAAGTCGAACTTCTCCTGTTTTGAAAGTCAGAGGTGGGCCTACATTTTGTTAATAAAACGACGTTCTCCATAAACAGCAAGCGTTTCCATTGGTTTGACAAATCGTCGTACTCTTAACGTTGCCACATACAGATGGCTAAACACCGTTTGAGGTAGTGAACCAAAATTTCTGATGTAAAGTTTTCGTATCTCTAAAGAGTTGACCGTGTGACGTAACGCATCTCTGACGTCATGTGGAAATGATTTGGATTAGATGACGTCACACCAGCACCTGTGTTCTTTGTTGTTATGACAACAAAACAAAGTGATTTTCCCCTTGATCTGTTCGCGTGTAGGTGATGACGTCATCTACACGAAAAGCTAAGCGTGACGTCACAAACATTTGTTTCTCGGTTTTTGCTATGACGACTTAAAAAGTGGCACGGAGGAGGAAGACTTTAGCAAATTATATATTAGGATATTCTGTGCTGTGTGGGGTTTATCCTGTAGAAAAAGGTTAGGCCCAAAACGAAGACATTTAGGCCCAAACAAAGACTACCCATCTACTGGTGCGTAAAATATCTCAAAACGGAAAGATATGTTCTCTTAATGTTTACCTCTTTATTTTTAATACAGATCGAGAAATGCACGGATAGGATTCCTTCAGTTTCCTCTCTTCTTTTGACTTTGTCAATTACGCTTTTTCCGAAATTGAAAATGATGTTTGGGTTATCATTTTTCAATATAAATAAATGTGAAGGAAAGTATTGTAAGTTCAAAGCAATCTGCCGACGCATTCATTGCTCTCTCGGTTACAGCATTTAAAATACCGTACTAAAATTACGGAGATTGTAGGTTACAAATTAATCTACAGATTTTTGTGCAACTATGAAATGAGCAAAAGTTAAGCTTACCGTTAATATATACACAAAAATAGGGACTTCCTTGAACACATGCAGCGTAATTCTTTCTTAAGCGATGGCAAAATTGATGTAAACAAACAATTGTCTGGAACCACTGAACTTCCTTCCCATGAGGCAATGTTAGGCGAATAAGATTCAAACCCAGTGTTATACAGATGGTTCCTAGAAAAAGCAATATTTGAATAAATGGACAATTTAATCACGTTAATACAACTTAAGGAGGAACGAACACAAAATAACTCGGCTAAACCTAAGAACTCCTGAAAGCATATGAAATTTCAAAATACATTGACCGATTCAAAGATTTGAAAACATAAAGTTTCCTTCCGTGGAGAACGTCTGTGTTAATACATTAAGCTTCAGTTGTAATACACGGTGATAGCTTCCTATATAAACAGTGTGACGTATATTGTAAATTAACTTTCAGTTTTATTGTTGACTCAAGATTCGTACGAAATACCAGTAACATAAATCTAAGCTGTCTCACCGTACGATAAAAACACGAAGTTTCCAAACTGCAAACTAAAAACATTTATTTACAGACTAAAAACCTTGCAGAAAGCTAGCGCTTTCGGAGAACACATGTCTCCATCTACTGGCCCGAGTGCCACAGGACAAACACCGCCCATCAGATATATATAGCCCACCATTGCCCACAATGCAACACAGTACCAAGTTCCAAACACACACCCTTTCCCCCCTCCCTATCGTCCCTCCCCTCCCCCAGAAATGAAGAGTACACACATAGTAATTTAGAAACCCATCAACCCCCACCCCCGTTAACATTTCCTCCTATTCAACCCCCCACCCCTCCCCTTCCCTTGGTCCAAATTAAAGTAAATGACCTGAAAACAAATCAAACAAACTATTAAAGCATAATAATTTAAAAAAACTAAATTAAAAAAGTTCAACTGCAAATCAAAGTCCCTCGTCCGTGGATGCCTCTTGGGTGGTAACCAATCTTCTCCAAGTGCTAGGTACATAGGTCGGCAGATCCTCATTACAACAAGAGTCACCGTAGTATAGGATGAACAAACTCTCGGACATAAATATAGTAGACCTCCCGACTTTGGAATTCAATATCTTGGCACCATTCCAATCTGGGGAATATCCCTCATGATATACAGCAGTAGTGAGTGCAGTACTTTTTGTTCCTGATCTCAGAGCGTATCTGTGTTCCCCCAGTCTGACAGACAAGGTCCTAAGTGTAGAGCCAATATATTTTTTGGAGCCATGTCAGGATCAGAGTGGATTAGGGGAGGCTGTAAACACCATGTTGTTGTAGGGTGGAGGTCCTATCTCGGTCACGTCTGATCAGAGAGAAGATATTTCTATTATTAATTCCAAAATTTAATTGGTGTCTCTTGCAAGCATTTTTGAGAATAGGTATGGTGTTAGGGTTGTACTCTACACTACCTACAAATCTATTCTGTCGTGTCTCCATGGATAACGTTGTGAATTTCAGTCGTCCCTCTCTCTTTAGTAGTTCTTGAAAAAATTGTTCTGAATATCCAAATGTACGAGCAATGGATAATACAGTTGAGAGTTCCTGTTTTCTTGCTCTACAGGACGATGAATGTGTATGAGCACGTCTAATCAGATTAGACGTAATCAGATTAGACGTGCTCTGATTAGACGTGCTCATACACATTCATCTTCCTGTAGAGCAAGAAAACAGGAACTCTCAACTGTATTATCCATTGCTCGTACATTTGGATATTCAGAACAATTTTTTCAAGAACTACTAAAGAGAGAGGGACGACTGAAATTCACAACGTTATCCATGGAGACACGACAGAATAGATTTGTAGGTAGTGTAGAGTACAACCCTAACACCATACCTATTCTCAAAAAAGCTTGTAAGAGACACCAATTAAATTTTGGAATTAATAATAGAAATTTGTTCTCTCTGATCAGACGTGACCGAGATAGGACTTCCACCCTGCAACAACATGGTGTTTACAGCATTTCCCTAAACCACTCTGACCCTGACATGGCTCCAAAAAATATATTGGCTCTACACTTAGGACCTTGTCTGTCAGACTGGGAGAACACAGGTACGCCCTCAGATCCGGAACAAAAAGTACTGCACTCACTACTGCTGTAAATCTTGAGGGATATTCCCCAGATTGGAGTGGTGCCAAGATATTGAATTCCAACGTCGGCAGGTCTACTATATTTATGTCCGAGAGTTTGTTCATCCTATACTACGGTGACTCTTGTTGTAATGAGGATCTGCCGACCTATGTACCTAGCACTTGGAGAAGATTGGTTACCACCCAAGAGGCCTCCACGGACGAGGGACTTTGATTTGCAGTTGAACTTTTTAATTTAGTTTTTTTAAATTATTATGCTTTAATAGTTTGTTTGATTTGTTTTCAGGTCATTTACTTTAATTTGGACCAAGGGAAGGGGAGGGGTGGGGGGTTGAGTAGGAGGAAATGTTAACGGGGGTGGGGGTTGATGGGTTTCTAAATTACTATGTGTGTACTCTTCATTTCTGGGGGAGGGGAGGGACGATAGGGAGGGGGAAGGGGTGTGTGTTTGGAACTTGGTACTGTGTTGCATTGTGGGCAATGGTGGGCTATATATATCTGATGGGCGGTGCTTGTCCTGTGGCACTCAGGCCAGTAGATGGAGACATGTGTTCTCCGAAAGCGCTAGCTTTCTGCAAGTTTTTTAGTCTGTAAATAAATGTTTTTAGTTTGCAGTTTGGAAACTTCGTGTTTTTATCGTACGGTGAGACAGCTTAGATTTATGTTACTTTCATTTTCAGTTTCTTTCCCTATGTAAATTTTGAGTTTGTTCTATTTATACTTTCCAAACCTAATGTGACATCTTTTCCCTCAAAAGAGAATACGGTTGGCAACACTCTTGAGGTTAGAGTGAACGCAACGCATGAATGTATGAGATAAGAACAATGGATAAAAACAACGAGATAACAGTTGCTGTGTGGATATGTGGTGATGTCAATTACGTTATTTTCGAAGTGCGATATATGTTATTGATATAATGGTGGATATGTGGTGGATATTGATTTGTTACGTAAAATGTGAAGCGCGATGTTGTGCTGATGATATAGTGACGCAATAAATCAATTACCGTAAGTTGACTTCTGTCTTATGTTTCGTCTGGCTGTAAAGATTTAAATTAGGAATTAGTGCATCGTATTTTTATCTAATGATTTAGAAATAACGTAAGAACGACAATATCTCTACACGAAAAGAAATTACGTTATAACAGCTTACCATCTATCAGCTCGTGCGTCCTTATTTCGTTTCTTTTGTTTTCCATCAGAGATGTACTGTTAATCCGTGCACTCACGCTGTTTCTAATCCTAGAGAACTCCGCTGTTCCTTCTGCGTATCACAAGAACTTTCACAAACAACATGCTACTTCGGTCTCGAAGAATTACTTGCGATCAGCCGTTGATCAGGGGACAGATCCACCTTCCAACTTCGTCAAACAAAAAACGAACATTGGAGAAAACATTCCTTCTCACGTCACCCAATGGGAATGAAAACAAAGAAAAAGTTCATTTGTCATAACTGCAGCAAAGCCGACTTCCTTCAAAAATCGTTCACAGAAACATGAGCAAGCACAAAAAGCGGCCCAGATAGAAGGTGGGCCATGTAGACATGCACTAGGACATCGTACTATCTTCCCCAGCCTGTAACATCTCTGTTCGGTGGTTGTGGTGCATGACCTCGTGTGTTCTATGAAACACGCGCACCCTCCAGTTATTAAGCACACTGGACAAAAATTAGTGACCCCTGTCAGAACAAACCTAATAACGGGTGACGGCGTCTTTTCCCTTGATAACAGCATGAATTCGGTGTAGTAGAGACTCTTCGAGGTTGTGGATGTATTGAACATCGATTTGCAGCCACTCGCGCGTCAATTGGTCCTGAAGTTCCGCCAGAGTACGTGGGCACCTATTCCGGCGTTTCACCGTCTGTTACAAATGATCCCACAGATTTTCAATATAATTTAAATTTGGAGATTCGTCGGGCCGGTCGAAGTGAGACAGTGTTACTGAATTTTCATTGTGCCACTCAAACACAGGTTGAGTCCTTTGCACACGGCAATTGTCGTCCTGGAAGACAGGAGTGGCAATGTGATACTGCTCCTGGAGGTGTAGGGCAAAGGGCAACATTTCGTCATTCAGAATGCAGAGGTACTCATACTGATTCAAATTAATGGTCACTGCAACGAGAGAGCCCATTTCGTGGTACGAAAAACATCCCCTAAACATCACAAAACCACTTCCACTTTGAACAATACCTCCAACACCATTAGGATTAAAGACGCCATTGGGCCTGCGATGCACCCTTTGCCTCCCATCATTAGAGTACAAACTAAAACGTGACTCATCAGACTAAATTGCAAGTTTTTAATCCGACACAGTAAAGTTTTGGTGCCTCTGATCCCATTGATAACGTGAGACTTTTGTGACTTGCTGTTAAAAAACACCTCTTCCGTGGTACTCTGCTCCAGATGTCCATCGCATGTATATAGTTCTCGTCGCAATGTCCTTTCGGAAATTGGTTGGAGTGGACCTTTATTGACTGTTTGGAGCAATAGTTGCCTGGTTTGAAACCGATTTGCAGTTATTAGGCGTGGCGTGAAACATGACGGTGGTCCCAGTTGGCAGAAAATCGTTTTCCGGCCACAGTTACGTCTCCAATTTTCAGTTGACTTCGAACTACACCACTATTTGAAGAGAGCTTCTGGACAGTACGCGTCGACACACCAATACATTGGACAACTTCATTTACTTTGTGTTCGTAGGCACGGCCAAACACGATGGCTCCTTTTTGCCACTCAGTACCGTCTGTCTTAACGACCCATATGTCACTCTAAATTCAACACACGCGTTGCTCGTCACTACTGCACGAGACAGAAATGATCTTGTAGACCACGTCTGGGCTATTTATCTCCCAACAATACTATCACGGCGCCCTCTGTGCAACCGGTAACTCCCTATTGTTATTTCTGTTAGGGGTGACTAATTCCTTGTCCGGTGTGCTTATGTCGTAGTTGGAGCTCCGATTAATTATACCAAGCTATCAGTTTCCAGTTTTGCACGGTCTAGTGGCGACTATCCTTCCCGCACTGCTGCCTCATAGCCCCGTCACGTGGTATTAACAAAAATACTGGATGAGAGTGTCAGCCGTCATAGCCCAGCCATGTAATCATCCATTAAATGGACATTGCGCAAACCTTCTTATGTACTTTGTCGTTAAATGCAGACGCTATTCTCTTCAATGTGACCCTCCGTTTCAATGTTAGAATAAGGGAAAGGCGGCTCCCAATTAGGGCCTCCAAGGCCAGTTTGCCACCACTTTTTCCGGTTTTGCTGTAGCACTGGAATTGATGCAGTTTTCGCCGTTCTCACCCAAGAATTACGGACCTTATGCGGTTGCTAAGACGAAACACTCTATTTTCCTCCCTTCCACCACCACCTAATCACAATCAAATTGCCGAGGACACTACGTTTACCCATTACCATTTTAATGAGTCCGCAGCACAGCTGAGCCCAACTGGACAGCGGGAAGACTGGAAACAGATAGCTTTGTCCAATTAATCGGGCCAGCAAGTTTCTGATGATTTTCATTACAGTGCAAAAGACAGTAAGCGTGTTAGATTGCTTGCTTACTTTATTCAAAACGAAGGGGTGCCAAAATGCATATATGCATAAAATACAAATAAACAAAAACTAGCAAATATAAAACACGACCAGGTGGACAATTGATCTGTGAATAAGAAAAATACTGCAATAGTGATATTAAAAATTTCCTGCACTTGATACATGATAGGGTAAGGCGTCGGATTGGTAACTTCAGGTATGAAGCAAAAAAAAAAAAAAAAAAAAAACCAGCATAAGCATGGTACATGGAACACTAATATGGTACAGAGGATGTGTCATTTTTGTGAATGCGTGAAGTGTCTACAATAAAATGTGCTTTCTGTGTATATTATTAGCTTTATAAAGGTGATTAGGTAATGCGTGTCTTGTTGTTACGTGCAACAGACTTTCACCATATCTTAGAATGTCCTTAATCATTCTTAGGCAAACACGTACCCGACTTAGCAGGATGTGTGATATATACATCTAAACTGCTTTCCTTTTGAGTGTCTGTTTCCGTATGTATATTTAGTTATTTTTTAGGTAAACATTTTCTCACTGAACGACGCATTACATCCTCGAACGGATTTTACTATTTGGCAACGCTGACGGTGTGCCACAAAACATATAAAATTAAAGCACTACTGTAATAAAATGAAATATGTGGAGTTGGTGGGGTAGTCTAGATCTATGTACATTGAGTTAAACAGATTAGGAGTAGATTTTGTGCTCAACGTTGATATTAGAGATGGGTGAGAAATCATTTCTTTGTTATTTGTCACCGTTTCTGGGAAATCACTGTCACGGTTACGGTCACAGACAAAATGTAACAGTTCCACTTTCACTGATAAGAGTGTCTCCGTTAGCCGTGTCCGAGCAATGCTTGGAGTCCCAAATCACTGTTACGTAATAGATTCGGTTACCATATTACCATACCTAATCAGTTTGTTTCATTTTCTGCTGAAATACCGTAGAGGTCGCTAGTGATGTGACTTTCTCTCAGTCTCCCCCTTTTTCTCAGGCTTAAGATAATTTTTGTTTTGGATTTCGCTGTGCGTTCGTTCATAAACACGGAATTCCAAGCGAGCCGATTGTAACACAGATTTTGTCACTGTTACAAGCGAGACGGCGACTCGCCCGTTCCGTTACTGCTGCTTCTTTTTTTTTTTTTTTTTTTTTTTTTTTTTTATTGGAGGTTTAACGACCACCGTGAGCAACTCAATGGGCTATAAGCAGTCGCCCGTCCCTAATTTAGGGTCACTGGTTTCAGGGAAGGGAGAGAGCCAGTGTCGTAAGACAAACACAACATCCATGCCTCACCGGGATTCGAACCCGGACCCCTTTCGGACGAATGATATCAGAGGCCATCGCTTAGACCACTGCGCCACCGGGGCTGCTACTGCTGCTTCACCCCTATCGTAAACAGTGATATTGTCACTGTTACAAACAAAACGGTGGCACGCAGTTCCGGCTTTCCTACAGATCTGTCACGGCTGTCGTAAATAGGGATTTCATCACGCTTACATCCATGGAACTGTCACCGTTGTCACTGTGACAGATGAAATTACTGTTAAGTGCGCCTTTATTTGATATAAAGTTTGTTCAGATATGTGTGATCGAGTACTGCTGTTATTGGATTGAATTATATGTGAAGACCTGAGGATCACATTGTATCAGTAGATTTGATTAGTGAGTGAAAGAATAAAGCCATAGATTATTTATGTAAATCGCGTATCTCTTAGGCTGATACTTTTCTGCGATCGCTGGCCATCTGCAGGTAATTATTCAAAACGTTTGAATTTAGGTATCTGTAGTGTTCTTCAATGTTTAAAACGTTATACGTGGCTTAGGAAACCGAATTTCATTCTTCTTATTAGCTCATTTCAAGTGAAACAAGAGTCACTCAAATAAAGTTGAAGTTAGAGTTACTTACAGTCCTTTTATTCCGTCAATATCTCATAAACACTTCACTCGGATATTCCAATACCCATGAAGAACTAATTCGTAGCAGCACTAATAATTTACTGTGATTAACGTGAGTTAGTAAACATAATAGTAGTTTGACGAGATTCTAACACAAAATATATTTATCCACCACAGAACGACAGACACTACCTGCAGAGAAAAATACCGCTTACAGATTAAGACAGCTTTCACATCAACCGCGAACGCACCGCCATTTTCTGCTAGCTTCGGAAATTATACCTCGTTCTTCGTTTGTCAAACATGTACACGTCACACAATCTTGAGCTCGAGACTGCTGCCAACAGAACATTCAGTGAGTGGGAAAATACATGTATAACGTTGCGGTTGAAAAACTAAAAGAGAACGAACTCGAAATTTACATAGAAAAAGACGATTGAAAATGGAAGTTAAAATTAGAGTATACTTAATAGTTCTACGAATTTCTTTAAGAAACTTTATCTGAGAACTAAGTTAAGCTGCAACTATCAGAAGCTCCAAATACAGTAAACAACTAGATTGAAACTCTATAGATGCTCTGTGAAAAAGAAAGAATTATGAAAAAACTGAAATTCATCTGGATAACTCCAGGCAAGGATGAATTTTAGCTATCAATACTTTTCTTTCGAATAGCACCGAATATGTAATCTCTGAATTAATTTGAAGATCGTTTTTTTTTTCGCTTCCGTGCCTTTTTTAATACAAGAAGCAAAGGGAGCTTTATATCGTAAGTAGATAATACGCCGAGCGTAATTTCCTTTCGTTCGTTTTACGCCTGGAATGAAATAAACAACTTTCGCATCATGTGGCTGTAACCAGAAATTTGTGAGCAGCGTCGTTCTTTCTTATAACTTTTACGAATGTATGATTCATGACCTGAAGCTTATGCCGAACACCGCCTTCTTTGGCCATGACAGCAAGATCTATACAAGAAGATTGAGTTTGTCTTTCAGACAGAAACTGCGATCCTTCCACATATTCCATCTTCTTTCTTTTCTTTTTTCTTAGCGTCTTGGCTGAATTCCTTGTGCTTTTTACTCTCTGGCTGCCGCATTAAATCGTTATTGCTGTATATAAATATCCTAAAAATAGTTGTTGGACAGTGTTTCAGGTATTTCTTTCTGAAGGGCATAATCCATTGCTAGATACAGAAGGGAACCATTTAAGGACTCTGAGCTGAGGGAAAAAAAGAAAGTAAAAATATAAGGAAACTGTTCTTATCTTTTACAAGTATTGGTCATTATACTTTCAAATAGTCCTCGAAAACTTGGACTTCTACAAGATTTTACACACCTCTTAACCGCGAAGCATCACAAATCAGAATGTATAAGAGTTCATTCAGTAAGAAGTTGATTGTGGATAAGATTTCAGGCAGTTTAGAAAAACCGCTGTCCTCTTAAAGCCTTAAAGTTATCACTTTTTTGATCCCCAAGCATCAGAGCGTTACGAAGGATCTGCGATTCAGGAGAAAAGTTACGATTAAAACAGTGATGGATGAGATAGCTTAAAGTTTAAAGCATAGGGGTTTTTCCGAGAACAAAATGTTCTGATTTTAATGCTTTTATTAGTAGGAACCGAAAAGATATTTCAGCCTAGTGTGAAATTCATCCTGCTAAATGAAATTCACTCCATGTAGCTTTTTATTTTTATTCTTGATAACCAGAGAATCTTGTAGAAGTTCTTCCGTATGATACTGTAATACCGTAAAATGTGCAGAGATTTCAACAGAACGTAAAATACATCAGCTTAACTTTCTGAATAGCGTAATATTTTTATTCCAGTAACAGCTGATCTCATAAATTCAGGAACAGTATATTAGCATGACGCTTATTCTACACTTTAAGAGTACCCAATGTTCAAGAATTGCATCATTGTTAAGTCCCTGAATATACATTAGCATCCGTCATTGCACCGCACTCCTGAAATATTTATCCTCAACTTGCAATGACGATAAATATTTTCGTTTTCACGTTATCTTTGACTTCGACCCGGAATTCACCTATTCCCAATGCTATTCAATGAGGCATGGAAGCATATCAATCGATCCAAACGTTCGTCCGTGTCAGCCTTATCATTTGCCATTATCTGCATCAGGCGGTATGTCTTACTTTCGAAATCTTGACGTCCTATTTTAGACGCATCTTATTTTCAAGACCTTGATTCTCAACCTGTGGTGCAAAGGATTCTTAAAGTCATTTATCAACATCGTGAATTTCCTTTCATTATCCCCGATATTTATCATTACCTATCGCATCGCATTTTCAATAACATTATCTGAATGCGTCAGAAGAAGACGCACCTATTTCTAAGAGTTCAATTCGATTAATTGGAGACGCGCCATATTTCTAGAGTTCTATTCTTCCACTGAAGGGCATGGCATTCCAGGTGCCGCCATCATATTATAGAAATGCACCGCATTCCCTGAACTTCTATTTTTAAACCAATGCACGTGGTATTCTATTTGCACGCCAACGTGCATTGTATTCCTGAGACTCTTACCACTATGTCAAAGTACATCGTTTCTAAAATAGGTTCTGTCGTTTCTCTGATTTTGCCTAAGTGCATTGCATTCCTGAGACTTCTACCACTATGTCAAAGTACATCGTTTCTAAAACAGTTTCTGGCATTTGCATGATTCTGCCGAAGTGAATTGTATTCCTCAGACTTCTACCACTATGTCGAAATACATCGTTACTAAAATAGTTTCTGGCATTTCTATGATTCTGCCGAAGTGAATTATATTCCTGAAACTTCTACCACTCTGTCAAAGTAGATCGTTTCTAAAATAATTTCGGACACTTCTATCATTCTGCCGAAGTTCATTGTATTCCTGAGACTTCTACAGCTATGTTAACGTACATCGTTTCTGAAATAGTTTTTGAGATTTCTATGATTCTGCCGAAGTGCATTGTATTCTTGAGACTTCTACCACTATATCGAAGTAGATCGTTTCTAAAATAGTTTCTGACATTTCTATGACTCTACAGAAGTGCATCGTATAATCAAGACTCCTGCCTTTATAACAAAGAGAATTGCATTCCCATGATTTCTGTCTTTTAACCCAAGTGTACCTTATTTCTAAGACAACTACTGTTTCACAGAAGTACACCGTATTCCTGAGACTTCTACTTTTAAACCAAAGTTCAACTATAACGAAGTAAATTTCTCCGTCATTTCTATCCGCGCCAGGATTCGAACCCGGGTCGCCTCATTCCGGAATAAGTTGCTCTACCAACTGAGCTACGCGGACGTTTTATTCTGATTCCTATCTGCCTTTATGTCGTGTGCGTCCTTCTGGCAGGTACGTCACATCACCTGGTACGTTACATCATCTCCCCCTTATTTTTATTTTTTATTTTTATTTTTTTCGAAGTGCTGGAGAAGGGATTATCTTATTTTTCCTATCTCGCGGTGTGGAAATTACATCACACCAATGCGAGATTTTGAACGGTCGGGTCGTCCGGATAGTTCGGGCGCCATTATAACGAAGTAAATTTCTCCGTCATTTCTATCCGCGCCAGGATTCGAACCCGGGACCCCTCATTCCGGAATAAGTTGCTCTACCAACTGAGCTACGCGGACGTTTTATTCTGATTCCTATCTGCCTTTATGTCGTGTGCGTCCTTCTGGCAGGTACGTCACATCTCCTGGTACGTTACACAACGTATTCCCAAGACTTTTGTCTTTAAACTAGATCATATCGCATTCCCGTGATTTCTGTGCTTCCAATGAAAGGCACCGTATTCACAAGAATTGTATTTGTACGCTGAAGTGGATCAGTTTTCTATTAAATCAATCCTTTCAGCGAAATGAATCATGTACCCAAGACGTCTATTTCCCCATTGAAGTATATCGCATTCACAAGAATTCTATTTGTACGGCGAAGTTAATAGTATTTTCAAGACAGCTACCATACTATTGAAGTGCACCGTGTTCCCAAGAACACTATACTTAAAAGGAAGAGCACCGTATTTTCATGGTTTTCGTTCTTTCAGCGAAGTGTACCGTATACCCAAGACTACTGTCATTCCACAGAAGTGCACCTATGCCTCAGAGTTGCACCAAATGTAGCAGATGCCAAAGATTCGACAACCGAATTTTAAGCACCTGAACATTCTGATTATGAAATTCGGATAATCGGTTTTGAAATCCAAATATCCGAAATATTCGTATATTGCAAATCTGGATACCTTAAATAGAGTAAAACTGCACCAATTCGGACAAAATCGGGAAACACGTAGTTGCAAAGTCCGAATTATGGGAGCTTCTTTTAACTTACAGAAAAATATGGAGCTGGAAAGCTGCAGAAATTTTGGCGACAAAAGCAGCAGTTTACTACAGTTAAAACCGCAATACATACTTATGGTTGCTCGGAAATGAAGCTAAAGGCTCTTCCAGAAGGTCGGCAGAAGCTACACGCTTAAAGAAAATGTATATTATGGACTGTGTGGCTTTTTGGAGTTGTCTGTGGATCTATTCTTAATGGATTTACCTCCAAGTCAAGTAATACTTATTGAACTCCGGATTAATGCCAATGAAGTAAAACATAGTGTCCAAGTGCTGTCGCATCTGTGAAAATTTCAGACTAGTAGCACTTCCCTCATAATTAGGTTTATCACACGTCCCGGTTTTCGGGTTCCTTCACGGCCTGTCGACTGTTTTGCGCCTTCCAGAATAAAAAACCCGAGCATATTATACAGGAAACCGTCGCTAATGAAGAAACCTCCCTAATCCGAACAGTAATACGTCGCATCATTTGCGTTGTTCATGGGCCGATAGACTTATAGGGGGATCGACATAAATTATATTATGAAAAAGTATTCAGACACCACAATTTTTTGGGACAAATGACTTCATTATCGCAATTAGTAATAGTTAGTCCGTCCACCTTTTGCTTGTATGACAGCGGCAAGACGTCGTTGCATACTATCCACCAATTTCCAGTAGGTGTCGAGATGAATGACTCACCATTCGTCCTGCAAAGCTGCTGCCAGGCTAGAGAGAGAAGACGGTCATTGTGGTGTAACGTACCAGGAGATGTGACGTACCTGCCAGCAGGACGCAGACGACATAAAGGCAGATAGGAATCAGAATAAAATGTCCGCGTAGTTCAATTGGTAGAGCAACTTATTCCGGAATGAGGGGACCCGGGTTCGAATCCCGGCGTAGACCAAAAATGACGGAGAAGTTTACTTCGTTATAATGGCCCCCGAACTATCCGGATGACCCGACCGTTCAAAATCTCGCAATGGTGTGATGTTATTTCCACACCGCGAGACAGGAAAAATCAGAGAATTCCTTCTCCAGCGCTTCGAAAAATAAAAATGTGCGATGTTGCATTCCACACAGCAGATTGACTGGGAGTTCTCAAGTGCAAGTTCTACAGTGGATGGCTGTCTGCAACGATTCATGGTCACGGCTGACCCGTGGG
Source organism: Macrothele yani (assembly GCA_039090855.1). Lineage (NCBI taxonomy): Eukaryota > Metazoa > Arthropoda > Arachnida > Araneae > Macrothelidae > Macrothele > Macrothele yani. The sequence continues at coordinate 18,456,293 of CM077029.1, forward strand.
CCATGCCCCGGCCCTCTTTCGGGGGGGGGGAGATGTGACGTACCTGCCAGAAGGACGCACACGACATAAAGGCAGATAGGAATCAGAATAAAACGTCCGCGTAGCTCAGTTGGTAGAGCAACTTATTCCCGAATGAGGGGACCCGGGTTCGAATCCCGGCGTAGACCAAAAATGACGGAGAAATTTACTTCGTTATAGTGGTCGAATTCGTATCCCTGTTCTATGGGATAATGATCAGGACTCTGAGCAGGCCAGTCTAACAATTCCACCTCATTTTCAATAAACCAGTCCTGCACACGCCGTGCAATGTGGCAGGAAGATCGATCGTGTTGGAAGAGACAACGGTCATTTCCATAACACCGCCACATTGTTGATAAGGCAGAATTGTCTAGAACGTCGAGGTACACTTCAGTGTTCATGGTTTGTGGTATGATAACCAACAGGCTGAGTCCCATCCACAAAAAATAACTCATACCATGATGGAGCCACCGCCGAACTTATAAGTTGGAAGAACAGAGTCCGACAAAAATCGTTCGTCCGGCTGTTGCTAAATCCAAACATGCCCATCAGACTGGGAGAATGAAAAGGATGATTCATCACTCCAAAGTAGAGTTTTCCGGTTGCCCGCAATCCAGGAACGACATGAAACACAACATTCCAAACGGCGCTTGGCATTCACAGTAGTGACGGGTGGCGTGTGTGCCGCTGCACTATTATAATCATCCACCCTGTGCGACTCTCCGCGGAGAGTTATGGTACTAACAGAGCCATTACAAGCATTTTCTACTTCAGCAGCGATGGAAACTGCAGAGGAACGAAATTTCTGAATCTTTTTTTACCATGGTTCTTCTTTCACGTTCCGTCAGTATTTTTGCTATAGTTGCACTGTCCTGCTTCCATCTCTTCACGACATGACTTGCAGTCTATTTCGGTATGTTTAGTTCCGCTGCAACGCTCCGTATGGAAACGCTACTCAAATGACATCCTATGACCAGTCCACACTGGAACTCCGAAAGTTTACGTCCACGCTGCATATCCGCTTCAAAGTTACTGATAACACGACAGAACATATCAGCTTTATATACGTACCTCCACACTTACAGCTTACCTTCCGTCCAACCGTTTTCTATTGTTATGGAAATATTTATTAGTAAGTCCGAATACTTTTCATAATACACTCACGGACAATGAAATTTGTGCACCTAGAAGAAAATATGCTACAACCGCGAAACTTTGCAAATAGCTAGTGTGCGGTCTGGTATGCAAATGATCCACGTTTGGTGCGGGTGCCCATAACCGCACACCCTGTGGTGGCGCTGCAGGCACTAACCTGAGGCCTCATTAACCGGCGTGTAGTCAATGCCTCGGGAAAGTGAAATGCACAGCCCGACGCAAGCAAGAGTACAAAGTGACAAGAATGGCAGGTAGATGTCAGAGACGTCGATTTGCGCAACTTACGGACTTTGAAAGATGCCTGTTCATCGGGCTGAAAACCACAGAGTGGTCGGCGCGCCGTATATCAAACCACGTTGATCGTTCTGACCATACCGTAGGACTGTGTTGGGAGCAGTGGACACGTGACGGCACTGCCACACGGCGGAGCGGCTCCGGATGGATCAGGAAGACCACCGGTAGAGAGGATCGACGGATCTTGCGCCAGTCACGAACGAATCCCACGGGGACCTAGTCCACCATACAGACAGATATACCGGCTCCTGTGTGCCCATGAACCATTTCCCGACACCCCGCGGAAGCGAATCTGTGATCCCATCTCCCCTTACGTGTGCTTCCATTAACACCGGAACATCGCCGCCGGCTCCGTGTAAAGTGATGCCAGGCCAGAACGACGTGCAACGCCACAGTTTGGCACTGCGTGGTGTTTAGCAATGAGTGCCGCTTCGTTTTGGGGACAGATGATCATCATGTCCGGGTGTGGAGGTCCCTGGGTCAACGGCACAATCGCAACTTTGCTATCGAGCGCCACACCTCCCCCACTGCAGACATTATGGTGTGGGGAGCCACTACTTACGACAGCCGATCAGCTCTAGTAGTGGTACGTGGATCGTTGACGGGTCAGCGGTATGTGGATGAGATCCTAAGGCCCCATGTGCTCCCATTCCTGGCCGGGATTCCAGGTGCGCTATGACAGAAAGATAATGTCCGCCAGCAAACGGCTCGTGTTGCCCAGGACGGCCTACATCATGTCAAGACACTTCCATGGCCTGCCAGCTCCCCGGACATGTCCACTATCAAGCATTGTGGGACCAGTTGAAACGCCGGCTGACGCCGTGCTGCAATATCAGGGATTTGGAGCACACCGACCAGCACGTGTGGGCCAGTCTGCCGCAGCACAGCATCTGGCGGCCGTTCGTCTACATGCCGGACCGAATCGCAGCATGTATCGCCACACGAGGCGTTGCGACGCGCTATTGAAAATGACAGGACTGCGTGCCACAACTCACTCAGTATTTGTCCTTCAGTTCCGTTTTTGCCATCATGTGTATCATTCATCTGTATCATTACGTCCATAAAATTTCAGTTCAATCCGATGCTTACTTCTTGGTGCGCAAATTTCATTGTCTGTGAGTGTATATTATGTTAATGAAGATTTTAAGTTAACATCTATTCGTGGGCTGTACCGAACGTTTAACAAGAAAGACGAGAGAGTTGTTTTGTTCCATCCGTGAAAGATACTTTAAAGTGTTTTAAAGTTTATTTCTTAATAGACCACATGAATTTGTGATTTAAAAATGCCGTAAAGAAAATGTGTACCTACTGTTTCGTTAAGAAAAGAATATATTTTTCTGAAAAAGGCGTGTGTCTCAGAATTCAGAATTAGTTGTCGTGCACCACTTGGATAATCCAACAATATTCGACACTGTCACTGCACGATTTAAAATCCAATATAACAAGATCACATTAAGTGTTTATTACATTAAAATATATAATTTACAAGATAAAATTTACTAGATCTTTCGGGCCGTCAAACGTGCCCATCTTCTGGTGAAATATAAGGGAGGTATACAGACAGCAGGGACTTATATACAGTTGGTTGTTGGTTGGTGACGTAAAAACATCATCCAAGCACATGCTCAAAGAGTTAGTCTTAAAGAATTGAGAAGAGTAACTCCACTTCCTATGGCAATGTTGGGATGTCCTCGTCGTCAATTATAATATCTTGTAAGGTTCCTTCGATGGGGGATTTTCACGTTTGTAGCACTAAATAAGGCGAATCAACATTACAACATTTATTACCAAAGGCAGAGATGCACACACTCTCGGCAAAAAGGGTTGAGGCCATGGTTTTTTTAACTAACCAATATTGAAGCTTCATTCCATATTGGCGTATATTATATAAACTTTCTCTTGTGAGTCAAGAGAGGGAGGCATTTGCTGAATGGTTTCTAACGTTATATATATGTTCATTTATTCTAACGCCCAGAATACGTAAAGTTGATCCTATGTGAACTTGGGGTTTATCAGCTGCGTCGTAGCTTTCCAATGGTGTACAATATATACCAGATGTATTTATACGTTAATCGACTCCCGATCTTTCTTAATCATTGAAAAAATATTTGACGTGGTTTAATCGAAATCCAAGTCATATATTTTTTTATACCTGCCTTATATTTCACCTGAAGATGGGCACGTTTGACCGCCCGAAAGATATAGTACATTTTAACTTGTAAATAATATATGTTAATGTAATAAATCTTTAATGTGATCTTGTTATATTGGATTTTAAATCTTGCAGTGTCAATTATTGTTGGAGGTGTGTGTCTGTATTGACAGAGTTACGAGTAAATATAAACAGTTATCAATTAAATTTTCGTGTCTCACGGATTCTTTCCGTTATAAAAGGCGATCTGGAATGTGAAATGCATATATAGGTAGTTTTATTGCACCCTCCAGTTCTTCAAAATTCAGCCGAATGTTAGAGCACATTTTCCGCCTAAAATGCACTTCGGCTTCTGTTGAAATGTCGTTTACTCTGATGAAACATTTATAGACTAAAACCAAAGTTGCATCGCTGAATCAACAGTGATAAATTAATAATGTACTGCAAATTGAACACTGAATTACACTGCACCGAAATTGATGAAAAAGTTAAACCACCATTTAAAAAGTTTCGGACTGCTATCAAAATACCAATGCTTTCAACCGCATTTGTAGTTTTAGTATCGAATTTGGTACTCCTATTACAAATTATATTTTGCGGCTTCACATATACACTATATTGACAAAAGTCACCGGACACCTGGAAGAGATACGCAACGTAGCATTTATTCATATAAATTAGTACGGTGTCGATCTACCTTTGGCCTTAATGCATGCACTGACCCTTTGAGACAGGCTTTCGACAAGGTTTTGGAACACAGCGATAGGTATACGCTTCCATTCAGTATATAATGCTGCCGCTAACTGTTGCTTAGTAGTAGGCCTTGGTTCCAAACTTCTTATGCGGTGCTCTAATTCATCCCATAGGTGCTCTATGGGATTAAGATCATGGCTCTGTGCTGGCCAGTACCCACACGATGCGGAATTATCGTCAAACCACGCCGTAACAGTTCTCGGTGCCTTATCCTGCTGGTACCAACAAGGCTCGGTTCCATAGTATTGCCTTGTGCACGCTAGTTTTTTACTCCGTAAATATCGTCTTGCTTGTGCTCTCTTCGGTGTTCCGAGATTTATTTTTGTGTGTGTGAGTTCCGTGAAAATTCCACGATTCTGCTCGTATCCCTGCCAAGTCGGTGAGTGATCATTTAGTTAAGTTAGCTTCGTTTTATTGTCTAGGCTGAGTCAGCTAAGACGTTAATTCTGCTTCGCCATTGCGGATGGCTACATCGGGCGAGGGCGACGTCCCAGCTCTTGCTTCTGATAACGATTTTCCTCCTCTTCCACCATACACCAATGGCGCGCCCGCTCCAACAAGCCCCTCCTCTCCTAAGCGTAGTTCAGCTACCCTATTAGCTAATCCTACTTCTACTTCTTCGTCACTGAGTGATGACCAGCGACCTTCCCAGCAAGTGACAGAAGAGGCAATGGACGTTTCACTTTCGTCAGTGGTCTCTATGTCATCACACTGCCCAGCCACTCCATCTGCAGCCGTCCTTTCTAAGAAATCTGCTCCACCTTCTGCGTCGGCTTCTATCAATGGCCCTTATCAGATGCAGTGTGATGCTGACTCCAACTCTTCGTCGATTTTCCAGCAACTTCGCCAGCTTGTCAACACTTCCTTAGTAAAGTTGACCTCGGCGTTGCCTTCGCTGCTCTTGCCAATACTAAGCTCACTGCGTACAGCGCAGCACTTCGTTTACTCTTCCCAAAGTCAGCCGTTACACACGTAGGACGGAAAGATGGCAAAGTAACCGCATATTTCTCTGAACCCAAATTTGCACTTCAAGTTATAAATGATGGACTTTCAATTGGTGACCGCCATATTAATGCAGATCCTATCTCTCACATGCCTACTGTTTTGAGTTTTTCCCCAGTCCCGCCAGAAATTTCAGACGAACTTTTACTGTCCATTGCGCAAAACTTTGGACGTGTAGTTGGCACAATCACCACCTTCTCCTCTTTCCTAGCCCTGCCGGAAGATCGTTATCTTCTTGGCCTACGGCGAAATGTAAGAGTGGTTTTTCCATCTGATTTTTTTTTTGATTGGAGGTTTAACGACCACCGTGAGCAACTCAATAGGCTATAAGCAGTCCCCCGTTCCTAATTTAGAGTCATTGGTTCCAGGGAAGGGAGAGAACCAGTGCCGTAAGACAAACACAGCATCCATGCCTCAACGGGATTCGAACCCGGACCCCGTTCGGACGAATAATCAGAGGCCATCGCCTAGACCACTGCGCCACCGGGGAGGCTTCCGTCTGATGAAGCGAAACTACGAGTTCCACCCAAGTTCAGTATTCGTTGTGATACGCACATCCGTGATATCAACATTACTGTCGGCACTATGTGTTCTATCTGTAAAGATTATGAACACCCTAGTGCCTTATGTCCACATTGCACTTCTACTACAACTTCCACAGCCCAAACACCGTCTGCTTCAGCGGTATCCTCAACGACTTCAGCACAAGCCAAAAGCAAAAGCAGCACTACAGCCGTTGGTCAATACGCTACTTCAGACAAAAGTGGCACTAAAACCGTTGGCCAACGCGTGAATTCGCAACGACCTGCAGAATCCGGACCTGTGTATCCTTCTCCGTTACATCTTCCATCAGACACACCTTCGCTTGTTAGTTCACTCCCCTCACCCTTCACTTGGGGGATGCTCAAAAACAATCGTCTGTTTCTCCTGGTTGGTCCGCTGCGTCTAGCCATTTCAAAGTACCTGACAATCCTGATGCTACACCCCTCTCCCTCTGGGTAGAGGAAAGCGTAGAAGGACCCACAATGCTCGTGACAAGAAAACCCGAAGAACGACTGACCGCTCCGACCGTAGCGATCACTCAGTCGGCTACACTGCATCAGATGCTTCTGTTGAGCTTGATACCGATAATGGTTCTGCAGACCCAGTTCTTTCACATGAATTTCTTCAATTTCTAAAAACTTTTTCTCTTCCTGAAATTCCAGTTACTTCAGATGTTCTATATAATTTCCTTTCAGGTCCCCGTCAAAACAAACAGTCGAAAAACTTTTTATCCTCTTATACTGCAATTCTACCTGATGTTCTTCTACAATTGCAAATCATCCGTCCTCATCTTCAAGCGGTGCCTCGTGAGACCTTTGGTGATCCGCGCTGGATGACGAAATTTGTTCTTCGTTTAGACCTCCTTTCCATAGCAGCCGATGACACAATCTAGCCACCATCTGACATATCCGTTCAAGATAGTGAACTTGAATTGTAGGATGCCGTGTGTTGTATCTTTCGCAACAGGCTTCTGTCGCAATTGCGCCTCGCATATGCGTGTGACTCAACTTCCTCTCAGAAACGTCGCTTTTTCCGGGTTTGAATCACCAAATCGAACCTGGGTTACTAATCCCTCAGTACCTGTACAACTCCTTCTTTGGGAACTTTCTCCATTACTTTGCCATTTGTAATTTTACTTCTATCACTTGCACCTTGTAAAGTTCTTACCTGTGACATTCGCCATAAAGTTTTTACCATTGTACTCTACTTATTCATGTTATTACATTGTCGTTTACACTTTCCATTTGACATCAACCATTCCATTACCACACATGTTGTACATATTATTAATATTTCTTGCTCATTTGATATTAGCCTCTCATAGGCACCTACCCAGTGCATCACTACATTGTACATAGTATTATAACTATACCTTTATCTTTGTTACACATTTCTACTGGAATTGTTCATATTGATTCTTCACTGTGTATCTCTCGTGCATTACTCATGCACCATTGTTGTCGGTCACTTCTGAGCTCAACTTATATCTGTGAAGATACTCATCTACTATGTTTTATTGCCATTTTATATAGCACATCAGCATCTGTACATTTGTCATCTTCACTGTACATATGTCGTCAATTATGTTTCTGTTGGCACTGTAAATACCCTCTGTACCTTCCTCTCTGGTTTTCTCAATAAAAAACTTTGAAAGCCATGGAGTTGGTAGGGCATAATTGTCCAGAATATCGAGGTAGACGTGCTGGTTAACAGGTTTGTTGACGATAACCAATGGGCCGGGACGATACCACGAAAAACTCACCCACACGAGTGCACTGCCAGCTCCAAACTTTACCGTAGGAACAGTACACTGTGGTAAATAGCGTTCCCCCGGCTGCCGCCATACCCACACACGGCCATCAGACTGACGGATCGTGTATCTGGATTCATCAGTCCATAGAATAAGTTTCCATTGATCTACGGTCCACGATAAATTTTCTATACACCATGCTAAACGACGAGTAGCATTCCGAGTGGAGATGGAAGGCTTATGAGCAGCCGCACGACCACGGTAACCCCTGGAATGAAGTTCTATGCGAATGGTACTTGTACATACCGAGGTTCCAGCATTTTTACTCACCTGTACAGTGAGGTCTTGTGCAGTACTCCGTCGATTTGCTGTAACGACTCTCTTGAGGCTTCGGCGTCCTCTGTCACTGATTTTCTTTGGTCTGCCGGTACGTTTTGCTATTTCAGGCATGCCATGTGTCTTCCACTTATTGAGTACTTCCAAAACAGTTGACTTGGGTATGTTTAAACGCCTCGCGGTTTCTCTAACGGACAACCCAGTAATATAACACCCAACAACCTTTCCTTTCTCAAAGTCAGTTCTCTCCCGCAGCGACATTTTCACTCAACCTCACAGTGCGATACGGTCGCGGTCAGCTGCAGGCTTGTTTTTATACTGTCTGCAGCTGTACCGCGCATTTTAATACCGCAGCAGATCCGTTCATTTGCTTCTGAAGGGGTGTCCGGTGACTTTAGTCAATATAGTGTATGTGTTCATACTTTTATCTGTATGATACTAAAGTGCAGTTCTTTCAAGCAGATAATTTCAATTTTCGAGTAAAGAATAGCTACAAATTTTCATTATTCTTAAAATCTCCCTACAACGGGGACTGTATGCCTCGGTTTGGCTGCATGAAAATATAGGTTGCGGATATGATAGAGTTTGCACTGATTCAAGAATTTTATGAGTTCCATGATAATTCTATGATATCATTTAGAATAGCCGTCCAGAACACTCTTCCTGTCGTGTTAGATTCTGTTACAGTTTTGTCTTCGTTTCGAGGTAGAAAAGCATGGTAAGAGGTAGTAAAGTCTGTTTCCATTTGGTCTCCGTTTCGAGGTTGAAAAGTATGGTAACTCTACTCATAATGTTTGTCTTCAGTTTCGTGTCGTCCTTTCTCTTTCTGATTTCGAACGTGATTAGCTATCTTTACAGCAGTCAAGATCGGGCAGCTTGCTACTTCTTCATCTAAAGGCAACTAGTCCTCAATAATCATCATTCCATAATTAGAGTTCTACCTGATACGTGACTGTGCTTTGCGTGGCTTTCTGACGTAAAGGTAGCACACGCGTTTGGGGTTGAAGCCGTAGGAGTCAGGCTCGATCCCCAACAGGGGCGAACTGCAAAGATCTGAAAAAGTCAAAATCGAAGATTTTGCGAAGTGCGTATATAAATAAGGAATTATCAGAAAATTACATCTCTGATCTAAACGGAATTACTGACTAAAAAGTCTGTCAAAATACGGATGCTAATAAGAAACGGGAACTTTTCAAAACGAATTTTCCGTGAATTCTTGCAACTTATTTTCTTAAGTGTAAATAATCTTTGCCCACGCGTTGTAGAGAATTTGACTTCATCAACCGGTTAACGATGGCTGATAGTCCGCCCTCGCCTCACCGTATGATTTTAGGAATTTTGTGAGAGCCCAATACTTGACTTATTAACAAAACAAGAAGAACGGAAGATAATATCCGAATTAGCGCGGTTTTACTGGATTCTGATTCTTGTATACTTACTATCCGGATATCTCAACTATTGGCCTACTGATAATTCGTATGTTGGGTAGGAAAGCATACGGATTTCAAAAAATCTAGAAACAGTGAACTGCACGACTCACGTACCGTATAATAAATGTGAAGAAAATAAACTACTGAAGAAGTCATAGACTTGCGATATGACAATCCGCTACAAAATTGACAGTGACATAACGAACTAAGCAATCTACAAAACTTAAGAATGACCAGATAATAAAGGCAACAGAACGAAGTGTTCTTCTATGCTCAACATTAGAAAGAACCATGAATGGGATACAAGATTACGCCATACAGTACAAATTTTGAAGGATGACAATTCGTTTTTCAGTGAAAATATGACAAGGATGGTAAGTCAGATAATATCCGTATATTATCTGACTTACCATCCTTGTCATATTTACACGAAAAAACGGATTGTCATCTTCAAAATTTGTTTTGGGAAGAACAATACTATAAAGGAAATGAAAAAAAAATCTACAGTATTTAATAGCATTACATAAAAATATATGCAAAATAGTATGAAACTTCTTAGTGGTAAGCTACTCTAAATATGCCAGTTTGATAGTACTAAATAAAAAATATAATTTTCTTAAAAATATGTAATTTCTTAGTTGTAAGCTACTCTAAATATTACAGTTTGATAATACTGAATTAAAAATATAAGTTTCTTAAAAATATGTAATTTCTCCTACCTTCGCGATTTTCTTACACCATTTCTCTGCATTTGTATGTAGAATGAGAAACAATAGTTCTTACCCTGTCAACTGAGTAATGATTTTTTATTAAAAAACTCTTATTCATATGCGCAAAGCCAATACTTTGCAAGCATCAATTAATAATATCTTGTGAAACTACGAGATTACATCCGGAAAATATTCCGAAACGGCTTCTGAATCCCGATTGAAATGACTTTCCTTTCCTTGCACTTCCATGCAGTGAATTTACTCTTACGAAATCACAATCATCTTCCAATGAAACAACCATTGAATTTAAATCCACTAATGATTGAGTCTTTATTTCCCTTTACATGGCAAAGAAGCATTGAACTTCGTTTTAAAGCAGCATTCATTCCGTCAGGTGGATGAAATTAATGAAATCAGATCTACTTAGAATTTCATTTAACAATTTCCGTAGATTATGAAGGGAATAAGTCTAATTTACAGATGATAATATAATATCATCTGTGTTTCGCACAAAGTAATAAAAATTACTGAAAGCAAAACGTTGAGTGAGAAAACTTTCCTTTCTCTTGAGCGACCCAATTTGCAACAGAGAAAAGAGAAAATATAAATTATTGGTTGAAAACGAAACCTTTCTATAAGAACACTTTAAACAAAATATCATGTGAACGGTTTTCAAGTATCCACATGGTGTTTGAAGTATTGGTACACCTTCCGAGTGGATATTTTCAAATTACTTGATTTTTCCTTTTCTGCATTTTATAAGGGTATATGGCTAAAGATACGGAATAACATGAAAAAAAAGTTTCTGATTTTTATTTTCATTTTTAGCTCGAAAAATATGCAAAAACGGCAAAAAATTAACACATCCCCAAAATCATACCTCAAAATTATCAATATATATATTTTTATTATGACGAGAATAATATCCTCTACAGAATATGTTATTCCCATTATCATAGCGCAGTTATTTATAAAGCTGTAAAAGTTAAGGTACTGTCGAAAGAAAACAATTCAAAATTTATAGCAATTCATAATTCATACGATAAAAAAAAACTAATGAATGTACAATCATGGGAATAGTCTATTCCCTTTATATTCTCTTGCAATATATTTCTGTAAAGTTGCAAGGCATTTCAAGTATATATTTTACTTTATGATGTTTTGTAAGAAAGCAAATTTTTAAGAACCTCATTTCGAGAAAAAGCTGAAAATAACTTTAAAACGCAAATCCTACTGTAAAAATCAAAATTAAAGGTTAAAGTGCCCCTTATTTATAAATTTAATCATCTTTATTATGCAAAGCAGTTTTTTTTTTCATCCTGAGGGTTCACAAAACGTTTGTACGTTTTTTTCGCAACAGGGGCACATGCCGTTTCCAGTCATGGATTCGAATGTTATCTAAATGTCTATAACCCTGCAATATGAAAAATATTGGATTTTCAATGTTCAACTTGGTTAGTATTAGGTGTGCAACTTAATTCTCGGCCACCGGCACGACACGTTGACAGCAAATTATAGCAAATCAAATACGTACCTGATCAGGGAAATAATCCCCGTCGTGTTGGATACATTTAAGACATCGGTCAGGAGCTGCCGAATGCCAATGCGGAAAAAAGAAGGCTGTTTCGAGTTGATAAAGTCATCAACACTTGTGTGGACCTCCTCGACAGAAGTGAAGTGCGTATCACTCAAATGATATTTCAGGGAGCGAAAGAGGTGATAATCCGACGGGGCGGTATGGAGAATACACCGGGTGGAACAAAATCTCCCATACCAGGTCGGTGATCGTGTTTAAAGTCGTTTTCGCGGTGTGAGGACACGCGTTATCCTGAAGAAACAGGACCCACCTTCTACCCTTGCCAGTGTATGGCCTTTTCGCCTCCAGTGCGTCACTCACACGAATGATTTGCTGACAATAACGCTCAGCATTGACCGTTTCACCAGGTTTGTGTAAATCATAGTGCACGACACCGCGCTGATCCCACCATATGCATAGCAATAACTTCCTGGCATGGATATTCGGTTTGACGGTACTGCATGGTGGTAGGCTGACCTGTATAAACCCAAGATTTGCGCCGCTTAGGATTACCGTAGAGGATCCACTTCTCACCACAGGTCAAAATTTGTGGAGGAAATCCTTCTTCTTTAAACTGGAGAGCAAGGACACAGCAACATCGTAGCGCCTAGACTTGTTCGCAGCTGTGAGTTGGTGGGGCACCCAACGGCCCTTCTTGTGAACCCGTCTAAGCTTGCGCAGGCGCTTTTCAATGGCTTGCAGTGTTACTCCGAGTTCCTGGACGAGCTCTGACTGTGTGCGACAGGGATCCGCGTCCAACAATTGTTCCAGTTCCTCATCGCCAACTTTCTGTGGCTGTCCCGGACGTTCTGCATCAAGAAGATCGAAATTTCCCTTCTTAAACCGCTGGAACCACTTCTTACACGTACTGTAGGACACAACAGCCTCACCCAAAGCAGCTCAGATCATTTGCTGGGCTACCGCGGCACTTCATTTCAGCTGAAACGCGAACAGGAGGCAGTGCATGAAATGTTGCTTCTCGATCGACATTGCTTCACCGTCAACTTTCGTTCTTCATGTCACTACAGCTGTGAGCGGTTACGGTTGCCTGGAAAGCTGTTGGATGGCGCTGCAATCAGCCATTATCGCACACAGCTATTTGCATTTGCCGACGTTATATGATCGATTACGGTTAGAGGCCGAGAATTAAGTTGCACACTGAATACTTTCAAACAACCTTAAAAGCTATCATCAAATTGCATGACGGCACCACATATACCTAATTTCATATTTTTGAGGCAAACGAAAACCTCCTTCGGTATTCTCTGCCATATCATGACTTTGTTGCCAGATGCATGAACAAGCACCTGTTGTCAGATCCTTTTTAAGTATTTTAGATAATTGAAATTTTAATTTCTGTTTTGATTTATACAGAGGATCAAATTTGAGCGTTCGCATTTAATAAAATTACAATGTAATTAAATATTTAAGCTCACTTCCGGTTAGAATAACAGTACCTCCGGTTCTAAAAAGTTGCTCTCAAGTAACATTAAAATAACTGTAACCCATGTTCAAAAGAGAAAAACACATTTTAAACAGTTTTGGAAATATTAAAAAAAACCTGGCTTTAATATTAGATCGAAATTGGGAAATCGATATTTTGACCAAAAATCGCATTTTAAAGGTGTACGGATACCTTAAGGAAAAGTAGGGTACTGGAACGTCTAAGAGTTTCAGAAAATCCAATTTTGCTGTTGAGCCATCTCGAATTTAAAAAAAGTGGCAGCTTCCACTTACCTTTCCTTTTTCTTGGTATTTGATGTAAAACACTACGACTGCAATCTGCGTTTTTAGAAAGTAACAACGTAATGAAATTTCCAGTAGCATGTAGAGTTGGAGTGAAGGGTAAGAGTATTAAAATTAAAATCTCAAATAAACGATAGTCTGAACTAAATGGATTCGTGTATTCATGGAAAATCCACGGGAGAAACCGAAATGTTTTCTAAAGGAAATTCAGGAGAAACAATTCTAACCGTAATGAGGGCAGTAATTACAGCAGAAATTATTATCCAAATGCTAGAATTTAAGATAAAAAGGACTCTCTAAAATAATGCGAAACCATTAAAGGCTTTTTTATGCTCCTTACTTCATCAGCGCAAATCCTTTGATAGTTCAGAAAAATCAGGCGCTTTAATGATTCAAAATCAGTGTTCATTAGAGATAAACAATTCAATTTGTTTTGAAGCATCTCTTTCGCGATACGGGGAAACTCTTTTAATCTTAAGAGCTATGATTTTTTTAATTATTTTAAGTTGCTTTGCTTTCAAAGTGCACGCACAATTATTATATTTGATTTCAAAAAAGAAATAGGAAATTTTATACTAATTGGCATAATTCAAACGAAATGCAGTTGCACAATGATTTTCTACGAAATCCATTCGTGTACGAGACGGAATGCAACAATTAAAATGCTCGTACCTCAATTTTTTCTTTGATTGGAGGTTTAACGACCACCGTGAGCAACTCAATGGGCTATAAGAAGTCGTCCGTTCTTAATTTAGGGTCACTGGTTCCAGGGAAGGGAGAGAGCCAGTGTCGCAAGACAAACACAATATCCATGCCTCACCGGGATTCGAACCCGGACCCCTTCCGAACGAATGGTCATAAGCCATCGCTTAGACCACTGCGCCTACGGGTCGGCATGAGTCAGTGTTTGATACTTCGCAGGTTGTGAACCATTTCTCTTTCTTGCAACCACGTCAAACCACAATGGCCGACAGGTATTGTAAAGAACTTGACATTAAGCATGGGAAACAATCCATCAAACAGCCAGCATTAATCAATCGCCATGGACCCATACTTCTGGGCTCAAACTTCTCAGCGGTAACGCGAGGCCAGACGCTGCGGGCCGCGCGATTTACAATCTGCAACAGCTGAGAAACGGGACCTTAACCGTCTTATTCACCTTATCTGTCTCCTACAGATTATCTCTACTTCAAACACCTGGACATCTTTCTACGGGGTTAATCGTCTCCCAATCAAACACCAGCAGAAACTATTCCTTGAGTTTGTCGCATCTCGGAGCTCGAAAAGTTTTCACAACAGCATAAGGAAGCTTAGATCTCTTTGCCAAAAGTGTGTGCTACAGGAGGTGATTATTTTTATTAAACAAGTTCATTTTGCAACGTATTTTGTGAGTTTGAGGGCATCATCAATATTCCTATATGTCATCAACAACAAACTAATAGTGCAGTACGATTCAGTCAGACATAAAGGAAGCAGTTGCAATGATTCCGTAGTCCCGAATGACGGAATGGTTGAGTTCGTAATCCTTTTATTCCGCTCTGTCTGGGTTCGAATCTTATTCAGGCCCCAGCTGCTGTGTTTGTCATATAGACGCGGCTTTTTGGAATCAGTGAATCTAAATTAGGAATTTATTTGCTTCCATCCGATTTGTCGCTAGTGTTTTTTCAAAATTTCCAATGTTCCCAAGTCTTTCAACTTCAGAGTAATTTTCATACTTATTAACAAAACCAGTTTCTCTGGACTCAAAGATTCAGTTGAACTTTTCAGTTAATGGGTCATTTACTAGATTCCCTGTTAATGTTTTCTGTCATCAATAGTTCATAATAGCAGATATTTGCTTTCCTATTGAAGGAATATCTGGGATATACTATAGACAACTGTGAACTAAACATATCGCCCATATCCATGAAAACAATCCCAAATTTCCATTTAAAGAAACCAAACAAATAAACAAAATTGCATGCCTTATTCAATTTTAAAACCAAATACCTTAGAAGACTTCAGCATTTTAGAAAATTACCCAGAACTTGTGAATGACCTAACCTCTACTCCATTCGTCTCAAGCGTCTGGACACACAAAGCTCAAATCGTGAACTCAGTCTGTACCAGTACAATTTTATTGAGCTGATGAAGACTGAGGTCACAAATAAATCTCACCACTCGTCCTGACGAAGCTGAGGCACTCAGCACAGTTGTAGTACACAATACAATTGAACTCAATTGTGCCAAAAAATATTGTAACCATAACTAGGGTAAGAATTGTATCGCGGCGCGAATCAGCTAATTTTTTCACGAATTTTAGATGTTTTTCTGTAATTTCGCGAATACCAAATGTATCCGCGAATTCCAGATTTGTTTTTTCATTTCTGTTGAATTTCTATTACAATTTTTAGATTATTTTTCATATTTAAATAGTTTTATTACTGCCTTCATTAGAATTTACGTGAAAAATATATCGCAAAGTAATCTTTTTCCAAAGTCCAAACCAGAACTTAAAACCTTGAATTACCCCTCAAGATTATTCGCTACGAAGAGACATTTATCGAACAAGCTTGATGGGTAATTCCAAGTCACATGCACTCTGCTGAAGAACGCACGTGTGGTCTTTCGTGATTTAAAGCCCCCACTACTGTTGAATGATCTTAGCGACTTGTCGCACTAGTAACCCGTTAGCCGGATGGCGTCAATTGCAGGAATAGCTTTAGCTGGGAAAAGCAGCTCACAGAAAAGAGTGCGCGAGTTTCGCAGATGTTTAGCTTAGAAAAGTATTTGGGCTTTCGTATAAGTATTTAGTCTATAGTTTTAGTTTGTTAATTTTAGAATGAGCTACTTGAGTAAAATGAATGCATCTGAAAGATGCAATCAGTACAGCAAGGGAACGTTTCATGTGAACAAAAAATCTATTGTTCTGCTCGTGTTGCAACATTCCAGTGGATTGTTCAACAAAGTGCAGTTCTGAAAGGAATTTAGCAAGCAAGTTGCATAAAAAAAATTTGTGTTCCGAACACTCAATCGAAAATAATGCAAAAATGTGTTGATGAATTAACTGAGAAAAGAACTAAACAAAAACAGCATCGCTCGGCTTAGCTTTCGAAATTAACTGGTGTCTTTTGTGCAGCTAACATCCCTGTTTTCAAACTGGGTAATCCTACATTAAAAAAAATATTTTGAAAATTCGTTGAAAGATATTGGTGTTATTCCAAATGCAAATTGGATGCGGAAATATTATTTGCCGAAGATATATGATAGTCATAAGCAACAAGTAAACTATTTTTTTTAACCAGTATCCGGTGTAAGCGCCGTAGCAGAAGAAACAACTGATTCAGAAGATACGTACAGTTTGAATATTCTTGCTGTTCCTGATCATCTGAAACGAATGTTGAAAGCTGTAATGCTGAAACTTCTTTGAATGCAGATTTCGTCGAGTGTAATACTTTGGAATCCGAAAATTTTAAAGCAGCCAGCAATGCAATACTTCAGTGCGTTAACAAGTATGAAATATCTTTTGCGAAAATAACGGCTTTTGTGACAAACAACGCATCTTACATATCCAAAGCGTGGAAAAAGAGCCAGAAAGCCGAAATTTTGAAGAAATACTGTATTCCGCGATTTAGCCAGTAATTTTTGCCTTTTTATCCGGCGATAAAATTACTACATTAACCATAACGTTTTGACGGGCGTTGCACCTTACCTCCGGGTCATTCAACGCTTCAAAAATATCGTTCCAATAAGTTCAACGCATCCGAATTGTATGGTACCTATCAACGAAATTTTGTGGGATAATTCGTATAAACAAGCTACAAGGCAGACTGAAGAAATCTGTCCAATGTCCAAAGGTGGCAGATGGACAAGAAGACTACCGAATGGCGACGAAGCAGAACAACGGAGTAGACGTAACGTATTCTAGGATTAGGAACAAACAATTGTTTTTAAATAAGGCATTGTTACACATAACCGGTATCTCAACCTTTATTTTGAGTTTCTGTGTTCTTCTGTAAATGGGGTTAATCCTCGTTAAATATTTTCTGACTTTAGCGCCACAAAGTTTCTCCCAATGAGATGGTAAAAGTTGGCAACCAGACAGTGGGCCAGAGAGCAATTAAAAGTAAATAAAAAGTATTGGATGTTCAGAAATTGAGATGAGCATCGTTCAGAGAAGCAGGTGTATTCAATGTGCAGACTGTAAGAACTTATTATAAGAGCAAACTGTTTGTTATATAGAGAGTGACTCGTATATTGTACGAAATCATTGAATGAATTCCATCCGATGTGTTTTACGAGCGAAATAGTTATTACGGATTGAAGTGCTTATTTCCGGAATAAAGAAGGAATTAGAGATTATAAGTTGCATTCTTCGTTACTGAATACCGGCCGTCATATTGAAAGCGAATTCCATGTGTAATTAAGGCGTCAGATTTTGCGAACATGGATACGAATAATGTTAAATAATTCCATGCATACATACATACATACGTACATACATACGTACATCATCATCATCATCATTGTCAACCATTATCAATCCACTGCTGGACGAAGGTCTCCCCAAGTTTCCTCCACAACGGTCTGTCTTGTGCCAGTCTCCTCCATGTCACTCCCGCATATTTACGAATTTCATCCACCCATCTCCCATGTGGTCTTTTTCTGGGTCTTTTCCTGTCCCTTGGAATCCAATCTAAAATTTCGGCTGTCCATCTATGGTCTGTCTTTCTGGCAGTATGTCCAGCCCATTGCCATTTCAGGGATTTAACTCTGATCATGATGTCTTCCACTCTCGTCATTTTTCGGATCCACGAGTTCCTCTTCTTATCTCTCCTGGTTATACCAAGCATGCACCTCTCCATGCTAATTTGAGTTGTCTGCAGCCTTTGTATGTCTCTTTTAGTTAAGGTCCACGTCTCTGCACCATACGTAAGCACTGGAAGGATGCATTGATCAAACACTTTTCTTTTAAGACATAATGGCATATTGCTCTTGAAAATTATGCTGTTTCTTCCAAAAGCTCTCCAGGCAAGTTTTGTACGCCGATTAATTTCTTCATCAATGTGACCCTCACTTGATATCTGCTGTCCAAGATAAACATACGTATCTGTTATCTCCAGTTTTTCTCCATCAATCGATAAATCTTCATTTCTTGTAAAAGCATTGAACATCACTTTTGTCTTCTGAAAGTTCATTTTTAATCCCACTTCTTTACTCTTGTCAGCAAGTTCCTGGATCATACTCTGCAGCTCTGATGGGGTAGTTGCAAAAATGACTACGTCATCAGCAAAACGAAGGTGGGTTAGATATTCTCCATTAATCTTTATCCCTTTGTTTTCCCAGTTCAGTGATTGAAAGACATTTTCCAATGTCGCATTAAGTAGCTTCGGAGATATGGTGTCACCTTGTCTCACTCCCTTTCCAATTTTTATGTGTGTTGTATTTTCAAACAGCCGAATCTTTGCACTTGCATTTTCATAGATGTTATTAATAATATTAATGTATGCATCTTCAATACCGCAGGATTTCAGAGCCATTGTAACTGCTGATGGTTTCACCGAATCAAAGGCTTTTTCATAATCGATAAAAGCCATGCACAATGGAAGTTCATATTCCCTCGCTCTTTCAATTAGTTCTCTCAGTACGTGGATATGATCTATTGTGCTGTAGCCACTCCTGAATCCAGCTTGTTCTCTCGGTTGAGCCATGTCCAGTGTTACCTTCAAGCGGTGTGAAAGAACTTTAGTGAAGATTTTATAAACCACTGATAGGAGGCTGATAGGTCTGTAGTTCCTGAGATCCTCAATGTCACCTTTTTTATGTAGCAGGATCATTGTAGCATTGTTCCAATCCTCAGGAATCTTCCCTTCATTAAGGCATCGAGTGAAAATTTGGGCGAGTGCTGTTTCAATTTCTCCACTTGCTTCTTGTATGATGTCTATAGTAATTCCATCTTCTCCTGGAGCTTTCCCCGGCTTCATGTTCTTGATTGCATGAGCAACTTCTGCTGGGAGGACTGGGAGAACTCTGGGAGAAATACGTACATACATGTCACTAAACTGACATGTATGGGAGAACTCTGGGAGAAATACGTACATACATGTCACTAAGCTGTTCTCTGAGATTCAGAGGTTAGCTCTACAAAGAAATACAAAATGCCAGATAATTTTTACTTACTGTTGCCGTATCAAACTTCTCCCTTTAGAATGATCTTGACAATACAACTCGGGCTTCACTGACATCCATCACACGCCGTACACAAGATCTTCTATACTTCAGAGTATTTCGCCGGCACGGTGGCGCAGTGGTATAAGCCATGGCCTCTGATCAGTCGTCCGTAAGGGGTCCCGGTTCGAATCCCTATGCGTCATGGGTGTTGTGTTTGTCTTACGGAACTGGCTATCTCCCTTCCCTGGAACCAGTGACCCTAAATTAGGGACGGGCGACTGCTTATAGTCCATTGAGTTGCTCACGGTGGTCGTTAAACCTCCAATGAAAAAAGAAAATCAAAGTAATTCCGGCAAGTGGTATTTAAGTCACTGAGCTGAGTCATTAAGTTGAAGTTTCAACAAAGTAAACGTAAATCAAGTCTACGATCCATTTTAAAAATACTGTATTATTTTATAGCATGCGAAATTATTTTGAACGCGTATACACAAGAAAAATGATTTCAAATTCTCGGGTGTAATGAACCCTTATTTAAAAAAAAAAAAAATGTAAAAAAAATAGATCAAGGTAGATTTTTAGAAAAATAAAGATTCGAGAAATAAAGATAATACATTTATGCAGCACGTTGAAAAACAAGGCCTTAATACTCAAGAAACGCATACAGCGTATTAAATCCGTTTATTTTTGTGGTGTAGTCAGTACAAAGATTCGCCAAGCTTTTGCACTCCACTGGGAGGTTTTCTCAAGGCAATGGCAGACATAAAAATCTTGGCGAATCTTGGACTGATTACACCACAAAAATAAACGGATTTAATACGCTATATGCGTTTCTTGAGAATTCACAATATGGTGTATTTAAAATAAGGTTAAACTAGACGTTATTTAAAATATGCAATATGAATACTGTTCTTCTTAATAAATAGAGCCAGTTACAGAAAAGAAAAAGAAAGGAAGATGGTACCGAATTTTCGGTTGTAATGAGCACATCTTTTGAATCCTTTCCGAAGCGAATAATATTTATCAAAAGTTACTCATAGTCAATGGAACCGGTTAGAGAAAAAAGAAAAACAAATCAACCGGATTTCTACAAATGATAAAGCATGCAGAAATAGAAAAAGCTACTTTTTTTCACCAGCGGCTAGAAAGTATTTTACGAAAATTAACAAATATTGCAGAAAATGTTTCCCATAGCAGAAGGAAGGTATCAGAGTAAAAGAGATGTTCAAATCGAACAGTTAAAAGAAAGGAAACATGGTATAATTCTACACCCGCAGCCAGACAATTTTGTGTAATAGAAAAGTTGTAAACACATCAGAAGTATTCTGCATGGAAAAAACTATGCAAAGGAAAAAGAACTTTTAAAATACATCTCCCGGAAGCAGAGATAGCGAGAAAAAAGTTTTGAGAGTTACGCCCCCAACCGGGAAAACTGTGCATTATTTCAAGAAGTTAATGTTACAAATCTTTATTGTAGCGAATGGCACAGAGTAAAACAGATATATCTCGAAGATTTTTTAAAAGCAGAGATACAGCTGGAAACAGAAGTACACCACCTATCGACAGAATTGTGAACTACAAAAATTCTTCAAGTAAAATGTTATAAGGAGTAAAATTTAGAAGTTCAAACCACAAGGGAAATAATACTCGGCGTTAAAAGAATTTTTTTAAATCCGATATTTAGAAGCAAAGATATCGAGAAAAACAAATTAAACATTTGCGCCCCCTAGCGGAGAAATGGCGCATTATTTTGGGAACGAAATTCACACAAAACGTTTTCGTAGTTAGTAGTATCAGACCGAAAAATATTTTTTTCAATCGGTTATTTATTTCCCCAGATACTGCAAACATGGTGCAAACGGAACTGGAACTTCCTTCCTCTAGGGACACACCTTTCAAGTTATATGAGCAATATTTTGTACTGGAAAAGCTCTCTGACTAAGAAAGAATTTTTAAAATCGGACTCTTAGAAGCAGAGATATCGACAATAATAATAAATATATATCTACGCTCCCTGGAGAAAAAACTATGCACTATTTTAAGCAGAAGATATTCGCAAAACGCTTTCCGATGTCAACGGTATAAGTACACGAAATATTTTCTTCAGTCGAGTTTTAAGAAGCTGAGATCCTGCTGTAACTACATCATAAACATAAATAAAATTTACGCCCTTGCTAGCCAAATTATTCTCTACCAAAAACTAAAATATCTATGTCGAACATTCTTCAACGCGATCTGCATCTGGTGTAGAAAGAAATTTTCAAAAAGCACTTTTAGAAGCAGAGATATCGAGGAAACCCGATGCACTTTTACGTCCCCTAGCAGAAAATTTAAGCATTACTTGAAAAATAAATTGTACCCATCAAAAGGACATATGGCATCAAAAGGACGAAATATTTTTTCTATAGGACATTTAGAAGGAAATATATGGAATACAATGGATTTTGAATTCGATATCTTTCGTTTTGTAGCGGCGAAGTTATGTACCGTGAAATAAAGGTCATCGTTCTCACATTTCGAGCTCTCCAATGCAAAAATGCCGCCCCGGTGGCGCAGTGGTCTAAGCGATGGCCTCTGATCATTCGCCCGTAAGGGGTCTGGGTTCGAATCCCGGTGAGGCATAGATGTTGTGTTTGTCTTACGGTACTGGCTCTCTCCCTTCCCTGGAACCAGTGACTCTAAATTAGGAACGGGCGCCTGCTTATAACCCATTGAGTTGCTCACGGTGGTCGTTAAACCTCCAACTGAAAAAAAAAAAAAAAAAAAAAGAGAAAAGATTTTTTCAAATAGTACGAAAAGTTGCAGAGATATTGGTTTCCAGAGGCGGACGGACAGATAGACGGATGGACAAGGTGATACCATGAGCACGTTCTTTTTTTAAGAAAAAAGAACCAAATTTCCACAATAGGTAAAATATTCAGAAACAGAATAAGTTGCTTAAGCTCTTCAGCTGGAGTATTGCGTGTTAGGAAAAACCAAATGTTATATATAAAATGTTTCGCATAGGGGAAGATATCTAAAGCTGAAGGAAATTTTCAAATTCAATCATTAGAAGAAGTCATTTGGGCAGAGAACATGATATAACTTTACGACACCGAGCGGATAAACTGTGCGTTATTTGAAGAGCACTGGGACGAAGTGTCCTTCATATTGAAGGGTCTTTTACCAAGCAAGGATTTTTCCAACGGATTTACAGAACCAAAGATACGTTTCCAAAAAAACAAAAACTATGCGTTTACGCACACTGTACATTATTAAGAGCAGAGAATATGCACAAGCCGTTTCCCCTCGTGTGCGGTACCTAACACAAAAAGAAAGTTTTCGATCAAGATTTTGGGAACGCAGATAAACCGGATACAGAAATATGCAGTTAAGCCCTTCGGGGCAAAGCTGGGATAATATTGTTCCCTTGTACAAGGGAATAGGTGATCAGACTGAATGCAAGAACTATCGTGGTATCAGTTAGCTGCGTGTGCTAGGAAAAGTGTTTGGGAAAGTCATTATTGAGAAGGTACGAGGTGTGTGGCGTACAGAGTGGTTTTGTGCCTGGTAACGGCTGCACTAATCAAATTTTTGTATTACGCATGATTATTGAAAACTATTTGTCTATTTGTAAAAAAACTGTTTGCTGGCTTCATAGATTTAGAGAAAGCTTATGACAAATGAATGTGACTCTTCTGCGGAAGGTACTGAATAAATATGGTATTACTGGGATACTACTTAATAGTGTGAAAGCCATGTAAGCTGGTAGTAGAGCATGTGTAACGAGTAAATGGTGTTTTATCGATAAGGTTTAATATTGGTGCAGAAGTCAAACAAGATTGTGTAACGCCTCCATGGCTGTTTAATGCGCTTATGGATGCATACATGCGTGATGCCAAACTGGATAATACTGGTTTAGTATCCATATGTGCAGATTGATTGCTCTATGCCGATGAGACACTGTCCTGTTGCCAGAGAGCAATAGTTAGTTGCAGAGTATGTTGTCCCGGATGTAATGTTTCTATGAAATTCAAACTGAGTATAAACAAGGGAAAAATCAAACTCATGTTTTTTGAGCGAGGAACTGTTAGTACTGAATACAAGATAAATCTTAATGGCACAGAAATTGACCGGGTGAATGAGTTTGTGTATTTAGGAAGTATGTTTGACATAGAGAACGATTTAGATGGCGAAATTAGTAGGCGAGTGAATTCTTTATTCACTCTGATGTAAGACAGTGAAACCTGTGTACTGCAGTAAAGACATAAGAGTCGTTTGTGTGCTTGAGCCAGCAGAGTAGTTCATTTTCAAGGAGGTTTTCACAGGAATGATGGGTTCTCAAGGAAGTCCCGAATCGCTGTGTATGAAAGTGTAATTGTTCCTACTATGGTGTACAGCAGTGAAACCTATATTCTGCAGCAAAGACATAGAAGACATTTATGAGCTGGAGAAATACATTACTTACGGAAGGTTTTTGGTTAGACACGCTCTTATCATATGAGGAATGAAGATGTGTCGCAGGTGTGTAATGTAAGGCAAAATGTTGTTATTAAGGTGAAGACTAATATTCTTAGGTAATTTGGCCATGTTGAAAAATGAGTGATGATGTGCTAGGATAATTTTTTAAGCCCAAGTGAAAGATAGAGGAAGGCCACGGAAATGATGGAAAGACCAGATTCAGGAATGTCTTCTTGAGAAAAAAGAAGATTATAAGTATGAAGTACAAAAGGTCTTGTGTGCGCCGTGTGATGGATTTTAATGAAGCTCGAGCTGTGTGCCGAGATCGTTGTAAATGCAAACATTTAGCGCACCAAAAGTAAGTACATTCTAGTTCTCCGTCAATTAAATTTTGCTTGGCAGATGGTCTTTCTTCGAGAAGCTAACCTCTGAATCTCAGAAAACAGCTTAGTTATATGCATATGCATTAGGGTGATTCATTTTTTCGAACTTCCGATTTTTTACAGGGGCACCCAGTGAAAAGTTTCTGCGTAATAAAATATTGTGCCATGCAAAATGTTTTTTAAATGTATTAATATTTAGAGGTGGCGACCAGCGGTGGAATATATCACATTTCGCGAATAATAAACTAAATATACTAAAACACTTATTACGTTATTAAAACATAATAAAAGTCCATCTAAAATAATTTATTTACACGCCACATCTTCAGTCGCGTGTCTGTAGCAGGAGTGACATTGCGACATGTAGGCGCAGCGAACCGGAATTTAGTTTGCAAACGAGTTGCTGTTCAGGTGTTCTGCATTATTTTGAAAAATTTGTGTTTGTGATTTTTTGATGTAAATGTGATAGGATCGGTACTTACAGTACACTGGGACTGCAAGCTCTTGCCAGATATAACCGGAGCGGACGTAGTTGAGAGACTGCCCGTTTTGGTCATGGGAAAAGACCTGAAGCAGCTGCTTGGGGTGCCGAAAATTTCCTCTGGTAGTAGTCAGGCAACAGTAATTGCGGTCTACGAAACACTGGAGCATTGGGGATTAACCGAAAACATAAAAGCTATATGTGCTTCTACACGACCACCTCAAACACTGGTCCGAGAAATGGAGCATGCATTTTGATTGAGCAAAACCTTGAAAAGAGTATCTGGCATGCAGGCATCACATCTTGGAAATTGGGTTAAAAGCTGTGTTCATAAAACGTGTTGTTGGTGTTTCTTCTGGTCCCGATATTCTCCTTTTCAAGCGCTTTAAATCGGCTTGAAACCCATTGACAAGAGCAAATACACTACATCCATCACCGACAAATTCACAGCCCAAGCTGTAGCAGACTGTAAGGGCGACATCATTGCGCTTGCTAGAGAAATGTTCCTCTCTCAACAACCCCGTGATAAATACAAGGAGCTCTTGGAATTGGTAATAATTTTCCTCGGAAGTTCTCCTTCTCGTGAGGTACCGGTACACCTTATGGCTCCAGGTGCACTTCACAGGGCAAGATGGATGGCAAAAGCCATATATGCCATCAGGATATGGATATTCAAGGAGCGATTCCGACTTACTAAGAAGGAAGAAGAAGGACTACTAGACCTTGCAATCTCTGTTTCCTGCATCTACTTGAAAATGTGGTTTCTTGCCCCTTCTTCCAACTGCTGTTCCGAACAACGACTTGATTATCCTGAAGAAGCATCATGACTACAAGAACATCAATGAAGGCATTGCTTGTGTGCAATCAGAATGGCCCTTCCCCATCTTTGGTATCTCGGAGAAAAACTTGTTTCTCTCGCTTTCTTTGATAGGAATGTTAGTACAGAAACAAAACGCAAAATTGTTGCAGCACTTCCTGATGAAAGTCCGGACCGGAGAACGTTGCAAAGAAAGCGACACTCGCTGCAAATGCTATCCCCGAGAAAAGCTTAGAACAGTTTCTTTCTTCAAACTAACTGAGGTTCTTTGATGTAATGGCATTGAAAGAGAATTTATTATCACCGACCCAGAGGAATGGCATGAAAACGGAGATTACCTAACTGCAGATGGCATTGCCAGGGGTTTTGAACGATGTGGAGGAAAGAGTAGTCGCCCTAATGACTGAATATAACTATCTACACACAAATGCTGAAGAACAAAAGCAGTATTTACCGAAAGTTGTAGCAGATTATAGAAAAAACGAATTCCCAGGCTTAAGGAAAAAGACTTTATTAGGAAAGTGATTATTGATGACTTTCAGGGTCAACACTCAACAGTCAACAGGTATACTAACTACATTGTATTAAATCGTATAAGATCGTTTGTATTTCATAAAGGATATAAAAATGCTTTTTTTCTAAAATAACCTATGTTGTGTTTTGCTGAGCACTATAAGACAAATAAACGTAATTCTTAAAATTATAGGTGGTGGTGCCACCTATAAAAACTGTCTAATTTTCATCAAATTTATCATTTCTTGTTTTTTAAATAGGAGAACAATTTTAGCAGGTGCCCCAGTAAAATGTCAAAGTTTGAAATTTTGGCTATATTTCGGTATCACCCTCATATGCATGAAATATCGGAAATTGCATGCAAAATATTCCTCAGTAGTAACTGTATCCCATATCAAACTGTTTCTTTTTAGCACGTCTTTTGTAAAAAAAGATCGTGCTTATGTTACCAGTTTGTCCGTCCGTCTGTACACACGATATCTCTGCAACTATTAGTTCGATTTGAAAAATTCTTTTTGCATTGGGAAGCTTGAAATATGAGGATCCTGATCCTTTATTTCGTTTTTTTCTACGATGTACAATTTCACCGCTAGAGAGCGTAAATGCAGATGATGTCGAATTCAAAAATACGTTTTATTCCACATATTTCCTTCTAAACATCCGATTGAAAAAAATATTTTATCTTTCGATTACATTTATGTCGAACAGTATTTTAGATATATTTACTTTTTCAAATTACTTATATATTTTCCGCCAGGGGGCGTAAAAGTAAATTACATTTTTCCCGATAACTCTTCTTCTGAAGCTCCGATTTGGAAAAAAAATTCTTTAGCGGATACACCACCTGATGGAAAATCTTTTGCATATAATTTCAAATTTTTGGGAAAGATTACTTTAACCACCAGTGGGCGTAAGTGTTAATTTTTGCTTCTGATGTATTTGCAATAAAATCTGAGCATCTAAAATATCGATTGAAAAAATTCTTTCGTGGACTGACGCCACTCACATTGATCAACCTCTTTGGAATATTTTCTTCTTAAAATATTCCACAGTTTCTCCGCCAGCGGGCGTAGATGCATATCTTATTCTTGTCAATATCTCTACTTCTAGGAGTCCGATTTGAAAAATTCCTTCTTTGTTGGATTGTGTTTTCCGTGTGACATGTTTTTCATATAATTTCAAAATTTTCAAGTAGTTCATAGACTTTCCGCTAGGGGGCGTAAAGGTAAATTGCTTTCTCCTATATCATCATCATCATCATCATTGTCAACCATTATCAATCCACTGCTGGACGAAGGTCTCCCCTTCGTCCAGCAGTTTCCTCCACAACGGTCTGTCTTGTGCCAGTCTCCTCCATGTCACTCCCGCATACTTTCGAATTTCATCCACCCATCTTCCATGTGGTCTTCTTCTGGGTCTTTTCCTGTCCCTTGGAATCCAATCTAAAATTTCGGCTGTCCATCGATGGTCTGTTCTTCTGGCAGTATGTCCAGCCCATTGCCATTTCATGGATTTAACTCTGATCATGATGTCTTCCACTCTTGTCATTTTTCGGATCCACGTGTTCCTCTTCTTATCTCTCCTGGTTACACCAAGTATGCACCTCTCCATGCTACTTTGAGTTGTCTGCAGCCTTTGTATGTCTCTTTTAGCTAAGGTCCACGCCTGTGCACCATACGTAAGCACTGGAAGGATGCATTGATCAAACACTTTTCTTTTAAGACATAATGGCATATTGCTCTTGAAAATTATGCTGTTTCTTCCAAAAGCTCTCCAGGCAAGTTTTGTACGCCGATTAATTTCTTCACCAATGTGACCCTCACTTGATATCTGCTGTCCAAGATAAACGTACGTGTCTGTTATCTCCAGCTTTTCTCCATCAATCGATAAATCTTCATTTCTTGTAAAAGCATTGTACATCATTTTTGTCTTCTGAAAGTTCATTTTTAATCCCATTTCTTTACTCTTGTCAGCAAGTTCCTGGATCATACTCTGTAGCTCTGATGGGGTAGTTGCAAAAATGATTATGTCATCAGCAAAACGAAGGTGAGTTAGATAATCTCCATTAATCTTTATCCCTTTGTTTTCCCAGTTCAGTGATTGAAAGACATTTTCCAATGTGGCATTAAAGAGCTTCGGAGATATGGTGTCACCTTGTCTTACTCCTTTTCCAATTTTTATGTGTGTTGTATTTTCAAACAGCCGAATCTTTGCACTTGCATTTTCATAGATGTTATTAATAATATTAATGTATGCATCTTCAATACCGCAGGATTTCAGAGCCATTGCAACTGCTGCTGGTTTCACCGAATCAAAGGCTTTTTCATAATCGATAAAAGCCATGCACAATGGAAGTTCATATTCCCTCGCTCTTTCAATTAGTTCTCTCAGTACGTGGATATGATCTATTGTGCTGTAGCCACTCCTGAATCCAGCTTGTTCTCTCGATTGACCCATGTCCAGTGTCACCTTCAAGCGGTGTGAAAGAACTTTAGTGAAGATTTTATAAACCACTGATAGGAGGCTGATAGGTCTGTAGTTCCTGAGATCCTCAATGTCACCTTTTTTATGTAGCAAGATCATTGTAGCGTTGTTCCAATCCTCAGGAATTTTCCCTTCATTAAGGCATCGAGTGAAAATTTGGGCGAGTACTGTTTCGATTTCTCCACTTGCTTCTTGTATGATGTCTACAGTAATTCCATCTTCTCCTGGAGCTTTTCCACGCTTCATGTTCTTGATTGCATGTGCAACTTCTGCTAGAAGGACTGGAAGAATTCTGGTACTGGTACCTTTCATGATGTCTGGAGTACATGTATCATCCCTTTCATATAATTTGGAGTAGAAATCTTTCACTCTTGTCAAAATTTCGCCTCTATTTCTTGTTACAGAACCATCTTCTTTTCTCAGTGCCATAATCTGTTTTTTCCCCTTACTGAGATGTCCCTTTGCTATCTTTAGGCTTTGGTTGTTTTCAATTGCTTTCCTTACTAGTTCACAGTTGAATTTCCTTACGTCTTCAGTGATACTTTTTCGTACTGTCTTGCATAGCTCTATATATTCCACTTTGGAAGTCACATCGTCTTTAGTTGTCCTCATCACTCTTCTTTTTTGCATCAACATTTTGGTTTTTCCTGATAATTTGTTCACATGCAATTTGTTCTTAGACCCAGCTAATTTTGTTGCTGTTTCCATAAGAGCTTTGGTTGCTTTTCTGTTAACTTCAGAAATATCCCTTTCTTCCGATGTTAGGCCTTCTAAAGCAGAGAATCTGTTCTTCAGTTCCAATTTGAAGGTATTATGGTGTTTTTTAAGGTTGGTTATGTCAATACATTTTGTTTGTCTTATGAGCTTGCTACGTTCGAGTTTAGTGTTGAGGTGCATCTTACATCTCACTAATCTATGGTCACTAGCTGTGTTGAACTTGTTTAGCACATTGCAGTCTTCTATGACGAATTTTTTGTTACACATAATAAAATCAATTTCACTTGTCGCTCCATTTGGATGTCTCCATGTCCATTTCCTGTGTGGCTTTTTCTTGAAAAAGGAGTTCAAGATGAAAAACCCTTCTGCCTGTGCAAACTCTACGAGAGTATTTCCACGTTGGTTTCTGTTGCCGTGACCGAATTTACCTACTGAAGTTTCATTCTGTTGCCGTTGCCCTATTTTTGCATTGAAATCTCCCATAATTATCTTCAAGTGCTGCTTACCTTTATTATTTAGATGACAAATTTCCTCATAAAATTCTTCAATTTCTTCTTCAGCATGACTTGTGGTGGGTGCATAAGTTTTAATAATCTGAGCCTGGTATCTTCTCGAGAGTTGGATAACGAGTCGTGCAGCTCTGTCAGAGGAACTTTCAACTTCTACAACTTTTTCCTTCAGTTTCTTGTTTATTATAATTCCAACACCACTAGTTCTGATAGTATCTGTCCCACGATAGTAGAAGAGATGTCCACTTTTCAGTTCAATGAGATCTTTTCCTTTTCTCCTTACCTCACTTAGCCCGACGATGTCCCACTTGATCCTTTGTAGTTCCTCTTCCAATTCAAGAAGCCTTGAATCAGAAGATAGGGAGCGTCCGTTATACGTAGCCAAGGTCAGCATCAGATGGCAGCCTAGTCCGGTCCTCCGGGGATTCTTAGCACCCTCTGCCTTCATGTCGCACTGGTCGCTGCCTTGGTCAGGTATATTCCAGCTGCCGGAGACTGAGGGCCAAGATTTAAGTTGTGGAGTCATTTTGGAGGGGTTTGGCCATAACTCACAACGCTGGCCAAGCGGGTTGGTGAGTGTCTGATAGCATTTCCTCTAATCCCGATGGTATAGTTATACCGCTATTGGCGGTCGTCAGAGCCCCTTTAGTGGGAACAGGATGTACCACGAGAAGGCGGGGTTGACATTTGTCAAGGAGAATCTGTGATGTTACGCATCACATGACCTACCCGATTTGAAAAAAAAATCTCACCGTATACAGCTCCTGATGAGAAATCCTTTGCACATAATTTCTAATTTTTGTAAAAAATGGTTTGGCCTCCAGGAGGCGTAAGTATTTATTTCCGCTTCTGATGTACAGTATTTGCAGAAAAATATGAGCTTCTAAAATCTCGATTGAAAATAGTCGTTTGTTGACCGATACTTCTCATGTCGACAAACCTTTTTGGAACATTTTCTTCTTGAAATAATGCATGGTTTCTACGCCAGGGAGCGTAGATGTATATCTTATTTTTGTCAATATCTCTACTTCTAGGAGTCCGATTTGAAAAATTCCTTCTTTGTTGGATAGTTTTTTCAGTGTGATATGTTATTCATATAATTTAAAAATTTTCAAGTAGTTCATAGACTTTCCGCTAGGGAGCACAAGGGTAAATTGCGTTTTCTGCGTTATTTCTGCTCCTAAAACTCCGATTTGAAAAATTCTTCCAGTATCGCATACAAAACCTGATGGAAAATATTTTTCACATAATTTATAATATTTGGTAAAGAATGGTTTGGCCACCAGGGGGCATAAGTGTTAATTTCTGCTTCTGGTGTATTTGTAGCAAAATCTGGGCTCCTGAACACTCGACCAAATTTTTTTTTTCTTGGACCGACACTGCTCATATGGAAAAAACCTTTTGAGAATATTTTCTTCCTAAAATAACGTATGGTTCTCCCACCAGGGGACGTGAAGTCACATCTTATTTTTGTCGATATCTCTGTTCTAAGAGTCCGATTTGAAAAATTCTTTCTGTGTTGGAGAGCGTTTCCGGTGCGAAATGTTTCTCATATTAATTCATGTTTCTCTTAACGCACAAGTCTGCAATCAGAGGGCGTAAGCTCACGATTCCGTTTACAGCAGTATCTGAGGGATTAAAAACCCGATTGAAAAACTTCTTTCTTTCGTCAGATACTAATGTTTTCCATACCGGTTCCATTGACTTTCAATAGCTTTGATAAATTTAATTTGCTTCAGAAGGGATTCAAAATACGTGCTTATTACACCCGAAAATTCAGTGTAATCGTTCTTGTTTTGTTTTAAAATTGGAACTTCAGAAGCAGGAATATCGGGAGAAATGCAATATATACTGTATCGGGAGAAATGCAATATATATATACAGTATTTACATCCTCTGGTTGTGCTTTGTTTGAGAAAGAAACTATAGCACAAAGATCTTCCTTGTAAAAGGTACAGAGTTAACGAAGTAAATTATCAATCGGATATTTAGAAGTAATGATTTGGAATAAAATATGTGTTTTGAATTCGATAGCATCGGCGTTTTAAATGCAGGTGCTATCGAATTTGCTCACTGCTCTCAAAATGGGGTTTAGCTAAATCCAAAGCGCACAAAGCAAATTTATATAAGTGTGCAAAAATTTATAGAAAATTGATATCAATAGACGTTTCTTTAATTTGACAAGGTGGATTTTATATAAAGTTTTTTTTCACTCTTTTTAGTTTTTTCTGCGTTAAAAAATCTTTTCCGTTTAAACAAAAAATAATCCACCTGAAACGTCAACAAAAAGGAAAGACGGCACCATCAATACACATATCTTGAAGATATTGGATCCGCAACATCTAAAAATATAATAGATCTAAACCGAAGGATGTCTTCACACTGAAAAGGCATGAAACGGCGACTTAACATATTCTCTTAATTTTGTCTTGCATTTCTACCTAATTTGAGCAACTTATTTCGATTCTTAAGCCACTTGGTAGTAGTTTACTTAAGAGCGAGTAAATTTATTCCAACTCAGGTGCACTATTTTTTGGCACTACAGGATATAAGCCGTCTTTTGTTTCGAAAGTATCGCAGCCGTTCGTGTTCTGCTTTGCTCTAGATAAAACAATAAAAGAAATCTTTAGTAAACAGTGTTGTTTTAAAACATGGACTCGGTCTTGCAAAGACTTCTGGCGAACTTTGTTTTGTTCCTTAGCTGCACGATGCCTGCCAGCAGTAGTAATACAACTGCCCACTGCTGTTGTTCGATTCTTGTTCATTTTCTTTACAAAGGAAATTACGAGAGAAGGCAAAGTGGGTACGCGCCGAGAATGTTCATTCAAACAAACGAAAGAATTCGCTCCTCATGCATAATGCATTTCGGTCACAAGTGTTTGCAGCTCCTTTTCTTGGCACCGCATAATTAATTCTTTGGAAAGAATTAATATTATCAGTTGCCGAGGAACTTCAGGTATTTTGCAGGAACTGGGCTGAAGTATTTGCATTTATAATGGTGGTGTTTAATTTTTATTTGCATCTATTCTTCGCGAATACTTCAGCGGGGAAAAAAATAAAGCCCCAGATGTGTAAACGCTCTTTTGCATCCAATAACTGAAATCACCGTTTCTTAATCAAGCATTAGCAGAATTTAAGAATATGAAAATGTACACTTTACGAGTAACAGTGACACACGTTTGATTAATTTCTAAGCCGTTGTGCATTCGATGCGGGAATTTGAATCTCTATTCATAATTAACAGCAAATGCTTATCAGTTTTTCGTATGTTTCTAAAGGTTTCTTCACTTAAGTGCAACATTTTGCAGTCCCGCTGTAAGAAACTTCCGGAAAGACTTGAAATAAATTAAGTTTGGCGAAATTTCAGTTCCAGCAGTTATGTTCGAAAGTGTTAAGTAAATTCGATTGCATCAAAAATTTTATTTAATTACAGAAACAACAAATATCACTGATACTGAAGGGTCGAGTATTTTTGTAAATCTAATATACACAATAAAAAAACAAAGACATCGCTGTTTCCACGTTCAGCAACGCAGAGCAACCAGACAACTGTTTTTCTGTCGCCGCAGGGGAATCGAAACCCGGATCTTTCGACATCCAGCCGAGCGCGTTAGCCTTACACCAGGGTGACCAACAATCCACGGAGCTATGTGCGTTTTTCTGTCAGCATCTGACATTATAAATCCGTAAGATGGGCTCAGCTACTGAGACGTCTCCATCTGGTGGGCATTAATGGCGCTGGCTATATATTAATTATAGCAGTTAAATCCAAAGGGCGAGATCCAAAGTGAAAATCCTCCAAATACGTGGCGTCAGTGAATAAACAAAGACATCGCTCTTTCCACGTTCAGCAACGCACAGCAACCGAAAAATTGTTATTCGGTCACCGCTGGGGAAACGAATCCCGGATCTCTCGATGCCCAGCCGAGCGCGTTAGCCTTAAACCACGGTGGACAACAATGCACGGCGCTGTGTGCGTTTTTCGTTTAAGGCTAACGGGCTCTGCCGGATATTGAGAGATTCGGGATTCGATTCCCCGGAAGCGGCCGAATAACAGTTTTTCGGTTGCTTAACGTGGGAAGAGCGATGTTTTTGTTTATTCACTGACGCCACGTATTTATAGGAATTTCACTAATATACACAATATTATATCATCAAAACTATTCGAACACCACAGAATTTTGGGACAAATGGCTTTATTATCGCAATTATTAGTTAGTCAACCCACCTTTTGCATGTATTACATCAGCAACACGTCGAGGCATACTATCAACCGAATTCCGGTAGGTCTCGGCAGAAATGGCTCACATTCGCCCTACCAGAGTGGAGAGCGAAGACGGTCTTTGTGGTCGATTTCGTGTCCGTCGCCCCAGTTCATCCCAGAGGTGTTCTATGGGATTAAGATCAGGACTCTGAGCAGGCAAGTCTAACAATTCCACATCATTTTCAAGAAACCTGTCCTGCATACCCCCCGTGCAAGGTAGCAGGAAGCTCGTTCGTGTTGGAAGAGACATCGGTCATTTCCAAACATTGCCGCATTGCTGCTAGGGTAGAATTATCCCGAACGTCGAGATGCACTTCAGAGTTTACGGTTTGCGTTATAATAACCAATGGACGGAGTCCCATTCATGAAAAACAACTCCATACTATGATAAAGCCTCCGCTGAACTTAACATTTGGAAGAACACAGTCGAACGAAAATCGTTCGTCGGACTGTCGCCAAATCCGAATCATGCCCATCAGACTGGAAGAGCGAAAAGCCTGACTCATCACTCCAAAGAACAGCCTTCCTGTCACTCATAGTCCAGGAACGATCGGAGACACACAATTCCAAGCTGCTTTTCGCATCCACAGTAGTGATGTGGGACATGTATATGTCGTTTCTCTATTATAATAACCCCCACTATGCAACTCTCTGAGGATAGTTAAGATACTAACTGAGCCATTACAAGTATTTCCCATTTCGGCAGTGATGGTAACGGTAGAGAAAGAACGGGATTTCTTAACATTTCTTACCATGAAGTGAAATATTCAGTTTGTACTGAGTATTAGTTAAAAAGGAGACACAATCCGTCTTCATACGATTAAAAACATGTCACGGTTGAGGTTGCGACAACTAAAGTTTGCTACTATGTATTTTACTTGTCACAACGTCAACCGTGATGTTTTTAATCGTGTGAAAAGACGGACTGTGTCTCCTGTTTTACGTTTCCAACCGTATATTGAAGAAGCGTATAAGCTACAGCTTTGTGCGTCTGTCCGTCCACACGATAACTCGCGTAAAAACGGTTCGATTTCGATGAAATTTTAGTATATGATAGGGCATCACCTGAGGACTAACCCTGTTGAAAATGGACGATATGGGGTAAAAGGTCAGGACATAGAAATGGGATGCATTCCACTGCCCTTATGCTTCATAACTTGCGTAAATATGGTTCGATTTCGATGAAATTTTAGCATGTCGTAGGGACCTCCCGGGAACGAACCCTATTGAAAAGGGGTGAAATGGGATCAAAGGTAAGGACATAGGAGCGGGATGCATTCCATCGACCTTATGCATCATGACTTGCGTAAATATGGTCCGATTTCAATGAAGTTTTAGTATGTCGTAGAGACAAATTCTCTCGAAAATGGATGTAATAGGGTCAAATGTCAGGACATACGAGTGGGAACCATTCCATCGCACTTATGCGTCATAACTTGCATAAACACGCTTGGATTGCGACAAAACTTCAGTATGTTGTTCCGGATATATACTGAACTGGTTCTGTTGAATATTATCAAAATGGGGTCAAAGGTCAGGGCACAGGAGCGAGATTTATTCCGCAGCCATTACCCTCATAACTTGAGTAATGGTTTCTGGTATGTTGGAAAGCGTATCATAATCAATGCATTGTATAACTTTACTAACTCGTTAATTTCTTACCCGGGTTTTTCTGTCACGTTCCGTCAGTTTGTGCTGCCGTTTTCTGGTTGTAGTTGCACCGTTATGCTTCCAAGTTTCGCGACATTATTTACAGTCGATTTTGATATGTTTAGCTCAGCTGCAAAACCTCGTATGGAAACGTTATTCAAATGGCATCGTATAACCATTCCACGCTGGAACTCCCGAAATTCGCGTCCACACGGCCTATCCGCTTCAAAGTTACTAATGGCACGACAGAACATCTCAACTTTATATGCGTACCTGCTCACTAACTGCACACATTCCTGCGCAACCGTTCTTTGCACTTATCAAATATTTGGTAGTATCCGAATACTTTTGACAGATTAATACAGACATTTGACGTGGACAGGGAACATCAAACAGAAGTCATCGCTCTTTCCACGTGTATAAGTGAGTCACGGGAAACTTCTCATTGGCCTCCACCGGGAATCGAACCCAGTGTCTTCCAGTTACGCGTCGGACGTGCTTGCACCACAGCAGCCTCGAATTCCCTAGACTCTCTTATAAACGTGGAAAGAGCCGTGGTTTCTGTTTGATGTTCCTTGTCCACGTCAAATGTCTGTATTAATTATTCATTCGCCTTCTAGTTATTGGTTCAGTTCCTGCTTACCATCTTTGGTTAATCCCCAGCATTGTGCGGGGCTCCAAGCAGCAACCTGCCAAGTGGCTTGGCAGTTAGTCGGATGTGAGTCTGGGGGAATTCGAGGCAGTTGTGGTGCAGCGTAAGCATGTCCGGAGCGCAACTGGAAGATTCTGGGTTCGATTCCCGGTGGCGGTCAATGAGAATATTTCCGTGACTGACTTATAAACCTTGAAAGAGCGATGACTTCTGTTAGATAATTTTGACAGTATGGTGTGCACTTTTCCAGAAGCGTAAGGAGGGCGTGACAAATGGGGCAGGTGCCCAGGGCGTAGCCCAAGAGAAGTCGAAAAAATCATGTCTTACAATCTGAATAAAATTCGAATTCAAATGTTTGCTCCAGTTTCTCGTACGGTATTTTTGCGCCATACTTTATTGAATGAAGTGCTGATTTTTTTTTCACCAGTCGTTGGTATTATTATTCGGTTAGTTACTACAAAAGTGAAATATTTGTTCAATTAAGTTATCTAAGAATATTACTAGATTTAAACCTCGGTTATATGCTTTTCTCGAGTATGGTCTTAAAAAACGTGTGAAAACTATTTCAAAATGTCAGTACTATTATTGAATTTATGCTTTGAAGTAGTATAAGGTGTTAAAGTCGAATTGGAGTCAACGACAGAAAAAGCATTACACATTATAATATACACGGTTGAATCACATTATTGTGACCACCAGCTGACATCCAGAATAACCGCCGTGTGCAGGGCGGACAGCAGCTAGACGGGCTGGGAGTGACACAAGAAGGACAGGAAGGTGATCACAGGTATGTGGAACCATGCTGACTGCAGTGCATCTGACAGCTGCTGGAGGGTGCGTGGTGGAGGATCCATAGAGCAAACAACATGATGGAGCGTGGACTCGCAGTTTCTCAATTGGGTTTAAATCTGGGGAATTAGCTGTCCAGAGATGTAATTTGAAGTCTTCACCTTCCTCTTTCAACCACTCTCGGACATTTCTGGCTGTGTGACACGTCGCATTGAGGTTTTGGAAGATCCCATCCGCCCCAGGAAAGACAATCAGCGTGTATGAGTGTCCGTGGTCTGCAAGGATAGATTCATAACGAATTCGGACCATAATGTCTTCCACAGGTATGAGTGGATCCAGAGAATACCACGAAAACATTTCGCAGACCATAACGCTGTCCCCACCAGCTTGTGTTCTTCCAGAAATGGTTGAAGAGTGTTTGTCCTCCGATGTTTCTCGCCTTATACGCCAACGTCCATCCGTTCGATTAACAGAAAACGTGACTCATCGGAGAAGGCAATCCTTTGCCAATTAGCGCAGGTCCAATTCCGATAGTACAGTGCAAATGTAGGCCTTTTCTGCCGATGCACTTTCGCTAGCATAGGTGCAATGACCATCCGTCTCCATCGGAGCTCCATACGCAACAGGGTTCGCCGAACTGTCGTTTTAGACACACTTCCGGTAGACCCATGGTTAATTTGGCCAGTGAGTTGCTCCACTGTAGCGTGTCGATCGGCCCTCACGCACCTTGAAAGCCGAATTTCACCTCTCACAACAATGGCGCGTGGTGGTCCGCAGTTTTCACGTCGCTTATTCGCAATGGTGCCGTTTCTCCAATCACGATACACTTTAACCTCAGCAGCACGCGAACAGTTCACAAACTACGGTGTTTCAGAAATTCTGCCACCTTTGGCCCGAAAGCCGATATTGCAAATCGGATAAATCGCCCCTTTTATCCATGGCAGCAACGAGTGATGTGTTTTCAGATTGCCTAGGGTACACCTTTTATACCCTCCAAGCCAGCTCACGATTCGTGCCTTCTTTCATTGGCTACGCACTGTTGACGTCAAAAGTTGGAGGTAGTCACAATAATGTGACTCGACTGTATATTTTATCGCATTGCAGGAATCATAAAGCCTAGGAAAATCAAACTTCTTTTTTGACGACTCTTTTTGTCTATTGAAATCATGATTCTAGATTAGATCCTCACAAATAAGAATCTCAGACCAGTTCTTCAATTTGGAACTCGTGAATTACCAGTTCATCTTCTTTCTGCGGATTCTAAGTGCGTTCGTTTGAAACCAGGAGGTTGAATATTGATGATACGTTTAGGATTCTTCCCACGAAATGACGTAGAATCTACGCTACGAAATAAAGAAGCCACAGCTTGTGTTCCAGAGATTTATCAATTTTTAAATAGTGCATACGTGTGTGAATCATGAAATGCGAAACCAGTTACTCATCCAAACCCAAAGTAAACAACATACCCATCTCTAGTGGGATCAAGGTTCAACTTTGGCTGCACCAAGAAGGAGCACGGCAACTCTGCCTCAGTTCTCTTAAAGGTATAAAAAACCAGATTACATATAAAAGAATCGAAGAACCGTATGATTTTGTTAATCTGAAATTCAAAGTTTTGCACGTAATCGAAAGAAGCTTACAAAAGAATTTCGTATAATCGAATGGAAAAAAACGATAGACTCTACACTAAAATATTGGTACTAACGCAGAATTACGCATAAAAATGAAAAACCAGCGGCGTAATCAGCACAGGGTGTTCCCCTCCCCGCAAGATTTATTTCAGCAACCCCTTAAGCATAGTAATTTTCCAAGGATTTCGAATACGAGGTAGGATGTGGTTTCGTTGTGTGTGTGTGTGTGTGTGTGTGTGTGTGTGTGTGCTGTGTGTGTGTGTGCTGTGTGTTGTGTGTGCGTGTATGCGTGCGTTGTATGTGTGTGTGGAGGTGGTGGGTGGTGTTGGGGGTGCCAGGAAGTCAAGGAGAGTGTCTGGAAAAGTAACGAGGTGTACCTCGACGCTGTATTTTAAATTTTTAAAATAAACTTTGGAACAAAAGTAAGTAATGCATGGTTGTTATCAATCAGCCAATCAGGATTAAAACGGTGCTCGGACCGATGCATGAACATGTATATATATTTTATCGCTAGAAACGAATTTGGCGAAATATATCCAAATAGTTAAGGTTAATAAAACTATAAAACTTCATAATCCCCCGTTTTACTTTCACTTGTTTCTGGAGTGCTTGGTTTTGGAAAAACGTCTGTTTCGAAACTTTGAACAGTTGACGTGCTAAAAAAAATAATGATGATTCTTTTCATCAGAAATGGCACCTGAGATTAATTGACTCTGCGGCAAAATGAACTGGTCTAGTTTTGGAAGTTCCTCCGCGCTCTCTCCTTCTTTTTTCTTTCGTTTATACTGTGCACCACGTGGACGCTTTTGTGACATTTTGCAAATTGATGTCGTTACCTTGCATATCAGAGTCTACATACAGTGAATGAGATAGACACGCTTACTGTAAGGAAGAACTAAAAGCAAGAGCAACATTTACTTTTTGTCCAAAACTGAAATACATCACTTGAAAAAATCACCCTCTTATACACTGCAGTCTACGGCTACTGTTAATAAATGTTGTCGCCTGTCGTGTACGTAATCCTAGTTGACTGTTTTTCCACATCCTCCACGGGAAATCCCCATATGGCATCGTACTTTTCCTCAGCAGTGCAAACAGAGAGATAACGATTGGAGAAGGCAGAGCTAAGTACTGTACATCTTAAAGGAAAACATGAATCTTTGGCTTAATTATTTGTTTGATTGTTTTTGTGCGTGTTCGGATTTTTTCATAAAATAGAAGTGGCAGTTGTAGTACGCCCCTTCGTTACCTGGGCCCCCCTTCAGCTACGGGGGTTGCGGGGGTGGTTGTTACGTCACTGTGATAAACGTATAACGGAGTTTCTATTGCATTTAGTTAATCACTTAAAATGCAACTAATGAAGCTTGATATCTGCAAAGATTTCTATTGCGTACGCAACTAACAGAATTACGTATAACCGAATGGAAAAAGCGATAAAAACTACAGTAAAATATCGGGAATAACGCAGAATTACGCATGAAAGTGAAAAACGTATAACTTACAAAAGTTTAACTGAGGTTTTATCGCACGTAGTTAATCACTTAAAATGCAGCTAATAAAGCTTAATCTCTACCAAAATCGCTATTGGGTTACGCAATTGATAGAATACGTTGTAAATGTTAGGTTGATAAGTGGTTGATAAATTAAAAGGAAGACCAAAGAACCGGTCGAATGATCAATTACTGAAGTGTGTATGGGGGAAAACCTTGATGAGGAAAGTGTGCTTTTTTTGCATCTGTGGAGAGATGAAAGCTAAGGAACTAACTTTTTAAAATTTTGCTGTAGGTAGTAAAGGAATATCATGTAATATGTGAGTAACTTCTTGATTTCTCAAAGGATGTCACTTCGATGTCATACAAACCCCAGCCTGATATAAGTGTGTAATTT
Source organism: Macrothele yani (assembly GCA_039090855.1). NCBI lineage: Eukaryota > Metazoa > Arthropoda > Arachnida > Araneae > Macrothelidae > Macrothele > Macrothele yani. The sequence goes on from CM077029.1 coordinate 18,497,122, forward strand.
CCGTACGCATTTTTCTTAAATAACAAGCTACACGCAGAATTTGAAAGCTCTAGAGACCAGAAAAGGCTTCTTAGGAAAAACGATTTATATTAAAAATCTCTTGTCAATATCATTCCACTACTTAAGTTCAATTATGCCATTCTCCTAAAATAAAAGAAGTTAAAAAGCAATTAAAAGTGACTACTTTGGATAAAAATGAATGAAAGTTATTAATTTCACTTTATTTCGACAAAAGGTTTAATAAAGAGAAAACTAAACAGAACTCTGGTCATATTTTGCATTCTACAGTTTAGTAAAATTTAACGTAAAAAGATGATTACACAGATGTACAAATAAAATTCTATACATATCTTATCGATCACAGATCAGACTATATATCCATGTCAAATAAGTTATAAACGGTGTCAATGCGTGAAAGGAATTTCATTTTTGTGAAAAAGAAAAAAACTGGCCCGCAACGCGACGTATGCATTGTACGATGCCGCAACATTTTGGTCTGACGACCGGAACTGGAAAGGACGTATTAATCAAAAGTAAATAAATAACGAGAATGAGGGGAGAAAAGAAAAAATGCGTTGCTTTTCTCTTTCCTCGGAGGGGATGGGTTAACGACCACCGAGAACAACTCAGTAGGCTATAAGTAGTCGCCCCCTTCCTAATTTAGGGCCAGTAGTTTCAGGAAAGGGAGAGATCCAGTGCCATAAGACTAATACAACATCCATACCTCACCGTGATTCGGACCCAGAGCTTAGACTACTGCACCATTGGAGGGGCTTACGTTTCTTGAATACAGGTGAATAGTTTCCTAATGATCCATTCTAATCACACAGTTTAAAAATATTAGCTAAAAGAACAGCTCAGCAATAGCACAACATAGGTGTAGTTGATATTGTGACTGAGCTGACCTTTGCTTTTGTGGGAGGCGGGGTGCTGAATATTAACGACCATCATGAGAAACTGGGAGGGCTATAAGCAGTCTCGCGTCTGTAATTTAGGAATATTGGTTCGAGGGAATGGTGATAGCCAGGGCCATTGGCAAGCCCACCGCTCATGCTTCATCCGGAGCATTTGACCGGGAACATCTCCACCAATGATCAAGGACCAGCACCTGAACCCACTCGCCCTCCAGAGTGAACCCTATTTATTTCACTGACCCCTTTTCAAAGAATGGCAGCACTATTACTCTTCTCAACAAGTTAGTAAAATCATGCAATGCATTGATTATGATACGCTTTCCAACATACTAGAAATCATTACTCAAGTTATTACTCATGTTATGAGGAAAATGGCTGTGGAATAAATCTCACTGATGTGCCCTGACCTTTAATCCCATTTCGATGATATTCAACAGAACTGGTTCAGTATACCTCCGAAATAACATGATAAAGTTTTGTCGCAATCGAAGCAATTTTACGTAAGTTATGATGCACAAAGACTATGGAATAGATCCCGCTTCTGTGTCCTAACCTTTGACCCATTTCGACCATTTTATACAGGATTCGTCCCCAGGCAGGTCCTTACAACATACTAACATTTCATCCAAATCGAAAAATGTTTACGTAAGTTATGACGCATAATGGCGATGGAAGTGATTCCGCTCCTATGTCCTGACCTTTGACCCCCGTTTCGCCAATTTTCAATAGGGTTTGTCCCCAGGTGATACCCTATCACATAATAATGTTTAATCAAAATCGAACCTTTTTTACGTTAGTTATGACGCATACGAGCAGTAGAATGGATCACGCTCCTATGTCCTGACCTTTGACCCCATTCCGCTCACTTTAGATAGGGTTCCTTCCCAGGTGTTCCCCTACCACATACTAAAATTTCATCGAAATCGAACGATTTTTACACGAGTTATCGTGCGGACGAACATACGCACACAACGCGTGACGTAATGAGGCAGATGGGAATCGCGACCATCTGCTGGCAAGACTGTGACGTCATAAAACTTTAATAGGATCCACACACAACGCGTGACGTAATGAGACAGATGGCGTGACCGCGCGCCAACATCTAATCGGACGACGCCATGACATTACACTAAAACCGTGGTAATTCGGGGTGGTTATTAACCCACTAAACGAATTTTCCTAAAGTCGAGATCAAGCTAAATCGATTTCTATTACCAGAAAACGGCAGGCTAACGACTTTCATCAAAATCCTTAGAGCCGTTTTCAAAATAAAATTTACATACAAACAAGATTTGCTCCTTTAAGGTGAACGTCAAGTAATTTTGCTTCCTGTAGTTCGAATGGAAAAATTTCTGTACACATTTTCTTCCCAATTAATGCGTTCCCAAGGATGAAAATTTGAACATCGATTAAAATATCTTCATTTTATAACTTGCAATACTTAATATTTTCTAAAACATAACCATAATTATGCAATTCAACATTTGTTTGTCTACTGACGTCATGAAAATACAGGTCGCGCCATCTTTTTTCTGGACAATTAATGCGTTCACAAAGACGAAAATTTGAACATTGATTAAAATAGCTTCATTTTATAACTTGGAATACCTAATATTTTCTAAAACATAACCATAATTATGCAATCCAACATTTGTTTGTGTCATCAAAGTACAGGTCGCGCCATCTTTTTTCTGGACAAATTAATGCGTTCACAAGGATGAAAATTTGAACATCGATTAAAATAGCTTCATTTTATAACTTGAAATACCTAATATTTTCTAAAACATAAACCATAATTATGCAATCCAACATTTGTTTGTCTACTGACGTCATCAAAGTACAGGTCGCGCCATTCTTTTTCTGGTTTCAACACCACCAAAGGAAAAGTTATTGACTTTTAATATAATTATGGTTATGTTTTAGAAAATATTAAGTATTCCAAGTGATAATATAAAGTTATTTTAATCGATGTTCAAATTTTCATCCTTGGGGACACATTAATTGTTAAGGAAATGTGAACGAAAGTTTTTCCATTGGAAGTATAGGAAGCAAAATTACTTGACGTCCACCTTAATAATATGGGATAAGGGCGATGGAATGGATCGCAATTCTATGTCATGAACTTTGACCCCATTTCGTCTATTTTCAATGGGGTTCGTCAACAGGTGGTCCCCTACCACATACTGAAATTTCATCGAAATCGAACCATTTTTACACACGTTATGATGCATAAAAGCAATGGAATGCATCCCGCTCTTATGTCCTCCTGACCTTTGACCCCAATTCCCCCATTTTGAACAGGGTTCGTCTCCAGGCGGTCCCTTACCACATAGTCAAATTTCATTGAAATCGAACCATATTTACGCGTTATGACGTATTAGTGCAATGGAATGGACCCCACTCCTACGTCGTGACCTGTGACCCCATTTGTCCCATTTTCAATAGGATTCGTCACCGGGTTGTCCCCTACCACATACTAAAATTTCATTGAAATTGAACCATTTTTACGTCAGTTATCGTGCGGACAGGCGGACGGACGGACCGACAAAGCTGGAGCACATACGCTTCTTCAACCTACGGTTGGAAAGCGTAAATAAAAGGATGACTTCGCACAATACGTCAAATGAAATGAGAAAACTCACCGTCTATGTACGATATTTAATAAAATACGAAATATATTTACAGTTAAAATACCCCACTAGCACTTTCGGGGTAACATTTACCCCATCATCAGGTGGAACAGAGGCAATGCAGGCTCCTTTATATATTAGTGCAACGATGCATTATGGGTATAAGTCATCAAACGTCGCATGGGTCGTGACCGTTGCCATTATAACAGTGTGAAGAGTATAATTTCACAAGTTATTAGTTTAGCATATCAATATAAGGATTCGTTACAAATAAAAAGTTATGATCAATTTATATATTCTTGGAATTTGTAAATATATATTACTATAATTTAAAGTTCAGGTTAGTAATACGCTCTTTCCAAATTTCTTGATATGTCCACAGGCAAGTATACCACTATGTACTCCTCTGACCGTCCGACAAAGTATTTCCTTTCGCTGGAACGACAAAAACGCCCAGCGCAATCTCTTCCTATTTTGTGGTCCGCTTTTGGTGGTCTTATTACGCAGCCTAAAGATCTGTGCACACATTTACATTCTCATTTTGTTGCCAAATACTCTCGGCCCCTGTTACAAGAATCGTATTTTGCGAATTTGTTTAAAGATCTGCCACGCCTTACTTCGACTGAAGCTCTACCGTTAGACCTGCCAATGACTGAAGTTGAGATTAAACATGCCATTGAATCTTTAAATTCTACGGCCGCTCCAGGGAAGGATGGCCTAACGAGCTCCTTCTACTCTGCTTTTCTACCGATTCTTCTTCCTATATTATTAGCCTGTTACAACGCAATGATGTCTATGAATGAGCTACTTCAGATTTTCAGTGACGCAGTTATGGATTTAATCCCTAAGAAAGGCGACCTGACGGCCATTCAGAATTGGAGGCCCTTTTGCTTATCAAAAAGGGACCACAAAATTGAAAATCATCAAATACGTGGCGTCAGTTGAATAAATAAATCCATCGCTCTTTCCACGTTAAGCAACGCACAGCAACCGCAAAAATTGTTATTCGGTTGCTGTGCGTTGCTTAACGTGGAAAGAGCGATGGATTTATTTATTCAACTGACGCCACGTATTTGATGATTTTCACCTTGAATCTCACCCTTTGGATTATTGCTATAATTATATATAGCCAGTGCCGTTAATGCCCACCAGATGGAGACGTCTCAGTAGCTGAGCCCATCTTACGGATTTATGATGTCAGGTGCTGACTGGAAAAGAAAACACACATAGCACCGGGAATTGCTGGCCTCTGTGGTGTAAAGATAACGCGCTCGGCTAGATATCGAGAGATTCGGGATTCATTTCCCCGACGGCGGCCGAATAACAATTTTTCGGTTGCTGTGCGTTGCTTAACGTGGAAAGAGCGATGGATTGATTTATTCGACTATAAAAGTTTTACAAAAATACTGTATGCTCGCCTCAACAGGGTTTTACATCTATTAATTCACTCGCCGCAGGCATATGCTGTTTCGGACCGTACCATGCAAGATAACGCCGCAACATTTGGTGAAAATCTACATCTTGCGAATATCCGGAAAGAAACCCTGACAGTTCCAAATTTAGATCAGTGCCAGGCTTTTGATCGTGTGGCACACGAATATTCCTTTCCCACTTTCGAGGCCTTTCACCTGCCACAACGGGTTCGATCTACATTGTATGCTCTATATCGTCACCCACGACTGTATGTTTGATTATGGTGGCCGTATCTTTCTCTACTGGCATTAGACAAGGCTGCCCACTATCTGGGCAGCTTTTCTCTCTGGCCTTTGAGCATTTCCTCCGATACTTACGCATAACTTTGGACACCGTTCTGTCACTTACCGTATCAGCTCAGACACCATGCGATTTTAATATCAGCGTATGATGATGATCTTTCGAGTTTTATGCGTGATGGTGAAGAATTCACGCTTTTTGTGATGCCTATCAGCTATATGCAAATGCCTCTGGTGCTAGCCTTAATAAAATGAAGTGTACCGGGTTATGGTACGAGTCATGGATTGCCCTCACGGACTTACCATGGACTTCACTCTGGTCATCGGACAGTCAGTTGTTTTTGGGTGTCTTGTTCGGAAATACTGATGCTAATCTCCTTCAAAACTATTCAAGTCTCTTGCAGAAAGTTCAAGCTGCTTTTCGAAAGTGGCATCGCGTCCCCTCGTTCACCTTTCACGGTGGCAGAGCAGTAATTGCCCACAATTTGGCAGCATCTTTTTGTGGCATACTATCAAAGCTGTGCCTCCCCCACAATTGTTCCTGCGTCAAGTCCATGTATTGATGGTTCGATTTATATGGAATTCTACAGATTGGGTGCTTGCTCCGAATCTCACGTTTCTTCTAGATTTTGGTGGACAAGCTCTAGTGTCCTTAGAGCTTACGTCCAATGCTCTTTGTCTTGCTGCCCTTGTGTGTCTGTTGGCAGAGCCTGAATCATCTGTCATCGTACAAGTTAATAAAGCGATTGCTTAGTAAAATTCTCGGATTATACTCTCCACTGTAGTGAAGATCAATCATTATCAGCTAATACCATCTGATCTTTCTGTGTACTATAAACAGTGTTGGAAAGTTTGGAGGGTACTTTCTCCAACACGTCACCCACACAATTATTACTGAAACCGCTGTTTTATAATTCTGTCCTTCATCCCCACATCTCAGTTTTTTCGGCTATCCTAAGTGGCTTACTGCAGGGATTGCAGTGGTTCTCAACTATTCAACTATTCACCGCTGATTTTCGTTGGAAACCACTGTCCAATCTCTCTGACACGCTTATTATGTCAGACAGCAACTATCATAAGTACCAGACACTCACGACTGCCCTTTTCACAATCTTTCCGCAGTGGATTACCATTGATGGATTTACATCAATCCCTTCTGCAGTACCTGATGGATTTACATCAATCCCTTCTGCAGTACCTGATGGATTTACATCAATCCCATTTGCAGTACCTGATGGATTTACATCAATCCCTTTTGCAGTACCTAATGGGTTTATATCAATCCCTTCTGCAGTACCTAGATGGATTTATATCAATCCCTTCTGCAGTACCTAATGAATTTACATCAATCCCTTCTGCAGTACCTAATTGATTTACATCAATACCTTCTGCAGTACCTAATAGATTTACATCAATCCCTTCCGCAGTACCTGATGGGTTTACATCATTCCCATTTTGCAGTATCTGATGGATTTACATCAATATCTTCTGCAGTACCAGATGGATTTACATCAATCTCTTTTGCAATACCTAATGGATTTACATCAATCCTTTCTACAGTAGCAGATGGATTTACATCAATCCCTTCTGTAGTGCCGTTTCTGTGTGGCTGTTTCTTTCCAGACTTTCAGACTGCGGA